>JALJVW010000129.1:17981323-19420770 GCA_024865655.1 Emberiza elegans
CAAACACATCCCTGGGGCCCCGGGGAGACAGCCCCCCCTAGGCTGGGGCTGGGACCCCCAGAAGCCCAGGGAGGGCAGGGGCAGCAGCCAGCAAGCTCTGGGGCACAGGAGCTTGCTCCTGGCTGCACTGGCATCAAGCCTCATGCCAGGCTGGCTGTGCCACAGCCCTGGAGCTGAATGGCTGCATGGTGAGAGGGGCCAGGGACAGATGCCCAAGCCCTGCAGCCTCCAGATCCACTGGCACAGCACCGTGTGGCACCAACAATTTCCAAGTGTCCACACTGGCTCTGCTGGGCATTCCTGTGGCAGCACCCACACCCTTCTCTGCCTCTGCCCAGCGTGGGTCCCTCTGGTCCTGCCCAGGGCCCCAGAGCCCCATCCAACAGGCACAGGGGAGTCCTGGTGCTGTTAGCTGAGAGTTTGCAGCCAGCATCCTCCTGGTACCACACTACCAGGGCTCCTGCTCACATCTTCTGAGTGGAAAATGTTCCCCTGAAAACCCTGGAGGTTCTCGCTGCTCTTTCCCCAAGGTAATGGTGTGGCTGATATGTCACCAGTGCCACAGCACCACAGCCCAGCCTCTCCTGCTGCTCCTTCAGTCCCTTTACTTCATCACTGTGAGCAAACCATACCCTGAGCAGCCAATGCCACCCCTGCCCTGCCAATCAATGGCAGAGGTAACAATGCCAATGAGATGTGGGCACTGGGCACGTCTGGGCTGCACCACAGCACCTCGCTCTGGCTGCAGTAACACCCACAGCTGGGGGCTCAGGGAATGGGTCTTGGTGCTGATGATCTGTGTGTGCTCAGAGCACAAAGATGAAGGACAGATGCCGGGTGCCCTTTGATGACAGTGGCAGAGCTCTGTCACACGGGGACAGGATGGGTGGCAGGGTTTGGCCGGAGATACTGAATCTGTAACGCCTCATTGGGCACCTTCAGTTTCCAGTTCCTAAGGAAACAGAAGGAAGAGGATAAAGGAACGTGCCAAGGCTCGCTTGCTGTGAATGATTGCAAAAAGAGGTGTAAATATTTCCTCAGTAACCCTAGAGCCAAAATGCCAAAGCCCAAACCTCTCCTGGTGGCACGGTGCCATCAGGCTGGGCCACAGAGGCAGGGGTGGGCAGCTCCTGGCCACTGTGAGCCCTGTGGGGACAGCAGCAGCACCTGCACTGCTTTGACCCACCAATATTAATAAAAACAGTGCCATGGGGGATGTCCCTGCTGCTGGCACCACCCAGCCCCAGTGTGCCAGGACAGGCGGCTCTGGAACAGCTCAGATCTTTGCCAACTCTGGCTTCAAGGGCACTGATGGGGTTTTTCCTGAGGTTCCTCTCACCCTGCTGGGTTGCCCTGTGGAGTCTGGTCTGAGCCTCTCCCAGGCTTCTGCACCCACTGACACCTGTGTGCTGTGCAGAGCACCCCAGGGGTACTGTCAGCATTGCCACTGCTCTACTGGCTGCTGAGCATGCGATAGGGAAAGCTTTGCCACCAACAGTATAAGGGCTTTTCAAAATGGAGTTTGGATAAGAAACTGTGGGAAGAATCTTCCCTTTAATGAAATGTCAGAATGTTTCCCATTTTTAAAGGAAAGCTGGTTGTGGAATTGCCTCCTGTTTGGTTCTGATAGCTTCAACCAAAGCCTCCTACTATTCTTTTTTAAACTTCCTGTAGTTAAATTACCAAAAGAAGACATAAAAAAAAAAAAAAAAAAAAAAAGAGAAGGAACGGTTTAAAAGACACTAAATAACCCAGAGAGAAGGGAGCAACTTGTTTAGTCTCAAAACCCCATAATCAGCCTGACCAAAAGTGAATCTCATTTCTGTTCCCATCACTGTCCTCATGGATGCAGGAAGGGGAGGAGGACAATCCTTTCTGGCTGCTCATTTTCACAGCAGTGTGCTGAATATTAATCACTCTCAGACCCTCTGCTGGAGGCTCTGCTGCAAATTGCCCATCCTGCAGGCACCCTGCAATTCCTACATGGGAGCCACAGCCAGGGCCGGTGAGGGATCCCACAATGACCTCGCTCTGTAAGTGGCAAACCCACCCCCAGCAGTGTCCCTGAGCACCCTGACAGCCCCATTACACATGCCACTGTGCATCAGGCTGTTGTCACCCCTGGCTTTGCTCTCCAGGAATAAGACACCTTTCTCCTCCTTAATGCAAGAAGTCAATGTAGGGCAATGAGGTTGAGATTTGGGTGTTTTCAACACTGATGGACTTTGCTTTTGACACCCTTGGAGATACAATGAGGAAGCCCTGCCTTGTCCTTGTGCTGACAGCCCTGTCTGTCCTCAGGCTGGCCACCCTGCCTGTCCCCAGGCTGGCAGCACTCCAGCTGCCCCAGACTGGCTGCTGGGGAAGGTGGCTCAAACCCAGCAGGAACAGGGACCCTGGGCAGGGATCCCCTTGAAATAATGTGAAATAATTCCCTTTCACATTTCCTGGTGGAAGTTCTGCTGAAGGGGAAGAGCCCCTGCCAGGCACACAAAGCGCAGAAAGCAGTCCTCTGTTTTTCACAGATACAGCTGTCCAAAGGAATTGCAGCACCTTCGCCTCACGGGAGGCATTTTAATTACTCTATTGACTCATGCTCCAGGCGTGTCAGAGCTCAGGCTGGGATCAGAGGGATGCAGAGAGACAGGGAGGGAATGCATGACCACCCCTGACAGCCCAGTGATGCCCCACTGCTGCCCCATCACAGTCCCAGTGCCCTGCCCTGCACACCAAGTGCTGCCAGGCCATTCCAAGCTGTCTCTGACCAGCATCAGACCATCTTCACGTCTCTGATCTGTGTCTGACTCTTAAATAACTCAGCAGCAGGGGAAAAAATACTTGAAAAAAATATCTGGAAGATATAGAGCCATTAATGAAAAACATCAGAAAATAGATATCAAGTAATGACACCGCGATGAGAGCCTATTAATAGGAAAGGCTAAAGATAAAACTAATTTAAACCTGATGAGACAAGACATCTCATCTTCAGGAGAATGAGAAGTCAATAGTTGTCTGTCAGTAAAGGAAATAAATTGCTCACGAGGGAGGAGGGAAAGCTGCAGGACTGCTGGGCCCCAGAGAGCAGCAGTGCCTGTGACAGACTGTGAGATACCCTCTGAATTCACAAACCCCACGGCTCGGAGCTGCCACTCACCCCCTCCATCATTGCCATGCAGGTCACAGCCCAGGAGTGCTCCAGGGAGGCACACAGACATGGAGGGAGGCTGGGGACAGACAATGCCAACCTGGGGGGGCTGCAGAGCAGCTTGGGGCTGCTCTGGGGTGCACCAAGCAATGGCAATGGAGACCTTGTTGCATTTCTAGCACAGAGTTCACCATTGGGTGCAGAGGCGCCTGCAGGAGCAGCTGTGCCTGCCCTGCCAGAGCCCAACCACTGCCAGTTTCAGAAAGGAGTGAACTGTAGAACTGGTTTTAGAAGTGGAAAACAGTTTTGAAAGCTGTTTATGTTGCATTAAATCCCAAAGCTCTGTGCAAAGAACTGGCTTCAGAAATGGTGATGAAAAACTGCTGAAGAAAAACTCCCTGGACCCCCAGCCCACAGCAGTCCCAGAGCAGGGAGGAGGAGGAGGCCTGGGGGAATGGGCTGGCAGGCACATGGAGCTTGTCTGCTGAAGTGAAAAGCCACAACAAAAGAGAAGGAAAGCATTTCCCCCGGCACAGCCTGGCAGGCTGCTGGCATCACTCAGGCAATGCCCTGTCACCTGCCACCCCCTCAGCAGAGCAAGGCTCCAGCTGACCTAAAGCAAACTGTGCTTACAGGCTTCCATCTGGGAAAACGTCCATCCTTGCCTCCACCAGCACCATGACATGCAGAGGGAACACAGACTGCAGAGCTCGAGGGGTTCTGGGGGAGGACATGATACACCATGGCCAGATCTGGCACTGGGAAAAGCCTGACTGCTCTGCCCAAGCTGCTTCAAAAGTTTGGAGAAGGGAGAAAATCTGGGCAGGAGAGTGTAGGCAGTGATGGGACTCAATTTTGAGGCTGTCCTTAGGCCAATAAAAGCCAATGCTGAGCATGGAATAGGGACTGTGAGCACCTGCTGCTCTCTGTCCCTCCACTCCCTGAGCACAGCCAAGACCTGAGGACAAACAAGTTTGTTCTCTGATGGGGGCCAGGGGAACAAACGGGCTCTTGTTCTCCCTGACAGCGACCTTTCTGCCAGGTGAAGCTATTTGTGTGCACGGGTGATGTCCAGCCTCACCCACACCCTGCCAGCAGAGAGGAAAGTGCAGGCTGTGATTTACGAAATTCCGGTGTCAGGAGACACCCTCAGGGCCCGGCTGCTGTTGGAAAGTAAATGTCATCCCAGCACTTCAGGTCTGCACTGGGAAACCTGATCTGCCAAAAGCCTCCTTAGGTGTTTGCCCATGGGTGTAACTGGGGCAGGACTGACTGTAAGGGCTCAGCTTCGACCTGCAGAAGGCACAGGTGTACAGCAGGGACATGGGAGGTCTGGGAGGGTTCAGGGCTCTAGACCCTGCTCAGGGTGGGAACAGAAACGTGCAAGAACACAAACGAGGTAGGAGTCCAGCTTTTCCAAAATCTGGATTTAGGCAGCAAACCTGACAAGTGACACAGAACCTGCATCCCACCTCCAGGCCTCAAGAAAAACAACACATTCCTTCTTCCACGCAGTGCCAAAGGACTGACTCAGCCTCCAAGGTCACCGTAAGCACTTCCTAATGGATGCTTTGCTGCCTTAAAACCTCGGTCCTCACTCCCGAGGCCTATAAAAACTAAGGAGGCGAAGCAAATGGTGAGTGCTATGGCTCCCCGGGGAGCCCGTGCAGTGAGCATTATCACCTCCTCATCAAAATGTAAAACCCAGCTCTCCTCCTCATTAGTCTCCCACTCTTAAAATAATGATTGTAAAACGGCCACAGCTGGCCTCAAAGCAGGATGGAGGGGGGAGGGCACACTGCGGCCTGCATTTCCTACTTGGAATAGATGCTCCTGGGGAGGTTAAAATGAGCAGGGAAAGGTGGGTGTCAGCCCTTTTTCCAGGGTGCTGGCTTGGGCCCTAATCCCAAAATGCCTGGGAATTATGAGCTGAAAGATTTGCAATAGGGCAGTTTGGCCACTGCTCAGTGGGCTTGATGAGCCAAGCACGTTGGCCTCAGTGCCCATCACTTCTGAGGACTGTTGCTTACACATGCTGCTGCTTCCTTTGGGATTTCATCCCAAACAGCTGCCTCTTTCTGAAACCCCCTGACCACAGGCTCATCCTCACTGAGCAGCACAGGTTCAGGCCCTGGTTTGTGAACTTGGGCCAAATACACATTCCCATGCGGGAGCAGGAGGGCAGATCAGCCCTGAGTGCCTGTCAGCCCCTCAGAGCCCACACAGACAGTGCTGTCTGCGCAGATTCACTTTCTGAGAAGGGACTCAGCTCTGATAATAAACAAAATGTATTTGTTTCTTGAAGCCTAATGAATATTCAGTGAACCATGCTGTTTTCAAAGAGAAACAATTATAGCCCAGAAAGAGCTGAGCAGGAGAGGCAGCTTTCGAGCAAAACCCTTTCACATTTATTTTAAAATTCTGCAAATTCATGTCATGACTGTCCTGCTACCAGCTGTTCCTTCAAAACTGGTCACTGGCTTGAGCCTTTTACAAGGATTTATTTTAATGACATGATTATCTGTATGAAAAGGGGTGATCCTTTCTCACATCTCAGTTTACTCACAAGTGCAGGTCACAGGTCCTTGTTTGAATTTCACAGAGCAGGCTGGAATGTGACACTGTGCAGCCAGGGTCAGCTGCAGGCTGATGAAAACAAGGAACTGTCAGATGCATTTGAAGAACTTACTGGCCATTTAAATCAGTACAACTTCTCCTGGTAAGCAAAGGGAAGGACATCCATAGATGTTTGGATTACAAAACTGCACCCCATGTTTTAAGTAGCCATCTCTTCTCAGGCATTCCCCAGGCCTGGAAACAAGGAAATCAACTCCAGACAAGATCCAATCCTCCCCAGTACCAGGGCAAAGCTGCATTCCTTCAGCCCCAGACACAACAGATTCACTGGAGCACGTTAAACACCATTTTTCATTCCACAGTCCAGTGCCACATTCCAACACACAAGTGTGGTGTGGGTTCTTGCACCTCCTTTCCAAGCATTTTGCCAATATTTGGAAATAATTAATTAATCTTCTGTTTTTTCAGGTCTTTCTACCCTTTGACAGTATTCCTGCCATTCTCTAGCAGCTACTGGGGCTGTGTTTTGTAGGTACTACCAGCTTTTGCAGCTCCTAAATTCAGCTGAGCTCATAGGAAAAAACTGCTCTGCACATCCATCTCAGGCTGGGCTGTGCCAGAGGATGTGATCACACTCAGAGGACAGACCTGCAGCACTCTGAGGGTGGGTCAAGCCTCAGGGCAAGTCAAAATACACAATCTCACAGTACATGGAGAGTTCACACACAGCTTCTATCCCTTTGAACCTGCACACACTTTGATGGATAACTTGGCACCAAAGCAAAAATATATATGTATTTTATTATTTCATAAATAAATTTTAATACACATATATATCTTCCTGGTTCTACCATATCTCTCCACCTGACCACACTTCCTTATTTCTTCATGGAGAACATGTGCTGCTTCCATCCAGGGCAGCAGGGATCCCTCAGTGAGAAGCAACAGCACGGGACAGGGTGGTCCGATAGAGAGGAACTCCCCGCAGGGTCTGCGAGCTGGCAGAGGTTACCTGAAAGAAACAGCACAGGCCTTCAGGCACTGGGGAGGATCCATTCTAATTTTAGGCTCTTCTGGCAGCAGCTGCCCTAGAGAACAGCACTGTGCAAGGAAATGAGCACTGCAGGTAGGTCACCTTCACCATCACATAGTCCCCAGGCTGGGCCCTGCCTGGAGCCCCGGGCTCAGCAGCATCCTCCAGCTCGGCGTCGGGGAAGATCACCTTGATGTTGCCGTCGTTCCTCCCACAAAGCTCCGAGGCAGAGCGTTTGCTGGGCTGGAAAGAGGACAGGGAACATTACCTGCATGGCAATTGCTCTGATTCACTGCTGGGCTTTATTGCCTCAGGAATTAATTGAGCACTATTGATGGTATTAAACCCACATTAACCAAGCCCTGGAACAGAGCACTGTGTCCAGAGCTGCTGGGTGACACTCACACACCAAAGCACAAATTCTGTGCTTGGCCAGAGATGCATCCCTAACTGATCCCATTCCCCGTGCTCAGCTCAGTGCTCTGGCAAAGTCAGGCTGTCTGCTTAAGTGTGAAGAAATGGTCTTGGGAGTCCTGGGATTACAAGGGGAAAGTGAGAAGGGAAAGCAGAAGTGGTGAGTGCTGTGCACAGCCTCAGATCCAGCAAGAAAGGAGGAGGACAATTCCATTCCAGGCCCACTCACCCCTTCCACCAGCACCAGCTGGGCCTGTCCCACCAGTGCTGCGTTGGCCCTGGCAGCCTCCTCCCGGAAGGCCGCAATGAGCTCCTCCAGCCGCCGCTTCTTCACATCTGCGGGGACATCGTCCTGCAGCCGGTGATGCGCCCGTGTCTTCTGCACACACAGAGCCAGAGCACCCCCTCAGCACCCAGCCTGAGCCCAGAGCCTTGTCTGACCCCAGCCAGTCCCACTGCTCCTCCAGCAACAGCTTCCCACATTCCAACAGCATTTCAGTTTGTATCACAAAGGAACTATTCCAGTGCCAGCCACGCCTTCATGCTCCTCACATCTTTCTTCTCCACCTTTTAGGCAGAAGGTCTGATGCAGGGCACTGAGTATCAGTGGCTGTGAAACAATTTTGCAGCTCCTGTGTGGAATGTGCCTGTGCCTGTCTGTCCATAGACAGGCAACAGATTCTACTACTTCCAGTCTGTGTACTGAATGGTGATCTAAATCCCTTTGCTTCCTTAAGTTTCCCAAACTTCTGTCCTCTTCCCCAACAGAATCATACACTCTGGAGAGCATTTCAATGGAGACTTACCAACTACCCACTCTTCTCATGGAAATACCTTCTCAAAAATTCACCACTTCCCTCCAGACTTGACTGACAGACCCTCATAGCTGGGCTCCAGCCCAGCTCCATCAGCACATTCCTCATCAGCAAATAATCTATTTGCAGCCTCTGCTGACACAGTTATTTCCCTGCAATGACCCTGGAGCATCTTCAGAGCCAGGTCACCGAGCAGTTACCAACCCTGACACTCCTACAGAGGTGATGGAAGCCTCCCAGACACAACAGCCCTTGCAGAACCACATACCCTACAAGTGCTACCTGGGAAAAATGACATCTACCAGTATACCAAGTCTTTGAGTATGATTTTCATCAGCTTTTTAAAAAATGTGTTATTGTGAGAAACAGCACAGAGGAGTTTAGGGGACACAGCCAGAGATAACAGCCTCCTCCACCAGGGCCTGCACTCACCTGTCTCATGCTGTAGGCAAACAGGAAGCCAGCATTGTAGCAGACTTCCCGCAGCAAGGACACCGTCTGCAGGTGATCCTCCTCTGTCTCTCCACAGAACCCAGCGATGAAATCACTGCTCAGGCTCACTCCTGTAACAGAAACACAGCTGTACACTTCCCTCATGGAAGACAGGAATGCTGCACTCAGGAAAGGACAGTGAGATGCAGCCACGCTGAGTTCAGACCAAGCCAAAGGAACACCCACCTGGAATAGAGTCACGCACGTGGTGCACGAGCTCTAAATATGCTTCTCTTGTGTATCTGCAATGGACAGCACATGGATTTGCTAACTGGAAACCCACAACATCAGTGAGGAGAAACCAGCAGGCAAATCAAAGGGCAGACACAGGGCTCCTCATGGGTGACCCACCCTCGCCGCATGGCCTCCAGGACTCGGGTGCTCCCACTCTGGGCTGGGAGGTGCAGCTGTTTGCAGATGTTGTGTCGCTCCTGGATGAGCTGCAGGACCTGCGGTAAGTGATCAGGAGATGTCTCAGACAGGTTAACTGTACCTGGGTCCCAGGGGAAAAGCCTTCCCTGGTTAAAATCCAGCAAACTGCAAGCCTGCCAGCTTTAGCCCCAACATCCAACTCCCAGGAGCTGTTGTTCCCAGTTTGGGAGCCCACATTCTCTTTATTTGGGAAGGCAGCACAGCCCAAAGTTCACATTTCAGAGCTGCCTTGCTGCCTGCAACCAGAGGCCAAGGTGTTTATTTTATACTTGCCTCATCAGGAAAATCCTTGGGGTGTGGAGAGGTGAAACGGATCCTCATTTCTGGATCAATCCTAGAGACCTGGTCCAGCAAGTGTGAGAAGCGCAAACCTCCCACTTTGGCTTTGTAGACTGTGCTAAAGCCACGGCTGAGGCCAGGGGCAGCCACTGACTGAAACTGCACCTCAGACAGGTCTCGAAAGCTGTTGACATTCTGACCCAAAAGGGTCACTTCTTTCACTCCCTACAAAATAGAGAGGAAGAAATATAACTTGGGCAGGATGGCTGAGCTGCAAGGGCAGCCATGGTTTTACTCCAAGGAGTTTCCAACAGAAGCCCTCCCACCCCTGTCTGTCATGGAGTATTACAAGGGGAATCCAAAAGCCACTGGTGGAACCCCACCACAACCTCATCTCTGCAGATAAAGGCAGTGACGCTGGTTACAAGTACCACTGAAAACACTGTTACCAGGAACTACCCTTCCTCCCATGGCTTGGGACAGGTGGGAGGAGGCTCTGCCTCACCTGATCCGAGAGCATCCTCACTTCCTGCAGGATGGAGGCGATGGGGCGGCTCCTTTCCCGGCCTCGGGTGAAGGGCACGATGCAGTAACTGCACATGTTGTCACAGCCCCGCATGATGGACCTGCCCAGAGGTAAAGCACAGGTCACCTCCCTCCTGCAGAACCATCCACGCTGCATCCTGCCCAGATGAGCCCAGAACTGCTGCCTGCAGCCAGCTCCACACACAGAACATCCACACTGGATTCAGCTTGCCCTGAGACAACGCCTCCTGATTTTTTGTGCACATTTTTAAGAAAGCTGGAAAGAGCTAATGAGGCACAGACTGCCATTGCAGCCTGGCAGTGATCAAAGATCCTTCTACATCCCACTCCTGCAGATACTGTCCTTCCATACACTACGGCCACACTGAGCAGAGTCTGATTTCATGTCTGACAATGTTATCACCAAAACTAAAAAATCAGAAGTTATAATGTGTGGACCATTAGAAGAAGGAAGAGCAGAACCTGGGGCAGGACACCACAGAAGGCAGGGGATGAGAAAGGCATAGACTTCAGGAAGGGACAGTGGCACAGAAATCACTCAATGCAGCACAGGCTGAGAGTCAGCATTCCCAAAGGAGAGGGAGAGAAGTCCACAACAGCCAGAGCTCAGAGCATGCTCGCCATGGCTCAGTCACACAGCAAAGCAACAGCAAAAACACACACAACACACACACACACACACACACACACACACACTCTCTGCGAGACTCAGTGCAGCCAGGCACTGCATCTCCTGGGCAGCTGCTGTCACTGACACATCTACTCTGCACACATCTCCAAACCAGAGCCACGGAAACAAGCACTGGGAAAAGGTACTCACACAAATGCTGTTGTGCCACCTGCACTAGTCTGGACAGGCAGAATGTCAGCATAGGTCTCATCTAGGGACAGCAGGACGTTGGCAGCTTGCTGGCCAGACTCTGCCACTGCCAGCAGCCGGGGAAGATCACGGTAGGCATCAGGGCCTGCCACGACATCGACCAGCTTCTCCCTGTGCAGAATCTCCTCCTTGAGCCTCTCGGCCATGCATCCTGCCAGCAAAGGAGAAGGCTCCTCATGAGGCAGTGCCTACCCTCCGTTACTCCCTTGCAGCCCTTCCAGCTGCTTTCACCCCAGGCCAAGGTGGCTGCTGCCAGCGGGACTCAGGCCATGCAGCCCGGCCGTACCCAGGATCCCGACGCGGAGCGGAGCACGAGCCTGGGGCCGCCGGGCCTTCAGCGCCTTGAGGTGCTGCAGACGGTTCCAGATGGCCTGCTCTGCCTTCTCCCTGGGGAGCCAGCACAACGGGCTACTGCAGCTGCTGCTCCTGCACTGAGCCCCAGCCTGCGCGCCCCAACTGCTCTGTGAGGAGAATTCAGCTAAAGCAGGGAATCTAATGGCACCTGAGAGCGCGTTTGTGGTGTGCGGATTATGTCTCCTCTCTGTCTTATCTGCTATCACTTTGCTTGCCTGAGAGCATCTCCCCTGCAGAACCACTTTAGGGACCAAGCTCTTGGGGAGAAAAAGTGCCTTGGCCACACTACAAGGTACCCTGCAAGGGTGACAATGAGCATTTGGTGTCTTCTGTATTCAGAAAAAACAAGTTCCCTTTATATCAAGTTGCCCCTAAACATATTTCTCACATTTTTTAAGTACAGACTCTGTACTAGAGAGTGGCTTCAAGAGAAGATAGAATATTTTAAAATGAAATCATTAATTGTGCAGGTCTCTCACTGCCCATGCCACGTACACAGAGATTACACTATCAAAGAACTTCTCACTACCCAGAGAAGCAATTCATAGCACAATTAATGTTGTAAATCATAGCACCAACCAGCCCTACCCTCAACTAAATAGCCAGTTTCACACCTGCACACTCCTTTCCTCATGCAACATCTTTATTGCCTTGGTTTTCAAATGGTAATTCTTTAAAAACTGTCCCAAACCAGTGACAAACATCTCCTTACCTCACAGAACAGGTGACAAGAAGAACCACATCTGCCTAAATCAAAAGCAACAAAAAGAGAAGAATCTATAAAAACCAAACAATAAGTTCTCATGCCCTGCCCAGGTGACCTGAAGAGGTAGACTCTAAAACTCGCTTAACTCAGGGAAAAAGACCTACCTGAGTACACAGAAGATTTCAACAAAAAGAGTTGCAAGAAAGAAACAGAAGACAAGCAGAGTCTTCACTAAATGGTAAAAGTAAACCCAAAGATGAGACAGGAAGATCCTGCTGTGTCCAATCCCTTTCCAACTGAGATGAGCCCAGCAGTTTAAAGAAAAAAGACAACCCACAGCTTTCTAGCACACTTGCTAAGCAGTTTCCTTCACTTCACAGAACTCAGACTGCACAACTTGTAACATCCCCCAGAGTTGCACTCCAGAGAAAAGCTGGGACTTGCAGGCACAGGCAGGGTGTGAGGGCTGTGCTCCAGGAGAGCTGCCCAGGTGCTGCCTTACCTCGGCCAGCTCCTTTGTCCTGGCATAGCCATTCTTCTGCAGGATGGCCCAGACGATCTCAGTGTCACTGACGTTCATCTGGCAGCCGTAGGTCTCCAGGTACACTGCAACAAAGGCCGTGTGATACAGGAGCCTGCTCAGCTCCCATCCACAACCCATCCTAGCTCCTGCTCTGTGGGAACAAGCCCTCAACCCCACCACTGGAGCCAGGCAAGCAGCACTAAAGCTGCCTGCACCTGCAGCCCACAAGGGATAAACCAAAGGGCAGGCTCTGGGAAACCCGTGTGCTCTGCAACAAGGCAGGGCTGGGCTGTGACTGCGGAGAAGCAGCAGCTGCGTCCTTACTGAGATACAACACTCAGGGCAATGAACAACACCCTTGCCAGGGCACCACAGCCCCGCAGGAGCTGCCACAGCCCCACTGACAGCCCAGCACACACTGCGGGCAGGCGCCAGAGCAACCTGCTCTCTGCCCAACTCCGTGGTGGAAGAACACACACGACTTTGCAGCCAAGAACTAAACTCCTTCTAGCGTCAAAACCCCCTCAGGGCCCCAAAAGCAACCAAACAGCCCATTTTCCCCACTCTGCTCCAGTTGTGAAGCACCATTGTCTGCACCGGCCTTACGGCGGCCCTTAACCCGGCAGCGAGGCCACAGCAGGGGGGTTCGGCTGACTCCAACTAGTCCGACCCCGAAGACCCACAGACCTTTCGGGGCCCCGGGGGTAGAGCCTGGCTCAGGCGGCAGCTCTGACGACGGTCCCGGCTGCCCCGCGGCAGCTGCCCTCAGGAAGTGCCGCAGGTCGGGCCCCGCGGGCAGCGCGACGCCGCGCCACGCCAGCCGCTGTCCCGGCCCCCAGCGCGCCCTGCGGGCAGCCCCGGTGCCGGGAGCGGCCCCGGGCGGGCGGAGCAGCCCCACCGCCCGCAGCGCTCGGGCCCCGGGCAGCATGGCCGCGGCCGGGGGCGCTTTGGGGACGGACCGACCGGCAGGGGACGGACCGGCCCCGCCGTGCGCCGACAATGCGGCTCCGCCGCCGCCTCCGCCCCTCGGCACCGCGTTCCGCCCCGCCGCCATTCCGGGCCCGCCCCGCTGCTGGGCGGCGCCGCCGCGGGAATCACAAAATCACAGAATTCATTAGGTTGGAAAAGAACTCCGAGGTCATCGAGTTCAGCTTGTGACCCAGAAACACCATTTCAGCTAAGCCAGGGCACTGAGCGCCATGTCCAGTCTTCCCTTAAACACTTCCAGGGACGGTGACTCCACCACCACCCTGGGCAGCCCATTCCAAGGTTCAATGACCCTTCCTGTGAAGGGATCTTTCCTAATATCCAACGTAAAAGGCCCCTGGTGCAGCTTAAGACCATGTCCTCTTATCCTGTCCCTTGTTCCCTGGGAGCAGAGCCTGACCCCCACACGGCTGCTCCCTCCTGTCAGGGAGTTGTGAGGGTGAGAAAGTCCCCCCTGAGCCTCCCTTCTTCCAGGCTGAGCCCCCTCAGCTCCCTCAGCCTCTCTTGGTGCTCCAGCCCCTTGGCCAGCTCCATTACCCTTCTCTAGACATGCTCTGACACCTCCATGTCCATTTTGAAGTGAGGGATCCAGAACTGGAAAAAGGACTTGAGGTGTGGGCCTCACCCATGCAAGGGGACAATCCCTTCCCTGGTCTGGCTGCCCTACGGGTTACAGGCCATGCTGATACAGGCCAGGATGTCCTTGACTTTCTTGGGCACCTGGTGATCATGTTCAGCTGCTATTGACAGCACCCACAGGGCCTTTTCCACTGTGCTCTTTTCAGGTTCTCTGCCCCAAGGCTGGAGTGAAGGCACAGGACAGCAGGACACAGGTGTTCCATGGTGCCTTGCCATGGCCATGGAAACAGCCAAAGCAAAGTGGCCCTGATCCAGCTCCCATCTGGCCCAGTGCAACCACAAGCACAGACAGTGACACCAAGAGCACAGCCCCAGCACCAACGCCTTTATTGCTGCTCAGAGGGATGAGGGGAGGGGGTGGCCCAGGGCAGGGGATGCCCAGCTCATGGTAGCACCAGGTGAGTCCCCAGGAGGAGGATGGAGGGTCTGGGTCAAGGCAGCAGTGCAGGACAGTGGCAGGACTGGTGGTCTTTGGCTTGGGCAGGGAAGGGCGAAGTGATGAATGGAACAGATTTAGTGCTGAAGGGCTCTCATTGCCTCATCTTCATCCCCGGGGCTGGAAGCGAACGTCTGCTCCAAGCAGCATGAAATTCTGGGAGAAAGAGAGAAAATGCTGGGCTGCTGTGGGCCCTGGCAGCTGCACTGCCCAGCACCCACCACATCCCTGAAGGCAGAATGGACTGGGACATGTGCTCTGGTTTGGTGCTGGG
Source organism: Emberiza elegans (assembly GCA_024865655.1). Taxonomy (NCBI): domain Eukaryota; kingdom Metazoa; phylum Chordata; class Aves; order Passeriformes; family Fringillidae; genus Emberiza; species Emberiza elegans. The sequence goes on from JALJVW010000129.1 coordinate 17,995,856, forward strand.
TCATTGGGATCTCAGTGAAGAGCACCATCCCATGTGTCACTGTCCAGCACAGCAGGGGGAACTGGATTTGGAGGCTGTGCTGGTAAGCAGGGCTTTGTGGGCAGCAGGATGGGCCCCAGCTGGAGCCACCTTCTCCCCCTCACTCACCTGGTGGAACCTCACAAGGATATTGGAGAGCTGAATCCTGTCCAGAAGTGGCAGAGGGAAGCCCTCATCTAAGCGGGCTGGAAAAGACAACACATGTGTGTGCACTGGGCTGGGAATGGGAGTCAAGGGAGCACGGAGCACTCAGAGAAGATGGCCACCTCCTTCCCCCAACCCTTTCCTCCCCTCCACTGCTCCTGGGGCAGGCAGAGGAAACTCCTGCCAAGCTCCACAGAAGGGCTGCCTGCTGTCCCATGACAGCCCCCTTGGCCACTCCTGCCACCAGCCCCACTCTGCTCTGAGCTGCTGGCGAGGCAGGAGATGCAGGGATTCAGGGAGAGGGTCTGGAAAGCATTAGGATCTGCACAGGGCTCATATTTTCCATTGCGTTTGCTGCTGGGAGCCTGTCAGAGCAGCAAGAGGCTGCCTCCGCTTCACTGCCGCCTCCTGCACGCACTTTGCCCTGCATCAGCCTTGGCAATGAGGATTTAATTAGTGAGCTGGGACCCCTTGCATGGAGCAACCTGAGTGGGGCGTGCTCCAGAAACCTCATTCCCCCCAGTAGGTTCTCACCATTAAGATGTGGGAGGAGGACATGGGACGTCAAGTAGTTTATTATGGACTGCAGAAATTGCACCTGGGGAGTGGGGAGAGAGAGAGGAAAACCTTTAGTCTGCAGGACAGGAGACATGCAGGTACTTGAGGATAATTAGTAAAAGGAGATGAAGAGTGGAATGTGCACACACTTGGCCAGAGACCAGCAGCTTTGTCTGTTCCCACTGGCAGTGTAGGAAATGTTTGGGGTGAGAGCAGCAATGGATCGGGCTCCACATCCTTTCCCAGCCTTGCAGGCTTAGGCAGGAGGTGGCTGCAGGGTCAGTGTGGGGTCCCATGTTGGGAGGCAGTGAGGAATGAGTCCCTGTCCTGGCCCCCAGCAGGCTGCCAGCTCCATGCTGGGGGCTCTGCTTGTGGTCAAGGACAGCTTACCTGGAAAGTGCCAACAGCTGAATCCTTCAGAGAGAGCCTGATCCTGCACAGGGACACAAGTGGTGCTGTGGAGGATGTGCCAAGGGAGGAGCGATTCCACCCATCCATGGCCATGCAGATCCCACTCACTCCACCCCAGCTCATTCCCTCCACAGCAAGCCCACGCCCCAGGCACCTTCCCATCCCCTCTCTGTCCCTGGGCACCCAAAACAGAAAGACCCCCAGCCCCCCCCAGCCCAGGCAGTGGCTGCTCCCCTCTGTACCTGCCCACATCCAGGCTCCCAACGATGCGGCCGGATCTCACGTTGATGACAGCGGACACGTTCCCTGTCTGGGGAGAGAGCACAGAGCTCTGGCAGTGCTCAGCCCACCTCTGCCCCAAGCAGACACCCAGGAGAATGGCTCTGACCAGCTGAGACACACCACTGCCCATCCAGGGGTGTGTCTGCCTCCAGCATTAAACCTGGCATTTGTCAGCTCAGGAATTGTTCAGTTGGGGACACCCTCACTGTGCCTGGACAGCACCTGGGAGATCCCCTGGCAGGATCTGGGCAACAGGACAGGGCACAGCTCAAACTCCCTTCTGCCCCATCACCACAGGCTTTGTCTGAACTCACCAGGCTGAGGAGGAAGAGAGGAGCCAGGCTGGAGTTGGGAAGGATGGCATAAGCCTGGGCATCCACAATGGGCTGGAATGAGATTCCTCCTTCTCCAACAGTCAGGAATGGAGCAGTGGGAGTGGACAGCCTGAACTTCACTGGCATGTTTGGATACTTCTCCTCCAGCTGTGTGGGAGTAGGGAGAGGATGGGAATGATGGCACAAGCCCCCAGTCCTGAGGGAGAACACCTGGCACAGAGCAAAGCCTGTGTGCGCAGGAGCTCTGGGCAGGCAGGGCCAGACTGCTCACCTGGGGAATGAAGGCTGAGAAGATAGAGGTGTCCAAGCTGAATCCCGCTTCCTTTGGGATCTGCAGGGAGAGGACTGGGTCACACTGGGGCCATGTGGCACAGGCAAGCCACATGGCATCCCCAAATGGTGCCATATCTGCCTGCCTCATCCCACAGCCCCCAGCTCTCTCTCTGGGGCTTCTCCAGGATTGCTGGCTGCTCCCAGAGCTCCTCAGCAAATGGAACCTCTTTCCCAGCCCTGTCCCACTCGTGCCACTCACCATGGCCTCTGTGATTTCAAAGACCAGTGCCCCAGCCTCCTGGTAGGCAATGCCGGCTGTGTTGAAGAAGTAGCTGGAGGCTCCAAAGTAAACCATGCGCTTGTGATCCGAGGGGAAGGCCAGTGGCAGTGGTGAGAAGGGCACGGGGGAGCAGTGGGCCAGGGAGTAGAATTCACCCTGGGAGGAGGGAGAGACGTGGAGAAGGGCTGCAAATAGCGGTGGGGCTCACCTGCTGGCTCAGGCTAGCAAACAGCATTTGCAGCAGGCACCAAAACCTTGGCTCCCACCTGCCTTTGGCCATGGCATTGGCCAAATCAAGTGTTCCCAGGGCTGCTTCTCACCTTCAGGTCTGCATCCAGGGACTGGGCGGTAGCTCTTGGGGGAGCAACCAAGGTGTAATTTATCCCAATCTTGTCATCTATCCTGGCTGTGACTGCAAACACAAGGAAGAGAGATGATTATGAATGATATGGTTGGGAGCAGATGGCTTCCACTGGCGTCTGGGGAGTGCCGTTACTGGGCGTTCCATTGCTTTAGCTCACTACCAACTGCTCCTCTGTTTGCTTCTGCTAGGAAGCAAAAAACCCACTTTTCCCCTGATTTTTTCACAGCCATCTCCTGGACCTGAGAATAGCCACCATCACCAGTCAAGGTAGCCTACACGCCCACTAGCCCATAGGTTCTGAAGGAATTTCCACAGCCAGACATGACACATAGTGATTTGTATCTGCTAAGAAGGTGCTCCCCAGCTTCCAGCTTGGGTGTCCAAACACCAGGACATGGGGAGTGGACGCAATGTAAAACATTCCTCATGGCTGGGAAAAGCCAGGAGAGCTGCTCCTAAACCTATACACAGCCCCTCAGTACCTGGCATTGTCCTGATGTAGGTCTGGAGCTCATTGTGCACAGACTTGGCCACATTGTCACACACCTGTGGGACAGAAAGGCCACAGAGCTGAGCAGGGGCAGCCGGGTCACAGCCGCACTCCCAGCTCCATGACAATGCCTGCTTAAGTAAATGAGCGCACAGTGATGATTGCCTCCATTCATCAGGAGCACATTAAGTGTCCAAGACACAAGCAGGGTTTAAACCTACAGGCATCTGCTTGCAGCAATTTCCCCGCAGGACAGTTCAGCTCTGGAGAGACCCTTGGAAGGAGAATCTCATGTGGCCCATGCAGGAATGAACCATGCTGAGCAGCCAGGACGTGTCAGAAAAAGAGCAACGGAATGGATTAACCCACCCACAGGTGTGTGCTCTGGCTATATTTCTATTCCTATACTTGATCCTTTAAGGACATTAACTGCAAATGAGGACGAAAGACAACCAGGAATCCCAGGACCCTGCCGTTCAATGTTCACATACCATGGTCCCTAAATGCTTCTGCAACAGGGACATATTAGCCTTCTTGAATATGTTGTAAAACCACCTGCAGAGAAGCACAGAGAGAAGCCCGGCCTAGCTCAGATCCACACTGCAGAAGTACATGCCCAGGAAAGGGAGACAATAGAGAACATCATTCTCAAGCAAGACCCTGGGAACATCATTCCCACACCAATTTGGCATCTGCCTTTGCCCCAGGGTTTACATTTGAAGATAGACCCACTGGTAAACCCCACCACCCCTTAAATTCTCCTCCACAGCAGGAGAAATTCAGGCCAGATTTAAGACCAGGCAACCTCAGATTTGCCAACAACATACTCCTCACAATAAGGGCCACGTTCCAATGGCAGAATCACATTCCCATGGCATTCCCATATGGGCTAACACACAGCATTTCCAGACCTTCCAGTAAAGCCACATACGCTAGCTTGCCTGAAAAGTGCAACCCAACTTTGGAGGCGCGGGCACTGCAGTCTGAGGTGCTGATGGTGGGCTTCCCAGTGGTGTCACTGCCCAGCCTCAGGATGAATTTGATTGAGATATTTTCTACCTTCAGGTTGAAAGATCCGGGCCCCCGGCTGCAGGAAGAAGGGGGATAAGAAAGAGATGTTTGTCAATGCCAAGGCCTGGTGAAGAGACGTCAAATCTGCTTGAGGATGCATCAATCTGGATCAGTCTCCCACTTGTATGGTGCATCCAGAGGAGATTGGAAGAGTGTTTAAATTCAGGGGAACCAAACTTCCCTGGCGCATAAACTAGCACAGGTAACCTTTAAATAGAGGGGAGTGAGAGCAAGTAGGGGTGGTGGAAGAGAGACCTGAGGACCAATGTATAGCTCACCTTTCATGTGCCTTGTCCCTGCCTCCCACCCTCTTTTATCCATTATATCTGGGGGAGGAATGTGATGGCTGCCCAAAACACAAGGAAAAGGAGAGGGAGAGGAGAAAAAACCTGTCCAGTTTAAGAGTGGGAGACACAGAGTGGGTGACTGAATAGGGAGAGGAAGAGCTGGCCACTCACATAAAGAGAAACTTCACCCAGCAGCCTCCATTCAGCTCGGCAGAGGCATTGGAGATGGAGACCTGCAGGCCCACGTTGGAGATCGGGGTAATCTGGGAGTGTGGCAAGCGGAAAGTGGGAATGCGCAGCCTAAAAATATACCAATAAAAAGGAAATCATGTTACAGTGGTTCCACACTCCCAAGCACAAGGCGAGGGAGGGAGGAAGGGAGACAATCAGGGAGGGAAGGAGGGTGAGCACGATGGAGTCACTGCACTGGCAGCATTTCCAGCTGCAGTGCTGCTACTGCAAAGCTAGGGCAGGCAGGGACACACAGTGCAGAGTGGCACATTTGGGAATGTGGCCCTCGCTGCAGGAGCAGAGAGGCACCCGGGCAGCAGGGAGCTGGCATTTCCACAGGGACTGGCATTTCCCTGCTTCACACAGGAACGTGTGTCCCGGTCCCACAGGCAAGGCCATCTCTACTCCCCAGGCTGTGATTTCACACAGTCCACCCATGCCCAGAGTGCCATGACCCTGGTTCCATTTTTCCCCTCGGGAAAGGAGTAAAACAGGAACATGCACCAAAGACATGGCCAACATCTCAGGGAGCTGTGGAGGGGACAGGATGGTCAGGGGGGCAGTTGGTGCCTCCAGGCCACTGCCAAGGCTCACATAGCTTACCTGGAGAGCGAATAGTGCAACTCCCCCGATTTGCCGGAGATGTTTGGCAGCTTCAGCTGGGCCAGCTCCTTCTCCAGGATCGCAATCCCCTGCTCTTGGGCTACAGAGACACAGGAACAGTGTCACTCCACCTCTCCACCACTCCATCATTCCAGCCACAGGAGCTGCAGCACATACTGGGCATGCAGCAGAAGAATCAGAGGAGAGATCCAGGTGATGCTGCCTCCCAGGCTGGCTTTAAAGCAAACCTCTGTGCACAGCGCCCTGAGAGCACACAGGCAATGCTGCCTGGAGCCCTGCTTGCAGCCCCAGGGGAAGGTGGTGGCTGCAGAAAGGAGAGAGGTGTCCTAGGTCTCACTCTCCAGACAGTGTACTGGGTGAGAGCGGCATGTGGTCCAAGGCACTGGGATGCTGTGTGTTTCTCACACAGTGTATTTAAATCCATAACTGTGCTCTGCTGGAGCCGGGGCTCTGCCTGCCTCAATAAAACCAGCACGGGGCCCATCCATCTCTGTCACTGCCCCTCCCTAAACTCCCCAACTCCTCTCTCCTCTGCAGCTCCCTCCTCCAGGGCTCACGGCTCTCAGCTGCCTTGGTGTGCTGTGGGACCAGCACCCTCCTGCTGTGCCAGCCTCCCACACTGCCTGGCTGCAGCTCCCTGAGACCCCACAGGGCTGGGCCCCTCTGCAGAGGCTCCATCAAGCTGTGGCATGGGGGGCAGGCAGGTGCAGCAGGGGAAGCCCTGGCTGATGGTGCATTTGATACCCCTGTCCAAGGATTTCCCCACTCTGTCCCTGTGCTCCTCACATGAGCACCCATGGCCCACGATCCCTCATCCTGCCCCAGGACCCTGCACTTCTCACAGGGTACCTGGCTCCACACCTCTGCCACCAGCACATCTGTCAGGAGAGAAACCAGAAGCAGAACCCACCGTAGTCCAAGCCTGCCTGGGTGATCCTCACCACGAAGCCGGGGTTGGTGGCTGTGCTGAGGGCCAGGCACAAGGTCAGTGCCCCACAAGCCACAGCCACGCTCTGCATTCCCATCCTGGCTTCCCACAGTGCCACGTTGTGCAGGGCTCTCCCAGCCCACACCACCTTTATATCCCTGCCAAAACAGGAACCTTGGGCAAAGGTGGTGTGAGGAGCCATGGGGGCCTCTCTGGGATTTCCTGCTTGGCCACCACCCTGCTCTGCTGTGCTGCTGGCACCATGGGCACATGGCCCAGCACAAAGTCACACCTGGTGCCTCTCTCTGAAAGCAGGGAAGGAGCAGTGGAAACTGGGAGGCAACAGCCCAGTTTCCAGCTGTCACTGCCAGCCTGGGAATTCCCCTGGTAGCTTGTACTAGTGCCAGAGGCAGGACTGCTGCTGCTCTCCAGTCTCACACTGGCAGGTGTATGTGGGCTGGGAACCATGATGGAAAACCCTGTGTGGACACAGGAAGAAAAGTGGGACCACCCTGCCTCGGTTTGGAGAGAACATGAAAAGAGAAGTCATCTGCCCAAAATAAAACCTCCCGTACCCATTTCCAGACAGGACAGGTTCATTGTCGCCCATACGACTGGGCAGTGGTCAGGACCAGTGACAACTGAGGTTGTCCCTAGACCAACAGGAACTTCAGCACAGAGAAGTCATGGTAGGCATCAGGGTCTGCCACAACATCTACCAGCTTCTCCCTGTGCAGAATCTCCTCCTTAAGCCACTGTGTTTTTCCAACTGCTCTGCCCCAAGGCTGGAGTGAAGGCACAGGACAGCGGGACACAGGTGTTCCGTGGTGCCTCGCCACGGCCATGGAAACAGCCAAAGCAAAGTGGCCCTGATCCAGCTCCAGCTCCCACCTGGCCCAGTGCAGCCCCAAGCACAGACAGTGACACCAAGAGCACAGCCCCAGCACCAACACCTTTATTGCTGCTCAGAGGGATGAGGGGATGGGGTGGCCCAGGGCAGGGGATGCCCAGCTCATGGTAGCACCAGGTGAGGACCCAGGAGGAGGATGGAGGGTCTGGGCCAAGGCAGCAGTGCAGGACAGTGGCAGGACTGGTGGTCTTTGGCTCAGGCAGGGAAGGGCGAAGTGATGAATGGAACAGATTTAGTGCTGAAGGGCTCTCATTGCCTCATCTTCATCCCCGGGGCTGGAAGCGAACGTCTGCTCCAAGCAGCATGAAATTCTGGGAGAAAGAGAGAAAGTGCTGGGCTGCTGTGGGCCCTGGCAGCTGCACTGCCCAGCACCCACCTCATCCCTGAAGGCAGAATGGAATGGGACACGTGCCTCTGGCAACCCCTATGCCAGTTTTTCCCCCCCGGCACGCTCTGGAGGTATTTCACAGCCACACCTCACTACAGCTTTTCAGCATCCCCATTGTGACCCTGCTTTGGGGTTTCCCCAAGGCAGCCGACAATAGGGGCTCTCTCCGCTCCCCTGGACTTGGAATGGCTGCTTACAGCTGAGCAGGCAGGGGCTGCATCCTGCCAGGCATCAGAGCATCCACGCAGGCATTGCCAGTCAGGGAGAGCGGGGATTTGAGGCTGACACTGCTACAGAAAGCAGCATTGGAAACTCAGACCCCAGGCTTAACTGGAGAATGATATCGTGCCATCCCAGACACACAAAATGCTAAGAAAAGCAGAGTACTGGTTTATGCTGAGAGCTCCCATTGATTACATCATGGCACAGCTAAGGGAACTGGATTTGGAGGCTGTGCTGCTAAGCAGGGCTTTGTGGGCAGCAGGATGGGCCCCAGCTGGGGCCACCTTCTCCCCCTCACTCACCTGGTGGAACCTCACAAGGATATTGGAGAGCTGAATCCTGTCTGGCAGCGGCAGACGGAAACCTTCATCTAAGCGGGCTGGAAAAGACAACACATGTGTGTGCACTGGGATGGCAATGGGAGTCAAGGGACCACGGAGCACTCAGTGAAAGTGGTCACCTCCTTCCCCCAACCCTTTCCTCTCCTCCACTGCTCCTGGGGCAGGCAGAGGAAACTCCTGCCAAGCTCCACAGAAGGACTGCCTGCTGTGCCATGACAGCCCCCTTGGCCACTCCTGCCACCAGCCCCACTCTGCTCTGAGCTGCTGGCGAGGCAGGAGATGCAGGGATTCAGGGAGAGGGTCTGGAAAGCATTAGGATCTGCACAGGGCTCATATTTTCCATTGCGTTTGCTGCTGGGAGCCTGTCAGAGCAGCAAGAGGCTGCCTCCGCTTCACTGCCGCCTCCTGCACGCACTTTGCCCTGCATCAGCCTTGGCAATGAGGATTTAATTAGTGAGCTGGGACCCCTTGCATGGAGCAACCTGAGTGGGGCGTGCTCCAGAAACCTCATTCCCCCCAGTAGGTTCTCACCATTAAGATGTGGGAGGAGGACATGGGACGTCAAGTAGTTTATTATGGACTGCAGAAATTGCACCTGGGGAGTGGGGAGAGAGAGAGGAAAACCTTTAGTCTGCAGGACAGGAGACATGCAGATACTTGAGGATAATTAGAAAAAGAGACAAGAAGCTGGGATGTGCACACACTTTGCCAGAGACCAGCAGCTTTGTCTGTTCCCACTGGCAGTGTAGGAAATGTTTGGGGTGAGAGCAGCAATGGATCGGGCTCCACATCCTTTCCCAGCCTTGCAGGCTTAGGCAGGAGGTGGCTGCAGGGTCAGTGTGGGGTCCCATGTTGGGAGGCAGCGAGGAATGAGTCCCTGTCCTGGCCCCCAGCAGGCTGCCAGCTCCATGCTGGGGGCTCTGCTTGTGGTCAAGGACAGCTTACCTGGAAAGTGCCAACAGCTGAATCCTTCAGAGAGAGCCTGATCCTGCACAGGGACACAAGTGGTGCTGTGGAGGATGTGCCAAGGGAGGGAGCGATTCCACCCATCCATGGCCATGCAGATGCCACTCCCTCCAGCCCCAGCTCATTCCCTCCACAGCAAGCCCACGCCCCAGGCACCTTCCCATCCCCTCTCTGTCCCTGGGCACCCAAAACAGAAAGACCCCCAGCCCCCCCCAGCCCAGGCAGTGGCTGCTCCCCTCTGTACCTGCCCACATCCAGGCTCCCAACGATGCGGCCGGATCTCACGTTGATGACAGCGGACACGTTCCCTGTCTGGGGAGAGAGCACAGAGCTCTGGCAGTGCTCAGCCCACCTCTGCCCCAAGCAGACACCCAGGAGAACGGCTCTGATCAGCTGAGACACACCACTGCCCATCCAGGGGTGTGTCTGCCTCCAGCATTAAACCTGGCATTTGTCAGCTCAGGAATTGTTCAGTTGGGGACACCCTCACTGTGCCTGGACAGCACCTGGGAGCTCCCCTGGCAGGATCTGGGCAACAGGACAGGGCACAGCTCAAACTCCCTTCTGCCCCATCACCACAGGCTTTGTCTGAACTCACCAGGCTGAGGAGGAAGAGAGGAGCCAGGCTGGAGTTGGGAAGGATGGCATAAGCCTGGATATCCACAATGGGCTGGAATGAGATTCCTCCTTCTCCAATAGTCAGGAATGGAGCAGTGGGAGTGGACAGTCTGAACTTCACTGGCATGTTTGGATACTTCTCCTCCAGCTGTGTGGGAGTAAGGAAAGGATGGAACTGATGGCACAAGCCCCCAGTCCTGAGGGAGAGCACCTGGCACAGAGCAAAGGCTGTGTGCGCAGGAGCTCTGGGCAGGCAGGACCAGACTGCTCACCTGGGGAATGAAGGCTGAGAAGATAGAGGTGTCCAAGCTGAATCCTGCTTCCTTTGGGATCTGCAGGGAGAGGACTGGGTCACACTGGGGCAATGTGGCAGAGCAGAGCCCATGGCGAGCCCATGGCATCCCCAAATGGTGCCATATCTGCCTGCCTCATCCCACAGCCCCCAGCTCTCTCTCTGGGGCTTCTCCAGGATTGCTGGCTGCTCCCAGAGCTCCTCAGCAAATGGAACCTCTTTCCCAGCCCTGTCCCACTCGTGCCACTCACCATGGCCTCTGTGATTTCAAAGACCAGTGCCCCAGCCTCCTGGTAGGCAATGCCGGCTGTGTTGAAGAAGTAGCTGGAGGCTCCAAAGTAAACCATGCGCTCGTGATCCGAGGGGAAGGCCAGTGGCAGCGGTGAGAAGGGCACAGGGGAGCGGTGGGCCAGGGAATAAAATTCACCCTGGGAGGAGGGAGAGACGTGGAGACGGGGTGCCAATAGCAGTGGGGCTCACCTGCTGGCTCAGGCTGGAAACAGCATTTGCAGCAGGCACCAAAACCTTGGCTCCCACCTGCCTTTGGCCATGGCATTGGCCAAATCACGTATTCCCAGGGCTGCTTCTCACCTTCAGGTCCAGGTCCAGGGACTTGGGTGTAGCTCTTGGGGATGCCACCAAGGAATAATCAATCCCAATCTTGTCATCTATCCTGGCTGTGACTGCAAACACAAGGAAGAGAGATGAGTAATGAGATGGTCAGGAAAGCTGAGAGCAGATGCCCTCCACTGGCATCTGGGCAGTGGCATGATTGGGCGTTCTGGTGCTTTAGCTTGCTACCAACTGCCCCTCCGTTGACTTCTGCTAGGAAGCAAAAAACCCCACTTTTCCCCTGACTTTTTCACAGCCATCTCCTGAACCTGAAAAGTGGCCAGGGTCCCCCATCTAAAGTACCCAAAGCCCTTGACAGTCCTTGGGCAGAGATTCTGAAGGGATTCCCACAGCTGAGAAGGTGCTCCCTAGATCCCAGCTGGGGTGGCAGAGCACCTGGAGATCGGGAGTGGACACAAAGTAAAACATTCCTCACGGCTGGGAAAAGATAGGAAGAGCTGCTTCTAAGCCCACTTAAAGCCCCCCAGTACCTGGCAGCGTCTGGACCTGCTTCTGGAGCTCATCGTGCACAGACTTGACCACATTGTCACACACCTGTGGGACAGAAAGGCCACAGGGCTGAGCAGGGGCAGCCGGGTCACAGCCACACTCCCAGCTCCATGACAAAGCCTGCTTAAGTAAATGAGCACACAGTGATGATTGCCTCCATTCACCAGGCAGCACATGAAGTGTCCAAGACACAAGCAGGGTTTAAACCTACAGGCATCTGCTTGCAGCAATTTCCCGTCAGCACAGTTCAGCTCTGGGGAGACCCTTGGAAGGAATCTCATGTGGCCCATGCAGGGATGAACCATGCTGAGCAGCCAGGACGTGTCAGAAAAAGAGCAACAGAATGGATTAACCCACCCACAGGTGTGTGCTCTGGCTCTAGTTACATCCCTACTTCTGAGCCTTTGAGGACATAAACTACAAGTGGGGGCTAAATGCAACCAGAAAACACAGGACCCAGCCTTCCACTGCCCACATACCTTGCTCTCTAAAACCTTTCGCAGCTTCTTCTCAATAATGCGGTGGAACAGGTTGTAAAGCCACCTGCAGAGAAGCACAGAGAGAAGCCCGGCCTAGCTCAGATCCACACTTCAGAAGTACGTGCCCAGGAAAGGGAGACAATAGAGAACATCATTCTCAAGCAAGACCCTGGGAACATCATTCCCACACCAATTTGGCATCTGGCTTTGCCCCAGGGTTTACATTTGAAGATAGACTCACTGGTAAACCCCACCCACCCCTTAAATGTGCAGCCACAGCAGGAGAAATTCAGGCCAGATTTAAGACCAGGCAACATCAGATTTGCCAACAACATACTCCTCACAGGAGGGCCCAATTCCAATGGCAGAACCACATTCCCATGGCAGGTGGGCTAACACACAGTGTTTCTAGAACTTCCAGTAAAGTCACATACGCAAGCTTGCCAGAAAAGCGCACACGGACGTTGGAGATTTGGGAACTGCAGTCTGAGGTGCTGATGGTGGGCCTCCCAATGGTGTCACTGCCCAGCCTCAGGATGATATTCATGTTGATATTTTCTACCTTCAGGTTGAAAGATCCATGTCCCTTGCTGCAGGAAGAAGGGGGATAAGAAAGAGACGTTTGTCAATGCCAAGGCCTGGTGAAAAGACCTCAAATCTGCTTGAGGATGCATCAATCTGGATCAGTCTCCCCCTTGTATGGTGCATCCAGAGGAGACTGGGAAAGTGTTTAAATTCAGGGGAACCAAATTTCCCTGGCACATAAACTAGCACAGGTAACCTTTAAATAGAGGGGATGAGAGCAAGTAGGGGTGGTGGAAGAGAGACCTGAGGGTCCATGTATAGCTTGCCTTTCATGTGCCTTGTTCCTGCATCAAACCCTGTTTTATCCATCATATCTGGGGGAACAAAGTGACAGCTGCCCAAAACACAAGGAAAAGGGAGAGGGAGAGGAGAAAAAACCTGTCCAATTCCAGAATGGGAGACAGAGAGTAGGTGCCTGAATAAGGATAGGAAGAGCTGGCCACTCACATAAAGAGAAACTTCACCCGCCAGTCTCCATTCAGCTCGGCAAAGGCGTTGGAGATGGAGACCTGCAGACCCACGTTGGAGATCGGGGTAATCCGAGAGTGTGGCAAGCGGAAAGTGGGAATGTGCAGCCTAAAAATATACCAATAAAAAGGAAAGTCATGTTACAGTGGCTAGGGAGGGAGGAAGGGAGACAGTCAGGGAGGGAAGGAGGGCGAGCACGATGGAGTAACTGCACTGGCAGCATTTCCAGCTGCAGTGCTGCTACTGCAAAGCTAGGCCAGGCAGGGACACACAGTGCAGAGTGGCACCTTTGGGAATGTGGCCCTTGCAGCCACCCAAGGCAGCTCCAAACGCCGCGCTGCAGGAGCAGAGAGGCACCCGGGCAGCAGGGAGCTGGCATTTCCACAGGGACTGGCATTTCCCTGCTTCACATAGGAACGTGTGTCCTGGTCCCACAGGCAAGGCCATCTCTACTCCCCAGGCTGTGATTGCACACAATCCACCCATGCCCAGGGTGCCATGACCCTGGTTCCATTTTTCCCCTCGGAAAAGGAGTAAAACAGGAACCAAAGACAGGGCCAACATCTCAGGGAGCTGTGGAGGGGACAGGATGGTCCTCACTGCTCTGGGGGCTCCCCACCATCCCCACTCCTCCTGTCCCTCGCCGGGGTCAGGGGGGCAGTTGGTGCCTCCAGGCCACTGCCAAAACTCACAGGGCTTACCTGGAGAATGAATAGTGCACCTTCCCCGATTTACCCGAGAATTCTGGCAGCTTCAGCTGGGCCAGCTCCTTCTCCAGGATCGCAATCCCCTGCTGTTGGGCTACAGAGACACAGGGACAGTGTTACTCCACCACTCCACCACTCCATCATTCCAGCCACAGGAGCTGCAGCACACAGTGGGCAGCAGAAGGATCAGAGGAGAGATCCAGGTGATGCTGCCTCCCAGGCTGGCTTTAAAGCAAACCTCTGTGCACAGCGCCCTGAGAGCACACAGGCAATGCTGCCTGGAGCCCTGCTTGCAGCCCCAGGGGAAGGTGGTGGCTGCAGAAAGGAGAGAGGTGTCCCAGGTCTCACTCTCCAGACAGTGTACTGGGTGAGAGCGGCATGTGGTCCAAGGCACTGGGATGCTGTGTGTTTCTCACACAGTGTATTTCAATCCATAACTGTGCTCTGCTGGAGCCAGGGCTCTGCCTGCCTCAATAAAACCAGCACGGGGCCCATCCATCTCTGTCACTGCCCCTCCCTAAACTCCCCAACTCCTCTCTCCTCTGCAGCTCCCTCCTCCAGGGCTCACGGCTCTCAGCTGCCTTGGTGTGCTGTGGGAGCAGCACCCTCCTGCTGTGCCAGCCTCCCACACTGCCTGGCTGCAGCTCCCTGAGACCCCACAGGGCTGGGCCCCTCTGCAGAGGCTCCATCAAGCTGTGGCATGGGGGGCAGGCAGGTGCAGCAGGGGAAGCCCTGGCTGATGGTGCATTTGATACCCCTGTCCAAGGATTTCCCCACTCTGTCCCTGTGCTCCTCACATGAGCACCCATGGCCAACGATCCTTCATCCTGCCCCGGGACCCTGCACTTCTCACAGGGTACCTGGCTCCACACCTCTGCCACCAGCACATCTGTCAGGAGAGAAACCAGAAGCAGAACCCACCGTAGTCCAAGCCTGCCTGGGTGATCCTCACCACGAAGCCGGGGTTGGTGGCTGTGCTGAGGGCCAGGCACAAGGTCAGTGCCCCACAAGCCACAGCCACGCTCTGCATTCCCATCCTGGCTTCCTGCAATGCTGCGCTATGCTGGGCTCTCCCAGCCCACACCACCTTTATATCCCTGCCAAAACAGGAACCTTGGGCAAAGGTGGTGTGAGGAGCCACGGGGTCGTCCCTAGTATTTCCTGCTTGGCCACCACCCTGCTCTGCTGTGCTGCTGGCACCATGGGCACATGGCCCAGCACAGAGGCACACCTGGTACCTCCCACCCAAGACAGGGAAGGAGCAGTGGAAACTGGGAGGCAACAGCCCAGTTTCCAGCTCTCTGTCACTGCCAGCAATCCCTGCCTGTGGCATCCTCAGCGGGGCAGAGCTGGGTTTGGCACTGGCAGCTGAGCCTGACAGAGCCACATTTCTGCAGCCTGCACCCAGCAAAAGCTGGGAACAACCTGGGCTGCCCAGGAGCAGGGTCCCAGCCCTGCTGCTCTCCATCTCTGTCCCATGGCTCTCCTGGCTACGCTGTGAGCTGCATCTGTCGCACCACAGATCTGCCAAAGGCACCAGAGCAGCCTTGGGGCACAGCTGTGGCTAAAGAAGGCAGGTCACAGCTTCTCACCTCATGTGAGCAGATCCCTGGGACCCCCACTCCCAGCAGGGCTGGCAGAGGAGCACCTGCCTGGGCTGGGCAGCTGCACCAGGACAACTACCCCAGTGCAGTGCCCTGCACCTATACCCCCTATCACACGGCTCCTGCACAGAACAGGCACACACAGGAGGAGACATCCATTACCCAAGATCAAGCTCCAAAGACATCACTGCTGAGGCCTGATATGTCCCAGCTCTTGTCATGATGGCTGGAGACAGGGGCAGGAGCTGGGTGCAGCCGGGCAGGTGTGAGGGGGGAACACCCTGTGCCCCCCCACCAGGAGAGCTGGGCTTCCTGGTCTCTCCTTGCAAGATAAAGGCGATGGAGGAAGAAATAATTCAATCAATTTCATTTCCTGTATCTGGTGTCCAGGCAAAGGAAACCCATAGCTGCTGATGCAGGCAGATGTCATGTGGGGTCCAGGGAAGTCCTGACTGCCAGAGGCAGCATCCTTCAGCCTGGAGCCTGTGAGCAGAGCTCCTGGTGCCCAGTGTTTCTTTTGCCCAGAACAAAAAATGCAAGAACAGAGGAGAAAGGCAAAAGCTAAATCCCCACTCACAGCCTCCTTGGCATTGTGACCCTCCCTGTCACCCATCATCAGCTCTTATCTGGGTCTGGCTCAGTTCAGAGCAGGAGCTCCCAAACCTGCCATGGTGACAAGCCCATCTCACTGAAGGGCTGCATCAAAACAACATTCAAGATGTTCAGGAAGAGCATGGAGGAAGCAGAACTCTTCCATAAGGAGAAATGAAATTTTATAAGGAATAGCATAGAGACGGAAACAAAACCAGGAAGTCTTCTCCCAGGCTTTGAGCAAATTTTGAAGTTGAACTAAAAAAAAAGCCTTCAAAGAGCCGAACTCTGACCAAACACTGCTGTGTTTGGCAAGGAGCAGCCAAAACCACATCTAAAGCTCAACATATGTGCCGGTCCCGGTAGTGCTTCCTGCAAGTGGTGACAGAGGGAATGGAACATGAAATCCTGCCCTGCTGGCCCCAACCCTTTGGACAGGTAAAGGCTTCTCCTGCTGAGCTGCTCTGTCTGTTCTGGGAGTGTGGGGTCTGCTCCACCGGGGAAAGGCTGGCTCCCCCAGGCTGCTGGAGAAGGAATGGGAATGGTCACATGGGAACCAGGAGCCCAGGAGGACAGGGACTTGCAGGAGTCCTGTGCTGCTGCTGTCCCTTGACCAGGACTGCAGGTCAACACCCCTCTCTCCACTGTCCATAGGCTCCCCCCGCTCCCCAGGTCAGAAATCCCTCTAGCCCCACACGCTCCTCAGCACGTGTAGGCAGTTCCCCATCCTGTCCCAGCTCTTTCCACATCTCTCTCGTGTGCCATGGCTCAAGCTCCCCTTGTAGCCATGTGGTGGGTATACCAAGTATTACAGGGTCCAGCCTGGAGTTTGCCCTTTGGGCTCTGAGCAGTGCAGGCACATTTGCCATCTGCAAGAAAATCTGAATACATCTTTGTTCTCTGGTGCCATAACCTGCTCATTTGCCATCTGCAAGGAAATCCGGACACATCTATGTTCCCTGGTGCCATTACCAGCCCGGGAATTCCCCGGGCAGCTTGTACCAGTGCCAGAGGCAGGACTGCTGCTGCTCTCCTGCCTTCCACTGGCAGATGAATGTCGGCTGGGGAACCACGATGAAAAACCTGTGGACACAGGAAGAAAAGTGAGAGCAGCCTGTCTGGGGTTGGAGAGAACTTGGAAAGAGAAGTCATCAGCCCAAAATAAAACCTCCCTTACCCATTTCCAGACAGGACATGTTCATTGTCACCCACAGGACTGGGCCGTGGTCAGAACCGGTGGCAACTGAGGTTGTCCCTAGACCAACAGGAACTTCAGCACAGAGAGGTCACAGTAGGCATCAGGGTCTGCCACAACATCTACCAGCTTCTCCCTGTGCAGAATCCCTTCCTTAAGCCTCTTGGCCATGCATCCTGCCAGGACAGGATCCAGCTGCTTTCACCGCAGGCCAAGGTGGCTGCTGCCAGCGGGATTCAGGCCATGCAGCCCAGCCGTACCCAGGATCCCGACGCGGAGCGGAGCACGAGCCTGGGGCCGCCGGGCCTTCAGCGCCTTGAGGTGCTGCAGACTGTTCCAGATGGCCTGCTCTGCCTTCTCCCTGGGGAGCCAGCACAACGGGCTATTGCAGCTGCTGCTCCTGCACTGAGCCCCAGCCTGCGCGCCCCAACTGCTCTGTGAGGAGAATTCAGCTAAAGCAGGGAATCTAATGGCACCTGAGAGCGCGTTTGTGGTGTGCGGATTATGTCTCCTCTCTGTCTTATCTGCTATCACTTTGCTTGCCTGAGAGCATCTCCCCTGCAGAAACACTTTAGGGACCAAGCTCCTGGGGAGAAAAAGTGCCTTGGGGAGAAGTGCCTTGGCCACAGCACACAGGGGGAGCTCTCGGGACGGAGCGGCCGGCCAGAGACGGGGAGGCCCCGCCGTGCGCCGACAATGCGGCTCCGCCGCCGCCTCCGCCCCTCGGCACCGCGTTCCGCCCGCCGCCATTCCGGGCCCGCCCCGCTGCTGGGCGGCTCCGCCGCGGGAATCACAAAATCACAGAATTCATTAGGTTGGAAAAGAACTCCGAGGTCATCGAGTTCAGCCTGTGACCCAGAAACACCCTTTCAGCTAAACCAGGGCACTGAGTGCCATGTTCAGTCTTCCCTTAAACACTTCCAGGGACGGTGACTCCACCACCTCCCTGGGCTGCCTATTCCAAGGTTCAATGACCCTTCCTGTGAAGAGATCTTTCCTAATATCCAACGTAAAAGGCCCCTGGTGCAGCTTAAGACCATGTCCTCTTATCCTGTCCCTTGTTCCCTGGGAGCAGAGCCTGACCCCCACACGGCTGCTCCCTCCTGTCAGGGAGTTGTGAGGGTGAGAAGGTCCCCCCTGAGCCTCCCTTCTTCCAGGCTGAGCCCCCTCAGCCTCTTTGGTGCTCCAGCATGTCCCCTGGTTCCATTGCCCTTCTCTGGACACGATCCAGAACCTCCATGTGCTTCTTGGAGTGAGGGACCCAGAACTGGACACAACACAAACCCTTCCCCAGTCCTGTTTCCCCACTATGGCTGATACAGGCCACGATGCCCCTGGCCTTGTTGGCCACCTGATAATCATGTTCAGCTGCTATTGACAGCACCCACAGGGCCTTTTCCACTGTGCTCTTTTCTGGTTCTCTGCCCCAAGGCTGGAGTGAAGGCACAGGACAGCGGGACACAGGTGTTCCATGGTGCCTTGACATGGCCATGGAAACAGCCAAAGTGGCCCTGCCCTGATCCAGCTCCCATCTGGCCCTGTGTGGCCCGAGGTGCAGACAGTGACACCAAGAGCACAGCCCCAGCACCAACGCCTTTATTGCTGCTCAGAGGGAGGAGGGGACGGGGTGGCCCAGGGCAGGGGATGCCCAGCTCATGGTAGCACCAGGTGAGGCCCCAGCAGAATGACAGTGCAGGACAGTGGCAGGACTGGTGGTCTTTGGCTCAGGAAGGGAAAGGCAAAGGGGTGAATGGAGCAGATTTAGTGCTGAAGGGCTCTCATTGCCTCATCTTCATCCCCGGGGCTGGAAGCGAACGTCTGCTCCAAGCAGCATGAAATTCTGGGAGAAAGAGAGAAAGTGCTGGGCTGCTGTGGGCCCTGGCAGCTGCACTGCCCAGCACCCACCACATCACTGAATGCAGGATGGACTTGGACATGTGCTCTGGTTTGCTGCTGGGCCATTGGGATCTCAGTGAAGAGCACCCTCCCATTTGCACTTTCCAGCACAGCAGGGGGAACTGGATTTGGAGGCTGTGCTGCTAAGCAGGGCTTTGTGGGCAGCAGGATGGGCCCCAGCTGGGGCCACCTTCTCCCCCTCACTCACCTGGTGGAACCTCACAAGGATATTGGAGAGCTGAATCCTGTCTGGCAGCGGCAGAGGGAAACCTTCATCTAAGCGGGCTGGAAAAGACAACACATGTGTGTGCACTGGGATGGCAATGGGAGTCAAGGGACCACGGAGCACTCAGAGAAGATGGCCACCTCCTTCCCCCAACCCTTTCCTCCCCTCCACTGCTCCTGGGGCAGGCAGAGGAAACTCCTGCCAAGCTCCACAGAAGGGCTGCCTGCTGTGCCATGACAGCCCCCTTGGCCACTCCTGCCACCAGCCCCACTCTGCTCTGAGCTGCTGGCGAGGCAGGAGATGCAGGGATTTGAGGAGAGGGTCTGGAAAGCATTAGGATCTGCACAGGGCTCATATATTCCATTGCGTTTGCTGCTGGGAGCCTGTCAGAGCAGCAAGAGGCTGCCTCCGCTTCACTGCCGCCTCCTGCACGCACTTTGCCCTGCATCAGCCTTGGCAATGAGGATTTAATTAGTGAGCTGGGACCCCTTGCATGGAGCAACCTGAGTGGGGTGTGCTCCAGAAACCTCATTCCCCCAGTAGGTTCTCACCATTGATACGTGGGAGCAGGGTACTGGAAGTCAGGATGTTCATTAAGGACTGCATCGTTCGTACCTGGGGAGTGGGGAGAGAGAGAGGAAAACCTTTAGTCTGCAGGACAGGAGACATGCAGGTACTTGAGGATAATTAGTAAAAGGAGATGAAGAGTGGAATGGGCACACACTTGGCCAGAGACCAGCAGCTTTGTCTGTTCCCACTGGCAGTGTAGGAAATGTTTGGGGTGAGAGCAGCAATGGATCGGGCTCCACATCCTTTCCCAGCCTTGCAGGCTTAGGCAGGAGGTGGTTGCAGGGTCAGTGTGGGGTCCCATGTTGGGAGGCAGCGAGGAATGAGTCCCTGTCCTGGTCCCCAGCAGGCTGCCAGCTCCATGCTGGGGACTCTGCTTGTGGTCAAGGACAGCTTACCTGGAAAGTGCCAACAGCTGAATCCTTCAGAGAGAGCCTGATCCTGCACAGGGACACAAGTGGTGCTGTGGAGGATGTGCCAAGGGAGGGAGCGATTCCACCCATCCATGGCCATGCAGATCCCACTCCCTCCAGCCCCAGCTCATTCCCTCCACAGCAAGCCCACGTCCCAGGCACATTCCCACCCCCTCTCTGTCCCTGGGCACACAAAACAGAAAGACCCCCAGCCACCCCCTGCCCAGGCAGTGGCTGCTCCCCTCTGTACCTGCCCACATCCAGGCTCCCAACGATGCGGCCGGATCTCACGTTGATGACAGCGGACACGTTCCCTGTCTGGGGAGAGAGCACAGAGCTCTGGCAATGCTCAGCCCACCTCTGCCCCAAGCAGACACCCAGGAGAATGGCTCTGACCAGATGAGACACATTAAACCTGGCATTTGTCAGCTCAGGAATTGTTCAGTTGGGGACACCCTCACTGTGCCTGGACAGCACCTGGGAGCTCCCCTGGCAGGATCTGGGCAACAGGACAGGGCACAGCTCAAACTCCCTTCTGCCCCATCACCACAGGCTTTGTCTGAACTCACCAGGCTGAGGAGGAAGAGAGGAGCCAGGCTGGAGTTGGGAAGGATGGCATAAGCCTGGGCATCCACAATGGGCTGGAATGAGATTCCTCCTTCTCCAACAGTCAGGAATGGAGCAGTGGGAGTGGACAACCTGAACTTCATTGGCATGTTTGGATACTTCTCCTCCAGCTGTGTTGGAGTAAGGAAAGGATGGAACTGATGGCACAAGCCCCCAGTCCTGAGGGAGAACACCTGGCACAGAGCAAAGCCTGTGTGCGCAGGAGCTCTGGGCAGGCAGGACCAGACTGCTCACCTGGGGAATGAAGGCTGAGAAGACAGAGGTGTCCAACTTGAATTCTACATCCTTTGGGATCTGCAGGGAGAGGACTGGGTCACACTGGGGCCATGTGGCACAGGCAAGCCCCATGGCATCCCCAAATGGTGCCATATCTGACTGCCTCATCCCACAGCCCCCAGCTCTCTCTTTGGGGCTTCTCCAGGATTGCTGGCTGCTCCCAGAGCTCCTCAGCAAATGGAACCTTTTCCCAGCCCTGTCCCACTCGTGCCACTCACCATGGCCTCTGTGATTTCAAAGACCAGTGCCCCAGCCTCCTGGTAGGCAATGCCAGCTGTGTTGAAGAAGTAGCTGGAGGCTCCAAAGTAAACCATGCGCTCGTGATCCGAGGGGAAGGCCAGTGGCAGTGGTGAGAAGGGCACGGGGGAGCGGTGGGCCAGGGAGTAGAATTCACCCTGGGAGGAGGGAGAGACGTGGAGAAGGGCTGCAAATAGCGGTGGGGCTCACCTGCTGGCTCAGGCTGGCAAACAGCATTTGCAGCAGGCACCAAAACCTTGGCTCCCACCTGCCTTTGGCCATGGCATTGGCCAAATCAAGTGTTGCCAGGGCTGCCTCTCACCTTCAGGTCTGCATCCAGGGACTGGGCGGTAGATCTTGGTGGTGCCACCAAGGAATAATCAATCCCAATCTTGTGACCTATCCTGGCTGTGACTGTAAACACAAGGAAGAGTGATGTGTAAGAAGGAGATGGTCAGGAAAGCTGAGAGCAGGTGGCCTCCACTGGCATCTTGGCTGTGCCATGACTGGGTTTCCTGGTGCATCAGCTCACTACCAACTGCCCCTCCTTTAGAAGGGAAAAAAGCATTTTCTGCCTCGATGTTTCTCAGTGATATAAACCATCTCCATGACCTGAGGATTGGCCTGGGTCCCCAGCTAAAGCAGCCCGAGCCTCCACCAACCCATGGGCACAGATTTTGAAGGAATTTCCACAGTCAGACATGACACACAGTGCTTTGTATCTGCTAAGAAGGTGCTCCCCAGCTCCCAGTTTGGGTGCCCGAACACCAGGACACGGGGAGTGGACGCAATGTAAAACATTCCTCATGGCTGGGAAAAAATAGGAAGAGTTGCTCCTAAATCTACATATATCCCCCCAGTACCTGGCAGCGTCCGGATGTACGTCTGGAGCTCGTTTTGTACAGACTTGACCACACTGTCACACACCTGTGGGACAGAAAGGCCAAAGAGCTGAGCAGGGGCAGCCAGGTCACAGCCACACTCCCAGCTCCATGACAAAGCCTGCTTAAGTAAATGAGCGCACAGTGATGATTGCCTCCATTCATCAGGAGCACATTAAGTGTCCAAGACACAAGCAGGGTTTATACCTACAAGCATCTGCTTGCAGCAATTTCCCCTCGGCACAGTTCAGCTCTGGAGAGACCCTTGAAGGAAATCTCATGTGGCCCATGCAGGAATGAACCATGCTGACCAGCCAGGACGTGACCAAAAAAGAGCAACAGAGAGGATTAACCCACCCACAGGGACAGGAGCACTGACTGCCCTGAAGCTGAACTTTGGTGGTCTCCTACAGCTCTGTGTGCCTGGACAGGAGAGTGCATCCCTCTGCCTCTGTCATCCGCAAGTGAAGCCCGGGCATTTTTGGGGATTTTATTGCTGGCTCATGACTATCCTGGGAAATTTACTGCGTGGCACTGTCCTGCAGATGGCTGAGGAAATCTGCACAAGCTCTTTTCAATGTTTTCACTGTAACATCACAGCAACCACGGGCAGGATCTGTCTGTCATCTGTCTGACTGGGCATGCAGCCCACAGAGCTGATGGTGAGATGCAGCGCTGCGGAGGGGCAGCGACCACACTGACAGAGATGAGGAGGAGGACGCGACACAGCTTTGGGCATGGCCTTAGTGACAGCAGGTTGCAGCTCTTCCCTGGCCCCAGTGATAGCTTTCTGTCTGTGCTGGAAATGCTCCATTGCTGCTATGAGGATGTTGCTGCAGGCAGAAGAATCCCAGTGACTGGGATTTCCCCATGACCCGCATTTCCCTGTGACCTGGATTTCTTTGTGACGGGGGTCTCCCTGTGAATGGAGTCCCAGAACAGGGGGTACTAGAACTGCCCAAGCATTGCAGCAACAGCAGGAGGCAGACACAGGCTGCCTGGCCTGGGCTGAGGCCCAGCTGTGCCCAGGGTGCAGCTCAGTCCCTGCCCTCTCCTGCCCATTGCCCTCACACCATGACTCCACAAAGACAATGAAGAATGTTTGTGGGGCAGAGGGGGTTTGGAGGAGGAACAGAGGGCAGTGGGGGTCCCTTTGCAGTCCCAGAGCTGTCCTCCTTCCAGGTGACAAAACAGCAGAAAAGGCCTCTGAGCCCTGGTGTTGCTCCTGCTGCCAGACCATCTGCTGCCACAGACCCCAGGGAACTTGGGAACGGTGTTGCATGGTATTGGGAGTAGTGCCTGGGCAGGATGGGATCTGCTGCAGGAATGGGATTTGCCTGTTCTCCAACTGCCTCCTTCCCAAGCAAGGTTCATATCCAGAGAGGCTGTAACTCATGCCAGTTATCCTTGTAGTAATTATTGCTAACAGCTTGTTTCTATGTCTTGTTGAAGGTCTCCTGCACGTTAGTGTCTGTAGTAGGCAGCGGTACCAGAGCTCCCTGACCCCCCCTCAGTAAAACAAAACACCAAATGTCTGAAATCCAGGAATGAGTTTCCCCCCAAGTGCTCCCCAAAGCCCTTCAGAATATGGCTGGCTAAAGGACAGCTCTGATCAGGTTACAATGAATTTGGCTGAGACATAAGATCTAATTAACTGACCACATGGAAAAAAAAGTCTTTGTTAATTAGGAACCAATTATGCTGGGCTTTGGCAAAGGCTCCAGGTTTCAAATTCAGCCTGAGTCACTCCATGCTATGGAGCCTGCACGCCCATTCCCTTGGTTTTACTGAATTGGCAACACAGTCATGTGCTCTGGCTATAGTTACATCCCTACCTCTGATCCTTCCAGCACATTATCCACAAGTGAGGGTTAAAGACCACCAGAAAACCCAGAGCCCTGCCCTCCACTGCTCACATACCTTGTCTTCCAAAATCCTTCGCAACTTCCTCTCAATAACGCTGTGGAACAGGTTGTAAAGCCACCTGCAGAGAAGCACAGAGAGAAGCCCGGCCTAGCTCAGATCCACACTGCAGAAGTACGTGCCCAGGAAAGGGAGATGGTAGAGAACATAATTCTCAAGCAAGACCCTGGGAACATCATTCCCACACCAATTTGGCATCTGGCTTTGCCCCAGGGTTTACATTTGAAGACAGACTCACTGGTAAACCCCACCACCCCTTAAATTCTCCTCCACAGCAGGAGAAATTCAGGCCAGATTTAAGACCAGGCAACCTCAGATTTGCCAACAACATACTCCTCACAATAAGGGCCACGTTCCAATGGCAGAACCACATTCCCATGGCATTCCCATATGGGCTAACACACAGCATTTCCAGACCTTCCAGTAAAGTCACATACCCAAGCTTGCCAGAAAAGAGCACCCGGACTTTGGAGATGTGGGCACTGCAGTCTGAGGTGCTGATGGTGGGCTTCCCAGTGGTGTCACTGCCCAGCCTCAGGAGAATTTTGATGTAGATATTTTCTACCTTCAGGTCAAAAGATCCATGGTCCCGGCTGCTGGTAGAGGGGAATGAGAAAGGCAAGTTTGTAAATGCCAAGGCCTGGTGAAGAGAACTCAAATCTGCTTGAGGATGAATCAATCTGGATCACTCTCCCCTTGTATGGTGCATCCAGAGGAGATTGGGAAAGTGTTTAAATTCAGGGGAACCAAATTTCCCTGTCTCATAAACTAGCACAGGTAACCTTTAAATAGAGGGGAGTGAGAGCAAGTAGGGGTGGTGGAAGAGAGACCTGAGGATCCATGTATAGCTCACCTTTCATGGGCCTTGTTCCTGCCTCCCACCCTCTTTTATCCATTATATCTGGGGGAGGAATGTGATGGCTGCCCAAAACACAAGGGAGAAGGAGAGGAGAAAAAACCTGTCCAATTCCAGAGTGGGAGACACAGAGTAGGTGCCTGAATACGGAGAGGAAGAGCTGGCCACTCACATAAAGAGAAACTTCACCCGCCAATCTCCATCCAGCTCAGCAAAGGCGTTGGAGATGGAGACCTGCAGGCCCACGTTGGAGATCGGGGTAATCCGGGAGTACGGCAACTGGAAATCACGAAGTCGCAGCCTAAAAATATATGAATAAAAAGTCATGTTATAGTAGTTCCACACTCCCAAAGCACAAATCTAGGGAGGGAGGGAGAAAATCAGGGAGGGAAGGAGGACAAGCAGGATGGACAAGGCCAACATGTCAGGGATCTGTGATGGGACAGGATGGTCCTCACTGTTCAGGGGGCCCCACCCTCCCCACTCCTCCTGCCCCCTGCCTGGGTCAGGGGGCAGTGGGTGGCTCCAGACCACTGGCAGGGCTCACCTGGAGAGCTCATAGTGTACCTTCCCCACACGCAAGACACGGGAGTTCCCTGAGATATCTGGCAGCTTCAGCTGGGCCAGCATCTTCTCCAGGATCGCGATCCCCTGCTCTTGGGCTGCAGGGACACAGGGACAGCATTACTCCACCACTGCTACAGGAGCTGCAGCACATACTGGGCATGCAGCAGAAGGATCAAAGGAGAGATCCAGGTGATGCTGCCTCCCAGGCTGGCTTTAAAGCAAACTTCCATGCACAGCGCCCTGAGAGCACACAGGCAATGCTGCCTGGAGCCCTGCTTGCAGCCCCAGGGAAGGTGGTGGCTGCAGAAAGGAGAGAGGTGTCCCAGGTCTCACTCTCCAGACTGCCAACCTGGGGAGGTGTGTGGGAGGTCAGAGGCACTGTGCTGCTCCATGCCCATTGCCAGCAGGCAAAGACGGATGGAGCTTATGTCCCAAGGAGCAGCACAGCATCAGTGGGTACTGCACCCTGGCCTCTGTCTGAGAAGGGGAGTCACGTTCTCTCTCACATGGCTGGCAGAACAGTCTGGTAAATGAGCTGTTTCTCACACAGTGTATTTCAATCCATAACTGTGCTCTGCTGGAGCCGGGGCTCTGCCTGCCTCAATAAAACCAGCACGGGGCCCATCCATCTCTGTCACTGCCCCTCCCTAAACTCCCCAACTCCTCTCTCCTCTGCAGCTCCCTCCTCCAGGGCTCACGGCTCTCAGCTGCCTTGGTGTGCTGTGGGAGCAGCACCCTCCTGCTGTGCCAGCCTCCCACACTGCCTGGCTGCAGCTCCCTGAGACCCCACAGGGCTGGGCCCCTCTGCAGAGGCTCCATCAAGCTGTGGCATGGGGGGCAGGCAGGTGCAGCAGGGGAAGCCCTGGCTGATGGTGCATTTGATACCCCTGTCCAAGGATTTCCCCACTCTGTCCCTGTGCTCCTCACATGGGCACCCATGGCCAACGATCCCCCATCCTGCCCCAGGACCCTGCACTTCTCACAGGGTACCTGGCTCCACACCTCTGCCACCAGCACATCTGTCAGGAGAGAAACCAGAAGCAGAACCCACCGTAGTCCAAGCCTGCCTGGGTGATCCTCACCACGAAGCCGGGGTTGGTGGCTGTGCTGAGGGCCAGGCACAAGGTCAGTGCCCCACAAGCCACAGCCACGCTCTGCATTCCCATCCTGGCTTCCTGCAATGCTGCACTATGCTGGGCTCTCCCAGCCCACACCACCTTTATATCCCTGCCAAAAAGGGAACTGCTAGTCAGGGTGGTGTGAGGAGCCACAGCGGGGGGGTCCCCAGGACTTCCTGCTTGGCCACCACCCTGCTCTGCTGTGCTGCTGGCACCATGGGCACATGGCCCAGCACAGAGGCACACCTGGTACCTCCCACCCAAGGCAGGGAAGGAGCAGTGGAAACTGGGAGGCAACAGCCCAATTTCCAGCTCTCTGTCACTGCCAGCAATCCCTACCTCTGGCAGCAGTGGATGCTCAGTGGAGCAGAGCTGGGTTTGGCACTGGTAGCTGAGCCTGACAGAGCCACATTTCTGCAGCCTGCACCCAGCAAAAGCTGGGAACAACCTGGGCTGCCCAGGAGCAGGGTCCCAGCCCTGCTGCTCTCCATCTCTGTCCTATGGCTCTCCTGGCTATGCTGTGAGCTGCTTCTGTCACACCACGGACCTGCCAAAGGCACCAGAGCAGCCTTGGGGCACAGCTGTGGCTAAAGAAGGCAGGTCACAGCTTCTCACCTCATGTGAGCAGATCCCTGGGACCCCCACTCCCAGCAGGGCTGGCAGAGGAGCACCTGCCTGGGCTGGGCAGCTGCACCAGGACAACTACCCCAGTGCAGTGCCCTGCACCTATACCCCCTATCACACGGCTCCTGCACAGAGCAGCCATGCACAAGAGGAGACATCCATTACCCAAGATCAAGCTCCAAAGACATCACTGCTGAGGCCTGATATGTGCCAGCTCTTGTCATGATGGCTGGAGACAGGGGCAGGAGCTGGGTGCAGCCGGGCAGGTGTGAGGGGGGAACACCCCTGTGCCCCCCCAGCCAGGAGAGCTGGGTTGGCTGGTCTCTCTTTGCAGGACAAAAGTGAGGGAAGAAGAAATGATTCAGTTACTTTCATTTCCTGGTGGGGTCCCGGCACAGGAAACCCATGGCTGCTGATGCAGGCAGATGTCATGTGGGATCCAGGGAAGTCCTGGCTGCCAGAGGCAACATCCTTGAGCCAATTAAGGATGTTGTGAAATGCAGCTGTTGCTCAAGCACAGCAATCCCTTGGTGCTGCAGCCTCAGGAGACCCCAAGGGATGAGGCCATGTAGTCCGTGCTAGAGGAACTCGGCACGTGAAGATCAAGGATAGAAAGACCAAGGCGTTCTGTTCCCCTTTGCCTTTTGTCCCACAAGTTTTCAGCAGGGTCACTTGCAGGCTGCCTGGCAGACAACCAGTAAATGCCCACCGGGTTTGTATGAGTGGCTACAAAAGGCTTTTCAAAGGGGCACTGCAGTCACTGTCAGCTCTGGGACCTGAGAAACATGGACATGGCAGGGATGGTGCCTGCAGAGAGGGACAAACCACCCAAGGAAGAGCTGTGTCCCACAGGCACCCACCATCACCACCCACAGGCTGTGACTTTCCATCAGTGCCACCCCAATGCATCGCTGGGAGCCAGGAGCCTGGGAGCAAAGCTCCTTTTGCCCAGAGCTCCTTTTGCCAGAAAGAAACATGCAAGAACAGAGGAGAAAGGCAAAAGCCAAATCCCCACTCACAGCCTCCTTGGCATTGTGACCCTCCCTGTCACCCATCATCAGCTCTTATCTGGGTCTGGCTCAGTTCAGAGCAGGAGCTCCCAAACCTGCCATGGTGACAAGCCCATCTCACTGAAGGGCTGCATCAAAACAACATTCAAGATGTTCAGGAAGAGCATGGAGGAAGCAGAACTCTTCCATAAGGAGAAATGAAATTTTATAAGGAATAGCATAGAGAGGAAACAAAACCAGGAAGTCTTTCCCCAGGCTTTGAGCAAATTTTGAAGTTGAACTAAAAAAAAGCCTTCAAAGAGCCGAACTCTGACCAAACACTGCTGTGTTTGGCAAGGAGCAGCCAAAACCACATCTAAAGCTCAACATATGTGCCGGTCCCGGTAGTGCTTCCTGCAAGTGGTGACAGAGGGAATGGAACATGAAATCCTGCTCTGCTGGCCCCAACCCTTTGGACAGGTAAAGGCTTCTCCTGCTGAGCTGCTCTGTCTGTTCTGGGAGTGTGGGGTCTGCTCCACCGGGGAAAGGCTGGCTCCCCCAGGCTGCTGGAGAAGGAATGGGAATGGTCACATGGGAACCAGGAGCCCAGGAGGACAGGGACTTGCAGGAGTCCTGTGCTGCTGCTGTCCATTGCCCAGGACTGCAGGTCAACACCCCTCTCTCCACTGTCCATAGCCCCCTCCCTGCTCCCCAAGTCAGAAATCCCTCTAGCCCCACACGCTCCTCAGCACGTGTAGGCAGTTCCCCATCCTGTCCCAGCTCTTTCCACATCCCTCTCGTGTTCCATGGCTCAAACCCCCCCTGCAGCCACGTGCTGGGGCTACCCAGGGGTGACAGGAGCTGGGTTGTGGCTGTGAGCAAGGACACCAGCCATTTTAGCCATCTGCAAGGAAATCTGGGCACATCTGTGTTCCCCAGTGCCATTACAGCCTGGGAATTCCCCGGGCAGCTTGTACCAGTGCCAGAGGCAGGACTGCTGCTGCTCTCCTGCCTCACACTGGCAGGGGTATGTGGGCTGGGGAAACACCAGGGAAAACCCACGGTCTCCGCAAGAAAAGTGATAGCAGGCAGCCTGGGTTTGGAGAGAACTTGGAAAGAGAAGTCATCAGCCCAAAATAAAACCTCCCTTACCCATTTCCAGCCAGGACAAGTTCGTTGTCACCCACAGAACTGGGCTGTGGTCAGAACCTGTGGCAACTGTGGTTGTCCCTAGACCAACAGGGACTTCACCAGAGCTCGGAGAAACCCTGTCATCAAGGTGTGGGGAGCTGCAGCTCCTGCCCACTGCACTGCATGTGGTGCCAAGGCCTGATGCTGTCCACTGTCACCTGCACATCTCTGACAGCCTCTGACCCAGCAGCAACTAAAAATACAGCTGAGGAACATGTGGGGGTTCCTCCACGGTTGTTTTTCCAGCTGCAGGCTCAGCATGACCCCACCTCATCTGTTCTTGGAGCTGGGAGGGCTCTGGGCCAGCGTGGGGTCACTGCTGACGCCAGCCTTGACCACTTCATCCAACACAGACAGCAGGGACACCCAGAGACCCCAGAGCTCACAGGCTCAGAGCCCCGTGGGGCACAGCCAGCAGCAATGTGGGGATGGCCCCTGGATTGGGGACGTGGGCAGGAGCCACCAGGGTCCCACCAGCAGCCAGCCCCAGAGACCAGCCTTGATGCTGGGCTCAGCACTCTCATCCTCCCTCCACCCCAGCATCCAGTGACAGCCCAGGGGACCCTTGGGACCAGCACTGCACTCAGTGTGTCTCCCCCTGCCAAGGGCTGCATTCCCCCAGACAGGCGGGCTCCTCTCGCAGCACGCCAGCTTGTGACACAGTCTGGGAGCCTCATGGGAGACAAAAGGGGACACAGAGAGCCAAAGGGGTTGATTTTGCAGAAAAGTAAAAATAAAAATGCAAGAATGGTGACCTCGAGCAGAGCCTAGGGGGATCTGAATGGTGGCTCTGTGCCGGCAGAGGGGCAGGGCAAGAGGCCACATGCAGCCTGTCCCAGCAGCTGCTCGGGACAAACAGGACATGGAGAACAGGAGCAGCAGAGGAGGGTGAGCTCATGGGATGAGGGGCCCGGGGACACCCGGGTGGCCCCCAGAAGCTCTGCCTTTTGCTGGGCTTGCTACCCAGCACCCTGACTCCCAGGCTTGCTGTCTGGGGCTGGCCAGAGGGCATGAGGAACTACGCTGGGGAATGTGGGGATGCAAAGCTGGACCTGCTGGTTACCTCTGCAGGTTGACCTGGCTGAGCACAGGTGGCAAGAGACACCTCGAGGTGTAGGTGGGGAGCTGCTTCTCTGGGTGCAGGGTGGTGGGGTCCCTCTCGGGGTCAGCAGTGATCCCTGCTCCACATCCCTCTCTTCCTGCTTACCAGTACCACAGAGGGATCCATCCGTTGTGCTGGTCCAGGACACAGTCACACTGTCCTTCTCCCTGCCCTCAACGCCCTCTCCTGGCCCTGTTATTCATTAAGAGATGCAAGAGCCACAGCTCTTGGGTCCATTTCTGAGGTGACCATGCAATTAAAAAATGTCACAGCCTTGAGTTCACCTTCCCTTGCACTCAGAGGAACTATGAAAAACCTGAAGCTGATAAGTGAACTAGCACAATTACAGGAGCAATTGGCCGCTGTTGGGATGAGGAGCTGCCCAGCTGGTCCCAGTTGGCACTGGGGATGCTGGCTTGGAGCCAAGGGCCAGTCCTCAGGTGGGCTCAGCTGGGCACCCCAGCCTGGTAGCCATGGCCAAGCTCTGCCCACCCACAGGACCAGCACCCGTGATCCATATGGGCAGCGGGAGGCTCTCAGCAGCTCCCAAGGAAATGGGAAGCAAACGCGAAGGCCTCACTGGCGCCGTCCTCCCTCCCACACGCCCGCAGCCCAGCTGCACCTCCTCCCGTCTCGGCTTGTTTTCACAGCGTGTCCTTTGGCCGCTCGCTGATCCCTGGACAAATGTTCACTAGCGAGACAGCCCCGGCAGCCTGCAGCCCACGCTGAGGCCGTCCCACCCGCCCTGGTGCTTTCCCAGCCCCAGTGCCGGCCTTGAGCCCATTCCCACGAATGCAACAGTGGAAATGACTGCAGCCTGAGCAAGGCGCAGAGAAGCTGAGAGTGCTGGGCGTTGTGCAGGGCTGGCAGAGCTGGTGATGCTGTGCCCACAGTGCCTGGGGCTGGGAGAGCTGTGCCCAGCATGCCTGGGGTTGGGAGAGGTGTCTGTGCCCAGGACTGGCAGGGCTGTGTGAAGCAGCATTTTGCCTTAGGAAAGAACAAATCTGCGGCTTTGGCTCTTATGATGGTTGTTTTTGTACAGTTCTGGTTGCTGAATCCCATGATCCTTCTCCTCAGTAGGTCCTTCCCATCCCTGGAACAGTTCAAAGTCCCAAGAGAGACACTCACTGTCCTGATGCTGCGCTTTTGGGGCGACTCAGGAATGGGAACTGAGAGCCACGGGATCCATCCAGGACATAGCCCACTGCCGAGAGATCACATTGACCCTGGCTGGATTGGAAAAGAGAGGCACCCCTGCACAAAACGCCTGTATGAGCGTATCTGCACACGTGTACAAACACATACGTACACACATGCACACGTACACACACAAGCACATACAGCTCTGCGTATTCCCGGTGTGTTCCAGGACCCTTCTCCTGCAGCTGCTCGGGGGGGGCGGCGGGGGCTGGGGGAGGACCCCCGGTACAATCCCCTCCTGCACCCTCGGGGTCTCTTTCTCTCTCCGTCCCGCCGGAGGCCGCCCCCGCCCGCGGGGACACACGGGACTGTCCCGGGGGGCCGCGTCTCGGGAGCGTGCGGGGGGCTCCCGCCGGCGGGCACAGGAAAGCGGCCCGCCGCCCCCCCGGCTCTGTCCGGGCCACCCCCGCCAGCCCCCTCCCTCCCCTCCCCGCCCCGCCCCGCTCCCGCTTTCTGCGCCTTTTCTTTTCTTTTTTTTTTTTTTTTTTTTTTTTTTTTTTTGTTTCTTCTTTTTTCCCCCAGAAGAGGCGCGGCGGGCGGAGGGGGCCGGGGGGGCCGGGGCTGCCCGCCCCCGCCCGCGGCTCCGGAGGCGCCGGCGCTGGGAAGAGCCGCCGGCGGAACGGGGACCGGCCGGGAACCCCGGGCCGCGGAGAGCCGCGAGGAAGGAGGAGGGACGGGACGGTCTGTGCCGCGGCCCCCGGCCCCTCTGCCACTTCCTGGGAAACATGGTAATCCCTGGGGAAATCCCGCTCCCTGCCGCTGCCCCTCCCCGTGGCTGCCGATCCCGCGGGCACCGGGTGGGCACGGGGTGGGCAGCGGGAGCGACAGCACCGGGAGGCCGGGAGCGAAGGGGGAGGGAGGTGCAAAGGCAGAGGTGGGTGTGGAGGTGAGTGTCAGGGCAGAGGTGGGTGGGAAGGCAGAGACAGATGTGAAGGTGGAGGTTGGACAAGGTTGGATATCAGCGTGGAGGAGGACGTGGCCGCGGCCGCTTGGGCAGGTGTGTGCGGGGCTGCATCCTGCGATGCTTAAACTTCCCCGCAAAGTTAGTGAGGGGGATGGCGTGCGGCGGCCGGGAGCTGCCGAGCGAGCCGTGCGGCGCCGGGGACGCTCGCAGGGCCATGGGATCGCTCCCACCGCAGCCGGCACGTGCCGTTGCCCCGGGCTCTGTGCTGAGCGCGGCCCCCGCTCTGGGCCGGGCTGAGCGCTTCCATCGTGCCCTGCCAAAGCTGGTGACGGCCAGGGGAATTGGTATTCAGGACTGGTCCCAAGCTCAAACCTCTCCTTCCTGAGCAGCGGGGAGAAAGGAGCTGGAGCTGAGTCACCCTGTGGCTTCGGGCATGGGTTAACAACTTCACCACACCAAAACCTCAAAGCCCAGCCCGTCTTGTTGATGTAAACCAGTTTAAAAATATGGGTATTTGGGGAGAAATATCAATCTCTATTTAACAGCGCTTTGGCTTATTAAAATGGAAATAGCTTTGCAAATGTAAATCTCCTTATGCTCCCTAATGCCTTTGTTCCAGCTCCCTCCCAGCGGGTGGAGGGGCTGCTTTTGGATTCCTGTGGGCTCCTGGCCGGCCCGGATGCAGCTTCGCCGACGAACTTGGAGCTGCTGCCTCATGGTTACCCCAAAAACCTCCCCCAGTGATGAAGTGCTTTATGACTCCATGAAAACATTTTTAGTCAGTCATTCCAGGCCAAAATATTCCCCAGCACAACTCAGGCTGTGTCTGGTGCCTCTATCAGTCCCTGGTTCTCTCCTGACACTGGCTCACGCAGTCCCTGCCACTGGATGAAGTCCTGGGTGATAAGACAACAGGAAACAGCCTCAAGTGGTGCCAGGGGAGGGTTAGACTGGATATTAGAGAAAAATTTTTTCACTGAATGAGTTGTCAAGCAATGGCACAGGCTGCCCAGGCAATGGGGGAGTCACTACCCGTGGGAGGATTTAAAAGACTGTTGGAGGCAAGGCAGGCAGTTCTGGCTCATCTCTCATGGCAGCATTCAGAGCTGGATGAATCCTCCTGTGCTGTTGTGGCTCCTCGCCTTGGTGTTGGGATGGGGAGGAAGTCCAGCTGGGTAGTGCTGGGCATGGAGGTGGTGGGCACCTGGCTGGGTTCAGCACTCTGGACCAGTTGGCTGCACCAGGGCCCAACTGCAGCAATATGGAATGGGGTGCTGGGCTTTGCCCTTCATCAGGGACTTTCCAGAGTAAGGTCTCCAGTCCATTCTAGGAGCTGTATGCAATAAGGCAAAGCTTGAGGAGAAAGGTCCAAGGGCAGAAAGCCTGGACAGGAAACACAGTGGCAGATTAGGGCCCTGAGAAGGGACTGGCTTGCCTCCTCTTCTGTCCTGCTCTGTGGCTTCTCCTGTCAGGTGTAGGGGCAGGAGATTGCTGTGCCAAGACATGGAAAAAAGTCATGAAGAATTAACCAGAGCATGACTGCAAAGTGCTTTAGCTAAAGCGCATTAAAACTAATTAAGCTGAATTAACTGTGGCCCTTTTGTCTCTGCATGGGCTCCTGGACCAGGGATTAGCTGCCTGAAAGTAATGCTCACCTTGAGCTAATCCCACCAGACTTCCTGGGTGCTCTTACGGGAGC
Source organism: Emberiza elegans (assembly GCA_024865655.1). Taxonomy (NCBI): domain Eukaryota; kingdom Metazoa; phylum Chordata; class Aves; order Passeriformes; family Fringillidae; genus Emberiza; species Emberiza elegans. Next base: position 18,029,957 of record JALJVW010000129.1, read on the forward strand.
AGGACCCAGCTGCTTGAAGGATGCTTCTCTTCCCCACTCGCCGATGGGGTCCCCTTGACAGATGTTCCAGACTCATCCCTGCACTGCCTGGAGCGCAGCCCGGGCATCACGGGAGCTGTGGGATGGCTTCTCTCCATGTACCAGCCATGCCACACAGCCTCCAGCTCCTGCAGCACTGAGAGAATGAACTGGGAACTGCTGGTCTACAGGTGGCACAGCCCCAGTGTCCTCACCCTGCTCTGGGGTGGTGCAGGGGGATGCAACGCGGCGGAACGCTTCCCAGAAAATACAGGAATAATTCTGAGTTTGGCGAATTCAGCAATGAGTCTGGACCAAAACACCCTATCCATCTTCAGATGTTTGTCCTTCCTCCCATCTGCTGCATTCCTGCAGCGAGCTGCGGAGCCCGGCACAGCCCCACGGTCTGTCTGGTCTGACTCCTCTTAACCCCTCGGCTGCTGCGGCTCCTCCGCCTCCTCATGGCTGGCGGCCGAGCAAGGCGGCTGCAGCCTCGGGGCTTATCCCAGGCTCCTTAACCGCAGCCCGGCGCTGGGAACCGGACCCGCCCCGCCTGCGCCGTGCTTGCTGTGCTCCATCCCGGCTCCTCCCGTTTCCAGCCCAGGAGGGTTTGGAGCCCCTGAGCTCAGCAGCACTGCCACTGTGGGCGTCCCAGGGCCCCGACAGTGGCACAGCGCAGCGTGGGATGGTGGGCAGAGACAGCGGGTCAGGCGGAACGGTGTCCCTGCTGCGGGGCCGCTCTCCCACCAGCGACCCTTCCTCTCTCCCGCAGGACGCCGGGTCACTGGATGCGGCGGTGCAAAGTGCTCTCCAGGCGCTCTACCCGCCCTTCGAAGCCACGGCTCCCACCGTCCTGGGCCAGGTGTTTCGGCTGCTGGAGACCAGCTACCAGGGGGATGGGCTCTGCTGCCTGCTCCAGTTCCTCATCCCCGCCAAGCGGCTCTTCGAGCGCCTGCGGCAGGCGGCCTGTGTAAGCCCCCGTGCCCCACCACGGTGCCCCCATGAGCCGCTCCCAGACACGGGGGTTTGCCCCAAGGAGTCCTGCCTGCATGGGCACGCTGCCCTGTGGGCTCTCTCCCTGTACATCCACTCCTTGTCCCATCTGCTCCCTGCAGTGGGAACCATGGCACACCCAGCTCCCTGGGATTTGTCCAGCATAGGTGGTCCCTGATATAAGGGCAGGGGGACTCGGGTCATCTTGTCTTGGTCCTAGAGAGGCTTAAGCAGGGGTTTTCCCTCTGTAAGCATGTGGGTAGGCTCCAATTATGGGAATAGCCATGGCTCAGGGTGGGCTTGCAGGGCTGTGCTGCAGGGCCTTGGCTCAGGGACGTGCATTGGGTCACCAGGCTCTTTCATCCTCATCATGGGAGGCGTGGGGCCAGGCAGCAAGAGTGTGTGGGGGTGGCTGGGAGGCACAGAGCTGGCAGGGCTCCCTCATGCACTGTGTTCTTCCTCCTTCCCAGGCTCCCTACTTTAACCGCATCTTTCTCCATGAAGGCTGGCCCTTGTGTCTGCACGAGAAGGTGGTTGTGCACCTCGCACCGCTCAACCCCCTCCTGCTGCGCCCCGGGGACTTCTACCTGCAAGCAGAGCCCTGTGAGGAGCACACAGCGCGTGTCACCATCAAGCACCTCTCCCTGGATCTGCGCTCCGTGGAGGAGACACCTGTCCCTGAGGCCACCCACGCTCTGCTCTTCACCAATGCGTGGCTGGAGGAGGTGAACAGCAGCTGGGCCGGAGCTCCCCTGCACACCTGCCTGGTGGCCACCGAGAACGGCGTCACCCCACTGCCATGGAGCCGGATTGCCACACCTGAGTTCACCGACAAGCCCAGGGCTGAAGCTGACAGTGTGTCCGCTGGTGCCTGGCATGAACCTGCTCCTGAGACTGCACCTGGCACACTTGTGCTCCATGGCACAGTGAATGTCCCCACGCCCTACAGCAATGTTGTGGGCACCATCCCAGTCTGCAAGGCCTCTCGGAAGTCAAGCCAAGGACGATACCCGGGACTGATCAAGGTGGAGCAGGCAGGTGTGCGGAAGAAGCCAGCCACACTGGCTGTGCCCAGCCTCAGTGAAATCATCAGCCAGAACCTGGAGGGGGAGTACGTGGATCTGCTGGAGCAATCCCAGGAGGACTTGGACGTCCTGACCAGATCCCTGTTGCCCACCTGCCTTCCAGGGACAGTAAGGGCTGGGGCTGACGAGACGCTCCCCTGGGCAAATGGGGGATCAGGAGCAGATTCTTGGCCCTGTGGGGGAGCACTGAGCTCAGAGGAGAGTCCCTGCAGCCCACGGGTAGACTCCACACAGATAAGCCAAGAGCCAGGGTCACATGAGCCAAAGTGCCGCCAGCGTGACTCCTACATGGCCGCGCTGCAGAACCCGGTGAGCTTCGGCTCTGGGCTGATGACAGCCATCCTGGAGGAGCCCGACAGCCCTGCCTCCGAGCTGCCCCCTGCCACCCCCCGTGAGACCCCCGCACAGCACAGGAAGGGGGCTGGCAGCCCCATGCTCCTCACCCGCCACTCCCGCCGAGCGGCTCCTGCGGTGCCGGGGCGAGGGGGGTCGGTGCAGCGGGGCGGCCCCCGGCCCCCCCCAGGCTCCAGCCACAAGTTCTCCTTCCTGAAGGGCACGCGGCTCGGGGCAGCCCCCGAGGATGAAAGAGTCAGCAGCCAGCACGAGGGGGCCTGGAAGAAGATGTCGGCCATCTACTCACCCAGGATGGGCAGAGCCAGGGCAGCAGGGAAAGGTACCATCCTGTAGGGCTCTGGCACCTGACCAGGCTCTGCTGGGGCTTTGCTTTTCCTCTGCTTTGTTGAGTGCCACCAACTTCCCTCTCCTCTATCCCTGTGCACAGGTACGAATGCAGCCACTGCTGCTCCTGCGGAGGAACGGTCTCTGGAAAGTTCCAGCTGCAAGAATGGTCCCTCTGTGCCCAGCACTGACACTGCTGGTCGGGAGCCTCCAGCCTGGCAGGACCTGCACGCTGGGCTGCTGCGCTCAGGCATCATCTGCTTGCCAGGTACTGCTGGCACCATGAGCCTGGGGAATGGGCGGGAGAGGCCTCTGGATGGAAACACAGGCTGCTGGAGAGAGTGTTTTGGAGGAAGGTTTCAGGGCTTTGCTGGAGGCCAGAAATACTCCAAGCGGAAAATTTCTTTTCAGCTGGGCAAAAACATTAAAAACATAAATGCAGGCAGCCTGTGCAGAGCAGCTGCCCCGGTCCCAGCCGCCCCAAGCCCTCCCACACCATTCCTCTCCAGTGAAGCTGTTCAGCTTTAGCTGCCAAACACTAAACATTTGGCTCCTTCTTTTTCCCAAGAACCAAAAAGCAGTAACAAAACCCATCTTCTTCTCAGCAAAAACGTCCCCAGCAGCTCTGGAATTCCAGACATTCATGCCAAGAGCACCCCTGGGCTAGCTCTCCCCCTCCAAAAGGGCCAGAGGGGCTGCACCATGGCAGGCTGAGCTGAGGCAGCACTGATGGTTACCCCAGCCCATTGTGGGGTGCTCAGGTCTGGCAGGTGGCTGCCAGAGGAGTCCCACTCACCCTTTCCCCACAGGGAGCTCAGACAGGCTGGGCAGGGCCTCCTCCTGGTGACCACCAGTGGCAGTGCCTGGCGGGCTGCGTGGTGCTCAGCTGCCGAGCTGGCAAGGCTCATCCTCTGCCTCAGCTCCCTCCCCAGGTAAGAGCCAGCAGGACCTGCCAGGGACCCCCAGCTGCTGCCTGGCTCAGGGCTCCCAGGCTAAGTTGGGATGGATACCCAGCATCCCACACACTCTGGTTTGGGCACATCCCCGAGGTGCCTGGACCATGCCCCTGCCAGAGGCACATGCTCTGAAGCCCTTGGCAGGCACATCCCACAGGGATGAGGCCACTGCCTGTGGCTGTGGGTTCCTGCCTGCCTGGGGGTGCAGAATGTGGGAGGGGGCTTTGAGAGGGCCCTGCCCCAGGGAAGGACCCCCACTCCTGCTGTGTTTCCCCTCTCTAGGCAAGAAGTGAAGAATGGTGAGAGGCGAGAAGCGAAGGATGCTGGGCTGACGGTTGTGGTGGATGCCAGGAAGCAGCCGCCTGCTCCCGTCCTGTTCTCAGCCCTCCGCTCTGTCCAGGTATGCCAGGCTCTGTGTGCCTGTGCCATAAACATGCCAGGGGTGTCCCTGTCTGGGAGGGAGTGCTGCCTCCCTTTGGGGGTCCCTCAGAGTGCCCTCCCTGTGCCTGCTCTCCATGCGATCCCCAAAGGTCCTTCCCGAGCCCTGCCATCACCCAGCAGGCATCACCAAGAGCCCTCCAGCATCCTGATATGTGAATTAACCAGGAAATGGGCTCTGCAGTGACAATCCACTGTCGTGGCTGAGTCCTTGTGCCAGTGCCAAAGGTAGTGCCACAGGAGTGCCCTGTGCTGTCCAGGGGCTATGGGGTCCCCCCTGCCACAGCCTTTGTATGCCCAATAAAATCCACGTTGGCCCTGATGCTCCTTACATGGACAAGTGTCACTGGTGGCAGAAGGGGTTCACTCATGAGGCTCTTCCCATGGTCCTTTGCCAGGGAGGCAAGGTGGCAGGGACAACGTCATGGCCTGAGGGAGATGTTTCCATCTCCCACACCAGTGAGTGGGAGCCTTTTCCTTTGCAATGAGATCACCAGCCTCAGCTCACCCAGGAAAGCCCCGCACTGCCGTGGGTGACCTGAGGGCTTTGTGTGGGGTTTGCCCTGGTGATTTTCCCCTGCCTCCCACAGAGTGTGTCTCCAGGCTGCATTCACAGCATGCTGCTCCTGGCTGAGAAGGAGCTGGTCTCCCACCGTGAGAAGCTGTCTGGGGTGCAGGTGAGCCTGTCCCTGTCCCCTGACCTGGTGCAAGAATAGGGGGTTATTCTCTGCTCCAGGCAGCCTTACAAGCCCTTTGCCCTGCAGGTGGAGACCCTGACGTCGCTGAAGGCTCTGGGCCGCCATGTTGACAGCTCCCAGCTGCCCCCAGAGCTGGATGGTGCCTTCCCCTACTGCCACGGCGAGTGGGTTCAATTCTTCCAGGTGTCTGTTACCACACCATGAGCCATTGCCTCACCTCCCCCGTGTCCCTCTGTCCCCACTGCATCTTATGTGTCCCACACACGTCCCTGGAAAAGCAACAGGGAGGGCTGGGAGAGGGGAATGAATAGGAGAGCTCTGAGCACAGGAGGGTCAAGCTCCTTCCTATGTGCTCCTGCCTGCAGCTGCCCATCCACCTCCTCACTCCCTTCCTCATCAGCTTTAACCCAGTGCCTCACAGTATTTCCTGCTCTGTCCTGGCACTTCTCCTCCTCCTCCTCATGGGCAGGCTGCCCCCTCTGATCCATGGTGTGTGTCCCCCACAGAAGCTGCAGCCCTTCACAGCCAGCCTCAGGCGGGCATCGGAGCTGCTGCAGCACTGCATCCAGGAGCTGCGGAACACCAACGCACTGGCTGGGACACAGGTAACAGGTGGCAGCACCACAGGCTGGAGACATTCCCAACGTGCCCATCTGCAGTGCAGCCACAGCAACATTTCCCTCCAGTTCCCCAAAACTTGGCATAACCATTCCCAGACTGGCTGCTCCTGGCCATGGGGCTGTTCCCTGTCCCCTCTGCTCCTGCCTGGGGAGCAGCCCCTGTGCTGGCTGAGACCCCAGGTGAGGCTCCAGGTGAGACACTTGTCTGACCCTCCCTTCCTCCACAGGATGCGGCTGCAGGCATCAGGAGGCACCAGGAGCTGATGCAGAAGGTGCTGAGTGACGCTCAGCTGGCGCGGGTGCAGCGCGAGGGGGGGTTCCTGCTGGCCCGGCTGCGCAGGGAGGCCGCCCGCCTCTGCGCCTCCGACCACATCAGGTAGGACAGAGCAGTTCCCCTGTCAGGGGTCCCAGTGCCAGGGACCCCGCTCCTGCTGTCTGACAGAGCCACCTCCCCATGGACAGCCCGGTCCCTGTGAGCCCAAGCTATTGTCATGGTCAGTCCTGCTCTGGAAGCATGGACCACATGTCTGGGACAGCCCATTGCAGGAGTCCCCTCATCCTCACTGGTGCCAGATCCCTGAGAGGCCCTCCTGCCCCAGGCTAGGCCAGATCTGTCGTGCTCTGCAATGTCGGCAGCAGTGCCTTGGGCTGGGCTCCAGAGAAGCCACTAGATGGGGCCAAGTCCCGGCCATGCCGCGCCCAGCCAGCTGTGCTGTGCCGTGCTGTGCTCCTCTGGCCATGCCGTGATCATCGGGTGATGTGCACTTGTCTGGCCGTGCCACACTCATCCAGTGATGTCACAATCTGGCCGTGCATGGCTCCTCTGGCCATGCTGTAGTCATCCAGTAATGTCACCCCCACCTGGACGCGCCATACTCACCCAGTGATGCCGTAATCTGGCCATGCTGTTACTCCTCCAGCCGTGCTGTAACTGGGCCGTTCCATACTCACCCAGTGATGTCGCTGTCGGCCGGGAATGCTGCACCCATCTGGTGATACCGCACTGCTCCAGCCGTGCCATGCTGCTCCATGGTCATGCATTGAGGCAGCGCTGATCCACTGCTCCCTCCTGCTCCCTTCTCTCCCTGTACTGATAGACGGGGCTTTCCCATCCCATGGTCCCTGCTATCCATTTGCTCCATGGCTTGGGAAGATGTCCAGGTGCTTGCAAGGCTGGGGTCAGGAGCTGGGCAAGACACCTGCTCCCCTCCACTTTGTGCTCACCTGGCAGCACCTGGCACTGATGGTCCCTCCCAACCCCCAGGACGGGTATGGAGTTGGCTGAGGGGCTTTATAGTCAGCTGGAGGAAGAACTTCACAGCCTCGTGTCCCAGTCCAACAGCTGCCTGGCGCGCCTGCAGTTCCTCCGCAAGGTCCGGGAGCTCGAGACTCAGTTTGGCAAGGTGAGCTGGGTGTCCCTGAAGTGCCACAAGTTGAAGTTTCCCCTCTGTCTTGTTCCATGGTTGAGTGTTTTGCTCACGTTTCCTTTAATTTTGATGATGATAGAAGCCTGGAGAATGGCAGGATTGCCTGAGGTTTGATTTTCATTACGGGCGACTGAGTGTGACTGAGCCTGGGCTGGGATGCCGGGCTGGGGCAGGAAGGGGAGGTGCTGGGGACACGCTGCTGCTGCCCTGGCTGGTCCCTCCTGATCCCTGTTCTGCTCTCTCACAGCTGGGGTCCTGGCTGGATGGGGAGGCAGCAGCTCGGCTGCAGGAGATGGGCACCGAGGATTGGAGTCCCGACAGCTGCCAGGGCACTGCCGAGCACTTCAAGGAGTTCCTCACCCAGGCCACAGTACGTCTGGAAGGGCTTTACTGTAACAGACATCCGCTGGGTTTGGAAAGAGGCTTCTGGGCAGAACTGAGTGTCCCCAATCTGTTGAGTCACACTGCAGTTGCACACTCAACAGTTGGGGACTGTTGAGTCCCCAGAATTGTGGGGACTCTGGGCAGTCCTGCTCCTGTGAGGGGGTGACTGCACTGTTCCTTGATGTGGGCTGGGACTGCTGTCCCCAACCCCTGCTGCACTCCATCCTTTTTCCTAAAAAGCCTGGGCATCCATCAGACAACAAATAACATTGTGATGAAGATCTTCTGGTTCCCCTGGATGTGTAGGCCCTTTAGTCACACGCACTGCAGGGAGGGTGAGGCATGGTGGCTCCACTTAGCACAGGAGGTACATTGGGTACATTTTAAACCAGGCCAGGGCAGAGCAGAGATTTGGAGAATCCCATTGTTTTGTTAGTTCTCACTTGCCCAGAAGTGTTTCCTATCCAGCTGAAATGGTGATGGATGGGCTAATGGGGATGCCAAGTGCTACCTGCAGTGCACGTACCCCAGGTCAGCGCCATTCCCAAGTGTGGAGCTGTTCCTTCCTCCTGTCCCTGCAGGCTCGGTACCAGCATGGCCTGACCCTGTGCCAGGAGGCAGCTCAGATCCGAGGCAGGACATTCCCTGAGGCAGATGCCCTCCAAGTGTCTGCAGCCCTTTTCCAGACAAAGCTGATGAGCTTCTCCCAGCAGCTGGAGCGGCGGCAGGCAGAACAGGAGCTGCTGCAGGAGCTCGTCCGGTTCTCCAACAAGGTGGGTACAGGGGATCTCCCCCTGCAGGACATGGTGCTGCTGGGGGCCACGAAATCAGCCACTGTCACCTCTTTTGCAGGTGGCAGGACTGAAGCTGGACTGCCGGCAGTGCTCGGCCCGGGCGCAGCGTGGGGAGGGCCAGGCACTGCGGTGCCTGCAGAGATCCTTCCAGAAGCTCTCGGTGGAGTTCGCCCTGGAGAAGCTGAAGGAGATGAAGGCTCAGGTGCGCAGGATGCAGAGCAGCCAAGGGTTGGCAGCCTGGACAGAGGCACAGCACAAGTACCAGGAGACCCGGCAGATCCTGGAGGAGATGCTGGCAGAACTGCAGGAGGCCTGGGGAGCACAAGCTGATGGGCAGGGAGACTCCTCCAGCCCCCCCAGCCCAGGGTCTGCAGCTCCTCACATGGAAGTCCCGGTGTGCAGAGCAGCCCCCAGCCCCGAGCCAGCAGTGCTGGGGGGCAGGGGGTTGGCAGAGCAGCCAGAGACCAGCACTGAGGGGCCAGGACAGCCCCAGGGGCCACAAGAGTCCCAGCCCAGCACCACTCCTGGCTCCACGCTGGGTGTGGAGCAGAGCTCTCTGCAGCCCCACTGCCAGCTGGAGCCTCAGGATGCCCACACCTCTCACCACCACATCTCAGCTGACACCTCCCATCCCAAACCCAAGAACAAAGCCAGCCTGGGAGCAACAGGACACCTCACCCAGGAGCGCAGCCAGCCCCGTCGGAGGCGTCCTGTCACCCTGCCTCCCTGGACACGCTTCCCAGGAGCTGACCCACCATGTCCTGCTGCTGTGCCCCATGGGACTGCCTCAGATCCCAGCACAGCTGGTGCACCAGCAGGACCACAGGCAGAAGCTGCCCAGTACTTCCAGATTTCCAGCCAGAGCAGTTTCTCCTCTGAAGACTCAGATTCACAGAACTCTATGGAAGAAGCCCCAGCAGCAAGCCTGGCTTTGCCCAGGGACCTCCAGAGTCCCAGACCACCCTGCCCATCCGAAAAGGCCCACCAGATCATTTACCTGGAGAACCACCACACTGAAAGTTCAGCTAAAGCAAATGCCAAGTAACCAGTTCCTCCAGTTGGGGCTGCTTCTGTCCAGCTGCATAAGTCTCGATCACAGACTGGATGAGACTTCCCATGCTCAGAGGTGGGATGCTGGAACTTCTTACCCCACCCTCAGTCCAAGAATCTTTGGTTCCCTGTTCTTAGTGTTCTACGGGCCATGGATCAGCAGCAATTCCACCACCAGCTCACAGGGTTCATTCACAATCTACCAGATGTGTAGGAATCCTCCCATAAAGTGCCTTTATCCCTACCAGTGCCAGCCTTGTCTCAGGCAGTGGGGAGGGTTCCCACATTAGAAGCTGTGCTTGGAGCATCCTAGGGGAGTGCAGACCTGTGAGATGTTCCTGGCATTCACTGTACTCCCTGCTCCACTGGATGATTTTACCATCCCTGTGCTGCTGCTGCAGCCCTGGCTGAGCCCCAGCAGTGGGCCCTGGGTTTGTGTGTGTCGTTAACACAGGACTAACTCCATTAACATTAATAAACCTGAAGATAAACACCTGGATGGTCCTCATGGAGGAGAATGAGAAGTTGTGTCCCACTGAGTGCCAGCTGCTGGGGTTCCAGGTTCCAACTGTTCCCACCACCCCAGCACAGTGCCCACAGGCACCTGGTGGCACCAAGAATGCCCCCTATGCCCCCTACATGGGCTGTGCCCACAGCCTGGCTCTCCTACTTGCTGCCAGCACCTTGGCCCTGCTCAAAGGACCCTTTTGTAAGGGTTAAGTGCCTCAGTCTCCTGTTCTCCCTCCCAGTACATGAGCACAGTGGTGTCATCCTGCCCAGCCTCCCCACTCTGTTTTGGGAACGCGCTGTCCTGAAGCCTTTGGGACCCATTTGGTCTGGGTGCGACCCTGCCGATCCCAGCCCGAAGCAGCCCGAGGTCCCCAGAGACCCCGTCCCCGCAGGCACATCCCTGCTCTGCCTGTTGGGGCAGCCGGGAGGGGGTGATGGCAGGCGGGACCCCCACTGGCGGGGCCAGGCCCTGGCCGGCCGCCCCCCTGGGCAGCCACAGCATGAGCTAATCAAGAGACATCAGAGGAGAAGCGATCTCTGCCTTGGAGGCCGTTCCAGAAAAACACACTCCTCCTCCTCCTCCCAGCGCAGCACGGTCACGGCTCGCACCCTGCGGGATGCTGCAAAGGGCACTGGCCCATCCCAGTCTGGCCGAGCATCACTCATACCCCCCTCAGCCTTGTTTTTGCCAGATCCCGAGGCCAAGCCCCGCTGAGCTCCTCACGGCCCCAGCTGCCCCCCGCAGCCATGCTCCTCCTGTCTGGGTCATTACTGAAGCATTGACGGGACCGACCCCGGCCCTGCCCTGTCTCAGGACCTCTGCCTGTCACCACTCCTGGTCCTACACAATTGTCTGCTCTTTACTTCTCCCTACATTTTTTTTAGACTCCATCTTCCCCAGCTCAACACTGATTTCACTACTGACAATTCTGTCCCTGCTCCACTGAAATCTTGGTCACTGACTCCATGCCATTCCTTTTGGTTTAAAAGTTGTTGTCCTAGAGAACCTGGACAGGTCTGCACAGCCTGTCCTGTGGAGCCTAGAGTTCATTCCATTCTCCAACAATGCCACATCCTGAGTGGCACCAAGGTCCTTGAGCCAGGACATTTCTACCTCTCCATGGTACGTCCCTGCTCCCCATCCCCATGCCCTACAGCTGAGTGTGCCCATGGGCCAGTGCAAGCCGTGCCCACCTGGATGGGACCCAGCTCACTGCCAGAGCCAAAAACCTTTTCTCCCTCCAGCATCATTCCAAGCCAAGCCTGACAGTTCCCTTGCTCAATTTTCCACTCTGTTGAGAGCTGATCTGCTGTATCCCCCCCATTACAGCTTTTAGGTTGGAGAAATAGCACTTTCCAGTGAAAAGGAGAGTCATTTTTCAAACCAGATGGAATTATGATTCTTCTGAATAAAGCAAACAATGACTTTCCTGTTGCTTTCTTTTTCCATAAGTAAAATAAAAAAAGGATATTTTGCAAATCCTGAGTTTAACTGATAACAAAAAGGGGAATTTCCGGCCTGTGACTGGAGGGTGAATCGTTTCCCTGGAAGGGTTCTGTCCACTCAAGAGCTGTCAGCCCCCACAGCTGGATGGGCATACCTAGATCCCTCCTTCCCTCCTACCAAAATGTGTTTTGCAACATTCTGGCAAAAATTTTCTTATCTCTGCTGATCCTTCAGCACATGATTTATGACTCCCCAGTTTGACCAATTAAGCCATAACCTTTCCAGAAAGGCAAGTACAGGAGTTAATCAATGTCTCCTTTCCCTCGTGAAATGGCAAAATCATTTGTCAGGGGCTGGCAGGGATCCAGCAGTGGGGGCTGGTCAGGGTCTGGCAGTGCCAGGGTGCAGGGCACCCTCCAACCTTGGAGGGAAACTCCCACAAAACCCCAGGAAATACTTTTTTCCAAAGGAATAAAGGTCGAAAATGTTGGATGCAGCAGATGACAAAACCAGCTCAGAGAGGTGGAGGGCCCGTGGATCAGTCACAAATCCCAGCCCTAGGGAATGACCTTCTCTTCCCCATGGCAGTTCCTGGGTCAGCTATTCCCCCTGTGCTTCCTGAGCCCCAGCAGAGCAGACAGTGCGTGGGCTGGCACAGAGCAGGGAGCTCTGACCACAGACAGCCACAGCACTCTTCTTCCTCCTCCTTCTCCTCCTCACCACCAGATTCCCATCAAGCTCTGCCCTACAAACCGCAGGGGCTGCACGGTCAATGGGTTCAATTGTGACAAGACAGAGCAAAGAGGAAAAAGAGAAGAGGAAGAGCAAGAGGCACTGGGGCTCCCACACTGCTAGCCCTGCCACAGTTGTGCCCTGTCCCAGTCAAGGAGGAAGTGTGGGAAATGGGTGACAAGGCAGAGATGCAGTGACAACAGCATGTGGGAAAATTCAGAGCCACCCACATGGGCCCCCTGCAGTTCTGGTGCCAGCAGAGCCACCACAGGCCCATTCCTGTCCTGGCAGCCCCTGAACTGGGGTTCAGCCACAAACAGCCACAGGAGTTCAGAAGCACAAGTTGGAGGCTTGGTCCGTGCCACAGTGGGAACTGTCTTGCCTGGATTTGTCCTCCTGGGTGACAGCCAGGGCAGTGGGTCTGGTTTCAGCAGGTAAACACAGAGGCAGCTCTGGGTGCAAGAGGCAGCTGAGCTGTGGGACAAGGACACCAGCTCAGTCCTGGCTTTGGGACATGGCTGCAAGCAGAGGTATCCCAGAGAAGCTTCATTATCTCCTAATGCCTGCTGTGGCAGAGCAAAAAGAGGTCTTGCCTGTCACTGAGCTGGGGTTGCTGGTGCTCTGGGGAGCTGCAGGATAGCCATAAGAAACGGAAAACCAGATAAACCAGTGATACCAGAGGAAAACAGGAAGGGTGAGGGGTAACGCCAAAGGGTAGAGCTCCAAGGGCTGGATGTAACTCAATCTGATCTGAGCTGGCCAGGGAAAGGCCAACCCAGCTGCATTCCAAAATCCCAGCTGCACTGCATCCCAAGGGATGGATGGAGAATGCCTTTGCCAGTGCTTGCTCAGGGCCCTGCAGACACCCACCCGGGGAGATGATGGCAGCACACAGGTGACCTGCATGGGGGACACACACGGCTCATGGGTTTTCCCTGGGGGAACCACCCAGCTTCAGGCATTAAATCCGGATGTGTGAGCTCACCCAGGAGCACAAACACTCCACCAGCTGGGAAGCACAGACCCTTCTTGTTTCCCCCTGCAGACCCGTTGGAGCCTGCAAGCTATGAAGGTGGTGAGGGATTACCGGGGAGCGGTGCCCTGGGGGAACAGAGGCCCTGGGGAGGGAGGGGGGGGGGTTCCAACAAACTGCTGGGAAATGACAGCCAGAGGCTGGAATTCAGTTTGCACCAGGTACGGCCAGATCAGTTTGCAAAACATTGTGTTTGGCTCATGACTGGCCTGGCAGTGGAGGTGAGCCCATCCTGCAGCACTGCAGCCCACTCTGGAGTGCTGGGGGACCCTGCCACAGGGGGACTGGCCTTGTGGCCATCCTGGGGCCACCAGCAAGGAAAAGTTTGGCACAGCCGGAGAATCCATCTCCCCTGCATGCATTGCTGCTGTCCAACACAGGACCCACCTCCCAGGGGCTTGCTTGGGACCTCGCCAGGGAAGCCCCCCCCTTTCCTACCCCACCGTGCTTGCAGACCCAATAAACCCAGAGACTTTCCAGAGGGTTTTTTCCTCTCATTTATTTTAAATAAACATACAGACTCCGCCTAAAAACAAAGACAGTCACATAATTAATTCCTCCTGAGCCCCCCCGGGAGCGGGAGGGGGTGCCTTGCACCAGGACTCCCCAGAGAAGCTGGTTATCAGCTGCTGGCCGGTCCCTGCAGGCCATGCTGCTTCAATCTCCACATTTTTCGGGAACAGCCTCTGGCTCAGCCCGTGCCGTGAGCCGGGAGCCGGAGCCCCGGGCTGCGTCCGGCACCCCCGCACATCCCTCCCGCAGCTCCCCGGGCCGTATCTGCCCTGCGGCTGCCGCACCGGAGCGCACCGCGGTGGAAAAACGATCTGCTTTTCCTTAAAGAGCCACTTCTCCTCCCAAAGGAAAGGCTGCAGTGCTTGGGCTGGCACAGCTGCCCACAGCTGGGAACAAGCCCCCCTTTATGCCGGCTCTAACCCCATCGCCTCGGGAGCCCCGCGCTGCCCCGAGCCCGTCCTGCTCAGCCAGAGCTGGCCAGAGCTGCCTGTGGCAACCAGAGCTCCAGAGCAAGCGTGATGCCACCACCAAGCCCATCCTCCCTCGCCCCAGCCTGCATGCCCTTATGGACCCTGGGCAGCGGCTGCTCCGAGCCCCTTGGCTCTGCCCACCGCGCCTGGAGCAGCTGCAGGACTTTCATGCCGGCTTTGGGAAGTCCTTTCCCATGCTCACATATCAGGGGTGTGAGAGGGGTGGTTGCTGCATCCTGCATGCCAGGATGCCCACACAGCCCCCAGAGCTCCCCGCTGGCCCTGTCATTGTGGACAGAAAACTCTTTTTGTCCTGAAGTCACGTCCGTGCAGGGCCCCTCACAGACCCTCACCCCGGCACGATGCCGGGCACCCCACACAGGTGCCCCGGCTTGGGGGGGCTGCAGGAGCAGCGGCTGGGCTGGGGCTGAGTTTGGGGAATAGCCGGGGCGGGAAGCAGCGAGGAGATGGGCAGAGCTCCTGAAGTCGGTTGACGACTTAACAGGGCGACTCAGAGCAGACACTGCCCCTTTTCAGGGGTTGTTTATCTGCCTGCACAAGGGACTGAGTCAGGATGTGCGGGCACTGGAGGGGCTGCAGCCGCCCCGGCACACACCCAGCAGAGCAAACAGCGGCTCTGTGTGTGCAGGACACACGGCAGGGACCGGCACTGCAGGGACCGGCGCGCTTTGAAGCAGCTCCAGGAGAGGGGCGGGGGCGAGGAGAGTGGCAATCCTGCGCTGAACACCTTGAGCAAATGAGGAGTTATTCTGGGCTTCAGCAGCGCAAACACCCTCTTAATGCAGCCCTGTCTTAGTAAGAAGAGTAAAAATAACAGTCCAGCACTGTGGCTGGACTACCATGGGCGGCATTTTCCAGTGCCTGGGCAGACAGATGCCTCCGCAGTACAAGGTGGTGAGTGAAGTGGGCACTAAAGCTGCAAACAAGGGAGGTTTCCTCTTGGCGAGGTGCTGGGACCGAGCCCAGAGCTCCCTGGATAGCCCCTGAGGGACAGCCTTGACTGGACAGAGCCAGAGGGACAGCCCTGGGACACAGCCCCGGGGGACAGCCGGGCACTTGTGTCCTGCCCCAGGGGACAGCCAGGCACTTGCCTTCTGCCACTTCTGCCCGAGGTGCCAGAGCAGGGACAGGTACTGTGAGCGGTTCCCACTCTGTGCTTGCCAGGAAACCAGACAGCAGACAGTCCCAGCACCAGACACCCCAGCTTGCCAGTCCCACACATCCCACACACCCCTAAACCCCTCACAGCACAAACTGCTCGTGCTTCCAAGCTGAGTGAGACATGGCTGCTTCCAATTCCTGCCCTGCCGGCGGTGCTCCGCTGGCTGTTTGTTACACATTAACTCAAGAGTGCACCTCTGCTGCAGAGTGCAGCCAGAGTTCACCCTGGTGCAGCAGGAGGAGGAGAGGGCTTGTGCAGGCAGAGCCGAGCCCAGCAGCACCAGCCCTGACACACTGGCACTCATCAGCACCAGGGGCAGAGGTTCCTGTGCCCAGGAAGCAGCCTTGGGAGCGAGGCCAGCCCGGGGCAGGTGACACCAGCTGTGAGCTCCCATGGCCACCAGCCCTGTCCAGGTGTCACAGTGGACAGCAATTGCTGTGGCTCTGATGCTCAGAGAATGGGGCAGCCCATGGGACCCTTGCCCCCACTGACCCTTCTCTGCATGCATGGGAACCCAGCCCAATGCTGCCCATGAGGACCAAGGGGGCTGGGGAGAGGGAGAGGGTTTCACTTTCAGTCTCTTCTGAAATCTGAGCAAGGAAAGCACACCCAGCCATGAGAGTGGCACACTGACAGGGCAGCACTGTTCCTGTATGGGCCTTCCTGGGCTGAGGTGGCACTGCTGGGGTGAGGAGGGCCCTGCTGGCACAGGCTGCGCACTTGGCAAAGGCTCCCACCATGACCTGCACACCCCCAGCCCATATAGATCCATGGTGGATCATGGATGGTACATTAATCGTTTCCATTAGAACCAGCTGTCCCAAGCTTTCTCTCAGCAAGGATTTGCTGCTTCTGCTCCAATATCCCTCCCCACCTCCCTTAAAGAAGGTGATGGAGGCTGGGACTGCCCCAGCCACGGCTGCACTGGGGGCAGTGCCTCTGTAAAACCAGCCATGTGCCCCGGAGCAGGACACACCAGGAGCCTCCACACAAGGGGCTCCTCCTGGACTCTGCCATTGGCATGCTTGAACCTTACCAACTCTGCCAGTGCCAAAAATCCCTTGGTAGAGCTGGAGGAGTCCAACTCACTGCAGACCCTCCCAGTGCCGTGCCCTGATGTGCCTGAGCAGAGCTCAGCTCAGGGCCCTTGACCAGAACCACGCTGAGTGTGGGGAGGGCAGAGCTCCCAAACCCCAAGAGCCCACGGAGGTGTGGGGTCTCAGCCCCGTGTCCCTGACAGGTGGTCTCTGGTGTGTTGGGTGACCCTTAGGACACACAGGGAGGGCTGGGACATGCCCAGGTGGCACCACTGGCAAGACCCTGAGGCAGGGACCCCCAGGCAGGAGAGGGATGGCCAGTGAGTGGGGCAGGGACTTCCAGGGAATGTGGTGGTCACTGCTGTGTGCACACTTCCACGTCCCAGAGCCACCAGCGCTGATTCCAACACATCTGGTGTCCAGCAGCAAAGTTTTCACCACGTTTTCCCTCCAGACCCCATCTCTCAGGGATGCAGCAACGGGAAGGGGATGTAATTCCCGGCAAATGCATCCCACCAGGACTGGCCAGGATGGGGACGCTGCCAGAGGAGGGAAAGAACTTTATAAGGAGAAAACAGTCCCGAGTCCTGGCACTCCGCTGAAAGCCGCGCAGCCCCTCTCCGCCCCCTTGTTCTCGCTCCTCTTGATCGGCAGCGGGGCCATTTCCAACCCGAGGGCTGTGGGGCCCCGGGAGACTCCGCCGCTGCCAACCCGGGGGGCTCCGGAGCCTGCTGCTTTTCTTTTTTTTTCTTTTGGGTGGTTGCTTTCAATAGGTGGGACCTAGAGCCGCCCGTTTCCTGGAAACTTTGTTTTTCCTTTCTTCCCTCCGGCGGCCCGGCCGCGGGGAGAGGCGGGGGGTGCGCGGGGGGCGGGCGGGATAAATGGGGCGGGCGGTGGGGCCGGACAGCGGCTGGTGAGGGGCAGCTCCCCCGGCACCCGGACCGCGACAGGCACCGACACCGGCACCGACAGCGCTGCCCGCGGCACCGGGACAGCACCGGGACAGCACCGGGACAGGCACCGGCAGCACCCACCCGCACCGCCCGGCACCATGGCCGAAGGTAGGAGAGGCGCGAACCCCGCAGGTGCCGGGCTCGGTCCCGAGCGGCCGCATCCCCGCCCCAGCCCGCGCTCGGCGCCCCCGCAACGCTCCGGGCTCGCTGGGGCTGCAGCCGGTCCCTGAGCAGCCCGAGGCAAGGCGGTGGGGGACGGACAGACCGAGCGGGACGGCGATCACAGCCCAGCAGGGTCCGTGCGGGTCCGCGCAGTCTGTGCCCTCCCCTCCCTCCCGACTCCCCTGCGGCCCGGGCGGCGCTCGGAGCCGTCGGATGAAGTTTGGTGCTATTTAAAGCTTTCCCGGTAGAGCAGGGGGGACAGGCAGCGTGTGCCTGACAGGGTGAGGGGATTTCAGGAGGCTCAAAAGGCAGGAAAAGAACTTCTGGGCTTCGGGAATCCTGCACGCTTGGCTCTTCAGGGTAGAGACACCCCCCAGCTCCCACACAGCTGCCCCCAAAGTCCCAGGAAATGGGTCTGTGTGATTCCCGTGGGCACACAGCCCTCTGGGTGAGACGGCATCCACAGTGCCTCAGGCTGCCCTGGCTCCCAGCTCTGCTGTAGCAATACCAGCACAGGTCCCTTGGGTCAGACACTCAGACACGTAGCTGAGCAGCTACAGAATCTCAGAATTAACTAGGTTGGAAAAGACCTTTGAGAGCCTCAAGTCCAACCTATGACCTAACACCACCTTATCAACCAGACCCTGGCACTAAGTGCCACATCCAGTCTTTTTTTAAATATCTCTAGGACAGAGGCTCCACCATGTCCCCGGGCAGCACATTCTAAAGCCCAATCATTCTGTGAAATTTTTTTTTCCCTAATGTCCAGCCTAAATTTCCCTTGGCACAGTTTAGCACTGTGTCCTCCTTGTCCTGAACACACTGGGCAGCTCCTGCTCCTGAGTGCCCAGGGTGCTGCTACCACTTGCAGCACTGCAGCTCCATTCCCACCCATTCCTTGGCACCCATTGGTTTCATTGGAGGCACCTGTGCTTTGAGAAATCTGCTTTTTGCTAAATCTGCTGAAGATGAAAACCCCAGGGTGACTGGGACATGGAGGAACCCTGATCCTGTTCTCTGAACACACTTATTCTTTATTTTATTGTCAGCAAGCTTAACCATGTTAACCAAGCTCCATGTCAGCCATGAGACTGCACTTGTACAGTCCGTGTTCCACAGCACGGGGCTGTGCTGCTCACAGAGGGGGAGGCAGGGAGGGAAGGGGCTTGTCTGTGCTCTGTCCCCACCTCACAGTTCCCATGGCCTGGCTGTGGGGACCTTGCCCTTAGTTAGGGACCATTCAAGCAGCTCTCACACTGTGCTGGGGACAGTGACAAGCCCTCTGCCCTGCCCTGGGCCATACTGCAGAGTCCCCTTGCCCAGAGAGCCAGGAGCAGTGTCTTCATTTAGCTCTGGGGGTGGTGAGCTCATGGGCTGCTGTTTCCATTTGGCACTGTCCAAGGAGGGCTTGGTGACTACCAGAGCTGGTACTGGGAAGGGCATGGCTGAGGGGAGCCATGGCATCGGGCAGTGAGCCTCAGCTTGCCCACTGGGTGCCCACTGATCTGCCCAGTCCCTCACTGGCACTGAGCTTTGCTGTGTGCTCTCTGCACACAATGCTTTTGCTTATTCTGGTGATGAATACATCACTGCAGAGCAGTCAGGGGTCAGTGGCCTCAGGGGATGATGGATATCTCATTGCTCCAGCACAGTGCCCAGGGTGGCAGGGATGTGGCTGCTGGTGGCTGGCACATAGCCCTGCCTGGGCTGCCAGCAGAGCAGAGCAGCCTGCATATGGCTGGGGCATCAGAGACCCTCTGTCACCAAATCTACACTTGCTCTCACCAATTTGTCAGCACAGTAAAGCTGCTGGAGTCCTGGCTGAGGCACAGGAACATCCTGGGCATTCCTGGGCTCACTCAGCAGCACATGCTTGGGATGGGGGCACACAGACAGCAGCCCCAGTGAGAAGCCCCCTGAGAGCAGAGCTGAGTGCTGGGCTTTGCTCTGGTGCTGGCTGCTGTGAGACACAGGCAGGACACAGCTCTGGCAGCACAGAGGCAGCTCCACGGCACAACACAGCATAGAGCTGCATCAGGAGGGCAAAAAGTCGCTGTGAGCTTGGCTGCCAAAGCTGTACCCCTGTCACAGCACACAACGGGAGCCCAGCCCTCAGAGCACTCCTGGGAGGATGCTCAGGTCACAGCACCCTCCCGGAGAGATGCTCTGCCCGGGACACCTGTGGGCACAGGGCACTGCGGGTGGGGGAGGCTCAGACCCCTCGCCAAGGTCCCAAGGCGGGGCTCGGGATGGGCACAGCCACCCCTCCTTGCCAAGCCTCGGGGCTGTGAGACGTGTCCCAGCTCAGAGCTGTACCTGCCCCTGCCTTCGCAGACCTGGTGCTGGAGACGTGGGACCTGCACTGCGACCGCAACGGGCGGGAGCACCGCACGGCGGCCATGGGCTGCCAGCAGCTGGTGCTGCGGCGGGGACAGCCCTTCAGCATCACCCTGCGCTTCTCGGGACGCGCCTACGACGAGGGCGTGGACAAACTCTCCTTCAACGTCGAGACCGGTGAGTGCCACCACACCTGCCCCCAAAGCTCAGCTGTGCTCCCACGGGGGCTGTGCCATGGCGCCTGCCCCATGTCACACAGTGCCTGTTCCTCACCTGCTGCTGTGCACAGCTTTTATACCACAACAAGAAAAAAAAGGTAGAAATTCTTCTTCTTGATGAGAGAGGAAGAGAAGTCATAAATAAAGCAAAAAACCAGCAGCATCATCACCTCCTCCCCGTCCTCCTCCTCCCAGCGCTGAGCCAGACTAAGAGCATGACAGGGCTGCCAGCTCACCAGCAAGTACCTTGGCTGAGGCTAGGATCCTGCCCAACCCTCCTGCCCCTCTCAGAAACATCAGCACAGTGAATCTTTTCATCCAGAGGTATCACAGCATTTCTGCTGGTGGGATTTACACCCAGCCCTGCTGTGCTCTCAGACATCCCAGAGCAGGGTTTGCTCAGGAAACACAAACACTGGAGAAAGGAAATGTTCCCACGGAGCCCCCCAGCACAGCCCCTCAGGCCGGGGCTGGGCTGGGCTCTCACAGCCAGGGCAGGGGCTCAGCCCTGCCAGCTCAGAGCAAAGGGAGAGGAAACTATTCCTCAGGCAGGAGCTATTTTGGGGCTGAAGCACCATGCTGAGTCAACCCGGCCAGAATTCAAAGTATAACTGCACCCAAGTTTCCTCGCAGAGTAAAATTCTCCTTTTTCCATCCCAAAAGCTCTGGTGACAAAACAAAACCCAGCACCTCCCAGCTTCACCCTACACCTCGGTGCCCTAGCAGCCCCATGGCCCTGCTACAGCCAGGCAGTCCCGGGCTGGTTTTGCAGGGGGAAAAGCCACAGGCACAGCCCAGAGCAGCCTCCCAGGCAAGGCACAGGCTGGCAGAGGCTCCTCTGGGCTGGATCCCAGCCCCAGCGCTGCAGAAAGAGGGCAAAGGTGCTGTGGTGCTCTCAGCGGCACGTGGCAGTGCCACCCCAGCCGCCCCAGCACGTTCCAAACTGGGGCCAGGACCTGTCAAGGCAAGGACTGCCAGAGCTGTCCCTCCGTTTGGGACAGCAAAGCCACCGAGGTCATGTCCTGCCTCTCACAGGAAAGAGGGAAGAGTAGAGTGAAATTAGAGCTGTATTCTTGCAGTAGCCGTGCTGGCAGAGCCCCGTTCAGATGCTGGAGTCCAGGGGGATGTTGTGGGCTGTGGAGGCAGCAGGAGGAGGAGGAGGAGGCGGAGGCAGAGGCAGAGGAGGCAGGCTCCTGTGTCTGCCCAGCTCACGGCAGCGCTGGCTCTTGCCCAAAGGACGCCGTGAACTCAGCCCAGCCTCCCCGAGAGGAGAAACTGTGTCACCAGCATGAGTTCACGGGTATTTTTGGTGACCGGCCTGTGAGCGAGGGCTGGCTGGGGCCCAGCCGGGGCTGTGCTCCGGCGGGGAGAGGGGACAGCAGTGGCACCGCTGCCTCGGCTGCCGGCCAGGCTGTGCGGGGCCGGGCTGTGCGGGCCGGGCTGTGCGGGCCGGGCTGTGCGGGGCCGGGCTGTGCGGGGCCGGGCTGTGCAGGGGCCGGGCTGTGCGGGGCCAGGCTGTGCGGGCCGGGCTGTGCGGGGGCCCGGGCTGTGAGGGGGCCCGGGCTGTGCGGGGCCCGGGCTGTGCGGGGCCCGGGCTGTGCCCAGGCTGTGGGCCAGGCTGTGCCCCGGGCTGTGCGGGCCAGGCTGTGCGGGGCCAGGCTGTGCGAGGCCAGGCTGGGCCGGGCCCAGGCTGTGCAGGGGCAGGCTGTGCGGGGCCGGGCTGTGCGGGGCCGGGCTGTGCGGGACCGGGCTGTGCGGGGCCCGGGCTGTGCGGGGCCGGGCTGTGCGGGCCAGGCTGTGCAGGACCAGGCTGTGCAGGTGGCTGTGGGCCCAGGCTGGGCCGCTGCAGCTCTGGAGCTGGATCGGGGGTGGCAGGGATCACACTGTCCCAGGCTCGGCGCTCCGGCCACTGAGGTCATCCCTAACGCCGGGATGTTTGCAGCAACGCCTGAGGCTGCTCACACCTACCGGGGCAGCCGGGGACGGGTCTGGGGCTCATGGCCCGGCTCTGCTCACCCCCGTGGGTGGCTGCAGGGACTCAGCAGCGCTGATGGGAGCAGACAGGAGCGGGTGCATCTGAGAACAGACCCCTGGCCCCAGGGCAAGCACCCCTGTGCTCTGCTGGCCCCCACAGGGCGAGTCTGTCCCTTCCCAAACAGTGAGAGACACACCTGAGCTCCCCTCACCTGGGCTACCCTGTGCCCTCAGTACCTGATAAACTACATGGGAATGTTCCAGACTGGGACAGCCGAGATCCAGGCAGCTGCCACAGGGCAGGGTTGCTACAGCCAGGGTTTGGAGCAGGTGCCCTTGGTGCAGCAGCACGGGGCTGTTGTGTTGTGAGGTCTCCAGGATGAGGTGAGAGATGAGAATCTGACTTTAGATTCTCAGAAGGCTGATTTATATTATATTATATTATATTATATTATATTATATTATATTATATTATATTATATTATATTATATTATATTATATTATATTATATTATATTATATTATATTATATTATATTATATTATATTATATTATATTATATTATATATTTTATTATATTATATTATATATCATATCATATCATATCATATATCATATAATAGCAAAGAAAACTATATACTAAAACTATACTAAAGAAAGAGAAAGGATATAGACAAAAGGCTGGAAAGGAATGAATAATAAAAACCCATGATTGACCAGAGTCCTGACACAGCTGGACTGGGGTTGGTCATTAACTAAGAACAATTCACATGGACTCAATCAAAGATGCACCTGTTGGTAAGCAACCTCCAGACTGCATTCTAAGCAATTAGATTATTATTGCTTACATTTATTTTCTCAGGCTTCTCAGGAGAAAGATCCTAGCAAAGGGATTTTTCAGAAAATACCACAGTGACACAGGGCTCCCAGGGGCTCTGGAGCACTGGGAGGACTGACTGACCTACTCCTTCTACAGGGCCGTGCCCCAGTGAGACATCAGGAACCCAGTCCCACTTTGCCATGACTGACTGCCCCGAGGAGTCATGCTGGAGTGCCGTGGTGCAGCAGCAGGATGGGGAGTCCCTCTCTGTGTCCCTCTGCTCCCCACCCGACGCCCGCATCGGCCGGTACAGCCTCACCCTGGAGACCTGCACCGACTACCAGGGCTCCAGCTACCAGATCGGGCACTTCATCCTGCTCTTCAACCCCTGGCACCCAGGTGAGGCTTTCACCTCTCTGAGTCCAGGGGTTCCAGGGCTCAGGCAAGCACAAAGTGCTCCCCAAGTACCCCCCTCACAGGTCTCATCCCACTGCAGATCCAGGTGTCCCAAGCCCTGGTCTGAAGGCAGATTTAAGCAGAAAGCCTCACTTTGCTTCCATCTCCACACAATCCCTGCAGTGGGTCAGGGCCAGGAGCACCATCCCCACCCTACAACACCCAGAGCCCCTTTGCCACCACCCCAAACACCCAATGGGCTGTCCAGGCTGCCCCCACCATGGTGGGAGCTCACCACTGTGCTGCTGGTGGGAAGCCCTGGGCAGTCCCTGGCACCAGCTCCTGGCCAGGCAGGGGACAGGGGAAAAGCCTCTAAATGTCCCTAATTGCCCCCAGTTGTCCCTAATTGCCCCCACCAGGCCCATTCTCACCCATCCTCACCCAGGCGCCCAGCTGTGGACTCAGTGACACGGATATCACTGTCCTGGTGAAATTTGGGCAGCCAGACCCAGAGGAGAGGTTCGGTTCAGTGCTGTAAGGCTCAACAGCCCTGGGATTTTCCTCTCTCCATGTCCTCCCCCTGCCCCTGGACTGGCTGATTTCCTGGATCTCAAGTGTCCCACGCTGGATCTGCCGAGATAAGGGGCCATAGGAAGCTGTGCTCAGCCAGGGCTGTGCTGAGCACTGGGGGTGGACTGTGGGGTTTCCTTCTGCAAACATTTCCAGTAAACGTTGATTTCCACAGCAGTAGCTGCTGTGAGTGAAATGGCTTTGGCTGTGCTGAGCCAGCACACCCACTCCCACTGCTCACTGCACCCCTAGGAAAGTCTCCCTGCTGAGAAGAGATCCATCTCCATTAAATGCAAGGGAGGAAAGACAGAGACATGAGAAAGAATGAAAAGCAAACCACAAACCCGCTGCAATTTTTCCATCACTTTAAATCAACCTGGGCTGAAATTCCCTGGCAGCTGTTTAAGGCATGAGCAGTTCCAGCCCCTGGTGCCTCATTTCCCACTGGATCCATCCACAGGGAGGGGGTCAGGCAGCTGGTTGTGCAGGGCAGAGCCCTGTCCCCACCTCTCTCTGTCCCCACAGAGGACACAGTGTTCATGCGTGATGAGAACGAACGTCGTGAGTACGTCCTGTCCCAGGATGGGCTCATCTTCCAGGGCACCTCTGATTACATCTACTCCATCCCCTGGAACTTCGGCCAGGTGAGCAGGCAAGGCCCCCTGGGACCCTTGGGACCTCTGGCCATGCAGCTCTGGTGCTGCAGGACACAGGGACTGGTGTGTGCCCCTCACCAACCTGCACCCCAAATGCTGTCAGCACCTTGGACTCCAGCCACGGGGTCAAAGAACCCGGAGTCTCATTTCCAAGAGGAAATGTGCTGACTTCAAAGCATGGCAAGGCAAGGGGAGTGTTTCCCCCTGGCTCCTGGGGGCCCCATGGCCATGTGTCCCTAATCTGGGTGGCCCTGCTGTGCTGGGAGCTGGTGCCTGATAATGAATTCCTGGGCACTGTGCCAGGGGTGCTGATAAGGGAGTGCTCACACCCTGAGCTGTACCCCCGGGGCACAGGGCTCGCTCAGCCACCCTCCCAGAGCAAAGGGCTGGGGGCCCACAGCAATGGGGGTGCCCATGACCTCCACAGGAATCCACACCTCAATTCAAGGAAGGGCTGTGACTCAGCTCTGATGGGAAATAGATTTTCCAGGAGGTCAGGTCCCTGCCCTGACCCCTGTGCAGTCACAGGAAACCAGATCCAGCCCCAGTACGTAGGCAGGAGATCACCCACAGGTTTCTCAGGCTGAGTGGGGACAGTGGGGACATCACCCCAGGGATGCTGGCTGGGGAGGGGACCCTGAGGAGGTGTGACCCCTGTACCCAGCAGTTCCACTGGCAGGGGCATTACAGCAAGCCAGAAAGGATGGACAGAGGTGGCAGAGCCCCTGTGGGGATTTCACACAACCTTTTCTCCCTGCTCTCTATCAGTTTGAGGATGAAGTCTTGGCCATCTGCCTCAAGATGCTGGACATAAACCCCAAACACCTGAGGGACCAGAACCGGGACTGCTCCCGCCGCAATGACCCCGTGTACATTGGCAGGGTGGTCAGTGCCATGGTGAGTCTGGGGTGCACCCTGTCCCCAGCACCCCACATTCCCTGGGCTGCAAACACCTGCCAGCTACAGCTGTGGCAGACAGCATTTGCCATCCCCCCCAGTTTCACACCATTTTCCTTCTCTGGGGTGTCCCTCTCTCTTTTACATTATTTCCCTGTTAGTGCTCCTACTTGTGTAAGAGCTTTCTTAGAGGAAACAAAAAGCAGGGGTGGGCACAGATAATTTCAGGAGTAATCACTCCCAAATTCCCAGGCAGGAGGATGTGTTTCTAAAATTCATCCCTGATTAGCACCATATCCACCTGCATCCCAGTGAGCCCTTTCATGTGTACAGGATATTAATGTGGGTGCCAGTGCATGTGAATGGGGCAAAGGCTTTTCCCCTTCCTCCCTCCCCAGGCTGTTCCTGCCCCTCCATCCTTCCCCTTTTCTCCTGCCACAGGTGAACTGCAATGACGAGGACCGAGGGGTGCTCTTTGGGCGGTGGGACAACCGCTACGAGGATGGGATGAGCCCCATGGCCTGGATTGGGAGCGTGGACATTCTTAAGAGGTGGAAGAATTTTGGGTGCCAGCCAGTCAAGTATGGCCAGTGCTGGGTCTTTGCTGCTGTGGCTTGCACTGGTGAGAGCAGATTCTTCTGATCTCTCCTTCTCCACAGGACAGGGTCACCCATCTCCCCCCATCTCCCACCCTGGCCCCTGCCCCCCATCCGCTCCTGGTGCTGCATCCAGAGGGAAGAGCTGAAATCAGCCTGCAATGATTCCTTTGCAATTAGCTCTCCATTACTCTAGTTTGTCAGGAAATAGAGGGAAAAATATTATACAAAAGGGCTCTGGTTTTTCCATCAGCACTGCCTCCCAGGCCAGGCAGCAAGGGAGGAACTGAGGCAGGCCAGGGTGAGGGAAGTGGCTTTAAGGCCAAGTTTGCAATAAAGTCACGAATCCACTAAGATCAAAATAATGTCATGGCCACCAGGGCAATCAGACTGAGGAAAAACAAGAGAAAAATTCCAGACTTGCTGCCGCTGGGAAACACTCACATATGCTCGTGCAACTTTGCCCCAAGAAAAACGCTGCCTGTGAGAGCACTGATGTGTCACAGACAGACAAGACCCTTTTAAGAGGAGAGAAATAGCAAAAAACTAAAGTGGATTTTCAGCAACTCACAGAGGTTTATAGCCTTCCTTTGAAGCACTGTAACTGCCTCCCTGCTCCCTGGGGAGCTTCCTGTGCAGTGAAAGACAGCTGGGAGATGAAATCCGGGGTTCAGCACGGCTGCCCACACTCTACCTCCAAAGCTCTCACAGACGCTTTTTGTGCCTTTTTTGCTGCAATATCAAACCTGTCAGGCTGTCAGAGCAGGTGCCACCCAGCCAGCTTGCCTGTGCATTGTGGCTGCAGGAACTGGCTTCTCCCGGGGATCAGTCCCCAGGCAGCACTTTCACAAGCAAAGGGAAGGGCAGGAGTTGTTCAAACCTGGGGCTCTGTGGGATGCGAGTGGAGCAAACCTGGCCCTGTCTCACCCCGCCCTGCTCCCCACAGTCATGAGGTGCTTGGGGATCCCCAGCCGGGTGGTGACCAACTACAACTCAGCCCATGACACCAACGCCAACCTGACCATCGACCGCTACATCAATGAGCGGGGGGAGCAGGAGAGGCAATCCTGGGACAAGATCTGGTGAGCAGCACAGCAGGACCTCAGCCTGCCCACCCTGGGCTACTTCTGCCCCTTCCCCAGAGCCTGGCAGGTGCTGGGGGAGGCTGAGACTCCTACACACTGGTTTTCCTTGCAGGAACTTCCACTGCTGGGTGGAGTCGTGGATGACCCGTCCAGACCTGGGAGCTGTCTATGACGGGTGGCAGGTGCTGGACCCGACCCCTCAGGAGAAGAGTGAAGGTACAACGTGCTCCACACAGAAGCTTCATCCTCCTCACACCCTGGCACTGCTGGGTCACCCCACCACAGCCACCCCTTGTGGCTGAGCCCTGGAGTGGTGACAGTGGCTCTGCTCCGTGCAGGAGTTTACTGCTGCGGCCAGCCCCGTCAAAGCCATCAAAGAGGGTGACATGCTGCTCAAGCCCCTTCATCTTCGCCGGGTGAGCGCCCGATGTGGTGTACTGGGTGGTGCAGGGTGATGGGATGCAGGGCCTGGCAGTGAAAGACAGCTGGGAGATGAAATCCGGGGTTCAGCACGGCTGCCCACACTCTACCTCCAAAGCTCTCACAGACGCTTTTTGTGCCTTTTTTGCTGCAATATCAAACCTGTCAGGCTGTCAGAGCAGGTGCCACCCAGCCAGCTTGCCTGTGCACTGTGGCTGCAGGAACTGGCTTCTCCTGGGGATCAGTCCCCAGGCAGCACTTTCACAAGCAAAGGGAAGGGCAGGAGTTGTTCAAACCTGGGGCTCCATGGGACATGAGCTGTGCAAACCTGGGGCTCTGTGGGATGGGAGTGGAGCAAACCTGGCCCTGTCTCACCCCGCCCTGCTCCCCACAGTCATGAGGTGCTTGGGGATCCCCAGCCGGGTGGTGACCAACTACAACTCAGCCCATGACACCAACGCCAACCTGACCATCGACCGCTACATCAACGAGCAGGGGGAGCAGGAGAGGCAATCCTGGGACAAGATCTGGTGAGCAGCACAGCAGGACCTCAGCCTGCCCACCCTGGGCTACTTCTGCCCCTTCCCCAGAGCCTGGCAGGTGCTGGGGGAGGCTGAGACTCCTACACACTGGTTTTCCTTGCAGGAACTTCCACTGCTGGGTGGAGTCATGGATGACCCGTCCAGACCTGGGAGCTGTCTATGACGGGTGGCAGGTGCTGGACCCGACCCCTCAGGAGAAGAGTGAAGGTACAACGTGCTCCACACAGAAGCTCCATCTTCCTCACACCCTGGCACTGCTGGGTCACCCCACCACAGCCACCCCTTGTGGCTGAGCCCTGGAGTGGTGACAGTGGCTCTGCTCCGTGCAGGAGTTTACTGCTGCGGGCCAGCCCCCGTCAAAGCCATCAAAGAGGGTGACATGCTGCTCAAGTACGACATCCCCTTCATCTTCGCCGAGGTGAACGCCGATGTGGTGTACTGGGTGGTGCAGGGTGATGGGATGCAGAAGCAGACCATCCGCTCCTCAGACGTGGGGAAGTTCATCAGCACCAAGAGCATAGGCAGGGACAGCCGGGAGGACATCACCCAACAACTACAAATACCCAGAGGGTATGGGGGATTTCAGGGGGAGACGCCAGGGAGGGATGTTGCTGCTGGGAAACAACAGCAGCGGGAGGGCTGCAGGGCTCAGGGCAGAGCAGCCCAGGCCAGGCCCTCCCCGCACTCCAGGGAATCACAGGGATTTTGTGCACCGCAGGGTCTGAGGAGGAGCGGGCAGTGTTTGAGAAGGCAGAGCATCAGAAGAAGTCCATCGGGGAGGAGGATGAGGGGCTGCACCTGAGGATCAAGGTGTCAGAGGGTGCAAACAAGGGCAGCGACTTCGATGTCTTTGCTGTGGTCAACAACAACACGGACGAGGAGCGTGTCTGCAGGGTGACACTGTGTGCCCGTGCCTCCAGCCACAACGGCACCCTGGGGCCCCAGTGCGGCCTCTCAGACCCGGTGGACATTGACATTGAGCCCAGGGCAGGTAAGGGACCCACTGATGGTGAAGGAGATGCTTCACCAGGGCAGGGGTCAGCTCAGCCTGTGTTCTGCTGCTGGTAGGCAATGCCACTTTGGGACATCCTCCTTAGTTAACTACCACTGTGGATTTCTAATCTTTGTGAGAGGATGAGGAAATTGCTCAGGCAGAGGCTGGAAAAGCATTTGAGCTGGACAAGTCACTGCTGCTGTAGCTGTTATGCCAAGGGAGCAGGCTGGGCACACCCAGCTGCCATCCCTAGGCACACTCCGGCACTTGTCTGCATCCCTCCTGCTTTCCCTCAGACTTTGGGCTAGGCTGGGCTCTCGGTGGGATTTTCCCACACCAGAGAGAGGAGCTGGCCCAGCTCAGCCCTGAGTGCGTGGTCCCAGGCTGGAGGGAGTGAGCAGCTCTGGGTTTCCTGGCAGCAGCTGAAGCTCTCGGTGTCTCCGTGGGTGGGCCTTGGGCTGCGGAGCTGTCCTGGCACGGCCCCCCACCCTCCCTCGCCCTTGTCACACACGTGAACATCACCATCTGGTCCTTACTGGTCCTTAAACACGAGTCTGGGCTTACGTGAGTTTGCAGAGACCCTTCAGGGCTTGGAAAGGCCACACATCTGCTGTCCTGGAACAGGGAAATGTTTACCCTGCGCCGAGCCCTGCTCCTCACCAGCCCTCTTGCAATCGCAGCGCTCGGCACTCTGCCAGGTGTTGAGCTGCTTTACAGGAATGAGGAATGTGCTGGCCCTTGCCACCATGGAGGGGAGAGGGATGTGCCTCTGCTCGTGCTGGCAGAAGCACCAGCTGGTACTTGGAGCCTTTTGCAGGGCTGGATGGGGGAGTGGGGAGATGTGCTGTGGCCTTTGGGACACTTAACATTCCTGTGCAAAAGTTAACACCATTTTTTCTGAAACATTAATTATGAGCTCCTGAAACTTCTACTCTCAGTTCCTGCCTCAGAATACAGACCCCAGGACTTCCCAGACTGCATTCTCTAGGGCACCCCAGCACTTTGTGCTGGTATGGGAAGCCAGGCTTGTTTCCCTCCCCACAGTCTCAGCTGATGCTACAGCACTTCAAATCTTGCCTCATGAATGTCAGGCTCCATTTCCCATGGTCACAGCCACTCTGGGCTCCTTGTTCCAGGCAGTTCTGCAGCTGGCTGCTTTCAGCCTCCTTCCCAGTCCTTCTGCCTGGACAGCCCCATTTATCTGAAGGATTTTCAGATAAATGGGGCTGAGGGCTGAGTGAGGGCAGCTGCCAGGGACCAGGTGCCACATTGGCTGCCAAGGGCTGGCACTCTGACCCCTGGTGCAGGTGTCACCCTGGAGTCTTGCCCTAGGACATGGCTCCTTCCCATCTCCACACCCTGAACATCCCTTCTGGCACTCAGCACTGGAACCCCAGCCCTGCAGGAACCCCAGCTCCCCCATCCTTGCAAGGCACCTGCAGAAGCTCCTGGGGACCCCAGACCATGCCAGCAGCAGCTGGGTGCCAGCACAGGACTGTGGGTTTTGGGCTGGAGATGCTGTGGGTGCTGAGCCCTCTCTGCTGCCCTTCCAGAGAAGAGGGTGCCCCTGCGCATCCTGTACGAAGAGTACAGGGACAAACTGACCCAGGACAACCTCATCAAGGTGGTGGCTCTCCTGAATGATCACCAGACTGGCGACATCCTCGTAGCTGTCAGGGACATTTATGTTGAGAATCCACCAATCAAGATCAGGGTAAGGATCCAATGTCCCATCCCAGGCAGGTTTGAGGGGAATGAGTTGCTGTGATTGTCTGGGGGTTACCCCTGGGGCTTGGGCAGCAGGTCCTGCTTCACTGAGCAGGGCTGCATCCCCTGGGACCTGCATCCCTAAGGTCCTGCCTCAGCTCTGGGGCAGTGGGAATGCCATGGCCCCCAGGGTTGATGGTGCTTGGGGTCCAACCTGTCCTGCTTGCAGATTTTAGGAGAGCCAATGCAGAATCGGAAGCTGGTGGCTGAGATCAGCCTGGTGAACCCTCTCGCCGTGCCCCTGAACGGCTGCGTGTTCGTGGTGGAGGGCACCGGCCTCACCGAGGGACAGATGGTCAAGGAGCTGTAAGAGCTTTTCTCCCTTCACCTGGCTGGGATGTTGGGAGTGGTGTGGGTGTGGATTTCTGTGTGTGGAGCCCCCAGGGAGGGCAGCCATGGGGCACGGCAGGAGCCAGGGCTCTGCTGGTCCCTGTGCACTCAGAGTATCCTGACCCTACACCTCGCTGGGGAAGGGGTTGGGCCACCCTGCAGAGGTCTTTGCCTGCCAAAGTCCCAGCACTGTCCTGCAGGCCCTGGGAGGGTGACAAGGGGCTCTGAGGGTGACAGGCCACAGTGACTCCCTGCCCTCCCACAGTGAGGAGCCGGTGGAGCCGCAGGCAGAGGCCAAATTCCGAATGGATCTGATGCCGCGGCTGTCGGGGCTGCAGAAGCTCATGGTGGACTTTGAGAGCGACCAGCTGACGGGGGTCAAGGGCTACCGCAACGTCATCATCGCACCCCAGCCCCTGTGAGTGCTGCCCTGGCCCCCCAGCTGCAGGAGCCCTGCCTCGCTGGCCCCCACCTGCTTCAGCCCAGCATGTCCCAGGAGGGCGACTGGCAGAGCCCAGCCTGACCCCGACATGTGGCGCCGATGCCACCCACGCTCCTCCCGGGAGCACAGGCAGGAAAAAGGGCTGGGGGGCTGGGGGCTGCTGGCAGTCACTCACTTCACTGCTGTTCTCTCAGTCTGTGGGGTGGGAACATGCCTGTGCTGTGTGTGCCCCAGCACTGGGCACACCAGGACCCCCGTGCCAGCCCCTCCTCTGTGCAGTGCTGGCAGCCCCAGAGCCATTTCCATAGAGGCAGCAGCAGAACGACCCCTCCAGCCCCTGCCATCATCATCCTCTGACTGCAGCTCCATAGAGAGAGATTTTATACTGTGAGCACAAAGCTGTTTATGCACCATATACCTATAAAACAAAGCTATAAATACTTATTGCAAAATAACCTGCTTGGGCACAGCCGGGCATTTGCTTTGATAACCATCCTGCCACTGCAGACACTGCAGGGAGGGATGGGACATTACCTTAATATAAATCAACTACTTTAATATAAATCAACTATGCAAACACTGAATAAAAACTTTATTTTTCACTTTAAAAGCCAGACCTGGCTTTCTTGCCCTTCCTCTCCTCACAGCAGGACCCAGTAACTCCTTGCCCACCATCCATGTGGGTGGGGGGTGAGTTCTCCCAGCCCAACACTTGGGTAGAGGGTCATTGCCATGGCTGGCACTGCAGCCACAATGGCCTCATGTTGGCCACCCTCTCTGCCCCAGATCAGCCTGGCCTGGTGCTCTCAGGGTGCTCTACACAGCCCCCAAGACACTTTCCCAGGTAATTTCTCCTCTCTCAGCAATGGTTCCTACTGTGCTCAGAGAACTGGAGAGAGAACACTACAAGTAATCAAACCAACAGGTCTTGCACACTGAGCCAGGCTCCGGGCAGGGCTGTCCACCCAGGCTGGGGCAGGGGAAGGGCAGCTGGATCCTGCACAGGGATTGTCTCACACCTGGAGCCGGGGTCAAGGCTCTGCTGAAGATAAACACTTCCCATGCCAGAATGGCCCACCCACATGCTCCCCACAAACAGGGTGGGAGCCTCCCAGCTCCTACAAACAAACACCATGGAAACCATTATAGAGCTGGTGCTCACTGAGGGTCCCACAGTCACCACAGCCCCAGAAGAGGGGACAGTCTGTGGGACAGGAGACTGGTCCCAGTCACCCTGACATTATGGGCTCTCCCATCCCAGCTGTTACTCAGGCTGGATGGACAGCTGGGAGTGTTTCCCATCAAGGACTGCCCGTTCTCCAGCTTTCCTTTCTGTTTATCTTTAGGATGAGATAAAATCTCCCTGTGCAGTGCTCCACACAGCTGCTGCTTCCCCAAGCCAGGTTGGGGTTCATGGCCAGAACTCCCCAAACCCTGGCTCTGCTTCCCCCATGGGAGGCCAAGGACCCATCTCAGCTCCAGCCCCAGCTCCTGCTCCCAGCACAGAGCTTGAGCAGCACAGCAGAGCCCAGGCCCCATGTGCAGCAGCCATGACTGGCCAATAAAAAAGCCTTTCAAGAAACCCCCCCAAGGAGAACCACACAATCCATCTCCCCTTACCCTTTGGAACTTTAACCACCACACCTCCCTGTCCTGCTTTGCTCAAACACAACCCAAAAAGGCAGCTGGAGGCTGGGACCCCTGTGGGGTAGAGTGGGGACTGAGCACAGGGAGGGATAAAGATTTGCTCAAGCAGCTCTCCCAAGGGACAGTGCCCACCCTGTGGCATGGGGACAGGGCAAGAGCTCCAGGAGGGAGAGGGATGGGGGTTCTCATCTGCATTCAGGGCAAAGGGTGGGGGCCATGCCAGCCCCCAGCTCTGGCAGCACCAACCCCCCAGACACCAGGGCCAAGAGCACATGGAGCCCCAAAGAATCCTGAAGGAGTTAACAGCACGAACCAGCGCTGCCTTCCCTGTCAGGAACATTCCTCAGCCCAGCAATGATGCACGGCCCCTCTTTAGAGCATTTGTTACTGGGCCCTGCTGAGCCAGGCCTCCAGCTGCTCAGCGCCTGGGTTAAAAATAACCAGCAGCTCTGCTGCTTCAGAGCTGGGTCCTGATAAAATAAACATTAGAACAGCTCTTGCTGAAGGTCACTCCCATCCATCTGAGCCTCGGCAGAGCAAGGCTGCTCTGAGAAGGGAAGGCTGTTCTGAGAAGGGAGCAGACTCCAAACGCTGCAGTTACGGTTTAGCGGCAGGGGCTGGCTCTCAGGGCTGGGTTTTCTTTCATCATCCACAGAGCTGAGGTCGACTTTCCTGCACTCAATCCAGATCACCACCATGGTACCACACTGCATCCATCTCCCTGTGCCTAATCCAGATCACCAATGTGGTACCACACTGCATCCATCTCCTGTGCCCATCCTGGATCACCAACACTGCATCCATCTCCTGTGCCCATCCTGGATCACTGACATGGTACCACACTGCATCCATCTCCTGTGCCCATCCAGGATCACTGACATGGTACCACACTGCATCCATCTCCTGTGCCCATCCTGGATCACTGACATGGTACCACACTGCATCCATCTCCTGTGCCCATCCTGGATCACTGACATGGTACCACACTGCATCCATCTCCCTGTGCCCATCCTGGATCCCATCCTGGATCCATCTCCTGTGCCCATCCTGCACAGTTCTGGGCATCTCCATCCATCACTGACATGGTACTTCTCCCTGCGCTCATCCTGAATCACCTGACTGTGCATCATCAGCAATAAAAATTATAAATTAAATATTTCCAGTATCCATTGTGTGGGAGGGTTTGTAATTCAGTGCTAGTCCAAGTGCCAAAGCCAGGCAGGAGCATTCTTGGAGAGGAGAGGTTCTGGATGTATCTTGGCTCGCTGGAGATGCTGACTTGCCAAGAATTGATTGCAAACTCATTTTAGACTTGATGACCTTTAACTTACCTTCATTGATGGATCGAAACTACAACAAACTCCCATAAATCAGAGCTTTCACAAGAACAAATCGGTGGGATTTCCAAATGGTACTGCCTCTCCAAAGGTCTCTCTCCTCCTCCACAAACACGAAACACATTTTTATTGCTCTTGGTGCAACAAGACAACTGAGGCACCATTGAACAGCAAGAGAGACAAAAAGCCCCCAGTGCATGAGGTCCCTCACGGGAAACCATCCCCTCTTCCACAGCCATGGAAGGTACAGACAGGAAACATCCATGGAGAGACACCTCTTCCAGCATGGCCAACTCCAACAGCCTCTCTGTGCCTGCCTGAGCCCTGATGCACCTTCCCCTGTCCATGCCCTGTGAGCCCCTGTCCTGCCCCTCATGGTGGGCTGTGCTGGCACACAAACCAGTAAGGACTGGTCAGCTGGGCACTGGAAGCAGAGGGATGTGCTGACTGTCAGCTCCTTGTCCCTTCCCAGAACAAGACAAGCCTTGTCTTTTCCCAGAAACACAAAACAAGACTTGTCTTTTCCCAGAAAGACGAAACAAGAGTTGTGTCTTCCCAGAAAGAAGTGACAAGACCCTAAATCTGTGAATGATTTACTACTATCAGTTGTCACACGGATTTGCTCAGTCCGCAGCAGTGCAATGCTTGGCCACCATGCCCCAGCCAAGCTGCAAACCATCACATCCTTGTGCCAATGGAAAACACTGGGACATGGACTTGCAACCCCTGTCCAGAATCCAACCTTGATGGGCTGTAGAACACCTGTTCCTCAGGCTGCTCTGCACCCAGGGGACATTTCTGTACCCAAAATGTTTGTTTTCCTTAAACATCCCCCCTCCAATCCTGGCTGGTCCTGGGGTTTCCTGGGTTTTGCCTCAAAACCTGCACATGACCAGCATGAGCACCAGCATTTCCACCTGCTTCAGCACACATGAATGCCTGTGAGGCCCTTGACCTTTATTAAATTTCTTCGTAAATGTCATGACATGAAGCCATTACTGAAAATAAAAACAAAAAACACATTTTCTACCTACTGCTGCCTTCCAGCAGGTGAGAAAGAGGCAAAGGATGCCTGTGGCACATCCCTAAAGCCAGTGACATCACTGGGAAATGTGTGTCCCAGCCTCACTCCAACAGACTGGCTTTAGGGATTGGCGCCAAGTCTGCTGTGAAATTTCATCCAAGTGTTTTACCAGGTCATTTTTTTCCAGAGCATTAGGGACAGCTTATACTTTTTCTAACTAATCCTAGTGATAAATATACATAAAGTTTGGAACTGACCAGGGAACATAATCAAAACTTGGTCCAAAAAACCAAAGCCCATAGCAGCCTGTCCTGGGTCAAAACTCTGGCAGCACAACTTCCCACCCTCCCCCCACAGGATGCCTCCATCACTCCAAGGCTCTGCCTTGAACATCACCATCACAACCTGGGGTCTCACAGTTAACCTGTTTGTTAGTCAGCAGTGAGTTCCTCACCTTGTACAGGTGCATAAGCCCCCATTCCTCGGTTACAAGTAGGGAATGCACACCAGTGCACTGAGGTACTCAACTGCAAGGGCAGCTGCCTAACAGACAAGTATTTTTGGAGGTGTTTGTTCCAGCTCTTAAAAAAACAACAAAAACCTGATTTGCAAAGGCAAGGAAGGACGGCCAGTACCTTGTCACCTTTCTTTCTTTGAAAACCCCACCTTAATTTCTGCAACACCACACAAAGGTGGTTTTCACTAGGAGGGCCCACACCAGCTCCCTCCTGCTCCCACAGCACTGCCCAGCCTCTGCAAAGCTTTGTAAAAGCAGCGCTAAATATAGTGCCTTTAAGGGAAGATTTGTAAATCAGTACAAAACATAATCCGCTTTGCAGATCCTCTCCAGGGCATATGAAACAATCACTGTTTGCCCACAGAGGCTGTTGCAGACTGGTTAATTGAAGAACCCCTAAACCTCCCCAAAACTTCCAGAATTAACTCCCAGAGCAATGTGAAGACCCCAGAGCTGAGAGGCTTTGATCACACTGACCCTCTGGAACAGCAGCTCCTGGTGCTTGTGCAGGGAGACACCTTCCTCCCATTCCATTTCCTTTTATTTGTATTTTTCCCAGAGTAACAACTGACATGTCCTACAGAAATCCATCTCCACTCTGCATGGAAAACTGACACAAGGATCTCTCCAAGTCACTGCCTGGGCTTTAGAAAGGTAAAAACCCAAACAAAACCCACAGGGTGCCAGAGCATTGAGGAAAGAAGTAAGGACACTACTGTTCAATGACACCCTCTTTATTCAAAAATAGATATCTATGAGACATTTCAGAATATACTGCTGTCAAATGACAGCCTATATGTCTAAATTAATTCCTAAGTCAATTAATATACAGATTTAAGCTTTTGTTAAAAAAGACACACTGTGGGTAAATCTGTTTAACCTTCAGAAAATGTCACCCAGTTCACCAGATGCCCTTTGCCCAAAAAGTAAAACAAATAAAATTAAAAACTACAAGATTTCATTTAAATTAAGCAAAATAAAACACACGCATATATTCAGAAAAAAAAAAAAAATCAAAACATTTCAATTAAAAAATAAAAAAAAAAGACAGACAACTCTCTCACAGATCTGCCCAAAACACAAACGTGAGATGCCAACACATTTGTCTACATCAGCTTTTGACAGTTTTTGTCCTATAATGGATACACATTCAATCAATGCTCAAAATAACTTTGTTTAACAGCCTCGGGGTAACTCTGTGAGCTGAATCAGGATGGAAAAGTCTTTTGGTTTGGGTTCTTGAAGTTTGGTGTTGGGTTTTTTTTTGTTTGTTTTTCATTTTTGGCAAAAGCAGAGAGAATGTACAGTGTTTAATCTAAAGTATGGACCATAAAAGGCTGCACAGTCAAAGCGACTCAGGGAACACAGAGTTCTGCCACTGGAAAAATTCCTGTAAACTAAAGAGAAAAAAACATCTGTAGGCTGGGCAGTGAGGGTGCAAGGAGCGTTAAAAAAGGACAAAAGGAAGTGTCAGTAGGAAAAGGATGTGAGCTTCTGAACAACTGAATGATCAAAAGATGCTGTGGCGGTGTTTGCTGTAACTGAATGCTGACCGGGCTACTGAACAGCCTGAAAAATAAATTAATGCGGAGCAGAACGAGCTTTGCATTTCTGCATTTTCTTCTCCTGGCTTTGACACCAGCTCAAAACCACAGGGAGGCACAGAGAGAGCATCTCAGCTCACTCCATCCTCTGTCTTACAAAACCTGTGTTACCAGATCAAGTGTCTCCAGAAACAGAACCTGTTTTATAGTGAGAGGTGCTAAATTTAAACAGAGTTGTATCCAGATTGGAATGGTTCAGTGATCAGAGTCCAGCTTGTCACACCTAACACACAAACTGAAATGTAACTACACCCCTGGCAGCTAAAACACTAGCCAGCAACATAATGGAATTAAGAGCTTTTTAAATTTACCTGTTTTGTTTTTTTACACTTTTCCTGATTATAAAAATCAACTCACAATCTGTGACACAAAATTAAGTACATCCTTCTAATACCTACATGCATGGACAGGGTACATGTGCATACAGGATATATGCATATATATGGGTCTATTTTCTATATAAATAAATATTTATACCACATTTAACATCTGTGCATCAGACAACTTCACTAAAGCTATAGAGAGAGTTTTTATCATTGGATTTTCAATGTAACCATCCTGAGAGCAGACCTAACAGTGCCTGTCACAGGGACACCAGCAGCTGCCACACACCATTCCAGCCTCTCAGGTCATTAAATCAAAGCTTCCATTACCATCTGATTGCATATAATGAAGAGGAAAAATGTGGTATAAATCTAAGGTAGCTAGAACAAAATTTACTTCCACTCCCACTTAGGTAACATCCAGTTCTGCTTTGCTCAGCACAGTGTAACTTATGAGTCTACCTCTAATTTCACAAAGAAAAGCTGCTTATTTTTATTGCCTGTGACTTCAATTTACATCCATGCCAAATGAGAACTACCTTCACATCAGGCCACAGCATTATGAGGAACTGCAGGTTTAGGAACAAATCTTTCCCTGTACCATTGCTGAGCAGATGCTTCCCCTGACGTGGCACAGGACTGGCATGCACACACATCCTTGGCCCATGAGCCATTCCACTGCTCCCAGAGATGGGGCTCAGAAACCCAAGTAAAACAGATGAGACTTATTCAGAAATAATACAATATTTGTACAGAGGGAAGATGCTGCATAGTCAACCTTCCTCTGGAAGCTTCCCAGGTATGTGTGTACATGATTCGTGATCTTTGTGGGGGTAACAAGTGCTAAGGGCAAACAGCAACTAAAGAGTACAGGAAAAGATGAGAGAAGTTTGCCTAAACAGACCACCCCCACTCCCTTTAGAGCTCACAAAACTCACTCCTCTTCCTCCCCTCCCGTGAGCCAGCGCACACAGAGAGGGTGAGTATGAGCAGCCGAGAGGTTCAAAGCAGGGTCTGCGAGTTCCTTCCTACTGCAGATCTTGGAAGACTGGACTTCCAGCCAACACCAGTCTTCTTTCTTCTGCTGGTAATAATGAAAACTGGGGCACATGGTTTGTTCTAGTCTGTTGAAAACAGGTCCCCAGCAGATGGCAGAGGTGCCAGACCTCCTGTGACATTGGGCAGCAGTGATAGGTCTGGAAGGCTCTGGATGTGAGATTTCAGCTCCTTGCGCACTTGGGTTACCCGAGCGAGCTTCTGTTTATATTCCTGAGGGAAAGAGACAAGAGAACAAAGATTAAGCACAGGTTAATTAACAGTGTTGTTAGTTAAGCCAGGAATCTCTTCCAGGTGAGGATTCACAGAACGTGGCCAGGCCCTGGTGCTCTGAGCAGTGCAGACCCTGCCATCTGCCTCAAATTCACAGCCTGCCCACAGGCTCTGGCATCCCTAAACTAATAACTCTGCCCTGCCTTACTAATTGTACATGTAAAATGTCCCCAAACCAGCACACACTAGGGCCTGATAGAGCATTTGAGAGAAGTGTCAGTGCAGAGTTGCTTTATCCTTGTGTTCTTCCCCAGATACTGACTCCCAGCTGCTGCCAGAATGTTTCTGACACCCCTCCACTGCCAGAAGCCACAGGCTGAGGCACACCACAGGTATTACTATGCTGCCAAAATGCTCATTGCTTTCAAATGTGATCAATTCTCAACACTTAATTAATCCAATTTCCCCCTTTCAAGCTATTAAATCAAACCCAAGTTTTGGTTGTCAAACAGGGCCCCTTTTATGAGCTCACATTCCAACCCTGGCATGGCAGGGACACCATGGAAACACGTGTGGGACCACGGAATGTAAACCAGGGAAAGGCACCTCCACACCAGATACAGACATTAACATCTTCAGGATTTTATTACAGAGGGAAAAAAGAGCAAGCTAAAAATCTCCAAAGAGGAAACTTCCAAGTGGTTTTTCCACAAATGAGGTCTGGATTGAGTAGTAAAAGTGCAGTAAGGAATCCCTATCCATGTGCAGAAATTCTCCCAGGTCTCAGAGACACCAGTGACTTGTGTTCCTAATGAGGTGAGAGAGGAGTTTGGATCCTGAAAATGGAAGAAAGAAAGAAAGAACTGTACCTTGGTCAGTTCTGGTGAGAAGCCACTTATGAGCAGCCCAACACATTCAAATTATTCATATTCAACATTCAAATTATCCAATACAGAAGATTTTAATTAAAGAGTGTTTATGCAATTTTCAAAGTTTTGTGATTCTATACATTCATGTAACAGTGAGAGAAGACAGCAACTGAAGGAATAAAACTCCAACAGCACATATTTTTTTTTTAATGTGCCAGTCTACTCAACTACATGTGGCCTACTTTTCATGGCACCTCCAGAATGCAGGAAACAATGAGCTTAAGAAAAAAAAAAATACACAGAACAGACTGCCACACAGCCAGCTAGAATACCAATTTACTTTTCATTTCTTAATTACTTGGCAAAGAGAACAGAAGTTTGTATCTCTGAAGATCAAATGAAACTAGGCACATGTTTAATCAAAACATCTTTCTGAAGAGTTTACAACTTTAATCCAGACTTTCTAACCTTCTCAGTGATGGAAATTCTCTTCACCTTCTCCAAACATCAAAGCACAGCAGTTCCTGTGGGGTTACAAGCAAGGAGTTTACACTCTCTGTGTTTCATTATTTTGAATTAGAACAGTGAGAGCAGCCGTCAATCGCAACAACTCCCAATACCCCTGCAATGGCTGTGGAAGTGCATCCCATAAATTTCCTGCCAGAACCAAACAGGAATGTCTTTTAACAGCCTATTTCAAACTTAAATCCTTTATGAGGCTCAGTGAGTTAATATAACCAAACACTTCTGTTAGCATACACAGGATACACAGTGAAATAATCAAGTCCAAACAAAGCCCTCCCAGCTCCATGAACTGCAGGGTGCTGTTCTCATGCCTAGAGAACAGCAGGGAAAAAAAAAACCTCAAGATGCATTTATTAATTTTGGGAGGATTTGTCTTGCTTTAATGAAAGACAGAACCAGGAAAAAGAATGTACCCATAGCCCTAATCAAACTCTTTTGGGAATTCTTAAAGAGAGAAACAAGTCGAGAAACTCACGAGATGAAGACAAGAGAACAAAAACAAACCCCCCAGATTCCTTGGCATTAATAGAGAGCAGCAGCAGATAAAGAGGGATGCCATGGAGGCACAGCATTCCAACACTTGGGATTCTTCTCCAAAAGCACGTGGAAGCCAACCCTGGGGATAGGGAAAGAGTGCCCAGTGCTCAGCTCAGGGCTGGCACACCCCCAGTGCTGGAGATGGAGACAGCAGCACCCCAGCTCCTGCACACACAGCAGAGACTGCAGGAACGTCTACTGAGCTCCAAATGCTGGCAGAGAGAAGGTGGAAGAGGCTGGACTTGGAGATCCATAGAAGACCATCTTAAAAATATTTTAAAATCCATAATTCACACCATTGTCAGGGAGTGATGGATATCAAGCCAGGAAAGAATGAGCAGCACTTCCTCCTCAAGAATGCCAAACTGTCAAGAGTGAGTATCAGCAGGTGTTTCTTTCTTCTGTAGTAATTCCCACTAAAGATAGGGAAAAAAAAAAAGAAGGGCAAGGCAGCTGGCAAGTCCTCCAGGTCTGATAAATGGGCAGAGAAGATGAAAAGAAGCTGCAAATTCCAGGCATAAGCCAAGAAAATACCTCAAATATGGTTGAATTGCCAAGATCCACACAAAACAATTATGGATTTATGGATCCAATTATAGATCCAGAAAAAACAATTACGTAAACCCAGGTACAACCTCCACAGAAAGACTAATGTCCTGCCATTTTCAGGGCAAAACTGACCAGGATCCATCACTTCTCATGGACAGTCAGGACTGGAATGTGATGGCTTTTGAGCTGAAGATGATTTGCGTGACCATTAGAGTTTTATTCGATGCAAATAACATTCCTCTCCCAAGAGAGCTACTTAGGGGAGGGAGAATCTTGCCAATGCCTTCCTTGCCTGACAGCCCAGTTCTTATAAAACACACTGACAAATTAAGAACCACTAAGATGTGTCCAAACCACACTGCTGCTGGCAAACACACAGACTTAGGAGCAATTCTTCTGCACATTAACAGCACCAACCTGCTTCCAAATTCACATTTAACAACTTCAAGTGTTTAGGAAAATATTGCTCTCAGCATGTCCCTATTTTCAGGGATACTCTACTTTGAGGGCTACATGGAACACTGAGTTATCAGAAACATCCTCCCAATTTGAAGAGAGACTTTTGTATGCACATGATGACAAAAAATAAACATCAAGTCACCTTGAGAACCATATTCCTTTCAATTCTAAGTAATTCCACCTTACTAGTAAGTAAATGCAAGCATTATCCAGTCAACACCAAAGGCCTAAATCCTACCTGCTAAAAACCAAACTGAAAAAATAAGACAGAAAAAATTCTCTCAAGGAAGAGGCAGCAACAGCCCCCAAACTAAAACTGGCTCAGAAAAACATCAATAAATTCAGGAATGGAAACTAAGGGAGTAATCCAGAAACCAAGATTTCCTAGAATAGATGAATACTTACTGGACAGATTGGATACACATCACAGAGCATGGCAGGAAACTGTCTGTTCTATGCTTAACCCTCTCCATCCCTCTGGCCTGAGATGCTGTGCTGATTCCTGGCAGAGCTGTCAAGGAGTGGAGAGACCACGAGCCAGAGCTGGCACAGGGAATGCTGGCTGCTCCCCTCAAGAATGCACAGCAGCAGAGACACTGAACCCCCTTCCAGCTTGAGGCCTTTGCTTTTTCCACAAGCTCTGGCCATATTCTGCAACACAGGACTCTGGAAGCAGGTCTTATAGGCAACCATGTTTTTCATGTAGCCCATGACATGCCTGGAAACTGCACCTTGCAGATTTTTCCCACAAGGTCCTTCCATTCCATGAAACTGAACAACACAAAGTCCAGTTATAAAGCTGCTGCTTTCTGAGGCCTTCGTTTGTACTCTGTGTTGAGCTGATTGTCTCACTGCTCAGTAGGCTTATATTAAGATTAATAGCATTTGGATGCTATTTGCTTTTTTCAGACAAAATAATGAGACCTCTGCTGTAAGCAGGAGTTTCAGGATGATAGAGGAAACAATTGGCTCTGTGCCACACGGATGCTTTTGCTAATCAACGTTTCCTTTCAGTGCGTGGCGTTCTACATCCTCAGTGGCCAAGAGAATGAGATACTCAGTCCTTGAAACAAATGCAAAATCAGAATTAGCCGCTGCTGAATGAAGCTGACACAGTGTTTCATTCCAAAGCAGCCGTGCTTGAACATTATGGAACTGGCTGTAATCAACATGACAGGAAATTCATCCTGAGCACTGCTGCGTGGCCTGGTTCACCTTGTCACGTTCCACAGCAGAGATTTCAGCTTATTTTGGCTCAGAGTGTGTACTGGACACGTCCTCTCCTGCACAGGGTCGAGCAGGAACATGCTGTAAGTCATCACAGCAATTGCATCTGCTGAAAAAACATCTAGCTAAGCATTAATGAGAATTTGGAAAGTGAATAGGAAGAGCAGCCGGTCAGGCGCAGTTTTGATATGATGCAGCTTGAGCCAGCTGTAGGAAAGCAGAAGACCACAAACAAGCCAGGGGAAAAATGCATCAGAGGCTCAGCAGGAATTTGGAGAGTATGAAGTGAAGTGAGAAGTCTGACAGCCATGTGATTATATGTCCAAGTAAAACCTCTCTTTAAAAACATTAAATATACCATAGTACTGCAGCAGGCTGATTAGGTATTCCTTACCTTCTGCTCCTTGCCACTTAACCTATGCAAAGTACTTTTAAAACATATTCACTAGAATAAGAACAGAAAGGAAAACTTCTGCCATTCCACAAGCTCATTGGAGCAGAACCCTCCTCAAAAGCAAAGTGAAACCAAATGCCAGGGTGAAACCAGGTATCCTCATTCTGCAGCAGCACTAAACCAGCAAATCTGAGGTTTTATCTGAAAGATGCAGTCCAGGAATCAGAGCTTGAATGATATATTTCCTTACAGAGTCTTCAGTTCATTTTCAACCTTAAATTTGTTCAGTCTTGCTCTTTTAAACTTGACAAGGCTTCTTTCTTCTGTGGCATCATCCATCACACTTCAGCAGAGATGGTGTTTCTGCTCCTGGCAGCATTACGTGCTCTCAAACCAGAACTCATTTCCTTGCTCTCCTCTTTGTTTAGGACAACAGAAGAGGCAGCAGTAGAGGAGCAGCATTTCTCCAGCTGCTGGGAATGCCTCATCCTCTGCAATGTTCCAAAGCTTTCAGA
Organism: Emberiza elegans; assembly: GCA_024865655.1. Taxonomy (NCBI): domain Eukaryota; kingdom Metazoa; phylum Chordata; class Aves; order Passeriformes; family Fringillidae; genus Emberiza; species Emberiza elegans. Next base: position 18,073,978 of record JALJVW010000129.1, read on the forward strand.
AAAAGCCCAGGCTGCTGCCAGTGTATGATGGGCACAAATCATCATTGCATTTGCCAAATATACTCTTCCAGAAATAAACATTGAGGGGGGTACATTTGATGTTCACCATAAAAATCAACATCCAGGGCACAAGCCAACAGCTACATTCACCTCCCAAGCATCTTAACACTTTTCTAGCTAAGCAAGAGAGTGGTCAACACTCATTCACTTCAGTAAAATGCATAAAAACATTATATGTTGATATTGTATTATTTCTATTATATTATATGTAATACTTTTATTGTTTAGTATTATTCTATTTGCAGCATGACTGTAATTATAAATATCTACAAGCACCTACAAAATGAAGGAACTGTATCTTTCCATTGTGCAAAGAAACACAGCTGTTGCCTCGAGCCATACATGGCCCAACAAACCCAAATTCCCTGCAGTTGTGAGCTCACATCCCCACAGAGCAGCCCAAGCTCTTGCCCCACACCCAGAGCACCAGTGGCTCACAGCTGGCAGGACTGGTGCAGTCACTGGTGCACAGCCAGCATTTCTTGTCCCATTAGTCACCAGTTTGGTCCTACAGCCCCAGGTCTGGCACTGTCTGGGTGCTCCAAGCTCAGGATCTCCCTGCCAGGGTGGCAGAGCTGACCCCACTCTGCTACTGATTCCCACAGCTGCTCCTGCTACTTCACACGTGTCAAATACTGACAATTTTGTTTCCTGGCAGGAGCCCTAAAATTTAATCTCCTATTTCACTGTCTAAACCACTGAAATGAATATACCACAGAACCCAAGAATTCCTGTCTGAGGGAAGCAGCAGCCACAAAGCCGTGCCAACAGTGACACACTACAGAGACCCAGGCAGTGAAAGCAGCACAGCAATAAATTGCCTATTAACCCACTGAACTAAATTGTATTTCAAGAAAATGTATAGTGCTGGGCAGTCCAGAAAACCTCAAGTGAGAATGTACTTCATCCCTCAGAGATGCATTATCAAAGAGGGTTTGCAAATTTGTGTGGGCATGGCATTAACACCTTATTAAAGGTGCCTTGAAGCCATGAATATTAAAACTCACAAACATCTAAAAACCCCCAGAGCTCTCAGCAGGACTCTAAGTGACAATTTTTCAGCTGCAGCCAAGAATCAGAATATTTCCCCTAAACTGGATCTTAAATACAGTATGTTCTTTAGATTTATATCTGCAGACATGTAAGCACACACTTATTTGAGTACATACCCTGCTCCATCCACACTGCCTGTGTTACACTCCTCCTCATGTCCCCTTTCACCAACACAGATACAGAAGGTATGTGGAAGAATTGCCCTCACTGACTGCACATCAAACCAAAAATTCTGACTGCACAGTCATCTATTTTTTCTGCCTCTTCACCCCATCAGATCAAAAAACCCTCCCTCCACTCACTCTAGGTTTCCTACTGTCAGTAGTTATTTCAGGTTCTGGTGAAGCTTCTACACAATTTGCCATTTCCTTGGTTCTTCCAGTCTCATTTGTTTATCTGACTTCACTTCACACCTGCCTGGTACACCAACACGGAATGTTCTCCCCACTGCATTTCCATTTTACACAAACTAATTCCCTGGATTTTTTCTCCTTGCCAGCCATGCATTCCAGAAGAGTGCTCTGACTTTAAAAGACAATTCCCCTTGAAGTTCTGCAGGCTCAGGTTCTTGAGGACAAAAAACCTCCCCAGCTGATTGTGCTCAGTAATTGTAATGGTGCAGCAATGGCCAAAAATAACACAAATCAGGAAACTTCCATTGGAAGTTGAATACTACTGTGAGATACAAGGACACATCTCATTCTTATAGAAACAACAGCTCCTGCTTCTACACCTGTCTGAAAGTGGATTTTATTTCCTGTCATCTGCTATTGTGAATGTCCAGGCCACCTCTGATCTATCCCTGGCATGGAAGATCAAACTGCAGCTGCAGTATCGAGCCCACAATTGCTGAGCAAGATGAAGCACCAATTTAAAAGAAATTCAGCATTCAGCTGTTGAATGACACTATCCCTCACACCTTTCAGGATGTTAACATGAGGAATACTTACCTTTGAAGATATATGCCTTGTTATAGGCTCTTTAGTATCAGTTTGGGGCCAGTTGATTTTAGTGACTGATAAAATTAAAGAAAATCTACCTTCTTAAGTGCTTTTAGACTACAGTCAAAATAACACAATACCACTCCCAGGATAAAGGAATCCTAATTATTACACTTTGATTCTTTCCATTGCTACCCTAAAACCAAAGTTTGTCCATATGTTATGATCCTGAGGTTCTGTTGCAGCTTTCTCAGCTGCAACAGCTTCAAATCACCAGTGCTGCTTTGTCCCACACAGTTTCAATCCTTACTCATGCCAGCTGTGTCCATGCTGATGTGTAACTCCTTTCCAAAGCCTCAGCATGTTCCTCAGCAGTGTCCCTCAGTTAAACAGCCTTACTGCAACTGATGACAAAAGCTGTGTCACAGGGGTTTGACATGCAGAGTATTCTGAGTATTAGCCCACAAGACAGAAACATACTGAGTTTCTGTATGTTTTGATAATTTGCTGTTTCATGAGGGACAGCATTAACAGGATTAGTAAACAACTGCAGCTCTTTAGACCATAAAAGCTGCTTTTCAAAAATTCACATATTAGCTACTTTCATTGCTATCCCAGTGAAAGACTTTGCGAGTAAAAAAAAATACAAAAAACATCCAGAGTAATTTCCAAATTAGGTATTTCCATCTCTTAAAATATAGCCCTGACTTTTATTTTTGTCAGAGGCCTCTCTCCCCAACCAACATCCTTGGCTGGATAAGGATGGTGAAGTAAACAATCCATCTTCCATCCAAACACACCCTCTCATCTAAGTCAGGAAACTTAGAGGAAACTTCCTCAGCACAAGAGGAAAAACTCAAAGTACCAAAGATTCTGGAAAAACACTTGAAGAGAGCAAAGCCTACAATGAGTAGATACATAAAATTAGATTGTTTTAAGTTATTTTCTCATTTCAGACCTTGCCTGAGTAAATGTTTTGGTTTTCAAATACATTTTTAATTGTTACAAGTTTCAGATCCTTCTAGTAAAATGCTTATTAGCACTACAAAGAAAAATACAGGCTTATCAATACTGTGAGAACATCAAAGACTCAAATAAAACTGATAAGCAGATCTGGCCTGCCTTATCTGTAACCAGCATCTTCCACTGTTTATTAACCCTCTACAAGGGCAGAACAATGGAATGCTGTAATCAGGCAACATCCCTCACTGAGGTTTGAGAGCTGACACGAATATCAATCGCGCCTCACGTTCACTGCTGGAGTGGCATTTCCTGCAACTCTGTTTAGACTGCTACAGCACTGAGGCTCTCTTGTCTGGCAGAATGACAAAGATGCCAACCTAAACAGATACTTAATAAGATCCTAATATTTAAATAGGATCATTCTTTATTTTCTAATGTAGTGAAGAACTGCATTTACAACTAATAGTGTGCAAGCAGCCTGCCCCATTGCCATCAGCAGGATTACAATCATTAACAAAGCAACTCAACCAGCAAAACACTTAATTTTCAGGGTTACGTTTCTGCCTCTGCCAGAGTTACAATTTTCAAGTAACATTCTTTAGCAAAAGGATATTTTCCAAACAAAAAACCTCCATGATTGTCACAACATTTCAGCTAATGCATTAGAAATTTTAATTTCATGTTGTCTTTATGGATTTCTCAGTTTCAAAGTCTCAAACTGACTCAAAATTATTAATTGTTCTGAGCCTTTTAAAATATTATTGTGCAGCATTTTGCCACCTATAGTATGTGGTGTATATGTATCATATATGTATTTTTTTTACATACACATAGGTGTCCTTTAAGCAAGAAAAAACCTCAAAACCTGACCCAAGACTTCCACAGAAAATAAATCAGTTGCCAAACAACATTTGGTTTCATGGCATCATCTGTATCCATGTCTAAAAGTGTTTTTTCTGACTCAGTCACAAGACTGATGCTATGCTTGAAGAAATTCAGTCACAAGGCATTGAGAAACTCCAATATAAACACAGGCAAAGAAAACACTCAAAATGAATTTTATCTGGGAACAATGTTGCCGAGCTGTCAGAGGAGGAGGTTTGCCATGAGAGTAAACAGAGACTGCAATTGCTGCAGCTCAGTCTCCTTCCAGGAGATTTTGTCCTCCACATCCCCTCCCATCCCACCCCGCAGCAGCTGCTCATCACCAGCATGGTGGTGCAGAGAAGCCCTTAATGTGTCGCCAAGGGGCAGTTTAGCAGATGGCAGAGTGACATACAACCACAGCCATTAATTAAACTCCTCGCTAGTCCCACAACGTGCTGCTGAAAGAACTTCCATGGAGAAGGCACATTTTGGATAAACAGTTGTAAACAGCTGGCTGCACAGCCTGAGCAAGGGGGCTCAGCTCAGCCCCAGGCTGTTTTAGGGTCCTGCCCTCCCTGTTCAAAGGAGCTGTACAGGAAACCCAAGTCGTTGTCTTTCACTACCAGCCCCATTTACACTGCACCACAGAAGCTGAAGGTAAGTGGCTGTTAAAGGATGCAGAGCAGATCTGCCTTAAACTGCTTCCCCTAAACAAGCAGGGGCTCAAGAAGCAGATGAAGGACACCTAATCATCAGGAAAATAACAAAAAAAACCAAGCAGTATAAAAAAAACTCCGCTAATTATGACAAAGGGAGGTTAATTTTTTGAAATTTTGTCATAACAAAAAGTATGTGTTAGCCAAGTCTATTTTTCTATAAGAAGTATAGAACCCTGGGCTTTCCAGGTGCATTGAAACATCTAGACTAAACATCAGGACAGATTTGCACTCTACAGATATGACACCGCTTTCTTACCCATTTTACTCCAAGTATAAAGACAACTAGAACCTAGATAACCTAGAACCAAATGGAAAGGCAGGACCTGGAACCATGGAAAGGTAACACCCGGAATCATCTCCCTCGGGAGAAACCCATAGATTAGGAGTCCAGGGCAAGCATTTGGTGAGCCAATTGTTCTGCCAGCCCCAGTAACAGGCACTCACCTCCAGTTTCTTCTCCTTCTCCGTGAGCACATCTTTCTGGTTCTGGGTGTACTCGATGAGCATCCGTGCCAGCTGGCGCCGGTCCTCCAGCTCGGCCGCCAGCCGCCCGTTGTACTCGGCCAGCAGCAGGCACGCCTCGTCCACCGTCTTCGAGAGCCGCTCCGCAGCCTCTTTGTCTGCGTGCAAAAGCGTTGGGTGATTTAGAGGACAAAGTTTAAAATTTCCAATTGTTGACAGAAGGGCTGCGATTCATGAGCCGCAGGCACAATAACATCTTGTTCGTAAATATACTTCTGGCTTGACAGGAAAATAAGGGCTGCTATCACAGGGGTAACAGGAAATAGGACATACACCCTTTGTGGGCTGTGTTTTAGACACTGACATTTAATCCTTGCAGAGATGTCAGTGAAAGCAGGGAGATAAATCTATGAATAGTAAGCTTCTATGAACAGGTCAATTAAAATGTTAGAAGTACCTTCAGGTAAACAAATGAGGCGGTTTTTACATTTAAACACGGTGTGCACTTGTTAATTCCTCTTATATAGGAGCAATTTCAAATATATTGACACAAATCTAAGAATTGCACGCAGTCCAGTTGGACACTCTAAGAATATATTATGAACGGTCAAATAAGTGATAATTTCATAATGAGTTCTAAATTAAAACTACCTCCAGGAACAAGAGTCAAATCAGTTCAACCTCTAAATGCTTCTATTAAAATTACTTTTCAAACGCAATTGCAGAAGATAATTTAAACAAAGACTGACAGATTAACGGGGGTAGCAATTTGCCTTTTCCAGAGCAATCAAGGACTATGTGTGTACTCAGCGGTCTGGTAGAACTTGAAAATATATCAATCAAGGACTATGTGTGTACTCAGCACACTCTGATAAAACTTCAAGATATCTTAACAGCTGAGGTGTTTAAGAGCAAACACATCCACTTGAGAACTCTAGCTCGATTTCCTTTATATTCTTGCAAAATACTGATGATTCTCTCAAAGTACAAAAGCCTCGGCCCGAGCCAAAAAAAGGAAGCAGCTGTGTAAGTTTAATCTTCAGTGTTAGTCACAGGATTGCTATCTGTTAATTACCCCAGAACTACAAAGCAAGGACACAAAAGCAGGAATTCACTCCACCATACATTGTGATTATTAAAAAAAACACTCACACTTTGATTTCTAAGTTATTCTTTGGACCCATGTTCATTCATCTTCCAGTCTCATACCTGTAATTTTCTCCAGTAATGAAACATCTTGAACTTCCTGAGGCAGGGAAGCAATTTTTTGCCGCACTGTTGCATCTCCTGATGCTGCATTTTCCAGGTCTTGTAGGGCTTTGATCAAATCCTCGGTCTACAAGTGAGCCAACAGTAAAAGCAAGTAATCTTAACCACATCCACTTCCCAGGGATGTGGTCACTGCAGAGGAGCTCACCCACCTCTGAAAGGCACCATTTGAGGAATATTTTCTTCAAGTAATTTTTAAACCTAACACAAGGAGTATTCATTGAGTTTACACTATCCCAGTGTTTAGCTCCTCCTGCATAATTACAGCAGGGCCATCCTTTTCAAGGCTGTGCAGGGGGAAACTTCTCAGTCCAATTAAGAAAAGTGATCATTTAAGACATAGCTGAGAAGGACATGACCACATCAGTCTGAGAGAACCACCAGCCCTGTGTGCTGCCTCAAGCTGGGACTGAATCTTCCACCCAAACATCCCTGACAGTCTCTCTGCCTCCCTCAAGTGTACAGGCACCTTTTTGTTCTGTTCTAAAGCTGCATTCTGACAGAGCAAAAACACCCAACACCAAATTTCCATCAGTCCAAACAAAACTATACTAAATTTCCATCATGAAAAGCTTTAGAATTCTGTAACTTGCTACTGACTATAAACTCCAATGATGACAAAAGCCCCTCCCATAAATCAAACTTTGTAATCTCCTGATTTTGCAAAGCCATGGCAGGTCCTCACCCAGCTCCCTGCAAGCACACAGCTTTCTGCAACTCAGCCGAGCTCCTCATCGTGCCCTCAGCTCATCTCTCAGCTGGCTTTAGTGCACTGAGGAAAGATGTGTCCGTTTGAATTAATTCACTCAAAATGCAGCCAAACTTTAAAAGGACATGGATGAGGAGAGCTCTAGGAGAACCATCCCTGACACATTGTATTTACTCCTTGCTCAAAAAAAATTAAACAGAGAAACTCCCTGAACAGGAAGAACAAAGTGTTGCTTTTTTGTTTAAAAAATTCTGAACTAGGGGAGGTTTTTGAAACAGAACACTAGGACCATAAACACAAGCACTGATTTTTAAACTACAGTTCAATAGTTTGAAAGCTAATGAAAACACTAACAAATTTTAAATAAATATTTTCTTAATCTGAAAAACAAAGAGGTCCATTACCTAATATTTACTACTTCCTTGCAAACTGCAAATGATTTCCAACAGTGACAATGTTTATAATCAAGTGAAACCATAAGCTGCAAGGCATCTGGAGGTAAAAACAACAACAAAATTTCCTTATTTCCTTGACAACTGTTATTTATTTTTATTTTTCAATGTTTACAGTTTACCAGATGGATGGTGTAATTTTTTATCCCCTTCAAATAAGTTCTAGGTTAACATATGTTCATTCTGTAGCCTCAAATGGCCGCAATGATTTTCTATTTCATTCCAAATATTTCCACACCAGTAACATGGAGCCTCTATGTCTTCAGTGCTGGCTTTCCTACCAGCTCCACACAAATATAACAAATGGTATGCTGTATAGTAACTTACAGAAAGATACGGCCTACAAAAGAAAATTGTGTATTCACTGTTTACAGCTTTGGGTTTCAGAAGCTACACATTGATTTTGAGAAGAATTTAAAATATGGCCTGTTCTTCTAGCAGTCCTCTGAGACTCTTTCCTGGCAGCACTACTCAGACCTTGGGCTAGACTATCGGGAATTGCTCAGAAGTGACACACTATTGCAGTAGGGAAAAGGAATCTGTTGCATTTCACATGGACTTCCCAACCCCAAACTGCATCTCTCCACTAAACCCATTTCACTTGTTGTCAGCTCCACCTTGTGGCTGTGACACAGGGGAGGTGGCCCCATGGCTTCCAGAGCTCCTCCCAGGCTCAACCCATTCCACATACCAGCAGTGGCCCAGCACTGGGGTCTGGGGGTGAGTAGCTCCCAGGGTAATCATCATCTTCCTCCTCTTGTATTTGCTGGAAAGTTCGCTTTAAAGATTTCTTCTCCTCTGCAACTGAAGACAGAAACAACTCATTTGGATGCCAGATCTGCCCACCTTAAATATCTCTACTTCAAAGAATTACACCAGATGGATGCTCTGATGATTAAGCCCTCTAGGGGATGACCACAGCTGGACTTTAATGTTGGAATCATATTCCAAACACTCAAATGCAAAACAGCAATAAAAGATTGATTTCTTCCTCCCATGTATCTCTGTAAATGCCAGCCTGAGGATACACGAGCAGTGTGCACTTCATATGTGTTTGTGCCCCTCACAATGAAAGTAGGAAATACAAATGAATGTGCTATTTGTCAATAAATCACAGACTTCAACCCTCAGATGCTGTGGCTAACACTGAGGGTACAGGTGAGGATTTCTACCAGTAGAAATGAAGCACTGACATGAAGGCACACAGGACAGAAGAATTTCAAGTTCTCTTTCTGCATTAATTATATGCTCCCTGTGGTCCCACAATCAACACAGTAATTACTCATTATTCAACCTTCCACTCTTTCATCAAAATAAGGGCTTCAGGACAGTTCTGTGAAACTACAACTCCGAGATCGACAGCAGCAACACCAAAGCATGAACTAATCTCCAAGCAGGTAACCTGCAACACTTCAGAAACAGGGATGTCATAAAGCAAGACAGCATTAGTTAAATGAACCTCAGCACGGCAAACACTAGCTTGAAAGGGAAGAGACAGTTTATTTAAATGAGTCAGAAGTCTTAATGAAGCCTTTGATCCAGCTACAGAACCTTCAAAAGAAGGTAGATAATTTTTCAGACCTGCCACCAAAGATAATAAGATATGGGGTAATTTGTAAGAAATCTTTGGACAGTCTTAAGAACATCTATTCAATGGAGTCCAGTCTTGCCAAGATAATCTCCATATACTTTGATTCACAGGAAAAACCAAGATCACTCAATTTAAAACAAAACCAGACTGTCCCATTCTAATGGGGAACCAAACAGAAAGGTCTGTTCTTAAATGCAGAGTTTTGCCTGCCTTGTCAGGTGGAACATATGAAAAAACTTCATTCTAATGAAGAGAAATCAGAGGAGCTGTTACATCCTGCTCATTGGGGAAAGAGCTGAAAAACCTTCCCAAGGCAGACAGAAACACACCTGTGAGAGGACACACCTGTGAGAGGACAGACTCACTCAATGGAAGGCAAAGCAGGACTCAAAAGTTACCCTAAACCAAAGGAAGTGTTAATGTTTGATAGAACAAAGCTACCCAGGCTAGAAAAAGGACAGCAAATTATTGCATGTATCCAACTGATGTATGAGTGCTTGACAATCTGACTGACAAGCCAGTGATGCACCGGATCAACAAGGAAAACAGCTGCTGCCCACTGAGGTCTGTGAGAGACACGAGTTGGGTTGAACAGGAGATGAGCAGATGAGAAAGTGGGCAAGGAGAGCATTTAAAATTACCCAGCCCAACACAAGAGGTCATCAGTATTTATCACTTGTGTGTACTTATCATAAAATAATTAACCAACAGAGGATAAACCTGAGCCAACAACAGAAGAATGCATGACCACAGCGATCACACAAGTGAAATTAAATTGAGAGCTGGGATTCAAATTGCTGAAGAGTTATTCCTGCTGTGTTGCCAACTGGTCTACCACAAGACACAGCATTACACTTGCTCACCACTCTGACACAGAGGATTCAGAATTCATTGAATATTCCATCTGAACAAGGCCATGTGAGTCTGACTGCAAGCACTCTGAAATCAGTGATGCTGAGCACCTGCAAACCTAAGCAGAAGTCACTGGAGAATTCTAGAAACTCTACCTCAATTTCATCAAAATAGAAAAAACCCCTTTGCTTATTTGCTAACCCAAGAGCATATGGAGCAAAAGGATGCCTGAAAGAGAACAGAAGCACAGCACAGATACACCCTGCCTGGGTAACTTACAAAACCTGCCAGCCAGGAGTAATTTAACCATCACAGTCTACACTAGCAGAAAAGCGTGTCAAATCCAGCCAGAGAAAGGGAAAACAAGCACTGAGAATATCCAGAACTGATCAGAATGTAATACATATCCAAAACAATCAAGATATCCTTGTAGAATACAAACAGCTTCTTCCATGAAAATCAAGAGCCCACCTTGACATGGACATAAAGAAGCCAGAGAAACCCCAATGCAGTCAGCTCTCCTGCTTTGCTGTGCTCTTCACAGACATTGAACTACTCCCAAAAAGCTCCTAAAGGGCAAAGCACCCTTCATTTCTCCAAAACAACAGACAACTGCTCTCCTAACAGCTGTGCAGTGACACTCCAGGCTGTAGTCACCTTGCTGTTGCAGAGCCCACAAACAGAAGCAAAAGCATTTCTGCACCAACTTTTATGCTAGGAACCATCTCAGCTGGCTTGAGGAAGGTTACAGTGTCCAAGCCCTTGCTGACAACTAGGAGCTATTCCTGTCAGCTGCACACCTGAGGGATCTTCCCAGCTCAGGTGCTCACTTTTTTGTTCTCAGCTCTTGATGCCTGTTCAGAGGTAAACAGGCTTCTAATGAGCCAGCACCTCCTCCAACCATTCCAAACCCTTCTCTCTTTGGGGGTACATTACTTGTGGTTGCTGAAGCTCTCATTACAATCTATATTTGTTGGCAGCCTCTCCTAGGGTAAGCACAACTGGAGCTGAGCTGCTCCAAAACCATACCTAGCCCAGTGTCCAGGTGCTTTCATTTCAGCTACCCTCAGAAGCCTCCCTGCCTGCTCTCCTCTCTGTTCTTCTCCATATTTTAATACAAGTCTGACTTTCTGTGCCAGAATTTGCAACATAAACACAATGAAAGCAGTCGGGGAGCACCACAGTTCTGTGTTAAGAGTGACACACTCCTACATCACAGCACATTCAAGGACCTTCTTCAACTGCTTGTTACAAAGACAACAAAAAGAAAACACATCAGCTATATCGGTTGTATTGCCTGAAGGGTTTCACATCAAACCTTTAAGACCTACTTTTTCCAATCTTTGAGAGAAATGGGGGGTTTTCTCTTCCCTATTGCTTGTGAAAAGAAACATTCTAATAAAAATGAGATTAATGAGAAAGCAAATGCAAGCTTAATGAATACATTTAGAGATAAAACAATGTATCAATATTCAAAAGCTCATTTGCATGCATATGCATATCTCCTTAAGGAACCCGAAAGACTAAAATCTGGTAGTCAGCTGCACCACTGAGCAATCAAACCAGGGAATACAGTGCTTAGAAAGGGCTGGTTGTCTTACCCCTCTATGTCTCTGAAGGGAAATCAGCTCTGCTCCACAGCAGGAGCTCAGCATGCCCAGACAACTGAATTGCTGTGCATTATCCAAGGCCTTGCTACCCACAAAACAAGAAACAAACTGTACCACTGAAATACTGACTGATGAGCATTAAAGATGTATTTCCTCACTGATACTGGACTCCACTGCACTTTGGGAAGTCACACAACTCTAAATGGTGATCTCAAGACAAGCAGAGTTATCCTTCTTAGAGAGAAGCACCCATCAGCCCAGGAATTTAAGACACTGCAGTATGAAAAATAACAGAGAACTATCTGCACTGACCTGTTGCCATACCTCAGGCTGAAGAATAGTTGTTATCACAGCACCAGGTCTTATCAACATCACCAGATGCCCTTAAGGAGCTCCAACATTTTAACAGCACAGCTTGCACCAATCTACAGACACTAACATTGCCTATTTCTCAGCTGTGTCTACTTTCGGCATCCACAAACCCAGCAAGCCAGAATGGCTTTGGAAGAGCACTGGACTATGGTTTTCCACATTTACAAAAATTGTTCTACCTGTAAACCAGGACACCTTAATCTCCATCTTGCTTATGTTCACCTGTTTGAAAATGGAACATAGTAACCACAAAAAAGCCCTCTGCAATTCACCAGAAACTCAAACACCAATTTATGTCAGAAATCCATAAAGCCCCCAAGTGAAACTAGCTCTTACCATCAAGAAGCTAATTTGCACACATACCAGTCAAAGCAAGGAAAAAACCCACAGGATAACCCTGCTGAATCTTTCAAACTTCTTTTTGACCATGAATTGACAAGGCAGTAACATTCACAATCATGCAAAGGCCTGAACCTTCCTTCAAATAAAACATACTACATTAATATCTCTAATTACCCAGGCAAAAACTAAGTTTCTTGCCAAGTGAAGCTGTGCACACAGCAGTTCTTCAAGGGTTTGTATTCCTCCACTTTGCTTCCCACAGACAAAGATCTGTTACTCTTAGGAAGTTTAATTTTGTACAAATGTTTTTAAGTTGAGAAGACAACAGTAGCGGAAGCGGTTGATACCATCAGCCAAAGGGAAAGGACACTGAGGGACAGCTGGCTGCCAAATGACCAGGAAATAACACATGGTATCAATTATCAATGCCTTTAGATTCAAAGTTAAACACTTGTGAAACACCTACCCAGCTACACTAAATAAAAGTTTCAAATCCTCAGTTAATCAGGTCAGGGTTGTCAGGAGTGTAAATTCCGGCCTTTGATAACACACAGGTGCCTCATTCACTGCACCCAGACAAGAGGAACCCCAACACGAGCCAGTTCACACAGAGACTGTTCACCTTCCCCCCCAGAGCACAGACTACCTGTCTCCACAGAGATGGGATAACCCCTTTGGTCAGGGCAGTTGGCTCACAACATTTGGGGAAAAAACTGCAAAAGTCATCGTCCAAAGGGTATAGCTCAATCAGGGGCAGTGGAAGGGCACTGGTGTGAGCTGCTAGAGCATCCATCCAGCATTTCTGCCCAAAGCACTTGTGAAAAAGCACAAAGCTACAGCCAGAGATGTCTTCACATATAGATCTCATCTATGCTCATATCTTCATATTAATTCCACATTAAACACCAACTCAATCAGACCTTGTTTTCACCACCTAAGAATGACACAAGAACATTTTACTAATGACCAAGCCAACTCTCTCACATCATCAGAACTCTATGGGCAATAGAAAAAAATATGACCAGAGCAGCAATGTCATTCCAGCTCATTTGAAGACACTGACATTTCTTAGAATCACAGAATGGCTTAAGGGAAAGGACCTTAAAGGCCACCTCATTCCAACTCCCCTACCATGGGCAGGAACACCTGCCACAAGACCAGCTTGCTCAGGGCCCCATCCAACCTGGACTTGAACACTTCCAGGAATGGAGCATCCACTTCCTTCAGCTGTAAGGATATTCATTTAACCAGAACAAATATTCCTTTAAGCAGAACACTCTTGATTTTTAATGATCTTCACCTTCCATAGTTGAGGCATCCCACTGTTCCCCTCTTTCCACTGGAGCACTACCAGTGAAACACCTGCAAGTGCTATAGAAGAGGCAAGATCTGCCAAAGCAGTAAATCAAAGCCCAGTAAACACAAGCTTATGCTCAGTTTCTCACAGGTCTCATGCAGTAATAAGGTTATACCTGTGATGTTCTAATGATATTAAATTATGCAAAGTTAGAGTTTTCTCCAAATGACATCAGCTGGTGTAAGAAAATAAGAGACCAGACAAGCTTCTGGGGCATATATTCCAGACTTCAATTATTCAAAACTCCTTTCTGCATCATAATAAAATACAGTAACTATGGAAAACAAAACAATTAATATGAGAATGAAAGCACTGACAGTATTGAATAAGACACTCTAATAACCCAGCTGAGCAGTCTCAGAGAGGCAGAGTGGGACACTTGATTTGAGGTGGACACAACAGTTCCCTGCATGACTGACTTGCTCTCACCCCAAAAGGCAGCCCTGGAGCACTGTATCTGCACAAGCAGCACTAGACATCACACCCAGTTATGCTCACTGCCAGCCCCAAGACAGCACACCTGCAAACCAGAACTGAGGGTTTAATGAAAATCACACTTCTCAACACAGTCCTGAAGAATCTCCACAAGCAGCTCTGGCAACAGCTCAACGCCTCACAGTAATTCCAGTGAAACATGCACCAATTTAAAAACAAAACACACATGACAAGCAATATGCATTTACCTTTTGTTTGGGGGCTGTTGGAGTCTTCCATAGACAGTTTGAGCTGCTGGATGAACTCGCTGCCATACACACTCCTCTCCTGCCAGATGTTCAGCAATCGTTCCAAGGGCTTCTTGCAGCCCTCGTCTGCTTCTCTGTTCAAAGATTGGGAAATCATTATGCTTCAGCTGATCAACACTCCTTATGTTTTCAGAGAGCATCTTCCAAACTGGCAGCTGCACCCACTGCAATATGTGAACACTTGGAGAGAATCTTGCTCATGTTGTCTGAGACAAACTGTGCAAAACACACTTGTGGCCAATTTTCCCCTTTATTTGACCTAAACATTGCCTGGAAGTCTCCCATCATTTCCACCTCAAAGTAAGGGCAGGAAAGTTGTGAAAGAAGAAACTTGCTATCATTCAGAATTTGCAATTAGAGTTTATAAAAAACCCTGAAGCTGACAAGTTTACAACTCTGAGGATTAACTTTAAACAGCTGTTTCAGCCAATAACATCCCAATTAAAAGCAGGTTGATTGGATCATTAGGCACTTAAATGCACTCAGAGCGTGCTCTGATAGTCAGACAGCCCTCCAGAACAGACAAATACCCAGAGCATTAATGTTGTTTAGCTGAGGTAACAGGACTCATTATGCCATTTAGACACAATCTTAAATAAACAACACTGCATTTTTGGTAAGGTGGTGACTGCATCACTTCTTCTGTTTTAACTATGAAATTCTTCCTTCCTCCAGCAAGGATATTACTGATCAGGTAACACACAAAGAAACTGCTCAACCCAGGAGGCTGGTGAGAACCCAGTGACCCAAAACATCAGCTCTTTCAAAGTCTTTTGACAATGGGGCAGAGCCATTCATTATGAGGCTTTAACAAACACACCCAACTGCTCAATTCCACTGCTCATAAACAGATCTGTCAGATCTTTGGGTAACAATGGAAATAAAGCCCATAGGAGCTTCACAAACAAGTGAAGCTGTGAAGGAATGGTTCACCCACACCCATTTACACTCAACAGTCCCCAACCACAAAGCAGTCAGGATCCAATCTCTACTATAGAGAAGATACAAGCACGCCCCAGACTTAAAAAACAACAAAATCCAATTGAATTAAGCTTTGAATAACAAGAATGCAAATCCCTAGAGAGGAAAGCTGAAGAAATACAGCAACATACCTGGCAACGTGAGAAAATGCATCCACGAGAACAGATTCAAATTCCCTGGTAAATTCAGGGCCTTTCCTCTTACTGTTCTGGATGACATCGTTTGCTAAGTATAGGAAAGTAAGTTTCCTACTTGATTTTGCTGAGAAAAGGAAAAGAAAAAAGATAAAAACAAAAGGAGAGTTTGTATTTATTTCTCGTTTCTTTCACCTGGAATCATTAACAGGGCTTTCAAAGTTGTTGATAGTTGTTTAGCTCTGCAGTCTAAAAGCAAAGTTCAAAACATTTCCATTTTACCAAAGGAAACCAGGGGCTTTCAAGTCAAGTAGTTCTCAATGTCCTCACTTCTGTTCTTTTCCAATTAATTAATAAAACAAACAAGAGTTTAATGCTTTTTGTGCACAGTGACACCTCAACTCTGAAAAACCAATAAATTTTAAACACAATTTTAAAAAGCTGTTCTAACCTATCACCAAATTAATAAACCAAATAGTTTAATTTTTTAATTACTAATTTTTTAATTAATAATTTAATTTAATTAACTTCAGGAAAAATACCCTAATAAAACAGAGTAACTCAGAATGCGTGAAACTGCAGGAGAAAGCTATTGTGGAGACTCAAAATTTTCCAAACAATGCTCCTAACATCAAATTTCTTCTATATACCTTAAATTTTCCTATTTTGACACCACCGGTTTCTAGATCAATATGGCCAGAATTAGTGAGTTTCACTGTTTGCCCAACAAAAACAACACAAAAAGCAGAAAACAAAGGTGCTCATTTCCACAACAGGGCAAAGGCAGATCTTTCAAAAACTCATCAATATAAACTACAAATGACAACAACTAGCAATCACATAGAAGACAGCCCAGCTGCTCCAAGGGGCTCACAGTGCTGGTGCCCACAGGAGAATGGTGACACTAGCTGCACCTGAATGGACAGGCCATCCAATCCCAGAATGGTCTGGGATGGAAGGGACCTTAAAGATCACCTCGTTCCTACCCCCTGCTACTGGCAGGAACACCTTCCACTAGGCACTGCAGTCTCCCTTGACTCCAGGATGAAGCCATCTGGGAAATCACCTTTTGTTAATCCGCAAGGAAAACATGCACAAAATGTTTCTGGCTGACAGCACCAAAGAGTTTTACAAACTTCTACAACTACTTTTTCTTTGCTAATCTCCTCTCACTAACTCTGTAACGGGCGAGCTGTATGAATCTAAACCCAAAATTCAAAAACGGAGCCAAACAGCCACAGCACTTCCAAGTCTGCCTGAGCACAGTCAGGGGAACGTAATTCGTACATCTCTTGTTTTACACCCGCCCAGAGCTGAGCATCCCCTCCCTCTCAGCCCACGCTTGGCTGCGCCTCCGTCCTCTGCCTTCCCAAAACCGCCGCCGGTATCACCGAAATATTCCCTTCACACGTGGTGCTCCCCACAAAGTTTAGGAAACAACAACACAGCAGCCAAACAGCGCCCAGGCTCCCACGAACTCCCGGGACTCCAACTTCTCCCGGGGCCGGCCCGCGGAGCTCCGCCAGAAGGAACCGGCCGCGCTCACCGGCAGCTCCGTTACCTCAGGGCAGGGGCTGCCAGAGCGGCCCCCGCCGGACAAACCCCCCGCGCACCTTTGCGGAGCTCCCGGTGCCACACGGCGACGATGGGCCCCGCGTGCTTGCGGTGGTGGATGAGCCACAGCGAGAGCGTCTGCACGCTCTGCTGGGAGTTGCTTAGCTCCGACAGCTTCTTCTCCAGCGCCGATTCCGAGAAGGAGGACATGGGGCCGGGGCTGCTCCGCCCGCGGGGGGGGCGCGGCGCGGCCTCACCGACAACAACCCGCCGGGGCCGCCGCCACAAGATGGCCGCCCGCGCCCTGACCCCGCCGCGGGGCGAGGGGCGGCATCGTACGGAGCGCCGGAGGGAGCCGGGCCGCACGGCGGGCGGGCTCAGCGCATGCGCAACCATCCTCGGCGCCTGCGCACTGCAGGCACTCGCGATTTTTCTCACAGCGCCTGCCAGAGCCCGCGGGAGCTTTGTGGCGCTGACAGCCCCGTTAGTTCAGTGTCACGTCTCTGGCGCATGCGTCTTGTGGGCACTCGAGACTTTTCTCACAGCTCTCGCCCCACTTCACGGGAGCTTTGTGGCGCTGGTACCGCGGCGTCACTTCCGGCACCCTCAGGGCTGCCCGGCCTGGCCCCAGCGCGGCCCCGGGCCCGGGCGGGACTCCCCGGCACCGGGTAGGGCCCACGGCCCCCGGTCCCCCGGCATGGCCGTGTTCGACACCCCGCAGGCGGCGTTCGGGGCGCTGCGCCCCGTCTGCGTGCAGCTGACGCGGGCGCAGACGGTGGAGAACGTGCGGCTGCTGCAGGCGCACCTCGCCGGGGTGAGCGGCGCGGCCCTGCAGGAGCTGCAGGAGTACGTGCTGTTCCCGCTGCGCTTCGCCCTGCGCCTGCCGGGGCCCAAGCAGGAGCGGCTGGTGCAGAGCCTGGTGCAGTGCATCTCCTCCGTGCTTGCCGCGACGTGCGTGAAGAAGCAGGAGCTGCTGCAGGAGCTCTTCTCTGAGCTCTGTACCTGCCTCGCTCCCCCTCCCAGCTCGGGCAAAGCCGCCCCGCTGTCCGAGGAGCTGAAGCTGGCTGTGATCCAGGCACTCCACACCCTGATGCATTCGGCTTATGGGGATATTATCTTGTCTCTGTACCAACCTTCCACCCTTCCGCTCTTGGGATTTGCTGTGTCTTTGCTTCTGACACTTGCAGAGCAAGAAAAAGCAAAGCAAATCAAGATCTCTGCTTTGGAGTGCTTGCAGGTCCTGGTTCTGCAGTGTGACTGCCACGAGCACCGACACCTGGATGAAGACGAGGCACAGCAATGTGGGGATTTGTTTGCTTCTTTTCTGCCCGGGATTTCTATTACACTGTCTCGAGTTATTGCTGGAGACATCAAACAAGGTCACAAAACCACCGTTGTTGCCATCAGACTCTTTTATCTGATTGTTGGCTTGGTCATGGCTGACAAACAGCTAGCCAGAATCCCAAAGAGTAAGGAAAAGCTGCTAGTGGAGCACAGCAGAATATCAGAGCTAATGATCCACAGAGGACCTGACTGGACTAAAAGTACTGCTGAAAAACTCTCTCTTCTCTTGCATAAGGTGGTTGAATCTTCTTCAGTTCACCCCCACTGGAAGGTGAGACTGGAGCTGGTGGAGCTGGTCCACCACTTACTGAGGAACTGCAGTCAATCACTGGTGGACTCATTCAGTCACCTCTTAAAGGCCTTGGTTGGGCTGGTTAATGATGAAAACAGCGAAGTCCAGAGCAGGTGTAACAAAGTTCTGCAAGGGATTGCAGAGCAGAGGATTGTGGCACAGAGCAGGGCTCTTGCTGATGTCCTCTCTGAGAACCTCCATTCCCTTGCCACAGCTCTTCCCCGCCTGATGAACTCTCAGGATGACATGGGCAAGGTTTCCACGCTGAGCTTATTGCTGGGCTACCTGAAGCTGCTGGGCCCCAAGATTAACATTGTCCTCAACTCCGTGTCCCACCTGCAGCGCCTGTCCAAGGCACTGGTGCAGGTTCTGGAGCTGGATGTGACAGATGTGAAGATAGTGGAGGCCCGGCGCTCTGGGCCACCGGGCCCCTTGCAGCAGGGTGTGCAGACGGGCAGGTGCCAGAAGAAATATTTCCGCTTCTTCACGGAAGAGAAGGTTTTCCAGCTCCTTCAGCAAGTGTGTCGTGTTCTTGGCTACTATGGGAACCTCTACCTGCTTGTGGATCACTTCATGGGGCTGTACAGCGAGTCTGGCCTGTACCGAAAGCAGGCAGCCATGATCCTCAATGAGCTGGTCACAGGAGCTGCCGGAGTGGGAGTGGATTTCCTGCAGGAGAGGGAAGTTCCACTGAGCGTGGATGATCTCAAAAGGTCCATTACATCCATTCTGGATGAGTACATGGACCAGGCTAACTGGTATTTGGTGACTAGCATTGACACAGAGGAAAGCAGCCCTGAGCAGTCGGTGCAGCACCTGGGGCTCGCTGTCCGTGCAGGGGGGGCATCCAGCAGCGTTCTCCATCTGTCCCCAGAGCCCCCAGTCACAACCCGCACCATGAACAGCAACATCTGGCAGATCTGCATCCAGCTGGAGGGCGTTGGCTGCTTTGCTGCTGTCCTTGGGAAGGAGTTCCGGCTGCTGCTGCTGTCAGCTCTCTACCCTGTGCTGGAGAAGGCTGGTGACAGGACTCTGCTCATCAGTGAGACAGCACTGGGGACACTGGCAGACATCTGTGAGGCCTGTGGTTACAGCTCGGTGCGGTGTTTGATTAATGAGAACTCTGACTATCTGGTGAACGGGATTTCCCTGAATCTGCGCCAGCTGGCCTGTCAGCCACGTGCATCCCAGGTCCTGGACACAATGCTGAGGCATTCAGATGCCAGCTTGCTGCCTCTGATAGAAGATGTTATCCAAGATGTCCTGTCTGCACTAGATCAGACTTACAATAGCCAGGCTTCCACCTTCCTCAGGGTCCTCCACTCAGTCATGACTGCTCTAGGTACCAAAACGATGTTTACTTTGTGTAATTCAGCCTTGCTGTCACTAAGGGTACTTGTCCTTGAGCCTTTCCACTTGCCATGGCAGGTTCCAGGTAGCCAAGCCATTGCAGTGTGATGGCCACTGTGCTTTGCCTGCTGGGGCAGCACTCAAGCAAAGACCACCAGTAGCTTTTCCTCTCCAGTTTGCCTGGCCTGTAACCTTTCACAGGAACATGGCCTTTAGTGGCTGAGAAAGGAGGGGTTCACTGCTCCAGTGAACATTCTGTAGGAGCACATGGCATGTATTCCTTTTTAACTTTCCCTTAGTATCAAGGAGGTGACTGGGATGTGACAGCAGGTGCCTGAGTCAGGTGCAATCCCATGAGGTGTGAGAACCATCTCATCTCTCATGGAATCCGTGGCACCTTGCTGACTTGCAGGAGGGGATCATGGTTGCCCAGTGACATGTCAGTTCCTTTTTTGCAGTGCAGTGGTTTGGAATGCCCAGTGCTGAGGAGCACCAGCAAAGGCAGACTGACAAGGGGCAGAGCAGGGCTCGGTCCCAGGGACAGCAGGAAGTGACATTGACAAGTCAAGAAGTGGAAAGGTTCTTCTTTGACTACATCAGCCAGAAGAGGATTGCAGAGGGGGATCTTCCTGACTTGGAGGAGGAGGAGGAGGCAGGTCAGTGCTGGCGAGGAGCACGGTCAGCTTGCAGAGAGACTGTGACCTCTGAGGGGTCCTTTTGTCACATGGGAGCCTTGGGACCAGGCCGACAGTCTCAGGTCTTCTTTGGGCTGACCTTGGTTAATGTAAAGTGCTGTTGGGTGTTCTCACTTTGTTCTCTGAGTGGGAGAGCCAAATGTTTGCAGATCAAGGCTTCTCTAGCTCTGAGATACAAGCACAGTGTGTTTTTTCTTACCTTGTAACAGTTCATTTTGGTTCAGGACCTGAAGTTTCCTCTTTCCAAGATCCTATGTGGTTTCCTTGTGTTCCCTTGGGAATCTCTGTACTGTTTTCTCCTGGCTAATGATGCCATTGCTCCCTTCTCACTTGGCCGTGGCAGGCACTGCAGACATTCATATAGGAAACTTTTTAGTCTTCACTGGGCTGTGCTGCAATCCTGACCTTTAAATACTTCATCTTTAAATACCCAGGCTTTTCATTTTTAATAAAAATCAATGGGAAATAAGTCCATGGTGAGAAGAGACTGCAAATGTCAGACCAGCTGCATTGTCCCGTAAAGAAAGCGAATGTTCCCTGGCCCCACACTCGTAACTGAACCTGACACTAACTCACAGAACTCATAGGCTTAACTATATCTAAGCACATTAAAAAATACCAAAGGCCTTACTCAGGAATTTGCAGAGTCGTTGTGGGTGGGTGATCTGTGATCTGTGACTGTGATCTCCCAGAGCTCCCAAGTCATTTTCATGGCTTCAGTAATGGTTTTGTCTTCCAGATGAGGTTCCCCTCGCTAAGCCAGAGCCCAACTCTGACACAGAAGGAGAGGCTCCAATGCCAAGCCACGCTCAGCTGGCCAGGGATGTGATGGAGAGGTGCATCCACTTGCTGTCTGACGGGAGCCTCCGAGTGCGGCTGAAGGTCGGTAATCGCCGGCTCTGAGGGGACAGATGGTGCCCATGAAGGGGCTGGTAGCTCGTCAGCGTGTGTGCCATGCACATTGGGCTCCCTGCCATCCCCAGGTTTGTGCTGCCATATGCTCCAGCAGGACAGATCCTCCAAACCTGGCAAGAGAAAGGGAGATAGTTTTTTGGGAGTGCTCTGGATTAGGAATGGCAGCCAGGCAGAACAGAATCTTAAGGGTGGCTTTGTATTGAACACTTTGCCTTGATGCTCATGACAGTTAAGTCTTGTGCTTTGTCCTTTGGAGGAGGAAGCAGAAGCATCTTTCTCCCATCTGTGCCTCCCATCCCCCTTCCTCGGGCTGCAGTGCACAGGCTGATGAATGTTTTTGAAGTAGCTGGGGTGATGATAAGCAGGGCTAAAAGCCTGGCTTTTTTCTAATTATGAAAACCCTTTGAAGGTGGCCTCCTTTTAAAGTGCAAAGTGAGACAGAAAAATGAGGCATAACCTAGATTCTCATCCCAGCAGCCCCAGCTCTGCCAGGTGATCCTGCTGCCACAGCCGCAGTGGTGTCCAAGTGGGATTGGGGCAGGAATCCTGCCCTGCTCCCAGCCCAGCTCTGTACCCAGCCCAGGTTGTGTCACTGCAGTGCTTGTCCCTTTCCAAGCAGGCCTGGTTTCTAGCACTGTTCACTTGTCCCCGTTCCTGCTGCGGTAAAACCGCACCCTTTGCTGTTCAACCCCTCCTCCCAGCTTGCTGCTGTGATGCTGGGATCCACCTGAGTGCCTGGCACTGCAGCACTCAGAGTCTGTTCCCTCCCCTCCTGCCCAGGTCCTGGACGTGCTGGAGCTCTGTGTAACCATGCTGCATCCTCATGGAAACCATCTGCTTCCCATGGCTCACCGTGTCTGGCCAGCTCTCGTCACCCGGCTGATTAACGATGACCCTCTGGCAGTGCTCAGAGCCTTCAAGGTATGGCAGTGACTGCCAGCAGCATTTCCAGCTGGGGCTTGGGCTCAGGAAGTGGCTCAGGCAGTGCTGCAGCTCAGGAGAGAGCACCAAGCTCCTGCAGTGATGTTTAAATGTGGTTTGAAGTATGGGGTCACTGTGCTCTGCTGTGGGTAGGTTTGTGCCACTCTCACTGCAGCTTGTCCACAGGTAAAGCCTTGATGCTTTTCCTGGGGGAAGCAGCAATGTTGGTGGTTATTGCAGGGATGAGAAAAGCAGCTCTACAACTTCAGCAGCTGTTAGGGGCATCATACAGTGCAGCTTGGCCTTGCTGGAAACACAGTCCCAGCATCCTCTTTGGAAGTCTCGGATTGAAGACAGGGGAACATTTCATGATTGAGGCATTGGTAAGGTAGGGGAGAGGTTGAATAAACACTTGGCCCTATAATGACATTATTAAAGAGCTCCTGACCTTGTCAGCTGGCTCCTTTCTCCTCCTGACTCACAGGCTGGCCAGTAAAGCATGTTTCCAGAGTTGCCAACCCCAGCATTGCAGAGGAATTTGTCTGCTGGGCAGAGTGAGATTCATTTTAGAATCCTTCAATGTGAATAAAGAGAGTTTTGATTCCTGAAATTCCAGAAGCCATGCACTAGAGTCTTAGAATAGCCATATCTGTTATGTGCCTGCCCTAAGAGGAGGTAGAGATTGCTGTACAAAAACTAATTAACTCTTGAAAAGTTCAAGTCATCATTGCAATTTGCACCCAGCTTGGGCTTTGCTATATGAATTCCCCAAAAAATGTCTTCCTGCCTAAATTCCAGGACAAGAAGTGTCATATCAGTGTAAAACAAACACAACATAACCAGCATCTGTCCTGCACACTGAGACCATGAGCTCAGTGAAGTTCCAAAAGAGAGATCAGTGTTCTGGTCATATAGATCCCCCTTTGTTTTTAATGCATTTAGGGCCATTCTCTGCCCACTTTGAGTTTGATCCAGTAGTGCTGGGTGCCCTTTTCTGTGGCGTCTTGGCCTTTCTGCTTGCTTATGTGCTTGGAAAGATGGGTTGTCTGCACCACAAAAGAGATCTAAGGATATAATCATATTTAATGGCATTTTCCATCAGAGACTCCTCCACTAATTCTGAGTAAGAATGCAGAGCTGCTCTTACCTTTACTGTGCTAATGAGGGAAGGGCAGCCCAGGAGGTCAGCCAGGTGACACTGCAGAACTCACTCAGCCTCTCAAACATTCACCTTCTGCTCATTATGGGGAAACTGGGGCAGGTGTGGTCACAGTGCTCTCCCCTGCAAAAACAATTCTCCAGGAGAGTGAATGTCTGAATCCCCCAGGCTGGTGTGGATCACTGAGCTCCTCCCCAGCCAGTGTGTGCACCATCCCCTGTAACTGATGTCTCTCTTAGGTGCTGTGTACCCTGGGTCAAACTTGTGGGGACTTCCTGAGGCAGAGGTTCTCCAAAGATGTCCTGCCCAAGCTGACCAGCTCCCTCCTCAGCCAGGCCCCAGTGAGTGCCAGAGCTGGGCCTGTGTACAGCCACACACTGGCCTTCAAGCTGCAGCTGGCTGTGCTGCAGGGCCTGGGCTCTCTCTGTGAGAAGCTGGACATGGGTGAGTACCAGAGGAAGCACGGGCTGTGTGGATCTCTGCCAGAGTTTCTGTCTCCTCTCAATTTGCTACTTCTCCTCCTGCTGCCCAGAATTGATTTCCTGATCTTCTCTAGCCTGAATCTGTTCTCTTTGGGAGCTCTGTGAAGAGGTGCTGGGCACTTTTCTCCCCAGGAGACAAATGGGAGAGAAGATTCCCACCACATGCAAAATGTGACTGCTCATCCCACTTGTGGATGAAAATAGGGTGCAGAACAGAGTCCCTGCATTGCTGTTGGGCCACACTTTGTTCTTACTGGTCAAACTGGAGCCCAGATAAGACTTCTGGCTAGCTTGACTGGTTCTATTGTGGGCTTATCTCTGGGGGACCCTTTAAATCCAGCACATCACAGTCTTCTGTTGAATGAAACTCTGAAATTCTCCCCAAGTGAAATTTCTGGAACTGGCTTTGATGGGGGAGAAGGTTTGCTGGCTAGTTGCTCTTTTCCTCTCAGTGCCCTTGATTGCTTTCCTGGCTTTGCAGCAAGATGCTTAAAAGGCAAGGTCAGAAGAGCTCTGGGTCAGACAGCTCAAAGGCTCTGAAGCCTCTGCTGCCAATTTGGAGCTGATTCCATTAGGCAGCAGCTGCTGAGGAGGTCACCTCCTACCCTTCTTTCCTGTTCCATTTCTGCAGGCGAGAGTGACCTGAATAAAGTGGCAGATGCCTGCCTGATTTACCTCAGTGCCAAGGCACTTTTCTCCCCAGGAGACAAATGGGAGAGAAGGTTCCCACCACATGCAAAATGTGACTGCTCATCCCACTTGTGGATGAAAATAGGGTGCAGAACAGAGTCCCTGCATTGCTGTTGGGCCACACTTTGTTCTTACTGGTCAAACTGGAGCCTAGATAAGACTTCTGGCTAGCTTGACTGGTTCTATTGTGGGCTTATCTCTGGGGGACCCTTTAAATCCAGCACATCACAGTCTTCTGTTGAATGAAACTCTGAAATTCTCCCCAAGTGAAATTTCTGGAACTGGCTTTGATGGGGGAGAAGGTTTGCTGGCTAGTTGCTCTTTTCCTCTCAGTGCCCTTGATTGCTTTCCTGGCTTTGCAGCAAGATGCTTAAAAGGCAAGGTCAGAAGAGCTCTGGGTCAGACAGCTCAAAGGCTCTGAAGCCTCTGCTGCCAATTTGGAGCTGATTCCATTAGGCAGCAGCTGCTGAGGAGGTCACCTCCTACCCTTCTTTCCTGTTCCATTTCTGCAGGCGAGAGTGACCTGAATAAAGTGGCAGATGCCTGCCTGATTTACCTCAGTGCCAAGCAACCTGTGAAACTGCAAGAAGCTGCCCAGAGGTAATGTCTCTTAAATGCAGGTGTGTTGGGTGTACAAACAGTGGGGGACAGAGGGAGCATGGTGATCCCAGTCCTTTTGCACCTTTCCTGTTCCACCTTCCAGCACGTTCAAGTCCTGTACAACAGGGCTTGTCACATTACAGCTGACCTTGCAGTGCATTTGGGGATAGAGGGGAAGATGTGCTACTTGCTTCTTCCTAACCAAATACTTGAGGCTTTTGGCCCACTGTTGGCATCAAAGTGCAGAGGTAAGACAACTATCAAAGAGGATGTGCCAAACATTCCCTTGTATTTTATCACTTAATACCTTCTGCAGGCTGGGGGATCTACTTCTATTATCCTTCCATTTTCCCTGGGCTCCAGCCCAGGCTCTGCCAGGTGGACCAGAGTTTGTTTGGGAAGCTGTCAGTCTTGGCACCAGTGTTGCTCTTGAGAAGGCTGGGAGAGTCTAAAAGAGCAAAGACAGTTTAGGTGAACACACTCCAGCTCTAGGAAGTGTTGACAGACATACTTTGCTGCTTGGTGTACAAAATCCAGCTCAGCATGTTCTGCTGTCAGGATAAGAAATCACTGTTGTCATATGTTGTCACCTGGAACCAAGGCTGGGGATCTCAGGAGACAAAACGAGTCCAGATACAGAACACGGGACATAAATCAGGAAGCCCCTCTGCCGAAGGATGGGGGTGAAAAGCAGCCAGCCCCCCCTTCCTGTGTGGCCATTCCTGCCCTCCCCCGAGGGGAGGGGAAAGCAGCAGGCTCTGCGGTTTCGGATTTCCAGGGCAGGCTGCTGGAAAGGGAAGCAAAGGGAAGTGCAGCCCATCCGTTCCCTTTGACAAAGCCCAGGCTCCCGGGGGTGCAGGGTGTGAAGGGCTTTGTGTGGCTGGGCAGCAGTTCAGAGGCTCAGCTCTCCCGAGCTGGAGCATTCCTTTGTTTGTATCTGTGCACGGATGGGAGCAGGTTTATTTTTACCTTGGAGGCTTTCACAGCAGCACAGCAGGCTCCAGCAGCATTTGTTCTGCAGAGGGGCTCTATGCTGTGGGAGTGCATCCCCTTAATGCAATAATGCCTCAGTCTGTGCAAGCAATGCTGGATGAAAAGCAGAACACCAGGGTTTAGCTAGATATTTGGAATCTGAAGCTTTTAAATCATTAACCAAGCAGCTTGAGAAGCTGTGCAATTTCCCCCCAACAGCAGGGGTAGGGGGAATATGAAATGAGCCCTGTTGGAAGCTGTATGCTGAAGCGAGCTCACTTGTTAGAGCAAAAGGGCAGCAAAGTTCAGGGCAAGTAGCATTTTTCTCCTGTGTGTTACTTTTTTTATATTTTAAGGGGAAAGTGCCATATGTTTTGCTCCTCCCCCCATGCTTTTGATGCACCATATGTCACATATGTGAACTGAGCTGCTCCTGGAAGTCCTTGCTGTCTCCTGTTTAACTCCATTGACCAGACACATGTATGCACTGAGGCATGCATCACGCCTGACCTGACGCTACAGACATGGCAGCACTTGGAGGTTTCTTTTGGGTTTAATTTTTTCAGTTTAGCCCTATGTGATCCCTGGTCTTGAAGCCTGAATGTACCAGAGTTCATTGCATCACACTCACTTTTAACTGTATTTCCCTGATAGGAGGTTTCAGCCTGGAAAAGTCAAAATTAGTTTGGACCATAATAATCAGCTGCTCTATCAGGATAAGAATCACTTCTCAGCCATCCTTCCATTTCTGTTCTCCAGCTGCTGAACCACCACATTCCTCTAAGTTCTGGCTCTTCTTGCTCTCCATGTGCCTGAAAGTAATCCTGCAAACTGACACAGGCTGTCACACATAAGGGCCTTTCCATCTAAGCAAGGGCAGTGTTATCAGCCTGATACATGAGAAATTCTGCATTTTAAATGCTTCTAAAAACAGATAGACCAGAACTAATCTTAGCCCCAGCCTGAGCGCCAGCATACGTCACATAACTCAGCTTTATCACTGCAGAAATCATAGGAGGTAAAAGGGTGTTTGGAATCAGCTTGCCATGGTGATTTATACTAACTGGCCTTTGCTCAGCTCTTAGGGTTCTTATTCAACTGATGGGTTGTGACCTGTCAAGAGCAAGGTCAGGACTTGCAAAGTCAGCTGTAGCTCCAAAAATCATACACTGACTATGTGAGGATTCTGTAGGCATGCAGAGGGCTGAGCAGGAAGTTTTGGCCAAGGTGCTTGAGCCACACACAAAAAAAAAAAAGAAAAAGGAAAAAGGGAGTTTGGCTATCATCCAGGGATATTATCGTGCCCCAAGGAGTCTGCTTAATCCCATTTATGGGACCCTGTAGCTTTATTAGATGAAGCAGTGGGAGTAAGTGATTTTTGTAACTGCAGCTTCATGCAATACTCAACAGGCAAAAATAGATGCTGGGAAAAAAAGAACTCCAGCACATCTGAGGAAGAGAAAATGGGACAATAACAATAGGTTTTACTAGAAGATGACTGCTGAGAGTATTCCAGGAGAGTATTATCCAAAGCTTTTTAAAAAACCAAACAACAAACAAAAACCAGATGCAAAATTACCAAAGGGACCAAACCTACTGAAGAAGAGTTTGGGAATGCCAAGGAGCACTAGAAATGTCTTTGCCATCATTGAAGAAGATGAGCCTGTGCAAGGGTGGGGAAGTGCCCAGAAAGACTTGAGCAAGGGGGGGTGTGGGGCCCCACCTCTGGGAACAAGGCCAGGGGAGATGGTGGAAACTGAAAGTCACAGTATGTAAATCTGAGCTTCTCGTCAATTTGTGAAGTTGCATCATCCCTGACAAGCTTTTCACTTCAGGGAATAAAACCTTGAAGGAAAAGAGATTAGGAAATTGTCACTAGCCCTTGTCAAAACTGACAAGTAGTTTTCCGTTCTTTCAGTTTCAAGTCACTGTTTTGAAATTTACACTTAATTCCTACTAAATGTTTGCAGCCCATGACCTTTCAGTCAGCAGTCCGGATAGGAATGATTTTTTTTTTCCCCTAAGATGCTGAAATAATTTCCTCAGTTCTTACCAAAGCCTGTGGTGGGCTGTATCCAGTTAAACATCCAGCAGGGATGGAAAGCCAGGAAGCCTTGTCCTTCTGCCAGTCTGCTCACTGTGCCATGGCTTTGCTTGCAGTTTGGGCAAAGACAAGGCAACAGAATAGCCAAATTGCTCTGTGCTAGTAGAATAAGTTTAGCACACTTGGGACAAATATGAGCTATTTCGGGAGCTTTTTTCATACCAAAGTTGATCATGCAGCTTACCTCTTCTGGTTTGCTTATGGGGTTTGTTGGGTATTCATTGTCAGCTGTCACTCCCAGGCTGGATTGAAGCATGCCAGAACAGCCACCTGCTCAAGGCAAAATTCAATAAAGTGATATTTAAGAAAAAAAAAAAAAAAAGAAAAAGGCAACAACAGAAAACAAACTTGGATTAACCCCAGGATTCTTTGCTATGGAAACAGGTTGCTTGGAAACTACCCCAGAGTTAGTTTGAAAATGTAAAAGTCAAGTTGTTCTTTAGGCAGCAGAGCACTCCAGGCTATCAGGGATAATCACAGCTCCAAACCATTGTGGCACCAGAGGCAGTGAGTGCTCCAGGGTCTGGATAATCTCTGAGGGTCGCTCTCCCTGGAGCAGCTGATTGGGAAGAGGTTGGAGAGCAGAGTGTCTGTGCTGTGAGTGTAAGAGCTACAGCTGTGTGTGTGCTGGGGATCAGCAGCCTGCTGCACAATATCCCCTCTTCCCATGTTCACTTCACAGCAACTCATTGTCCTTGCCTGCTCCCATCCCAGCCATAAGGAGCAAGGATTATCTCTGCAGCTGCCCATTGAAAACTGGGTGGAAGCACTGGGAGCTGGTGTTTGCTGGCACACAGAGCTGAGGGCTCCTGCTGTCACAGCCAGGCTGAGGGCATCGGCAGGGCAGTGTCTGCAGAGCTGGAGCCAGGATGGCAGCAGGGAGAGCTCCATACTCTTTTTTTCCCAGCATCTATTTTTGCCTGTTGAGTATTGTATGAAGCTGCAGTTACAAAAATCACTTACTCCCCTGCCCCTGCCAGCCCCTCACTTGGGCTGGCACTGAGTGGGCCAGTCCTTCCCTTCCAGTCAGCAGAGGGGCAGGAACAAAGCCAGGCGAGTGAGGAGTCCTGTGAGCTCACCTGCATCTGGCCAATCCCCAGAAAAAGGTCGTGTTGCTGAGGCAGCTGTTGCCAAGCCCAGCTATCACTGTGGAGCACATTCCCACTGGTTCCTCTGGAACAGGCAGATAGGCAGTGCCAGCACCTTTGGGAGGGGACACTGCCAACAGCTTCAGTGGTGACATCTCCCCTCTTGCTGTTCAGAGACCTGCACTGAGGGACAGGCGAGGTGCTCATGGCAGAGAGGCAAAAGCAACAGCTTTGGCTGTGCATGAGTAACGAGTCACATCCACAGGGTTATTGTGAAAAGGAGAGGGAGCTCTCTCCTACCTTCATCTCATTTCTGTGCTCTTTCACTTTACCCATGGCACTGCACTCCCTTTTCAGAGGAGAGCTTCTCAAAGGGATTTCTCTCTGCTTTACATTGGAAGCAACCTCACTTTAGGGATGAAAGCTCTTCCAGGAGAAATTTGGACAGCAATCAGATCTGGATTTTGTGTGGCTTTTGTAGCAAGTGATCTTTGCTTCTAATGAGAGAGTTCAGTCCTGTTCTTCTTGGGGAGCAGAGACAGACTTGCTTGATTTCTCTTCCCATTACCTGAGCTGGCAGCTGTTCTCCTCACAGCTCCATGATTTCACTGAAAACTAGAGACCTGAAGATGCATGACTGGGCTTTACTGGGATCTTGGAAAACTGTACCATAGCTATGGTGAGTGCTGAGTGCATTTGGTGCTCACAGAGCACTCAGCACCATTCAGGAAGAGGCCTTGCAAATTCCAGTCTAATTTTGTTCATGCCACAGCCAGAGAGTTTAATACCAGTTAAGCCTAGTACACCTTGTGTGCATTAAACCCTGACACAGACCTAGCTAAGCCCAAAGGTTGCTGCAGGGAGAACTGGCAGGAGGGGGTGGGTAAGTGTAGGTCACACAAATCAGCATTTGCTCTTTCACTCCTTGAGCTTCCTGCTCTTCAGCAGCAGCTGTGTCCCAGCAGCTCACAGCTGGAGCCCTGTGTGAAGGGCATGCTGGAAAGGCAAATCCCGTCTCACTGAGGTATGGAAATGCAAAGTGAAAACCATCAACACAGCAGTAAATCTGCAGAGGAAGTTGTGATTCCTCTTTTTGTTCATTCTGTTGTTAATGAAGATTGTGTTTGGTTTTGATTTAAAATCCTGCTCTGTGAAAGGTGACAAAAATTTGGAGGCAACTAATAAGGACTTGAGACTGTGGGAGATCTCACTTGAGCAAAAAGCCCTCAAATAGAACATTGAGCTTCCCTTGGGGCCCAGCCTGGGCAGCTGTCCCCAAATACTCTTGGGTTTGCCACCTGTGGAAAGGCAGAGAAGCCCAGATGGGTTAACTCCCTCACTCCTGAAAACCAGAGGGGGTGGTGAATAACACAGCTTCTCCCGAGATCTCTGCAGGAGCTGTTGCCCAAAAGATCCCAGATATGCACAGCACATGCAGTCACCCACAGTCACCTCCCCAGCACGTGGGACAGGCAGGTTTATGCTTGTGCCAGCAGCAGCTCACACAGCGCCAGCACCAAGCCTGGGTCAGTCCTGCACCAGCTGCTTGTTTGATATCCATAAGTGACTGTGTGGCATCATAAATATTTTTCTCCCACGTGCCAGTAGCTGTGAGACACAGAGCTGCTTTCTTGGGCACAGGGGCCACTGCAGTGCCCTCTGTAAAGAGCAGAATTTATGCAGCTGCCAGAGGTTGCCAACAGCATCAAAGCTTTCCTTAGCTCTTAATAACCCCGTTGGGTGCCAACCACAAGGCTTTGTCCTTACTCTTCTTTCCTCTGTTTTCCATAGTGTTTTCCTGCACTTGATGCAGGTGGACCCTGACAGCACCTGGCTGCTCCTGAGTGAGCAGTGCTGCCCCCCCTACGAGCCCCCCCATGCCAGCCTGCAGCCCGTGAAGCTCGGCGGGATGGGGCGGCCACGCAACGAGCTCACGGACAACGTGCTGCTCCTGCTCCAGAGGCTGCAGCAGCAGGAGGGCACAGCTCCCAGCTCCGGCACACAGGAGGCAGCTCCTTCCTGACCGACCTACGCAGCAGCCTGGATGGGAAAGAGGAACCACCAGGATGGAGCTCACCTGGGAAAACACCATCACTGAGGACCCAAATGGTTCAGGGGCAGAGGAAGGGCTGCCCACTCTGGGGCACTGGCTGAGACACTGTCCTGTGGCTGAGGGTTTATTATTTGAAGGGGTGTTTGAGGATGAGGTGGGTACATGACCCTGACTCCTCCTGACTTGTGCCTGGCCAGCACCATATGCAGAGAAAATGGCACATCTATTCCAAATTCTTCAGTATGAAGAGTGAGTCATCTTCCAGAAATTACTTCCTAACCCTTGATCTTTGGGTTACCCCTTTAGCACCCCTCACACCTCTCTGATCTCTTCACAGCTGTGATGATCCCTCCCCATTCTCAGCTGGACAGTGACTGACAACTCAAAGCAAAAGCTTTTTCTGGCCTTTACCCTTCCCAGGAAGAGAATCTTGTGTGGGGTGCACTATAAACCTTTTCTCTTTAAAAGGAATTAATCTCAGAAGTTAAAGTGCATTTCCAATAAATTCCTCACCTGTGTTACTATCAAGAACAGTGTGTCCTCTCAGAGGCATCGGGGCTGCTCCTCACAGCTGCACTTTGCTGAGACCAGATGGAGGTGGCCAAACGTGCTCTGTTCTCTTTCTCACCCTCTGTGAGGTTCTGTAGAGAATCAGCCAGCCCTGATTTACACCTGGGAGGGATTTACAACTTCTCCCATGCCCAGACCATGGTTCTCAGGCCATTTCTTACCCTCTCCCCAAGGAGAGCCGGATGAAGCACCTGCCTGTGCCCCAGTACAGCCTCTGTGTCTGGCTGTGGTCAGGCAGTGCCAGTGGTGACAGGGCCTGTGAGCACCCCAGCAGTGCCATGGCTTGTCAGAGTAGGGACAGTGTGGAACAGGGAGCAGAGGATGATGCCTCTTTGGGGTCAGCTCACTGCCCCTGCTGAGGGGCCTCTCCCCTGATCTCCAGCTCCCCCATCCCCAGGCTCTTGCTGCATTGTCCACAGCTCTGCTTTGCTCAGCTGCTCCCGGATCCCTGAGCTCCACCCGAGCAGCTCCTGGCAGCAGGCTGCCTCCTGACACTGGGGGAACATCTATGCAAGTGAAGCAAAAGGGCAGATCTTGACTAAATTTGGAAGCAAGCTCAGAAATACAAAACCCAAAGCAATAAATTGATTGTGACATGGAGCAGGCTTTGTGCATCGCTGTTGGGATCCTGGGTGAACATCCAAAACAAGTCTCTGTTGGTGGGCCCAAGGGCACTGCCTCTGCTGCCACATCTCTCAGCTGAAGTTACCTCCCCTTGTGTCCCTGGTTTTATTCAGGCTTTCCTCCTGTTTGCTTCTCCAGGGAAAACACAAGTCAGTGGCTTTTTATCCAGCAGGACAGGGCTGCAGGTCAGCTTTACTCTTTTTTAATATCTGTTCAATGCTTAACGCTGGTTGGGTTCCATACAAAGGAGCCTTCAGAGCTGCTCTGACAGGGCAGGCAGGGAGGTGAAATACTGTGTGTGCTTTCCAAGCGCCCTTGGGGCTGGTGCAGTTTCCTGGGTTGTTGTAGCACTTGACAAAACTCATCCATTAGGTGCAGATGCTGCATCCAGTCTCACTCTGCTCAGCTGTGCTGTGGTGGGGACTCCAAGGACACATCCTGCCCATGCCAAGGCTTGCCATCCTGCAGGACAGGCAGGGGATTCGAGGGCATCATTGTCCCAGCAGTGCCCAGGAACCAAGCACATCACCCAGGCAGGGTCTGGCACAGCTGGCTGCACTGACACCCCCACCCAGAGCCTGTGATTCACAGTGCTGTCCCAAGATTTTCCCCACAGCCCCAGGCAGCAGGTGGGTGCTGGTGGCAGGAGAGGCTGTCCTGCCTGTCAGTCAGCTCCTCTCTGCTTCGTTATCGCCCTTGCTTTATTGGAGGCTGAGTAAATTGCTTTTGTCTGAGGCAGGATAATGGCTGGGAGAGGGACTGCGTGGAAATGGCATTTTCATGAGGCTGGTTCCTCCCCAGCAGTGACTTGCATTTTAAACTCAGCCCCTTCACAAGCCCTGGGCTTTCCCCACCAGAACTCCTCCCACCAAGCAGCCCCCAACACTCTGGGGTGGGGACCCCCAGCTCCCCCCACTCCAGCCACCCTCTCTGGGATCCGAGAGCAAAGAAAGCAGTGTCCAGCCTCCTCCTCCATGCACAAACCCAGCCAGGACCCTGGGGGTCTGCCACCCTGTGCTGGGAGCACAGTCACACACAGCCCCTGGCACCAGGCGCTGCTGAGCCACACACATGGATCCAGCAGGGTCCACTCCTCGGCTCCTGCTCCCAAGATTTCCTATAAACTCAGCAAAATTAATCTCTTCTAATAAAACCTGTTATTGTTAAAGCTCACCTCCAGGCTTTACAAATCACTGTGCTGCACAGCAATTTGTTTATTCCCTGTTTGAGGTGATTTGCAGCCTCCTACCCACCCTAGTGTGTCCCTGGGTCTTCCTTTTCCTCTGCTGTGTCCTGTGTTTTGCTGCACTGGTCACCAATGCATCCCAATCTCTCTTCTTCCCCTAGCAATCCCATTCCCTGACAGAGAATTTGAGCATAGCCCCAGCCCCACAGCTCTTCCAGGGATTGCTACAGCACAACCACCACTACTGGAAAAAACTTGCTGCAATGAGTTACAGCTGCTGCCCTGCAGCTCCTGAGTGTTTTCTCTCCTGTGCCCTTTGCTCCCCAAGACCACGGTTCTCCAGGTGACAGAGGTGACCAGAGACACCAGCCACCTCTGCTGCTCCTGCCCCCAGCACAGGCTGACACCTCTGGTGGCAGAAAGAGCCACCAGCTCTTTCTCCTTCTCATCAGCACAGCGAGGGGTGACCATGATGGAGGTCCAGGGAGTAACAAGCTTCAGAGGAGCTGCAGGACTCCAGGCAGCTGGGCCAGGCTGGGCATTGCCAGTGCTGGGAGTTCTCTCCCACTGCAGAGGCAGAGCCAGGCCCAGGGGCAGCCAGCACCCTGCTTTGGGGACCCCACCTCCCACCAGGCTGGAAATCTGGGCTGGGTGGCCAGGATTTCACCTGGCAGCCCACCCAGCACCCCGTGGCCACAGCCTGGAGCACCCCCAGCTCACCTGGGACCCTGCTGTATCCCGCACCCCTCAGGGCAGCAGCTCCCAGGCTGGGCAGGAGTGCCCCAGCTGCAGCGTTTTAAAGCTCTGAGCCCTCAGCTGCAGGGGATGGTGTTGGTACCGCTCATCCCCATCCCCAGCAGCCCCAGCTCTGCCCCTCTTTACCCGAGGCAGTGCCAAAGCCCTGTCCCCTCGCCGTGCCACAGACAGAGAGCACAGACGGCAGAGGCTTCCTTTAAAGAGCTTTATTAGCTGCAGCAGGTCTGATGGTGGCAGGCTGGGGGGCAGCAGGGGAGCAGCACCCGGGGGGGAGGCTCGGGCCCCTCTCCCTCCCCACGGCTCCGGCCCCAGCGGCCGCGGTCCCCCCTGGGGGCAGCAGGGCCGGGCTCTGCTCTTTGCACTGCGGCACAAGAGCCCCTGGGCCAGAGCCTGCCCGGGGCAGCGTGCTGCTGTGGCCTGGAGGGGAGGGATGCTTGACCGAGAGGGGGCCGAGAGCCACGGCAGCACGGGCAGGGGCGTGGGACCACGCTGGACGGGGCTGGGGGGTGAGCACCCCATCCTGTGTGAGATGCCAGGGGAGAGGAGTGATGGGTGCAAGGGCCAGCGCCGATGGCACAGGAGGTGTTTACCTTCCCGGGCACACACGGAGCACGGGCAGCTGCCTGGCTGAGCGATGCCCGAGGTGCCGGGAGGGTGCCAGCAATGTGCCGTGCCGTCCTTCCTCTGCTGAGCTCAGGCCTTGACGTGCTGGGGGCTGCGGGGCAGGCAGGGGCCGGGCAGGGCGGGGGGATACACACGGGCTGTAGGATGGAGGCTGGAACTTAGACACGCACTGTGGGGCTGGAACCGAGCAACTAAACGGGGCAACCTACAGGAACAGGCGGCTGGGTCTGCGAAGCACGGGGGAGGGCAGGGAGGGTCCCACTGGGCACAGAGCTGGGGCACAGCACAGCCCGCGGCACCGCCCGCGCAAGGCCGGGGGACGGGGATCCCACGCGCGGGCACAGCCCCGGGATGCAGCCGTGGCACCGGCAGGTCCGGCCCCGCGCCGCGCCGAGCCCTGGCACCGCCGGGCCCCGGGGGACAGGGAGGGGGCGAGGGGGGCTGGACAAGACGGGGGGCTGGGGCCAGTCTCTGGCAGGGGGTGCGCGACCCTCGATGGCCCCGCTGAGTCCGGGGCGGAGGGGGGGTCCGGCGTCCCCCCTAGGCGCCCGCCTACAGCACACAGGAGGTGTCTGCCGAGCGCTTCTTGAGCTCCCTCCCGGCTTTGTGCTGGTGGTGGTGGTGGTGTGCGTGCGCGGAGCCCGGCGCGGCGAGCTCTGCCAGCGGCGCCTCCCGCAGCTCGGTGTCCTGGGGGTGCCCCGGGCCCCCCGCCGCCTCCACCCGCAGGTACGCCTTCACCTTGTGGTGCCGTGCCTTGCCGTCGCTGGAGTCGATCACCCGGCACTCGTAGGTCCCCTCGTCCTCCAGCTTCACCCGCGACAGCCGCAGCTTGTGGGAGATGTTGCTGCCGACCACCTTCACCACCTGCCTTGGGGCAGACGGGCGGTCAGGGAGGCCCAGGGCTGCCCCCCCAGACACCCGGGTCAGTGCCACCCCCGACCGTGTGCCACCACGCCACGCCACCAGCCCCAGCTGGCCGGGACATGGTAAAGGCTGGCGTGAGGTTGGTGCGGGGGCACCAGCCCAGCCTGGGCCCGCGGGATGATGGAAGCCCTGGCTCGCACCCGGCCACGCAGGGCTCAGAGATCGATGCGGAACCACGCTGGCTAATTAGCTTTTCTACCAAATTGATTCGCTCTCAGTATTTATCACCCAATGAAATTTAAGACTTACTCACTAGCCAGAGCCACGGCTGCTCTGGGCTGGGTCAATAAATCAGATTTATAACCCACCCCGAGGCCCCTGGCTCTGTTCCCTATAATCACACTGGATGGCAAAGGCCGTTTTTCTACTCGCTGCTGCATTTGTTAGCTGAGGGTTTTATGGTGTTTGGAAACGGGGCTGGAGAGGGGCAAAACCCACCCCAAACAGCACAGGAGGCAGCGTGGGGACCAGGACCCCTCAGTGAACCCTCAGCCCCTCACTGCGGGGGCATCCAGTGCTGGAACATGAAGACACCTGTGCACACGTGCACATACAAGCACGCACAAACACCCGTGAGCACACACAGGCTGCTGCACTCAGCTGCCCTGCACACCATGGGCTGCTGAGAGGGAGCTGCTGCCACAAGTCACAGCCAGGGCCACCCCAAACAGCATCTCAGCGCTGCCCAGTGGCCATGTGCAGGGCCAGGAGGTGCCAGGCCCTGGTGCAAGTGTGCCCAGATGCTGACTGTCATGGGAAAGGAGCTTCAAATAAAAAAAAAACTCGTTGGGAGAGCCAGGAGTCACTGAAATTAATGGCTGGGAAATTTAGAACTAATAAAATAAAACCCCAATTTGCTGGTGCCACCAGTGGCCATGGAGCCGCTACCCAGCAGGTCACTGAGCCTCAGGAGGGAAGATTTTATGATGGCACATAACTGCTGTGGCTTTGCCAGCACAGGCAGGGCAGGGACAGCCCTCACTGCCCATGGGAATGGGGCAGAGCCCCTGGCACGGCCAGGATGGGCAGATTTGCTGTGCCCAGCCCCAGCTCAGCCCTGTGCTGTGCCATTGGATTCAAAGGGGGAAAAAATAAACCCAAACCCATCGTGTTTCACTGCTCTTCGTCCCTGCAAAGCATCTCCAGCACCAGGTGTGTTTGGTGGATAACACAGCCAAGGGGTGCCTGGCACGGTGGCTCCTCCTTGGGATTTGCATCCCCCCCTCACTGTTTGGCCCTGCTGTTTGTTTCCAGTCCCTGCTGTTGTGGCTGTTCCTCACATTCCAGCAGAACCACCCATGCTCATTTACCTCCTCCATTCCATAAACACTTAATGATCAAGGACATTTGAAACAACAACAAACAAAAGAGGTTTGAAGCTCCAGCCTCTCCCTGCTGGCTGGATCTGGAGGAGGCAGCAGAGACCTCGAATGATTCAAAATAAATCCTGGTTGCATTCGCACACCCATCAATTCCATCCCAGCGTGCAATTAACTGCCTAATTATGCTGAAACATGCACGGGTTGAGCTGAGAGGGAATGCTGGCCCCAGGATGGCTCCGTGCACCCACCGTAGCCCCTCCTGCCCCTGGAGCAGGGCCTGGGTGGGATGCAGGGAGCAGCAGCCCCCCGAGCTCAGCAGACAGGGTCTGGCAGAGCCCAGGCTCTGGCTGCTCCAGCTGCAGTCCTGGAACTTTGCTGCTTGTGGGGCAGGGAGCCACAGCACCCTGAGGAGGAACAGATCCTGGAGGAACCTGCTTAATTTTGGATATGGATTGTGGGTGTCAATTAATCAAAGGGGACACGACCCCTGCAGGGGGGTTTGTTACCATCAAGAGAACCATGCACTGACCCTGCAGATGGGTGCTGATAGGTGATGCTCTCCCTTGGGAAGGGTTCCTCAGGGATGAGAGACTGATCCTGGGTGTGGGGGCACCCATTTGAGAAGCCACAGGTGTCTGACCAACCCCATCCCCCCTTGCTCACTCAGTGAAGGAAAATGGCAGTGCCAGGAGAGGCTGCCAGGTGACAGTGGGAAGGTTTCCAGCACTGCTCTGTGTCTGTGGCACCCCCAAACGCAGAGCTCCCCAAGGCAGGGACAGCCAGGGGGGCACTCACTGGGCAGCAGAAGGCCAGGAGTGTTTTATTTAACTGATTAGTGGCTCCTCATTCTGCTCACATGAGCCTAAATGGCTTTGGGATGCTAATCCTCTGAGTCAATTGGATTATTTTATCCCTGGCATTAATGTGTCACTCAGATGCTGGACGAGGCTCAGGGTCCAGGCTGTGCCAGGGAGAGCAGGGCAGCCACCCTTCACCCAGGTCACCCCCAGGCAGACCCAGGTCTCCCACCCTGGATTTCCCACTGGAACCAGCAGGATGTCCTGCTGAGCCCTCAACAAGAACCTTCACCCAAACTCACGCTGATTTTTGTCGCCTCTTTCCCGGGCTCCTCTGGTGGTGACGATTTCAGCTGTGGAAAAAGCAGGGGAGGGGGAGGCCAGAGAAGGGAGAGAAATGGTCAGCTCAGCCCACCAGACCCCTTCCCACTCCCAGGATGGCTGCCCCGAGGAGGAAGGAAGAGGGAGAAGGGGGAAGAGAGAAGAGACTGCCCAGTCCATGCAAACCCAGGCACCCAGGGCAGATGAAGCCATGCTGGGCACCCGGGATGGGAGGGACCAGCAGCAGCACAGCAGCCAGGGAGCATGGGGTGCTCACCCACAGCTCCCACTGCACCTCAGCTCCAGGTGTTCCCCACGATCCAGGAGTGGGGATGGAGCCCTGATCACTGTGGCATCACTGCCGTGGAACTCTGTCCCCATCACTGCCAGCCCCTGCCCCATTGCCACCACCCCTCCAGCAGCCCCTGGCTGTGCATTCCCAGTGCCTCCATCACCCCTGACCCTGCCCACCCTCGACCCCTGGCAGGGCCCCCCCATCCTGGCAGCGCTGCCCCGAGGCTTTCTCAATTTATGGCAGCACCAGCAGCAGCCCTGCCAAAGACATTACAATAAAGGCTCATTAAAATCCCCAAAGCTGTTTCCCATTCTTTGGCCCTTATCTCTGTGTGAACAGAGAGGGAAATAAAGAGAGGCTGTTTGCCGGACCAGTACACAGGGAGATGGGGGACAAGGAGGGGACAAGGGAGGGATGGAGGGTGCAGGGCCAGGAGGGATGAGCTGGTGGCGAGATAGGCAAAGGCACAAACACAAGCACAAAAACAAAGCCTCAGCCTGGGACGGGTCCTGGCAATGGGCCATGCACCCCCTTGGCTGGGAAGGACAGGCAGGACAGCCCAGCCCCACTGTCCCTGGAGCATCCTCAGTGCAGCTGGATGCTGAGCAGCCCATCAACTGCACCACAAGGCTGCTCTCTGTCAGAGCAGAGGGTGAAACCCTGCCCTGCGGGTCTGGTCAGCAGCGGGGGTGCTGCTGTGGATTGGGGTCCCACCAAAACCCAACAGGGGCTGCAAACAAAGCCCTTCCCCACAGGAAGTGCCAGGAAGGGCTCTGCCTGAGGGGCTCTGCCTGAGGGGCTCTGCCTGAGGGGCTCTGCCTTTCTGTGCCGCCGTGGAAGAGGAGGACGAGGGGCATTACCTGACTGGAAGCCCACGTCTGTTTGTCCGTCCAGTCCTTGTGGTTGCGGACATACCACCACTGGATCTCCAGGGAGTAGGAGGGGGAGCCGCTGCCGCGGAAGGAGCACGCCATCTCCACGTCCTCCCCGGCCTGCGCCGTCATGTCGTGCGGGGTCTCGGTGAACAGAGCTGCTGGAGACAGAGCCGGGGCTGTGGGGGCCTGCGGGACAGAGCCCTGCCCTGGGGAGGGACAAGGCCTCCAGGCACATGGGCAGAGCCACCAGGAGCGCCTGAATCCTGCCCTGGATCCTTCCCTGAGGGACAGAGCGCTGCCCTGGGGAGGGACAAGGCCTCCAGGCACACGGGCAGAGCCACCAGGAGCGCCTGGATCCTGCCCTGGCCAAACAGACCCAGCCCCTAGAGCAGAGCAGGCAGGTCCCCGTCATCCCCAGCTTCTCCTTTCCCACGCCATGTCCCCTCCCCACTCCCAGCAGAGGTGCCTGCCCCCCACCCAAAGGGCCACTTTGCAAAGAGCAGTGGGGGGAAAGAGAGGGAGCAGGAGCCTGTGCCCCCCTGTTCCCACAGCATCCCCCAGAGCCCTGCCCCAGAAGGAGTGAGGGACCTGCCACACCTCTGAGGTGAAGGAAATAAACAGAGCAGGATCACATCTCACTCAGATCAGGACATAACTGAAAAACAAATCCTCACTTAATGCGGCCCCAAACAGGCTCCCACACGCCATATGGTTTGCTTTCCTCGCTCAAAACAAATATTGTTCAGAGATGTAATTAGAATTCTTTTCATCTCCTCTGGAGAGACTGTTGTTCCTTGGTGCAGGAGGCCCCGGTGCGCAGGGCACCGGCAGGCGCTGCTGCCACCACCGGTGCAGTGGCTTCTCCGTGTCACAGCATGGGGACAGCCCCGCCAGCCCCCTGGGCACCCCGGGCACTGCCGAGGCTGCCCTGAGCCTCCTGTCCCCACTCACCACCCCAGCTCACGGCCACAGCGCAGGTCCCACCGGAGCCAGGGGAGCCCTCCGGGACACACAGCCTGTCGGGAGCAGCACTCTCTGTAGCCCTGATCCCTCTGAAAACCAATTATTACCAGCCCAGACAAAAAGTTAATACCTCTAATATCTCCCTGTCCCTCTGGACGCATGGAAATCCCATCCACTTATCGCTTTCCTCTAATCCATCTCAGCAGGGAACAGAGGAAAATACCCAGCGCTGGGGTTTACCAAGGCAGGGTGTCCTGGTGGGGTTCCAGTGCTGTTCCCACATCCTGTTCATCCAGAACCTGGCACCACAGAACGTGGATTCTGTGCTGGGGAGTGGAGGGAACCCCAAGGGAGCAGCTCTGGGGACCGAGGGTAGTGGGAGGAGCAGGGGGGCCAAAAGGTTCCTCTGTGCTCCAGGTGGTGCTGGGGCTGTTGTGTCCAGTCATTGCCCACCCATGCCCTGGCTGCAGCCAGGATCAGCTCTTGCCCCACAGAATTCCTGCAGGCAGGAGCAATGGCCAGAGCCAGTGGGTCCCAGCAGAGCCTGCACCAGCCCCCAGCCACCACAGCTCCAGCAGTGCAGGGGTGGGGGGATGGCCTCAGGGCTCCAGCCAGGTCCAAATCGCTGTGAACACAATTAAAATCTGCTCCCACAGACGGGAATTTGGCAGATAAGCTGAGGAAAGGCTGGATTGAAACAAGCGCCTTCTTTCTTTCTGACTTTAATTGGGAAGCGTATGTACTAATTAACCCCAGAGCTCAGCCGCCTCCAAGCACGTCCAGAGGAGCATAGATCCTGCAGATGGATACCCAGGGTCATCACCTTTGCTGGGGACACATCTTTCACACAGGTTTGTCCTCCAGCAGCACAGTGTGCCCTCCCTGACGGATGCTGTGGACCCCAGCCCTGCCTGGACAGAGGTGACCCACTGTCCCCCAGCCCTGCCCCTCACAGGGACACCAGTGGGATCAGGCAGCCCCCAGGCTGGGCATGGACCCTGCACAGGGTCAGCCAGGCTGCCTGGCCACTGCTCCTGTGAGCTCTGCACAAGTCACCAACTCTGGCCACTGCCCTGTCCCCACAGCATCCCTGCCCACCCCAGCCCCGTCCCTCTCCCCCCACTGACATTGGAGCCACATCCCCACAGCGGGAGGGAGGGAAGGAGGGAGGGGGCCACTGCTCCCTGTGCTTTATGGGCTGCTACCTGTCATAAACTGAGAACACCAGGATCAATAAATCTTCCAGGAAATAAAAATCAGGGGAAATAAAATGAACTCAATGGGGAAACACAGATAAACAGAATTGAAAATGCCTGCTGGGACAGCTTGGTGCTCTCATAAACCAGAGACAGACCTCTGTGGGCACCATCCCTCACCTCGGTCACGCTCTGCACGGGCAGGGGGCTCCAGCAGCGGGGATGGGGCTGTGCTGGGGCAAGAGCAGGTCGTGCACTGCCCTGAGCACCTGGAAATGACCTCAGATCCCTGCTCCATCCCCCTGCCTCGTCCGTAGGCCCCACGCAGCACAGAAAGCCCCTGCAGGACTCTGCCTGCCATTCCTCAGCTGGGCCAGCTTCCACAGCCCCCACAAGGCACCAAGGACAACACCTGAGCAGCATCACGGGCACCAACTCAGGCGAGTTGTTGTGTAAAGATGTACCAAAGGGCAATGAAATATGCGTTGGACACTTCAAACGCCTGTTAATCGCCCGGTCAGGGCAGGGTCCTGCTCCGGGAGGGATTTTTCCCTAAGCCGGGAGTCAGGAGCCTCTTTCCCCACCCCGGCTCACCGAGCTGCAGCCGGGCTGGTGGGGTGACAAGTGCCAAGCAGGCGGCGGGGCTGGGGCTGGCTCCGTCCCACGCTGGGCAGGGACAGGGGCTGGGGGAGCTGAAATGTCCCCCTGCTCACTGGAGTGTCCGCCCAGACCCTGCCCTGCGCCCCGCTGTGGGGCCGGCTCCGACCTGCCGGGCTTGTGCTGCACCGCGGCAGGAAAAGCAAACGCGTCCAGCAGAATCCACCACCAGGCACTGTCCCCAGGCACCCACAGCCCCCACCGGCACCGTCCCCTCCCCAGACACCCATGACCTCCCCAGCGCCCTCCCCTTCCCCGGGGCCCGCGGCTCCTGCGGCTGCTGGACAGCGCCAGCCCCGGCTTCAGGAGCGCCACAAAGGCACCCGAGACACATCCCGGCACACGGACAGGGACACCAGACACAGATGGACCCTCCTGGCTGCCACAGGACCGCCCAGCCCTCGGCACAGCCTGCCTGAGCAAGAGCCATCCCGGGGGATCGGGAGGCACCCCCCGGATGGATCCAGAAGGGAGCTGGGCACTGCCCCAGTGCCCGGTGACCCACACTGTCCCCACCGCGGGGACACCGGCTCTGCCAGGGCCGCTGCACAGGCCGGGCTGCAGCCGCGCTGCCCTCCCCTTCCCACCGCCAGGAACAGCTGTGGATGCTCTCCTCCTGCCAGGGCTGCGAGCGGGGATGCTGACCCCGGGGCGCTGCGAACACATCGCGGTGCGAGCGCGGCACAAACACGGCGCGGCGGTGGCAGAGGGCAGGCGGCTCCGGCCCGGCAGGGGCGGGCAGAGCGCTCCGGAGCCGAGCGCTGCTCTCCCCCAGCCACCTCCCTTCCCTCGGGACGCTCAGGCTGCAGCGTCGCGGCCGTGGCCGGGGCCGGGAGGCTCCCACCCCACGCTGGGGATGGCAGCGCCATTGCTCTGCCCCTCTTCACTGTCATACGAGCAGCAGAAGGAGCTCAAATTTGCAGCATGTGAATTAAAAATAAAAAAATGCACCTAACTCGGTGGATGTGATCAGGCCAGCGCTCACCTCACCAGAGAGCTGGAATTAACCTTGAAAACTGCAGATATTTCCAACAGTGCTGGGCTGTCCCAGCTCCTGCCCCCAACACTTCCCACTCCCCTAATGTTTAACCCCCTCAGCAAGAGAGAGGCCAGTGGTGAGTGTCTCCAGTCTGGCCCTGGCTATGCAGAGCTTTGCCCATGCAAGGGGACTTGATGCTCCCATCTGGTTCCTGGGGACTTGCAGTTCTCAGAAAATTCCCTCCCAAGGGGCTCAAGGAAGAGCTGTTATTTGATATTTAAGGCTTTTTTTGACAGCTCCCCGTGGGGCTCCAGCAGTGTGTGCAGCCAGCCTGCAGCCACCCCTCGCTCTGGTGCTGCTCTCTGCCAGGGGATGGTTCCCAGCAGCCAGGGGAGGATTTTCAGCTGGAATCATTAGGAATGGGA
Source organism: Emberiza elegans (assembly GCA_024865655.1). Taxonomy (NCBI): domain Eukaryota; kingdom Metazoa; phylum Chordata; class Aves; order Passeriformes; family Fringillidae; genus Emberiza; species Emberiza elegans. The sequence goes on from JALJVW010000129.1 coordinate 18,118,188, forward strand.
TGGGGCAGACAGGATCAGCCCCCTGGTCTCACACCCAGCACCCGAACACGAGCCACTGCTGCCGAGAGCTGCCCACAGCACACACAGGTGCTGGTACCGTCCCCAGAGCGGGCAGTGCCTGGTGCTCATGGACACAGCACCCTCCTGCCCAGCTCTGCCCACCCCGTCACTGCTGAGCTCAGTCCAACCCAGCTTCACACGGAGCACAGGACACAAGCCACGAATGCACCCACCACAACCCACCCCAGCCAACATCCCCGGTGCTCAGGCGGGCACCCAGAGCCGTAGGGAGCGGGCAGCCAGGCAGGAAAGGGCCCTGCCGGAGGGGAAACAGCCATGGAACAGAGCAGCTCAGAGAGAGCCTGAGCTGTCGAGGACAGGGCCAGGAAGGGCTGTCTGTCCCGAGGTGCACAAGTCCCACTCGCACCATGAACCAAAATCCCAGAGGAGCCATGAAGGGGAGAGGGCCCTGCAGGTGCCGTCCTGGGCATCCATGAGGCCCCTGGAGCAGCCCCTGATGAAGGAGGCAGAGGGGCAGAGCCTCCAGCTCCCTGGGCCACTCCAGGGGCTCACTCCAGCCCTGCCGTGCTGCCCACAGCCCCCAGACCGCGTGCAGCCGTGCCGGCTCTCGGTTGATTCCTGCCTCGCTCGCAGGGAACGTTATGATTAAAATTAGCTGTCACTGTCCTAACGTAATAATTCCCAGTGTCTGGCCCGTCGTCTGTCAGCCGCTTCACGGGAAGAGAAAGCCCAGACGTTTGATGAGGAGAGGTGTCAGATGTAATTGCGTTGAATGACTGCACGAACAGCAGCAGGAAAAACACATCGCGTGGAGAATTCCCACCAGGAAGTGTGCAAAAATCCGGCAGAATGCAAAGTGTTTATGAAAGTAATTGATAGAATAATCACTGGGGTGTGCGGGAACGGAGCAGGGCAGCGCCCTGGGGAGCCGGGGCACCGCTCCCTGCAGCCTCCAGCCGCGGCTCTGCTGAGGCGAGGCGGTGTCGCCTGTACACGGAGCCGGGAAGGAGCCGGGCCGCTCCTCCTCACGGCACGGCTCCCCTGCCCCGCTCCAGAGCCAGCAGGCTGGGAAAGCGGCTGGAGCTTCCCAGCCAGCGCATGAGAAAGCCGATGGCAGCAACCCAGCGTGCACAGGCTGCAATGGGGGGCATGAATAATTGAAGGCGCCAGCCTGAGGAGAGCAGAGGAGAGAAGGGGGAGAGGCAGCACTGTGGGTAGGGAAGGGATGGTGGGGAGAATCCTGCGGCTCAGATGCTCTCACGGGGCAGTTGGAGCCCATCCCGGCTCCATCCTGGCCAAAGGCAGAACCTTTGCTGTGGCGGCAGGTACAAAGACTTTCTTTGATTGTGACTTTTCCCTCCCCAGAGCCGTGGCTGCCCTGCAAGCAGAACCCCGCTGCCCACTGTGGGGTGGCAGCATGGGGGAGCCGCCCGCGCCCCGGGGATGCTCATGGCCGCTCGCAGATGCCTGCAGAGCACACGCTGCTCCCGGTCAATTCCCTCGCTGCATCCGGGGTGGACAAGTTAAAAGGAAGAGCGAACACCCTCCGGGGCTGTGGCAGGGCCGTGGAGGCTCCTCCAGGCCTCCAGCACCGGGCAGAGATGGCGGCGAGCCCCGGGCGCTGCGTGCTGTGGGCAGAGCCCGGCAGGACCTGCCCGTGCCCGGCAGCCAGAGCTGAGCCCATCCCACCGGCCACGGCCCCTCTCCCGCTCCACATCTCCAACCCGCTGGACTCTCGTGCTGTGGAGGGAAAGCTGCACCAGCCAGTAATGAAATGATCAGTCTCCGATCTGCTAAACAGCGATTTATACAGGTTTTCAGCACACACAGCTTTTATCAAATTGGTATTCACCTACTGAACACAAATGGCTTATTATACATGACCCACTTATTCACTGCTTTTCAGTATCGTTAATAAAGGTTTCTGTTGTGATTAAGTGAGTTGCTGCAGAACTGCTCGAGTAGCAAGCTGTAATGTGGCTCCAAAGTGCACTCGCCCTCCCAGAATATTTCATCTCCTTGGCTCCCTGCTCCCTCGCAGCGACCATTTCACTATTTATTTGCCTATTGCTGAATTTCTGTGGGGAGCAGCGGTGGCTAATGGAGGCTCTTCACCCACCTTTCCATCTGGCATGCCAGCCTGGCAGGTCTGGAAACTGTCCTGCTGAGAGCCCCCAGTGCAGAGGCTGATCATCCCTTCCCTGGGCAGGCAGGTGCGGGACGCCACGAACTGCGGGACACCTCACAGCTGCCACCCTGGCATGGCCCGAGGCGCCGTGTGCCCGGAGGCTCCTCGGGGCACAGAGTCGCTCCCTCGGCACACGGGAGGGCCCGGAGCCGGGCGGGGGAAGAGCAGGGACCCGGGCACCCAGCGCGTCCCCGTGGTCACCGCTCGGGCTGAGAGTGAACGCGCCCGTGTCACTCCACAGAGAGCGAGGAGGGTCTCAGCAGCCTCCTCCGAGGGGCTCGGTCCCCTGTCACCTTCTCGGTACCCACGAGGGAGCTGCCCCTACGCCAGGCTCCTCACCGGAGGGTGCAGGATGCAGGAAGAGGTTCCCCTTCCCACCCCCGGTGGATCCCAGCGGGCTCGGCAGCACGGACCCACCGAACCGGAGGAGCGGGAGGCGGCGGGGAGCCCCGCTGCCGGGGCGTGGGGCACCGCACGGCGGGGCGGGCGGCGGCACCGGCAGGCGCACCGAGATGCTCACGGACGCGGGGTGCGGGTGGTGGCGGCGACACCGTGAGACAAACGGAGACGGGGTGCGGGCGGCGGCGGGCACCGGGAGGCGCACCGGGAGGTTCATGGACACGGGGTGCGGGTGGCTGCAGGCACCGGGACGCGCCGTGCAGAGCCCCCGATCCGGCAGCCCAGCGGCGAAGGCAGAGGCCGCTCCCCGAGCTCCGGAGACGGGAGCGGCGGAACCCAACCCCAGCTCGCCCCGGCTGCGCCCCGCTCCTCGAGCCGCCGGCGCGACGGACCGCGGCACGGAGCTGCCCTCGGCGGCGGAGCCCGACCGGGATCCCCGATCCCCCGCACCCGTCCCACTGCCCGGGCAGGAGCCGCCCCGACCCGCCGCCAGCCCCGCGGGGCACCGAGCCCCGGCAGCTCCCGCCGCTCAGCCGCCCCCTTCCCGAGCCCCGGCCGCCGCCTCACCGCTGCCCGCCGCCGGGGCGTCCCACGGGGGGTGCCGGGAGGCGGCGCCGAGCTGCAGGTAGAGCCCCAGGTAGTGGAAAATCCCCAGGGCCAGGGCCAGGGCGCCCATCTTGCCGCGGGCGCGTCCGTCCCGGGGGCGGCGGCGCCGCCGGGCCGAGCCCTGTCCCCGGGGCTGCGCCGCGGTCCCGGCGCCGCCGCGCTGCGGAGCTCTTCCCTCGCGCGGAGGGCGCCGCGCGCCGAGGCGGTGCCGCGGCTCGCCCGGAGCCTCCCCCGCCCGGCGGAGGGATCCCGGCCCGCGCGCACCCCCCAAGTTTTTTTCCCACGGTTCATCCCCAAACTGCGCGGGGCGGGGCCGGACCCGGCGCGCCCACCCGGGACCCCCGGACCCGCCGGGACCCTCCCGTACTGCCCCGCACCGCCGGGACCCTCCTGTGCTGCCCCGCACCGCCGGGACACCCCCCGTGCTGCCCCGCACCGCCGGGACCCTCCCGTGCTGCCCCGCACCGCCGGGACACCCCCCGTGCTGCCCCGCCGGGACCCCTCGCACCGCCCCACCGGGACCCTCCCGTACTGCCCCGCACCGCCGGGACACCCTGATACCGCCCCACCGGGGCCCCCCCGTGCTGCCCCGCACGGCCAGAGGCACCCCCGGCACTGCCGGGATTCCTCGCACCGCCCCACCCGGACCCCTCCGCCCCCACTCGGGACCCCTCGGCACCCCCGACGCCCCCGTCCCGCCGGGACTGCCCGCACGGCCAGAGCCCCCGCGGCACGCACGGGTCCCGCACAGGGAAAGGTTTCTCCCTGGCATCCCCGGTCCCCGGTCCCCGCGGGGAGAGACACCGGGAACCGCCGGTCCCGGCCGGTGAGGGTTCAGCACCCGGGACAGCGCCCGGCGCAGAGCGCGGCTCCACCCGCCCAGCCCGGCACGGCCCGGCACGGCCCGGTACCGCCCAGCCCAGGGCGATCCAGTTCATCTCAGCACAGCCCCAGCGCCTGCAGAGGCAGGGCCGGAGGGGCAGTGCCCGGCGGGTGCGGTGCCCGGTGCTCCGGCTTCACTTCAGTGCCAGGGCCCGTCTGGGGACACCTGGAGAGGTTTTTGAAACGTTACAGGAAGAACAAGGACACGCGTACCCCGTGTATCCTGATCGCTGTCCCAGACTGTGCAAGACTTGTCTCAAAAGGAAAAACCTGCAGCTGGGGTGGGTGGCAAGCTCACACGCACCCTCAGCCTGGCTGGAGTGGGGCCAGTGGCACCAGAGAGAGCTGGAACAGCCACCCTGCTCCCGACACGAGCAGGACTTCATGGAACCACTAGGATCCCCCCATGTCCCTTTGGGTTCATAAATCCTGAGGCCAAACCCACCAACAGCACCAACACTTCCCGAGCTGCGCCTTACAGCAGGTCACAACCACAGCACCAGCACCTGTGCAATTCCCACACCTCTTCTGAAAAGCCTAAAATTCACCAAGGGGCCCGTGGCGCCATATCAGTGTCCTAAACCCTGGCCTCAGCACCAGCGGAGGCACAGAGCAGGCATCACTCACGTGAGAGTATCTGCATGCAACAGAGCAATCAAAAGGATATTATTTGCTCTCTAGATAAACAGAAAAAAATCAGATTATTTCAGGTGTTTTCTGCCATGAGATGACAGATGTTGGCTGCAAAGAGATCATTTAAATTGGATTTGAAAATACTGACTGTATTTCCTCAGCCTTCCCTTGGCAGGGCTCCAGGAAGAGTGGGGGTATTCTTCCCATTCCCCTCCAGCAAGGCAGGTCCCTGGCCAGGAGCTGTGCTGCCTCATACCTGCTTTACTAATCAATAATTAAAAAAAAAAAAAAAGTTGTACCTGCTGCAGCATTTGCTGCATGTCAGAATAAAGCCTGGCTCAGAGCAGAGCATTGATCTCTGCCCAAGTTCATTACTCCCTCTGGAGTTAAAAGCTGAGGGAAGGAGGGAGCAGCAGTGACAGACAAATGGGCATCACAGCCATGCCCAGCTGCATTTAGAAGTTTCCATGGCTGGTTGGGATCAGAGGGTCTCACTCTGGGATGGCAACAGCCCCATGGCAAAGGACTTCAGGTGTCCTGAGGTGAAGCTGTCCTGGAGCTGCTGAGCAAACACAGCTGGGTCAGGGAGCAGCTCTGGGCTGCATCCTGACAAAGCAAAAGCATCAGATCTCCCAGAGGCATGTGTGGAGGAAAAACCCATGCCCTGAAACAGGAAGATTCATGTGCCAAAGGATGGGGTTTGTGAAGCCCTGAAATAGGGGGTTCTTGTGCTGAAAGAGAGAGTTCATGTACAAGTGCAACAGGAGAAGCAGCAAAGGCCAAGCACTTGTGTGCTCCACATTTTGGGCGAGTGGCCTGGTCTTGTGGCTGCTGTCTGGCCAGGGTCCATCCTCCGCCACTGGCCAGCAAGGGAATAAAACCAAGCCCACACTGAGGTGGCAGCTACAAACTGTGCTCCCCCAGACTCGGCACCCCGCTTTGGGAAGCACCCACCCACAGGTGCAGCCAGAGCAGGAGCTGCAGATGTCACCCAGTGGTGACTGCACCTTCCAGGCATGGGCAGGGGTTCCTGGCTCCAGCCCAGCTCCTGCACCCCAACACGAGGGCAGCACATCCCCCACTGGAGGCCGAGGCCACGCAGCTGCACCTCAAGGGCTGAAACCTCCTGTGCACCATCTGAGATATTTAAATCATGTCAGGAAGAAGCAAAGAGCATAAATTCCTCCTGGAGCTAGGAACACCTCCAGAGGCAGAGCCTGAATTAAGTCCCATTTCCAGCAGATTTTCTGCCATCACAGTGGATGAAAAACAGGTACTGGGGCTCTGCAGGACCCAGCAGACAGGGAAGTGCCAGTGCCCGAGTCCTAAGCACGCTGGGAGGGTTCGGTTTCCCTCCTCAGTTTTAATCCATTGGTGACGAGGCCTCGGGCAGGTGCTGCTGCTGCGGGCGCATCCCCTGTGGTGTGACAGGGATGGGGGGGAGGTCACTCGCACACCAGCGGCTCCCGGAGCCGGCACCGCTGCGGAGCGGGTCCCTTATCTGCTCTCTCGTTATTGCTCTGAGCAGCCGGCACCTCCCTCACAGGGCTTCTCTTTCAGCAGAACGGGCCCAGGGACTCGCTCTCGAGGATGAAACACGCCTTATCTCTGCCAGTGCCAGGTTCTGCCCACTGCTCCCTTCTGCTCGGGGGGGCACTCACCAGATGGAGGAAAGCAGCGGGCACTTCCATGCAGTGAAACCACCGAGATCCCAGAGGCACCACATCCACCGTGGGCACAGCTCGTGCACCCGTGAGGTTTGCATGTGCATTCCCTGGGACACCTGTCCATCAGGAAAAGGCAGCCTGCAAATCTGGAGGGTGCAGTGGAGTTCAGAAGAGCTGGATGGGGTTGGAAGGGGATGGGGGTCAGCCAGATTGGCAGTACCTCACAGGGCATCAGCCTCAGGGGGACACACAGACCCTCAGGGGCACAAAGAACATCCCTGGGGACACAGCTCTAACCTGGAGTTGCCCAAGGACACCCAGAATGAAAGCAAGAGCATTGGTCCTTCCTGCTGGCTCCCAAGTGCTGCTTGTGCTCATTCCAATGCCAGATCCTCATGTTCCCTTTTGACAGCAAAAGCTGCCCAGCAAAGGGAAGAAAAAAAACTCAAACCCCAAACCCCAGAGCTGCTGAAGCACTGGGGTCTGCCTCATGCATTATTTTGAAATTCACCTCTTCAAGGGTTCATGCGGGGGCACCCCGAGGCTCAGCACTGAGCTCTCCTGAGGTCCAGGAGCCAACGCTGGAATTTGCGTCTGCCTGGGAGAGTGAATTGGGTTGTTCATCTCTCTGACGGGCAGAATAAACACCCTCCACATTGATACTGAGCTCATTTCTGATACTTGTTTAGGGACTTGACAATTCCTGTATAAAAGGATTTCCTTCCACAGCTGAAGTTTGACACTCCTGCATTATTAGATTATTTGCAAAGGTCTGCGTGCGCTGCAGGAAAACAATGCTCCCGCCAGGCAGCATTAGAGCCTGCTCCTGCACAAATCATCCTGGGCACAGGCAGCCATGGAGGCAGAGCCTGTCGGGATCCCCTGGAGCAGGGAGGGAGCAGCCAGGCAGGCAGCGAGTGGGAGCTCAGGTGAGCAAACACAACCCACCCACCCACAGCACGACAGCCACAACAGCACCAAAAATAACAGACCCAGCAGGAGAGGGGTTTTGGGTAGAGGGAGCCTTGCTAAAGACACCAGCACCACCACGGGCTCTTTGTGTCATTGCCAGCACAGCCCTGCCCAGTGGCACGACCTGGCTGGGAGAGCAGTGGGAGCATTTCTGGGCAGGGACACGTGGTGGTTTTGTCCCCCTGCCTGTTTTGGGATGGTCACAGCTCTGTGTCCCTGGCTCCCCACCCTGGGGAGCCCTGGGAGTCCCAACACCATGTGGGAAAAGCAGCAGGAACCCCCCACCCCCAGCACACAGGGGCTTTGGGACTCAAAGGCCTCTGCCCAGAGCAGCCCCTGCACAGGGAAGTCTCCAAAGCATAAAATTCAGAAGAAAATGACTTGAAAAGAATGATTTCTTCAGAGAACTCAAGCCTGTTTCCAGGCCATTAACTCCTTCCTCTGCAGAACCCACCGCCAGGTTCCTGATGGAGAGGAGCAATATCACAGGTGTCCGTCATTGCGGAACAGTTCCCTCTTTCCAAACAATTAAGCACCAAAAAAATTAAATGTAAAAAAAAACCAAACAAAAAATACCACAAAGCAACCAGCCCTTCCGCCTCCAAATAATTTCCTGCCCCAAGAGAAAAGCTTTCCCTGAGAGCAAGGCCTTAAAAGAAAAAAATATTTTAAAAAATCAATAGTGTAAGTGACTTATTTCGCAGCTGATGGTTTGTTCCCAGTGCTGCCAGCCTCTCGCTGTATTTAGCACAGCCTCAGTCCCTCCACTGGGATATCAGGAGATGTTCCTCAGCCATGATTTACACTCATTTCTCCCCGTTTAGGGAGGCTCAGCCGGGAGCGCAGCTGAAGATGGATTTGGACACACAGTGAGGATGGTTTGCCTGTCTCCTGTGGCCAGGGGGAAATGCCATCAGCTCCTGCCACTCCCAGCAGGAGGAAACCAGTGCTCCCACCCTCCCTGATACTGCCAGCACTGGGGCTCCTACCCTGTCACCCACTGCGTGGATGGTGTCACCATCCCTCTCCCTCCCCCTTCTCCAGGACTTGCCCCAGGATTTCCCCAGCCCCAGCCAAGCCCAGCCTGGCCTCAGCCCAACCAAACCCCACCAGGGCAAGCGCCTCCATGGGACAGAGGAATCCACAGACCAAGGACAGCATCTCCCTCATCCTTCACTGCTTTCCTGCTTTTAAATCCTGCACTGGTGCTCCTGATACCAAAGGCTGCAGAGCCCTGATCAGTGCCCTGGCAAAAGGGCATCACAGTCAGGGGTGACAAGCTCATCCCTTCCTGCAGCAGCCATTGCCCACTGCTGGTCTCAGCCTTGGGCATCCCCAGAGCTCCCACCACTGCATCCCGGGATCCTGCTGCAGAGGGAGGCGTGAGGTACCGCGGGTGCTCTGCTGAAGATCACCCTCCCAGCTCCTTTCTGCTGGAGGGCAGGATTCCTGCTTCCCATCACCAGAGTGCCCCATCCATCATGTTCCCTCTAATTACCTTCTCATTTACCTCTTTAGTCAAATCTGTTTACAATCAGAGACAAGAAAGCACAGCCCAGGGAGGGGTACAATGGGGAGGGGTCTCTGTCCCTGCACATGCCGCTGCCCTGTGCCGAGGCTGTCCTGGTACTCTGAGAGCACAGTGGGCAGGAGAGTGTGGCTCAGCACAACAAGGGCTCACAGAGGAGCCAAGGCCACCAGGCTCCTGTCACCAGTCCCTACCATCACTCCCAGCAGCCCAGAGTCCCACAGGTGCTGCCCATGGGCTGTGCCAATCCCGCACCCTCTCCCAAAATCCACATTTAGCTCAAAAGCCAACAGTGATGCTGCTGTTCCAGGGCCACAGAACCAGCAGGGTTAAAGCAGGGCACAAATCCCCCTGTCTGCAGCCTATGGATGCTTCCTCAAGGAAATCTGTTATCAGCTCCACCTTTTAATCCTCCCTCAATTACAATAACGTCATTCTCCACAACTGCCAAGACTCGGGGTGCCCATCCTCACACCTCCAAGGCTTTTCTGTGCTGCTCAATATGACAGCACAAATGAGCTGGCTAGGAGCAGCACATTAAGCTGAATAATTACCTTAATTAATAACAGTGTGCCCAGGTGGGCCCCCAGCCTATCCCAAGGACCAAGGCAGAGGATCCAGTGTTTCCCAGCAGTGGGGTGTGGGGCCAGAGTGTGGGTGCATGGCAGTGCCTGCTGTGATTACCAGGATCAAAATCAAGTGGGCTCCTTTGGAGCAGTGGGGTTCCTCCCTCTGAAAGAGCTTGGAAATTAGAAGAGAATAATTTGCCATCCACCTTGTAAAACCCTGTGCAAATTCCTCAGCAACATCTGGAGCACCTTCATCCATCACAGGGACAGTGGCTGGGCTGGGTGGGATGAGCACACTGCCATTCCCTAATCCCACAAATTCTTCTTTCAGATGGGGAAGACAATGCTCATGGCAAGGCACTCCTGCTCCCCAGGGGCAGCACCATGGCCCTGAGAACTGTGAGGGACAGTGCAGGGGTGGCACCACATCCCCAGCCCTGCAGAGGGAACACCACCTCACCTCACAGGATGCTGCTGAGCCCAAGCCCCATCACGGGCTATGCCCATTCCTTCTCCTGACCCAGGACAGCACTGACTGCTGGCAGCTGGAGCAGTGCCAGGACCCTTTCCTGCTCCCCAGGGAACCCACACACCACACCACCACGCTTTTGGTTCCTCCAGCCCCTGTCCCTTGCTGCAAGAGCTTCCAATGTGAGTTCACTGGCACAGCCCACTGTGGCAGTGACCAACATTTCACTCCCAGCAGATGCTGCAGGAGGTTTTCCCCATCTGAGAGAAGCCAACTCAGAGCAGGGATCATGCACTGCACACCCACAGCAGCTCACCAGCTGTGCATGGAAATGATCACGTACACACACAGGTGCAGCAAACAGCAAAATCAGGTTTAAAATGGACACTCATTTATAAACTTACCTTGCCCTCAGGCAGTTCACTGAAGTTTTCTCAAGACATTCTCTGCTCCTTTCTCCCCCAGATACATGGGCCCACTTCTCACCTGAAGCACATTCACTAAGTCCCCTTTCTGCCCTGCCTCAAACTCTCTGTCTGAGATCTCTCTCCTCAGCTCCTCCAACACAAGCACAGTGTGAGGGCACAGCCAGTTATCTTCCAGGGGAAACCAGAGACCAGCTCTGACCACAACTCCACTGGTGTGGAAAGAGAATAATTCCAAAATCAAGTAAAAACCTAAACACACCTGAAAGCTGAAGGAAAAAACACCTCTAAGGAAGCAGAGTGAAAACAGAAGAAAGAAATGAGGAATTTGACAAGTTCTGCACAAAAAAAAAATGTATTTTTGCAGCTTTTTGTGGCTGCTGAAGCCACGACTTCCATGCTGATGCCCTGAACACCAGTGTTCAATAGCACCAGGCCAGCAGTGCCTGTGCAGGCAGGATTGAAGGAAGCCTTTAAGCTTGCCTGACAATGCATTTTTCTTGGAGATAAAAAATGAATGCTGCCAGCATGCAAATCTCTCTAAATTAGGCACGGCCCAGCTTGCGGGAGCCACGATGGCTTGTGATGACAGTCATTAACTTCAGCAGCAGAAAAGAGGATGCAGGAAAATATCCTCTGCTACTTCCCATCCCAGCTGGGAGTCCCGGCTCAGGGAAGCACTGGAGTCTGGCACAATGACACCCAAAACCACACTGTGGGTGATGAGAATGAGCTGTGGCCCCTTCCCCTGGGGCAGGCAGGGCCATCCCTCTGCTCTCAGGGACTTGCTGCTGCTCCAAGAGCCAAGCTCCCTGTCCAGGAACACCAACACTGGTTTTCTACTGAACAAGCACAGCCAAGACCCAAAGCTGACTGTGAAAGCAAGGCAATGGAATTTGGGCATGTCACTGCTTACCTCTTAGTTTTGGGTAAAACCCCAATGGACTCATTCTCTTTTCTCTCTTCAGAAGGGAACAGTGACCAGCCAGTGCCAGAACCTACTTTCAATTCCCACTCACCTTTGGGAAGATCTAACAGGAATGGCTGATGTGGCAAATTCCTGGATCTCACCTGCCAGAAGGGATGAACTGGACACACACCACCACCTCAGCCTCCCTGGTTCCCATCAGAGCAAGGGTTGTACATTTTCATTAATGGATCAGGCTGGAATAACCTGCCAACAGTCTCTCGAGCCAGGCAGGCTTCCTCTCTGCCCTCCCTGTCACACATACATTTGTATTGTTCCACACTGATCCTTGGCAGCTTGATTTAGGGGGAAAAAGATAAAAAAGATGAGAACCTCATGCTGGCTTTGTGCTGGGTATGCAGCTGCAGCCCCACTCACAGAACACTGCTCAAATAACAAACCAGCAACTAAAAAAAAAGCAAACTATCTTTAATATCTCCCAAATCCCATTTAGAAGCAGTTTCATAGAAACATCACTTTGATCGTGCAATAGAGGCTGGAGGAGGGGCAGGAGGAGGGAGGACTGGCGCCAGGTCCTTGTGGGCAGACACAGAGGTGTCTCCCAGGGCCTCAGAAATTCTCCAGCAGATCCAGGATCCGTTTCTGCTCGCTCTCCCGGAACTCCTGGTTCTTCCCGTCCCCGATGTTCTCTGCATACTCTGCAGGGAGAGAGAGAGAGAGCACAGGGACACAGGCTTTGAGTGCCACAGCAACAAACAAAGGGCAACAACTCTGCAGACACCACAGAGGAATCTACACCCACACCACTGCAAACAGCCACATGGGAATTAATGCAAGGAGCATTGATGGTTTTCCTGCCCATCCCCAGGGTTAAAGCTTTGCATAACAAACACCTGCTGACACTCATTAAAGATTCTGTGGCAGACAGACACAGAGAACTCCCTGCTCTGGCCCAAGCAGACAGCAGCACCCAGGAGCACCCATTCCCTGGCATGGGAGTCATGGCATTATGCCCAAGAAATGCCAACAGTACCATAAATCACTGCAAATCACCAGCTTCCCAGGTTCCTTTGGACACTGAGAGTCATCAGGGAAGGTCAGGCGGGGTCTGTGACAATTGTCAATCATTCCCAGCCCTGGGTTTAACCTGCCTGCTGTCCAAGCATTCTGAACAAGGATTTTTGTCCAGGAGACCACAATTCCTCCATCCTCTACCCAGTGCTTTTAACCACACAGAAGAAAAGTAATCAGATTTAACTACAAACCAAACTACTTGTCATCAGGCAGAGGACACCAGACCCTGACCAGTCATGCCCATCCATGCACACGGCCAAACACCACAGAACTAAACATTCCCTTTGTAGCTCTCCTTCCTGATATGCATTTGGAGCTGGCAGCCCTCAGCCCCTACCAGCTCCCTCCTTCCTGCAACCACAACCTGCATTTTCAAAGACGGTTTAAAAAGAAAATATGAAAAGCAGGTTCTGAGCTGCAGAAGCAAGGAGCTGAACAAATCTGAGGAATCAGGAGCAGGCTGATGGTTAAGACAGCACTTCCCTGCCTCCGCCTGCTTGCATTCTTTTCCTTCTTCCAAACAAACAGAACAGCTTGTATTCAGCACTGAATGGTAAGTTGCTGCAGAAAGTTTGCTTTAATATTTATACATTTAGTACAGCTACACGCTCTGAGCTCCATCAAAGCCTTTGTTACAGGAGCACTGAAAGCAGTGAGGACAGGCAGAAGTTAGCTGATGTGGGAGTCTTCCCTCCTGTGTGCACACTCTCTCTCTCTCCATGTAAAAGCAGTAGAGTTCTTTACCAAGCCTCTGGGAAAAATATTTTTAATATTTATAAATCGCTCCGGTACCTGTAACATGAGCAGGTGGTAACGCTGAGGTTTTGCTGCAGGTGAACCTGAGCTGCCCACTGTCCCAGCAAAGGGACCAGATCAGGGCACCTGCTCTCAGTGGAAGAGCTGCTCTCCACAGCTCTTAAAAGCAGCAGAAAGCTCCTACAAGGAGGGATCCCCTGTGGCTCCCTGTGCATGGACTGACTGCTGTGAGGCAGCCCAGCCCTGCTGCACTGTGCAGGCTCTGGGCTGGGCTGGGATCCAAACCTCAGGCAGGAGATGATCCCAGTGCACAGGGATGGGGTCCCCTTCTTAGCTCAGGCTCCCCTGTCCCCTCAGGCAGTACCAGAGCCTGAGTACTGGGGCTGCTGGAGGAGCCAGCTCTGTCCCCAGCAGTCCCTATCAGGGTAAGCACCTCTGGAATATGGCAGTGGATGCGAGTGCTGGAGTTTATTGGAGCCCAAGGGCAACACTTCCCACCTGCAGTGGCCTCTGCAGGCCCAGGTGAGGGACAGCCAGTGTCTCCAAGCCTGGCACAGCCAGCAGCTCTGCCCCCAGCTGTAAGGATGGCCAGACTGCTTGCACTAGGGCTGGAGCAGGGACCCACTGAGTGCCACTAATGACACTGCCCTTCCTTTGTACCGGGAGATCACCCAAACAAAAACAAGACACAAATTCTTATCTCGTCCAAAAGCTCAGCATTTCTCCTTCTAAACATCTAGGCTTTATAAGACTAAAACCCTGTTAATCTAAGGCAAAATGTTTACTGGGTTATGACAGCTGCTAATGCTCATTTGAAGCATTAGCAGCTTGAAGACACCAGATAAAAACCCCAGAACCAGGCTTAAAAAAAGTAAATCTCCAACCGAGATTTTACGTATTTACTTTTTTATTTAAAATTCCACCACTTCACTGAGACTGCTACAAAAAAATCAAATGTAAGCTGCTCCTGCCAACAGTTAACCAGAGCTTACACACTTCTGTAGCTACACAAAGGAAAGGGCCCAAGATTGGTTTCTGCTTCATTAGACAAAATACAATGGTTACAGAACAGTAAAAATCAATTGGGAAATACTGAGGCTTGTAATGGATATTGGAAGCTCTGGAGCCTGCACAGATGGAGGCACCGTGAGCCAGACTGAGCTCCATCCTTGGAGCACACTGACCCTTCCTTTGTGTTTACCTGTGCTAACAGGTTTGGGCTGGAATGTGCAGCAGACATTCCACAGCCCAGCTCCCAGTGTGCCTGCTCACCTGACACCAGGTGTGAGGGGGGACCTCAGCAGGAGCAGCTCCGACAGAGCTCCTGAGGTAGCCAGGATCAATGGCAAATCCCTCTGGATCAGTGAGGAACAGGGAGATTTGCCATTCCAGAGCCAACTATCACTTCAGAGAAGCCTGTGCCTCACTCCATTCCCAATGACAGATGGAGATCAGGCACTTCCCCAAGATACAGACACTGCTGCCATCCCCAATCCAGCCTCCATCCCCAAAACACCTCCCTAGCCAAGGTACACACCACTCAGTTGTTTTCTTCCAAAGCATAAACTAACTGTCCTGTTGCAAGAAATGCTTGATCTTCCAGAAAAAGGAAGTGTGGGAGGACTGGTCAGCCTGCAGAAATGCATTAATGAGCCTCCCGTTATTCCCTGCCCACTCCTCCCCCTTGAAAGCTCTACCATAAGAAAACAGTCTCGCTTCCTTGCTTGCATCGTAAGTAATTCTGAGCCACCCCAAGGGATCCATCAGCTGTCAGGTTGCCAGAGAAACATGGAGAATATGTAGGCCATAAAAATCAAGCTAAAAACTGAGCACCTAATTAGTATGCAAAAATAGAAAATAAAAACTGAACAAGAGCAAAACACTGAACGAAAAGTAAAAATAAACCAGTCCTCATCTGTCCTGAGAGCAAGTTGGGAAGTAGCCTGGAAACATTCCAGCCAAGGCTCATGCTCCTGATCTCTCAGTCACTTGCAATAGAGTCTTGTGCAGTTGACTCCAGTGAAGTTTTGGAAGGCCCTTGCTGCCCCCACATCCCAGCAGCACACTGCAGGGCCCACACCCAAATCCCTGCTCCAACCCCTTGGCTTCCCAGGGAAGCTGTGTCCAGGGAAGTGACTCCTTCAAAGAAGCAGGTGCATGTCCCTGCTGCTGCTGCTGTTACAGGCTGGTGAATCTGTGCTGACTGCACATGTGGACACAGGTGTGTAACTACTGAAATGCTCAAATTTCAGAGCCCAGACTGCAGCTGAGCCCAGTGCTGCCTCCCAGGTCCCACTGCAGGACTTCACAAGCACCCACTAAGAAATTTATCACTGAGGTTTTGATTATTGTCTCTAGAAGTCTCTAAAACTGGCAAGTTTAAGAGTCGGGGAGAGCTGCAGTCAGAGCCCAAACTCTGTACCCATCCCTGCCTTATTAACAAGCCAACGTGCCCCTTCAGGCAGGGAACGTGCTGCTGCTGAGAGCATCCAACCCAGCACGACCCTGAGCTTGCAACACCCGATACAACCACGGAGAAAGTTTCACAATGCAAGTCACTGTCTGGGAAAGAAAGAATCAGATGAAATTTTAATGCAGCTGCCCTCCAATTCAGCTTGGTATGTAAGTCAACACCCCAGAGCCGTGACCGTGAGATGTGCAAATCCAGCGAGGTGTGCAGACAACTCCCCCAGGGACACACGGCCCAGGGCAAGTGTGGGAATCTGAACACGGACATGGCCATGGTCCACATTGGAAAGGGGCAGTTTAGAGGCTGGAATTTTCAAGTATCAGAATTAAAATCAGAAAAGACATCCTATGCAGCCCCCCTGCTCACCAGCAGGCATTAACTTGCACTTCGTTGCTAAAGACAAGGGCCAAAGAAATTGCCTATAGCTGCAGGTAATTTCACACTGTCAGAAAATCACTCTTGATTTTGTCATACCAACCAGCCCTCTGATTTCTTTTTTCCTGCCTATGAGAAGGGAGAAAACTGACAGGTTTTGCAGGAAATAAGCTGTGTGTACCTGCCATTGTTGAAGTGGGGGCAAGAAAAACCCAGGAGAACATTGTTGCTCCCCAAGAAAGCAGAAACACTGAAATACAGCCCACTATCCCAGAAATGCTGTCAAGCTTCCCTTCCCTCCAGAAGAAAAATAGACTCCTCTCCTCACACTGAAAACAACACAGCCCCTTTGGAGCAGACACATTCCATAAGGAAGCATCTTCTCCAGGCAACTCTGGTTCCCTGCTGCTCCCACTAAGCCTCTCAGCTCCAAGGGGCCATGGGAAGAGGCTGAGTCCTGCCCTTCTCTCCCCCAGTTCCACTGGCTGCTGCTGGTGAAGGACAGCAGGCTGCAAAGGAGGGCTACAGCTCAAACAGGCATTGCTCTAATTCACCACGAGCATTAAAAATAACAAGCAGTACTTTAAAACTGGGATTGCAAATCACAACAGCTACATTTTAAAGCTATGGAGGATACTTTAATGCTATAATCCCTATTAATTTGACACTAAGAACAAGACAAATACACCACGGGTACTAATATGGTGCAGATGGTAAAGTGCAAGGCCATGTTAATGAAAGATGAGACTCCACTACTCTTCCCTCTAGCAGGGATGTACACTTCCCTTAAATATTTACTCTCACGTTAATGTCAGCAGTGAATTCCAGCCAGGCTGGAGCTGATGGAAGCGTGCAGTGATGTGCTGCTCTCTGACAGCAGCTACAGCAAGTGTCCCAACTCGGAGGCAAAGCAAAGCACGCCACTAATCAGGGTGATTCCAGCCCTGCCAGGATCTCAGAACACTGCTCAGCTGCTGCCTGGAGATGCTCAGGAAGCCAGGGAGAATTACATGTGAAGGCTCATCCTGCAAAGCCATGACCAAGCTGTCCCTGGTAGCGATGAGACACTTGCACAAAAATATCTCTACTCACCCTTCAGGATGTGTCGAACAATTTTAATGGAGCTGCCTCTCATGTTCAGGATCTGGTGGACTCTCTGACGAATCTGATGGGGAGTAGGACAGAGAAGAAAGAGATCTTCAACACAAGTCCATGCACAGCCCCACTTTTTCCCACTTTGAGGGATAAGCAGAGACCTGAGCACCACAAAAACCAACTCAGTCTTGGCAGCCCTCAGCATCTGCTCAGGAACACTCAGGAAGGCACATGGCACAGAAATAAGAAGCCACAGAATGCATTCACAAACCCCAGTGTATTCACAGAGGAAGCAGAGATGCAGCATTCTGCACACATCAATAAAAGCTGTAGCTGTGCTTTTATGAGACCTCTTGAGAGCAGTCCCTTCCCCCTGCTCCCTCAGCAATGACATCAACATGGCCTTTCCATTTCAAACCCTGACCTCACTCACACAGATTATATGAATTTAGTGACAGCAATCAACTTCTGTCCCCACTAATGCCCTATCTGCTGCAACTTGATGGAGCTGCATGGACACAAGTGAATAAACAGGAGGTTTCCTCCCAAAAAGGAAATTAGAGAAACAATTACTCAACGCAGCATTTGCAAAGATTTAGAGCCTTGTCTGCACCATGAATGGAAACACAGATGATCTGCCAACCTTGCAGGCAGCTTTACCTGGGGAACGTTGGCATTACAGATCTCTGCCATGATGTAACAGATGAGCTGCAGCACAAAGAGCCCGGCGTCCAGCCGACGGAGATAGAATTCATCTTCCATGTCATCGTCTATGATCTCTCCTCGACGCACCATGTCCTGTAAAGCCACACAAAGGAAAGGTGTGAGGATTCTCTCAGAGCACTTCCCATCAGGAGTGGCAAAATGTTGGTGGAATTTGTGGTTTCTTAAGAATTGTTTTGTTCCCCCAAACATTATCAGCCATATATTTCTCACCAAAGTATTTTTAATAATTCATTTAAATTCACAAAACATTTCATTCCATTTTGAAGTTTTGCCTTTGCTGGTCATGAAGTGTGTCGATCTGCAAGTCAAAATTTTAATTTAAACATACAAATCACATTTCTACATTGAGGGGTGAGAGCGTGTGACTATGGAACAGACCCATGTATCCGTGATTTACAAGTTCTTTGTCAGAATGGAACAAAACCTGCTCTTTTACTGGCCATCTGAGGGTGCTGTTCAGCAGTGCAGAACATGACTCCAGCACACTCTAAGAGCTATCAGGCTTCTAGCTTCATGTTTGACTGATACATGAGAAAACACATCTGAAAATCCTGCACAAGGACAGCTTTTCCGTGCCCAGCCAGGCTCTTCCAGCTATTTCTAAGGGGCGCTGCCAGGGCAGACCCAGGACAGGGTTTTTTAGCCAACGACTCCCATGGGAATGATGACCCACCATCCATCCTTCTTCTGTATACATGAGTTTCACCAGACCTGCCCAGAGGGAGGCCAGAGGAAGAATGAAAGAGGCCATTCCATCCCTCCATTCCACTCCATTCCTCATGCCCAGAGAGCTCATCTTCTTCAAACACTGCCAAGAGCCACCTGGCACCGAGCTCAGAGCAGCCTCCTTTGAGCTGGCCCCAGGATGTGCCTGTGTTCCATCCTCATGGGGACTGACAGGCCCAAACAACTGTGTCACGTGTCACCTTCTGCATTTTGGGGTTTGTCTTCAGGATTTGTTCTTAAACAAAGGAAGCAGCTCTGTGATTTATTCTGCAGCAGTTGACAGGTGGGCACACACCACCGGAGCAATATTTCCTCATTAGAGCCATCACCTGTGAGCGCTGCGCACCCACAATGCTCTGCAGGACGCGCCTCCTCGGCTGCATGTGCTCCAGGAACCCAGGCACCAGCACCAAAGCTGACTGAGGATGCCAAATTTTGCTGTTCTGTCAACCCCCTCACACCTAGTGGTGAGTTGAGGGGTTTAGGCATAAGAAGGAAAATGAGCCCTGTGCAACTCTCCCCGGAGGGGGGCAATGGATGCTCCCCGGACAGAAATATGATGGAGTGACTTAGACAGCTGATTCTCACTTCCTCTTGAAAGAGAGAGGAAAGCTTAGGTAGTGAAATACTTCTCCTTTCCTCCTAGAAATCCAGTCCGCCAGTAAAAGAACAAGTTTAGAAAGCAGTGCCTTCTTAATCGTGTTGTGACATCAACTGCTTTGGCTACACTCAGATGTGACACTTTAGCATCAGATCCTGAAGACTCCAACACATGCATGACTTTCCTTTACTCCAGGTTCTCAAAATCATAGGCACAGGCATGACTGGGCAAAGCCTGCATGTGAGTTCTTGCCAGTAAATAGAAAAATCTAATTTTGTGCAGACAGTGACTTCCCTCACCCTAAATCCATGCCAAATGGCTCAAATCTGGTCTCTAAAGCTGAACAATGATGAGTCTGGCTAGTGAGAGAGCTGAACACTGACTGAATTACCTAAAAAAACACTCAAGAAAGACAACACACTCACTCCTGTACCACTGCTCATACTCTGCACTGCACACAGGCTCATTGGCTGCTCTGCTCAACAATGCTAAATTCCTGAGCAGAAAAATATCCACAGGCCAGGACTCTGAATCTCCAAAGCAAGAAACAAAAGCCAGGTCTGCTCTGTATTCTGATCCGAGCACGGCGATCACAGGACCTGGATCCAGACAGCCGCGGTCTTGATTACATAGCGGTGGTGGCTCCAACAGCCCCTCTCAGCAGAAAAGATTATTTTGTGCCAGTAAATTAAGCAGATATGAATTAGAAGACAAGTACAGTTTTAAGGTGCCTTTTCACAGTCCTTTTTTTTAAAAACAAAAAAACAACACAGGCACCCTTTCAGTGCTAGTCTGCCTCCAGTACAGTACCAAGCAGCCCCTTTCCCACTTGGACTCTCTTTCAAAGCTGTCAGTCGCTAACCTCCAAATGAGCGCTCAGGTGCCATTTCTAATCTGCCAGCAATATGTGCTGAGATGCCCCTTGCTGATGGGAGAAGACAGCAATAAGATGGGCTTCTGTGAAGCTAAAATGAGCTTCTCTCACACTAATGAGGCAGGACTGACAGGCCTCGAGGTGTCAAGTAGAGACTCCAAGCCTAAAGATGCAATGGATGTGCCAGTGCTGTACCAAAAATCACATTGCTCCACACAGGCACTGGAGGAGATTTCTGCATCCTCCTCCCTCTTCATCTATCACTCACCTTCCAGCACACACTGCACAGCTGGGCAGAGCAAAAGGATACTGATCAACAAAGAACACCTCCAGGATCCTGGTTTTACACCCTCACCACGTGGAACAGCAAAGCCAATCCAGGTGGACAGAAATGAGCATGTTCCAAATAGGAGTGCAGCAGAACAACCACCATAACGTGTCACTTGCTCTAAGGATGGAGTCTCTCCCCTTAATACTTTCTGTATTATTGGGGAGAGCTGAGGGATGCAAGACATGCTCAGGAAGGGCCTTCAGACCACAGGCTAAGAGCCACACTCACAGCCATCATGTTCTGCCTTCAGCACAGGTCCAAACAATTCGGTTTTTCTACACCAAACTGAAAGGATGGGTTGACACAAATCCCCACCTGTGGATACCACACTCATCCTAGGAGTTCCACCTCTTCCTTTCAAGGATGGAGTGGCTGAGCTGTACCACAATTAGCATGTAATTTGTAAGTCATTATAGCACAAAGTGTCTGGTGAGAATATTTTATTGAATAAACCTGATGAGCATAATTTTCCGTGGAACTATAAAAATATTAAACTATCTCTTGTCATTTCCTACCATCTTTAGAGATCATCAAGGCTATTGCTGCCACCCATAATTATACCTCATTTTAGAGAGAGGTAAAGGCCACAGGATGTTGCACCGTTTCCTACAGAAATAATTAAAGAAATTGAGAGGGGAACAAGATATTTTCATTAACTAAAAACTCTGAGAAAAGTGCTAAGATAGGCATCAGGTGTTGGAGACAATGCTCTCATGGACTTTGCTCCTGGGCTTCCCATGGCAATTAGGATAATCACCAGGTTATCACCTCTGAACCTTCCTGAACACATTCCACTGAAGCAAACAAGGGGGTAACACTAAGAAGGGGCTCAACGACCTCATCCTGTTTCCCAATCCATATCAGGGTGCAGATTATTACAACTGTTCCTCCTCAAAACAGCTGGCTTCAGAAATTCCTCCCCTCCCTCCCACCCTCAACTGTTCCCCTACCATCACTGCCATGGGCTGAAAAGCAGGGCTATAAACCAAATCACTAAAATAAGCCAAGCTAAAAGAAATAAAAAGGAGGAGAACTACAAGAGCAGGAATTCTTATGCCAGCTGCACTACTAAAGATAAAGCACTCAGTCATTCCTTGTGTAAGCAGCTTTTCACTCCTTGTAATGCAAGACTTACACCAGGATACTCTGTCCATCAGACTCAGATCTCAGAGTTGTTAGGGTAGTCTGAACCTGTAAAATCTCACCAAGTTTCATTTTTCCATGAGGCAGGGAGAAAGGTGAGAATCTGTACACCAGATTTTTGGGGTACTATGTCCTCTACTGCAAGGGAAAGGTTAAAAGCTCCCCCAGTGACAGAACACCATTTCTAAAGTGTTCATACAATCCACCTCAGTGATTCATGTGCCACAACAAGGAACACTAAAGTGTCCCATAAATCCTGTCACAGCTAGACAGTGCCATGATATGACAGACAGAATGATGGCTTTTGCCTATTTCTGTGAGGGGAAAACACTTGAGGCACTTCAGATCTCAGGAGACCATGTCCCACTGACCATCTGATGATGCTAAAAAATAAAGCAAACGATAATTCTCCAAAAGTGTTCCAAGCTAGGAATGAACTTGAATATCATATTTTTTACATGTTGTGGTCAATATGTTGCACCCATGAGATGCTTCTGCCAAATCCTATTATTAGTTCTAATAGAAGGTAAAGAATTGAGGTCCATTTATTTTGGATACAGGAGGAGAATTTGACATTCGTAAGTTCTACTCCTCTTATGCATTTAGTAGACACAAATGGGTTAATATTATTAATTGAAAAGCTTCCACAAAAGCATCTTCACACTCAAATTCCCTCCACTCCTGCTTTGTGCTGGCTGTTTGCTACAGATGTTAACGTTTGCAGGCTGCTCCAGGTGTTCCTGGATAAAGGGCACATACCCTTGCTCTGCATGTGGTATTTTAGGGCTCTGTACAAGCAGCTCCAACTACAAAGCTTCAACTGAAAAAATCCAATCTGGTTTTTGAGTTCTAAAGCCCCCACACCAACAACAAAACGTAAATAATAAATAATTTCTCACTCTGTCCTGAGGAGGAAGGACAGAGCACGGAAGGAAAGCAGGAAAGGGTAAACGCTGTTTTCCTCCAGGCCACCGCTCAGTGGTGCCGCTGCCACTGCCCATATGGAGCCTGAGTGCTGGCAGCAAAAGCAGCTCCATTCATCACTCACTCCCCGTGCCTCTTTGAGCAGCAGCAGTGCCCTGATGCCCTCGGAATGTTTGGCAGTGCCTGGAGAAGCAGCCTTGGCAGCGGGCAGGCAGCTGTTTGTCGGGGCCTGGCGGGGGGCTGCTGCCCGTGGCACGCAGAGCGCGGGGCGCGCGACGGCAGCTGCAGCCATTGCTCTCCGTCGGTGCTAATCAATCTCCCACCCTCCCCAGCACTGATACAGATAATCTTGTGGGAAGCTGGCCAAGCTGGCTAACAGCTCTGCAAGCTGCTTCCTGACTCCAGCCGCTCGTTCCCTTTCAAAAGGTCTGTTCCAGCCTCAGTTCCAAGAAAGTGCTGTGCTGTACCAAGGCTCGTGTCACTCAAACGTTCACTGCTGGTGTGCAGAGAGCACACAGCCCTTGGCTGCTCCTCAGCCAACTCATCAACACAGACACTTTCTCATTGCTGATCACAACTCTGCAGACCAGGGTAGGAGGCCTCACACATTATCATGTAATTGTCTCTCTGCATTTCACCTGCTCTCCATCTGCCAAACCAAGCAGGACTGCAGCCAGGTAAAAGTGAAGGCAAATTGAAGCACAGACAGACTTAGGTACCTCTAGTAAAATTCACTCTAAGAGACAGCCAGAAGCACTTGTAGAGAAATTCTTGGCCCACTTTATCTGACATTACTGGAACTTGGAACTTGAGGCAATAGGATTACCTGGAACCTGGAAAGTGAGGCAACAGGAATTAAGAGGAACAGCACATGTATGAGGGCACACTTGAGAACAGTGACTGGCTGAGCCAGAAGTCCTGTACAGATGACATGACTGTGCAGAGGTGTTACAGACATGACCTGGCAAAACTTAAGCAATACATACATGTTTCTCCCCATCAATCTTCTTATCAGCTGCCTGCATTGCATCCAGGTACTTAAAATACAGTTCCATCAGCCGATCAACCTGCAAGGGCAGAAGAGAGAGACATAAGCAAGAAAAAAGAGCAATGCAATCATCTTTAATCCTTCCTGCAATTTTGTTTTCCTCTCAGCTTCAGCCTTCACAAAGCAACAGGCAGCTCTGTCTCTCCTGGGAAGGAACATGTTACAGAAGGAGGGTACAAGTGCTGGCTGGATGAGCACGCTGGGGCTGCAGGCTTTCGGATGTCATCCTATATGGGAACACGGTCCCATCAGTGCCAGATAAATGGCAGCAGACAGACACGTGTCCCCAGCTCACTCTCTGTGCTGTGGTCCTCCAGGCTCCTGATTTCCCCAGTGGACTTGTCTATCTGTGCTGGATGTTCCAGCTCTCCCACTCTCCTCTGAATTTGTTAGGGCAGCTGAAATCCTGTCTCGTAATTATCTACAATTGGTAGAACAGGTTATGAAAAACACCTTTAAAACACACTAATGAGGAATACTAAGGAACCAGTATTTTCCCAGTGGCAGAATTTACAAATCCCTTGGGATCCCTCGTTTGCAAAAGCTATTTCTTTTCTGCAAAGCTTTGATCTATCCACCACCATGTAAATATTTTGGGAAGAATTTCCCAGAGCAAACACTACTAAAATGAAACATTCTAGGAGAAGAGTGGAGAAAGTTAAATGTGTACCATAACAACTGTTAAACTCTCTGCAAAAGAGCTTCACCAGACACACTGGCACCTTTCCACACTGTCCTAATCTCAGAGGCAGCACAATGTAAAACTGCAGATTGTCCTCTAGGGCCAGGTTTCAGCAGAGACCAACCCAGGACAGAATTGCTACTACCATAGGCAAGGGCACCAGAAAACAAGAGCACGGGGGATGTGGAGGCCATGCACTAAATGTCCAGTTTTGCAGTTTGTAGATACAATGTGCATGAGAGAACAAAGGTCTGTGACAGCAGAAGCCTCTGCAGGCAGGTACAAGGATGGCTTTTTGTAACTCAGCAAGCACACCAGACACCCTGGGCAAGAACCCTCCCAAACCTGGCAGCCCAGACACTGAGACACATTCAGCACTCACCTTCTCACTGTCATTCTCTGTGAATTTATTCAGTAACCGTGTCCTCTGCTGCCCTCTCAGGTTTCGCAGAAGGGAAGCCAGGATGGAACAGACATGTTCTAGAAATACAAAATGAAAATTGCAGGCTGAGATCAGGAAGAGGAGCTTATTTCCCTCTGTAACAAGCCATTAAATTCACTATTAACACTCCAACACGTAGCTGTTGATAAGCAGAACCCTGGTTCCTTCCCATCATGGTGAGAGGAGACAGAGCAGCAGTGAGAGCCACAAGCCATGTTTGCAGGGAGCAGAGACAGCT
Source organism: Emberiza elegans (assembly GCA_024865655.1). Lineage (NCBI taxonomy): Eukaryota > Metazoa > Chordata > Aves > Passeriformes > Fringillidae > Emberiza > Emberiza elegans. The sequence goes on from JALJVW010000129.1 coordinate 18,142,980, forward strand.
CCTCATTCCAGCCCCAGTGAGGTCTCCTCCTCCTCTGCCTCAGGGACCTAAAGCACCTTACACAGAGCACAGGTTTCATTCTGTTTTTCTCCTCTTTTGTGCCTAAAGGAGCCCTGGCCAAAACCAGCACCCAAATGACCCTCAGGTCACCAAAGCAGGGACAGCTCCTGAAACGAGAGAGCTGGAGAAAGGGAATAAGTGCACTCCTGCAGAGACTGAAGAGGTATGAGCTAGTGGAAAAATTCTCAAACCAACCACTTTCATTTAAAGAAAGTTCCATCAATGAATATAAATGGGCCACAACAAAACCAGAAACGACCGAATAAACATGTTTACAGTCTTCTCAATTGCACTTGGGGGTCATATTTTTCAGCACAAACCAAGGAGACAAGTAAAATTCAAGGCTGCAAGCCCACAGGAGACACTTCTGTCAATGTCTCACCTCTCTGAGAGGAGACTGAGCCACTCTCCTCAAGCCCAAGAACAGCAGTGCAAAGCAAAGGAGAAGGGCTTGAATCTCCTTCCCTTTCCAAACCAGTCAGTACAACTTCCCACCTGCATGACTGCATTAAACACACACCTGCTGGTTTAGCCACCCTAGCTTCTCCAAGATGTCCTCACTGTAATCTTGCCAATTAAAACTGATGAAAATTAATGGCCATTAACAGTTCCTCAGCCATGGTGGTAGGGAGCAATGAGGCCTCAAGATTTGATATTTTCAGAGGAGGAAACACAGCATGCAGGGGAGAGGGATCACCACCTCATTGCTGTCACACCATGCATTACCTCAGCGCTGCCCAGCCTTGATGGATCAGTCCAGCACAAAGAACCAGTGACACCACACCACGTTTGCTGGGAGCTCCTGCTCCCAGCTGCCTGGGCTCTGGAAGGTGAAGGCACACAGGCTGCCTGGCCAGGGTGCCTGTGCTCCCTGCTGCATGGATTATCTGCATCCTGCACAAGGGCAGCACCAGGAGAGGCTGCACAGGCACATGAACACCCCCCATTTCATTAGCTGCTTATAAATGGAGCTTCCTTTTCGAAACAGATTTCTGCCTGAGGTGGTGTCAATTTTTCATGTTCCAAGGAGATTGGGAGCGTGGCTGGCAGGAGGAGCAGGCAGATAACAGGTTTATCGGGTGGCCGCACCGTGTGGCTGCTCCGTCATTCCGACAGCCCCACGGGGCTGAACGATGGCTCCGGGGGTGGCAGAGCACGCTCCCACTGCACACAGACTGCTACTCCACAAAAAGCTACACCAAATTAACTGTTGACATTAAAAGCACTGTAAAAACCTTCAAGTTCTGGCAAGTTCTCATTTTCTTAAGGAGAAAGAAATTCAACAAAATGAAGGATTTTTTCCCCATATATGCCAACATATGCTCTGCTGGTTTAGGAAGAAGTCAGCATTCTGTATGTGACACTATTTTTTCCCCCAACCTCCTTTTTTTGGAAGTGTTGATGCAGCATTTTAGTAGCAGTATTCTCACCAATGATCTATCTTCATTGCTTTTTTCCAATATTCCTTTACTATGAAATGTATTTTAGCCATCATTTTTGCTTTGGTGGTTGTATGCAGATATTTATCCATTTTATCAATAAAATCTTTAAAACTACTGACAAGTCTAAAGGAGCTGACACAGAGGTTTTGAGAACAAGGTTATTCTTTCAACATATCACTGCACAAAATCCAGGAAATACTCAGTTGCCTAGTCAAAATGTTCAAAGAAATATTTTACAGAAGTATTTCTGAACTATCTAAACTGGTTTTTTATCAGCTTCCTGAAAAATAACACACTAGTGTGTTTTATGTCACACCCCAAAATCAAGGTTATGCCTGATAATGCAAGTCTTGGCCCAATAAATACCAACATCCACAGGCAAGGACACTGGCCAAAATGAGGGCAAAGCTTGATGGAATGAGAGGCTGAGTCTATAATTCAGTGGATTAAAGTGTTTGCACAGCCATGGGAAGGGAGAAACACGAACCTTGGGATTGCAGGTTCCCACAGATGGGGGTCTCACCATTTTACCACGGACTGACCCAATCTCCATCTCACATGGGCAGCATTTTTAAAAGCTGTAATCACAATATTTACTCAGGGTTGGATCTCCTTTGGGAAATAGTGAGTTGTTGATGCTGTTCTGAGTCCCCAGAACACAGAACCTGCAGCTGCCTGGCTTTGATCTCAGTGCAGACAGAGGCCATGAGCTGTGCATTGCCCCAGGGTGAAGCCACAGGCAGCCTCCCTGCTTCACAATATTCTGGGAGCTTCTCCATAGGAATGTAACACTCAGCCAAAGTCCACATGCCCTGCACAAAAGGCATCACTTCCAGGGAGGGCACAGACAAGGCCAGAGGCAGAGGTTGCAGATGAGCCCTTTTTCAAAGAATGAATAAATGTGATTCCTTTGAGAAGCAAACACCAAACCAAGCTGTGCTGAAGCACCACAAAGGTGCCTTTACAGCAATAACAAGTACCAGCTGGCAGCTACCATGCATCAAGAACAACTTTTTTCATGCAAACATCCCAAAAATCCCCTAAATTAGGTACTTCTAGTAAAAGTATAAGTACTCGTGGATGTGGGAAGATGGGAGCCTTCTCTCTCACTAGCCAATAGCACTGCTGCTGCCCTATGGCTGGCTCACCTACAAGTCCTGCCACTCCCCATGATCCCAACCCTGCAGGGCACCATCCCAGACACATCCCTGGCTCTAGGAGGTCATATTCCATGTGCTTCCTGCAGCAGCACCGGGGTCCTGCTTGGCCCAGCATCACCTCAAGCTCTTGGGAGCCTTTCCCTCTCCAGACAGGCACAGAGACTTCAGCATGCAAGCAGTGTTTAAAACACCCTAATTAGATCGATCTTGACTTCAGCTCGGCGTGTTGGAATACAGATTAATCTATTCCATTGCTGGCACTGGCAGCTGCAACAGCAGGAGGTCCTGTCAAATCAAGCTGTAACACTACACTCCTCTGCCTTTATTATCCCCACACCCTGCCTTTTTTTTTTTTTTTTTTTTTTTTTTTACATCTCATTATAATGGACATCTGCCTGGTAGGGGAGGAAGCTCAACAGTGAGGAAGAGGAGGCAAGCATCATCCTGATGGAAGGGGTCAGTGGGCAGTTCTGGCTGCTGCAGGGACAGCAGCCCATTGGAGGCCAAGCAGGATGATCTGGTGAACCCAGCAGAACACATTTAAGAACCTTCTGTCTTGTAAAGAACACTTAAGAAAAATTGTAGTTTCTAATTAGAAGCAGGAAAATACTAGAAAAAAGCAAGCCAGCTCTTTGAGATACTTCTACCCCTCCTAGGCACACAACTCTGTGGCTTCAGGGCTGCTTCAGGGACACCTGGATGAAGCCACTGGTCCATGCCAGCATTACAGGTGGCACTGGGACATGCCATTCCAGCGGTGTAGCATCTGATAACCTGACTTGTTTCCACATGCATTAATAATCTACCTTTCAGAAGAGTAACACACTCGAGTATCACTGCATTTACCAAAAAAATCTTATCTTAAAATACTGAGAACAAGCAAGAAACACCAATTTTATGGATGGATGAAGGGGGGCCTGGGAGGGTTGGAAAAGCTCCACATGCAACAGCCCTGGTGAGCTGGATCCAGTCATCAAGCAGAATGTAAAACAAAATTTTTTCTATTGACTGTGAAAGTTTATTTTTCTGATGCTCTTGCAACAGAGCACGCTCACTTTAATTGAGATAAATTTAACTCTGTTCTCAGCATCATGGCTCACTCAAATCACACGTTCCTGTCGGAGGGTGATGGTGAAATAACAAATTGGCATAATAAAGCTCTGCTTAAACAGACTGATGCCTTCCCTGGGTGCACACTCCTCAAGACCACCAAAAGAAAAACATTTTCTGCTGGCTGGCAGAAGGTGCTCAGTTAATACCAATAACTCCTTATCAGGCCATGTTTCTGCTGCTGCCTTTTCACTTCCCCACGCCCAGGGAACCTGGCTCTGAGGCAGACATTCATTCCAAGGGCTCTGCTGCCTTTAGTGCATGTCAAAAAGGACTAAGAGTATATTTACTAAGAAATGGGTTTTGTTGTTGTTTTTAAAGGGAGGGTGTAGCTGAGGATCTCCAAAAGAGGCTTTGTTATTGACAGAGGGCAAACAAGAAAAACACCCCAGCAATAGGAATTCTCCTTTGGAAACTGGCTGAACTAATTCTCAGGTTATCAAATTAAGCATTCCTAAGTAAAACCGACATCTAAGACAAGAGAAGGCTTTTAAATGAAGATGAATTGGACAAACATCCTTTTATAGTTCATTACACTCTCCAAGTGAGCAAAACTCAGCTGCAAATAACCATCCTGAGAAAGAGCAGGAGGATATACAGCCTGTCGAGCCAGCTATGATTGCTTCACTACAGACTCTCTAATTCAGGAGGAATTTGTGTTTTCTCCATTTTTAGCTCACTGAGACTGTTCAAGAATTTTAAACCAGCATCCAATGCTGTGACTTGACTGTGCTGAGAGCTGCTGCACCCTCATGGACAGAGGGACACCCCAACTCTCAGCTCTGCAGCAGGAAGGTTTTGGGAATGCAGATGCTCATCCAGCAACCCCCACTTTTCAAAAGCCACAACACAGAAGTGTTATTTAAAATCTTACCCTCTATTTATGCCAAGAACCACCCAGAGGCAGATTTCTGTGCACTCCCTGCAATCACAGACATTAAAGGGACACTGCTGTTCAACCAGCTCACAATACACAACCACAACACCTCCTACACAGCCAGGCTGGTTCTCTTTGTGGCTGTCCAACCCAGCTGGGCACTCACATGAGTACTGCAAATCCACAGACACAGGAGAACTCTAACCCATTTCTGTCTTCAGCTGCAAAATATTTCTGCTTGGAGTTGCTTCACTGCCTCAGAAAAAGGGAAATTGCTTCCAATGAGTTTTTTCTCCCAAATCTAATATCCTAATATAATGATCTGTACAAACACAGGCGAAATTCAAGTGTAGATAATGTGCACTCAGTTAGACACCACAGGCCCAATCTTCAGGCTCAGATCATCCATAAAGATGGTTAAGAAATTTTCCCTTTCTTTTTTCCTAATTACATAGTGTACATAAAGCATAAATACGTGCAGTTTGGATTTAAATTGTTCACAGGCTCCCTAGAGTAAAATAATTTTTAAACACTGACAGTGTTTAAAATGTAGCTAACCAGCACTGACACCTTTATGCTAGCATTTAGAAAGGAAGAAATACATTACAGAGAAGTTACTTTTATCAAATTTAATTTGGATTATAAATTTCTGCAATAAATAAAAGCTCAGCAAGTCACATTGAGATTTTTTTTCACTGGGGTATTTATTATTTTGTCACATTCAGAACACTGCCTTAGAGACAATAAAACAAACATGGTTTTATAGACTATCTCTTATGTAAATAGCAACACTGCTATAAAATAAAGACAAGGGGATATTTTCCTACAACCATCAGACACATACAGAAGATTTGGTGCTCTGGAGATTGAGCATTGGATGTCCTGGGAGAGGTGAAGCACCTGGAGCCACAGTGGATGGCAGGACCCCCAGCCTGGTGGCACTTCAGCCACTGCACACAAAGGGACAGAGGGACAGGCAGGACAAACCCTTCAGCAGAGCTGTTTGGTGCCTCACCCGGTGCTGGAGCATTTTAACAAGGCTGGCCTTTAGGCAGCTGTAATTAGGGCCCAGGTTTTAGAGCCCACTGAGGATTTTGTGTTTTACAGCACAGCCTGGGGTGCCCAGCCCAGCACCATGCCAGCAGCAATGCAGAGAGGGCAAGCACAGCCCAGCTCCTCACGGCTGCTGCAAATAAATACCGATGCCACTGCTGCAAAGCCGTTCCAAAGAATCCTTTAAAGGAATCTCTTCCTCCATTTGGCATTCACATGAAAGCTCTCCTAATACAACATTGTTCTAATTAATTTTTTGTTAAAACAGATTGAACACAGGATAAAGTTTTTATGAGAAAAGATGCAGACTGAACATGAGAGTTCTTTTTGATCAATAAACAAAGAGATAAGCAAAAAGCAGCATGTTCCTAGGACCAGAACAGCACAGAGGGAACCAGTTCCATCATGCCACACCTGCACCATTTCCCTTAAAGCCAGAGGCACCCAGGAGCCTGTGCCAGGTTCCCCCCAGGAGCAACGACTGCATGGTTGGGGCAACACTGAGCAGAGTAAAGCACACACTGTGCTGCTTACACCGTGTCAGGACAACGGCTGACAGGCCCCAGGGAACCCTGCTGAACATCTCTATTACCTCCTGTCGTTAGAAATTCAGTAACTCACCTGCCCAGTGATGCAAAACAAAGAAAATTGGACTTACTACCACAGCCTTTTAGGGAGAGTTTATTTTAATAGAACTGATTTCTGGACTCATCTTAATGTTCTCCATTTCTTCAGCATGATAATGAGACGGAGATGTGATACAAAGTCTGTTTGCATGGATCACTTCATTCTCCTGAGGCCAGATTGCCTTTTCATGCTATCACAGAAATAGTCAGAAACTGACCCTGTCAGGGCTTTCCAGACTAATCCTCACAGCAGCCAGGACTGCCCACAGGTATCAACTGCAGTCTCCAGACGAAGCAGATGAGACAGAGATTAGCTCACTTTCCAAAACTGAAAAATTAAGTCAATGGCATGAGCCACAGACTCAGACTCTGCCCAGAACCTCCCATTCCAGCCTTCTCTCAGTAAGAAGAATTAAACAAACCTCATTTTCACACTGCAAATGAAAATTTCCAAACTTCCCTGAAATCCATTGAAGCATAACTGTGTATTTTATTACATAAACCTGCAATTTTATTACATAACCTACAGAAACCTAACGTAGCTCTGCAATTCTGTCGAATAAACCCCAGACCACAATTTCCCCCTCACCATTATCTATCCAAGACAAGCAACACAAGGCAGATAAAGTGACCAGAACTGTCAGCAGATGTGTGAATTGCTCTGGGGCTGGGGGACAGGTGAGCCCCTGCTCTCCACCCGTGCCAGGAAAGCAGCCACTGCCACACATGGCAGTGCCCAGCCCATGCCACTGCCCATTCCTTGTCCTTAGGATGGAGAACAAGCAGCTGTGCCCAGCTCAGCAGCTCTGCCAGAGGAAGGAGCTGCTCAGTCCCAGCCAGCACCCAGAGAGCTCTGCAGGGACAGCACCTCCCTCCTGGCCTTGGGAGAACACCTGAGTCCCACCTGAGCTGCCAGGACACTCCCAAAGCAGGGGATTTGTGTTTCAAGCTCCCATGTTTTTGCTATTTCCTTCCACTTTCCCTTGGCTTGCTGCAGGAGTTCAGGATCCTAGGCATATGTGAGAGCTACTCACACCTCTTCAGCTTTTGGCAATATTCACCTTCTGTAGAACTGAGCTGAGCAATGAACTGGCACACAGCCTTAAGCATCACTGGCAGTATTTGAAGTTTCTTCCATAGTCTTATTTTGTTTCCCAACAAAATGGGAAAGGCAGTGTAACCAGGAGCAGGAGGGACTGACCACTCAGCTCACAGTAATAGTAGTTTTATTCTACAGCAGATCTCTGTTAAAGCAGTTTTCTAGGGTAGGGAGTTAAAAAATATAAAAAGGAAAAAAAAAAAGTAACTTCAAAAGCAATGCAGTTTATTTCTGCAATGCCTGATGTTCATCCAGTCACACTTCAGTGCTCAGAGCCATGAAAACACTGCTTTTGAGGTGACATTTGTAGTTGCCTCATTACTCTTTTCAAAAGAGTTTTGCATCAGAGTAAGAGCTTCAAACAACAGACTCTACAGGAGTAAAATAACTTATTAACAGCACATGAAATGGAATTGCCAGGAGCTGCTGATACCAAAACAAGCAGGACAAGTGTGCCCTCAACAGCCAGCTGTGACAGGAGCAGCAGGCTGGACACCCATAGCTGAAAGCTGTGAAGATGGGTGCTGAGCCCTTCCTTCCCCCCTGCAGGTACTTTTCAGACACTGGCTGCCCATTCTCCATTGCAATAAGAAGGATCTGGAAGCACACCTACCTTCATGTTCTTTTTCAGTTGTTCCAACTTTCTTTATCTTTTTGGGTGATTTCATGAAGAGAGGGAAGATGGTTCTCAGCCCAAGGATGTCCACAAACTTGTGACAGTTGTCTGTGCCCTCTGGTCCAATCATGGCGTGGTCCAGCACCTTCAGGGCACTGCTGCGGGAAATCTTCTTCTCTCTGTGAAAAGAGGCAAATTAAATTGCACAGGGACACAAGCAGCTTTGGAGCACCCTGCTTTAAAGAGACAAGGAAAGGGACACGACAAGGACAAGATGAAGAGTCTGAGCACAAGCTCTGAGCAAGGTTTCTCTTCCAGAAGCCAAAACATTGTATCAACAGTAACTCTTTGCAAAAGTGTGGCTGAGAATATTGTCTTGGTTATTTCTTTTTTAATGTCTTTTATTTCTTTTTATTTTCTGTTTTTATTTCATTTTATGTATTTTATTGTCATGGTTTTATTTTCTTATTTCTTGGCTACTGAAGAAGATATTTTTCTCACTCCTTTACAAACACTGGCACAAAACAGAAGGGGATGTTGGGTTGGATACAAAAGGCAAATACTATCTCCAAAAAGATCAGGATTTCAATCTAATAACAGTTTAATTTAATAAAGGAGTAAGTTTGGTGAGCACAGCTGGGTCAGTTTTAATGAAATCCCATCACCAGGAGCCACACAATGGAAGGAGACTGAGAGACTCTGGGCTGCTCTGCTTTAATGCCAGTTCAGAATGCTGATGGTGGTAACTCACACCAGTAACACAGGGATGCCCTGAAAATGATCTCCAGCTGCCCTGTACCTCACAAACCAAACCAGAGGAATTTATAACCCATCCAGGGGAAAACTGAACTGAACTGAAAAACTGCTCAATAATACAGCCCAGACCAAGTGAGTATCAGTAGAAGCTAACATGAACTTGGAGAACATAAGCCACCAGTGTCCCCAGAGGCCAGCCTAGGAGGACATTCACTCCAGGACAGGACAGTCACAAACCTCACCACCTTTCACCCCAACCACATGCCAATCTCCTCTGATCCTGCCCAGCTGCAGACTGAGCCACCAGGACCCCATGTCCACCAGCAGGGGCTCCTCAAAGCCTCCAGAGAGCTGTGGAAAACAACTTCCCTGCAGAGACCCAAATTCATGAGCCCCTAACAACAGGCAAACTAAAATACCTATATATGAACACCCCAGCCTGAAAGAAAGCGACCCTGCCCAGTGCAGCCGCAGGCACTTCTGACCTGGTGGGAGGGCAGAGTGTGGAACTGAACTCTGAGTTCTCCCCAGCAACCAAGGGCTCTGCAGGAGGGTGGTTTGGCACCCCCTCATCCCCACTACAGAGAGCTAAAAATAAAGTACTCCTTAGGCCAGATGACACCAGAAATGTTTCCAGGGAAAGTAATTGCATATTGATCAGCATTTAGGAAGGCTGTGCAGGGCTGAGCTCTGGAATATTCATTGGGTTTAAGTTCAGGCTTTTAGAGATCAATAGCTGCTTGCCTGGACTGTCTGGAGTTGATTTTATTTGAAATATTTATTCTGCCAGAGGGCAAGCAGTTTATCTTAGTCTCATCTGTGCTCATTGAAGGAACTTTTAGCTGAACACTAATTCACAGACAAGCAAACATGAGAATCACCAAATACAGAGGGGCCTCAGTGTTCATGGAAACTCTGAATAACAACTTTATTCACTGACCATTGTTTTTCACCTTTTAACACCTTTACATCTGAGACAACTCTTTTGATACATCTACTATTTAAAAAAAGAGGTGCTGACAATATTTGTACTTTCCACACTAGCAGAATATAGCCTTTAACTTTCCAAAATACCATAACAAGCAGAACACTAGATTTCCTGGGAAAGTGTGCATAAAATGGTTCCATTTAATTAACCAGAAGATTTAGTAAAGAAACAGCTTATGTTTCCAGGGGTCATTAGGAACAGCAGGACAAGAAAACATAAAAATATTTTAATAATCATAAAAAAATCTACCCTGAAATAGCTACAGAAAAGCTTTGGGGAGCCATATGGAGTTGTCTGATTTCACCTTGTTTTCTGTACAGGAGACAAAAGCTTTTATTGAGGGTCAAGAAAAGTCCCAGCATAGCTGCAGGACAGAACATTTTGTGGCCCAAGTGCTGCAGGTCCCCATGAGCTCCATGGGCTCTATTTGTCTCTGTGCATACACATGCTCCTCAGTTCATAGCTGGGAAAATCACACATCATTTTCCCTGAGCAACAGAGAATGTCCCTGACACATTCCCCGGGAGTGGCACGGCCACATCTCCTCAAACCCCACACAGCTCTACAGCCAAAGCAGTAACTGCCTGTCAGTGCACCAGGAGCTGACAGGACAAGCCTGCTTTCCTCTCTTTTGGCTAAATTGCAGTTTGGTTTCTAAGGCAAGACTGAGGGAAGGACCACTAAGAAGTACTTTCTGAACTAAAAAGAAAATTTAGTTTAATTCTAAGGGACATTTCTAAACATTCTGCTGGTGGCTGCTACCTTGATAAACCATCTTGTTTTTGATAAAGATGTGACATAAAACAAATGGTGAAGAGATGTAAATTAAATAATTATAAATAGCCCTGCTCTCATTCTACTTCCAAACTTCCTCCTTCACTCCTGCTCTCACGAGCTTCATCCCTCTCAATCTGCTCTTCTCCCAGACCCTCTGCTCAGCTCCCATGTACCTGCTTGGTGAAGCCCCAATTCCTTCAGGGCCAGCTGAAGCCCCAGGACACAGCATGAGTCTGGGACCCATCTGGCCATGGACATGCACATAAGGCACATCAGCCACACTGGGCTCATTTCCAAGCACTACCACTGACCCCCCATAAACCAGGAGAAGTTCACATGATACAACATTGCCTTTTGCTGTTGGTTACGCATTTTAAGGCTCAGTACAACAGAAACCATCCTGTTCTCATGACTATCTGTAGGACTATCATGAGCACATTAAATGCTCATTGAAAGCTGCTGCAGCTCTCTGCAGGTGTGTGTGCACAACCATCAATAATGGAACGACTTGGCTGGATGGATTGGGCAGCACCAGACACAGAATGCTGTGTTCCCTACGACAGTAATGGAGATTCAAGCCTGATATCTTTATTCTCACACAGCTTATCTATCTCACATCATGTCAATACACTTTCAACTTTGCCTATTTGTCCTTTCATCTGCACAGGCTGTGGTACAGTGATTAACCACCTCCAAACTAAAACCAAAAAATAACAGATCTCTGCCCCCAGCCTTCAGAGGACACCAACAGGAGAGAAAAATACTCTGCCTTGTTTGTGGGCAATGTGGTCAATCACAACTGAAAGGAATATCTGCTCTCTGCTGTTTATCATGGAGGTATCAAGGAGATACAGATGTACAGCTTCAGATCACAACTACCTACATTCACTCCCTATTTACAACAACAGATTGTGGTCACCTAAGTTGCTCTGTCCAAGAAAAACTGAGCACCTGTGAGAGCTTCCAAGCACTACAACTAGATTAGAAGAGTTTAAAAAATATAAAATAATCAGCTGTCAGTATAGTACGTGCCTGTGGACAGTAGGGACAGAAGCTTCTAGAACAAATTCTGTAAATTGTTAGGTTTTTTTCCACTGTCACTTTACCAATCCCACACAAACTGTAGAATCCACAGATTGAGGCCTTGGAAACTCTGTCTATCAGACTTTGTCCCTCCCAACCCCTTTGCAACTACTATGGGGGGCAAAATGCAGCCAAGGAGAAATTTTCCTCTTGTCATAATTTTCCAGCTGGAGTCCTGTGCAGAGAGTGGTAAACAGTAGAGCCAAAAAATGGGTAAAAAGCTCTTAAAAATCCAAATACTGAATCCCACCCACATGGCACAAGAACTCCAACTAATTAGTTCTGCAAGGCTGCTTTAGCAGCTTAGGACTCCAGGCAGAGGGAGGCCTCCCTCCCGTTCTCAGTTTTGGAGCTTTTCCTTAATTAGCCTCAAGAAAACCCAGTGTTCCTATTTGAATAATCCATGTTGGGTTATTTATTCAGTTCCCTGCTGCCACACATTCCCCAGCCCTGAGCTGCAGGAGCTCAGCATTCCTGGCTGGTGTTTGCTAACCCACCAGCACACAGCCTGGCACTCTGGGGACAGCCAGACAGAGCCTGCTGTGCCCTCCTGCAGCTCTGGGGAGCCAGACAGCCCAGCAGACACAACTCGGGAAAAGTGGAGAGAGAGCAGAGAAGCCCCAAAGGTTCAGGGTGTGACAAAGCACAGCACAAGAAATGCAAACTTATGCCCCATTCACAAAAGTAATTTTTGTATCAGCATCCACAAAAATTCAGTAGCTCAGAGGCTTCACAACACAGTGGAGCGTGAGCTGGGGAACAAAAGGAAAAATGTTTTCCCTAGAGACATCCAAAGGTCCACTCCTGCCCTCATAGAGGTTGTTTAAATCCTCAGAGGGTTTACCTGACCTACAGAATTCTCTGTGGCAGACACCCAGATAAAACATCTGCAACTTTCCAGCAGCCACTGTGGCAACCTCAGTTCTTAGGAATTAAAGACAAAAAGTGGAGATTCTACATCTGAGAAAATCCAACTTACTTACCTGCTGGAAAAAAAACAGAAAGAGAAGACAGACAAATATCCTAACACAGAAGTTTTAAAATAAAACCACAAATATCTAGCTGGAATATGTATTGGCACATCAAAAGCAGGAAGGAAATCACAGTGCTAATGAGGTACCTGAGCATCAGGTTCATCAGCTGCAGACCCTCACCCTTCAGGAAGCGATCACGGTTGGAGCTGAGCATGAGGCAGGAGCAAAGGGAGTCAAACAGGTTCTCCATCATTTCCTGTTCCTCTGCTGTACTTGGATTGTGTCGTTTAAACACCTGAATGACAAAGAAAGCAAAATTACCCCCAAATGTTGGGCTGTGCTGTTGGAGAACACATACAAAGAGTTTGCACCAAAAGCTCCAGCACCTGACAAGTGTCAGCCAGTGATCACACAGGTCACTGCTGCATCCTCTGCAGCTGCTGCCCTTTGCTGCCCTGACTGTGCACCCACAAATGTGCAGCAGCCTGGTGCAGAATTCAAAGGATAATACACAGGGCCAGCAAGGGGAAGGGCAAATTCACACTCAAGTATGTGGATAAGCTGATTACCAGAGATTCCTACACAATTCATACCTGAGGGTGCTGCAGGCAGCACTGCCTGAAGAAACAGACGTGAGCTAGCAACACACCACCTTCAGCCAGCTCAAACATGGGCAGCCCTGTGCTTGGAGTGGAGCATGCTGAGGATGGACCAATTCCAACCCTGCCTACCTCCAACTCTCCATGAAACAATAATAATTTAACTTCCATGCACCTCATCTTTACAAAAGGGATTCATCTCACTGACCATGGATGACACACCACATGGAAGGTATTTGGGGACTATGCCTCACCAAATATGAAGCACTGCTAGGACAGCACCCCAGATATTTTCCACTCCTCCCACCCAGCCCAGCAGTCTCCTGATGGAAGAGAAGGCATGTGGGAATTACTCACAGATAACTGCTGAAGCAGCACATCGATCCCATCCAGCTCCCCAAGCAATTCTCTGTTGTCTAGACGGAGGTGGGGGGAAGGGGGAAAAGAGAGAGAAAAATGAAGCTAACTGTCAGATTTTACAGCCATCTAACACTGATACATCAGCAAACAAAATCAATACAGCTTGACAGAGCACAAAAGCTGCAGAGAAAGAGAGGGTGGAGATGAGGGAGCACATAGGGGAGAGTTAAGGCAGCAAAGGAGAGCTGGAGGCGGAAAAGGGCTGCTGTGATCTGAGAGAAGCCTGGATTCTGCCCTCACTGACAGAGATATGGCAGGCATGGCTCACCATCATTATTCTGGAGCAGAATCGCCAGCACCTCACTGCAGTACAGCTTGTTGGCATCAAAAGGCATCTTAGCCTGTGGGGGAAGGAACAAGAGACCCATCAGGGCACGGCCCTCAGCATCTCATTGATTTGAAGAACACATTAATCAAATCACCAAATGTATGAGCAACATGTAAAATAAATCACATCTGCAGTAATTCTGCAGTTTTCCTCAGTAGACATAACAGTAACAATTCTGATTCAGGATGATGGGAGGTGCTTGTGGGTTCATGCACACATGTAGAAGGTCCACTGTGATTCTTCACATGGTCCTACATCAGTAGGTTTGGCCAAGTTGGCTCAAAACCCCTAAGAACAATCTCCAGTTGTTTGCCACACAGAATCCCTTTCCTGTGATATATTTCCCACAATGTTAAGTGGGTGCATGGCACTTATCTCTGTTCTGGATGTCAGTGCCTATCAGCAAAACCAGAATTTCAGAACATACATCCCAATAACATCATATAGTAACTGCCAGAGTTTCCTGTGAGGATCAGAGTGTCACAGTCAGAACATGAGATGGTTTTGCCTGCACAATCACATAACTTCAATTTCAGATATTCCTTCCATCCTCAAATATGCTAAAAAAGTCATAATTAAATGAAAATGCTGAATTTGAACCCCCCAAAAAATCCCTAGAGTGGATTCTGAACTGGATCCAATGTTTTTGTATGCTGCCAAAGCTGCTTCATCTACAGAAACAGACTGAACATTAACCAATTAGATAATAACGCAACCTGTTTTACTGAGAGATTCATAAAATAGAACAAATTTTAAAATCATCAGTTACCAGCTATTTATACTCCACTGTCCAAGAAGGGAAAAAACAGAAGTCCTAGGCTTAAAACACAGCATTTTTCACCCAGTTTTTTCCCCAAACACACAACTCCCTGCAGCATGATGGACAGTCCTGCCTATGCAGGGTTGCTGGGCCAATCATCCCACCCTTCTGGCAAGGAACAAAGCATGGTGTGCAAGCACCAGGCAACACATGGAAACACAGAGAGCAGGAAGATCCCAAACACCACCAACTATTGACTTTAAATAAAGCTTTTCATTCCAAGTGATCCCCAACCACTCTGCAGAATGATCCTCAACCACCCTGCAGAGGATGGCATGTACAGCAGCCAGGTGACACCCCCAGGCAGACCATGAGGGAGAGGGGAAGGTGCTTGGTGCTGTACAGCCCTGCCACCTTCTGCCATGGGGTGACCAACTGCTGCCCTGCAACTGCTGGCAAACAACATTCTGATCTCCTAAGACTGCACACATCATCAAACCGTGCTTGTGTTTGCAGAAGTGAGCTATGAGCTCTCCACCTGAGCCTTCTGATGCAGCTCTGACAGTCACAATACAATTATAAGACCTGAAATGTTGTCAGGAAACAAAGTCATGCTCTGTGCTGTGTGCCAGATGTCCTCATCACTGCTCAGACAGAACCCTGATCTTAAAACTTATCCCAGAGACATTCCACAGCAGCTCTACCCAGCTGCTGAGATCCTGGGTTAATCCCAAACACATCTGTCAGGGAGAGAGATTCAAGACCAAGCACTGCCAAGAGCCAAAGCACCTGGAGAAGGGTTTGTTAGCTACCCACAACCCAGTACAGGCAAGATCCTACATCCCAAATCCAGGGATAACACAGCCAGAGAACACATCAGACACACCCTACACAAGCTTGGAATGTCATTGAGCATTCATGTTCTGTGGCACCAAGCAGGGGAATCCTAGCTGGGATTATTTTGCTTTCCCAAGTTTTTCAGTCTTTCAGCTGCCTCAGTAATTCCAAGGCAGGCAGCAGTACCTACCTGCCAAGACTAAAATTAACTTCACTTTTTATTTTTGAGCAAAGAACATAATTACGTTACTACCTGTAGTGAGAAATTACAGATTACTTCTGCTTACAAGGATGTGAAGTGCACAGAGGGGCACCTGCACTTACACAGCTGATGGAGAATTTCTGCAACTCAGAGGCTTTCTAATCATGCAGGCATTTAAGCATGGAAGTGCTAATGCCTTACTGACAGGTTAGAGAACAGCCAGAATTTCTTTGCTATATTTCCTTTACTATTTCTGTGAGAGGGCTGAACTATCCATTCTTTTTCTACAGCATTTTCCAGTGAATGTTTAGGCATTTTTTCACACAAGACAGAGTTTAAGTGTGTAACTAGCTGTCAAAGGATGCAGTGTATGAAAAGCAGCTTTTAATTTAAAAGGCAATTAGCTGAGTTCAAAGAAAAAACCACCTCCAGCAGCATTTAAACACAGACATCACTTAAAACTCAGAAATTGTTAGAAATTTGGAAAGCAAAGGCCATAAAATGGTTAATATTAGTGTCCCCTCTCACTGGTCACCTTTCATAGTCCTACAGATCTCACACATGGAAATTCAACATATATGAATCATATGAAAAGATAAACCAGACAATTTCTACTGCAAGACATTTATAAAGACAAAACCTAAATGTGTCTCTTTAAACTAAAACTGCTGAGCACACAGACCCTGGACTATAACTTCTTGTCCTTAACTGGGCTTTTACAACACACACAAGCACAACTGGCTTTTCTTAACCTAGTTTTTGTGCTAACTGGACTGTAGAAGGAAAGTGAGAAACCAGCTCACCTTCAGCCTCTTGAGCAGCCACTGCATGAGGCCCTGCTGTGCAGCCTCCGTGCACATCTCCGGCCTGAACTCTGCCATGTTCTCCACAATTCCTGGGAAGAAAATCAGAGAAAACAGATGGTTCTCCCCACCAAAAATTACAAATCTCATGTTTCCAGTCTCTCTCATTCTTACAGTCCTGGGAGATTACAATCCCAAAGGACTGCAAGGAGTGGGTGATGGTGTGACTGCCTGCAGAGGCACCACCCTGCAATGGTTCTGTGCTGTGCAAAGATCAGGCAGCAGAGGGGCAGTTATGTCCTTTCATGAAGTGCAAATGTTTTACTACCTGAAAGTTAAATATATTGTTAAAACAGAAACAAAGTATAGCTCACAGATATGTTCATAGTAAATACATGGACAGTGGAGCACTTTCCTGGAAGCTTTTAAAAGCTGTGCAGATGTGGCACTTTGGGACATGGTTTAGTGGTGGCCTTGGCAGTGCTGGGTTAAGAGCTGGACTCAGTGATCTCAGAGAGCTTTACCAACCCAAACAGTTCTGTGATTGCCTCTGGTGCAGTGATCCATGTATCTGCACCTCCTAAACACAGCTGGTTTGGGAAGAGGCACCTTTCATGCACGTATGGGACAAAGGACAAACTCTGGCTTCAGGGATGAGTGATTCCAAGCTGTGCTTGAATAAAAGCTGTACCAGATCCTGTACTGCAGTGCTGGCAGTCCAAGAGAAAAAGAGGAGGGGGGAAAGGAAGGGGTAACTCACACCCCTTGGTACAAACCACAGAAAGAAGCAAGGGCTGTGCAGCAGCCACTTACCCAGGGTGTTGTGGACACCATCTGCCTCCTCCTTCACACTCTCATCCAGGCGCTCTAAATTCTGGACCAACAAGGCCACGACCTGGCCCTCCACCTAAATCCCCAGGGTCATGGAAAAGATAAAGAGATAAGAAACAAGAATGAAAACAAGAAGATGAAGGAAACACCTTGCCAGACATGACCAGAAGACACGAAAAACTCTACTGTAAAATCTCAGAGGAAGCAAAGGAATCATCATGTAAATCTGTTACTATGTTTTGCCTAATTAATGAAACAACTTTTGTGTTTCAGATTAAACAGAAAACCATCAGGACGGAAACATGCACCTTGACACAGTCTTATTTCCTGAACCAGCCTGACTCATTAATAATCCCTCCGAATTCTGAAGCACGAGGCTCACAAACCACTGTGGATGGAAGAACTGTCAGCTCTGCGAGCAGCTGGTCACAGCTGGTCACTGCTGCCTGCCTACATTGCTGCTGGACCTTCCACCTAACAGGTACAAAAAGCTGACAGAACAATGCTCACACACAGATCCAAACCCAAGAGTTGAACTGTCACCAGCTGAAGTCCTGCAGTTAAATCCCCTCAAGATGAATGCACCAAGTTGACTTCAGTGAGTTAAGGAAAACTAGAGAGGCAGGGGAATCCCTGAATCACAGAGCTCCCACCTGAAAGAAGTCCTTAAAACTGGAATTGGAAAGAGTCCCAGCTTGACTCTGGCAAACTTTCCATTGTGGACGTGAGCTTGGACCAGTTAAACAAAATAACATTACCAATTCAAACAGTCTTAACCAGCTTTGGGCCCAGTAAATATGTGGACAAAACACATAAATGGGCTGCTGCAGAAAACAATGCAACAATCTTCAGATAGCCTCCAACCTTTTACCTACTTTCTTTAAAAAAAAAGTAATCTAAAAAGCAGATATCTAAACATTTCTCCCAAGATAGGCCTGACCTGTTTCTTTCAAGCAGGACAATGAAACCTCTAAACATGGCTATTATCAGTGAGCTGGTGACAATGAAAACAGAAAGAATTTCACTTGATTTACTACCTCTCCACATATTTTATAGAAAACATCTTCTCTAGCAGCTCCTCTCTCCCATTTCCTTCACCCAGCAATCTCCCCACAGAGGCAGAGTAATTAACAACAATGCAGAGGCCAGCTGGAGGAACTGGGCTCTGGGCACTGTCATTAACCTCTGGAAGGTAACATTCTAGTGACTGGACAAGGATTGTAGGAGAAAACAGAGCAGCCAAACAAAGCAAACAAAAGAAAAACTGTAATTTCCTGTCTTCCAAATTCAACACAATAGTTACAGAACCAGACACAGACACAGCTGTAGCGACACTCAAAGGCAGCAATTCCCCAGCTCCAAGGTAGGACAGACCTGTAAAGCTCATGTTTGGCTGGGCATCACCTCTCTGGGGGGTTTGTATTGCCCTTCTGCAGCTGGGGAGCAGGAGGCATCCAGCACAAACAGCAGGAAAAGGGGAAATCCACCCCCATAGAGGCCAAGAGGCACTCAGAGGGTTAAGTGTGCAAGGAACACTTAATATCAACCAATGCATCTGCCACCCACCTAGGTAATTTTCTGGGTTGGTTAACCCTCCGTGCCAAAAGGGATCCTCACCTCTGTACCCTCCTCCACCCTTAAAGTTCATTTACTCTGCTACGTGGAAACTATCAAGTTTTTATTTTTTGTTAAGAAAAAATCCCACCATCACTGACAGATGCCCCAGTTCAAGCCCAGACTTTTGGGCTTGAAACAAGAGTTACTGGGTAGAAGACAACCAGTCTCCTGTGCAAGAGGTGAGACTGAAAGATTACAGGGGCATCACTGTCCTTTGGGTAACAAACTTCAGTTCTCCATTAGTGAACCCAGGTCACTTTTTCACGGGAGAGAAGGGAAATGCAAACAAAGCTCCTGTTTTCAACGGGACACTGTCCAAGTCACAAATATTATTACTTCATTCTCCCTCCCTGCACCAAAAAATCCCCTAGCCTACACAAATTTTGCAATATGAGTCTTCCTTCCAAAGAAGAAGTGGTGCAACAATGTGCAAATGGTGCAACCACCCACTCCTCAAACTCTAGCATTTCATCAAAAACAGCCATCATGGTCTTAGGTTCAGAACAGGCTTCTCCTGGCCATCTCCATCACAATGTTGGCACATCAAAGACACTCAGACACAGCTGCCAACTGCAGGATGGGTCAGTGTTCATTGCTGGGCTGAGGTAGATGTTGATGCACCAAAATAATCTGGGGTTTCCTACTTACAAGAGCATCTATGAGGACTTCAGGCTCCTTCTTCACTCTCATGGAGAGTATCAATATCAGTCAGCTCTTGCAGCAAGTCAACCACAGCTATGGAAACATGTGCTGGGTGTTAAGGACAACCAACAGGGAGGCAAATGCATTTAGTATCAATAGCAGATGGCACTTAGGCCAGTGTGTTCATGACACAACCCCAAAGCAACTGGCAATACATTACCAGTGAGGTGATACATTGCATTACAATCACAGCAGCAGGGCACAGGATAACAGACACAAGAGCACACAGACTACTGCAGCAGACCTTCCCCAGAAGTGCTAAAATGAGGGAATCTGAACAATTAGAGTGATAAAAACAAATGTGATTCTGTGCTTACTGTATCAGGCAATTTTACTGTTTCTTCATGGTAGTTACTTATTTTTTTCAAACATGCTGGAGTTGGTCTAAGGAGGCACCATCTTGCATTGTCAAGACTGAACACATGCAAAGAGAACTGAGTTATAATAATGTGATTTGGGTATTCTGCTCTCAGTGATAGCCCTGCTAACCTGATACACACACACCCCTAACGAGGGCAGCGCCGGCAGCAGGAGCATCACCCCCCTCTGCCCAGCCCAATTAGGACAGCACACTCCTCAAACCACAGCCCTCACAGGAACAGCAGAGCCTCTGCCAGCCAATTTTCACTCATTAACTCTGGGCTGCATAACACACAGCTCCCCTGCCTGCTGCACAGCTCCCTTGTACGACAAGACGTATTCCAGCTCATTAGACCCACTTCCCTATTCTCTCAGACACACTGATCAATCCTGCCTGTGTCCCAAGGGCAGAGCAGGAGATGTGGTTTTCTCAATGTCCTAAATAACCACTCTGTGATGGATCTCTCTCAAGTGCCCAGGCTGACAAAGCTGCTCCCAGGTCTCCTATTTGTGCATTTGTTCAGAAACACAAGCAGCAACAGGAAAAGTATTTTCATCTGTCTTTTCTTAGCTTTCTCAGCCATGTGGTGGGACTGGCTGGAGAGGTAAACTCTGCAAGAGAGAGCCTGGACCTTCTGCTGGACAAGCTGCAGGAGAGTCACCAGCATGTCACTTCAGGCAAGTGTCACCTCAGCAGAATGTCACTGCAGTGACAAAGGCTAATCACACACTACACTGCACCAGCAAGAGCAAAACCAGCAACTCAAAAGAAGGAATTCTTATCTTCTTGGCACTCATGGGGCAACCTGCAGAATATTTTGTTCAGTTGTGGGCTCTCCCAATAAAAGAGAGGCCTTGACATACTGTGCTTGGGAGAGCAGAGGACCACTGAGGTGGTCTGGGGGTTAACAGAGGATGGATGAGGACAAATTGAGGGAATGGGGTTTCATCAGCTCGTGGGAGAGAAAGCTCAGGGAGGAATCAGTTGAAGATTTCTGCTGTCTCCTGGGTGCTACAAAAATAACTGAACCAAGTTCTTTTGAGAGTGCACAGCAAAGAATTCAGCAGAGTTCATCATGCAGGGCATTCCTGTCTGGGAAGCTTCTGTTGGGGCTTGCAGTGACAGTATCAGCTGTCCCATAAAATTTAGGAGATAGTAAAGTAAAGCCTTGCTTGAAGCTTTCATGTCTTTCATTAATAAAATCTAGTTGGTGATCATCTTTCATTCACATGTTTTGTGTAAAACTGTATGAATCATTCAGCAGATTATTTGCTCCCCTTCGGACATTGCTTTTGTCTCCTTGCATTAGTCCCTCAAGACACCACAATTAAATCGCATCTGAGGAGCCATTTGTTTAGTTCTCTCCTTGAAGAACTCATTTAAAAAATATTTTCCCATTTGTTTTAACAAAACATCATTAGAAAACCCGAGCTGTATCAATCCAGTTTTATGTCTGGATGCTTCACTTCAATAGTGCTTCTACCCTGTATGTGAGCAGCAGCAGTCTCTGCTTCCAATGGAGCTCAAAACACTTCAGCAGTTTTATAGCACGAAATACACCTTTCCCAAAATTGCAGTTCTCAGGCCAAATTCCTACCCATAAATTCATTGACAAGCAAGTTGCAAACCAAATAAAAAGAGTTCACACTGGAAACCCTGACAAGTCTTTGACAGCAGCAGTGATCCCAGCACAAAGCTTTCCATGGCAGACAGGATAAAGCAAGCTGTACTCTGGTGCACTTTATCTGGAAAACAGCTCTGCTATCCCAGTCAATATTCCCACAGTTCTTTTTTTCCCCTATGAATGAGAAATTCAGTATAAAAGCACATAGTACAAACAAGTCTGTGGTGTCTGGTATAAAATAAATAATTAAACTACAGTAACCACGAAATTTGATTTGCATGGGAGGAGCTTCCCCCTGTACAACATAAATTGTTAACAGTTATTTGAGAGCCATTTCCTTGCAGATCTTGGATAAGGGAAGCTGTGGGGTTTACTGTTTTGCAGGGACCAGCATCCACCACATCAAGGTTCCACCTGATGCAAGTCAAAATACCCAAACACAGTGCTCGCTAATATAAACTGGCATGCAATAAAATATTTATGTTTTGGTTTTAGCTTCTGATCACTGCACCCACTTAGAAAGAATGAATTATGAATTCTCAATAGATGGTGCTATAAAGGAAAGTGCTAAAAAAGAAAACCAAGATCTGTGCATCAGACCACAACATGCAGCACTAACAGGCCTTTTCACATTGTATATTCCAAAACACCTCAGGAAAGCTAGTAAGTGTTATCTCCTGCTTTACACATAAAGAAGCAAAGAATAAATTACCTTCCTAAGGCCATGGATCAATAAAAATGGAAAAAGGACTGCCTGAGTCCCAAGTCGACATGCAGTGCCCTTTCCACAGGGCTTCACTGCTCCCTCCACCCACAGATATTTTCAGGACACAGACATGCAATCTCCCAAGTCATGTAACAATTTTTCAGCTTAATCTGCTGTAGAATATTTTACAAGCAAAGCGGTCTGAGGTCTGTTTTTACAGACTGAACAGTTGGCGAGCTGGGCATAGTGCCAGCTCCCAGCTGACAGCTAAGCATCAAGGCACCAGGATACTCAAAAAATGGCACTGGTTTTGATCAACACTACATAAATAGGAAGCTCCTTCTCAAATGCCCTCAGAGCTCCAGAGGTACAAGAGCCAGGTGCACAGAGGGATCAGGGTCAGTGACACTGGACCTCACTGAGCATGGAAATGGAAATGTCTCTGAATATGTACTTAACCAGAGGGGCCACCCACAGCCTTGAGCTCTGTGCACACCAAACTAAAGGTATGGGCACATGAAGAGGGCACATTTACAAACTAAGGTGAAGCATGTGGTGAACTAGTCCATGACAAACAGCTGACAGCCTGACAGCTCAGCTCTCAGCAAGAAGGGGTAAAACAGTTTCCTTTTTGTTGGGGCTATTCCAAAGTTTGCACAGTCTGAGATTATTGCTCCTAAGTCCAGGCCTTCACTTCTCCTGTGCTGCTCATCTGCTCACACTCTTAACACTGCCAGTCAAAACTAGATGAAAGGGTCATAAAACAAGAAAGGAGAATAACAGCACTGAAAAAAAATTCAGAATCAATATTACTTGAACAAAGAGGGCTTTCACTGGGAAAAAAATGAAAAACCAACACATAAATTCAGTGTGGTGGGACAAGGAGAAAAACATCTACAGGAGCTTGGGAAAGAGGATATGAGAGATTACAGAAAAGTGTGTAGAAAACCTCTCCCATGAGAGCTGCTTTAACAACTGAAGGATATCTGTGTTGTCATGTCCCAGCAGCCCAAGCAGAGACTGCACAGCATTCAGCTCCACCAGCAGGTGATACAGGCCGGGCATCGTCGCGATCACGTGCATTTCCTGAATGATGTCATTTAAATCCAGCTCTGACTCCATAAACCTGAGGCAAGACAAAAAAAGGTAACAAAAAGGCAAGAAGAGACCACTACCTTCCAAGAGACACCACATAGGACTTGTCACCCCAGGTGCACATGGCACCAGCATTTCTATCCTCCCTGTCCTGCACCTGCCCCTTGAAGTTTAATCCTGCAGCAGCACAAACATTTCTACTGTGTAATTTACATAGAGTAAACAAGCAGATTTGTTCTAATTTTGCAAATCAGTTCTAGAATTTCAAGAAGAAATTAAAATCAAGATGCTGCAGCCACACATGAGAAAACTTGCTTTTAAAATAAATTCTGCAGAGCACTGCACTTTCCCTAGCTAGCACATATTAGTATGTGGGTTGTAGGAGTCTGAAGTCCATAAATATAATCTGGGTAAGGGAAAGGACAGCAAACTGGACAAAAAATAATGGCACTGAACTGTAGGAAGAAATCCCTTTAATGCGAATAACAGAACATCTTGAAGGGAGGAAGAGGCTTCAAGGACACAAATACACATCTGGCTCTCATAGCCCATCCAGCTGTTCTGCTCACCACAGCACTGGGTAACATGAAATAATTTCCCCACACAAACCTCTGGCCGGTATGCAAGCACACACCTTCACAACAGATGATGGAATGAAATCTTTTATTATTGCTGATGATGGTTTTTGCACTGCCAGCCATATATTGGCCTCACCAGAGCCTCAACAAAGCCATTTTTAATTAATAAAGCCAGTTTCAAATAATATTTAGAAGAACTACAAGGCAATAACTGCTGTTACATAAGCCTTATGTAACTGAAAACATCTCTATATTCCAGCAACTGATTTAGGCCTACACCTAAAATCAAAGAAAAAAAAGTTAAGTACAGTCTTACTTCTCTGGATTATCAGGAAACTTGATCCGCAGCTCCTGGTTTTTGTAGGATCTCTTCTCAAAGGTGAGAATCATCTTCTTCACTGAACTTTCATCCAAAGGTTCCTCCTGACCAAATCAGAAAAGGCAGAAAAATGAGCTTTGAATGGCTGGAGAAGTATCAGCAATGTGGTAGGACTGCAGCCAGGCCCAGGGCCCTGGGAATTCCAGCCAGCTCTGGAATCTCTCGGCAGAGAGCTGCCAAGGCCTCACATGCCATCACTACCCACTCCAGCTCAGACCACGAGCTGCTCTTTCACACCTGTTATAACCTGGCACCACCAGCTCATATCGAGGTTTTTTTGCTTCTGACATAAAGCAAACCCGCACTCACAGCCTGTGCCCATGGAGCGCTTCTTTGCAGAAGTCCTTTGTTGTGCTATTGTTTTTTTGAAGACTACATTTAACTGCCCTGAATTTATGTTCTTACGCATTTTCCTCACTTGGATAAGCTTTCACTGTTATCTTAAAGCCTTTTCCTAAAGAAAAAAATAAATCAATATTCTACTCTAGTATTTTCTCTTTATTTTGTAAAAGCTCCTAAGGTGTTTCTCAGCTGGAGTTGTATATTCACTGTACTGCAGCAATACAACCTCAGCTGCCTCCCTGACACCTACAAACATTTTCCTTAGTTTATGACTTTAATGCACTTCTTTTATTAAAAAATTGATGATATAGATTTCCCTGTGTAACCTCTTCCCTCTCCTCTGACTGTGTTACAACCACTATTTAAGAGAAGCTCTCAAAACAAAAACCAAACCAGACACCCTCCCATCTTTAGCCAAGTGCCCCTCAGGATTAAATCAAGAGCTGCTGCTGGTGTTGCAGATTCTTTGGTCAGTGACTCTAAGCAGCAATCTGGTATGAGACAGAAAACCTCCATTTCTTCAGCAAACTCCATTACAATAACAACACCAGCCCCAGCCTTCAGTTATGATTGGATTTCCTCCGTTCCTTTGCCCAACCTGTCTCATTGCCATCCCACTCATGTCACCACCCCATTCAGCCAATCAATACTACAGTGCCCAAAGCACATTCTTCTTGCACTGGGATTTCAACCCACACATGCTGACACTGCTTCCTTCTGTTCCCTTTCATTCTTTGCTTCCTCTAACACATATCACTATGATATCTCCATTAGGATCTGCTTTATATCTTGTATTGAATTTGCATTCAGTATTGCAGTGTCCTACAGATTAGCTTCTTCACGTCAAATTTACTGGGACAAAGCACATTTTAATGGCACTTATACTAACTGCAGTCCAAAGTAATAAACAAGAGATTTGAGTTCTAAAGCCTGGACTTTCAGCCTTTAAAATGTCTGGCTGGGAGGACTCCACTTGACAGAGATGAGAGACTGGCACACTGCAGGAATCCACAAGACTCCAGCCAGTCAGGAGGACTTCTCTTTTGTCGATCCATCCTCCCTGGAGCTGAAATGCTACAGAAATCCTGCATTATCTTTCTCTGCTATCAGAAACAACTGTCATGGCAATAGCTCAACATCAAAAAAAGAGGGAGATTCTTAAAGACGGATGCTGGCAATGCTGTATACAAAGGACAATGATATTTTACAAAGCTACACGATTCTGCAGTGGTGAATATCACTTGTTTTTTTATCAAACAGGACACAGGCAGCAGGAAGCAAATATCTTCTAGATTTATACCAATCCATGTGTCACATTTATAAAGTGATCTTTTCCCTGGCCCTTGGCAGAAAGGCCAATGCAGCATTGGATTTCTGTCTCCAAGGCTTGAAATCATTTACCCTTGACAGCTGCCACCCCCCTCCTCTGACCCAAGACCTTTCTTGTACAGAAGAATGTTTGTTTATTTGCTGCTGCTGCTGCTGCACAGCTACAAAGAGAAGGAGAAGCTTCATGGTTGAGGGTACTGATGAGAACAATAGTCAGGAAATTGGTTAGAACACAGAAACTGTTTCCTAAAAATGTACTTTAGAAGGTGATCTGGGTATTCTCAGACCAAACAGAGATTAGACTTGAAAGCCCTATCCCTTTTGCCCTGGCTTTAAATCTTCAGCTGATATATTTGAGAAATTTGAAATTAATGAACACCCCACAGGGCAGGAAAGCAAACCCACAACCTGAAGCTGTACGAGCACAGAAAAATCACGTTAAACCTCACCACCTACGTGGGAAGAAATGGGAATCACAGAGAAGGGATTTAGTGTTTGGTGATTTCCACTGCCTCTCCTTTCCCAGAGGACTTACTTCCTCATCTTCCTCTTCTCCATCCCTCTCAATTATCTGAAGGAGTTTCTTCTTCTCATCATCAGTTTCTTCCAGGGCAGCAGACTCCTCTTCCCTATGACGTCCATGCTCTCGGGCACTGGCTTGTTTCCGACGTGCTTTGATTTCCTCTTCCTCTTCATCACGGGGTCTTTTTGTCCCTCTGTTAGGCTGAAGTCACAGAAATAAAAGGTGAATGAAAACAAGTGTTTGGTGACCCTTGCAAACCAGAGTACCAATATTACAAGCCATACTGAGGAAATTCTTACAAGTTTAAAAGATTTGCTTACACGACACTTAACAACTCTGAAAACTGGAAAGGAAATTAATTTAGTGAAGTGGAACATCACATGAGTAGATGAATGCCTCTGCCAAGAGCTGTGTCAACATCCTACCTTCTTTGATCTATGAACACAATTCACGGGAAAATATCTTCATAGACAGCAAGGACAAGGAGTGCACAGACAAGGAGTGGCCGAGCAGCCCTGCTCAGTGGGGCACAGCTGCCCATCAAGGAACCCCAGTCTGCTGACTCAGCTCAGACAGCCCCACATTTCACAGCCAGCAGACTGATATGCTCAGCAGACAGCAGGGAACGATAATTTTTTACCCACAACGTATACAAGACTATATTGAATTCCTGTGTGCCTCCCATTTCACCCCCATCCTTCTGTCTGAAGTTTGCTGACAAGTAAAAGCAGAATAAACCCAACTCAGAGTAGGGAGGACAAGGAGGACTGCTGCTTGCTGCAGCTCTGCAGGGGCTTGACACTGGATTAAACAGTGCCCAAACCATCATGGTTTGCTTGGAACAACACTATTTCTAGTTGATTGTCAAAATTAAAGGTAATTTGCCAAGGACAAGAAGTCCATTAATCCTAATCCCATGTTTTCATTCAGGCAGAAAGGGATAAAAGCATTTGCAACAGAAGAAAAAATTTTCCCCTCAAAAGCTCCAAGGACATTAAATTTGGTCTCTCACATTTTTGAAGGACAACCAAGTTGGAACAGGAGTACTCTATGCTCTATAACTACAGCAAAACAAAGCTTCATTCTTCACTATTTAAAAGGAGTGTATGTATCAAGAATAACAAAATAATAACAAAAATACTTTTACATCACTGCTCAAGTCACCTGGGAGGTGGTTTTGTAACCTCATTAGGTCTAACACATACCCATCTTAATTTATAAAACACCACCCGGCAGGCAGCCCCTACTCTTCTGCTCTGTGGGGCCCTTTGTCTAAAATGGCAAAAATCACACCAGGCTTCCATGAACACAGGCCCTGCTTTTATGTGAGACTGGGATCCTTCTCATGGTTTGATCCAAAGAAAGGTGCAGAGGAAATAAGTGACAGTGTCATTCTCCTGCCAGGTCTGGCTCTAGTGTGAGCATCAAGATGGGAATTTCCAGCTCCCTGGCAGGTTGGGCACTTTTGGGCTGCAGAGGGTAATAAACCTTCCAGGCTCCTAAGGGAATCCAGCTGTGGTTCCAGTTCTGCCACGCACTGCACCAGTGGCACAGCCCAATGACAAATCATCAGGTAAATCATCAGCTCCGGAGAAAATGCTGCTTTCAGGAGATGTAAAAAAATAAAACTCCCCCAGCCAGCCCCCAAAAGCACATGAGGAGTTAATTATAGTTAAGAAGCAGGCCAGACAGCAGCCTGGCTGGGATCACCTTGTTTTCAGGGTTACCACCTTGTCACCACTTTAGGGAAGACGCAGAATCAAGTTTCCCAGACAACACATTAGCACAAATCAGAGCTGTATCTGCTCGCTCCCAGGCAAACCTGTTCAAGCTCTGTTATCTGTCTCCTTTCTCTCTCTATCTTCTCTGCCATTTCCATTACAGATGGTACATTCCTGACTTAAAACCCTTCTAAAGTGCCTCCATGCACTTTTAAAGCAGTTACTCAGCTCATAATTCAATAGCTGTGACTTGGAAGCATACCCAGAGATTCTGTGAAATGAAAAATTTATTTGCTTGGAGGGTTTTGTGGATTGGGGTTTTTTTTAAGCAGATTCCTATTACTTATCTTCTAGGTACATTAAAATATAATTTCACATAGATCCATTTGGAAACAAATGTGTCATTGACAACAACTAATAATTCAAACGCTCCCTGAGCAACCAGCAAAACCATAAAAAGAATAATGAAAAGGTGCTTTTCTAAATTACATCATCCAAGGAAAAAACTTCAGTAAATCCAAACTCCTTACTCAATGTCCTTGATGTCACAAGGGGCCCTGCCCTTCCTATGTCCTTCCATTCACTCCTTGGTAATGCCATCCTAAACCATCTTTGACAGATTAATGTCACAAACACAAATACAACAATTAGTGACATAAATCCCAAAATTTACATACAAATCTCAACAAGATTTGCCATGGATGTTCCTAATTTGGAATGGGAATCTCAATCCTTACTCTTATGTCTAAACATTAAAAAGGACCAAAGCCCTGGCAAGCCTGAGGTGTAATGAGAGGTTAAGGGAGCTGGGGGTCTATCAGATGCAAAGGCATGTGCCATAGGAAGGGACTGCATCCCTAACAAAACCTGAACTAAAACTCCATCATGAAACCATCCCCATTTCCTCTGAGTACACAATCCTCAAGATCAGAATTTACACCCTTGCTTCCATCTCAATTATTTCACCCTTTTTTGTATTTATGCATTGCTGGGGGAGGCTCTGTACCACGGAGCAGAATCATTATGATAAATCAGGGAAGTGCCCCGTGTGTGATCATTAACGCTGCCAGAGCCTGGCAATAGGCAGTAATTGAATTCGGGCAAACGCTATTAAGCAGGCATTAAGGCTTTGCCTCTCCTTATTGATGTTATGCAAAAACCTCGCTAAGAACATTGCTGTTCCCAACCAGCACTTATTAAAGCCAAGAAACCAAGGCCTGAGTGGAACACCTGGGTCCTGCTCATTCCACAAGAGATGCACAGTCATGAACAACTGATTTAAAGCAGGCATTACTTTCTGTTCATTGATTTTCATCTTGGGTTTGCATTTGTGTTTTGCAAAGGACTCTTACCAACTAGGAAGAATTAAGCTCATAGGTTGCTGCACCAAGCCTGGTGCATTTCACTCAGCAAACACACAGATTGTGTCCAAACACATTTATTTAACCAATTCCACAGCTTCACAGGCATCTGCACAAGTTCTGCCTTTCTGGTAGAAAAAAGAAAGTTAATCATTTGATAAACAAAATGTGGGGTTTTTTACTTAGCTGTGCTAAGGTGAATCTGGCAAGAGTTAGAATTCATTTGAAAATGCACAAGAAAAGCATTTTTCAATTGTTATGTTAGCTAAGCTTAATTCTGTTCCTGATGAATGCAGGGCATTCACAGTAATTTATTCAGCAGGCATTTTCATTTAAATCTAACACTGATAGCACCACACAAAAACCAATGAATACAAAAGGGTTTAAAAAAGCTACTGTTTATAAAATATGATAAAGTAAACAGAAGCTGGTAATTGGGAACAGGAGGATTATCTTTCCCTTTCTCTTGTAGTCCTCCTGTACTGGTTGCGTCTGTTGGCTGACAGACACTCCCTGGGGCCCAGCCTTTGGTACAGACTTTCCCCAGACACACCTGACACAGGTCCTGGTCTGGTAAGTCCAAGCCTGACCTCAGTGTGGGCAGCAGGAGCAGCATCAGCCACATGTCACATGAGGAACAGGGAAATAATGTCCTAAATCAAAGCACAATAATCTGCCAGCGCCCCTGGGCTCCCTCCAAGCAGTGATTGCACATTAATATCAGGGTTAAGTACACCACAAAATCAGAACACCCATTTCTCAGAATCCTGATTGCTTCAGCCTTTGCCAAACATAAGGAAGGTTTAGAGAGGCCTCAGTAGTTTCATATTACTCAGGAAATACTCAGGAGTTTCATATTACTAAGGTATCTGCTTTGCAAGTAACGTCATTACTGTGAAGCTCAGAAATTTTTTGTTAATGAAATCTGAAATAAATCTTTATAAATGATGCAGCTTCTGTGCCCACATCCCAGGCTGCTCTAAAGAGCCACTCAGAAAGCAGCACAGCAGCTGTCAGTTTGGGATCCTAATCTCCAGAGGAATCTTCAATGACTTCCTAATTTTGTTTCCAATGTTTGTGATAAACCAGGCTACGATCAATCTCACTTTCCCATGCTTTTTCTTCCTGAGGCATGACACACAGCACTTCTAAATGGTGCAGGATCTGAGTGCTAAAAACTGAAAGAACTGGTACCCCAGGAAAATCAGAAATCTCAGAGACCCAGGAGCTCCAAAATCACCCAATCTGAGGCAAATGCAATGCCAGGTGCACACTGTACCCACATGGAAATGGATTTTTAATTTCAGAGGGAATGCCCCCCTGTGCCCTCCAGCCTCCCTTGTGAGGCTCTGAACCACCCAGGAACACATGAGGGAGGGGCAGGACAGGGATCTTTCTTGACACCCCCTGGTTTGGTGGTCAAAGACAATACATTGGGAAGTAAACCAGAGACTCATGTGCCACCCTGTGAGAGCACAGCTCTGGCAGCATGGGGCCGTACTCCCAGGAGCAGAGCCAAGGGGTGAGGCACACAGCTGAGCCAGTGTCAGCTCCTTGTTTTAACTGCCAGCAGCAGAGGAGCTACTGGGGTAATAATGCTGTGAGCAGCCAACAACCAGCTCAGCTGAGCTGCCCCTACCATCAGATGCATCCATTACATTGCAAACTGACAGCAAATTATCTGTACCAGCAGCAGAAATGATGATACACAGAGATCCATCCCTGTACACACTGCACTGAACCCCGACAGACCCTGGGCACTGAAGGCAGATCTCACCCCAGCAGCTGCTGCTTCCTCTGCTACTTGATCTTACCGACAATCAGTGCTTTGCAATGATCACTCACACTGATGAAATCTGCCGTTAATGAAAATTCAAATAACCTCCCTTATTCCCTCCCAGGACAACTGAAAGACTCCGAATAGCCCCGGAGTTGGCTTTGTCCTCTTAATTACCCTCCGTAATCAGAGACCAAACACGGAGGATCTGGGCAAACAGCAGCAATATTTAATCATCACTTTAGACCATCTGCAACTGTTTTGCAGCAACACGTAAAGTTTATGGATTCCTGAGCTTTGGATAAACGGCCAGGTGCTGTTTAATTGTATTTTTTGTTGCAAGAGGTTTCTTTTCCCGTTCTGGCAGACACTTGGTGCTGAATTGGTGGCACGGTGCCTGCAGTCTTCCATGCCAAGTTTGGCTCTGAGGGAGAACATCTTCTCGCCGAAGCAAGGGCACAGATTACACATTTAGAGGAGAAAATTCAAAACAGTCTAAGAGGAAAGCAATTATTTTGGGTTGTGCTGAGGGAGGTTGAGAAGACCAACTCATTTGCAGCAAGAGATTAAAATCAGAGAGCTGAGGCATCACACCACCTCCCCGACAGCCGGTACCATCCCTGCAATGAGGACAGCCAAGGAGACCTTGAGCCAGCCCACAGCCCAGCCCAGAGCAGGGAAGATCCCAAATCCAGAGCTGGAGTGGGCCAGGAGCTGCTGGGGGAGCTGCCAAGCCACCCTCCCCTGGCCATCTTCTTCAAGCCACCCTCCCCAAAGGCAGAGCCTGACCCCCGGGATGGGAGGCAGTGAAATCTGCTGCTTCCAACTATTTTTCCCCACCTCTCACAGCAGGAATACCCTCACAAACGGGAATCTCATTTTCTCAGAACCAGAGCTATTTGTCTGCCTGCTGCTCCTCCACTTTTTTCACTTGGTACTCACCAATGTACCCAGTTCTGGAGGTCTGGACTCAGCACCACTGACTTCCAATGCTCCCTAAAGCATCACCCCAGCCAGTGACACAAGAACCACCTGCATTCAGCTGAGAGCCCAGGAGAGCACAGAGCCAGGGCAAATCCTTCAGGAACTATTTCAGCAGTTGGCTGAAAGCTGCAGAATGCTTTTCCCCACAGCTAAGAACAATTTTAGCAGCAAGAAATGGAATTAAAATTTAGATACCCTGCAGCTAAGCAGCACTTCTTTACCTTGACAGAACAGAGCCCCCACTGTCACAAGCAATCACCCCCTGCCCGTGCTGAAAGCTCATCCAAGGGAAAGCTGCACAAAATCCAAGTGAGCCAAGCAAAGTGGATGGACACTTCCCTCCAGAGTGGAGGGAATCCTGGGGAGTTCACATTCTGAGAGCAAGAGAAAAACCACCTAACAAAACCCCAAACTGGAACTTGCTTTAAAAATGACAAAGTTCATTCAGGTTTACCTCTCAGTGCCTTAACCTGCATGCCAGACACAAAAGGGATGACAACTGCTAAGCCCCAGATGGGGTGGAGAAGGCCAAAGAATCACAGGAATGTAAGAAATGAGAATTCTAATTTGATGTTGAGAAATCACATTTGAAAAATACAGAGGTGGAGTGGATGTCAGAGCAGCAGGGCTGTGCTGCTGGATGCAGCAGGATGTGGAGGGATGTTTGAGACAGAGAAATCCACAGAGGGAAACATCCTGGAGATTATCAAGGAAAAATCCAGTGGAGCTTTCAAAGACAGAGTGCCCCAGAAACTTCAATACCATTGGGAAAACTGCTGAGAAACTTCTCAAACCCAACAGCAACTTCCCCTTTTCCCCCGAGCATCTCCAAACACCACATTCCCAAAGCACAAACACGGAGTGAGCAGCAAGACACTCCCTTCACCTCTGTGCCCCACGGAATGAGGCACACCAGGAGGGCACCAGGAACTCTCTGCACACCAGGAGGGCACCAGGAACTCTCTGCACACCAGGAATTCTCTGCACACCAGGAATTCTCTGCACACCAGTAGGGCACCAGGAACTCTCTGCACACCAGGAATTCACACCAGGAGGGCACCAGGAATCCCGTGCTCTCAGCTCGGAGCAGACCTGGCCACACCTACAGGCTGAAAACGCCTCGGGGTGTTTTCCTCACCCAGGGAAACCCCACGGCTGCAGATGGGCTGAGAACTGGAGCAAAGCCCGGCTTATCCCAGCCAAGGTGTCAAAATGTCACTGCAGGTCATGCCCTCGTTCCCTGTTTCACAGGAACACCTGAAATCTGCTCCTGGACAATAAACCACTCGATACCTGCACACAACGAGCCATCAGTGACCGCAGGGCGAGGGAAGAAAATGCTCCGAGGAAAGGAAAACTTTTATAAGGAAAACTTTTAAAAACATATTTTGATTAAAATGAAATTAAATGGGTTTTGTCATAAAACAGAAAAAAAAAAAAAAAAAACACGGTGGAACAGCCACGGAGGGAGCTCAGGCTTCGCTCCAGCTCAGGCGGGCACAATCTGCCCATCTGTGGCCGAACCTATACCGGCAAAGCCGCGGTGCCCCCGGTAATCGGCTCCTACCGGGCACCGCCGCTCCGAAGAACGGGAAAGACCCCAAAACTTAGCGGCACTTTAACCAGCCCCCGTGCGAGCGCGGCCGGTGAGGCCCCGCACGGCGGCCGCCCCAGGCCCGCGGCCGCACCGCAGCTGGAGCAGCATCGCTGCCGCCGCAGCGGGACCACGGACGAGGTCACCTCCGCGCAGGGGGCCACGACACCCCCAGCACGGCCCAACCCCAACCCTCCGAGCTCACCTGGTAGCTGAGCAGCTCCCCCACGTCCATCGCACCCACCGGGCCCCGCCACCGGGAACCTGTCGCAAACCACCGGGGCCGCGCGACACCTCCCGTAAAGCAGGCAGCGCAGGCCGGGTGGCGGGGCGCCACACTGCCGGAAAGCGAGGCGAGGGGGGCCGTGCCGGAAAGGGAGAGGCGGGAGGTGCCACACTGCCGTAAAGCAGCGCGGGGATGTCGCGAACGGGAGCGGGGCACCGGGGCCACCCCCGCCCCTCACGGGTCCCGGGGCAGGGCTCGGGGCCTCCCGCCTGTCCCCCGGGGCCTCATGGTATAGGGCAGGAAGAGAACGAGGCCCCGATGTACCCCCGGTGACAGGAGGGCCGACCCTGCCCCGAGCAGCGGGTGCCACGGCGGGCCCGTCCCCGCTGTGCCCCGGGGGGAGCGACACCGGGCAGAGCCCCCCGAGCGCTGCCCAGGGCCAGCGGGAATCAGCGTTTTACGGGCCACGTTTTCCATAACCTTGCAAAGGCGCTGCCAGCGGTTATTGACAACACATTTCTATTTATACCCGGCGTCATTAACCGCTGTCACCTTGAAAACACGCCAATAACCGGGCCCCGAGCGCGGCAGCAGCGGCGTGACGGCCTCTCTGCTTGCTGAGGTCGTGACAAATCGCTCTGTAATTCCACAAGATGCAGAACCCCAGACAGACTGAGACATTTCTCAATTTAACAAATAAGAATAATTAGGAGAGAGTCAACTCGGCCAAAATCGTACTGAATTTATTTCAACTGTGGTTTAAAAAGCAAGTTTGAGCTAAAATAATTTTTCATAATGATCACAGCTATTACACAGTTATCTCAGCAGGAGTCTGGTTTGAGAAATCTCAGAAAATTAAAAAAATATATAATGTTTTTGAAGGAGTCCCTCGCATCCCCCATTGTTTCAAGAAAATATAGGAGATCGGTCATGGCAAAATTAACTCAACAAATCTGCATGTTAAAGATGAGATAAATTGAAGATAATTATTAGCTCGTCTGGCTTTGGGGGTATTGAGCGTTCAGATAATTCCCCAGCTGTGAAACCTCCACATTTGGAGGCACTGGAGGGGTACTGGCACATACTGGGAACAGGATTCAGCTACTGGGAAGCCTGACCCCCACCCAGGGATAAGCACAACAAGTGGGGATAAGAACTGACCACCCACAGACACACAGAACATGATGAGCTGCTCCTGCCCCGAGGCTTCCCCTCCACCTCATTCCCAGTGATGGAACAGCTCTGGGAGGAGCTGGGGGAAGGCAAAAACCACCAGTGACAAGAGCCCCAACCTAAACGCAGCAAGCAAGGCTGGCACCTTTGCCTCGAGCTTCTTGTTAAAGAAAGGGATAGAAAATGTTCAATTCACCTCCCTGACAGGACTCAAAGGCCAGGGGCAACACTCAAAAAAAAAAAAAAGCAGGAATTTGAAGAAGCCAGGCACCGCATTGCTGCCTGGGAAGCCAAATTCTCATCCAGTCCTACAGGGCAGGATGCAATAACAGAATTTTTATCCAATAAGGTGAGCTGGAGCACAGGGACAAAATATTGAATTAAAAAGCGAAACCAGGAGCAAAATCAAAGCATTAAAAAAACTCTCAAGGAAATAAATGAAGGATGGAGATGAGCAGCTGCATGGAGCTGGCTTCAGCCTCTCCCAGGTGGAACATGCAGCAAAGCTGGGTAAGGGGCTGAAGGCTCTGGATAGGCTGGAGCAAACCCTGGGACTTGGCTTGGTCAGGAGAACAAGGACTCCTGGCTCCCTCTTGCCAGGCACCCTCCTTCCACAGGGGATGGGGTACCACCCTCAGGGCTGACCATGTCCCCAGGCCTTTCCTGACACTTTTCCCTGGATGGGCACAGAGGAGCCAGGACCCAGCAGCAGCTGCAGATGAGGTTTATGCAATGGCCTCAGCATGGAAACACCAAAGCCTCATCCCAGCAAACCAGGGCTGCAGGGGATGCTCAGAACCATGGATGGGAGCTGAGGTGGGAGGAGGAGGAGAGGAGGAGAATCCTGCTTTAATTTTATTCCGAGTTCAGGTTTCAACCCAGATGCCTCGAGATCTAATTCCGAATAAATAATTGTACTGAGTAACCCAGGTCCCCCAGTGATTAACTAAACACACTGAGGCTCGCTGAAATTGAATTAGTGGTGTGCACTCAGCCGTTATTACCCTCCCCACGTCATGAATATTAATGAGGGGTTATTAAGAAATGTAAATGATGCCTCAGGGGGTTGGGAGCACCGGGGGTGCAGGGCCGTGTGGGCTGATATGACAAACCATTAGGAAAACAGCCTGATTGAAGCCACTTTTTAATTATGTCAGATCTCGCTCTTTGGCGGGTGCAGCCGCGTTTCCGGATGCTTTCGTCTTTATTAAAATGAGAAAAAGGGAACAAGTCAGAGCTGGAATGGGAAATGAGCCTTTGCATGGGGGAAGATTCAGCCACCCAACAGCCTGGCATGTGGGGGTGACTGGGTCCTGCACCCCACAGGGTCCCCCCTGGCTCAGCTCTGGCCAGGACACCCCCATGCTGACAGAGGGGGACACTGGCACCCCCACAGCACCTGCACCCCATCCCTGGACCCCCACAGTCCCCAGCTCCCCACCACAGCCCTGCTGCCTGCAGCCCCTTGCCTCAGTTCAGCCTGGCTGGGCAGTGGAGCGACTGCCACAGGCTCATGCATTTTAACAGGCTCTCACAGGGCTCCCCGCACCAGAATGGGAGCTGACAGGGCCAGCTGAGTTAATCAGAGTGGATAATGGAGGGAAAGAGAGAAATCTCAGCCCAAATTGCTGCAGAAATCATGAGCCGGGACTCAAAACCATTGAATTAAGCTGGGATGATGCTTAAAGGGGAAGGCAGCAGTTCTTCCAGCCTGCTGTCCCAGTGAGGCAGGGAAGGAGGATGGCCACAGAGCCCCTGTCCTCCCACAGAGGGTAGGGGCCACCAAACATTGAGAAAACCCCAGAGATGTGCACCTGGCACTGGGACAGACATCATGGTCCATCCAGCTCTGCCCCATCAGGGGGTCACACACTAAACAAAGCAGGCCAGGAGCTGTTCTTTGGAGGCAC
Source organism: Emberiza elegans (assembly GCA_024865655.1). Taxonomy (NCBI): domain Eukaryota; kingdom Metazoa; phylum Chordata; class Aves; order Passeriformes; family Fringillidae; genus Emberiza; species Emberiza elegans. The sequence continues at coordinate 18,180,383 of JALJVW010000129.1, forward strand.
CATCAGATCAGATGCTTTGTTGCAATGATGAGCAGAGCACAAGCCTGGACCTGCTCCACCATCCCACACTCACTCCCCTCCATGCGCTCACCCTCTGAGAGTATCAAACCCAGGTGTCTGCACAGGGCTGAGCCGCCAGCAAGGGGACAATGGGCATGAGATGGAATCACAGCCCATCCCCTGCGAGCCGCCGGCATCGCAGCGGTGTCACCGCAGACAGATGGAGCAGTCTGGGACAGGCACGCACGCAGGATCGTTGGGATTCAGGTCTCTCCGCCCTGATAGCTTCATAACACCAGGCTGCTGCTTAATTGCACCCGTAAGTGTTGGAATTACTGAAGGGTAAAATGCAAATGGTGTAACCTTTCCTGAGCTCACCCGGCACTGCTGTGCCGGCTCTGTGCCGAAGGGAACTGCCTGAATCCCTTCCCACTTCTTAATTGCTCAGAAGCTGCTGGGAGATGCCCTCCTCAGGCCTCAGGAGGGAGAGGACAGGCCCCTTATCAAGGTTGTCTGCTGGTTCCCCAGAGGGGCTGGAGAAGCCCTGGGAGCTGTCACCTCCCCAGTCTGACCATGATACCCATTCCAGCCCCACAGCACCGTGACCAGCTGAGCTGGGGCTGTGAAGGTGTAGGCACAGAACAAAACATGGCCTGTGCCCTGCCTCTCCAGTGCCACGTTCCCACCCTGAAAGCCTGGAACAGCTCCTGGCCAGGATCCCTGCGTGCTTGGTCCTGGGGTCTCGTGGTGCTGGATGCCAGGGCAGAGCACTGGCTGAGCCCACAGCACGGCAAGAGCCGGAGGGCTCCAGTGCCAGCACAGGAACCCAGCTGTGGTCTCATGGTTAATGAGATTTTCATGAACCGCCGAATCATTTGGTGGGAGGGGTGGAGACAAGCCCGGGTAATTAAAGGTTGCTGACCTGTGAAATCAGGCTGTGAGAAGCCAGGCAGTGTGCTGAGGGTAGATGAGGCTGGAGCGGGGAGGGAAGAGGAAGGTGCAAGGGGAGAGGGTGCCTGTGGTCAGGCTGTCCCTGCTCCTTACCTGTGGCAATGCCACTTACTGTCCTGGTACAGTTGGAGGCTGGGTGCTGAAGCAGCACCTTATTTATGGCTCTGCTTCCCTGAGATAAACTCCACAAAGTGTGACAATCAAAATTAAAGATTTCTCCAGAAAGGCAGCCTAGGGGAAATCACTTCTGCGGCCAGTGGAGATTTCCCAATGGTGACTTTTAAATTAAAGGAGAAAAAAATTTCTTTAATTTGGCAGCATGCATGGGATGCAGCTCACTGGGCACGTTATTATCCAGCTCAGCAAATGCTCCCAGAATTCACTCGTGCTCCAAATTACCAATCTATCTGTGAGGCTGTACATCCCCACATGTGCCAGCATCAACCTGCATTGGGGGGCTGCATCCTAGCGGGGACTGGGTGTGCCCTGACACCCCAAAGGTAAGTCCTGGCAGCTGCCCCCTCCCCACACAACCCAGTTTTTCTGTCCAAGCCGGAGCAGCTGCCACATGTCCCCAGTGCAGGAGCTGCCCAAGGCCATGGGGAATGGCGGCCCATGGGGTGCAGGCAGCTGTGGCCCTGCCTGCCCTGGCATAGCTCTTCCCCTCCCTCTCCCCCGCCCCTTCAGGATGAAGCAATGAAATTATTTTTCTACTTGAGTAGTTTTCAATTTAGATTAAGAAAAATCTGCGCTCCGTTAGCGATGCCGCAGTAAATCACGCACGGGCGGCGCGGCGCGGCTGCAGCCCCATCGCTTATCGCCTGCAAACCTTTTTTCACATTGACAGGCCCTGAGTGTGACATTGAGCAGGGCAGCAGCAGCCTGGCAGGGACACTGCAAAGGGTGGGAGATCCCTACCTGGCACTCTATCTGGGGCAGCACCCAGGGCAGGCAGGCACCCTGGGAAGGATCAGGCTTGCCACCATCCCATCCAATCCCTGCCAGTCCTGCCATGGCTTGACAGCACACTGGGGGCACACTAAGTGTCTGCTGGCAGCATCACTCAGTACTCCAGCAGCTCACCAAGCCCTTGCTTTTGCCCATCACACAACACAGCTGTGATGGTGCCATCGCTGCCTGCCCTGCAGCCACACCACAAGCAGGTCCCATCCTCATGCTCATCTCAGCACTGCCACCATCACCGTGCCAGCACCATCAAAAGGAGCATTTGACAGAAAACAAACCTTTTTTTTTCCCTCTGGTTCTTGCAGCTCGTTTATCGCTGGCGCGGGGCAGGCGGAGCTGTCAGCGCCTGAACCTCACTCATCCGTTTAACCTTGGGGGAAGAAACACATTTGTGCGGGATAACGTGCATCAGATGGTGGCACCAGGAGCGCCTGTAGCTGCTGCGCCTGATGGATGGGCTACAGGGGCCTCGCCTGACCTGTGCTTGTATGTTATCTGCATTGCTGCGGGAGGCTTTTCATCACGCCGACAGCTCCGGCAGCACCAGCCTGGCAGGAGCAGCTCACCTCACCAGGAATGGCTGAGGGCACTGCAGCCACAGGCACGCAGCCCCATGGCTGTACTGGCATTGTGGCACTGTGGCAACGAGCCACCATGCCAGAGGACACGTGTCAGGCTGTGCCCGTGCCAGATGCCTGGCTGCAGCGGGGCTGGAGGGACTGCGGGGAGAGCAGAGCTGGTGCCTGCCATGCCGAGGGGACAAAGGACACCCTCACTGCTGGCACTGCCAACCAGGCCAGCTGAAAGGAGAGGCCAAGCCGCTGCACTTGTTCTTTGGGTGACGTTTTGCCAACAAGGGGTCCTGTGACAGTGACAGAGAGGGCATGGTGCTGGGCAGCCTGGAGCCCCGGTGACAGATGAGCGCTGCCAAGTGCCGACACAAAAGCCATTTGGTGTAGGGAAATGATAGATGCTAACACTAATTTTAAGCACAGGCAGCCGAATTCCTCCAGACAGTCTCGGCACTCAGGATTTAGGGCACAGCTGCTGGGTTCAGATAAGGTGTGAAATCAGCCCAGCGTGCAGGGTGTTACTTGGTAATGAATGGCCAGTGATGGATGGGGGTGGCTCAGTGCTATAACCTCCACATTTGGAGCCTTTCAAAGCTCTTGCCATCAATCCTGGTTGCTGCCAGGCACTGGGAGGAGGAGTCAGGAACTGGCAATGGGTACACACCATGCCAGATGAGCACCACAGTTTGGATTCCCCCTGCACCACTGGCAGGAATACCAGAGGGGTCTGGGAACAGATCCTGCCCAAGCTGGAGCAGTTACAGCTGGTTTCTCCAGTACCAGCAGCAGTATGGTCACACACACCACCTCTTCTTTCTCTCACCATGGAGCATCACTGGCTGCTTCCATGTGCTGGCAGCATCCTGGTAAGGAGGGGGATGGTGAGTGATCCTGGCCTCCATCCCTGCTCACCCAGCACTGCTGTGGTGAGCAGCCTCAGACCCACGTGGACAGCGCAGGGACAGCGCCAGCCCAAAATATTTATGGTGAAAGTGATGCTGGAAATGGCAAGTGCTGTGCTTGTCTGTAGCGTTTAATCTTTCCTCTGACCTTATAAAAAAATCTATTTGTGTTGAGATTTTAAATTCACTTCCTAAATCATCCACTACAGGCTTCACACCATATTAATTCCTCCTCAAGCAAATGAGTTTGGTATTTGTTCTTTTCCGGTACTGCCAAAGCCAGAGTGCTGGAAGGATGAATGCCATGCTCCCCTCAGACATAATGCCTGTGCCCCAGCCAGCACTCTGTGCCCCTTGCACCCCAGTGAGCAATGTCACCCTGTGCACACACTCACCCCCACACACAGCACCTTTGAGGGGATCCCATCTCCTCCAGCTCACAGGAGAGCTCTGAGCAGGATGGTCACCTCTGTCACCTCCCAGGAGAAGGAAGAATCAGAGGTGGGGGTGAAGGCCAGGGTCTGCACAGAGCAGCAGCCCCCCAGGCACCCTCCTGCCTTGTGGGTCAGGGACTGCCTTGTGCCAGGGGACATGTGGCACTGCTGCAGCTGGGACAGATCGTCCAGAGGAGCACACCAACACACAGCCATCAGTCCAGAGCCTCTGTCTGCCAGGATGAGACACGGGTGGTCCTGGTATTGAGCAAATCACTGGGAATGCAAACCAGGTGCACCTGGGGAAATACATCAAAGAATTACTGCTGAGGAGGGTTACAGGGTGTTCCCTGCTCACATACTGCACCTGGACCCCTCTTCTCCTAGGATCTAAGGGGAGGGATTAATGATAAACCATGAGGTTTATCAGTCCCTGTGCAATGGGCATGAGCAGGGTGAGTGGACAACCTGCTCCTGATTTATTGTCCTGGAAACATTTTATATAGGCAATGTATTTAAAGGAACTAATTAGAATTGTATTAATATTTATGGACCATATGGAGAAGCTGATAACTACTATTGGAGGGTATTAGCTGTTATCTTACACTGGGCAGGACTGTGATGTTTGGAGGCAACTTTAATTGTGGTAAGAGCAGCCAAGGTCTCACCAGCAGTAGTGACAGCAGCCCACCTGTCAGTGCATGGCCAAACTATGCTGGAATTAATAACTGCTCACATGGTTCCCCTGAGCAGCAGAGCATCCCTCCACATCCCTCCACAGGGATGGCAGCCCCTGCTCTCCCAACCCCTGGAGCAGCAGCACGGTCTCCATGCTGGACACGACGTTCCCAGCCCTGTCTCTGCCAGTGCTCCCATCCATCCAGCCTGGAGCAGGGGGCCGGGAGGGGCCCCAGGGATAGGCAGCCCCAGCAGTCCCTGGCTCATCCATAACCAGCTCCCTGCCCGCGCCCGACCTCTCGCTATAGCAAAGTTCACATCAATTTTCCTTCCCCTCATTTGTCTGTAAACCATGAAGAAAAATCACCGCCGTCCGCCCGCATCAGGCACTGCTGTGATGTATGGCTGTAATAAAATCCCCATTTTGGGAGGCCGCCTTGCCGTGCCGCCAGCCAGGCGCCATGCGCGGCCATGCCACCAGCCGGGTGCCACGCGTGGCACAGAGCCGTGAGCAGCCAGCACCAGCCCAGCCTAGACCCTTGCATCCTGTCTTGGCTTCACTGCATTATGGATGGGGGATATTAGAGCTGCTGTTGAGCAGCAGTCCCTGTGAGTGTTCAGGCGGCCAGTGCTGTTTAACCCCCAGATGGTGAGGGACAGCTCAAGGCAGGGCTGAGCAGGGCTGCAGCAGGCAGAACCCTGCCTGTGCCGGGCACCCTGCTCACCCTGAGCTGGGGGACAGCTGTGGGCCTGCCTGATGTCCCTCAGTTCCCCAGCTCCAGGAACAGGGTCACATACAGGAACTTTCATGTCAGCACCCAGCAGCAGCCATGGTGCCAGCTCGGGGAGCAGTCTGAGAGCACGTGGGCAGGGACACCTTCCACTGGACCAGGTTGCTGCAACCCCTATGCAACTTGGCCTTGAACACTTCCAGGGATGAGATGGCCACAGCTTCTCTGGACAGCCTGTTCCAGTTCCTCACTGCCCTCACAGGGAAAAAATTCCTTCCAATCTCTAATCTAACCCTGTCCACTGTCAGTGGGAAGTCATTCCACCTTGTTCTGTCACTCCATGCCCTTGCCAAAGTCCCTCTCCAGCTCCCTTGGGGCCTTTTTAGGCACTGGAAGGTGCCGTAACTCTTAGGCTCCATAACGGAGCCTTCTCTTCTCCAGGCTGAACATTCCCAGCTCTCCCAGCCTGGCTCCAGACCAGAGGTGCCCCAGCCCTCGGAGCATCTCCATGGCCTTCTCCGGACCCGCTCCATCAGCTCCACATTCTTCTTATGCTGGGTCACCCCCGGGGATGGGGACGGGGACGGGAGGCGCTGCCGGAGCCCGGCAGAACCCGGTCCGCTCCCGGTCGGCTCCGGCGGAGCAACAGCCTCCTCTGCCGGCCGCCGCGAGGGATCGGCGCCGGGACCAGGACGGAACCGGCCCCCGAGCCGCCGCACACGGCGGGACGGGACGGGAGAGCCGCCGGCGGCACCGGCACCGGCTGGGAGGAGCTGCGGGGGCAGGGGGCTGCCCAGCCCAGGGGGTCCATGCCCCACAGCCCGGTGGCGGTGGGCACGCCAGGCTCACACTGCCATGTGCCTCCATCGCTGATGCCGCCCCATCGGGCACACAGCAGCCGGGCAGGAAGAGTGCAAGCCCAAACCCCAGCACCTGCCAAAGGGCCAGGGCTGCTCGGGAGAGGCAGGTGACCTCCCCACATCGCCACCACTGCACTGTGGCACATGCCACGCTGGGGCAAAGGTGTCACGCAGAGGGACCCCATGTATGTGACCAGGCTGTTCTCAAAGCCCCTTGTTCCTGTTCATGTTTCCTTTTGATTTAGACACAGAGTTCTGCCAGCAACAAATGCATTTGGCTGCTCGGAACAGGGATGACGCACACAGGAATTTCCAAGGGGGAAAGTATGATCGTTGAGCTGTAAAAGCCTGGGTGAGGTCACAGAGGTCACATTGGCTTCAGCACAGATGTCTGCATCCTGGCAGGCTGGCCTTGTCACAGCTTCCCAGGCAGGGCGTGTCCCTGGTGTCTCCCCACACACTGGGACCCCAGCTGGGGCCGTTCTCCAGCTCCAGCACAGGACAAGTCTCTTCTGCCAGCCCCTCAAAATGCCTGGTTCTGTCCCTCTGCACCCACTGCAGCCCTGGCAGTCCCCTGCCCTGTCCCCCAAGTCAGATTGCCTCTGCCCACCTTGCTGGCAGCACCTTCAGGTGCCCTTTGCCATTCAGTGAGGCACAGAGGGCTGTGCCTGTGTGGCCACAGCTCAACAATGAGAGGAGCCACAGAAGAGCCCCCTGGCAGGGCTGCACTCCCTTGACCATGCCCCTGTCTGCACGGAACGGGATGCAGGAAGCAGAGGTCCTGCTCGGCAGGGCTCAGACACAGCAGTGGCAGCACAGCAGGGTCCCCAAGAGCAGGGACCACCCATCACATGCTCAGCTGGGCTCCCTGTGACCCCCCACACCTTTGACCTTGGGCATCCCAGGGTCACCTCTCATGTGGGAGCATGGGGAGGTGAGAGGCAGTGCTGACCCCGCCACAGCACCCATCTGCTGGGACATGTCTGCAGCCAGTGACATGTCGGCACGGAGCCACCGGCCTGTCCCCACGGAGGAATGGTGCTCAGCAACGGGTGCACCCAGCCTTGTGTCTCATGGAGGCTTCCCACGCTCTGCTCCCCCTGAGGCCATGCTTGCCCGCGGGGACCCAGCCCGTTGTCCCCTGAGGCTCCACCAGCGGACGTGGCATGAAGCAGGCACCAGGCCAGGACTGGGACCTGCAGGTGCTGGGTCTATGGGATGGGCACAGCCCAGCAGACCCACAACCCTGTGTCACCCCAATAACACACTGCCAGCACAGCAGCCCCCAGGAGAACATCTTCCTGAACAGCCCCCTCTGGGTTCCTATCCCACAAATTCATCTAATCACTTGTCACAGCTGGGTAGTTCTGGGCTCCCCATGGCTGTAGAGTGACCCCAGCCATGGCCTCATCTCCCTTTCCCCATGAGAGTGCTGAGGGTCCTTTCCTCTGCTGCAGCCAGGTTGCCAGGGCTGGACAAGGCCAGGTAAATCATTTCTCAGGCCGTCATTGCCTCGGGCACAACTGTGACACGCAGCAGCAGTGAGTGTTTTGGCACACGAAGGTTGTGTGCATGGCCCCTCCCCAGCTCCACACAGATATAAACCCCGCCAACCTGCGCTTCTCATCCATACCTTTGACATTCACCAACATGAAGACCACCATCGTTCTGCTCCTGGGCATCCTGGCCCTGTGTGCCCAGCTGCATGCAGCCCCTACGGCTGATGAGGAGACAGGTGAGTGCTGGGGGGCTTGGGGTGGGTGCCTTTGCTAGCCCCTGGAGCTCTGCAGGGCTGATTGGGGCAGGGGTCCCACATGGAATGGGCAGGGAGGAGCCATCCCAGAGCACAGAGCCAGGCACATGCCAGGCTCCAGAGCATCCATGCACCACTGAAGCTGTGACCGTGCCAGCAGGGCCACCAAGCCCCGTGCCGCAGGGACAGCGTGGGCAGGGGGGGCTTGGCTGTGGCAGGATGTGGCAGTGTGGCAGGAGCCCTCAGCAGGTGCACAGCTGGACCTGAAGGGCCATGCACCAGTCCATGCCCATGGTGTGGGGACCCTGTGCTGCTCACTGAGGGGCCCAGCGTCTCCAGAGATGGGGTGTCCCTCTGTATCCCTGTCCTTGCTATCCCTGCTCTGTGCCAGCAGCGGGAGGCTGGCTCACTGCTCAGGGGCACCTCAGTGTGCCCCTTTTAATCATTGACCACAGCAGTCAGGTGATGCGACTCCAGCACTTCCCTGCTGCCATGGAGGAGCCACGGTCACCTGCGAGGCTTGGGTGCAGCCACCGTGACCAGGCTCAGTGCTGGTGGGCACAGCTCCTGAGGGATGCAGCACTTTGGGGCCTGGCTTGGGGCTGGTGACCCCCTGTGCTCAGCCAGGATCCTCCTTGGCCATGGGGACAGCTGGCAGACCCCTGTGCTCCCCACAGCCATCCTCAGCCTTTGCTGAAGAAGCACCTGGCAGAGGCAGGGTGGGGACACCAATATCCTGGATGCCATACACTGGGGACAGGAGCCAAAGCATTCCTGTCTCCCAGAAGGCAATGCCAACTGCGTGGGCTGGAGCTGCTGGCCCTGCTGCCAGCTTGCTCAGTCCCTCTCCAGGTGCTCCAGCTGGCTGCGGGCAGCTTCAGCTGGATTGTGCCCTCAGAAACCAGCTGGGCACCTTGGAGCTAGGGCACAAGTGTGGGCAGAACCACTGGTGCCCACACTGCTCCCATCAGCTCTCAGTTTCCCCTGTGGTTTTCCCTTCATCTCCTTCCATGAGCCTTCCATTTCTGGGCTCTGCTGTCATCCAGCTGCTCTGGTTGCTGGCATCCTCCTTCAGAGCCTCCCAGTGCTGGATGCCCACTGCCAGCACCAAGGTCACCCCACGCTGGGGTCACCCCATGCTTGGGCAGAGTTGTCACAGGGTCAGGCCAGGGCAATGATGCTCAAAGACAGCACCAGCACAGGGCCACAGCCAAGTCACAGTGGGACACCAGTGACCCTGGGTGGGTGTGGGACTGGCAGCAGTGCTGCTGCTTTAGAGAAGCTGCTGCTGGCTCCAGGCGGGCTCTGTCCCTGTGCAGCACAGGTAGGGATGGTGCAGGTCCCTCCTCTCCATCCTGGTGGGCAGTGTGCTCACCTCCAAGCTGCTACTACCCCCATCCCCCCCTGGCTGACACAGCGCTGTGCTCTGGCCCTGCTGCAGGGGCATTGGAGATGGTTGCTTTCATTCCTGGCATCCTGATGTTGGCCCTGGGCCTGCTGTGGGAGCATCCCAGCCAGCCTGAGGGTGGCCAGGTCCCTGCAGCTCCTCAGCAGGTCCCCATCCGGGAGGGCACAGGGAAAACGCTCCCTTGATGATCTCCCTGCCACCCCAGGCCTCTGCACTTGTGTCACTCCCACTGCCGTCAGCGGTGACATGAGGTGCGGCAGTGGGGCAGGCGGCTGAGCGCCGGCTCCTGTTCCTGCATAAACACCCGGCAGGGAGGGGACCACAGGCAAAGTCAAACAGTTACTGATTTACTGCCACGCCGCCGTGCCACATTGTTGACTGTGGGGTTAAATTACCTGGAGACGGACCCCGGCAGAGCAGACGCCAACTCGTGACTCAGGCAGGGATCATGTCCTGGCCCCATGCAAGTTTACAAGATGCCTGGAGCTGGGGCTGCCTGCACCAGCAGCAAGAGCACATCACCAGGAGCAGGGCAGGTTTCATCCTCCTGCAGGAGGATGGGTGCTGGCACAGTGCCAAACGCTGATGTAAGCCGGGCAGCCATGCCAGGTGGGCGAGCTGGGCCCATTCAAACCATCCCCAGCTTGACATTGCCAGGGGCAGTGAAGTGTCCTGAGCCACCAGATGTGCCATGGGGAAGGGTATCCCGGACAGGCTGAAGGGACTGGGGTGGTACAGCCCCAGTACCACCATGCCCTGGAGAACTGGGAGTGCATAGTGCATGTCAGTGACACTCCCTGACAGCCACTTGCACAAATGGTGGTCGGATGGTCAATCCGCATCCCCAGTGCTGTGGGAGGCTGTGAGGATGGCAGGGTCTGTGGGACAGGGCTGCGGCTGGGCAGGAGCTCCCATGGCTGTGGGAACAGCCGTGTGCAGGGCAGCCCCAGGGCAGGCACCTGCCCAAGGCACAGGGAGCCTGGAGCACCCTTCACTTGAGGAGCAAGAGCTGGAGGAGAACAGTGGCTGGAACAGGAGCAGGAGCTGGGTGAGCAGCAGCAGAGCTGAGCCACAACCCTGCGTGTACTGCTGGCTCCTCCCGGCCTCGGGCCATCAGCGACCCAGGCCAGGGGCTCCATTCAAGCTCATGCCCGTGGCCGGGGCGGTGCAGGGTGAGCTGAGCAGGGACGGGTCATGCCCCACTCCCGGCGAGCGGTACCACTTCATCCCCAGGGCCGATCCCTGAGGGCAGGGCCATGGCGACCCAGCGGCCCGGCGGGCTCAGCGCGGGGCTGCCTGCCTGGGGTCCGGCGTGCGGGGGCCGTGGCCAGGGGTGCTTGGCTGCTGTTCCTGCCCGGCGAGTTCTCAGCATGGCCGCCCAGTCTCCTCGAGGCTCCCCCTCCCTGGTCGGCAGCCAGCAGCAGCAGATACCTGATACTCGGGTTGTGCAAGCGCGAAGGGGGAGCCTGGCCCTGCCCGGCCCTTGGGAGCCACCCGGAAGGCCGAGCCCGCCGGCCCCACCTGGAGAGGAGCTTAAAGGCCGGCCGGGCGGCCACAGCGCAGCCGGTTCCTGCACCATGCCCGCGGCCCGCAGCGTCCTCATCTTGGCGGGGCTCCTGGCTCTGTGGGCAGAGCTGCCGGCAGCATCCGCCCAGAATGACACCAGTGAGTATGAGCGCATGGCCCAGCACGGCTCGTCACGGCACGCCCGGCGAGCGGCCAGCATCCCTCCCTCCCAGCCCCAGGGCAGCCGGCGTGGGGGCCGCGGCGAGCACCGGCCCGTGCCCCGCGCGGTTGGGCTCGGCAGCATCCCTGGACCCAGCCCTGGGGCCGGGGCAGCATCTCCCGGAAAGGGACGCAGCCCTCGCCCTGCCCGGCGCCGGCCGCCCCCGCCTGCCCACGGCCCCACCTTTGCCTTGCAGCCAAAGCCGGCGTGTGCCCCAGCCCGGCGACGGACGCGGTGAACTGCACGGTGGGGTGCCAGTCCGATGGCGACTGCGAGAGCACCCTCAAGTGCTGCCCGGCAGCCTGCGGCAAGGCCTGCCAGAAGCCTGACGGTAACACTGCCTCCTGCTCCTGGCCGTGCTGCCCAGAGTCGCTGCCACTGCCAGGAGCCAGCAGCCCGTCCCAGCCAGCAGCACGGGTGCTCCGGGGTGCAGCGGTGGCCACAGGCCTGGGTGCCCGATGTGTGTTCAGCTGCAGGACGGGGACTGGGGGCTGCACGGAAGCCCAGCAGGCTCGGGGTGTGCTCCTGCTGGGCCACGCTCACACCTTCCTCCTCTCAGCCATGCAGGGGCTGAGTGGACAGCCCTAAATGATGCTGGGGCTTGGGTAGAGGGGTGGGGTCTGCGCCATTCCCCATTGCAGTCCTTGTTGCCTGTTCAGCCTTGTGGGCAGCTGCCAGCCCAGGATGTGGGGGCGCCGTTCTGTTCCTCACCACAACAGTCCTGGACAGTGACCCAAGGAGATGGGTGCAGGAGCTGGAATCCACAGGTGCAGACAGATGGTTGTGACCTGGAGGCTCCAGTGCCTCCATGGCTGCTTGCAGGACTGCACTGGCTTGGCTGCACCACAGTGGAGGGCAGCGTGGTGCAGAGCCAGAGCTCAGTGCCAGTGGCAGGCAGTGGGGCAGCGGGGCAGAGGCCCCACACTGCTGGGCAAAGGCTCTTTGGGGGGCCCCTGATCCTGGCTGAGGCCTAGGCTGCACCCCCGTGCTATGAACAAACAGCCTGGGCCATCCATGGCAGTTGTAGAGGACAGCAGGACCAAGGTCTGCGTCATGTCTGCATGGTGCAGCTGTGCATCCTGTGCCAGCCCTGTGTCCCTGAGAGGGAGCACTGGGCACAGGGACCGTTGGGGACCACTATGCCGTGTGGCGTCCCTGACATGTCCCCATCAGGTCCACCTGGCAAGGAGCACCAACAAGCGGATCTATGGGATGGGGGAAATGCTGGGTACCCTGGTGGTCCCTCCTCCATGGCAGATAGGGGCCAGGGCCATGCCCACAGCTTTGGGAGCTGCAGGGTAGGCCCTGCCCCCATGCCAGGGCCAGCAGGTCTCAGCCATGTTCTTTTGCCTTTCAGAGAAGCCTGGCACCTGCCCACCCGTCAACCCGGGCATCCCCATGCTGGGCGTCTGCTCCAACCAGTGCAAGACCGATGCCAACTGCCCTGGGTCCCAGAAGTGTTGCAGAAATGGCTGTGGCAAGGTCTCCTGTGTGACACCCATCCCCCAGTGAGGTCAGTTGGGTGCATTCCAGCCCCAGGGATCCCACAGCACCTCAGCACGGTGCCTATGCACCCATCCTGCTCACAGCCTCTGCTCCTTTGCAGGTGCAGCCGCCTCCTGCCAGCCCAGCCACAGGGGAAGCTGCTGCCTGATGCCCATCCCTCATGCCCTGGCTGTGGCCCTGCACCATCCCCCCAACTTGGAGCCTTCAGCCTCAATTTTCTCCCTGGGGTTCTCTGCTCAGGGCAAGACCCCTGCACTCTCACCAATAAAGCAGCTTCTCCCTTACACGCTGTGGTTGCCTCTCCATCCCACACCATGGCCACCTCTTTGTTCCATGCTGTGGCCACCTCGGCCACCTCTCCATCACAAGTCATGGCTGCCTCTCCATCCCATGCCAGGGATGCCTGGAAGGGCTTCACACAAGTAGCAGCACTGACTGACTCTGTCTTGCCTCCAAGGGTCCTGTGCCCTGCCTGGGGCTGTCCCATCGGTCCATGGCCCCAGCTGTCCCTGCACACTGGCTCCTCCACCTTGGGTCCTCCACCATGCTCAGAGCACTGTCAAGGTGCAGCTCTGTCTGTGTCCCATCAGAGCAGAGGTGCTCTTTGCTCCCTGCAATGGCCAGGGGACAAACAGGCTGCAGTGTGTGATCATACACGAGCATCCCCAGACTCCTCCTTATCTCTGCCCTCCCAGCCTGGCCATGGCACCTTGCCCACAGCAGAAGCCTGAAGGAGCTTTTGGCAGTGCAACCCACATGCCACAGTCCCATGCCTGTCCCTGCCACATCCCTCCCCACCTGCTCAAATCTGGGGGGCTCCTGTTCCTGTCCTGCTTTCTCCTGGCACTTCTGCTGTCCACAGGTCTCCAGGGGCCCCATTTCTTCCATACCTGTGCTCCTGCTCCCAGCCCCTGGGATCAGAGCATGTCCCTCCTGCCTGGGAGGGGCTGGCACTCCCAAAGCCCCTGCCCTTGGCAGAGCCATTCCCTGGGACTGAGTGAGCCCCACACCTTGCCCAGCACTGCCCAGGGTCTGGTGCTGGTTCCCCTCTCTGCGGCGCAGGTGCAGGCTGTGCCAGCAGCACAGCTCCACAGCAGCTCTCCCTGCTCCACGTGTGCCAGGAGGGATCCAGTGGACACTGAAGACTGGGACAGGACACTGCTCCTGTGTCCCACCCATGCTCTCAATGGTGTGGCTCTGCGAGTGCTGCTCAGCCCTTGGCACAGCTGCTCACAGGTCACCAGTGACCTGGAAAGGGAGCTGCAGATGTGTCAGCCTGGGCCACGAGCCCAGCACTGCCCCAGGAGTCTCCCCCAAGCTGAATTGTTCATGCCCAGCACTCCCACAGTCCCGGAACCATGCTGCCATGAGAAGGAGCAGCTTGGCTTGGCCAGCCCCCACTCCAGCAGGGTTTAAATGCCAGCCCATTGCCCAGAAGCACATCGACTGCAGCGCAATGCTGGGCCACCCCACCCTTCTGGTGCTCCTGGCACTGCTCACCCTGGCCCAGCAGTACAGCCCCAAGGACCAGGGCACTGCTCTCACCCTCACTGCATCCCCACAACGGGCCCTGCAGGGACACTGGACCCCCACTGCCCCTCCTGCCCCCCCAAAGTGGGTGAGTGCCCGGCGGGGGCGAGCGGAGCCCCCTGGCCCCCCAGCCTGTACTGCCTCTCCGACCATGGCTGCCCTGGTGCTGAGAAGTGCTGCCAGATCGGGAAGGTCTGGACCTGCCTCCTGCCCACCACAGGTACTGCTGCTCACTCCAAGGGATGCCAGCATGAGGATCGGGCAATGGGTGGGATGTGGGCTGGTGCCTGTCTTGGTGCCTCTGGAGAGGGTGTCCCTGCTCCCTGGGACATGGCTGCATGGCTGCATGGAGCATCTCCCTCTGCAGAGAGCCCGGGATACTGCCCCCGTGCTGGCAGTGCCATCGGGCCAAACTGTGGGACAAGATGTCACAACGACATCACATGCCACTCGGGGGAGAAGTGCTGCACCCGCGGCTGCTGCACCCGCTGCGTGCTGGCTGAGCCAGGTGAGGTGTCCTGGAGATCCCCGTGCCAGGCTGAGGATGCCCTGGGGCAGCCCCAGGGGTCTGCAGCCCCCATTGCACTGTAGGGGGGTCATGGGCAGTGGGGGCAGGCTGGCTGCAGGCCGAACCCTGAGCCCTCCCTCCAGCCAAACCCGGGTTCTGCCCACGGAAGCGTGCCCAGAGCAGAGCTCCTGCCTGCCCCAACCGCTGCACCAATGACCGGGACTGCCCTGGGGAACACAAGTGCTGCTTTTCTGGCTGTGGGCTGGCCTGCACCCCTCCAGACACAGGTACAGCCCTGCCAGCCCTCTCTGATCCCCACGTCCAGCCCAGCACTGCACTGGTGCTAGCCCAGCTGCCCCCTGGCAGAGCCCAGAGTGTGCCCGGCCCTATTGTGGACAAGGCACAGCGGCTGTGCCTGGCCAGGTGTGCAGCTGGTGGCACCCATCCAGGCCCCAGGGAGTGTGTGCCACTGGCTGCAGCTCCCAGTGCCACACGCCTGCCCTGGGCACAGCCCCAGCCCTCAGAGCTGGCCCTTGGGTGCTGTGGGAAGGGATCCCCATGCCCAGCTCCTCCGTGATGGGTGGGAGATGGCTCTGAGTGTGTGAAAGGCTGAACCCCCTCCTGAGCCTCCCTCCTGCACCCCCTCAGACTGCAACCAGAACAAGGGTTGTCTTTCACCACTGCAGTCACCAGCTGGCATCCCATGCTGAGCTGTGACTGGTCTCACTGGGTCAGACTGGTACAGATGTGAGGCTGGTGACTGAGGTCATCATGGTGCTTGGGGAAGGAACATGGAGGCACAGGACAGGGACAGGATGGAGATTGAGGCCGTGCCAGGAGCAGGACTGGGGACAGAATCCCAGCACAGCTGCACTCTTCCCTGTCACCAGGGAGCCACCATGCCGCAGTGAAGCCTGGTGTGTGCCCCACGGTGCTGCGGGGCTCCTTGGGGCCCTGCCTGGAGCAGTGTGACACTGACGGTGACTGCACTGGGGACAACAAGTGCTGCACCACTGGCTGTGGCCACATCTGCAAACCACCCACCAAGGGTAAGCCATCGGCATCCTGTGGGGACGCGACCCCTGTGCCCCCTCCCCACCTGTCACCGTGACCCTCGGGGGGCAATGGGAAGCTGGGGACTGAGCTGCTCTCCAATGGGGCAGGAGCTCAGTGAGGAGCTCACCCCTGCGGGCAGGGCAGCTCCCCACCCTGGAGGGGTGCCCAGAGCCCCTCACCCCCTTCTCTCTCCACATGTGCCAGCATGGCCATGTCTCTGTCCATCCCCCTGCAGCAGAGGGTGATCAGGCAGCCAAGTGCCTCCTCCTGTGCCTGCAGGACAGGCACTGTCCCCCTGTCCCCCGTGCTGCCTGCAGAGCTGCAGTCAGGTCTGCATCCACCCACTGTGGGGTGCGGTCCCCTCCAGCCTGCTGCCTCCTGGGTCTAGCCTGGAGGGGACAGAGGGAGCCAGGGTGGGAGCACCACAGGGCCCCCATCCCTCAGAGAAGGAGCACTGAGGCCTCCTCACTGACCACCTCATTTCCCTCTTGCAGGTACAGCGTAGCCATGGCCGGGAAAGGCTGCACCAGGAGCTGCCATTTCTGGGTCACCCTCCACCCTACTGCCACTGCACCCATGGGCTGAGCAGAGGTGCTGCTGCACCCCACACCTCCCCTGTGCTGGACCCTGTTCCCTGGCAGGATGGCACCAGCAGCAACTCCAAAGCTTCTGGTCATGGTCCCTGGCATCCCCAGCTGTGCCATTAAGCGCTGCAAGCTGCCTGCACTACCATGGCCAAGATTCCCAGCAACCCTGCATGAGGCAAAACCCTGCTCCCACAATGGCTCCTCTGCCCCACAGCACTGAGACACAATAAACCATCCCACAGGCACCTCTGCTCTGGGTCACCATCCCTGTTCTGTGCTCTGGCTCCCAGAGGCACGGGCAGCCTGGGCTGTGTGCAGGCAGGGAGGCGCAGGCAGGGAGGTGCAGGCAGCCATCCCTGCATGCAGGCACTGCCCGAGGGCAGGGAGAGGGTCCCAGGTCCCAGCAGGTGACTTCCAGGCATGATCATTCCATGGTAACCATGCTGCTGGGCCTGGAGGCTGCATGATGTCCCCTCAGCAGTCATGGACTGGAAAACCAGTTCCTTCAAATTCCTTGTGCCAAGGAAGGGCTCATTTGCATCCCAGAGTGTCAAAACCTGGTGGGAAAAGCAGTCACAGGTCAGGCCAGATGGAGCACCCAGACAAGGAGGGGGCAGGGAGCACCACCCGTGTGCCAGGGGCCACAGCGGGACCAGCTTACTCATGGTGCTGGATGCCAAACAGTCCCATGCACGGAAGCTGCCCTTGGCTGAGGAGCAGCACCATGGCAGCAGAGCTGTTAGAACCCCTCGAGCTGCTCCCATGGCCATGCCAGGACCAAGTCCTGGGGTGTATCCACAGCCCCCACTCCAGGGAGCAGAGGGGTGACTGGGGCTGGAAGGAAACCCAGAGAGGGAGTGACAGCCAGCTCCAGCAAGGATGGGGTGGTGCAACATGAGGGGCAGAAGTGCCTGACCCCATCTGGCCTTCCCAGCCCCACAGGTCACCATGACCCCAAAGCAGGGCTTGGGCAGAGATAAGCGGGGTGGCTGGCAGGGCGCCGGTGGGTTCTGGGAACTGCCCCTCCTCCTGCCCCTCCTGCCCATAGCACAGCAGCCTGCCACAGCAGGCAGCTCAGCTTCAGCTGCCCTGCCACTTCAGGCGCCCCTGCCACAGACTTTAAAGCAAGCCCCAGCTCAGCTCCAGACATGCACAACATCCCCAGCAGCTCCATGAGCCCAGGAATGTTCTTCCTCTTGGGCCTCCTCATCCTCAGGGCAGAGCCGAGTGTAACACCGGAGAAGGGTGGTGAGTACCAGGAGTCAAACCCAGCAGCTGCCAGGCACAGGCAGCCTGGGAGCAGCTCCTTGCATTCCGGCCCGCGTGTCCCTGCCGTGTCCCCTCTGTCCCTGCCCAGCATACACTGACAGGGACCATGTCCCAGCTGGCTGCAGCCCCTGCACCACAGCCCCGCTGCCTGGGGGACCCTGCCCCACCCCAGGGTGCAGGTGTGCATGTGTGCATGCCCTCAGCCCCGTGGGCACCCCCTGCACCCCACGGGCCCAGCAACCAGCAGCTCCCAGCGGTGCCACGTTCAGCAGGGTCTCTGCTGCATCCCGGGCACAGACCCCTGCTGCCACCCCCCCGCCATGGGACAGTGCCTGGGGTGGTGGTGCCAGCTGTGGTGTGGCTCTGCCCACACCGGGGCACGGCCGGTGCCCCTTTGTTTGAGGCAAGCAGCTGCTGTTTGCAGTGAAACTCCGGCAGCGTCTGTTTGCAGCCCAAACACCCGGACGGGCTGATGGCAGAGGCGGCTCCGCCACAGCCCCGGCTGGCAGCAGGAGCCGGGCACAGGTGCCAGCTGGAGCTCGCCTGTACCAGAGGCAGGGCTGCCCCAGGTTTCCCAACATGGCCAAGAGGAGCACAGGTGCCAAGAGGAGGAGGAGGAGAAGGAAGAGGAGGAGACGGCAGCATGAGGAGCATGCTGCTTGCAGTGAGGATGCCCGCGGCAGCAGGATGCTCAGGAATAAATCCTGACCTCCAGCTGGGGCTGGCTTCACCCTGACAGGGCCAGTGACACTCCTTGTGGCACTTGCGAGGGCACACAGGGGCCGTGCCACCCCGCATCATGACATGCCATGCTACACTGTGCCACACTGTGCTGCACCGTGCAGGTCTCGGTGTGGGGGTCCAGCAGCCCCGGGCCATGGTGCAGAGAAGCTCCAGCCCCGGGCTGCAGTCCCTGCTCCAGCTCCCTGCGGAGAGACCCACATCCTGCTTCCCCAGGGATGGAGGATGAGGGGCTCTGGCGCTGTCCTGACATTGCCATCCCAACGCAGGGGGCTCCCAGGAACCGGGGCGGTGTCCTCGGGACTTCATGCGCTGCTTGCGCCTGGAGTCCCCGCTCTGCGCCAATGACTCCAGCTGCCCCGCTGGCCTCAAGTGCTGCCTCTGGGAGTGCCGGCTCCGCTGCATCCCCCCGGCAGAAGGTACGGCACCGTGCTGACACACCTCTGTCCCCAGCTGGCACCCTCCCCTGTCCCATTCCCTGTGCGCTATGGAGCAGCCCCTGTGCCCTCCTAAAGCCTCCTGAGTGCCGCTGGGATGTGTGGATGGGAGGCACAGGGGTCTGGCAGGGGCAGGTTTCCTGGCGCTGCCCTAGGACACTGCAGTGCCGCCTCACCTCTCGGCCCCTCGGCGCTGCAGAGAAGCCCGGTGCCTGCCCGGCAGCAGCCCCCGACGGGCTCATTGCCCCCTGCTCCTTCCCCTGCCTGGAGGACAAGGACTGCCTGGGAGCGCAGAAGTGCTGCCCGCTGGGCTGCGGCTCTGCCTGCCTGGAGCCGGCGCAGGGTAAGGACCCGGTGGGGATGGCTGCGTGCCCTGGCTCACCACAGGGACCCTGTGTGCCATGGTTGTCTCCCTGACGCCCTGGCCCCTGGGGCAGCGCACGGTGCTTTCCCTGCCCCGACAGCTCCCGACAGCTGCCGGTAAAACCCAACGCCGGGACGTGGCCGCAGGCACCGGGAATGTGCGGGTCATGGCAGGAACCAGGGACCCCCGGGGCAGGCAGGGCGGCCGGTGGGGGGCCCAATGGTCACAACCCGTCACAACCCTCTGCCCTGCCAGACCAGCCCAAGCCCAGCGAGGGCCCCGCGGTGCAGCCAGGACCGTTCCGGGAGCGGTGCCGAGGTGACAGCGACTGCCCCGACGCGCAGAAATGCTGCAACAGCAGCTGCGGCCACCAGTGCCCGCCGGGAGTGCCGGCCGGTGAGGCAGGACGGGACAGCATGGCACGGGATGGGACAGCATGGACAGGACGGGACAGCATGGGACGGGATGGGACAGCATGGACAGGACGGGACAGCATGGCACGGGATGGGACAGCATGGACCGGACGGGACAGCATGGGACGGGATGGGACAGCATGGACAGGACGGGACAGCATGGCACGGGATGGGACAGCACGGGCAGCGAGGGTGGGGACACGGCTCAGAGACCGGGAATGACGCCGTGGGGCTGCAGCCACCATGGCACAGAGCTCTGGCGCAAACGGGACCCCCCACCCCATGCTTGCCAGGGCGGGCTCTGCCAGGTCTGGGGTGGGGACACACTGCACAGCCCCCAGGTGGGCACTGGAGTGGGGAGGGAAGGGGACAGTGGAACCAGCCTCTGGTGAGGCCACCATCGTGCTCTCATCCTGCTCCACGGTGCAGAGGACACCAGCCCTGCCCCAGTGACCCAAAGGTCCCTGCAGCACCAGTGGGGATGCCTCAAGGACGAGGACTGTCCCCCGTTCCACGTGTGCTGTCACCAGCTGTGCACCAGGGTTCTGCCCACTGGCGTGCCCAGGCAGAGCTGGCCCCGTGCCCCAACCGCTGCACCGAATGACTGGGCCCTGGGGAACACAAGTGCTGCAGCAGCAGCAGATGGGCTCCGTGTGCACCCTCCAGACACAGGTGAGCAGACGGTCGCTAGGCCTCTCTGATCCCCACGTCCAGCCCAGCACCCAGCACTGGTGCTGGGACGCTGCCCCCCCCCTGGCAGAGCTCAGATGTGTCAGGACACCCCCAGGACAAGGCACAGCGGCTGCCATGCAGCCAGGTCTGCAGCTGGTGGCACCCATCCAGGCCCCCGGGAGTGTGCCCCTGGCTGAGGCCCCAGTGCCACAGGCCGTGCCTGGGCACTCGTGCAGCCCCCTCAGAGCTGGCCCTGGGTGCTGGCAGGAAGGATCTTCTCCAGCTCCTCCATGATGGGTGGAGATGGTTCTGAGTGTGTGAAAGGCTGAACCCCTCCCTGAGCCTCCTCCTGCACCCCCCAGCAGACTGCAACCCAGAACAAGGTTGGGACCCCACTGCAGTCACCCGCTGGCATCCCATGCTGAGCTGTGACTGGTCTCACTGGGCCGTGCTGGGAGCCGCAGATGTGGAGGCAGGACTGGAGGCCATCATGGTGCCGGGGAAGGGACATGGAGGACAGGACAGGGACAGGATGGAGATTGAGGCCGTGCCCAGGGCAGGACTGGGACAGAATCCCAGCACAGCTGCACTCTTCCCCTGTCACCAGGGCCACCATGCCGGCGTGAAGCAGACAGCGGGGACAACGGTGCTGGGGGTCCTGGGGGCCCTGCCAGGCAGTGATTCTGGCGTGACTGCCCCGGGGGACAACAGGTGCATCACCACTGGCTGTGGCCACATCTGCAAACCACCCACCAAGGGTAAGCCATCGGCATCTAATGGGGATGGCCCCTGTGCCCCCCCTCCCCACCTGTCACCGCGGACTCGGGGCAATGGGAAGCTGGGACTGAGCTGCTCTCCAATGGGCAGGAGCTCAGTGAGCTCACCCCGCGGGCAGGGCAGCTCCCACCCTGAGGGGTGCCCAGAGCCCCTCACCCCCCTTCTCTCTCTCCACATGTGCCAGCATGGCCATAACTGTGCCCCTGCAGCAGAGGGTGATCAGGGCAGCCAAGTGCCTCCTCCTGTGCCTGCAGGACAGGCACTGTCCCCTGTCCCCTGTGCTGCCTGTAGAGAGCTGCAGTCAGGTCTGCATCCACCCACTGTGGGTGCGGTCCCCTCCAGCCTGCTGCCTCCTGGGTCTAGCCTGAGGGGACAGAGGGAGCCAGGTGGGAGCACCACAGGCCCCCATCCTCAGGAGAAGGAGCACTGAGGCCTCCTCACTGACCTTCACCTCTACTCTCCTTGTACAGCGTAGCCATGGCCGGGGAAAGTGGCTGCACCAGAGCTGCCATTTCTGGTCACCTCCACCCACTGCCACTGCCCCATGGGCTGAGCAGAGGTGCTGCTGCACCTCACACCTCTCCCTGTGCTGGACCCTGTTCCCTGGCAGGATGGCACCAGCAGCGACTCCAAAAGCTTCTGGTCATGGTCCCTAGCATCCCCAGCTGTGCCATTAAGCGCTGCAAGCTGCCTGCACTACCATGGCCAAGATTCCCAGCAACCCTGCATGGGCAAAACCCTGCTCCCACAATGGCTCCTCTGCCCACAGCACTGAGACACAATAAACCATCCCATTGGCACCTCTGCTCAGGTCACCATCCCTGTTCTGTGCTCTGGCTCCCAGGAGGCACGGGCAGCCTGGGCTGTGTGCAGGCAGGAGGCGCAGGCGGGAGGTGCAGGCAGCCATCCCTGCATGCAGGCACTGCCCGAGGGCAGGAGAGGTCCCAGGTCCCAGCAGGTGACTTCCAGGCATGATCATTCCATGGTAACCATGCTGCTGGGCCTGGAGGCTGCATGATGTCCCCTCAGCAGTCATGGACTGGAAAACCAGTTCCTTCAAATTCCTTTGTGCCAAGGAAGGGCTCATTGCATCCCAGAGTGTCAAAACCTGGTGGGAAAAGAAGTCACAGGTCAGGCCAGATGGGAGCACAGACAAGGAGGGGCAGGGAGCACCACCCGTGTGCCAGGGGCCACAGCGGGACCAGCCTCATGGTGCTGGATGCCAAACAGTCCCATGCCGCGGAAGCTGCCCTGGCTGAGGAGCAGCACCATGGCAGAGCTGTTAGAACCCCTCGAGCTGCTCCCATGGCCATGCCAGGACCAAGTCCTGGGTGTATCCACAGCCCCCACCCAGGGAGCAGAGGGGTGACTGGGGCTGGAAGGAACCCAGAGAGGGTGACAGCCAGCTCCAGCAAGGATGGGTGGTGCAACATGAGGGGCAAGTGCCTGACCCCATCTGGGCCTTCCCAGCCCCACAGGTCACCATGACCCCAAAGCAGGGCTTGGGCAGAGATAAGCAAGGTGGCTGGCAGGGCGCCGGTGGGTTCTGGGAACTGCCCCTCCTCCTGCCCCTCCTGCCCCTCCCAAAGCAGCCTGACAGCAGGCAGCTCAGCTTCAGCTGCCCTGCCACTTCAGCCGCCCCTGCCACAGACTTTAAAGCTGCCCCAGCTCAGCTCCAGACATGCACAACATCCCCAGCTAGCTCCATGAGCCCAGGAATGTTCTTCCTCTTGGGCCTCCCAGCATCCTCAGGGCAGAGCCGAGTGTAACACCGGAGAAGGCTGGTGTACCAGGAGTCAAACCCAGCAGCTGCCAGGCACAGGCAGCCTGGGAGCAACTCCTTGCATTCCGGCCCTGCATCCCTGCCGCGTCCCCTCTGTCCCTGCCCAGCATGACACTGCCCAGGGACCATGTCCCAGCTGGCTGCAGCCCCCCTGCACCACAGCCCCACTGCCTGGGGACCCTGCCCCACCCCAGGGTGCAGGCTGTGCATGTGAGCATGCCCTCAGCCCGTGGGCAGGATGCCTGCACCCCACGGGCCCAGCAACCAGCAGCTCCCAGGGGTGCCACGTTCAGCAGGGGTCTCTGCTGCATCCCGAACACAGACCCTGCTGCCACCCCCCAGCCATGGGACAGTGCCTGGGGTGGTGGTGCCCAGCTGTGGTGTGGCTCTGCCCCACACCGGGCACGGCCGGTGCCCTTTGTTTTGAGGCAAGCTGCTGTTTGCAGTGAAACTCCGCAGCGTCTGTTTGCAGCCCAAACACCCGGACGGGCTGATGGCAGGCGGCTCCGCCACAGCCCCGGCGGCAGCAGGAGCCGGGCACAGGTGCCAGCTGGAGCTCGCCTGTACCAGAGGCAGGCTGCCCCAGGTTTCCCAACATGGCCAAGAGGAGCACAGGTGCCAAGAGGAGGAGGAGGAGAAGGAAGAGGAGGAGACGGCAGCATGAGGAGCATGCTGCTTGCAGTGAGGATGCCCATGGCAGCAGGATGCCCAGAATAAATCTGACCTCCAGCTGGGGCTGGGATCACCTGACAGGGCCAGTGACACCCTTGTGGCACTTGCGAGAAAGCACACAGGGCCGTGCTGAGCCCCCTCATCATGACATGCCATGCTACACTGTGCCACACTGTGCTGCACCGTGCAGGTCTCGGTGTGGGGGTCCAGCAGCCCAGGCCATGGTGCTTAGGACTGAGGTCCCGGGCTGCAGTCCCTGCTCCAGCTCCCCGGACGGAGAGACCCACATCCTGCTTCCCCAGGGATGGAGGATGAGGGGCTCTGGCGCTGTCCTGACACTCTTCCCCATCCCAACGCAGGGGGCTCCAGGAACCGGGCGGTGTCCTCAGGACTTCATGCGCTGCTTGGCGCCTGGGTCCCCTGCCTCTGCGCCAATGACTCCAGCTGCCCACTGGGACAACAAGTGCTGCCTCTGGGGTGCCGGCTCCATCTGCATCCCCCGGCAGAAGGTACGGCACCGTGCTGACACCCTCTGTCCCCAGCTGGCACCCTCCCCACCTGTCCCATTCCCTCGGGGGCTATGGAGCAGCCCCCAGCCCTCCTAAAGCCTCCTGAGTGCCGCTGGGATGTGTGATGGGAGGCACAGGGGTCTGGCAGGGGCAGGTTTCCTGGCGCTGCCCTAGGACACTGCAGTGCCGCCTCACCTCCTCGGCCCCTCGGCGCTGCAGAGAAGCCCGGTGCCTGCCCGGCAGCAGCCCCCGACGGGCTCATTGCCCCCTGCTCCTTCCCCTGCCTGGAGGACAAGGACTGCCTGGGAGCGCAGAAGTGCTGCCCGCTGGGCTGCGGCCTGCCTGCCTGGAGCCACGCAGGGTAAGGACCCGGTGGGGTGGCTGCGTGCCCTGGCTCACCACAGGGACCCTGTGTGCCATGGTTGTCTCCCTGACGCCCTGGCCCCTGGGGCAGGAGCACGGTGCTTTCCTGCCCCGACAGCTCCGACAGCTGCCGGTAAAACCCAACGCCGGGACGGGCCGCAGGCACCGGGAATGTGCGGGTCATGGCAGGAACCAGGGACCCCCGGGGCAGGCAGGGCGGCCGGTGGGGGATGCGGAATGGTCACAACCCCTCTGCCCTGCCAGACCAGCCCAAGCCCAGCGAGGGCCCCGCGGTGCAGCCAGGACCGTTCCGGGAGCGGTGCCGAGGTGACAGCGACTGCCCCGACGCGCAGAAATGCTGCAACAGCAGCTGCGGCCACCAGTGCCGCCGGGAGTGCCGGCCACGGTGAGGCAGGACGGGACAGCATGGCACGGGATGGGACAGCATGGACAGGACGGGACAGCATGGGACGGGATGGGACAGCATGGACAGGACGGGACAGCATGGCACACACGGACAGGACAGGACAGTGCTGGACCGGATGGGACAGCATGGACAGGACGGGACAGCATGGCACGGATGGGAGGCATGGACAGGACAGGACAGCATGGGACGGGATGGGACAGCACGGGCAGGAGGGTGGGGACACGGCTCAGAGACCAGGAATGACGCCGTGGGGCTGCAGCCACCATGGCACAGAGCTGTGGCACAAACGGGACCCCCACCCCATGCTTGCCAGGCGGGCTCTGCCAGGTCTGGGGTGGGGACACTGCACAGCCCCCAGGTGGGTCAAACTGGAGTGGGGAGGGAAGGACAGTGGAACCAGCCTCTGGTGAGGCCACCATCGAGCACTCATCATGCTCCACGGGGCAGAGGACACCAGCCCCTGCCCCAGTGACCCAAAGGTCCCTGCAGCACCAGTGGGGATGCCTCAAGGACGAGGACTGTCCCCCCGTTCCACGTGTGCTGCCACCAGCTGTGCACCAGGCACTGTGGGGCAAACAGCCCAGGTGAGGGGGGCTGCGAGCCGCCCCAAAAGCTCCACAGCCCCACGGCCCCTGGTCCCCACGGCTGTGTCTGTGCAGCCGCCCCACTCCATGCCTGCAGGGAAGGATGGATTCTGCCCGGTCTGTGCCGGGCTGTTCCCCAGCTACGACTGCAGAGCCTGGTGCCGGCACGATGGCAGAGTGCCCCTGAGGGAGAAGTGCTGCCTCCGTGGCTGCATCTGGCCTCCCTGCCTGCCCCATCCCCAGGTGCCACATAAAGGCAGGGGTGTCCCCAGCTCCAGGACTGTGACACTGGGTGGGAACACCCGGTGTTGCCGCTTGCACTCCCCCTCCCGCTGCCTCCTGCCCGCAGAGAAACCAGGCATCTGCCGCTGGCTGAGGAGGTCCGCTGGCCCCGTGTGGCACCGCCTGCCCGAGGACTGGCAGTGCCCCTGGGCTCAAGTGCTGCAGCAAGCAGCAGATGTGGCTCCAGACATGCTCAGCCCCCCCAGGTGCTCAGACGGTCCCTAGGAATGATTCTTCCCAGGAATGGTGGAATCCATCCCCCAGGCACAGGATGTAACACCCGGAGAAGGGTGGGGCAGGCACTCAGATCCCCCAGGACACCCAGGCAGCACAAAAAGGAGGTGGCTGCCATACAGGGTGGTCTCCTCCTGCTGTCCCTCCCTGCCCCTCTCAGACAAACCGGGTGAGTGCCCAAAGGTGAGGCCACAACACGCAGCGGAGCCGTGCACGGAGCTGGACTCGTGCAGCCACGATGGGGACTGCTCCCCCCAGGAGAAGTGCTGCTTCTCCGTCAGCCCTGCGCCTGCACCCCCTGCCCCCAGGGGCCCAGCAACCAGCCACCCAGCATGGGGGCGCGTGACAGCGGGCTGGGACCCATCCCTGGGGCTGGGACCCCTCCCTCACCCCGTCCTCCTCGGGCAGAGCCCCGGGGAGGCCCGCGGCAGGCTGTGCTGGGGCCGCACGCCGGAGGCAGTGTTTGGATGACAGCGTCTGCCGGCGAGGGAAAGTGCTGTGACACCGTTTGCGGCCCAAAGTGCGTGACGGGCGCCCAGAGGTAGAAGGCACAGCCTGGTTGGCAGGAGCGGGCACAGGTGCCATGGCAGCCAGGTTGTACAAGAGGTAGGCTGCCCTGCAGACAACGGGGACAAGAGGAGCACAGGTGCTGGGGAGGAGGAGGGGAGGAGAAGGAAGAGGAGGAGATTTGGCATGAGGAGCATGCTGTTGCAGTGAGGATGTTCATGCAGCAGGATGCTCAGAATAAATCCTGACCTCAGCTGGGGCTGGCTTCCCTGACAGGCCAGTGACACTCCTGTGGCACTTGCGAGGGCACTGGGGCCATTACCACCCCGCATCAAGACATGCCACCCCACACCAGCCACACTGTGCTGCACCGTGCGGAGTCTCGGTGGGGTCCAGCCTAACCGGGCCATGGCGCAGCCCCGGCTGCAGTCCCTGCTCCAGCTCCTGCGGAGAGACCCACATCCTGCTTCCCAGGGATGGAGCATGAGGGGCTCCCACTGTCCTGACATTGCCATCCCAACGCAGGGGGCTCCCAGGAACCAGGGCGGTGTCCTCGGGACTTCGTGCTGCTTGCGCCTGGAGTCCCCGCTCTGCGCCCAAGCTCCAGCTGCCCCTGTTGGCCTCAAGTGCTGCCTCTGGGAGTGCCGGCTCGCTGCATCCCCGGCAGAAGGTGGCATGGCACGGTGCTGGCACACCTCTGTCCCCAGCTGGCACCCTCCCCCTGTCCCATTCCCCTGTGCTGCTGGAGCAGCCCTGTGCCCTCCTAAAGCCTCCTGAGCGGGGTGTGTGGATGGGAGGAAGGTACGGCACCATGTCTGCCAGGTTTCCCTGTCCCCAGCTGGGCAGCAGCCCCGAGGGCTCAGATTGCCCCCCCTGCCCTTCCCTGCCTGGAGGACAAGGACTGCCTGGGAGCGCAGAAGTGCTGCCCGCTGGGCTGCGGCTCTGCCTGCCTGGAGCCGGCGCAGGGTAAGGACCCGGTGGGGATGGCTGCGTGCCCTGGCTCACCACAGGGACCCTGTGTGCCATGGTTGTCTCCCTGACGCCCTGGCCCCTGGGGCAGCGCACGGTGCTTTCCCTGCCCCGACAGCTCCCGACAGCTGCCGGTAAAACCCAACCCCGGGACGTGGCCGCAGGCACCGGGAATGTGCGGGTCATGGCAGGAACCAGGGACCCCCGGGGCAGGCAGGGCGGCCGGTGGGGGATGCGGAATGGTCACAACCCCTCTGCCCTGCCAGACCAGCCCAAGCCCAGCGAGGGCCCCGCGGTGCAGCCAGGACCGTTCCGGGAGCGGTGCCGAGGTGACAGCGACTGCCCCGACGCGCAGAAATGCTGCAACAGCAGCTGCGGCCACCAGTGCCCGCCGGGAGTGCCGGCCGGTGAGGCAGGACGGGACAGCATGGCACGGGATGGGACAGCATGGACAGGACGGGACAGCATGGGACGGGATGGGACAGCATGGACAGGACGGGACAGCATGGCACGGGATGGGACAGCACGGACAGGACGGGACAGCATGGCACGGGATGGGACAGCATGGACAGGACGGGACAGCATGGCACGGGATGGGACAGCATGGACAGGACGGGACAGCATGGGACGGGATGGGACAGCACGGGCAGCGAGGGTGGGGACACGGCTCAGAGACCGGGAATGACGCCGTGGGGCTGCAGCCACCATGGCACAGAGCTGTGGCACAAACGGGACCCCTCACCCCATGCTTGCCAGGGCGGGCTCTGCCAGGTCTGGGGTGGGGACACACTGCACAGCCCCCAGGTGGGCACTGGAGTGGGGAGGGAAGGGGACAGTGGAACCAGCCTCTGGTGAGGCCACCATCGTGCTCTCATCATGCTCCACGGTGCAGAGGACACCAGCCCTGCCCCAGTGACCCAGAGGTCCCTGCAGCACCAGTGGGGATGCCTCAAGGACGAGGACTGTCCCCCGTTCCACGTGTGCTGCCACCAGCTGTGCACCAGGCACTGTGGGGCAAACAGCCCAGGTGAGGGGGCTGCGAGCCGCCCCAAAGGCTCCACAGCCCCACGTGCCCTGGTCCCCACGGCTGTGTCTCCAAGCAGCCGCCCTACTCCATGCCTGCAGGGAAGGATGGATTCTGCCCGGTCCGTGCCGGGCTGTTCCCCAGCTACGACTGCAGAGCCTGGTGCCGGCACGATGGCGAGTGCCCCCGAGAGGAGAAGTGCTGCCTCCGTGGCTGCGACTCCGTCTGCCTGCCCCCATCCCCAGGTGCCACATACGGGCAGGGGTGTCCCCCAGCTCCAGGGACTGTGACACTGGGTGGGGAGCACCCGCTGTTGCCGCTTGCACTCCCAGCCCCGCTGCCTCCTGCCCGCAGAGAAACCAGGCATCTGCCCGCTGGCTGAGGAGGCTCCGCTGGCCCCGTGTGGCACCGCCTGCACCGAGGACTGGCAGTGCCCGGGGGCTCAGAAGTGCTGCAGCAGCAGCAGATGTGGCTCCGTGTGCTCAGCCCCCGAACCAGGTGAGCAGACGGTCGCTAGAGCAGTGATTCTACCAGGAATGGTGGAATCCAAGCTCCCGGGCACAGGATGTGGGACGGCGCTGCCACAGGGCAGGCACTCAGATCCCCGGGTCAGGACACCCCGAGGCACAAAAGGAGGTGCCTGCCATACAGGGTGGTCTCTCCTCCTGCTGTCCCTCCCTGCCCCTCTCAGACAAACCGGGTGAGTGCCCAAAGGTGAGGCCACAACACGCAGCGGAGCCGTGCACGGAGCTGGACTCGTGCAGCCACGACAGGGACTGCTCCCGGCAGGAGAAGTGCTGCTTCTCCGGCTGCGCCATGCGCTGCACCCGCCCTGCCCAAGGTGAGCGCGGCAGCGCGGCCACCAGCATGGGGAGCGATGTGACAGCGGGGCTGGGACCCCCGCCCTGGGGCTGGGACCCCCGCCCTCACCCGCGTCCCCTCCTCGGGCAGAGCACCCCGGGGAGTGCCCGCGGGCAGGGCCGTGCTGGGAGCCGCGGCGCGGGAGGCAGTGCCTGGATGACAGCGTCTGCCGGCGAGGGGAGAAGTGCTGTGACACCGGCTGCGGCCGGGAGTGCGTGGCCGTGCCCAGAGGTAGAAGGCACAGCCTGGTTGGGGGAGCTGGGCACAGACCGCCGAGGGCAGCCAGGTGACAGCACGGTGGCGTCCCTGCAGACAGCGGGGACAAAGCTGATGGCCGGTGTGTGGAGGAGTGCCAGGCTGATTCACAGTGCCCCCGGGGGCAGCGGTGCATCAGCATCGGCTGTGGCCACGTCTGCATGGACATCCCTGGAGGTGAGAACCAGCCAGGCCCTCTGGGAGATGTGTGGCTGCTCTGGAGTGCCCCGTGGTGAGGTGGCCCGGGCCAGATGTGCTCCAGCTGTGTGATTACCTTGCAGGCAGAGTGGGAGTGTGCCCCATCCCCAGGGAGGGGGGCACGTGCCTGGACCTGTGTGACTTTGACGAGCAGTGTCCCTGGGGCCACAAGTGCTGCAGTAACGGCTGTGGCCACGTCTGCACACCAGCATCTCTGCAAGGTCAGCCCCTCACACCGCCCAGCCCAGCAGGGACAGAGCCCAGGTCCCCTTGGCACCCATCCCGGGGCATTCTGGCCCTTCATCCCCAATGAGGAGCCCTCACCATGACCACACTGGAGCCCTGAGCTGGCTCTGCCAAGGCAGCTGTACCTGTGGGGGCCTCACAGATATGATCTGCCCCATCCTTCTTTCCATGCCCTCCCCTCTTTCTGTGCGAGTGATGAGCACACACAGCCTCAGACATTCACCAGGCAACCATGCTGCCCTGCCCACAGAGCAGGACCCTGTGGCTGTGCCCCAGCCCAGTGCTGAGCGCTGCTCGGAGGAGTGCGAGGCTGACTCTCAGTGTCCCTGGGGACAGAGGTGCACCCGCACCTCCTGCGGCCAGCGTCTGCATGGCCACCCCTGGAGGTGAGGCACAGCAGCCCCAGTGCTGCCCAGCACACCTGGGGTGTCTCAGCCAGGTGGTCCATGGCGGGGTGCTCTGCCCTGCAGGCAGAGCTGGAGCGTGCCCCACGCCTGGGGGCAGTGGGACGTGCCTGGACATGTGCAGCCTGGATGAGGAATGTCCCTGGGGCCACAAGTGCTGCAGCAACGGCTGCGGCCACGTCTGCATGCGGGTGCCCGGTGGTAAGGAGGCCTGTGGCCACCACAGACCCCCAGGGCTAACACCAGGTCACGCAGGGTGCCAGCTGACCTGTATGAAGGGCACAGCCCTTGGTGTGCTCCCAGCTCAGCATCACTGTGAGGCCAGTTCCCACTGCTGCCCCAGCAGATGCATTTCCAGGGCGAGGGGATCTGAAGTGATGCAGAGTGGGATGGAGCTCTCATGGAGCTGGCCAGCATGGCTGCAATCGTGGCCACTGGTCCCTCACTCCAGCAGCCTCGTTGCTCCCTAAAAGCACATCCTCCTTTTCAGATGCTGTGTGATGGGAGAGCAGCTCCTCTGCAGCAGGAAGTCAGGGGACATGGGGCAGTCATGAGCCCCAGCTGGCCTGTCCCCTCCCCACCACCTCCAGCAATAAAGTGTGTGCTTGACCGGCCCCAGCTGCCCCATGTGGTCCTGGAGTGGCCTTGAAATCACCTGAGGCTGCCAGAGCCAGGAGGTTCAGCCAGAGTTGGTGCCACAGGAGCAGTGAAGCAGTGCAGACACAGACCTGGGTCAGGGCAGGGTGGGGACGGGCACCACCCCAGGTGTCCATCGAGGCAGGAGCTGTTCCTCCTCTGTCATTCAGTGGCTTCAGCTCCCAGTCAGGTCATGTTGGCAGCTGGAAGGCAGGGCTGGGAGCCCGTCCGTGGCAATGGGAGCTGCAGGGTGGTGGCTGGGTGAGCCCCGCTGTGCCATGCTGCTGGGGGCACCCAGCACCCTGTGCCCATGAGGGAGGAGTGCCCATAGGGACGGGCACTGTCTGCTCCTGCCAGCACAGGCAGGAAGGACCAGACCCAGACGTGCTCATCCAGGGACCCGTCCTTGTATTGTCACAGTCCAAGGGGAGGGACAGGCTCCTCGGCTCAGGCACCAGGCATAGGAGGGGCCATCCATGCTGGCATGGGCACATGTCCCTGTCCTTAGGCCAGTGAGCCTCCCAGGCAAGCCACAGCCCCCAGCATGGCCACCCAGGCCCACAGCCCTCATTGCCACCAGCCCCATGGTCTCCCTGTAGGGTTGGGGATGTGGCCACCAGCAGCAGCTTCCCCCAGGCAGGGGCTGTGCAGAAGCCACCCCTTCCCAGGCCAGCACTGCCAGGCACCTGGAACTGAGAGCTGGGGCATCAGGAGAGGGGCCAGGAGCAGCTGCCAGCTGTGGCCCATGGCCCACAGCACAGTGCTAGTTACTGACATGGGAACAGGCCTGGAAGCACTCGCCCTTGGTCTCAAAGTTGTTCCTGTTGCCGCCGCAGCCGCCGTAGATGAACTCCTCACACTGCTGGCTGGAGGCGTTGAAGAAGAAGCGGCGGAACAGAGCCTTGCAGTTCCCACAGACTGAGGGCAGGTAGCAGAAGTCTGCAGGATCCAAAGGGGACAGGCTGAGCCAGGGCAGGGGGGGCACATCACCACGCTCAGCGCTCTCACGCCCTCAGACAGCCCTGCACAGTTCTGGTTCCCTTTCACTGCCATACCCTCGGTGCCCAGAGCACACAGCTCTGCACACACCTGCCCCCAGCCCCACACACCAGCAGATTCCCCGCAGCACAGCCTGGTGACCCCCAGGGTCTGCAAGACACATCAAGAGCTCAGGAACACCCCAGGGACATCAAGAGCTCAGGAATACCCCAGGTACCTCCTTTCCCAGTTTGCTACCCCATGTCAGCCAACACCTGTCCTGTCACCCACCCCTGTGAGTGCCACGCTGCCACTCCAGAGCCCCAACCACCACGGAGTCCTCACCCAGCACTGGCTCCTGGCATGTGTGGCCACACTTGCTGGGACAGCACTTGGTGACTCCGTGGCAGTCGGCATCGCTGGTGCAGCGTGAGCAGGAGGCACCCGTGTGGCAGGAGCCACAGTCCTTGTCCAGCAGGTCCTCCACCTCTGGGATGTGGTAGCAGTAGCCAGGCTTTGCTGCAGGAGAGGCCAGGAGGCTGCTGAGAGGCACACAGCAGGGGCCACAGCAGCCCCCCAGCACCCCAGGCTCCCGCAGCCCCCACTTGCAGGCACCTGGCAGCAGATGGGGCAGCAGTGGCACCC
The DNA here is from genome assembly GCA_024865655.1 of Emberiza elegans. NCBI lineage: Eukaryota > Metazoa > Chordata > Aves > Passeriformes > Fringillidae > Emberiza > Emberiza elegans. Next base: position 18,212,801 of record JALJVW010000129.1, read on the forward strand.
AGAGCACCCCCATTCCCAGGCCATGACCCAGCCACACTCACCCATCCCCAGCTCCTGTCGTCCCGTTGTGTGCGGGGCTGGGCTGGACCGCCTGGCCAGGGGGAGCAGGGCAGCAAGGAGGAGAAGACAGCCGGGTGGCAGCTCCATGGTGGCCTGGATGGCCGGGTCTGGCCCCGGGTGTGGTGGGCTGGGATTTAAGGTGTGCAGGAGGGGCGGAGGGAGCAGGGCTGGTGCCTAAACCAAGCTCATACCTGCCATGCAGGTAACGAGCCACACCCGGGCAGGGCCTGGTCTCCCTGGTGGCATCCTGGCCACAGCCCTGGAGCTGGGGGGACCGGTAGGACAGGACAGCTGTCCCAGCACAGCCCTCAGGGAGCCCAGCTGGGTGGCAGCAGCACAGCCAGGCTGGGCTGGGGACAGCACCAGTGACTGCCACAGCCTCCCGAGGACAAGGTTGTCTTGGGGAAGACTGGCACTGGCCTCTCCATTGCTGGGGATGATGACAGTGCCATGCCAGGGCATGGAAAGCTGCCAGCTCTGGTGCAGCCATCAGCCAGGGAAGGGCTGGGGCACAGCACGCTGCAGCACTGCTCTCCCCGTGCTCCCTGTGGTGCAGGTGCTGGGGAAAGGCTGTGCCAGAGGTGAATCCCTTCATGGCTTTCCCCCATGCTCCCTCCCGTCTGACAGAGAGCAGGACGGGCCCACGCTCAGGGCTGAGCCTCTGGGTACCACCTCGCTGCCTGCCATCGTGCCTGCGCAAAGCACGTCCCGCTGATGCTGCCATCCATCCCCATCCTGTCCCTTTGTCACCTCCTTCACCACCCTCTCTCGGTTTGGGGCCATCCCCTTCACCCGCGGAGCAGCAGAGCGGGGCCGTGCCCTGTGCCCTCCGGCAGAGCCCTGCTCCTGGCAGCAGGGCCGGGGTCCAGGGGCTCCATCGTGCCTTGGTGCCCCCGCCCCGCGGCTGGGACGCACCCGCCGGTACCCGTGGGTGGGCGTGGGGTGAAACCTGCCAAAGGAGGCAGAAACACATCAGGATGTTCCCATTCAGCAAGAATAATTGTTATCCTGATTACTGCCGTAATTATTGTCCCAAGGGGGAAGCGGAGGGCGAGGAAAGCTCCGTGGGGAGGGGCCAGGAGAGTCGGAGTCGGGTGGGGTCGGGAGGGCGGTGCCGCCCCCCGCCCACGCCCCGCCGCAGCTTTTCCTGCCCGTCCCGCGAAGCCCAGGATGAGGTCGCGGCCGTGTCCCCGGTCGGGACACGGTGACGTGGCCAGTCCTGAGCAGGGCTGGGAGCAAAGCCGGAGGGACGCGCCGGAGGCGCAGAGTCAGGGTGGGCAGTGGGAAAGATACCCCTGCACAGGGACTTAGCGGCCACCCTCGGTGGCCACAGCGCCAAAATCCAAGGGGCTGAATTTTCCTGCGGTCTCCCCGGGGAATCGCAGCAGGTGACCATGGACGAACGGATTGGGTCTTCCAGAGCAGCCCCGCCTGTCCCTGCACCGGCAGTAACAGCATGGCCAGGCTGGATGGATGGATCCCCACCACGGTGGATGCAGGGACGGCGCCAGAGATGAGGGTGGGCTGCTCTCAGGTAGATGCTGAGGTTTCACATGACAGAAAACCACCTCCAGAGGAGGACCTGTGCCGTAGCCCCTTGTCCTGCCCTGACACATGGTAAGAGATGGGTGCAGCCGGGAGGGCAGAGCCACCAGCCAGACCTCCTCCATGGGAAAGCAGTGACGGGGTACCCGGGGAGCAGCCGGGAATGCGGCACCTCCCGGGAATGCGGCACCCAGGGACAGGGACAGGCACAGGGACAGAGGCAGCCTGTGCCATGGGATGATGGAGCGGGGGCTGAGCAGGAGCACAGGGAGCCTGGACTGCACACACACGTGCCCACACCTGGCTGCCACGTGTGCACACACACTCATACACGTGCAGGGTGAGCCCTCCTGCCTCTGCCAGGGACGGGCCCTCCCGGAAGGCTCTGTCAGGGAAAGCCCCGGCAGCTCGGTGCCGTCCTTGCCACACCTGGCAGCGCGGCCGTGGAAGGGCAGAGGCAGCCGGAGCCCCGTGTGACGGGCATGTGAGCCCCCGGAGCCGCTGCCGCAGTGCCCAGCGCTGTCCCCAGCAGCAGGAGCCCGTGGCCCCGGAGCTCTCCTGTCCCCAGGTGTTGGGCCCAGCACCTGGCCAGGACATGCAGGGCTCAGGGGCCGGTGGCAGCGTGGGGCTGTGGACCGTGTCCGGTCACAGGACGTCCCTCGGGAACCAGCGATTGTTCCCGGAGGCAGAACAATGCCCGGAGAGCTGCCAGGGCACCACGGGCTGCTCCACAGCGCCCGGCCCGGGGAGCTCCTGCACCGTTTCACCAGCCCCGAGCAGGGTCCCCCGGCCCTTTGGTGCTGCCTGCCCCCCTCCTGTCCCCTGCAGCCGCAGTGGCGCTGGCTGCGCTTGCCTTGTGGCACAGCGGGGCTCACCTGGGACTGCACGGAGCCCAGCACAGGCAGCAGCACCTTCTGCCTCCCCCGAGGCTCTCCAGGCCAGCTGCCCGCGGGAGGGAGGAGGGGGGACGGGAGGGTTCACGCTCGGATGGAGCGTGTCAGGTGCTGGGGCACGGGCCAGGTCGTGGGCACCAACCTTGTGCCCCAGGAGGATTTAAACCCCTGCCTGTGCCCCGGGAGGCAGCCCCCACGCTGCCCATCCACGCCATGAGGCTGCTGTCCCTGCTCCTGCTCCTGGGGCTCTGCTGCCTCTGGGCCCGGCTGGTGTCCCCAGGTGAGTGTGGGTGGGCACAGGGGGGCACAGGGGGGCACAGGAGGATGTGGAAGCTGGTGGAACCATGCTGCAGGAGGATGTGCAGCCATGGGCACAGAGACCACTGTGACTATGCTGGGAGTGCAGCATCCCACCTGTGCTGTCTCCCCTGCATCTTTCCATGCTGCAGAAATGAGCACCAAACCCCCCCCAGGTCCCAGGGAGAGGTGTCTGGGGTCTCTGGAGCCCTCACCCCCAGGGTCCCGCTGTGGGGCTGCCAGATGTGCCCAGCCATGCTACAGAGTGAGGGCCTGAACACGATTCCTGTCTTTCCCAGAATTCACCTAGCCCCCACCTGGACCTGGACCAAGGACCGTGCAGCCAACCCACACCAGACAGACAGACAACAGCTGGACAGCCGGACAGCCAGCCATGGAGGGCTCCACCAGCTGCTGGATAATCACCCAGCCTCCCAGTCCCACCTCAGCAGCCTCAGCTCTGTGCTTGCCATAGGGGTCCCTGCGCCCCTCACCCCCAGTAAAGCCAGTCTGTGATGAACGATGTCTGGCTCTGCTGCATCCATCTCCTGGTGAGCCCCCACCAGCTTCTGAGGGACCTTCAGTCCCTGTGGGAGGGATGGGGTCCCTGCTCAAGCTTTGGGAAGATGCCTGGGGAGCCTCAGGGAGCCACAGACCCTATGGGGAGGTTCTCTGGTCCAGAGATGCTCTGTGGATCCTGGGTGGGAGCGTGCCTGGGGCTGACTCTGGGGTCTCCCACAGGGAACAGAAGCATTTTGCTGTGTAGAGGACCCTGCTGAGGCCACCCCGGGCAGGAGCAGCTCCAGAGGGTCCCTGGGCAGGGACAGGGCTGGGGCAGCCACAAGGGCCTGGCCGTGCCAGGCACTGACCAAGGACAGCCTGTCACACCCAGCCAGTGGCCAGGGGGGGTTTATTAGGAAAGAAAAGGTCCTGCCCAAAACACCACTGGTGGCCAGGACCAGCCCTGGTGGAGTGAGGCAGAGGAAGAGGCCCCTGCACCCACACTCTGTGGGCTCTCCTCCCCTCACATGCTCCTTGTACACCTTTTGGCACCAATGAACACGTGTAATCACTGTCACCAGCACCATCACCATCGGTGTTAAAGAAAGTTTTGACACCAGGCTCTGATCTCTGTCAGACAGATTTATTAGCACAGATCAATCATGAAATGTGGTAGCTTGAGCTGCAGCCCCAAAAGGAGGACCCCAAACAATGAAACCTCTGGGCAATTGTACCCTTAGAGTGTAAACTCCCCATCCCTCATGTGACAGTCCAGATCAAGAGTCTTGTTGGGCTCTGGGGTCTTCTCACTCTTCATTGCCTCACTGTTTTGTTACCAAGCAGCTGCCACGGGGTCATGCTCACACCCTCTGAGGTCAGTTTTGGTGGGGGTTCACTCAGACCTGTGCTCCATGTTATAATATGGTTGTTACAGTTCATACACCATGATCCATGGGCTGTCCACTCCAGCTATTCATTTTAAAGTAACATTTAAGCTACAGCTTCATCTATTCTAGTATAATGTTCAGATTGTCAGCCCTGGGTTTCACTACTCTCTATCTTTTACCTACAAAACGCACCCACTATGGTTCAGATAAAGTTCAACTTGCACCTAACAGGTCCAGCTCCTGATATCAAACGAGCACTCAGCTACTTACAAATAATAGAAAATTTTCAGCAGTCATGATCACCACACACATCATCATCATTGCCATCACCTGCCTCCCTGTCAGATCCACGGTCAGATCCAGGATTCTTTCCCTCCTCAGGGTTCCCTGGCTTCTCCCCCAGCACAGATCTCTCCCCGATGCCTCCAGCTTCTCCCCAGTCTCCAGCTTTGTTACAACCTCCAGCTTTTCCCCAGTCACAGTCTTCCCTCACATTCCGGGGTTTCTTTCCCTTAATTTGGTTTCTTGCCAGGGGAATTACTATAAACAATCAGCAAATGTTTACACTCCAGTGGGAGTTTGTTAAAGGTATATTGTCCCTTCTGAAGGAAATGCCAGTTTTTGTTTTCTCCTCTAATAAGGGGGTTAAAAAGGACACATATTTCATATCCAGTGCTGCCATCCATGGGTGTGTGGCAGCAGAAATCCCATTTTGTGCTGCAGCAGAAGCTGGGTATTGTGGTACATTAGAGATTGTTGAATCAGGGAGTGCAGGCGCTGCACAGAGCACACGCTGCAGCCTCCTGAGTTCAGGGGTAGGGCTGGCATTTGAGCCACAGGACCAAATGACCCTGCAGGACAGCAGACACCACGTTTGGCCTTTCAGAACACCAAAACCCAAATGTTCCATTATGATCTCTAAGTGCACAGCCAGTGGCTGCCATACACTTCATGCCAACACGTGCTCTTGCCCAGGGGCTGTGAATTAACCTGGCTGGTTTGGCTTTTGGCACTCGTTCTGTTTACTCCAGTAACTTTAACTCTTTGCTGACCAGGCTGAACACCCAACAACATTCTGTTAGAATTGACTCTCATGCTCCTGTGTCTGTTAAAAATTGCATTAATTTTTGTCCAATAGCATCAGAATGTCTGGACCATTATTGTGTCTGCCTTAATAGGATTTCAATTGCCAGATTTCAGTCTGGCCTGGCTTACAGCCATAGGGCTCTTGCAGATCAGTCATCTAAATCAAATCAAATGGGGCTGGTTTGGAGTATAATTTCCCACTCTATCCTAAGGTCCACTGGTTTCTTCTGTTTCTCTAATGAGAGTGGTTTCATATTCAGGGGGATTTGAAGGAAACAAAGAACAATCTTCTCCAGGTTCACTATGGTCAAGGCTACCCCAAATGTTTCCAGTCTCATTCTTCAGGGGATAAATGTTAGTTTTCTATCCATACAATGTCAGAAGACAGTGAGTCCACATAAATATAACTTCAGTCTATTCTTCTGACTTTTTTTTTCCTTTTCTTCCTGTAGCTTTTCTTCCTGTTTATGCAGCTTCTCAATTTTCAAAGGCAATAATACAGCTTCTTTGCAACCTTCTATTTCTTTCTCAGATCTTGTTTCTCTCTGCTATAGTTTTTCCTGTCCTAACAGGCAGCTTCTGTGCAACTGTCTAATATCTTACAAAAAACTCCTTTGCTCTTTTCATCTTTTATACGGTCCCTGGCCACCTTTAGCTTTTCTTCCACAGCTTTCCAATCCTGCCAGTTTTCATCGTGTGGAGCACAAATCTGAAAGAAAATCATTGAGCACATTGCTATGCATCTTCCCTCAGCCTTGGCATGTCAGTAGCCCACAACACTAAATCTCCTGTAATGCAGGGTCAATGGATATAAATTAAAACAATTGCTGGCTGCCCATTGATAACAGGACTCACATAATTTGTCCAGATTGGATTGGGGCAGTTGCAGGTGAAGTAGCAGCGAGCACAGGAAGCAAAGCAACAGGAACAGACAGTGGAAAATCCTTTTCAGTGGGCACCCAGGGAGGAGCAGGGTCTGGGCTGGAATTTACCCCAGGATATCATGTACCAACCCCACTCCTGGGATGCTGCTTTCCCCAAGCAGAGTTATCCCATCCATATCAAACTGCCCTGTGTACCAGTCCTGTAATCTATCTGTGTTGAAGGCAAATCAAAACAGTCTCTTTGAAACCCCCTGTGTGGGCCACAATTCTGCAGGTTTTGCCCCAGCATGTCAAGTAATATATGACCATTCCTCCTGGCAAAATATCACTGAGAATTTTAGAGATCATTTAGCAGTACCGACTGTCTTCTCCCTGTTCTGTAGTGCCTCAGCTAAGCGCATCCCCTTCTTTATGCCAGGTACATAACTCATCTTTCCCAAAACCCATGAAACTCAAAATTGTAGAAGGCAGGACTTGAACCTCCTTTAGAGATTTGACACTTCCTTACTCCAGAGCTCCTGGGTGAAACCATCCACTGCTGCAAATTTGGATATCTGGTGCTTGGAAGAAAACAGGCAAGTGAACAAGTGCCCCACTTGAGTTGCCAAGCTGTTAAAGAAATTTCTGACACTAAGCTCTCATATTCACTACATACATTTATTGGCATAGATCAAGCATGAAATCTGATCTGGATGCCACCAAAGAGGAACCCAAAAATCTCCGAAAATCCCAGGGCAATTACACCCTTACAATCTAAAATCTCCACCCCCCATAATCAGAATCATTTTCATTGCTATTGGAGTGATCATATTCATTGTAATTGGAGTCACCATCTTCACTGCTATTGGAACTGTCACTGTAGGTGTCATCATCACCATCTTCATTGCTATTGGAATTTTCATCACTGATGCCATCATCATCATCATCTTCATTGCTATTGGAATTTTCATAATTGATGAGATCATCACCATCATCATTACCATCATCACCATCATCACTGTCATCATCACCATCATCACTGTCTTTGTCCTTGCCATCAGAAGGGTCATTTTTAACACCATCATCACCATCTTCATTGCTATTGGAATTGTCACTGTTGACACCATCACCACCATCACCACTGTCTTTTTCACCATTACCATTATCATTGTCCTTGCCATCAGGAAGGCCATTTTTATCACCATCTTCTTTGCTACTGGAATTGTCACTGTTGACACCACCGTCATGATCATCATCATCACTGTCGTTGCCACCATGATCATTGCAATCACAAAGCTGATTTTTACTGCCATCATCACCAGTTTCACTGCTACTGGACTCACCAGTTTCATGGCTACTGGAGTCACCAGTTTCATTTCTATTGGAGCTGGTTTTGTCATTTTCAGGCACCGTGCTGAGCTCCCTCCCAGGCTCAAGGCTCAGGGTGCTTCCCAGCTGCCCTGGTGGTGGCCACCCAGCTGGAGCTACTCCATGGAACTCTGTAGGAGAGCAGAAAGCAGCAGCATCAGCCCCAGCATGCTGCCCTTCCATCCATGCCCCCACCCAGCAGCCCAGTTAACCATGATGCTGTGCTGTCTTCTCCTCTGCTGCTTTTCCTGGTGGGTTTCCAGGGCTCTGCCTGACCCCCGATGCCCTCAAGGCTGAGGCAACTCCCCAGGCTGGTGCCTCCAGCTCACGGCAGTGTCATGGTGGGGCTGGTGCCTGAGGGGCTCTCCTGGGCACCTCTGCCCTGGGGCCAGCAGCCACCCATGGCTGGGGAGCCAGGGAGAGCTGGCACTGTGCCACAGCAGTGAGTGCCACATGGCCCGGGCTCATCCCACCCCACTCCCCCGTGCCTTCCCTTGCCCTCACAAGGCAGCAACCTGGCACCTGCAAAACACCTGTGATTCTATGAAAACAAGGACAAAACATTCTTAAATATTCCTCCCACCCAGCCGTACTTGCCTGCAATGGGTGCTGCCTGCAGCTGCACCCACAGGGTGAGGAGCCCCAGCAAGAGGATGCTCGGGGCCATGCTGATGAAGTCTGTGCCCAGGGCTCTGCCAGCCCGCAATTTAAAGGGGCTCGCAGGCAGCCCGGGTGCAGGAATGGGAGGAGGCAGGCCACAGGTGACTTCAGGATCCTCCCACATTTCCCTCTAATTCTGTTTACCGAGGAGCCACTGCAGCTCCACCCTCAGCCAAGGCAGGAGCAGGATCCAGACTTGGCCGCGCTCCAAGGAGGACAGCACAAGGACTGACGGACAGAAGGGGGAACCAGGAGTGCACAGAGGCACATTCTTCTCTGCTGCTCTCAACAGGAGTCCCCACAATGACCTTTATCAACAGCAGTGACCCCAGCACCAGGCTCTGCCCCAGGGCTGGGCTGTGCTGCCAGCAGGAGCCTGTCCTGGCCCTGCCATCCCGGATGGAACAGGATCAGGGCAAGAGCACCTGGCAGCAGCACCAGGAGCTCCCTCCTTCCACATGCAAAATGCCCTCCATTCAAGGCTCCTGTTTCACACGTGGAGATTCTTTGCAGATTTTTGTGGGTCAAATATTCAAGGCTTCATTTGAGCACCTGTCTCTGAACCATCCCATTCCCAAGCAGAGTGCTCCAGCTCTGGCAGAGTTCCTACTGTCAGTTGCCAGGTTTAGGCGCACAAATGAGCTCCAAGTCTCCTGAGCAAGTTAATGCTGTTGCCCAGAGCCATGGTCCTCCCCAGGACCCCCTTTATCACAGGCAGCCCATGCAGTTCAGCACACTCTGGGCAAGGTCAGAGCTCAGTGTGTCTTTCCCCCAGACCAACCAGACCCCATCAACGTGGCCTCCATGCAGCTTTTGGGAACTCCTGAACGTGAATTGCAGGATTTAATGTCCATGCAGGAGAGCCCTAATTTACACACAAGCATTCAATAACTACATGAATTTGCAATGGAGCGCACAGTTACTGCATGCACAAACACCAAATTAGGTACTGTCCAACGAACATCTGCTCCAATGAAACAGTGCTGCACTAAAATAGACCTCTCTGGAGGAAAAGGGGACTTCAAGCACGAGAGCTCACCCAAGCTGAGGAGAACACAGGAACCTGTCTGCAAACTGCCAGCCACACTGCTGGCCTTCACCAGAGATGCACAGAGTAAATGAAAATTAGATGCACTGCCACACTGCCTCCCCTTTCCTCTGCATGTGATCTCAGGGTAAAGACATATTTAATATGTTTGAGACAGCAGATTAAGCTTAACTAAGATCCAATTCTGGGAGTGCTAACCCATTTAAACCAAGTTATTCTCCAGTCACCCACAAATGCGAGTTGGAATCTTATTTTCCAATTTTTTCCATCTCTATATAATTATTTCTTTCTGAATTACACACAAAGCAATGTGCAATGAATTAGGGTAGGAGAACTTAAGGACTGATCTGCCCAGGACACATCAGCACCAAGCACAAATGGATTGGAGTTTCTGGATAATAGACAAAGTTTAAATTTGCACTTGTGTGGTGAGTGAAATTAATTGGTTTGAGATTGACATTATTACTACAACTCTAAGCTGGCACTTGACAGGACGGCTGGAAAAGCAAAGTCGTGCTCAAAGAGCTTTCCACCAACATCACATCAAGACAATGCAGGGCCAGCGCAAGGGAAGGAGCACAGCTCTGCACAAACCTCCACCAATCTGTGTGGGAAGAGGGCTCATGGCAAGAAAAATGCTTTAAGTACAGGTTGATCCTTCTCCTCCTGCTGTGACTCAAGGTGGATGCAATTCCTCCCCGAACCACCCATGTCCATGGAGATGTGGTGCTCCACACCTGCAGCCACCTGGCGGAACCCGCCGGCCCGGTGCTTATCGCGGGTTCCTGTGGCTGCTCATCACCCCCGAGCTGGGCACCCCAGGCAGGCACTGCTGGCCAGCTGGAATCAGCAGCTCCAGCTCCCTTCCACGCACCTGCAAAACCATCTGGAACAACCTGAGGGATGGCAGGGCTCCTTCCAACCTCAGGAGTGCCGCGACAGAGAGCTCAGCGCTGCTGCTGCCCCCGTGCTTGCCTGGTGGTGCCTCCTTTTGGGAACATCACCAAAATTCTGGCACATTTCTGTTTTAGCAGACCATAATCCTGGAAAACATTTAGGGAGCTAATGGGGAGAATGTCTGACAAGCAAATTGCTCTGATGAAATAAACACCTGAGGATACTGAGGGTCAGAGGGACTTGTCCAAAGTCTCCCTGAGAATCAAACAGGAACATAGGTAACCTCAGCTGTGAACCAGGTGTTTGTGTCTGGCAGACATGCACCTACCACAGAGATCCATGGAAAAATTAACATTAAAAACAGGGCCTGAAGGAGACCCAAATAAGGCACCACATCAGTTAGATTTAGGTGATCCTTGAGATATGTTGTTCTGAAACCTTCTTGAGAAGGTATCCCTCTCCCTGCAAAAACAGCTACTCTGTCATTGAGATTTAAGTATTTTTCCAGGCTTCCATGTGTGGTCACTGCAGAGCCAACAGCTACAGCAGGAGAGTCACACTGAGAGGACACAGCCACAGGCTGCAGTGACAGGTGCTGAGAAACACCAGCACAACATCCTCTGGAGGCACCAACACAGCCCCCAGGCATTGGCCACAGAACCACAGAATGGTTTAGGTTGGAAAAGACCTCTGAGATCATTGAATCCAACCTCTGGCTGATCACCACCCTGTCAATTAGATCATGGCTCCACGTGCACTCATGCCATGGACACAAATGAAACAAGGCTGAGCATCTGGCAAAGCTGGTGGGAAGGAGATGCCACTTTCCCTGCAGCAGGGCTCAGGGCTGCCCCACTGGCACAGAGGACAGGGACAGCACTTGGAGGTGGCTGCTGGAGCACAGCCCTGCTCTGCACAGTGAGACCCACCCTGAGCTCTGGCACATCCCCTGTGCTTGGTTTCTCCCACTGAATCATCTTGGAATGAGGAAGAACGTTACCAGCAAAACAGTAAACGGTTTATCAATGCAACTTGTTATCCAGCTGATTCAACAGAAAAGCTTCTCTTCGACCACAACATGGGGTAAGATTATCTGGAAAACTACAGAAAAGTTGTTTTGACTGTTCTGCACGCATTGTACAAGATGAGGAAATGCTTTGGGGTGTTTGCTCAGAGAGGCAATGAGATTCCAGAAAGAGGAATTATACGAGCAAACACAGAGATCATGAAAGACTGCCATTCACACTCCAGCTGCAGGTACTCGGCTCTCAGGGCCAGGGGCCATGTGTGTCCAGCTCCAGCTCCTGCTCTGGGGACAGGGACAGGGGACTCAGGATGCCGAATGGACTCCGGATGCCGAGCCTAGCCAGGGCGAGTTTGCACTGCCCTGGATGCCGGACAGGGCGGGACAGGGGTTTTAAATGGACTCGGGATGCCCTGTCTCGCCCTCCGCACTGCCCTGGGTGGGACAGAGTGAGTTTAAGGCACTGGAGATGCCGTGCCTCGCCCTCCGGCACTGCTCTTGGTGGGACCGGGCGAGTTTAATGGACTCGGGATGCCGTGCCTCGCCCTCCGCACTGCTCAGCCCCAGGGAGGGCGGCGGGGACACCGGGGACTGCGCCCAGCGCCCCGGCGGCACCTCCGGGCGGGCACGCTGTGAGCCCGGGCTCCGCGAGCCCACACCGGGCGTCCCCCGGCCCTGCCCGCTCCCGCCCGGGCCCGGCCCGGCCCCATGGCCCCGGTTCGCGTCACATCCGTCGGGGCCCGATGATGCGGGCGCGGGATCCCCGCGCATCCGGTCCCCGGCCCCGCAGCCGGCAGCGCGGCCATGGGCGCCGCCCGCGATGCGGAGCAGCAGCCGGGGCCGCCGGGCGAGGAGGGCCCGGGCGAGGCCGAGGAGCAGCTGGTCAGCACGGTGAGGAGCGGGCCGCACCGGGCCGGTTTGGGGGGCGGCGGGGCCGCGGCTGACCCGCTGCTGTGTGTCCCGTAGAGCCCCTGGAACATCATGATCAAGCACCGGCAGGTGCAGCGGCGCGGGCGGCGCTCCCAGATGACCACCAGGTACGGCGGGGCCGGGATGGGCGGCCGGGGCACGGGGGGATCGGGTCAGACCGGGCCGGGCAGGGGGCTCCGTGCCGCCCTCCTGAGCCCTCCACCCGCAGCTTCACGGACCCGAGCGTGTCCATGGACCTGCTGCGCGCTGTGCTGCAGCCCAGCATCAACGAGGAGATCCAGGGCATCTTCAACAAGTACATGAAGGTGAGCGCTGGGCAGGTGGGCAGCAGCCTGGAGGTGCTGGGGACAGCTCGGCTGGCACCGAGGCCATCGTGCCTGGCTGTGAGCTGACACTGCACAGGCTGTCACCCTCTCCTGCCTTTTCCTCCCCAGTTTTTCCAGACAGCAGCCATCAACGTGCGTGATAACGTTGGGGAGGAGGTGGACCCAGAGCAGCTCATCCAGGAGACCTGCAGGAGCTGCCTGGAGCAGGTGGGTGCTGGTGAGGTGTTTCTTGGGTGCCCTGCCAAGCAAAGCAGCCTGGCTAGAATGCGTCCCTCTTAACAGCTTTGCTGTCACTGTGAGAGGACACCCACAGCCCTTGTGTGACTGCTGTGTTGGGATTCATTCTCACTGGGAAGAAGGGAGCTGTCAGGCTTGGGCAGTTCATGCTGCTTCTTCTCACTGCTGCTGTAGGAACATGGCACCTGCTGGAGTCCCACAGAAACTGGCTCCCAGCACATGTCAAGGGTCCTGGCAGGGCAGGGCAGGACTTTTCCTTTCACGTCTTGCTTATCTGCCAGTTCTCCAGAACTTACCATGCTCAGATTGTGCTTTTGCATCTGGCTGTCTGTGGAAGGATGGCATGGTAGCAGTCCAAAAGCAAAGCTGTTGCAGGGCTTTTAGGCAGATACGTAGAGGTGGGGATTGCTTATGGGGCCCTCTCTGAGCCCAGAATCCATGGAACCTTCTTTGTCTTCCTGCAGGCCAAGCTGTTGTTCTCTGATGGCAAAAAGGTGGTTCCCAGGTTGCCCCATGAGCAGGCAGTGACAAAGGTAATTGCTGTGATTGTACACAGAGGTTCAAATGACCTGTGAGAGCTGGGAGAAGAGTTGGGATCACTTTGTTCTCTGGCTCTTCTTGGCTGCCAGTGCAGTAGTGCAGAGGCAGAGTGGGGGATGTTTGGCTTGAAGGGAATACAGGGCAAGGAGAAGCCCAGGTGTGGGTGCTGCTTGCTGCAGTTCAGTGCTGCTCACAGAGGTGGGCTGGGGTCAGTGTTCACCTGGCCAGGTAGGGAGAAGAGCCCTGCTCATCCCACTGCCCTTCCTCTTCAGCGTGCCCGACAGATGGATGAGGAGCTGAGCCGCCGGGGGAGCCCCATTCCAAAAAAGGTACAATGGTTTTCCCCACAAGAGATTTCACGTTTTTGGAAGCCTGGCCCTCCTTCCTGGCCATTCCCACAGTGTGAGTGCAGGGAGGTGCACAGGCAGCTTTTTGAGCTGTTGGAGGTGCTCAGTGTGATCCCAGGCAGTGTTTTTGCCTGTGACAAAAGAAGCAGCTTCCCTGGGAGAGGGAGGGTTGCTGAGAGGGTTCCCTCAGGCAGCTCAGCTGGGTCTCAGAAGGGTTTTCTCCATGCAGAGGAAGGGGCGGCCTCCAGGACAGAGCCTGTCGAATGACCGTGGAGTCTCGGGCATGGCAGCGTGAGTACAAACCCTGAGCAGAGCCCTGCTTGGGGAGGGCAGGGGGAATGAGGCTGCCTGTGGGGAGCACAGAAACCCCACAGACTCTGCACAGAAAGCCCTCTCCTGCAGAGGGGTGATGGGAGTTCTCCTGGGTGTGGGCAGAAGCAGGGTTAGGTTGAGGTGTTCCCCTCAGGAGGCAAAGACCTTAAAAGGAGGGATTTTAAACAGGCCCAAAGGGGTGAAAAGGTCCAGATGGACCATCCAGAGTGCATGGTGAGACATGGGGAATGGTGGGATCTGGGCAGCCAGGAGAGGAGAATGTGCAGCAAAGCTGAGGGTCTGAAGCTGGGCGCTGTGGGGGGATGGAGGGTGTGAAAAACGGTGGACTGGAAGGGCTTGGGCTCAGTCCCTGCTGCTGGTGGTGACTAAACTGATCCCACTAGGACTCATTCTTACTGCGTTTTCCTTCCCCTCAGGTGGAAGCTGAAAGTCTCTGAGCCTGTGAAAAGGGATGGACCAAAGGTATTAGCTGTCCGACACTGCTGGGCTCCCTCTCTCCTCCCCTTTGCTCCCGCTGGCAGAGCCCTGCAGCTGCAGGAGCACAGGACAGCGGGGCTGTGCTGTGCCCTGATGGGGCCCTGGGCAGGGCTGGAGCAAGAAGAGGAAGCGAAGTGCCTGGAGGCCCTTGCTGGTCTCCCCAGGCACTGTAGCCTGCTGTATCCCCACGGTGTGGTGCTGCTGGGGCAGCCCTGAGGAGACCGGGAGTAGCCAGGAGAATCCCACAAGTGTTTCCCATGAGGGAAACTGCTTAGATCAGCCCAGATGGAATGTAACGTCCCTCCCCTGCAGAAGGCTGGAGGTCATTGGCCAGCTCCCTCCCTCCCAGCCTGGAGGCAGCTCCAAGGTTCCCTGTCAGAGAGCCGAGGCTTGTGGAGCATGGCCAGCAGCAACTTCATTTCTAATGTTGCCCCTTTTCCAATTGCTCTGTAGTGGGATCCATCCCGACTGACTGAAACCACAACCTTTGTGCTGGGATCTCGAGCAAACAAGTAAGGAATGGCCCTGTCGATGGAGGGTGGTGTCCCCAGGCAGGAGCCCGTGACACTCCTCCCGTCACTTCGCTTCTCTGCCTCAGTAGGAAGGCCTTGGGGAGGAGAGGGGTGTCCCTGTGCCACCGCAGCTGCCCTCCCCACAGCCCTAACACCCCTCGTGTTCCTATTGCAGAGCTCTCGGGATGGGAGGAACAAGAGGGCGACTCTACATCAAGCATCCCCACCTCTTTAAGGTCAGGTGCCACAGCCAGATGGTTTCCCATGGGAATTAGGAGTGTGTGCTTCAGCTCCCTGCTTTACCTCCTCCCCATGCCCTTGTTTGCTGTCTTGGAGCACGTTCCCAAGGTTTGGCTAGCACACAACACGAGCCAATGGGGTTGTGTGCCTGCCAAGGCGGCGGGATTGCCAGAGCCAGGGCTGAAGCTGGGGCAGGGCAGAGCGGGGGGCACAGCAGAGCAGGGGCACAGCAGAGCAGGGGGCGGATGGAGTGGGGGGCAGATGGAGCGAGGGGCAGAGCAGAGCCGGGGGCAGTGTCCTGCAGGAGGGGGGGCTGTCAGGGCAGGGTCTGTCACTCATTCTCAGCTCGGTCCTTGGTGCTTTATTGCAGTACGCAGCTGACCCGCAGGATAAGCACTGGCTGACAGAGCAGCAGCACATGAGGGCCATTGGGGGCAAGATGGTGAGTACGGCCAGCGCAGGGCCCGCCGCAGGGGTGGGGACACTGCGCTGCCGAGGTCTGTCCCCTGCCCACAGCACTGGGGCATGGTCAGGAGGCACAGCTGGCTCCCACCAGGACAGCGGTGGCTGGGAGGGTGGCCCTGCCCTGGCTGCCCCTCACAGGCACCCTGAGGTGTTCCCTGCCTTGTGCCACAGGCCTACCTCCTCATCGAAGAGGACATTCGGGATTTGGCCGCCAGTGAGGATTACAGGTGAGGAGCAAAGCAGAAACTCTGAAAGTGCTGCTGGGCCTGGGGCTGCTTCCTGGGGGGCCCCCATCCATGCTGCATTGCAGGGGTGTCCTGTGCTGGAGGGACTCCCTTCGTCATGGCTGGGGAGCTCGGTTATGGTTGGGGTTTGGTGCCCAGGGGGCCATGTCAGGCAACTAAGGTTTGGTCTTGGTGTTGGTTGGGGGTCCATGGTGGGTTTGGGCTCAGTGCTGGTTGAGATCCGTGGTGGCTTTGGTGGGTCTGGGCTTGGTACTGATGTGTGCCAGGGGACATGGTGGGTTTGGGGTCAGCAGTGCATGCTGGAGTCCCTCCATCCCCTCCTCGTTCCTCGGCAGGGACTCTGTTGATCTGCGGCTGGAAGAGCTGAAGCCTTTCATCCCACCAGCCTGGATGACTGAGAAGATGCAGAAGCACATGGAGACGCTTCGCCGCGGGGGGGAGGTGCCGCCCCCCGAGGACCCCCCAGAACCCTGATGCCCCCCAATAAAGCCGCTTCGCTCCCACCTCGCCGCTTCCTGGCACCGGCACCGGGCACCGGGCACCGGGCTCTGCCCGGGGAGGGGCCTGCGGGACGCGCGGTCCCGCCCCCGCGGGGCAGCGGCCAATCACAGCGCGGTGCGTCACCGGCCGGCTGTCAATCAGCAGCCGCTGGCCGTTACCGTGAGAGCTGCATCCTGGGCGGGCGGTGATTGGCCGGCTCGAACGGGGCTGCGCGCTGATTGGCGGAGGGGCCGCACGCGGAAATATTCAAACGGGGCGCGGGAGCGGGCGGGGCCGCGCGGGACGGGCGTACCGGAGTGTCCGGGGCCGCGACCGAGCCGCTCCTGCACCGGAGAGGGATTGGGACCCTGCCGCTCCTGCAACTGCAAAGGGGTCGGGACTGAGCCGCTCCTGAATCGGAGAGCGTCTGGAACGGGGGTTGGGATCGGGCCGCCGCCGCACGGGAGATCCCCAAGCACCGCCGTTCGGCACGGGGCAGCCCCGCTAGGGGAGCCCTGACCGCCGCTCGGCACCGGCAGAGCCGCAGAGGGGCCGAGTCCTGCCCCGAGCGGGACTGCGGGAGGGAGGGAAGGAGCCAGCGGAGCCCGGTGCGGCGCCGCCAGGGAGCGGGAGCCGCGTCCAGCCCGTGAGCCGCCGGCAGCGGCGGCCGGTCCCGGTGTGCTGGTCCGTGCCCCGGGAGCCGCTATGGCCTCACAGAACGCCGACCCCGCCGCCGTGTCCAGCGCAGCCGCCCGCAAAGCGGCTGAGACCGGGGCCACGGCGGCCCGCGGCGCGGTGGGGAAGAGGTGAGCGGGGCCGGGGCCGGGACCGGGGCTGAGGGCGGGGGCTGCCCCGGTGAGCCGGCCGGTAACGTGCGCTTTCCCCGCAGGCTGCAGCAAGAACTGATGGCGTTGATGGTGAGTGGGGCCCCGGGGCCGAGTCGTGGTTTGGGGATCCTGGGACCAAGCCGGGGGCTGGGGGTCCCAAAGGCTGAACGGGGGTGGGCGGCTGTCCGGGGCCGCCCTAACGCGCTGCCCCCGCAGATGTCCGGTGACAAAGGCATCTCTGCCTTCCCCGAGTCCGACAACCTCTTCAAGTGGATCGGGACCATTGACGGCGCCGCCGGCACGGTGAGAGGCGAGATCCCGGTCTGGGGGGGCCTGACGCTGCCCCAGCCTCCTCCCTTCAGCTGAGGGTGGTCCCAGCCCCCCACTGCCCCTCTTTTCCCCGAGGTTTTCCCGCACCTCTGGGGCTACGGCCCCCCCTGACTCCTGTCCCACCCCCAGGCCTACGAGGAGCTGCGGTACAAGCTGTCGCTGGAGTTCCCCAGCGGGTACCCCTACACAGCACCCACCGTGCGGTTCCTGACCCCCTGCTACCACCCCAACGTCGACACCCAGGGCAACATCTGCCTCGACATCCTCAAGGAGAAGTGGTCAGCGCTGTATGATGTCCGCACCATCCTGCTCTCCATACAGAGCCTGCTGGCAGGTGGGTCTCACGGACAAACTGTGGGGTGCTGGGGAAAGGGGGTGGTGATGGTGGGGGGCTGTCCAACCCAGATCAGGGCTGAAGGGTGATCAGGGCTCCAGGTCACCTCCCACCAGCTGACCCAGCCACTGTTTGCAGAGCCAAACATCGAGAGCCCTCTGAACACACACGCAGCCGAGCTCTGGAAGAACCAAGTCGGTGAGTGCCTGAAGCAGAACCCTCCTGCCCTCTCCCCGGTGGGATGGGCAGCAGCACAGCCCCAGTGCCTGTCTGGCCCCACAGCTGCCACTGCCTCAGGGTCCTTGGTGTCATGTTCTCCCTCTCTCCTCAGCCTACAAGAAGTATGTGCGGGAGACGTACAACAAGCAGACCAAGAGCCAGGAGACCTGACCATCACCACGGCCCCTCAGCCCACCCCCTCCTTCCCTCCCTCCCGGCCGTCCCCCGCCTTCTGTATCATAGGCTGTTTTTAAATTAATGTTGCAGTCCGAGCCGCGGTTAATGTATAAATAAATGCAGGTTTATAACTTCTGCAGGGGATTCTGTGGCTGCTCCAGCACACTCTGAGTGCCCAGAGGCCCCTCTGCAAGTGTGGGCAGGAAGGGTGGAAGGATACTGACCCCCCTGTGGGGTAACAGGACTTTATCAAGATTTGGGAGCCTGGAGTGATCCCATTTTGTCTACAGGGGTGGGAGCAGCCCCACCATCACCTGTAAGGGCAGGGGTTGAGGTCTGTAGGGGTACCTCTGTCCCCTGCTCTGTGACAGGGGTGCCACCTCTCCTGCCCCCCTAGCTCACAGCACCCCACAGCAGTGCCCAGCACAGGCGCCTCCCCAGGCCGCTCTCTCTGTGGGGCTGCTTGTCTCCGCTGGCTGCGTGGTCTCTGTGGCTTCCACTGTCCATGGTGGAATGTTGGCTCCGCTCTCCATCTCTGCCAGCGTGGCCCTCACCTGCTCGATCTCCTCCTCCAAGCTCTGGGCGGTCGGGGGCTGTGTGGGACCCCCTCCTCTCCGGCTGGGCAGCCCCCAGGCCCCCAGCCCAGTGCGCAGCGGGGCAACGCCACCCCTGCACGGAGAAGAGCCGGCAGAGGTGCTGGGCTCTGTGCAGGTCCTGCAGGAAGAGCTCCAGGGCGGAGAGGAAGAGCACCCAGAGCCGCTCCAGCTCCTGCCGCTCCCGAGGGCAGGCGGGGCCCTGCCGCAGCCCGCCAGCAGCGCCCGCCGCAGCCCTGTGGGATCAGCGTGTGAGCTGGGCGGCCCTGAGGGGCAGGCAGGGTGGGTGCAGAGGCTCCCCGTGGCTGCTGCCCGGAACAGCAGTGCCCTCCTTACCCATGCTGAGCTCACAGGCCTCCGCGCTCCTCCTGCAGGCGCCCTCCTCGCAGCCGGGGCCGTCACCGCTCCCCCCGGCTGCAGCACCAGCTGCCGGTGTCCGGCCGTGGCCTTGCACAGGGCAGCCTGGGCTGTGGCACACGTTCCCACTGCCCCCCCCCGCGGCACGCGTCCTTCTGCCGGGTGCCATTACAGCCCCTGACAGCAGGGCAGGGGCAGGATGGCCGCAGTGGCCGCTGGCTCTCCGGGGCTCCGGCTGCTCTGTGCCACAGCGCTGCGCTATGGGTATGCGACCAGCTCTGAGCTGTGTTTTGGTTCGGTGGTCCCACCCATCCTGGCTGGGACTGCACCGCCTCATCCCCCTGCTGAGCTCCGCCCCTGCTGCTCCCCAGGGAGCTGTGATTTCCAGCAGGCTGGCACAGCCTCTTCACAGAGGGACGCAGGCACAAGTGTCACCTTTCCCTGTAGGGAAGGGGCCTCCTGCCCTTCCACCTTATAGCCAGGTCCTCTGGGTGGGAGATGTGAGTCCCAGTGTGGGGCCGGCAGTGGTGGCTCTCTAGAACCCTGTGGTCCCACAGCCCTGCCCCGGCAGGACCCTCAGGGCCAGGGCCAGGCTCCTCAGCCTCTGTCGTGTGAACGAGCTGCTCGGCACGGAAACTCTGAGCTCAGCACTGGCGCCTGCCCAAGAGGCCGTGGGAACCACAACTCTGGGCTGCCCTGCAGCACTGCTCTGTGGTGTGAGCCCGCCCACGTTCCCTCCCTGGGGAGCAGAGCAGGGACACACTGCCCCCCCCCATGCACCCCAGTGAAATCCTGCACCGGCAGCTCAAGCCTTTCCTCTTTAATTGAGGCTCGGATCAAAGCCACAGGTGACAGATGGGAGGAAAAGCTCAGCCGCCAGTGGTGAGATGAGACCGGGACCTGGCACAGAGCGAGGTCCCAGCCAGTGCTGAGGGCCAGATGCTGTGGAGCTGCTGCTCCCTGGACAGCAGGGGAGCAGGGGCTGGGTGCAGCAGCTGGCCTGAGGAATGTCTGGTCCCTTACTGCACCCTCCATCATCTTCAAGAACTCTGCAAGAGAGCAGCAGCCTCAGCCCATGGCCCTGCCTGGTGCACAACATGGGTGTTGGCTGGGGCCATTGCTCACCATCAAAGTCGATCGGCGACCGTCATTGTTCTTGTCTGAGTCCTTCATCATGTCCTCTATGTCCTCATCAGTGACAGGCTCCCCAGTGGCCCTCAGGATCTCACCCAGCTCCTCGTGTCAATGAACCCATCCGCATTCCTGCAGGAGGGTGAGGGAGGGATGGGACCTTGCTTGCTCCCGCAGACAGCATGGGCCACTTCGCCCCCACACTCACCGGTCAAAGATGCGGAAGCAGTTGGCCAACTCCTCCTCAGACTTTCCTTTGGCATCCTCTTTCATCTGGCGCACCATCATGACCAGGAACTCCTCGAAGTCGATGGTGCCGCTGCCTGTGGGGAGGAAGCCAAGCGTGGGTCAGGCTGCCTGCCCAGGGTCCAGCACCCAGCCCTGCCACCAGCCACCAAGGGCTGCTCACCGTCCTCGTCCACCTCCTCAATGATGGCATCCAACTCCTCTTTGGTGGGGTTCTGGCCCAGCATTCTCATCACCGTCCCCAGCTCCTTGGTGCTGATGTCTCCACCGCCATCAGCATCAAACATGTCGAAGGCGGCTTTGAACTCTGTGGAGAGACAGGTCAGGTCTCTGAGCAGTGGGGCAGAGCCAGGCCCTGCACCATGGCCATGTCTGGCCCCTGTTCCTGCTGTCCCCACACTCACCCGCAATCATCTCCTCACTGAGGAAGGCACGGGCTTCTGCCTGCTGGTCCGTCTGCAAGGCAAGGGAGAGGGTCACCCATATCAGACCAGAGACCTTCATACAGCATGGCCCAACAGTGCTTGGCTGTGGGAAGAGCCTCTGCCCTGCTGCAGGGCGATCCAGTGCTGGCATAAACCACAGACACCCACAGTCCCTACAGTTCCAATGCCTTCCAGGCTATCCATGAGCAGAGAGGGCTGCAGAGACCTGACCATCACCACGGCCCCTCAGCCCACCCCTCCTTCCCTCCCTCCCGGCCGTCCCCCCCTTCTGTATCATAGGCTGTTTTTAAATTAATGTTGCAGTCCGAGCCGCGGTTAATGTATAAATAAATGCAGGTTTATAACTTCTGCAGGGGATTCTGTGGCTGCTCCAGCACACTCTGAGTGCCCAGAGGCCCCTCTGCAAGTGTGGGCAGGAAGGGTGGAAGGGATACTGACCCCCGCTGTGGGGTAACAGGACTTTATCAAGATTTGGGAGCCTGGAGTGATCCCATTTTGTCTGCAGGGTGGGAGCAGCCCCCACCATCACCTGTAAGGGCAGGGGTTGAGGTCTGTAGGGGTACCTCTGTCCCCTGCTCTGTGACAGGGGTGCCACCTCTCCTGCCCCCCTAGCTCACAGCACCCCACAGCAGTGCCCAGCACAGGCGCCTCCCCAGGCCGCTCTCTCTGTGGGGCTGCTTGTCTCCGCTGGCTGCGTGGTCTCTGTGGCTTCCACTGTCCATGGTGGAATGTTGGCTCCGCTCTCCATCTCTGCCAGCGTGGCCCTCACCTGCTCGATCTCCTCCTCCAAGCTCTGGGCGGTCGGGGGCTGTGTGGGACCCCCTCCTCTCCGGCTGGGCAGCCCCCAGCCCCCCAGCCCAGTGCGCAGCGGGGCAACGCCACCCCCTTGCACGGAGAAGAGCCGGCAGAGGTGCTGGGCTCTGTGCAGGTCCTGCAGGAAGAGCTCCAGGGCGGAGAGGAAGAGCACCCAGAGCCGCTCCAGCTCCTGCCGCTCCCGAGGGCAGGCGGGGCCCTGCCGCAGCCCCGCCAGCAGCGCCCGCCGCAGCCCTGTGGGATCAGCGTGTGAGCTGGGGCGGCCCTGGGGGCAGGCAGGGTGGGTGCAGAGGCTCCCCGTGGCTGCTGCCCGGAACAGCAGTGCCCTCCTTACCCATGCTGAGCTCACAGGCCTCCGCGCTCCTCCTGCGGCGCTCCTCTCGCAGCCGGGGGCCGTCACCGCTCCCCCCGAGCTGCAGCACCAGCTGCCGGTGTCCGGCCGTGGCCTTGCACAGGGCAGCCTGGGCTGTGGCACACGTTCCCACTGCCCCCCGCCCGCGGCACGCGTCCCTTCTGCCGGGTGCCATTACAGCCCCTGACAGCAGGGCAGGGGCAGGATGGCCGCAGTGGCCGCTGGCTCTCCGGGGGCTCGGCTGCTCTGTGCCACAGCGCTGCGCTATGGGTATGCGACCAGCTCTGAGCTGTGTTTTGGTTCGGTGGTCCCACCCATCCTGGCTGGGGACTGCACCCCGCCTCATCCCCCTGCTGAGCTCCGCCCCTGCTGCTCCCCAGGGAGCTGTGATTTCCAGCAGGCTGGCACAGCCTCTTCACAGAGGGACACAGGCACAAGTGTCACCTTTCCCCTGTAGGGAAGGGGCTCCTCCTGCCCTTCCACCTTATAGCCAGGTCCTCTGGGTGGGAGATGTGGGTCCCAGTGTGGGGCCGGCAGTGGTGGCTCTCTAGAACCCCTGTGGTCCCACAGCCCTGCCCCGGAGCAGGACCCTCGGGGCCAGGGCCAGGCTCCCTCAGCCTCTGTCGTGTGAACGAGCTGCTCGGCACGGAAACTCTGAGCTCAGCACTGGCGCCTGCCCAAGAGGCCGTGGGAACCACAACTCTGGGCTGCCCCTGCAGCACTGCTCTGTGGTGTGAGCCCGCCCACGTTCCCTCCCTGGGGAGCAGAGCAGGGACACACTGCCCCCCTCCCCATGCACCCCAGTGAAATCCTGCACCGGCAGCTCAAGCCTTTCCTCTTTAATTGAGGCTCGGATCAAAGCCACAGGTGACAGATGGGAGGAAAAGCTCAGCCGCCAGTGGTGAGATGAGACCGGGACCCTGGCACAGAGCGAGGTCCCAGCCAGTGCTGAGGGCCAGATGCTGTGGAGCTGCTGCTCCCTGGACAGCAGGGGAGCAGGGCTGGGTGCAGCAGCTGGCCTGAGGAATGTCTGGTCCCTTACTGCACACCCTCCATCATCTTCAAGAACTCTGCAAGAGAGCAGCAGCCTCAGCCCATGGCCCTGCCTGGGTGCACAACATGGGTGCTTGGCTGGGGCCATTGCTCACCATCAAAGTCGATGCGACCGTCATTGTTCTTGTCTGAGTCCTTCATCATGTCCTCTATGTCCTCATCAGTGACAGGCTCCCCAGTGGCCCTCAGGATCTCACCCAGCTCCTCGATGTCAATGAACCCATCCGCATTCCTGCAGGAGGGTGAGGGAGGGATGGGACCTTGCTTGCTCCCGCAGACAGCATGGGCCACTTCGCCCCCACACTCACCGGTCAAAGATGCGGAAGCAGTTGGCCAACTCCTCCTCAGACTTTCCTTTGGCATCCTCTTTCATCTGGCGCACCATCATGACCAGGAACTCCTCGAAGTCGATGGTGCCGCTGCCTGTGGGGAGGAAGCCAAGCGTGGGTCAGGCTGCCTGCCCAGGGTCCAGCACCCAGCCCTGCCACCAGCCACCAAGGGCTGCTCACCGTCCTCGTCCACCTCCTCAATGATGGCATCCAACTCCTCTTTGGTGGGGTTCTGGCCCAGCATTCTCATCACCGTCCCCAGCTCCTTGGTGCTGATGTCTCCACCGCCATCAGCATCAAACATGTCGAAGGCGGCTTTGAACTCTGTGGAAGAGACAGGTCAGGTCTCTGAGCAGTGGGGCAGAGCCAGGCCCTGCACCATGGCCATGTCTGGCCCCTGTTCCTGCTGTCCCCACACTCACCCGCAATCATCTCCTCACTGAGGAAGGCACGGGCTTCTGCCTGCTGGTCCGTCTGCAAGGCAAGGGAGAGGGGTCACCCATATCAGACCAGAGACCTTCATACAGCATGGCCCAACAGTGCTTGGCTGTGGGAAGAGCCTCTGCCCTGCTGCAGGACGATCCAGTGCTGGCATAAACCACAGACACCCACAGTCCCTACAGTTCCAATGCCTTCCAGGCTATCCATGAGCAGAGAGGGCTGCAGGGAGCTGCCTGCCCGAGTCCCCCACTGTCTGGGGGGCTCCATTGTGCTGGGGTCATAGTCCCCGTGTACAGCCTTGGCATCCTGGGCATGCAGTGCTATTTTTGGGAACTCCTCAGCTCCCCTTGTAGGGATCGTTGGGGCTACAGCCGTGGCACCTGTCAACCCCGATCGAGTTTCTCCTGGAGGCGCAGGCCGGCCATGGAGCCAGCAGCAAGGCCGTGTCGCATGACCCAGCACTCAGCTTTCAGCCACCCCCTGCTGCCCCTGCCTCTGCGCAGCCCTGAGCTCCCAACAGGGCTGACATGGTGTCCCCAGGCAGCTGCACCCCCTCAGCAGTCACACACTCACCCTCAGATCTGTCCTGCGGGGACCCTGCACCACCCCAACGCCTCCCTGCCCTCACCACCATGGTCAGCCCAGCACTGGGGACCATATCCCTGCTGCCCTGTGCTGCAGAGGCACAGCCCAGACCCCCCTGCTGCCTCCTGCCCAGTCAGGTCTCCTCCTGGCACACAGCACACAGGAACACTCACCATCTTGGGAATTTATGGAGCTTCCCACCCCCAGAGAATCCACCAGCTCCTGCAGCAGGAACTCCCAGAAGCTTCGTGGTGCCCCTGGCACCCCAATTTGTAGTGTCTCCTCTGTGGGATGTGCCTCCAGCTACTGCCCCCTGGCCCCCTCAGCCTATCAGCGCTCTGGCAGCACCCAGCCCCTCTCACTGGCAACTGGCGCCTTTACCTAATTTAGCCAAAGCTTTATTGGTCAAGGGCTGGGATTAACATGGGGATGAGGCTGGGATGGAAACTCAAGCCCTTCAGGAGGGAGATTAAAGCTGTGGCAGCTCAGCTCAGCTCTGCCCACCCCCAACACCCCCATCCAAGGCAACTCAGCAATGAGGGGGTTAAAAATAGCCCTGGAGCCATCAGCATCAGCCGGGTAAGGGGAACGGGGTCCCCCCTGCTCAAGGAGCATGGACTATCACCCACTGGCCCCTGAAAATGCAGCCCTTCCTGGCCCAAGCTCCCAATATCAAGCTGGTTTTCCCCAACACAGTGTCCCCGCCCTGCACCCCCTTTTTCTGCTCCAGGGGGCCCAGGCAGAGCAGTGCTGCAGCCCCCCACCCCAGATAAGGAAGGGGTCCCCTGTGGGGCCTGGGGCATGGAGTTCCTGGAGAGATTGGGAGCATGAGCCCCATGGTTTGGGGTCCCCAGCGCTGTTGGCACCTGTTCCGGAAATGGCTCCATTTTTTCGTGCTTCTGAGGAGTGGGAATTATGCCCGGTGCCTCCTCGAAGGCTCAGTCCTCACACTCACAGCCCGTGCCAGCCACTGCTGCCAGGACCGGCTGGGGCCCGTGGCTCTGGGGACACACTGGCCAAGTGGCCCATGCCCTGTGGTGCTCGGAGCCCCAGGGCTGCAGTGGGGTCAGGGTGACAAATCTCTGTCCCATGAGGTCCCAGTGCCAGGGATGCCCAGGGTTTTCTGGCTCCTGCTTTTGCTGGGACCCCCATTCACCAGGTGGGAACTGGGAACAAGTCCAGCCCCTAGGGCATCCCACCCTGCCCAGGGAAGCTCAGGGGTCCCATCTGAGCCCGGGTGGGGTGCAGGCTGCTGGAACAGGGCACAGTGAACAAGCGATGGACAGAGCGATGGCAGCAGCTGGGCTGGTTCCTCGATATTTATAGACATTCCCAAGGAAGCAGCGAGGAGTGAGCGGGCAGACACTAAAAAAGGCTGGGCAAGTGCCGGAGGTGCTGGCTGGCCATGGGGCGCGTGGTGAGGCCGACTGAGTCCAGGGTGGCAGGGTGCCAAGGTGGCCCGGGGCACATCCCAGTGGGATCAGGAGCCTGAGTCTGGGGTAGCAGGATACAGGGGTGTTGGTGAACCTGGCTGTCAGGGCACAGCGGTGCCAGGGTATTGGGGTATCAAGACCCTGGGACACCACAGCGCCGAGCACCGAAATGTGTGGCTCCTGTGGCCTCAGGGCAGATATCCGGGGCTCGGCCCGACCAGAACATCCCGGACAGCGGACAGAGGAGCCGAGACCGGGAAGGGCAGGGTCGGTTCCTCGGCAGGGGCTGCGGGCAGAGCCAGGCTGAGCCCCGACCCCGATCCGAGAGTCCCGGGCGGTGCTGCAGAGACCGATCCCGATCTCGGCCGTGCCGGGCAGCGCCGGGATAGCCGATCCCGATGGCGCCGGACGGTGCCGCAAGCGCTGATCCCGATCCCGGCCGTGCCGGGCGGTGCCGGCTCCGCCGCCCCGATCCGGGTTCCCGGCGGAGGCGGAGCCGCGCAGGGAGGATCCCGGGACGAGCCGTGGCGGAGCGGCCATCGCTCGGCACCACCCGGCTCGGCTCGGCCCGGCCCGGGGCAGCGCGAACGGAGCGGGGCGGGGGCAGCACCGGGAGCGTGTCCCGGGGCCGGGCTGTCCCCGCGGGGGGCCGTGCCGCGGTGGGCAGCCCCGGGCCCCGCCGTGCCGCGGTGCCGGCCCGGACCCCCCGGCAGCGATGGCCGCCCGCATCCTGCACCGGCTGCGGCACGCGCTGGCGGGCGAGGCCGGCCGCGAGGAGCCGGCGGGCGGCGGCGGCGAGGCCGAGGACTGCCCGGAGAGCTCGGAGCTGGAGGACGACACCGAGGGGCTGTCGACGCGCCTCAGCGGCACCCTGAGCTTCACCAGCCACGAGGACGACGAGGAGGAGGAGGAGGAGGGGGACGGAGCTAGCGAGGAGCTGGAGGAGCCGCCGCAGGCGCCGGGCGCGGCAGCGGGCACGGAGGACGGAGGCAGGTGCTGGGGCGGCGAGCTGGGGGGACTGGGGTGACTCCAGGGACACTCCTGCGATGGTGGCGTCCGGCAGCCCGGCAGATGTCAGAGCCCTGTCCCCGCGGAGGGCACTGACACCCCTCTCCCGGCACAGAGTGGGTCTCTGCGGCGGAGCGTCCCGGCGGCAGCCTGCTGACCCGGCAGCTGCAGGAGCTGTGGCGGAGGTCGCGGGGCAGCCTGGCACCGCAGCGGCTGCTCTTCGAGGTCACCAGCGCCAGCGTGGTCAGCGAGCGCTCTTCCAAGTACGTGGTGAGTGAGCCCGGCACGGCTGGGCGGGCACGGGTTGGGGACGAGTCCTGCTCTCCCCGGGGCAGGGATCCCACGGGGCTGGCGCTTATTTGTTTCTCTTTCCCCGTGCTGCTCGGATGGTGCTGGCGGCTCAGATGAGCCTCAGGTAACTATCGCTGACGGGTGCTGCAGCTGCAGCAGCCCAAGCCACTCCCTTCTGTTCGGGCAAACTCCCCCAGCCCCTTTGAGGCCGCACACCCCGCTGTGCTTGTGCCGGGAGCAGCGTGCCCACAGCACTGCCTGACACCTGCCTCCCCCGCAGCTCTACACCATCTACCTGATCCGCTCTGGCCAGTTTGACAAGGCCCCTGCCACCATCGCCCGGCGCTACTCAGACTTTGAGCAGCTGAACCGCCGCCTGCGCTGCCGCTTCAGCTGCGACATGGCCAGCGTTGCCTTCCCCAGGAAGAGACTGCGCCGGAACTTCACCGCTGAGACCATTGCCAAGCGGAGCCGAGCCTTCGAACAGTTCCTGTCCCACCTGCACTCCATCGATGAGATCCGCCGCTCTCCTGAGTTCCTCGAGTTCTTCTTCCTGCCGGACCTGCAGGCCGCGCAGCGCCTGACGTGCACGGGCATGTACCGCGAGGCCCTGGCCACCTGGGCCAACGCCTACCGGCTGCAGGACCGCCTGGGGGTCTGCAGCTCCGGCCGCTTCCTGCTGACACTGGCTGGGCTGGCCGTGTGCCACCAGGAGCTGGACCAGCTCAGTGAGGCCCACGGCTGCTGCGAGCAGGCGCTGCAGCTGCTGGAGGCGCAGGGCAGCCATCCGCTCCTGGGACCCTTCCTGCAGGCCCACGTCCACCTGGCCTGGAAGGTGGGCAAGGACAAGAGGCGCTCGGAGGCCCGGCTGCAGGACCTGCGGGAAGCTGGGCTGCCCCTGCAGCAGCAGCCTTCCCTGAAGGAATGCCTGATCAAGGAACCTCTGGAATGAGCCACCTGCGCTCACATGGGTGGGAGGACAAGGGCTGTGGGGGGCTCACACGCCTGTGGCGGCTGGGAACAGCGAGGGAAATGCCACGATTGGCAATGGGGCAGGGGAGCAGCACACTGCAGTCCCACAGGCAGCACAGTCCATGCCCGGAGCTGCCTCCTGAATGCACTTTCTCTGTGGTTAGTCTGTTTTGCGGGGCTGGGGACTCACGGGGGTCCACCACCCACACTGGTGCTGCCAGAAGCTGCTCCCCCTCTGCAGGGGATCCTGGAGTGGCTGAGACTTTAGCTGGGAAATACTGGCACCTTGCAAGGGAACGGGAAAGCTTCTGGCAGGGTCCAGGGCTCTTGCCAGCAACTTCCCATAAAACTTACACAATAGAAAGGACTTTATTAAATAAAGCCTTGGCAGGAAGAAGAGCAAGGTGCCTGCTGTGTCTGTTTAGCCTTACTACCCCAGGGCATCATCAGTGGGAGGCCTCAAGCCTCCACAGAGGTGGGAGCTGCCTCATCCCCTTCTCCCAGCTGGGCCCAAGCCCAAGTTCAGTCCTAGGGAGGAGCCCAAGGACAAGCAGAAGCAGCTACTGAGGAGCCAAAGCAGTACAAGCAGTGCAGAAGTGAGAAGAGGAAACAACGTGTGCCAAAGTAGCACCTTCCCCTCCTGTGACCCCGCCTGGCATGGGGGCAGAGCTGATCCACTGTGCTCCTGGCACTGCCCGCCCTCGTGCAAGCCCAGTCACGGGTCCAAGGGGACAAACTCCATGGACAGAGTCCAGCTCTTCACCCAATGGCTTTATTTTAAGGTGGGTGAAGGACAGCTGATGGCAGCACGTGCTTACATGCTGTGCAGCTGGCAGCTGGTTGCAACGATGCTCTGTTGGTCACAGTCTGTCACAGACACCTCTGGCACCAGGACTTCCTGCAGTGCTTGGTCCCACCTGGTCTCCTTCCTGTTCCTGTCCAGGTCCTGCCTTGATCTCAGGGTCCCTCCCTCGGCATGCCTGAGCCCCAGTCTGTAGGGTTTCCTCAGCTAGAGCTTGCTCTGGGTTGGTGTCTGTTCCACCCTGATGACACCTTCCTGTGCGCAGGTGACAGCCAGGACCCCATCCCTGCGCCACAGCCGTCCCTGCACCAAGCCCCGGCACCCACCTGCAGAGAGAGACTGTCGGACTGCAGCCCACTGCCCCCAGGACAGGCAGGGCTGGCCTTGCCCATGAAGGTCTCCCAAAAACCACTAAGGACTTACCAGCCCAGGGGCTCTCACACTCGTACAGCATCCAGTGGTCAGCTCGGAAAGGCGCATGGAACCACATGGAATGGTCGAGGGACACCATGAACTTGACGCGGTACTGCCGGTGCGGGAGCAGGGCCGTGCCCAGGAAGGCGTAGTCAGAGATGTAGGCAGCCACGCAGCAGTGCACCTTCATGTCAGTCTCCCCTGCAGAGCAACCAGCACTGCCCATCCCGTGGGGGCCCGTGGGACACACCTGGGGTGCTCCACTCCCCTGGAACCAGCTGCCAAGCACAGCTGGGATTCTTCCAGATTTATTCCCTTTGCCATGCCATGCCCCAGCATGGCTCATGGCATTACCTCTGCACCCACACCTGTATTACAGCCTTGAGGTACCCAGGCTGGGGCACAGGCAGCCCGCTAATCACAGCACTCCCAGCCCACTCTGTTGCAGCAGTGCTCCACAGTGTGAGCTGGTGCTTAAGCCCTTGGCTTGGGAGGCATCCAGCAGGACCCACCTATGTAGCCTCGTGCTCGCACCCAGAAGAGCTGCTTTGGCTCCTGTGGCTCTGAGCTGAATATATCTGGTGGGTTCACAGGTTTAATGTCAATTGGCACATCTTGAGCTTGGATCTTGGTGAGACGCTTCCTGTATCCTTCAGCCACATTAGGATTCCTGCAGCCCAGAACACAGAAGCAAGGTTAACACCAGACAGGCAGGTTGGAACACATCCTACTGGCAGCAGCTCCAGCCCAGAGACCCAGGGGCACACAGAAAAACAAGAAGGGCACAGCTCCTGTTGTGTCCTGCTCCTCTGTTCCCCTCCCAGGCACATTTGAGAATTCCTCAGACAATACTCTCCCACATCTCCCTATGCCCCAGGCAGCAAAGGGCATCCCTGGAGTGTCCCTTCCACCCCACTCACTGCAGGAACTTCTGGATGAGCTCCTCCTGTGTCAGCAGCTCCTCGGGGGGTGGCACGGTCGGCATGGTGAACTGGTGCTGCACTGGGCTTCCCTGCGAGAGCTGGAAGGAGGCCTGGCAGGTGAAGATGGGCTTTCCATGCTGGATGGCCTTTACAGAGCGAACAGAGAAACTCTTCCCTGTGCGGGTCCGCTCCACCTCGTACAGCACCGGCACCTTGGGGTCCCCTGGGACGGGAAAGGAACGGGAAAGGAACGTTCTGCCGCCGGGCCACGGCGCACCCGCAGGGGCCAGGCCCAGCAGTGCCACCCACACCGCCCCTGTTTGCTGGCACTGGGATGACGGCGCCTCCTCACTCCTGAGAACTTCCCCAGGGAGGAGAGAACCTTCCCAACCACTGCCCGGCCCCTCCGGAACGCCCGCACCCCGTCCCCGCCGCCGGTTCCCCGGGCGCACCTGTCCGCACGAAGTAGCAGTGCAGAGAGTGCACCTGCTCGTCACGGCTCACGGCGTGGGCCGCCGCCACCAGCGCCTGCCCCACGATCTGCCCGCCGAAGAGGTGCTGCGTGGCGGGCACCCAGTGGTGCTGGCCCCTGCGGGGAGAAGGCGGCCGCGGTGAGGGTGGCGGCGGAGGAGGAAGCGGCCCGGTCCCGCTGCCCCGGCGTCCACCCGCACCTGAAGAGGTCGACCTCCAGCCGCTCCAGGTTCAGCACGCTGGTGATCAGCACGCTACGCAGGTCCCCGGGCGGCGGCGGCGGCGGCCCGGATCCCGGCCCCCTCCAGCCCCACCGGCGTCGCCTGGGACCCCCATCGCCCCCGCGAACCGGGACCGGCACCGCGACCCGAACAGTACGGCGGACCAGGAAGCACCGCCCATCCGCGGGGCAAAGACCGCCATGTGATTGGACGGTAGAGCTGTCAGTCACCCTTGTCTTGTCAGGATGCTCTGGGCTGGTTGGTTTCGCCTCCTGTCAATCGGGAGAAGCCGGCGCTGATTGGTCAGGATCAGGGTGCGGGCGGTGCCCGGCTGGTTTAACGGGGATGGCGGGGTGGGTTTGGGCGGCTGAGCGGAGCCGGTCCGGGCGTTACCTCGCGTCTACCGCTCGGCATGCGCCCGCTGCCTCGCCTGCAAGGGCTGCCCCTACGGGCAGCGGAGCTGCGGCCCGATGCGCAGCCACAACCGGCAGCACGGCACCGCTGTCCGCCAGGACGCCAGGTAAGGCCCGCCCGCCGCGTCCGGTTGGAGCTCGCAGCAGCCCCCGTGGCAGGGCCGTGCGCCCACGGTCCCCCGGTGTAGCACTGCCAGGCCCCGTGGAGCCGCCGCTTGGGCCCGGCCCAGCGCTGCCCTGGGCACAGGCCCTGTCCCGTACCTGGCTTTGATAACCGGTCTGACCCCGGTAGTGGGATGCCCCGGTACCGGCGTGCTGCCAGCTGTGCCACACACCTGCTGTGTTCGCTGTATAGCTCCTGCCTTTTCCAACTCCAGACTGCAAGCATCGGCATCTGCAGCATTCTCCAGCTGTCCTTACCTCAGTGCAGTGGAAAGGTGATATCAGGTTTCCCTCAGGGAGCATTCCACGGCCTTCACTTCTCCAGGCGGGTGTAGTGACACTGTTGTCTTTCCATTTTAGCTGGTGCATCTGCTTGTGTGCACAAAGGCTACAAGGTCGCTCACTAGTTATGCAACTGCTCCCTTTGCCCTTTTAAAATATAACTTGCCTTCTTGAAATACAATTTAACCTCCTTCCTTGAAGCTTTTCTTGTCATGTTCTAGCCTGCTCCTCCAGAGCTGCAGAACCGTGTGGTTTAGGGATAAAGACATAATGAGCTTCCACAGCAATGTGATGAAGTGTTTCTTCAAGCAGTTGCTGAGAGTCTTCTCCTACACCGGGCACCAGGCAAGGCAGGACAAGTCCTCTACGCCTTCCTTGTGGGGAGCAAGGAGCGAGGGTGGAAAGCAATGCACTTGTTGCTGAAGAAAGACAAGAGAGAGAGCGCAGTCGCTGCGCCTCCACCGCTGCACAGCGGCGCGGAGGGAGGAGGGGGAGGCAGCCAGGCAGGAGCCGCTGCCCGCACGCCGCCCTGGGGAGCGGCCACAGCGAGCTGCGCTCCCGGTGTTCCCGGTGTTCCCGGTGCGATGCACGGCGGCCACAGCGAGGGGTGTTCCCGGTGTTCCCGGTGCGATGCACAGCGGCCACAGCGAGCGGCGCTCCCGGTGTTCCCGGTGCGATGCACGGCGGCCGCGGCGGGCGGCGCCCGAGCGCTCCGGTGCCGCCGCGGCGGGCGGAGCCCAGCGCCGGTGAGGCCGCACCGCGCGGCAGGGACCGGGACACGCCGCGGGGTCCCCGCCGGTAGCGGCAGCGCGGAGCGGGCCCGCACCGACAGCCCCAGCCGCGCTGGCCCGCGCCTGCCCGGTGCAGCTCCCGGTGCTCCCCCTCCGCAAGCGGCTGTGCCCGTAGCACCGCACCGAGTGGCCCGGCCGTGATCGCCGCCGGGAAAGCCCTGGGTGCAGGCACTGAGAGCCACCGGCAGGCGCTGCTCGCCGTCCTGACAGAACCCATCACGCTGGACTGGCTGCCTCAGCTCCACCTTCAGTGGCTGCTCGAGGATGGGATCTGGGCAGCTGGAGGGGAGCAGAGGCTTCTTCATGGAGCTGGAGATTGTCATCCAGGGTTAAGTCAAATTTTCAGTGCTGGGCTCTCTCTGGAGAGCTGCATCACCACCTTGGTCTGACACTAGAAAGAGTGTGTTTCTAACGTCCCTCCTGATGCTGTGACACTCTGTTCCCCATCCTGATCACTGTGCTGCTCAGGCAGCTCCCCAAAGTCTGCCTATTTCAGACTTGCCTCTTGCCTCCCTGGTGTGCCATGGTAACACATCCCAGAGCTCTGGCCAGGCTTCCTCCACTGTGGCAGCAGCTCAGCAGAAGCAGCAGCCAGTGTCAGCCTCTCCTGTGGCTGTTGAGAGTCGTGTGACTGTTCTCCAGAGTCCACCAGCTCCCTGAGGCCCATCAGTGGCAGCCTGAAACACCTCATGCTCTTCTCCAGAGTGAGCCAGCAAGCTCAGTCCCTGTTAGATCCTGTCTCCTGTGGCAAAACTGGATGCCACAGAAACCTCAGAGGATGACAGTGAATATTAGATTACCCAAAGGACTGAAGACAGCATCAGGCAGTTTTTGAGTGGCATTTGCACAGAGGCTGCTGCCAGGCTGTGCCTAAGTGAGAGGCTGCTGCCAGTGTGCCTAAGGCAGTGGTTTGGAAGTCCAGGCAGCTGATTTGCACCAGGTAGGACAGGCTCAGTGTACAGATCCAGGAGGATGCCCACCCTGTGGGCCTCTTCCAGGAAGGCCCAAGTAGTCACACTTGCCACTTCAACTTGGCCTTCCAGCTGCCCTGCTGGCACATCTTGGCTGTGCTGAATTTGGATGGGAAGCTCTTGCAGAGGGAAATGCTCAGCAGACCATGGGAGAGGGGATGTGATGCCCATCAGGCTGGGTGAGACACTGCTGATGGCCTCCTGGAGGTCCTAAAAAGCTCCTGGAACAAGTCTTTGGATAAATCCCTGATGGTCTTCTTCCTCACAGCAGAGATCAGCCACAGCAATAAGGACCTGGAGCACAGGACTCTGTGGGAGCTGGCTGGCAGCTGGATCAGGCCCTCCATTGAGGTGAAGCTCCAGCACTGAGTGGGAGCTGAGCTGGGTGCTTCCACTGTGTCCTGTCTTGCACCTTCGTTGCCCTCAGCCTGTCATTTCCTCGGCGTGGAAGGGGCAGTTTGGGTCCTTGATCTGCTGAGTGAGCGACACTTCTTGCACAGGGCAGCAGAGGAACTGGACTGGGAGCTCCTGATCCTGCAGGAAGGGTCACAGTCACTGACCTGGCTAACAGCTGTGGCCAGGAGCCAGCTCTGGGTGGTGCAATGTGGGAGGTGCTGCTATCCTAGAATCTGCTGAGTTGGAAGAGACCCACTGGGATCGTGTCCAACTCCCAGTCCTGTGCAGGACACCACAAAAATCCCACCATGTGCCTGGGAGCGTTGTCCAGACACTTCCTGAACTCAGACAGGCTTGATGCCATGACCCCACTGCCCATGGGAGCCTGTTCCAGTGCTCAGCCACCCTTCAGGTGAAAAACCTTTTTCTGATATTCTGCCTCAGCTTTATACCATTTCCTTGAGTTCTCTCACTGGTCATGACAGTGAAGAGACCAGTACCTGCCCTTCTGCTTCCTCTCATGAGGATGCTGAAGACCACAATGAGATCTTCCCTCAGTTTCCTCTTCTCCAAGCTGAACAGACCAAGTTACCTCAACTGTTTCTCAAAAGCTTCACTTCCAGTCCCATCACCATCCTCGTGCCATCTTCTGAATAATATTCTCTAATAGCTCAATGTCCTTTTTATATTGTTGTGCCAAAACTGCCCCCAGGACTTGAGGTGAGGCTGCACCAGTGCAGAGCAGGGCAGGACAATCCCCTCCCTTGCTGGCAATGCTGTGTCTGATGCCCAGGACAGGGTTGGTTCTCCCAGCTTCCAGGGCACTGCTGATCATATTCAACTTGCCATGGACCAGGACCCCCAGGTGCCTTTCCACAGTGCTGGTCTCCAGGTTCTTGTTCCCCTCTGTATATACAACCAGGACTGCTCTG
Source organism: Emberiza elegans (assembly GCA_024865655.1). NCBI lineage: Eukaryota > Metazoa > Chordata > Aves > Passeriformes > Fringillidae > Emberiza > Emberiza elegans. The sequence goes on from JALJVW010000129.1 coordinate 18,247,777, forward strand.
TACAAGGTGCAGTGTGTCACTTGCTCTTGTTAAACTTCAAACTTCTGGTGCTTACCCATCTCTCCAATTTGTCAAGGTCTCTCAGCAGGGCCTCTCTGCCCTCAATGGAATCGACAGCTTCTATCAATTTAGTGTTGTTAGCACTAAACATTAGTATGTTACTTCATATTCCTTCAAGTCCTGAGTCCAAGTTGTTAATGAAGATGTTGAAGAGAATTGGGCCAAGGGTGAAGCCCTATGGAACCCCTCTCTCTAGTGGCTGGACACCAGCCTGATGTCACCCCATTCCCTCTAAGTCTTTGTTTGTGCCCAAGCTGTGAGCCAGTTGCTCACCCATTGTGTAACAGGATTATTCAGCTGCAAGCTGGACACTTTGTCCAAAAGAATACTGGGACAGAGAGTGTCAAAAGCTTTGCTGAAAACATTACAGCTACTGGCTTTCCTTGGTCAGTTAGGTGGGTTACCCTGTTGTAGAAGGAAATAACGTTCAACAAGCAGGACTTTCCCCTCATGAAGCCATGCTGCCTGTGACCAGTGACTGTGTTCTCCTACAGGTGTTTTTCAGTACCTGCCAGAATGATCTTTTCCATGATTTTACTGGGCACTGAAGTGAGACTGACAGGCCTGTAGTTTCCAGGGTTCTCCTTCCTGCCCTTTGAAACTGGGACATCGTTCCCCAGCTTCCAGTCATGTGGGAACCTCTCCAGATTCCCAAAACCGTTCCAAAATCATCGAGAGTCTTTGTGATGACATCAGCCAGTTCTTTGTGGTTTTTCAAATTAATCCCATAAGGGCCCATAGCTTTGTAGGGATCTAGGTACAATAACACGTGACAAAACTATTTCATCTGTGGCCAGCACCCGCAAGTCCTTGCAGCATCCAGCTGTGAGGTGTTGTGCAACTGAGCCAATAAATCACCCTCGTGTTGTTTGGGAGCTGAGCCTGTCCCTGTGCCAGCTGCAGCCACCCCTCCCTGCCCAGGGAATGGAGCATGGGGAATTGGGCAAGGCTTTGGGCAGTGCTCCTCAGTCCTGTGGTGCCTCAGGTGGCAGGAGGTGGCAGCTCCTGAATCCCTGCAATCCCACTGTGCTGCAGCCCATTACAGAGCAGGGGTGTTGTTTGTCTGCTTGCAGCAGCTGCTCTCAATTCCTCAAGAAACAGGAACCCGCCCTGGTGTGCAGGGGTCACTGCCGGGCAGATAACGCTGCAGGGAGGTGGGGAGCAAAGGCTTCGTGCAAGGCTGGGGGAGGGAAAACAGCCTGGAGAGCAAACTCCCTCCTCTGTGGGCGCTGCTCTGGAGTGGGTGAGCTGCCCAGCCCCATCGCAGCCAGATGAGCTCCAGCCCCAGCAGCTCCCAGCCTGTTGTTGGGACATAGCAGGGAATGTCACAGACCTCGCTCCATTGCTGTGGTTTGGTCACTGTCCATGTTTTCCCATGGAATTTAGCAATTCCTTCATTAACACTTTGGTGTTGATGGAGTTGGCTGTGGTTGAGGGCTGGGGATTTCCTTTGAGCACGAGTTTTGTAACACGATCTGATACTATCGAGTCTCCGACTAAATATAGCATCGTGTTTCTTTAAGATACCTTTTTGTCAGCTTAAGAGCTGCTTGTTTCCCCTTTGGTTGTGCTGTGGAAGAGGCCTGGAAGGCTTTGCCAGCCCCTTTGCTATCTTTCTGGAACCCCTCTGATTTTAGGAGACCTCTCCCCTCCAGCTGTTCCTCTGCACAGCTGCCACCCTGCCTCCCCTCCAGCCTGCCATAGGCACTGCAGGACCCTGGCTGCCATCCCCACCTGCCAGGGGTTGAAGGGTCTGGCTGAGGGCACAGAGCCGAGGGCATGGAGCTCCAAGTCAGGATGGCTGTGCCCCACACCAGGTCGCTGTGACTGGCTCTGTGGCCACAGACACGTGCCCAAGCAAGGGCTGCTGCCAGCACTGCTGTCTGGGTGCTCCAGCATCTGACTCGTCCCCCTCCAAGCTGAACACACAGGAAATAACTCATCGTTCTCTGGGTAAACATCTTTCCCAAGAGTGAAACTGCCCGGCTGGGATGAGTGTCCGGCTGTAATTTACCTCCACGTGAGCGCTGTGCTGTGCCCTCCCACGCTCCACCTGCTCTCATCCACCTTGACAGTCCCAGCATAATTCCAGGGACATGTCCAGAACCCCACAGGGCTGTGGCCTGTGCTCCCTTCCTCACTGGTGGAGGAACTGCTCCCACAAGGGGTTGCTGAAGCACAGGGGTGTCCCAGCCCCCCAAGCCTCCTCTGACAGAGTCTTGTCTGGAAGCACTTTATTGCTGTCTCTGACCCACATCAATCCCCCTGCCCATGCTCTGGGCATGCCACACCATCAGTGTGGGGAAAATCCCAACCCCATTTTGCTCTGCTCTCCTGTCAGCCCTCCAGCAGCACATGCTGGGGTGAGTGGGCAGGGAGGGGCACAGAGCCTGCCAGGCAGCCATCACTGGGGGGCTGTTGGTGTGGGGGGCAGCCCAGCAGCACCCTCAATACCTCACTCATGTTGGCAGAAGCTCTTGAGTAGCGGGGGCAAGTCCAGGCCATCGATGGCCAGGCGGTGCACAACGTGTTTCTGGATAACCAGCCGGCACAGCGTCTGCAGGGAAGGAACTGCAAGAGAACAGAGAGGGTACCTGAGCTGGGCAAGCCAGCAGTGAGGCTGAGCACAGCAGGGTGGAGGAGCTGGCAGAGCTTCTCAGAGGCACTGTGGTTAAAGGCAGTAGTGGGTGAGTTTGTTCTGTGGCATCGTCCTGCCCTGGGCTCAAACTGGCTGTGCGGGGGCTGGTGCCAGGCTGCTCCAGCAGGGCTGGAAGCTCAAGGGCCCCGGGCAGCAAAGCTCTTCCCGTTATTAGGAGGAAGGCTGAGAGACAGTTATGTGCCCAGGCTGTGTGTGACTGTAGCTGGTTTGCATTTCTTTCTCTGGTGGCTGTCAAGCAATTCCCCAGGGTCTCACATACCCATGCTGTGCTTCTTTTCCATCCCACTCCCTCGATCTGCCTGCACTGGCCCCAGCACCAAGCTGCTGGGTGAGTGTCTGCAGGCTGGGGCTGCACTGCCTGCAGAGACAGCACCCACCATTCCTTTGGGGCAGACCACCATGAGAACTGTCCCCTTGGGCACCTGCACAGAATCTGTTTGCTTCCTGCTCCTGTGATACGACTTCCCGGAGCCATGGGTGGCTCAGCACCATGGGTACTGTCTGCTGCAGCCACTACTCTCCTCAGCTGTTACACCAGGGAGAATACCAGGTTCCAGCCCTGGGACCGAAGCAGCTGCTCTTGACACCAGCATGTGAAGCAGTGGCTCCCAGTGCTGGGGGCAGGCAGTACTCTGGCTCTAGCTTTTCTGGCTCTGTCTCACCTGATCCATCTCCTCATTTTTCCAGCGTGGTGCTAATTAGCACTTATTAGCGTGGTCCCTCCCAGCAAGCCAAAGGACACGGGATAATGCCCAGGCTCCGATGGCATCACAGGGTGTCTGCCCAGGGAACATCATGTCTGGGGCACGAGGCAGGCGCGGGGGCGAGGTGTGCTGAGCCGTGGTGGGTGTAGGTGGATGTTTTGATGCCAGGGCAGCATCTTAGCTGGCTCTGGCTGCCACGTGCTGTAGGCAAGGCTGGGCACAGCAAGGCCTCACAGCTGTGGGACAGCCCCAAACACCCAACCCTATCACTCTGCTTGGGAAGGGTGGCCAGGGGGCGTCTCTCCCTTGGCCCCAGCACAGCGCCCATGGCAGAGCTTTCATCAGACACTGCCCAGCAGTGGTACTGTGAATCTCACTGTGCTCCACAAGGACCAGAGGCTTTCCTGTGCCCTCTTACCCCCTGTGTCCCTCTGCCCAGGGGCACACGCCAGCCTTCCCTCTGTTGGTGGCTACGGCATGACCCCACCAGAGCTCCCCCGTCTCCTGGCCCACGCAGCACGGAGGGGCACCGGTACCTACAGCCATAATCCACCGGGATCACCCGGACACTCTTGGTGGAGGCAAAGACGTCGATGACGGCGTAGAGCGGGCGGGAGGCGGGCAGGCCCCGGGCGCTCGGCCCCATGTCCTCGCCGTTGATGACGATGTGCATGTCGGCGGTGCCGTCGGGCTGCGGGGCGTACAGCACCCCGATGCGGCTGCGCCGGGCGGTGGCGGGCAGCACGTTCATCTTGAACAGGTCATCCAGGATGTGGCTGTAGCGGCCGGGCCGGCTGCGCCCCACCAGCGTGTCCCGGGGGATCCGCACCCGCTCGATCAGCAGGAAGGGCTCCCAGGGCCGCCCCCGCGGCTGCGCCGCCTCCCCCTCCAGCACCACACGGTTGTGGTTCCGCGTGATGGCAAACACCCAGGTGTCCCCCAGGTTGACCAGGTCCGGCAGCGAGTACTCAGGCACTACCTCCAGGCTCTGGGGATCGTGGGCGGTCAGTCCCACGCGCAAGTGCCCGCACCAGCCCAGCTCCTTCTCCTCAATCTCCACCAGGAAGATCTGCCCGGGTGCCAGAGGCTCCTGGCTGAAGCAGAGCCCGTTGGCGAAGCTCTCCACCCGTGTGGCTTGTGTGTGCGAGGCATCCAGGCGGATGTTGGCGCCGTGGATGTGGTGGAAGCGTGCAGCAAGCCGGCACCGGGCAGCCATTGCTGCCCGAGCTATTTTTAACTGTCCCTGTCACAGCTGCCGTGAGGTGCTGACAGCCCGGCTGGGAGGGGCAACCGGAGGGCTCAAGGGGGGTCCTAGTGCCATGGGGGAAGTTGGGGGGGCCCTGTGGCTGATGGGCACAACCGGGCCCAAACTACACGCACGGACATTCCACCCTGGACTGTCCAGCGCTGCCACCTCGGCCGGGGTGCCTGGCTGTGCCCATGCTGTCCAGCAGCAGCTGGCAGTGCCCGCTGGTGCCCAGTGGTACCAGCGATAGCCAGCAGTGGCCAGTGTTCACCCCACGGTGATGACTGGCAGTGCCTGGAGATGCCCGGCTTTAGCCGGCGATGCTGGGTGGCACGCAGCAGTGCCCGGTGGTACCCAGCTGTAATCGGTGGTGCCCGGTAGTGCCCACCGGCACCGCGTTTGGTACGGGGGCTCCATCGGTGCCCCCCCCCACTGTCCCGGTCCGGGGCCGCTCCCACGTGCGCGGGCAGGGCCGGGGCGGGGCCGGCCGCCCCCGGGGCGCTGATTGGCCGCCGTGGGGCCCCGCCCCGCTCACGTGAGGGCCGCAGGTCATATGGGCGCGTGTCATGTGCCCGCCGTGACCGCCGCCTGCGAGCGCCGCGCCGGGAGCGGCCGCGGTCAGCGGGACCGGGGGGCGCCGGGACGGGACCGGGGGGACGGGATCGAGGGACCGGGACCGGCGCCAGGAGAGCCGGCTGGGCCGGGCACGGGGTCAGCCCCGAGTGGGGGGCCGGGCCGGGGCGCTCGCGGGGCGCTGCCGCGGCCGTTCCTGACCGACGGCAGCCTGACCGTCCCTTCCGCCCACCGCAGATGGGGCCAGTGTTGCTGTTGTCGCTGCTGCTGCTGGGGTTGGGCCGGGCCGCCCCCCCGGACCATGAGGTGACCTACCTGCCCGGGCTGTCAAAGCAGCCGTCCTTCCGCCACTTCTCGGGCTACCTCTGCGCCGGGCCGGGCAAGTACCTGCACTACTGGTACGTGAGACTGCTCCTGGCGATGGGGGGGCATCGGCTGGCACCGGGCACTCACAGCTGCACGTCCACAGGTTCGTGGAGGCCCAGAGCGATCCCCAGAACAGCCCCCTGGTGCTGTGGCTGAACGGAGGCCCTGGCTGCAGCTCCATGGAAGGCTTCCTCAAGGAGCATGGCCCCTTCCTGGTTAGTAGTCACTGCTATCCCGTGGCTCAAGGACTCAGGGGATGACTGGCTGCGTGGCACGAGCCATCCCGCTGTGTCCTGTCCTGCTTTGCCCATCAGTCACCACCTTCTTCCTCAGATCCAGCCCGATGGGGTCACTCTGAAGTACAATGAGTACGCATGGAACAAGGTACAGGCACTGCTTTTCTTTGTGGCTTTGAGATGGGGTGGCCGTGAGCCAGTTCCTCCTGCTCTCTCCATGAGCCGACCGCTGCTCCCCTCCCACCCAACACACCCTCCTCTGGAGTGTGCTGTTGAGCTGCACAGGAATGTGGCCATCCCAGTGCAGCCCTGGGGCGGCCACGCTCCTGTGGGTGCTGCCATGGGCGGGGCTAGCAGTCCTTGGCCCCGCCGAGCCAGAGGGTCTCCCTTGATTGCTGGTTCCTCTGCTGTCCTTGCAGATTGCCAACATCCTCTACGTGGAGTCACCTGCTGGTGTCGGCTTCTCATACTCTGACGACAAGAAGTATGCCACAAATGACACGGAGGCGAGTGACTGGGAGAGCCCTGCTCCCCTGCCCCCCACTCCTGGCTATGGGGTGCCTCACCACCTGACCCTGCCACCTTTTCCCTGCAGGTTGCTCACAACAACTACCTGGCACTCAAGGACTTCCTCCGGCTCTTCCCCGAGTACTCCAAGAACGATCTGTTCCTCACAGGGGAGAGCTATGGAGGGGTCTACATTCCCACATTGGCAGAGTGGGTGATGCAGGACCCCAGTCTCAACCTGAAGGTGGGCAGCTTGGCTCTGCCCAGCTGGGGAGCAGAGGGCTTGACACAGCCAGGGTGGGACCAGTTAGGATGCAGGGCACGCCTGGCCCTGCAGCCTTTCATCTCTTCCTGGGGTTCTGGCAGCAGCTGCTGGTGGACGTGTCTGTCCCTGCTGCCGGGGAGTGTCCTCAGGCACCCCAACCCTCCCTGTTCCCTCCGCAGAGTAAACAGTTCCACATCTGCTTCCTGCCTGCGGCTGCTGTGCTGTGACTGCCCCGCGGGGAGCTGGAACACAACAGGGTTGTTTTCTTCTTGCCTCGCAGGGAATCGCTGTGGGAAACGGCCTCTCATCTTATGAGATCAATGACAACTCCCTGGTTTACTTTGCCTATTACCACGGGCTGCTGGGGACCGAGTAAGAGCAGAGGGAATGCTGGATGTGCCATCCCTGTGCAAGCAGGATGGCTGCACAGCTGAGGCTGGGGCTGTCTGGATCGGTGGTGTTGAGACAAGGGCAGCACCTAGCCTGTCCTGGGCCAGCATCTGGGCTGTGGCTCCTTGTCCCAGGGTAGCTCCCATGTGTGGGTTTGTTTATGGGGTAAAGAAGGCACTGGACCAAGCTGCGTGCCTTGTGGCCACTGGGCTGCAGGGCAGCTGTCATGTCATTGTTGCCACCTGGTCCAAGTGGTCCTGGTTTCTGCCTGCAGGCTGTGGAAAGACCTGCAGGCCTATTGCTGCTCCGAGGGGAAGTGCAACTTCCATGACAACTCCAACCTGAATTGCACACTCAAGGTGAGGGGAGCCAGAGCCCCTATACGTGTGCCCAGCAGAACGTGCCTGGGCCCACAAGAGTCCCAAACCCTTCTTGTGGTTCCTTGCAGATGGGGGAGATGATTCAGATTGTAGAGGAGTCTGGCCTCAATATCTACAACCTCTATGCCCCATGTGATGGAGGTGTCCCTGGGAGCCTGAGGTGAGAGCTTTGCTTGCACTGGCACAGAGGGACGTGGTGGGCTGGGCAAGGGGCCCCTCTGGGACAGATGGATGGTGCTGAGGACTCCTCCCAGGAGAGCCCTTAGCCCTTGTTCTCCAGAGTTTTTAGTCTGTCCTCATACTCTCTCTGGCTACAGATATGAGGGTGATTATCTCATCACACATGACTTGGGCAACTCCTTCATCCGGATGCCACTGAGGTTCTCCTGGCGGCAGGTGAGCCGAGGTGCCCATGCTGCTGGGCTGCGAGCAGCCTCTGTTCAGCCAGTTGTGCTGTTGTGGGCAGGAGGGGCAGAAAGCAGCTGTTCCATGGGGCAGGTGCTGCTGTGACAGTGACTCTCCCAACTCTCCCAGAACCTGTTCCGGATGCCAGTGGCCCGAAAGAAGGTTCGGATGGACCCACCCTGCACCAACTCCACAGCCCCTAGCATGTATCTGAACTCCCCCGAGGTGCGGAAGGCTCTGCACATCTCCCCCGAGGCCCCAGAGTGGCAGGTGTGCAGGTGAGCAAGCTGTGGGCAGGGAGGGACTACTGTGAGAAGGAGCAGACATGCTGCCATTGCTTCCTCCACAGCTTCGAGGTGAACCGCAGCTACAGGCGCCTGTACATGCAGATGAATGAGGTGTACCTCAAGCTGCTTGGAGCCACGGTGTGTGCAGGGGAGCCCACAGACCCTGGAAGTGTCTCTGCCAGCTCAGCCTCCTACCTGGCTGGGGCTGCTGCCCTGCCAACAGCTCACTCTCTCTCTGCTACACAGAAATACCGGATCCTGGTGTACAATGGGGACGTCGACATGGCTTGCAACTTTCTCGGGGATGAGTGGTTTGTGGATTCCCTGTGCCAGAAGGTAAATGGGCAGGGCCCAGGCCAGGCCAGTCACTGGCTCCAGGCTATGTGCTGTAGCTGGCTGTGGCAGGAGCATGGGCAGGGCCAGCCTCAGGTGCTGAAGGCACTGCTGCTACTCCCAGGTGCAGGTGGCTCGCCGGCCCTGGCTCTACACGGAAAACGGTGAGAACCAGATCGGTGGCTTTGTGAAGGAATTCACCAACATCGCTTTCCTCACTGTCAAGGTAGGGCTGAGGGCTCTGGGGGCCAGGGAGGGGGCTGTGGGTGGGTGTGCTGGATACCAAGGCTGCAGTCAAGGGTTGGGTGGTGTCAGCTGGGCTGTGGCAGCACCCCAGCCACACTGCCAACCACCATCCCTTTCCTACAGGGAGCTGGCCACATGGTGCCCACAGACAGGCCGCTTGCTGCCTTCACCATGTTCTGCCGCTTCATTAAGAACCAGCCTTACTAAGAGCTGCAGAGGTAGCGCCCGGCGCTCCAGCTGCTCCCACCACCCCCTCCGCCCTCACCACCGGCACCTTGCACAGCCTGTCCTCGCTGCTGCTCGGCTACACCACGGACCTGTCACGCCTGCAGCCTTCCCCCCGGCTGGACAGGGTGAGGGCCATGGGCTGGGGGACTCTGTCCTTGTGGGAGAGGCGTTGTGCACCTGCTGCAGCCACACCTCCTCCCATGTGGCTTCCTGTCTTGCCTCCTCCCTGTCTGCGGGGGCAGCTGCTTCCCTCCCAGGCAGGGAGCAATCCCCAGCACTTCCCCTCGGCCCCACATGCACACGGCCTGGGCAGGCTATGAGGAGCAGCAGCAGGGGGCGGCTGGGTCCTACTCACCTCTACCTTGGCTCCCACCACCTCTGCTCCCACTGAAGGAGACTTACCACCGCTACCACAACAATCCCACTGCCAGAGCACGCAGTGCTTCAGGAACTCGCAATAAACTCTGACCAAGGTGGTTCTGCTCCTCCCCACACCTTTGTGCCAGCCCCTGCTTCGCTTTCCTTTGCTCTCTGAGGAGCACCAGTGAGTGCCAATGCCCTTTGCCAGGGAGCCCTGGGCTCTGTGAGCTGTGCCCTTTCTGCAGGGGTCCCTGCATCCTGGAAACTAGTGACCCACCTAAGTGGCAGCAGCACAATCACTCTGAGCCCTCTGGCACTGCATTAAGCTGTGTTTGCTCCCAAGGACCCAAGCTGAGCATCAGCTGCCTCCTTTCCATCTCCCCACCATGTACCCAGCATGGACATGTCCTCCAAGCAATGAGGCCATGTGGTTGGAGTCAGGTGGTTTATTAGTGTAATGCGCAGGGCTGCAGCAGGGATTCCCAGAGCACCCTCTCCACCTTGCTGCGCCCCACCAGGGCCTGGACGCCCTGACAATGTGCTGGTGGTACCAGGGAAGCTGCTTCCTACCTACAGTCTACGGGTCCAGCCCGGGATCTGCCCTTGGTCCATGGAGGAGAGCTAGAGTGAGCTGGGATCCAGGCTGGGCTCTGCAGGCTGGGAGCTGGAGTAGGCAGTGGCGGTCGGCACCGGGCGGTATTTCTCAATCACCTCCCGCAGCCCCTTGGAGAAGTGGAGATCAGCTCCCACTGTGAGGAATCCCTGCAAAGGGAAGAGGGTCAGTGCAAGGCTGGAGGTGACAGTGCCCTTCCCAGCAGGACATGGAGGCACAGGATGTGCCCATCCCACCACATACCGCGTGATTGGTGACCACCTCCCTGGTGAAGTCCATGCCTTCAGGCAGTGGGATCTGCACCCCCTTCTTTGTCCTCTCTGCAGAGAGGGAGAGCTAGGATGAGGCTGAGCTCTGCTATGCCCCTGCCTACACTCCCAGTGGTGTGGGAGCAGTGATGCCTACCGTTAATGATGGGCATGATGGTCAGCTGCAGCAGGGTCTTCAGTGGGGCCTGCAGTGAGAACAGCTGTGGGAGAAGAGGTCAGTGTAGTGGCAGAGCTACCAGCCAGAGCAGGGAGGGCTGTAAGTGGGGATCCTGAATGGACAGCCTCTCCCCAGCCCCCCCCACACTGTGGCTGGGTGTGAGGGTTCCCAGGCCATCACCATGCTCTCACCGCAAGCGACTCCAGCGCTGACTGCTTGGAATAGATGCGAAACCTGCACAGAAGGAAGCAGTTGTGAGTAGGGTGTGGAGGGGACCCTCCCCATGCCCGCATGGGACCCCAGCCATACCGTCGTAGGTCCAGCTGCACACGCAGCGCCTTCCCTTGCAGAAACACCTTGGCACTCAGCTTGGTTTCCTGGGGAGGGAGAGGGCTGACTCACAGCAAGCAGAGGACAACCAGGCCAGCTCATGCCACAGGTCCAGTGTCCCTCTGCTCAGTGACACCAGTGCCTTACAACACAGGATGGGGGACACTGCCCCTGTGTACACTGGAGTGACTGCACAAGGAGCCCCAGCCCCCTTCTCACCATGGCCATGCTGGAGAGCTGGACAGGTGGGCGGTCCGGAGGCACCAGTGAGATGTTCAGGAAAGCAGAGACAGAAACTGAGGTCCCTGAGGGTTTGATGGTGCAGCGTGGGGGAGCAGAGACCTGCAGCACCAGCCGCAGCGGAGCATCCACAGAAGGGCTCTGGGGAAGGCAGGTGAGTTGGAGGCTAGGCACAAGGCAGGCTCTGTCCTGGGGCTCTGCCATGCCTTCCATCCTGTCTGGCAGCTCCTTACCAGCATGAAGATAGTCCCAAAGAATGTGGCTCTCAGCAAAACCTCTAAGTCCTTGGGCACCTGTGGAGAGCACAAACCACTGGAGGGCGAGCAAGCCACTGCTGCAGGTCCCAGCAAAGCTGCTCCCCGGGTGGCACCTCCTTTGCTCTGCAACGCAGCCCATCCCTCCCTCCTGCCTGCACACAGTCCGAGTGTCTGGTGCTCCTTACCTTCTCCCCCTGGAGCTCTATGGTCAGGACTCCTGCCTGGAAGTACGAGTGCATGGCTGAGTCGAAGAAGTACTCAGAGAAGGCAACATAAACCATGCGTTCAGTCTCCTTGATCACTGGCTCCACTGCGTGGTTCTCCAGCTCCTGGTCCTCTCTCACCCGGGGGAAGAACATGCCCTGGACCAAGAGCAGGAGGGGTTCCCACAGCCATGGGGCAGCCCTCACCTGCTCCATGGAGCCCAGTGTGCCTGTGCACAGTCTTTTCCACAGGGATAGGGAGGGACCAGCAAGGCAGGACCCAGCGTTCACCTTAAAGTCGAGCTCAAGGGTGTCAGTGGTGATGGATGGATCCCGTAGGAGGGAGTAGTCAATCCCGATATGCTCATCCACGTAGTTTCTCACTGCCAGGGAAGATGTGCTGCTGTGACTTAGCCTGGAGCTGCCTGGCAGCTTGATGCCCAGCCCTGTCTGTCCGACAGTGAATGGGATCCAGCCCTTTCCCGGGGCAACACACACCAGGCACTGTGTCCAGCAAAGAGTTCAGCAGCACCAGGCTGGCATGCTCCAGGGATGGGCAGATCTGCAAGGCAAGGAGCCAGGCTGAGGGGAATCACTGCCAGGACTGGATGAAGAGCTGCAGAGGCAGGACAAGGCCCAGCAGACAGGTGGGATACAACTCTGCCCTCTCCCGCACACAAAGGGCCGAGCCCTGACACCCCACAGCCCCTCTCTGTGCTCAGCTGTACCTGCTGGCTGAGGAGGAAGCGCATCCCCGTGACAATGAAGGTGCTCAGGAACTCATAGACCTTCCTGGAGAACACAAGAGTGGTTCTGCACTGCCTGTTCTCCCTGTGGCTCTGTTCCCATTCCAGCACACAGCTGGGCTGAGGAAGCACTGAAGGTTTGGGAAGAGGGTCAGGGAGCCAGGCACACGCAGAAGGGTCAGGTTACCTGAGTGTGCCAGAGAAGCCAGCGTGCATTCTTGCTATGGAGGCATTGCAGGTCATATTGGAGATCTTGAGGCGCCCAGCCTCATCCTTGGCCAACTGCAGCACTGTGTAGATGTGGACACCATCCGCAGAGGCATTGATGGACCCAATGTCATAGCTAGAAGCCAGGAAAGCAGATGAGAGGAGCACACAACTTCTGCCAGCTGCAGGACAGCAAGGCACCCGTGGCACCCAGCGAGCACAGCTGTGGGGTGGGCTAGCACCCAGAGCAGGAGGAAGGGGAGGCAGCTCACAAGAACCAGTAGAGCAGCTGCCTGCGGAAGCGTAGGCTAATGGAAGCATTGCTGATGTTGAAGACAAGGTGCTGCTGGGGCTGGAAGTTCAGGTCTGAAAAGGCCAGCTGCAGGTCTGTCACCTTGACCCTGCAGGGAGGGGACAGGGGTGGTTAGACGGACAGATGGACATGGGAAGCCGTGGGCAGCAGGCAGCACTCACTGGCTGATGTTGTACTGGAACTGCCCCTCACTCCCATGCAGGTCCGACACTGTGATGTTCTGCAGCTCCTGCTCCACAAAGCGCAGCCCCTCCTGCTTCACTGCAGGGAAAACGAGGCTGGGCTGGGACATGCCCTCCTGGCAGCATTGCCCCTGACAGCCCCCACTCCTCCCTGGCCGCCCCATGGTGGAGCAGTGCAGGCAGAGCCCTACACAAGCACAGACGCCAGAAGGGTGCCCAACATCCCTCTTTCCCAGACTGAAAGATCCTGCCTAGCCTCTTACCTAGGTCCAGCCCCTTGGAAGTAATCCGGATCTTACAGCCAGGAGGGCTGTGTGAAGCTGTGACCAGCGAGGGCAGAAGGAGAAGAAGAAGGCAGCCGCCGGCAGCCATCTCGCACCTGGAGGCAGAGAGCAGGGTCAGCACGGGCTGGCCTGGGGACATACACGGGTGTCAGCACAGACAGGCCCAGGGGACACACTGGAAAGGAAGCAGCTGCTATCCAACCTGCCTGGGGCAGGAGATAGCTCCAAGGAGCACCCCACGGCTCCACTGTTCTCCCTGAAACTCCCCAGTGCTGCCCAGGTCGCCTTTGCCCGAGCCCTCTGGACCAGCAGCCCACGAGGGGCACGGCTCCCACCCCAGGCTGCTGTGCACAAGCCCCCGCACTGGCCCTGCGGAGCCCGAGGGTCCCACGTCGGGGAACACCCACTCCAGCCTCCCCCGCCCTGAACACACCCCGCTCCCCAAACCGCAGGGCCAGGAGCCAGCACCGTGCGTGCTGCTGCAGCGGGGAGCCCCAGCAGCTCGCAGAGGAGCGAGCCCTCGCCCGTGGGGCACTCCCACAACCCTCACAGCCCCCCCGAGATGTGCCGCCTGCCCCCAGGCTGGCTTGAGACGGGAGCTGGAGCCCGTCCATCCCGCAGCAACAGGCAGAGCTCCGTGCGAGCCTGTGGGATGGGACGGGGCTCCCCCACAGCTTCCCCCAGTTCTCTGAAAGGAGAGGATGGGGACCCCCTCCCCGGGACACCCCCACAGCGTTTTCCTCCAATTCTATGAAGGGAGAGGATGGGGGATCCCCTTCCCCGGGGCCCGGAACCACCGTCCTACCCAGCGGCTGGGGGCTCCCCTACACAATGCCGGCTCAGTTCGGGTACTTACAGCGAGGCTTGTCCTCGGCTCCCGGCGTGGGGAAGCTGAATCACGTGAAGGCAGGAGGGAGGGAGAACACCACCAGCTCCAAGACTTTCTTTTGAGCTGGCTGAGGTTTCCCTGCCTTTATATAGCCCCCAACTGCCACTCCTTGTGGGCTCACAGCTGGGAGGAGACAGCGGGACGGACGGACGGGGAGGATGCAGGTCTGTGTCCCGCCGAGCCCGGCTGGCTGCCAGCACCGGCACAGACAGCGGCTCGCCTGGCCACCTCCAGGCTGGGCACGAAGCCTTCCTCCCTCCTCGAACACACCGCTCCCCACGTCCTGCACACGCAGCCACAGCCATGGATCTCTCCGGCACCCCTGTGCAAACGCCAGTGTCCGGGAGGGCCTGGGCTGATGGGGGACTCCCAGTCTGTGTTATGAAGCTTCTGCCACCGCTCAGCTATCCCAGCTTCAGTGCAGACCCGGGCCGGGGGTGCTGCTGGGGGCTGGTTCATGGCCATCTGTAACATGAACCTGAGCAGAGAATCTGCGGAGCTTCAGGACCGCCCCGATCCCAAGGCAGGCAGGATGTGCCTTTGGATGGCCTTGCCCCGTGTGTTAGCGGCAGCTGGGCTGGCTTCGGAGTAGCAGTACCGAGATTAACACTGCCAGAGTGTCCCCAGGAGCGCCCACGGAAAAGACGGGCAGCTCCTCAGCCCGGGGCTCTCTCCCGAAAATCCCGCCTGGCCGAGCCATGCCGCGAGTCTGCCTCTGCCCTCACCATCCCCTCGGCCACTTGAGCTCCCTCGCTCCAAGCTTGGAGTTTCACTGTCCCTTCATAGAGTCCCCTCTGCCCCCAGGATTCGGTCTGAGCCGCCCTTTGTGCCCCGGGGGGTTATCGGTGCTCTGGGCAGCGGAGTTTTGCTGGAAGCCCAAAACGGGAGCCTCAGTGCTTACACAGCACTTATCCCCCCAGAACTGCTGCGCCAGCGTTAACTCATTAAACTGACCCCGGTGCTCCCGGAGCAGAGGGCAGGACTCCGAGAGATGGGAAACCCCTTGGAAAGCTGGGCAGCGGGGATGTCCCAGGAGAAAAGGGCAGGAGAGGCCTCGCAGTTTTCCCCATCCCGCCTTCACCGGGGGCCGTGGGCCAGCACTGGCCATCGGCTGCCCAGGGAACTGCGGCCGAGGCAGAACGGGTGCTCTGATAGGTGGATGTGGCAGAAGCTCCGCCGGCTGCGAGGGGTCCTGCGACCCCCAGGGAGCCCCCAGTAACAGCCGTGTCCTCCTTCCACGTCCCGTGTCATCCTCCAGCATACGCTGCGCAGCAGCAGCCGCGGGACAAGGGAGCGACCCCAGCGACCACCGGGCAGTGCCCTGCGCTGCACCCCACACTGGCAGCGCCCGCCGGCTGCCACCGGGACCCGCGGGCCGGGCAACGGCCACGGCAATAGTGTGGGGAGGGACGTGTCAGCGCTGCGCCCGAGGGACCGCCGGGACAGGCAGCGGCTGCCAGGGCCGGTCCGGGCTGAAGCGCAGCGGGAGCCAACCGCTGTGCCCGGCGGGCGGCGGAAGCCCCGCGCCCCCATCAATGCAACCCCCCCGGCCCGGCCGCCACCCCGCCCCGGCGCCGCCACTCTTCAAAGGCCCTTTGGTGGCGACCGCTGCGGCCGCGCCCTGTCAGTGCCGGGAACCGCCTGCGGCGGGCGGGAGGGCGGAGCCGGCCCGCACGGAGCGGCTCCACGGCAGCGCGGGCGGGACCGGGACCGCTCCGCACCCACCGCGGGGCGGTGCCCGCCACAAAGATGGCGTCGGGTGGGTGGGGTGACCGCGCAGCCTTTGCGCATGCTCCACGTAATTCCCCCAAGCGCGGGCTCTGCTTCGCGCATGCGCTCCACACCCGCGGCCCCGGCGCAAGATGGCGGCGGCGGGGCGGACGAGGCGGAGGTGGGGCGGCGGCGGCGGCGGACGCAGCGGTGCCCGGTGCCTGCAGCCCCTGGCCTCACGCCCAGGTAAGCGGCGCGACCGCGTCGCCGCGGCCCGCCGTGCAGGAGGAGGCGGCGGGGACCAGCGGCGGCGCGCGGACGGCGGAGGGGAAGCGGCGCAGGCCCGCGGCCGCCATCTTAGAGCGCGGGCGCTACTGCCGCCGCGCTCCCGCCGCCGCGCCCCCGCTGTGCCCCCGCTGCGCCTGCGCGTCGCGCGGCCCCTCCCCGCGGCGCCGTAACGGGCTCCTGTCTCCGCAGCCGCCCCCGCGGGCCAGGCGCGGGACGCCCCGCTATGAGGATGCGGCCCCGGCGCGCCAGCGGCGAGCACGGAGCGACGGCCACGCGTCCCGCCAGGCAGCCCGCCACCGTAAGTACCCGCCCGCCCGGCCGCCGCCCCGCTTAGGCCGCGCCCCCGGACCGCTCCCGGCCAGACTGCAGAGTTGTCGCCGCCGCCGCCTCCTCTCCGCACTCGCTGGGCGCCCGTGGCCGGCCCCGGCCCGCCGCGCCGAGGAGCTCCGTGCCGTCTTCGCCGCCGGCAGGGCAGCCCCAGGAGGTTCCCGGCCGCTTCCCCGCGCAGACACGGTGCCCCGGTGCCCAGTGCCCGTGGTGCCCCGGGAGCGCTGCGCTGCTCAGCTCCGGGCCCGCCGGCCGGCGCTCGGAAAGGGGATGGGTGCCGATGGAGGAGGCGATGGCCTGGCTCCCAGCCTCCTGGAGCAGCCGTGGTTCTGGGATGGGGGAGAGCCGCGGGGTTGTCCCGGGGGGCTGTCGCTGATCTCCTTTGTCTGCATTTGCTGTTGTCTTGTACAAAATTCTACCTCGGTGAAATGGAAACAAATACCGGTCCTGTTTGCTGTACTTCTTTACTTTGTGTCTCTTTACCCCTCGCTGTGGTCTCTGGTTGTGCTGCTGCTCTAGGTTGTAAGCTCTCTGGGCAGGGACAGCGTTGTACCGTGTTTGTGAAGCACTGTATGCATTGCCATGGTGTATAAAAACATACCGTAATCACCATAAAATGCTTCCTCTGGATCCCTGTCACTGTCTAAGTCCCAGTGTAGTTACATAAAAGTAGAGTGGCTTCTGCCAGGATTCCTGTTAGTTTGGCTGTTTCCTTTTCCTAGACCTTAAGGGTAGTTGGATTTAATACTTGTTAACACTGATCAAGTGATAAAACTTCTTGTCTACTTCCACCATTCCAGTTTATCCATAAATGGGAGGAGGCAGAGCCAGTCACCCTATTTGACAGCTCTTTTGAGCGATGGGTGGTGAAAAACACTGGCAGGTCACTGGAGCTGGCATGTGCCATCCAAGCTGGCCAGGGCTCCGTGCCCAGTGCTATCTGTGAATCCTGACAGTCATGACTTTGGGAGCTCTGGTCCCCCCAGTACACACCAGTTCACTCCAGGGTGTGCTCTGTGTAATGTGCAGGGCACAGCAGCAGCTGCATGTGCAAGTGTAGCTTTAGTTTGAGGAGGAGGGACTAAACATCTCTCAGAGGTTCCCCGTGCTCCTGCCTCGCAGCCCCGCTGTCTCCAGGGTCCCTGTACCCACGGGCTGACACAAGCCCGAGCTGCTGCCACTGCCCCAGCTCACCTTGGCACCTTTGTGAAGTGGCTGTAAGGACACGGTGGGGTTGGAGTTCAGGAGGGAGTGTGAGATTGCACAACGCTCACTGCTGAGGCTGTTAAAGGTCCCCTGTCGTGTCCTGTGCTCTGCAGCAGGCATGGGGCATTACCTGCTTCCTCTGGGGCAGAGACCCAAACTGCAGGTGTCACAGTGTCCCACACCTTCGCTTGTGGACCCTGCCTGGACAGATGGAAACATCTTCCGAGGGGCTGAAGGAGTCGAGTTGCTCAATGCCGATCTCAGCCAATGCTCTGGGCAGCTGAGCTACTGGCCACTCGCTCTTGACCACTGTTTGCTCCTGCCATTCTGTTCTGCTGAAATAGCCACTGGCCTTTATGCACAGGAAGGGTGGTGAAGGCTTCAAATCCCAGTGACAGCCCCGAAAAAATCCAGAGTTTTTATTGGAGAGCTCTTGTACGTGGCTCCTGCTGTCAGGTAGTGTAGGAGCACACTATGCACAGCACTGTGCTGCTACTGCCCTGACTGTGCTGGTGTGTGCTGTGGGGTGTCTCCAAAGCCTGAATAGAGTTAAGTGTCTGAGGTAGCTGGGAATTATGTAAAATGCCTTGTTTCCCCCCAGTTCATTGCCAATGCATTTCGGGCTGCCAGAGAAGAGCAATCTGTGGCGCTGTTTCAGAAACTTCCCCAGGGGAAGAGTGGTGACTAAGAGAGGAAAAGCCTGGCTGTTTCTCTCCAGCTGGCAACATTAAATTATGATTAAGAGGAGCTTTATTGTTCCAACAGACCTTCTTTTGCATAACTGTTGTTATGCAGATGAAAAAGCAGCAAGGACCAAAACAGCTGGCTGAGGCCCTGCTTGTGGGACTAGGACTAGGACTAGGATGTGTCAGCCTGGGACATGCAGAGAGTAATAATTCGGGAGCTCCTGACTCCCAGCCTGTGGTTTTCTGAACCACAGAAGTTGTGAGTGAACCTCCAGGGCTATTTTATATAGCAGCTTTTTTTTTTTTTTTTTTTTAATGAAAGCCTTTTGTTGAAATGATGTGCAGTTATGTGTGTGTGAGTTGATTCAAACTGTCTCTGAGGATAACAGATCAGACCTGGCCAGTGGTATTGGTGTGGCAGAAGGTGGCACATAATCACAGAGGAGCTTATGTTATTTTTTACATTCTGATGTTTCACTCTTTGGAGGGATCTAGCTGAAAAGGGAGTATTTTGAATACTGCCCTGAAGAACACCGTGGCTAACCCCATCTAACACTGAGCATTCCTCATAGCTTGTTGTATCCTGGATAAAAGGTGTTTTTCAGGGCTGAGGTGCAGTTTGTGTGTACTGGTTCAATCCCGTTTAATTATCATAATGAACTTTTATTGCTACACCTGAGTGTGCCAAGCAGATCTGGGACCTTTCCTGCTGTAACACTGGATATTACTCTGTTTTTTCCAGTGTGGTTGCTGAGAAATGGCCAATGAGAATCACAGAAGTCCTGCGGAGGAAGCGTCTCTCATGAGTCACTCACCTGGCACCTCCAACCAGAACCAGCCCAGCTCCCCCAAACCCATGCGCCTGGTACAGGACCTGCCAGGTACCGACGCTGCCTTCGGGAATTCTGCAGGGCCCTGGCAGTGGGGAGAGGGGTGAAACAAGGCTGCCAAGGGAGGCCAGGAATGATGCGTGTTTCAGAGTGTGCTGTGACAGTGCTGGGCACTGCAGGGCAGGTCTGTCGTGCAGGATGCTCCTCTCCTGACTCTCACTGTCCTCTCAGATGAGCTGGTGCAGGCTGGCTGGGAGAAGTGCTGGAGCAAGCGGGAGAACCGCCCGTACTACTTCAACCGCTTCACCAACCAGTCTCTGTGGGAAATGCCTGTGCTGGGACAGCACGATGTCATAGTAAGTGCTCACTCACCTTGGGAGTGCTGTGCCAGGACTGGGGTCTTCATGGTCTGTGGGCCTCAGATTACAGGTGTGTGAGGGTCTTGTGTGCCTTCAGAACTCCTTGCTCGGTCCGTTGTCTGGCATGATTCTGGGGAAATGTTCTTCTGTCAGGTGCCTGTCAGGTGTTGCTGTTCCAGGAGTCATGCACCGCTCAAAGAACAGTCAGCGTGGGGGATTTGTGATGAGTTTTTCTCATTAAAGTATTTTTTAAAAGCATATAGACATCTAGAAGAGAATCTTTCAGCTTTGTGCAGGTGTGACTAGTGGTGTCCTTATTTCCATCCACGTGGGAGCTGGAAGCAGTGCAATGGGATGCTGCAGTGGCAGTGGGTGAGCTTGATGTGTGCTGTTGTTGTTTGCACTCTCATAGTCAGACCCTCTGGGACTGAACGCGGCTCCCATGCCACTGGAAGGTGGGGTGGCAGATGCTTCTGTGGAGAGCAAGCAGAGGAAGAGGAGGTTCTCAGAAGAGGTTCCACCAAGTGGCAACAGTGTGAAGAAGCCCAAGGTGGGTGTGGTGCTCTGAAACAAACTTGTGCAGCCTGAAACCAAGGGGAGCTGGAGAGCTCATGGAGGTCTCCCAAGTGGTGTTCTGGTGTGGGACTGTTGGATTCACTGGGATGCTTCTCCTTTACCTGTCTCTGTGGTGCAGTAATTCATCTTCCACACACACAGGCGGATGTCCCAGGGAACGCAGCTGCTCAGCCAGTCCCCAGCTCTCCCAGTATTCCAGGAACCTCTGTTTTGAAGGCATGGTGTGTTTCACCTGAAGACAAACAGCAGGCAGCTCTTCTGCGACCAACTGAGTGAGTTGTGTCCATTTGTCTTCTGGTCCTTTCTCAGTAAAGTGTTTGAGACACACAGGTTTCAAGAAACCTGAGGGATAAATCACTGCCAGGGGTCTTGGATAGTTTGGGTTCCTGGCTGGTGAAACAGACCAAGGAAGCATCTGTAAAAGTAATATTTGATAATTAGCCAGTGATCTGGTTATCCTGATGACATTTGCTTCTGCCACAGAGTATACTGGGACCTGGACATTCAGACAAATGCTGTGATTAAGCAGAGGGCACCATCAGAAGTGCTTTCTCCACACCCCGAGGTGGAGCTGCTGCGGTCCCAGCTCATTCTCAAGCTGCGGCAGCATTACCGTGAGCTCTGCCAGCAGCGAGAAGGTGAGTTTCTCTTTGGTTCCTTTGATTTCCTTCTCAGTTCTAGTGTTGTGGTGGTCTGACTTTTGTTTTATGCCTGTCTAGCCCCTGTGTTCTGTTTTTGTGATCGTTATACTCTGTAGCATTGTTGGTTAATTGATTAGGCAGAATTTTGTGTGATGATCCTTATCAGAGCTACTGGGCATTTCTGTATTGTATTGATTAGACCCTTCTTCTGTGCATCTCCAGGCATTGACCCCCCAAGGGAGTCATTTAATCGCTGGATGTTGGAGAGGAAAGTGGTTGATAAAGGGACAGATCCTCTTTTACCGAGTGACTGTGAGCCAGTAGTGTCTCCTTCTATGTTCAGAGAGATCATGAATGACATTCCCATCAGGTACTGTTCACAGACAGAGCACTTGTTGGGATGGTTCTGGGTCAGTCTGGTCTGGTGATTTACCTGCCATGGTTCTGCTGTGGTGCTTCCCTTTGTTTGGATGCTGGCAAAGGAAAGCTGGGGAACTGAACCCGTCTTCCATGCCTTTGTGAGACTCATGCATATGAATTTAACTTACCTCAGGTTATCCAGAATTAAGTTCCGAGAGGAAGCCAAGAGGCTGCTCTTCAAGTATGCTGAGGCTGCGAAACGACTGATTGAATCCAGGTGGGAGCTCTTCTCGCAGTGCTGTCACGTTCAGAAAAGACAAAAGGACTATAGGGGCTTCTCATCCTGCCTTATCCAGCACTGGGCATAATGTTATTGAGGAAAAGAAGGGTTAGGAACATACAGAAGAAAAACAGTAGTGCTGGAGCCATCTTTTGATAATGACGTTACTGTAAAATGTAATACTGGGGAGCTGAATGTGTGTGGAGACAATGAAGTACTGGGTGTGGAATGTCTTTTGTTATCCCCAAAATAAAATCAGGAGTGCTTGGGCACTCACGGCTGTTACAGAGCAACAATCTTAGAGTGGCATTTTGCATACAAGGTAGGGGTTTTCTGACCAGTTCTGCCACAGGAGACAGAACTAAGGAGAGTTGGGGAGAACCTTGTGGGCAAAAGGAAAAGCTTGTAAACAGGATAGTTTTCTCAGTCACAAACCCTTAGCAGTAATTGAAAATTAGAGGCAGTGTCAAAATGGACCAGTGCCATGACAAATAAAGGCTTTTTGGACCTCTCCTGTTGCAGAGAGACAGCAGCCAGCTGCACCAAGTTTTGGAGAGAATATAGCAGTCTGCAATCATGCAAATGTCTGGAAGGCCTTTCCCGAGAACTGGAGGGGAGTGACAGGGATGGGCCTTGACAAATGACAGTGTCCACATTCCCCACTGATAGAAAACTTTGGAGGGGGGTGGAATATCTTGCTGTGCAGCTGTGAGTTAAATTTTGCCTCTGTTTTTGCAGGAGTGCTTCCCCAGACAGCAGGAAGGTGGTGAAGTGGAATGTGGAGGACACCTTCAGCTGGCTGCGACGGGACCATTCTGCCTCCAAGGAGGACTACATGGTCAGTGTACCACTGATGTGTGGCTGGGCACAGGGAGCTGGGGAGGGGGCATGTGGGGACAGGTACAGGTCCTTCTGGAGACACTGAGACCCCTGGAGAGCCAGTGGTGGCCATGTGAGAGACTCTGGTTCTCTGTTTCACAGGACCGCCTGGAGCACTTACGCAAACAGTGTGGGCCCCATGTGTCTGCTGCAGCCAAGGACTCTGTTGAAGGCATCTGCAGTAAAATTTACTACATATCCCTGGAATACGTCAAACGCATCCGGGAGAAGCATCTTGCCATACTCAAAGAGAACAATATCTCTGGTATGCAACCACCTTTGAGGAGCTGTAGAGTGCAGCACTGCAGTTAAAGGCCCCATGGTCTTGCCTGTCCCTATTCAGAGTGTTACCTGTTGGGAGGGCAGCTCTGTCTCCAAAAGTCAATCTGTGTTTCAAAGTAAGAAACAACCAGTCCAACATAGGCCTCAGCTTTCAGTCCCAGTGTCTGTGCAGTGACAGACTGTCTTCCATCAGGTGCCATGACCAGCTGTAACATCAGATACTACAAATATGTGATTTTCCAGGATGAAGTAGCTTGTTAAGAGCAGGACACACTGAGCAGGGCATTCATTCATTTCACTGGACCATGCTTTTTTGATTTGCTGCTTAATGAATTCCTGGGGACAGCTGACACCCCCTTAGTAATGCCGAGTGTTATCCCTTTATTCTCATTTGCCACATTTCTTGTGTTCTGAGCACCCTTCTGCACCCCTCTGCCTCCCAGCTTGTCACTGTGCACCCTTTCTTGGCAGAGTTCCTCTTCCGTGATCTTTCTCTGTACTTTCTTCCATTCATGTCTGTACATCTCTCTAGTCAGCTTTTTCTTCCTCCATGGGGTCTGCTCCTTTCATTGCCGCTGTCTGTAGTCCTTTTCCCTTTTGGGTCCTGGCTCTCCTCAGGCTCCCTTCAGGTCCCAATGTCTGCCTTTTGCCATTGTTTTTGATGTTTATCTTCCAATCCCATTAAGTCAGAGGTTCCTTCCAGCTGATTTATGAGCTCTCCCTGAAGCTGAGGCAGTGGATAACCACCAGGTGAAGGGAGATTCCTTTGCCTCCTGCATTTGGCAGCCAGTGAATTTTTATTGTGCTTTGGATGAGTTTGGGGCAAACTGCAATAAGAAAAAGTAGCAACAAAAAGAGTGTTTTGTGTGTTTGGAACATGCCTCAGGACACTGGGGTGGCTGTGTACTGTCTGCATTGGGGAATCAGCTTTGAGCCTAGGTAGCTGCCTACAAGATCTGTGAGGGACCACCGTGGTGATTTTTTGGGAAGACCACCCTGCTCTTCAGCCCTACTCGGTTTGCTGTGTCTTTTGAGGTGGACTGAAGATTGATCCCAAATACCCTTGGCATCTCACAGGCTGCCTTTCTGTTCATTCTCCATAGCTGAGGTGGAAGCTCCTGAGGTCCAGGACAGGCTGGTGTACTGCTACCCCGTGAGACTGGCCATCCCCTCCCCACCGCTGCCCAGCGTGGAGATGCACATGGAGAACAACGTGGCGTGTGTGCGCTACAAGGGGGAGATGGTCAAAGTGAGCCGCAACTACTTCAGCAAGCTGGTAAGGGCTGGGCACTGCTCTGCTGCCCCTGGGGCAGGGTCATCTCCTGGGCAGGGCTGGGCAGAGGCTGGCCAGCTGACCCTGCAGGGCTGTCACACACTGCCATGGCCATGAGGACAGCTACTCTCACCTTAGCTGGGGTTAGGCTCTGTTTCCCAGGGAGTGTTTCCCAGGTGTTGGGTGTGTGCTCTGAATAAATGTTGTGCTGCCAGAACATAGTACTCAAACCAAGGCAACCCTTGCTGAGAGACAAGTGCTGCTGTGGTGGTTCATTCATTTTGTGTTAGTGACAAGCTGGTGGCTCACGCAGTGACAGCAGATGTGCTGACAACTCCCTGCAGAGCCCACCTGCTCCTCAACCTCCCTCTCCCTGTCACAATGTGCATATATCACCACAGCTTGGCTGTTCCTGGTGTCTTCAATGGCTGGGCTTTCTCTTCCAGTGGCTTCTTTATCGGTACAGCTGCATCGACGACTCAGGCTTTGAAAAGTTTCTGCCCAGGGTTTGGTGCCTTCTCCGTCGATATCAGGTACGGTCTCACCACAGCTGTACATCAGAAAGCCTTGGCAGCAGTGGGGAATTGTCTTTGCTCTGGGAAAGGCTCACAGCTTTGGGAGCCTGGAGCAACATGGGGTTTAAACTGGGTCTGTAGTCTGCGCATGCTATGCTGGGGTAGGACTGTGGACTGGGGAGCAGCTGTGGTCTTGACACGAGACCTCAGTGTGCATAGAAATATTTGTGAAGGAAACCTTCAGTAGCTCTTGACTCTGAGGGCAGCTGAAGGGTCACTTGGGTACAAGAGAAAACTGATTGTTTTGTGGGGTCAGAGTTGGATAAAATCTCTAAAGAGCATTCTTGGGTACATGCAGGGACCTACACGAATTTGAGAAAGGACGAGGGGGCCCTGCATACCTAGAGGAGTGGGTGCATGGACATGTGGCCCTGAGTCCATGGTCAGTGAAGGGAACAGCAGGAACAGCGAGTGCTGGCATGGCTCACCCGGGTTTGCTCTCCTCAGATGATGTTCGGTGTGGGGCTGTATGAAGGGACTGGTCTGCAAGGGGCACTTCCCGTGCACATCTTTGAAGCCCTCCACAAGCTCTTTGGAGTGAGTTTTGAATGCTTTGCCTCGCCCCTGAATTGCTATTTTAAACAGTACTGTTCAGCCTTCTTGGACACAGACGGGTATTTTGGATCCAGGGGGTGAGTATTGCGTTCCCTTGCTCTGCGTGGGTGTGGGCGCATGCCCGTGAGATGACTCAGGACGAGCTGATGGGGATCTTTGCCTCTTTCTCCAGCCCGTGCCTGGATTTCTTCCCTATAAGTGGTTCTTTTGAGGCAAATCCTCCCTTCTGTGAGGAGCTGATGGATGCCATGGTCTCTCACTTTGAGGTATGTCTGCTCACAGTGGGGTTGTTTGGGATGGAGCTATGCTGTCCATCCTCTGCTCCCCACCACTCCTGCGCCCTGAGGGCATGGACGGAGGACAGTGACAGCTGGACACTGCTCTTGAAGCAGAAGCAGTTTCTTTCTGTAGGACTCATTAAACACGTCATTACTCAGATTGTTCCTTTTCTTGTGGCACTAGAAACTGCTGGAGAGCTCCAGTGAGCCACTCTCCTTCATTGTCTTCATCCCTGAGTGGCGGGACCCCCCCACGCCAGCCCTGACGCGCATGGAGCAGAGCAAGTTCAAGCGACACCAGCTCATCCTGCCGGCCTTCGATCACGAGTACCGCAGCGGGTCCCAGCATGTCTGCAAAAAGTAGGCTTTGTTCTCAGATCCTTTGGGAACACAGCTCTGAAGCTGTGTGACAGAAATATCCTCTCCCAGGCTGAAATCAGTGGGAAGCAGGGAGCAGGCAAGGACAAGCACAGCGCATCATCACTTTGGTTGTTTGAGATGGGCAGACAGCATGGTGAATTCAGTGTCTGTTTAATGACTGCTAAGTTTAGCTTGTGAGAGGTGTGTGCCTTAGGCACGAGTCCAGCTGGAACAGGTCACACCTGTGGCACTGATCTGTGCCTCTGCCAGCCCTCAGGCATGGTAGCTGCTTGTGCTGCAGCAGCTGGATGTCACTGGGAGAGCGGAGGCAAGGGGCAGTCAGTGGGGGTTTGGTCCCCAGTGGGGCAGGCTGGTCTCTGCTCTGCTGCTGAGGCAACAAGTGTGAGCAGCAGCTTGTTTAAGCAACAGATGCCTGAACACTGAAGTTCTTACCTGCTTAGGACTGATGCCTCACTGTGCTGAGTCCCCTCTGCAGGGACAGCAAGGTTCCAGCACCTGCGTGTACTGGTAGGGAGCAGTGGGACTCTGCAGCATCAGTGTTCCCTCTGGAAGCTTAGGAGCCTCTACTATACTCAGAACTGCCCGAGGCTGCACTGTGCCTCCCTTCTGCTCAGAATTACAAGAGAAAGGATGGGACAAATAGGCGACAAATACTTGTCCTAGTGAAGGCAGGAAGAGGAGGAGCAGGTGTTGAGGGTATTGGGCGGGGGCCAGGGGAGGTGCTGATGCCTGTGCTCTTCCCTTGCAGGGAGGAGATGTACTACAAGGCTGTGCACAACACAGCCGTCCTCTTCCTGCAGAACAGCGCCGGCTTTGCCAAGTGGGAGCCCACGCCGGAGCGGCTGCAGGAGCTCGTTGCAGCCTACAAGCATTCAGGCCGAACCCTCAGCTCCTCGTCTTCCTCCTCTTCATCCTCATCTTCCTCCTCCTCCTCCACAGCGGACAAAGAGCGGGAGCTGGGCCGAGAGCAGAGCAGCAGCCGAGAGACTAATCCCAACTAAGGCAGAGGTGCGAGGCAGCAGGGGAGGCGCCGGTGGCCCCGGGGGAGGCTGGCCGGGGCAGCAGAGACTGCTGGCTGCGCAGCACGGCCCGGGACTCCTGTGCAGCAGCTCCACGGCACCCGCTCTCCTCTGCGAACTGCACGCCAGCCCCCAGGAGCCGGGAGCGGCCGGCGGGAGAGGAGGCTCAGCCACGGCCCTCGGCAGGGCGAGGGAGCCCAGCGTGGCGCGGCAGGAGGAGCCGGCAGCTCCACGACGCCGGAGCGCCGAGGGAAGGGACGGCCAGAGCTGGGAGGCGCGCGTGGGCAGGCAGAAGGACAGTGGAACAGATGGAGGGACGGATGGCAAGCGCGAGTGCTGGGCGCTGAGCGCCGCGGCCGGAGGGGCCCCGGCAGGAGAGGGACGGGCAGAGCCCGGGGGCTCCTGCGGCCGGGCTGGCCCCAGCACGGCTCCGTGTCCATAGTGTAAATAGTTCTGTCTGTGGCGCCCACGCTCCTCGTGGGGCTGCTCCCATCGCATCTGTGTCTCTTTCTCATGTGTGAGTCCTGTGTTCGCTGGCATTGTGTCCTGGAGACGGGAGGAGCAGAGGAGAAGAGTTTCTTTGGTGTGTAAAGATGTCTTTGCAGCTGTTTTGTAGTCATTGTGGTTTTTATGCGGAGCCTCCGGGCTTTATTTAACCTCCTTGGGTTTTGTTTTGTAAGGATTAATTTAACACCGCTAACCATTTTATTACTTTTATCAAGAAGAGCAAAATCTATTTTTGATTTCTGTTTCCTAGTTCTTAGGAACATTAAAACCAGCATACAGCTCTGCTTGTGTCCATGACTTGCCTTCTTTGGTGTCTGGGGTCTGTGCCTGGGTGGTTTCTGAAACCTGTCTGGTTTCTGCCTGGGTGGAAGGTAGAAGAATGTTGGGGTTTGGTTTTTCAGAACTGTCTGACATGTGCCCTTTTCCAGGCCTCCTGGTGAGGGAGGCATTTTTTCCTAATGACCAGTGTGAGCCCCTGAAGCAGCCTGACTGTCCCGCTGCTCCAGTGAGGTTTTGGTGCCATTGGAGGAGTGCAGAGAAGTGCACTCAAAGTGCCTTTGGACTCGTTGGGGCAGGCAGCACAGCCAGCCTCTCCTGTGGGGAGCCACAACGCTGCTGGTGCTGGACCAGTGTCAGTGCCACAGCAGTGACAGTGCCACCCTGAAGTAGGCAGGAATTGCCCAGCACCTGATGCTGCCCACTCCCAGAGGCTTCAAAACTCTGCAGAGATGCTTTTGATGGTGGCAAGGAGATCATTGATGTCCTTTAAGTCAGGGCAGTTGGGAATGTCAGCTGTGAATATGGAAGTTCGTAAAGCCTTTTTTCCCCCTTTAATCATTGTTTTTGACCCAAGACCACCTGCTCCTGAGGCACAGCTGAGCAGAGACGTGCTGATGCTGGGAGTGTTCCTAATGCACCCATTGGTCAGTCAGTGCACACTGAGCCCTTTGCCTGCTCCCTCAGGTGAGGGACAGTTACCTGGTTGAGTATCCAGTGGCTGTGGTCTCACAGGCATGTGTAAATGATATCAGTGGCCAGAAGCCTGGTGGTGTGAGCTGCTCCTGAGTCTCCTTTATCCTGACAGAGCAAGAGATGGTCGATAGGGCACATCAGGTTTACACTGGGGGCATTTCAAGGGCAGATAACCAGGAATAGATCAGTCCGTGAGGGGCTGTGGTGTGAGGGGCAGCTGTGAGAGTTGGGAGCATTGGGTGGTATGAGCAGGACTGGGGGGAATGAGGCACACCAGGAGCTAAAGCCCTCGCATAAAAGCTCCATCAGGCTGTACTAAACCTGGACGATTTAGACAAAAAGGCCCTCACTCCCATTGTCCCTGTGGTGGACAGTGCTGCCACTCTCCCATCTGGAGGGAAGGAGGGGATCCCTGAGTGCTTTTGCCCCCCAGGGCTCCTGAAAATGCCCCCTGGGGGAGGATTTGCCTGGGCTTGGGAAACAGCCTGCAGTGTGGGATGCGCAGGGGGCTTGGCTGTGCCCAGCCCGGACCTGTCAAGTGCTGTGTCCCCCAAGTGCCCCCGGCACGATTCCCCGGGGATGCTGAACCCCAAGGGCCGCTACCGCAGGCCCCACGCCGGGAAGGAGCACCCCCAGGACTGACCGTGAGCGCGGAACCCTGGAGTACCGGGAGCCGCACCGATCCCGCACCAAGCCCCGCGCCGCCCCCTGCCCCGACCCCTGCGCCTGCCCTTCAGCACCCGGCGGGGCCCGGTTCTGCACGAGGGGGCTCCGCAGGGCTCCGGCACGGCCCGTCCGAGCTCCCCCTCGTTCCCCGCTCCCCGTTACCGGGCCAACGCCGCGGCGCTGCCGGCGGCCCCTGCGCCGTGCTCGCCCCCGCAGCGCGGCGGGCAGCGCCCCGCGCCTCCCCCCATGGGGCTGCCGGGCCCGAGCCCGCCGCCGCCGAGCCCACCGGTGCCACCGAGCCCGCCGGCGGCGGGGAGCGAGCCGCCGCCGTGTCCCCGCCGGGAGCTGCAGGTACGGGAGAGGATGCGGTGCGGGCCGCGAGCGGGGGCGGGGAGTACGGACCGAGAGCGGCTCGCCCGGGGAGCGGGTGCGGGGTGCGGGGTCGCCGCCGCCGGCAGAGCCGCTGTTCGGAGCCATCCGGGGGCCCCAGGGAACCCACACGCGCCGTGAGGGCCAAAGATGCGTCCGGGGGCTGCCCTTCCCCTGCCGCCGGCCCCTGGGAGCGATTTTTTCCCCGCAAAGCAGGGGCGGGATGACGGCGAGTCCCAGCGCCGGTGGCACCGGGCGGGGGTTGGAGTCGGGGAAGGGGCTGTCGCCACCATTGTGTTCTCGCTGCCCCGCTCTCCCCCCGAGCCCCGGGCCTGACCGGGACAATGGCCGTGGCATGCGGCGGAGCCGGGACCCCACGCGTGGGAGGCAGCGCGCTCGGGGCCTGCCCTCAGCCCTGGCTGACAGCGGCGCCCCTCCCTGCAGCCCGGACAGCCCCCAGCAGCCCCCCAGGAGCATGGCCCAGCCAGAGAGCAAACTGGTGTCCCCTCCGGTGGCACCCTCGTCCCCCGAGCTGGAGTGCCACATCTGCTACAGCCGCTTCGACGCCCGAGCCCGCAGGCCCAAGCTGCTCCGCTGTGGCCATCGCCTCTGTGCCCGCTGCCTGCGCAGGATTGTTCCCCCGCGGGACGCTTCCACCCCCCAGCTCCGCTGCCCCTTCTGCCGCCAGCACAGCCCGGTGCCGGGCGGGGACGTGCAGCAGCTGCAGGATGACGGTGAGGCGCTGGCACTGCTGACAGGCCGCGAACGGGCCAAGAAACGGGGTCCACCCCTATCTCCTGAGGTACTCCTTTGCCCCAGCGTGCTGGAGCCCACATCCAGCCCTGACTGCCTGGTTGTCACCATCCTGGAGGTGCCAGAGGATGTAGCCCCACCAGAGAGCCTGGGCAGGCTGGAGGTGGTGCGGCTGTACCGCCCCACGAGCCTGGGTGCACTGCCCTGCCACGGCCCTGGGCAGAAGTGGCGCTCCTGGGGGTGGCAAGCCATCCCCGCTTCATTCTGGGCGTCCTCTGCCTCCTCTACTTCAGCTCCCTGCCCTTCGGCATCTACCTCCTGCTCATCGAGCACCACAGCCTGGGCATCATCCTGGTCAGCCTTGTGCCCTCCACCCTCCTTCTCTGCATTGTCTACAGCCTCTGCCAGTGCCTGTGCCTGGAGGTCTTTGGGTTCCCCCACTCCTGACCCTGCACAGCCAACCCCTGTGCCTGAGCCAGGCCGGATTTGGGTTCCTCGGGGCATTGTCCCTTGAGGTACACATGTCTTCTGACGCACAGCATGCTGCGCCTGGGCCATGGGGAGAAGCTCAGTGCCTGGTGCCTTCCCATGCAAAACAGCACTGTCTTTTCCGTGTGGGTGCTCACACTGGCTGGAATGGCTGCAGGAGCTCATTGCCGCCTACAAGCATTTGGGCCAGACCTCAGCTCTTGTCCTCCTTGTCCACAGCAGACAAAGAACAGGAGCCAGGACCCTGATCCCAGCTGAGGAAGCTCCGTGGCCGGAGGGGCCCCGGCAGGAGAGGGACGGGCAGAGCCCGGGGCCCTGCGGCCGGGCTGGCCCCAGCACGGCTCCGTGTCCATAGTGTAAATAGTTCTGTCTGTGGCACCCACGCTCCTCGTGGGGCTGCTCCCATCGCATCTGTGTCTCTTTCTCATGTGTGAGTCTCGTGTTCGCTGACATTGTGTCCCAGAGGGGAGGAGTGGAGGAGTTTCTTTGGTGTGTAAAGATGTCTTTGCAGCTATTTTGCAGTCATTGTGGGTTTTTTTTTGCACAGCCTCCAGTCTCTATTTAACCTCCTTGGGTTTTGTTTTGTAAGGATTAATTTAACACCGCTAATCATTTTATTACTTTTCTTAAGAAGAGCGAAGTCTATTTTTAATCTCTGCCTTGGACCTGCCCTGCTCCACAGGGGCTGCTCTCTGCAGCACTGGCAGTGAAGTTCCCTTACCATCTCTGCTGGCACCCCTGCATGCCCACCAGCATCCCCACCACACACAGGCAACACCAGGAGACCCAGGACAGAGTCACATTTATTACTGTTTTGTGTCCCTCCCACCCACATCTCCCACTCTCCTTGTTGAGGCAGCTGCTGGATCCCATGGCTGTCTCTCCTGTCCTGCCCTTGGGGACAGGACATGACTGTCCCAGCCCTATACCTGCTCCAGCACCACTGGCACCCCTGGAGGACGCTCGCTGTTGCTGGGTGAAGATTCCAGCATCTCTGCCACACTCCAGATCTTGGGTTTTTGGGGCTGCTTGTCCTGCCCAGGGCCCGTTGTCACCTCGGGGCTGCCCCCACACCCATCCTGCACGGGGCTGGAACTGGGAATGGGGACGGCACCCGATGGGACGCCCTCTCCCTCGCTGTCCTCGCCATCCGAGGCACTCTGTGTGGCCCAGCTCGCCTTTTTCTCCTTCTTGAGGCGCCGGCGGGCATTGGCGAACCAGGTGGAGACCTGGGTGAGGCTCATCCGGCTGACCACAGCCAGCATCACCTTCTCCCCCTTGCTGGGATAGGGGTTCCTGGGGTGTCGTGCCAGCCAAGCCTTCAGTGCCCCGGTGCTCTCCCGCGTCGCCGCCGCCTTCGCCCGCCCCGGCTCTGTGGGCAGCCCCAGCGGCACCTCAAAGGGTGCTGAGACCTGGAGGGGCACAGGGGTGTCAGGGTGGGACAGGGGGCACGACGGCCGGAGGAGAGGGGCTGGGGGATGTCAGGGCTCGGCCCTTTGTGTGTGGGAGAGGGCAGAGCTGTATCCTGCCTGTGTCCTGCTGTATCCCCCGTTTTCCTCTCCCATGTGCACCCAAAGTGCCAAGTGCAGGACGGTGTGTGTGCGGGGGGCAGGGGAATGCCAGGGAGGGGCAGGGGCCTCGGGACAGCAGGTCCCCAGCCCCGATTCCAACCATCCCATCCAGTCCCATCCTGGTCCCGGGAAAGCCCCGCATCCCGTTCCTCCCCGGAGCTGCAGCGCGGCACTTACCAGGGGTGTCACGAGGCTGAGAGGGGGTGGCAGGAGGCTGTACCCGGCCAAAACGGGACACGGGCAGGAGTAGGGGTAGGGGCAGGGCAGTAGGGCTTGGGGCGGCCCCCGCAGGGTCCCCCAAGGCCCCCCGCAGCCCCCCAGCTCTTGTCCTGGGCTCTTCTCGCCCCGAGGTGCTGCCATACTGCAGGAGAGGAGCCGGGGAGCTGCTCCCGGGTCTTTTATAGCTGCTGGGGTCTGCAGTGACTGACAGCTGATTAGGGGGTATTAGCACCCACGAGAGCAGCAGCAGGATCTGGGGCACCTGACACCCCCCCTTCCCCAGCTACTGCTGGGCAGGGACTTGCAGGGACCGTCCTTGCCTGCCTGGCACCAGCCGGAGCCCTGGTCCCTCCCGGCCCCCCAGCTCAGCACAGCCCACACAGCTCCCAGGGACGGGGTACAATGGCACCCCGGGGCTGGCACATGGGGCCCACTGAGGGCCCCACGGACACCCAGAGCCACAAACACACAGCCCAGCTGGGGCTTTACTGCAGTGCTGAGCTGGGTCCCATCCATGACCCCAGCCCTGACTCAGGGCTGCAGGTGGCAGAGCCCCCTGTGCTGTGGAAGGGGGGGTTGGAGGGCCAGGGGCTGGGGGAAGAACTATAGCCTGGTGGGAGGACAGCAACCCATGCTGCCCCATCCTGCTTGTCCTCTGGCTTGGCCAGATCCTCACCCAAGCCCCAGCACTGCCATGCCTGCCACTGGATTCCCAGCAGCAGAGTGACAAAGGGGAAGGGTCCCGCAGCCCCATGGACAGTGGGGACCCCTGCAAGGCACTGAGGGGTTCCTGTGGTTGCCACAGCAGGGCAGTGGGTGGGCAGGGCAGCGGTGGGCAGCTGTGTGAGGGGCCCCGAGAGCCCACGACCCCCTGAGCCACCTGCTCCTGCCACCACGCCTCCCCACTAAGACTGGGATTATCCCACAGGTTGTACCCGTCATTAAATACCGACTAATAACGCTCTCAGGATATTAAATATGTAACAAACCCGCTTAGCGCTGGCCAGGACAGGAAGGCGAAGGTCACCGGTGCTAATGAGCCCGGCCACATCCCTGGATCCCTGCAGGCCCTGGTGACAGCAGAAGGTCCCAGGGTGAGGTGCCAGCACTCAGAGGTCCCATGCCCCTGCACTACCCCATGGCCAGAGCCTGAGCAGCGCCTGGAGCTCTCAACACACAGCAGCCAGAGCTCTGGTCCCATCCCTCCCACAGTGGGCTGATGGGGTGCTCTGAGCAGCCACAGGTGTGGAAGCCTCAAGCCAGCCAGGACACTGGTGCTGCTGGCTGGGACCAGCCCTGGCCATGGCCCTGCAGTGGCCCCATAACCTTGTCCCCACGGGACTCGTCCAGCCCTAATCAGCACCATGGATCTGCTTGATTAGATAATGGGGCTGTAATCTAGGAAAGCGCCTGCGGATTGCGGCAGCACCCTGACCCTGCACAGCACAGCTGGAGAGGGAGGGCCACGGCGGCCGCCGGCACAGCAGGCGGACACAGCTGGAGCCGACCGAGCCACAGCCCTGCAGGCACAGCCACGCACCGCGCACAGGCAAGGCTGGTGTGAAGGCAGCGGGACAGAGCCACAGCCGGGACAGCCCCATCAGCCGCAGCCACCTCGGGGGAGCTGTGGGGCCACCCACTGCTCACTGCCAGGGCGGTCCAACCCTAGGCAGGTAAATCAGCCTTTGGCAGCGGCAGTGTGCCTGGAGCTCGGGGCTTTCTGCTTTAAAAACCCTAACCCTAGGCGTAACCCTAACCCTAGGCAGGTGAATCAGCCCAGGGTCAGGGATGGTCCCAAGGAAAAAGCTGTGGAGGCAGCCAAGTTGTGGCAGTTTTGCGGCCCCGGTGCCACCGCCCTACCCTGCGTGAGGGCAGGGAGAGCCCCGCAGAGATCACCCCGCCCCCGAGGGGCGCAGGCTGCATAGAGGCCCTCACCGAGCCAGGGTGGTTCCCGGCCTTTTTCTCCTCTGTGGATAATCAGTTTAATGCAGGAGCAGAGAACTAAATCTCGGCGATTAGCTGGGTCCCATCCATGACCCCAGCCCTGACTCAGGGCTGCGGGTGGCAGAGCCCCTGTGCTGTGGAAGGGGGTTGAGGCCAGGGGCTGGGGGAAGAACTATAGCCTGGTGGGAGGACAGCAACCCATGCTGCCCCATCCTGCTTGTCCTCTGGCTTGGCCAGATCCTCACCCAAGCCCCAGCACTGCCATGCCTGCCACTGGATTCCCAGCAGCAGAGTGACAAAGGGGAAGGGTCCCGCAGCCCCATGGACAGTGGGGACCCCTGCAAGGCACTGAGGGGTTCCTGTGGTTGCCACAGCAGGGCAGTGGGTGGGCAGGGCAGCGGTGGGCAGCTGTGTGAGGGGCCCCGAGAGCCCACGACCCCCTGAGCCACCTGCTCCTGCCACCACGCCTCCCCACTAAGACTGGGATTATCCCACAGGTTGTACCCGTCATTAAATACCGACTAATAACGCTCTCAGGATATTAAATATGTAACAAACCCGCTTAGCGCTGGCCAGGACAGGAAGGCGAAGGTCACCGGTGCTAATGAGCCCGGCCACATCCCTGGATCCCTGCAGGCCCTGGTGACAGCAGAAGGTCCCAGGGTGAGGTGCCAGCACTCAGAGGTCCCATGCCCCTGCACTACCTCATGGCCAGAGCCTGAGCAGCGCCTGGAGCTCTCAACACACAGCAGCCAGAGCTCTGGTCCCATCCCTCCCACAGTGGGCTGATGGCGTGCGCTGGGCAGCCACAGCTGTGGAAGCCTCAAGCCAGCCAGGACACTGGTGCTGCTGGCTGGGACCAGCCCTGGCCATGGCCCTGCAGTGGCCCCATAACCTTGTCCCCACGGGACTCGTCCAGCCCTAATCAGCACCATGGATCTGCTTGATTAGATAATGGGGCTGTAATCTAGGAAAGCGCCTGCGGATTGCGGCAGCACCCTGACCCTGCACAGCACAGCTGGAGAGGGAGGGCCACGGCGGCCGCCGGCACAGCAGGCGGACACAGCTGGAGCCGACCGAGCCACAGCCCTGCAGGCACAGCCACGCACCGCGCACAGGCAAGGCTGGTGTGAAGGCAGCGGGACAGAGCCACAGCCGGGACAGCCCCATCAGCCACAGCCACCTCGGGGGAGCTGTGGGGCCACCTGCCTGGTGGTCCAACCCTAGGCAGATAAATCAGCCTTTGGCAGCGGCAGTGTGCCTGGAGCTCGGGGCTTTCTGCTTTAAAAACCCTAACCCTAGGCAGGTAAATCAGCCCAGGGTCAGGGATGGTCCCAAGGAAAAAGCTGTGGAGGCAGCCAAGTTGTGGCAGTTTTGCGGCCCCGGTGCCACCGCCCTACCCTGCGTGAGGGCAGGGAGAGCCCCGCAGAGATCACCCCGCCCCCGAGGGGCACAGGCTGCACAGAGGCCCTCACCGAGCCAGGGTGGTTCCCGGCCTTTTTCTCCTCTGTGGATAATCAGTTTAATGCAGGAGCAGAGAACTAAATCTCGGCGATTAGCTGTTATAATCACATGTAAATAGGCCCAGACAAGCCGCTCAGGAGGGCGGTGTGTGGCTCGGGACAGAGTTACACGGGATTTAGGCTGTTTACCACTCGATTAATTTCATGACTCCAGCCCCCAGCCCACCGCTGTCCCAGCTGCCTGGCTCGCTGCTCAGGAGTCAAGGTCACTCGGGCGGGAGGCAGCTGATAGCCCGGGGCGTCTGCCAGCAGCGAGCGGCCCAGCACAGTGCTGGGCTCCTGGAACCAGGGCCTCAGCTCCAGGGCCACGCCGAGGCTGGGCTGTCACATCCCTGTCCCCTGGACCCCCAAGCAGGCACACACACGGCTCTCCATCCCTTTTTATTCATAAGCATAGTCAAAGCTTGAGAATGTCACAGCTGAACCCTCCAACAACCACCAGTGGAATAACACGAGAGTCCATTCCTCTTCGGAAGAAAAATAGAGCAGCTTCTGCCTCCTTCTCCTTGGGTTCCCTCCAGACCAGAGCCCTGCTGCTGCCTGCCCGCAGGCTGGAGGTGCCACAGGAGGGCTGGCTGCTGGCACACAAGGACCACTGGCCCCATGGCTGCGGGGAGCAGTGGCTGTGGCTGCACACACCTCATCTCTGACACTGCACCACACAGTTGTGCCCAGCCTTATGGCTTCCCCAGGACCCCCGTGTGCTGGGCAGACGCTGATCCATGCCTACCCATGCAGACAGTTCAGGAGAAGGGATTTCAGACATCCAGTGCAACAGGCAAAGTGACTGTCCACACAAGAGCTGCTCCTGTGGCTGCTGAGCAGTCTCTGGGAGGAGGTGTGGGACCCCCACGGCACAGGGCCGAGCGGCAGCGTGTCCCTGGCTGTGTCTGTGCCACCACGGCTCAGGTGTGTCCCTCGCAGCCCTGGCACAATAAGGCAACTGCTGGCTGGGGTGGCTGCTGCCAGTGCACGGCGCACGGTGTGCTGCTAGTCCGACAGCGTGATGACATCGTAGTGGATGCCCGGCTGCAGCTGCTGCATCTGCTCCGCTGCTGCCTCGGCGGTGAAGACGCCCTGGGCCTGGGCCATGGCCGCATCCGCCACTGCTGCAGGGGAGGGGGGTCAGTGCTGCCTCCCACCGAGGGCAGGGGGAGCCACTGCCTACTCAGGGCTCCCCTCCACGTTCCTCACCTGTCCCTGGAAAGGGACAAAAGGCCACCCTGCCCATGTGGGGCTCCAGCAGGGAGCCCAGCTCTGCTTAACCCTGTTCCACAACTGACAGGCAGGGACCAGCAGATACCTGCCCTTGGACACCGTGGCTGGCAGCAAAATAATGATCGAGCCTGATCCTCCCAGCCCTCCCACCAAGGATTGCTGCACAACTTGCTGCCAGCCCAAACAACAGGACTGCCACCCCCCCTAAACCTGGGAGGACAGATCCTTCTGGGACAGGACTGTGCTAGTACCTGAGACAGCAGAGTGTGCTGCTGCTTCCAGCTGTGCCTGGGTGACGAGCTGCTGCTCCGGTGACACAGGCATGTACTGGATCTACAGGGGAAAACAGGGAATTCCTGAGGGGAGGGTTCCTCCTGGAGCTGCTCCAGCCATGGCTGCTGCACTCATGCACCAGCCCATGAGCTCCCTTTATTTCACATATCCCTGTCCAACTGCAGGCTCAGACCCCCCCAGCTCCTGCCACCAGGCCTGGCTCCTTACCTGTGACTCCGGGAGGAACTGGCCACCCTGCTCATACTGGATGTGGGTGATCTGACCATCCTGTACCTGGGGACAAATAGTGAGGCTGCGGTAGGGTCTGAGGGTGTCCAGGCCTCCAACAATGCTGTGACCCAGAGTAGCAAGAGGGAGCAGGAGGGGGCCCAGCCTCACACATGACACCCCATGAGCCCCACCCACCATGTGATGGGAGCAGACAGTCTGAAGCTCACCTGGATGTGATGTCCCTCAGGGACAACAACATACTCTTGGGGAAGCAAGTGCGGGACACCTTCCTGGGCAATAATGTACTGAACCTGCAAACATGGGAATTCAGACCTAGAAACATCATCACTCCCCACCCCACATCACAACAGCTAGATCTGGTCTGTCTCCTATGCCTCTTTCTACCACCCCAGTGCCTTCAGCTCTCCCTGTGGAGCCCTGCTCTCCCCCACTGCTGCCAGTTCTTCCCACTAGACAGTCTCCCATTCATGGGCCGTGTCCTCTCACCTGGTTGTCAGCAGTCACTAAGTGCTGTACTGTCTGTCCGTCAGCAGTCGTGATCTCCTGGATGTAGGCTGCCTCCTCCTGCAGAGTCAGCAAGTTCCCAGGGTGGTCAGGGGGGCTGGACCTGACCACAGCCCCCCAGGAGGCCCCCACTGTGAGGAGCAGCCACACAGGACATGAGCTGAGGCCCAGGGACCCAACTCACCTGGCTGGTGACGCTCTGCTCCTGCGCAACAAGGATGTGCTCCTGCCCCAGAGCCTGCTGCAGCCGCTCGGGAGCCAGCACGGCCTGGCCCGCCTGCAGAGCTGCTGCAACACACAGAGAGGTGGTGGGGATGCTGCTGGGGACACGGCCAGGGCTACCAACGGCCTCGCTCCCATGTGGCCACTGCCTGACACCTGCCCCAGTGAAAAGCACGAGGCAGTCTCTGGGCTCTGCTCACACAAGGTCAGAGCTAAACAACCAGGGGCAGAACACACCCTCCGTATCAGAACCTCAACTCTGCTTCCAGTGTGAGCTGCTCCCACATGCACTGATCTACCAGGACCTGTCTGGAGGGAACACAGGCCCCCCTCACTCTGCACAGTTGCTTGGCCCATCCCCATGGTTTCTGTCTCCATCAGCAACCCCAGCTGCAGGAGTGTCCTCCTGGCCCTTCAGCCCCACCTGACCCACAAGCTGGGGGAATCCTGCATGGGGCTCTGGATGCAGGATACCCACAGGTCAGCCCTGGTCCTGGGGACATGTCTTACTGTGTAGGGTGGCCAGGGTGTCCTCATTGCTGTTCAGGATGATGGTCTGCTGGGCAGCAGCTGGCCCTGGCCTTTTGCCCTCTGAGCTGTGCAAACGCTGTGTGTGGAACTTGAGGTGCCCATTACGGTTGAACCTATGGAGAGGCAGAGTGCAGGATCCCGTGCTTGTTCTCAGCAGGACACGGGCCCCATAGGCACATCCTACAAAATGGCTGTCCCCTCTCCCAGCATGTTCCCATCAGTGCCCAGGGACTGAACCCTCCTATGCCGAGGTTCCCTGGAGACAAAGCTGGGTCCACCTGCAGCAGGAACCATTCCCAAGGGCAATGTCCACTCTAATGGGCTGATGCTGGGGAAGGTTTGGGGCAGACAGCTCTGCCAAGATTCTATCTCCTCTTGAGCCTTGTAGAGCTCTATGGGATCCCTCAAAACAGGATCAGCTCAGCTCCACCACTCACCTCTGCCCACAGACCTGGCAGGCGAAGGGCTTCTCATTGGTGTGGGTCAGCATGTGCCTGCGCAGGTCCTTCTTGTTCTTGGAAGCAAAGCTGCAGTGGGGGCACTTGTGTGGCCGGAGGTTGGCATGTTGAACCATGT
This sequence comes from Emberiza elegans, assembly GCA_024865655.1. Lineage (NCBI taxonomy): Eukaryota > Metazoa > Chordata > Aves > Passeriformes > Fringillidae > Emberiza > Emberiza elegans. The sequence continues at coordinate 18,286,806 of JALJVW010000129.1, forward strand.
GGCTCTGGGGCAGAAGGACAAGTGCTGGGTCAGAAACCCCTGTTTCTCCAAACCCCTTGTTCCCAGGGCTGCTCTGCACCAGGAAACTTACCCGGACCTCTGGCCAAAGTGTGGCAGTGAAGGGACAGTCGGGACACTTGAAAGTGCTGGGCCCAATGTGGGCTCTCTTGTGACTCTCCATCTCCGCTCTCCCTGTGAACATGGCTGTGCAAATCTTGCATGAAAACTTTTTGGCCGTGGAAATCTTGCATGAGAGCTTCTTGGCTGTGGAAACCTTGCATGTGAGCTTCTTGGCCATGCCTTGGAGTGCAGGCCACTTGATCTTTGGGGATGACACTTCGTGCCCCTCAGATGCCGGGGACAAAGACGAGTCATTCTGGGCCAGGCTGGTGACACACTGCACCACGGGCCACTTGATGCCGGTGGGCTCTGCCTCCTGGCCCTCCGCAGGTGAGGAAAAGGCAGCATCCCCGCTGACGGGCTGTGAGAGAAACACCAGTCACACCTGCTGCCACTGCTGCTTGGGATGGGGAGAAGGCTCAGATCCTTACCTCCATGGCCTGGAACTGGCTCCCTGGGACACTGGATGACATGATGTAGTGATTGCTATGGTCCTTCAGTGCCTCCTCTGTCATCACAGCTCCGCTCACCACGACTGTGTGGGAGGTCTCCACAGGACTCTCCTCCTCACTGCTGGAGAGCACCAGGTCAGGGATGGTCTGCCTCCTCCTCTTCCTCACCACAAAAACCTCCCAACTGGAGGCCAGAAGTGCCTCCCCATCCCCATTCCTCCCATACAGCTGACCTGTACAGCGTGGCAGGAGCCTGGATCTCCTCGCTGATGGGTGCAATGATGCTGTACTCTGCTGCTCCACTGAAGGGGATGGTGATCTGCTGCAGCTCCGAGCCACTCAGGCTCGCTTCCCCATAAGCCTCCTGCACAAGTGTCTGCCCAGGCTCTGCCATGTGCAGCATCACCAGCTTTTGCTGCTGCTCCTTAGAGTCCACCTTTGCCTCCTCCTCCTCCTGTGCCTGCAGCTCACAGGGGCCTGGTGTTTCTCCTGGGTCATCTGGCTTCACCACTGCCACCTGTACAAAACAGCAGCTCAGCCAAAGGGGAAAGGCTCTGCAAGACACCCCTGCAGCAGAAGAGGGCTGGGAAGCCTCCTTGTGCCAGCCCCCAGCAGGCCTGGCTCCCCTTGACTCTGCCCACCTGCAGCGAGCTGGTGGCCAGCTCCCGCTGGGTGCTCATGTTCAGCAGGAGATCCAGGGCCGTCTGCGTGGCCAGCTCTGCTGATCCAGCCACATCTGGAGGGGTCAGACAGGAAGGGTCAGGCAGGAGCTCACCTACCTTCCACCTCATCCCACCCCCTTTCCAAGTGCTCACTTACCTTGTTCATAGATGATGGTGGCCCCTTCCAGGGAACCCTGCGAGAGAACAGAGGGCTCTGCACCTGCGACAGCCTGGACCGTGTGGCAAGTGATGGGGCCGAGAGGTGCCTGTGTGAGAGAGAGAGTGCTGACAGCACAGTGGGCTCCAGCACCAGGAGGAGCCGGGACTAGGCCTGGCACTCACCGGTGGGCTGGCCTCTGGCTCAGCTGGTGCCTGCACCTGGCTGTGCTGCTGCTTCAGCTCCTCAATCTGCTGCAGGGTGAAGAAGGGGCGGCGGCGGCAGGGCGGCTCCTCGGGGTGCCTCTGTGCCCACTCCTCGAAGGAGTCGGCGTGGCGGCACTGCACGTGCAGGCGCAGGTTCTTCTTGTGCTTGGTGGTGAAGTGGCAGAACTCGCAAGCGAACGGCTTCCCTCCTGCAGGGCCCGGGAGGGGGAGTCAGGCAGGAGAGCCCCAGGGAATGGGAGGGGAGCAGGCAGACTCTGACTGTCTCTGGAAGAAGGGGGGGTGCAGGGCATCAGTCAAACAGGTTCTCTCACCTGTGTGCTTGACTGCCATGTGCGAGACCAGGAAGTCCTCCCGGAAGGTGGAATACTTGCAGACGCTGCACTTGTAGGGCTTGTCATTCATGTGCGACAGCTGGTGGTTCAGCAGGACCTTCTTGTCCTCGCAGACATAGTCACAGAACTCACACTTGAACCTGCCAGGACAAAGCCACCTGTGACACGTGTTGAGGGGCAGCAGGACACAGGCTCTGCCCAGGCACACCGGGCTCCTACCTGCGGTTGGCAATGGCCTGGATGTGCGTCAGCAGGTGCATCTTGAAGGTGTAACGCTTCTTAAAGGACTTCCCGCACTGGAGAAACAAAGTGAAGCAGCACTCACCCCCTGCTCTTCCTCACCCATTGCCAGCCCCTCCCCAGGCTGTTCTCCCCCCTCACCTTGTCACACATGTGTGGTTTCTCTGTACTGTGTGTCTTCATGTGCTGCGTAAGCCTCTTCTGCATGGGGTAGACACGGTTGCACACAGGGCAAGGGAAGGAGTTCAGCTTTGGTGGCTGGATGGAGAGCATAAAGATGAGATCACCTGGATGAGCTCACCAGTTTCTTTATGCTCTCCCTCACTGGAGGACCTGAGTTGCCTTTCCTCAAGAGATCCAGAAACAATGCCCCCAACAAGGCACTGAGATTTTGTGAAGACCCAGATGTGCCTCTTCCCATATAACAGTGCTGAGATTCAAGACAGCTGAGTATTCAAACTCACCGGATCAGCTCTCTTCTTCCTGAAAAAGACATAAGAAAAGCCCCTTGTGTCAGCCACACCTCAAACCCAAGCTTCCTTATACCCAGACACCAAAACTCTCCATTCTGGAAAGGGTCAGGAGATGGGGCAGCCGTGACCACCCTCCCAGAACAGGAAGAACAGTGTCAGTGCTGTTCAGTCCCCAGGACTGTGCTGCCCTCACCTGTCCCTGCTGTGCACTGTCGAGTGCCGAATGACATCCTTCTTGTACACGCTGGTGTAATTGCACTCCTCGCACTTGTAGGGCTTGCTGCCCACATGATTGAACATGTGTTCCTGTAAGAGGCAGACCATGGCTGTGAGACCTGGGGCTGCCAGGCAGCCTGTTGGTTTGAGGCAGGGCAGATGAAGCTCACCTTGAGGGAGGACCAGCGCCGGGAGCGGTAGCTGCACTGAAGACACTTGAAGAGCTGCGGGTCATTGGCCTCGTGCGAGTTGACATGAAAGCGCAGGTCATCGTGTGTGAGGAACCGTGAGCCGCAGATGCGACACAGGTAGGGCCGCATCAGGGGCTTGGGGGACTTGTAGTAGTACCTGCAGGCACAGGAGCAGGGCTCAGAGCTGCAGTGGCAAATGGGCTGGACCAGCCCTGGGCACAGGCCAGAGGGCCCAGCACACCCCTCACCTGCGCCCCATGTACTTGCGGTATTTCTTGCCCAGGAAACGGCGGGAGGGCCGCCCACGCCGCCGGGGGATGACGTCTGCATCCTCGGCACCAGTGTTGGAGGAAGGGTCCTTGTTCTCAGAGTCAGACTGGCTGATACTGGGCTCTGCCAGGCTCTCACCGGTCCCATTCTCCAGGCTGGAGGAACTGGCTGCTTCTGAGTTCTGCAGCTCCCGGCTTGGTGTGCTCTGGGACGTCACCAAGGGCTCCACCTCCCCTCCTGCTGCACAGAACACAGCACAGCTCCATCACATTCTGCTGTGGCTCCAGGAGCACCACTCCCTGCTTCATGCCTGAACAGGGCTGCTGCCTCCCAGCTCCCTCACCTTCAGGCATGTCCTGAGACATATTCTCCAGACGAAGCAGCTTCCGTGGTCTCCCTGGGCGCCGACGTGGCCTCTCCTCGCTGGAGGTGGCGACAGAGCAGCCATACTTGGGCAGTCGCCCGCGGGGCTCGTCCTCAGCTGGGTTGTAGTCACTGTCCTCTGCAGGCAAGTGCCCCAAAACATCAGAAAAGATGATGGGAAAAGACTAAGCTATGTAAGATGTGGGGAGGGTGAGTCCTACCTTCAGGATCATCAATAGCACCAGCATCCATAATATCATCATCTTCTTCTTCTGCAGCCTCCTCATCCTCAGTCTTTGGAACAGCTCCCACCTTTCGTGGTCGTCCTTTCTTCAGAGCCAGAGCTGAACCCACTGCCACAGAGATCAGGGTGAAAGTTCTTTACCAAAGTGTGCCAGAACAGGCCCTTGTGCTCCAGCTCCTCTCCTGTTTTTCTTCCCAGAAGAGAGCAGAGCCTGTCTGCAGTGAGATGAATTTCCCTGGGCCCTTGGCACACACCTGGCTGGAAGTGACGCTCTTTCATGTGGTTAATCAGTGTTTTCTTAGAGACACTCTTGTACTGACACATCTTGCACTTGAACTGCTGCACCACCACTACTTCCATCATCTCTTCCAGGGTCTCCAGGTCTGGCTGGTCCAGCTCCTCCCCACCATCTGCCTCCTGGGCTTGGTTTGGCTGTGCAGGCAGCTCCAGCACTTCCAACTGCCTGGAAGGCTCTGAAGGGCCGGGCTGGTCAAGGCACGTGGAGGTAGGTCCATCACCAACAGCCTCTATTGCCAAGCTATTGGCTAGAGCAGAAGTGGCCATCTGGGACACCATGGGGGCACCTGAAACACCAAAACCCACTCAGCCAAGACCCTCACCTGCATCCAAAGCTGCAGCTGGACAAGGGGCACAGGGCTGAACACAAGCTCAGAAATAGGCTCCCAGCAGGACTGTGGTACAAGCACTATGGCTGATAACAGCTGGGACACCCACTCCAGGCCCTGCTCCAGTGGAACAAGGGCTCAGAAGCACAGATGGCCACCATGGACAGCCTAGGGAGCTCGCTCACCATCATCAGGGCCTTGCAGAATGAGGTACTGCGTGGTCTCTGCCCTTCCATCCTCTGCGCTGGTCACAGCGATGCAGCCTGGCAGGGAGAGGAGAGCAGAGTGGTGACTGCCACATCCAGGGCTGGACAGTCACTGGGGCTACCCGGGGTTCTCCCAGCTCAAACAGAAGCCTGAAGGTGGGAGGAAGATCTGGCTCTGGGGTGGAGCCTGCCCTGGGCTGAAGGAGCAGCTGGACAGAAGGAAGGCTGTCCAGCAACATGAGCTCCTCACCAAACCCTTGAGTTGCTACAGCAAAGCAAGAAGAGAAAACCCTGCTGACCAGCTGAACTCAATGATAGAGATTTTTTTTCCAGCCTTAATAATTCCATGTCCATACTTCCCCCACCTCCTGAGGCCTGGTGTAGTGGCTCCCTCCCCAGCCCACCCAGCCATCTCCACATGGGAGCACACACTCACTCTGGATGATGTCAGGCCCGATTGTGGACTCGATGATTTTGTCAATGGCAGAACCCAGGTCGGAGGAAGTGGATGCAGTGGAGTCTGACACAACTATGGCTCCATCGGTGATGACACTGGAGTGGACCAGGACCTGTGGGGACTCTGACACCATGATGGACTGGCTCACAGTGGAGACACTAGAGACCAAGGTGGATTGGGCAATAGAGGATGAGTCTGGCAGGTAAATCCTTGGAATGGCATCTGTGCTGGAACTGCTCTCTGAGACCTCTTCCTGGCAGATAAAAAGAGTCCAGAAGAGCTCAGGTGAGAGACCTTTGCCAGCCCAAGCCCTTGGGGCTGCCAGCTCATGCAAATGACCCGGAGTATCACTGCAAGATTTCCAGGAAAGGCATCAGAGCAAATCATTTGGTACTGACAAAAACCTGGAGCTGCAGGGCTGCTCTTGCTACCAAGGGGAGTTCTGCTCCTCGGACTGACAAGCACATGCTGGACCAGAGGTGTAACAGTGCCTGCCAAGGCCGCAAAGCTCAATCCGTCAGAAATGTCTACAGAAACCCCTAGGAACCAGAACCGCGCCTGCCCTCCCTGCCACCCCATCCTTCCCACCGGCACGTACCAAGGAGACCCCGCTGCTGTCGGAGCTCTGCCCCACGCAGGACTCATCGGCCCGGGAGAGGAGCCCGTGCCCCGCGGCCGCATCGCTGCTGTCCGCCGACACGGCCACCGAGCTCCCGACGCCCAGCCCGCTCTCGGTGGGCTCCTCCCGCGCCGCCTGCGAGCTCGCGTCGCTGCTGCTCTCCACCGCATTTTCCTCCATGCCCGCCCTGCCGGGGCCCGCTACGCTCGACCTGCAGGAGGACCGCCGCCGTCAGGGCCGCCGTCCGCTTCCCGCCGTCCCCGAGCCCCGCGGGGGTCCGGGCTGGGCGGGCCCGGGGCCCCGAAGCCGCCGCGGGCCCATTCCCGGCGCTCCGAGCACCCTCACGGGGGTCCCGGCGCCACCTGGCGCCCCCGGTCCCGTCATGCCCCGCGGCCCCACCCGGCGTTTGGCCGCCATCTTGCCGCGGGGTCCCCCCCGCCGCCTCCGCGCGCGCGCACACGGCGGGGCGGCCCCGGTGCCGCCGGGGCGGGGGAGACGCCGCCACGCCGGGGCGAGGGGGTCCCGCCGCCGCCGCCGCCCCCGCTCGCCGATCCGCGCCCTCACCTGGTCCGCCGCGGCCCCGCCGCGCCCCCGCCGGAGCCGGCACCACGGCGGCCGCCATGCCCCCCCGCCCTCTTGCCGCGCAGGGATATGGCGGCGCTGGCCCCACGCCGGAACTACTTACGGCCGGCTAGCCCCTACCCCGCCTGCAGCGCACGCCGCGGCGGAGATGCACTCCGGGACCCGGCCGCCGCTTCTGGCGCCTCTCGGGGCCACCCGCCTCCCGCGGGAGGAGAGAGGCCTCGGCGCTCCGCCGGGGACTACTTTCCCCGCGGAAGGGTCGGCGGTGGTGGGCTCTGCGTCATGGCGTCAGGAAGCGGCGCCCGGGCCCTGAGCGTCGGCGTCGCGCCGGGTTGCGCTGCTCACGTGACGGGAAGGCGGAAGTGGCGGAGGGACCGGGCCGGGAGCGGGCGCTCGGTGCGGGCGCTCCGTTCTTTCCTCTCCCTCCGTTTCCCGCCTGGCCCGACCTGAGCCGGTAGCGCTGAGCCGTGCAGTCCTGGCGCGCCAGCTCCGGTTCTATAACCCGCGGTGGGCGCTGAGACCGGCGTGCCTTGAGGGCTGGGGCCGCCCACCCCCGGAGTGATCCAGGCCGAGCCGCGGGACCTCCGCCTCTCCTTCTCTGCGAGGCCTTGCCGCGTTCAGCCCGGGCGGCGGCCCAGCCTCAGGCTGCTGAGCGCTTTCCCCTCGGTCTCTGGCGGGAAACGGCACCGACTGTGCGTTTGTTCCTTGGTGCCAAACCTGCCTCTTTAGACGGCAGCTCTGCATCTGAACAGCAGCCACCTTCCGATGGGCTCTGGCTCACCAAATTCTGCACTCCGGGATGGTTTTTTCCCCCAGAGCAGATGGCGGCGGGCACCCGATTTTGCTGCAGTGGCTGCCCCCACTGGGGTTGCACAGTCTGGGGGCTGCTCTGGCCCCACCCGGGGCTCCCGGAGCACTGCCGGCAGTGGGGCATTGCTGGCACCTCCTGATGCCACAGCATTCCCTGCAGGGATGCGCTCGGATCTTGCTGCTGTCCCAGCTCCCTGCAGCACTGCTGATCGCCGTGCTGCTCCAGGTCCTCCAGCTGAGTTCAGCTGTGCATGGCCTGGGCTCGGCCTCTGCTCCATGGTGATGCCTTTAACAAAGCCTCAGGTGTCTCCCTGTTCCCACTGATATTTTCTCATGTTGCAGTGCTCTATTGAGAACGGCTCTATCCCGGTTTTTTCCTGGTGGAAAGGCACGTCTATTGTGCCTGTGCTCTGTCGGGGCTGGGCTGACCCTGGCTCTGGGTCCCTGTGGAAGAAACACCCGGGGCGAGGGGAGTCAGAGCTCTGCATCGCAGCCGGTTCCGGGGCCACTCAGCCCAAGCCAGCCCGCAGTGCAGGTCGGGGTGGGCAGTGCCATCGTGTCACTGGCCAGGACGGCCGGTCCCGAGCCGGTGCTGACATGGTGCCAGCGGCAGGAGGACAGACAGTGTCTCATCTGGCTCAGTCTGCGAGCACGGACGGAGCCTGCCAGAAATCCGAGCCGATGGGTGCTGGGCTGGACCAGTACCCTGCAGCGCTTGGCTGTGGTGCCTCTGTGCCTCTGCTCCGGGGAGAGGCAGGCGGTGCCCGGATCCAGCCCCCACAGCCCGGGGCTCTTCCCTGGGGCTCTGCGCGTCCCCTGTGTCCTGCCCCAGGTGACAGTTCCCGGAGGCACTGTGTGTCCGGCAGAGGCAGTAGCGGAGCCGCACCGCCAGCTGCTGCGTGTGCACCTTCCGGCTCTTTTTCAAGCTAATTAAATGCATCCTTGAAAGGTTTATGCCCTCATCCATCACGGGCAGACAGCAGCGGTGAGAGCCATCCCCGGGCTGGCTGTGTGAGCTCTGCTGCCGCAGCGCTGCTGCCAGCGCCTCAGGGCTCAGTCCCCACATGCGCCCGGCTGCTGCCGTCACCGTCATGTCACGAACGCAGAAACACCAAGGGCTTGAGCTTCTTTTCTCCCACTGCTGCTTTTTAAAGCAGCCCTGTGTAGCTCAGTGGGGGAAGTGGAGTTGGGGAGCATGGGAGGGAGGTGCTCCTGTGCCTGATGTCCCCTCTCCGTAGTTCTGTAGCTCACACCGGTAGAGCCCAGCGCTGCCTGAGACCGGCTCTGTCTGGGTTTGGATTGCCCTTGTGCCCCCTCCGCGTTCCTGTTGGGGAGGGGCAGCGCTGTCAGAGGAACCCCTGGCAAAAGCTGCCTGCCAGGTAGAGGAAGCTGGATGGATTTGTGTCAGACCAGCAGGTTTCCTCTTTCTGCCTTCAGTCAGCTGCTGTGTGAGACAAGTGAAGGATTTTCCCAACTGGTGATGGCTGCAGGGCAGAGCAGCCTGAGCTCCAGGGGCCGCAGGGGCTCAAACAAACCCTCCTGCTGCTGGCTCGGCTGATGGAAAGTTGTGTCAAGCTTCCCTGTCCCCCCGCAGAGGTGCCCCATGTCCTCTGTCTCGGTGAATTGTCCCAAGCAGAGGTTTGCTGTGATGGGTAACCTGCTATTTTTAAAAATGCTGCGTCCCCCCAGGCGGGGTGAGCGGGGGATTTCCAGGGCAGGCAGAGCACGGCTCCCGTCCTCGGTTCTGCAGGCACAGCTCCTTGCTGATAACTCTGCTGTTGTGCCTCCGAGCCTGAAATCACTTCAGAGCCAAAGAAAACACAAAGAAATCTCAGCAAGAGGCTTAAAGAGAATCCAAAAATGGCTGCAACACGTGTTGGATGCGTGTCCAAATACCTTGGAGGGGGGAGCAGCAGGTTAAAGGCCTTTTGGGAATGGGCTGAGGAGACAACAGCAGCGCTTGTGCCTGGAGGACAAAGCTCAGGCTTGGGCGGAGTATGAGGCTGTTTTTATCAGGCTGCTTGATGGGCTGCTCTGACAGGCTGTCCCACGCCCGCGGAGGTTTCCCAGCTCTGTGCTCTTCAGCCTGGATGCAGCGCTGGGAAGGAGCTCCCATCACACAGGCTGCCGTTCAGGCTGTCCCTGCTGGTGCCCCCTGGCCACGCCGGGCTGCCCCCTCCCCAGGACAGTTTGCTGAGCCCCCACAATGGCTCTTCCATGAGCTCATGGCCTCGGTCACTGTCCCAAAATAGGAGATGGTTGTGCTGAGCACGGCGCCCAAGGCAGAGCCTCAGCTTCCCCCCCCTTGCAACCCGAACCCCGGACTTCCACTGCCAGTGATTTTGTCATCCGCTCTGTTTGTTCCTCCTTGTTTTCTTTTTTCTTTTCAAAGAAAACATTGTTGCGATGTTTGTGTAGCTGCAGGGCACGAATCCACATCAAGGCTTGTATTTATATCCCACCTGGGAAGGGCAGTTGCATCAGCACATTTTGTAAAACGTTGAGCAAAGCAGCCCTTGCTGCAGGAAATGGTTTTTCTTCACACCAGATTGCCTCACGGCTCTGTGCCTTCCCAGCAATGCTGGCTCCTGGAGAAGGCTCCTGGGGCACTCCTGGGGGATCACTCCATGCCAGGGTGGCCGTGAGAGCTGGCACAGCTTCCTGCTGGGCACTGCCTCGGCCCCTCTGCCCTGTGCCAGGATGGTGCTCATGTGGTGAGCAGCCTCCCCCTGTGCTGTTCTGCTGGGATCCCCATTTCCCAGAGTGCTGGTGTGAGTGGGAGTGACAGGATGATGTCCGTGTTCTGTGGCCACCAAAGCAGTGGCTGAACCCATGACCTCAGCCATAATGCCACCCTTGGGCTCAGGCAGGGCACTCCCAGGACAGGCAGGAGCCACTCCCAGTGGAGGAGCCCATGGAAGTTGATGGTGAGACCACTCAGAACCTCACACAGTCCCCTTGGCAGGAGGCAGCTCACTGGCCCTGGAGGAGCTGCTGGTGGCTGTGCCTTGGGTGTGGAGGGGCTCTCCTGGTGAGTCCTGGTGCCTCTTGTGCCATCAGTGTTTGCCCTGACCCCAAGACAGAGTGACGGTGGCGCTGAGCCATGCATTCCTTCTCTGATGGCCTTGTCCCACACCCACCCAGTGCCACGGGTCTTGTCCCACACAGGTCAGTGCCATGGCTGCCATTCCGGGAAGTTTTTGGGGCTATCAACAGCCTTTCCAGGATGTGCTTGGAGCTGCTGGATGCAAACAGCTGGCTCCCCTGCGCCTGCCAGAACTGCTGCTGCTACTGCTGAGTGTTTTTTTTCCCCTTCTGGAGGGATCCTGTGGCTTCCTTCCCAGACCCTGAGACCTTGGAGCCACAGTCCAAGGCCACCAGTTTCCACCCTCTCCCGTGCTGCTGATTCATCACTGCTGGTTAGTTAAAAAATGGTAATCAGCAAATTACTGAAATATAAGTAAAATAAACAAGGTGGGCAGAGAACTGTGTATGTAGCAGGGGCCCAAAGGCCTCGGGTGTGCAGTGTGCTGAGCTCTGTCTGTCCCCTGCACTCATCCCCAGCACAGGGCCTGTGCCTGGATGAGCACTCCTGGAGCAGGGGGTCAGCACCTGGCCCTGCCATGGCATTCCTGACCCTGCCAGTCCTGCATGCCTGCCCAGGCTGGTCCTGCGAGGCTGCTCTGCTCAGTCCGCCTTGCTCCTGCCCCTCAAATAAAAGAGGGGTTGCTACACCCCAGGGCAGAGCAGGCAGACTGTGGGGCTGCTCCCCACCCCATGGGGGCATGGCAGCTCCCACAGGTCTGCTGCCTCTTGCCTGGGTGCTCTGCAGTCTTTGTCCTCCCTGGGCAGCACGGCAGCTCTGTCCCTCCTGGTGTTCCTTCAGCCCGGGGTGTGCCTTCCTCCGCTCACACGATGCCCGCTTTTGAAAGGTCTCAGGTCGTGTGGCCGGGGCAGCTCCCAGTGGACAGCCAGGCTGTGTGCCATTCCTGGGCTGCCTGGGCTTTGTCCATATGCCTGTGTTGACAACTGAGCTGCTCTGAGTTAATTTGGCAGCAAGCGCTGGAACAGTTGTCAAATGTTTTACTGAAATCCGAACGTGTTGCATCTACCGCCCTTCCTTCTGCTTTGCGCAGTTTACAATTAAATACCACCAGTTTTGCCCATATTCCACCTTCCACAAACCCCCGCTCCTTATTCCCATTGCTGACAGCCATGGATTCCTGGCAGCACATTGTCCCCTTGCACAGTCAGGTTCCCTGTCATTGTCACAATTGCTGCTCTTCCTGTTATAGCAGGCAGCTGCTGTGCCCATGTCACTGCCAGGAGCACAGCGCTGCCCACCCGTCCTGTGCCATGGTGCTGATGGCTCACTGCAGCAGCTGTGCCCCCCGGAGCTGGCAGCCACCCAGCTCTGTGCCCCCCGGAGCTGGCAGCCACCCAGCTGTGTCCTGCCCTGCTCCCCTCCCACCTCCTGCCTCACTCCTGTGGTGCTCAGGAGATGCTTCCATGGAGCTGATCCAGCAGGTCACCCAAGGGAGGATGCTGAGGCGATGATGGCCATGGGGCTGCCCACTCCCCAAATGCTCCCCAGGTGACCTGGACCCTCTGCCCCTCTCACCTGTCTGAATACCCCATGCTCTTGCTCCCAGCAGGTGGGAAAGTTTTTGGAGGCAGAAGCTGAGGCAGGAGGAGGGTTAAGGGATGGGGTTTACAACAAGGAAGTCCTGAAGCACAGGAGCCCTGCAATGTTTGGAGCAGGCAGTGTGAGGTGTGCCAGGTGCCAGGTGCCAGCCCCAGCGCCTGGTGAATGGAGCTCTGAGTGGGATCCCTGCAGCATTCCAGTGGGATCCCAAGAGATACGGGGGGTTCCCAGGGTGGGCATGGTGGGGATGTCCCAGCCCAGCACAGGGAGGTGACTGTGCCACCCACCTGGATACCGGGAGTCGGTGTGGCAGGCAGGGGATCCGTGATGTGTGCTTTGCAGCTGGGCTGGGTGGTGACACGGCAGCGCTGGTTTCAGTGCCTGCAGGGTGGAGTGAGCCGCCCGGTGACAGCGGCCACGTCATCCCCACCCAGACAAGGTGTGGGGACAGCAGCATCAGTGTGGGCACAGTGGGGCTGGGTGGCAGTGGGACTGAGGGGCAAGGGGCTGGGACACCAGGCAAGCAGGGGTGAAGGGTTGGCAAGAAGGGGATGCTGAGAGGTGGGGAGTTCCCCAGGTGAGGCAAGGGACTGAGCAGGTGCCCCACAGAGCTTGGGGCAGGCAGGGAGGGGATGCAGGGCCAGGCGCTGCTGGTGCTGGGGAGCTGCGGGTCTGTGGCATGCAGGGCGGTTGCCGGGAAGGGTCCTGGGCCCAGCTGGAGACTGCAGTCCCAGCCCACGCGGGGCCCAGCGCCAGGACAGCAGATACGGGAAGTGTGTGCAGGAATGTTGTTTCTGTCTGGAGCCCTTGAGCAGGAGTGATGGAGCTCCGAGCCTCTGATGCAGAGCTGCTCCCTCTGCCCTGTCCTGCTCCCACGCCAAGTGTCCCTGTGCCTGGTCACTGCATGCCATGGACCAGGGACTGGGGTGTCAGTTCTGCTCCCTGGGCATGGGGTGGTGCAGAGCCCATGGCACATGCTCAGCTAGAGGCACACAGTAATGCCCTGCCCACAGTTCAGGGTGTCTGGCTGTGCCGTGGTGACCATGGCACTGGCTCTCCCTGCAGCTTCTGCCAAGTCCAGTGCTCCCTTCCCTCTGCACAGGTCATGTTCCCAGTGAGACCAGCACTTGCTCTCTGCAGTCCAGTGCTGTCTCACCCGCACAAGATGCTGACTCTCTCCCACGCCACTTCCCCTTGCCACCACACTCCTGCTTATACTGAGAGGGAACCTGTTGCCATCCACCCTCCTGTGCCTGTCCTTTGCTCCTGTGTCCCCCTGTCCCCTGCCTGGGGTTCCGAGTGTGAAGCAGTGACTCTGGTAACTGGGTGTTTGCTCACCCCTGGCTCCTCAGCTCCCCACCAGCTTTGTTGCCCTGGTGCATCCCATATTTGTGGACCTCTCCTCTGGCTGTCTGGTGCCACATTCCCCCCCTGGCTGGCCCCCACCCTGCTTGCCTCTATGGGGGAATTGAAATGGGGAGGTCTAAGGGATCCAGGCAGGCAGCAGCCCCTTTGAGGTCCTGGAGCAGTTTCCCACAGAGGGTCTGCATGAGGGTGGCCATGAGTAAGGCTGTGTGAAGGGGCTGTGGTGGCTGTTCCTTCCCCTTTCGGCACCGACGGTGGTGACCGGCAACCTCGTGGCTCGGGCAGTGTCTGGGATGCAGGATGTCTGCCTGGGTTTTTCCATCTCACTCCTTTCAGGGCCTCTGGGTGTGAAAAAGGCAGCCTGGGCTGTGCACAGCTCCTGGGGTCTCTGCCATCCACAGCCCCCTCCCGCCTGTGGCACTGCCCCATCACCGCTGCCCTCCTCTCTTTCCCACCAGCCACAATGGTTGCCCCAAGCCTCCCTCCACACATGCACTTTCTGGGGAACCTGTGCCTTGACCCAGCTCCCACAGACGAGCTGATCGAGGCTGCCTTGCATGGGGCTCATGCCAGCAGTGCCGAGCCCATCCCACAGAATTCCCTGCCTGGCACAGAGGCTGCCAGCGCTGCCAGACATGGGGGATTCCCTGCTGCCCTGGCCCTGCTCCCTGACGAGCCTCCAGAGAGTCACCAGAAATTCCCCCGGGATGGTTCCAGGAGGAAGCTGGTGAGCGGGGCCATGAGTCAGTGGGAGCGGCCAGGACGGGGGCAGAGCTGCAGCTGGCACCCCCCCGGAGCTCCCACTGCCCAGCTCAGGGCTTGCTGGGACTGGGGCACAGTGAGAGGGGCATTGACCCTCATCTCCTCCTGCCACCACTTGCTCCAAGGTCCTGCTCCCCTCCCAGTCCCACTTCTGCCAGCCCTATTCTGTGCTGCTGGGCCGTGGCTCTGCCCCCAGGGTGCCACAGGCAGCACGATGCCATGGTGTGCCCTGGCAGAGTGCCCAGGCTGTTGGAGCTGCAACTTCTGCATGTGGTGGAAATGAAGGGTGGGAATAGCATGGGGAAGTCCAAGGGATATGCCACAGTGCCAGGGAGACCAGAACTGGATCTGAGCTTCTGACTATATCCCAGAGCTGGAGTCAGAAGAATCCTTGTTGAGGATGCCCTGCAGGTTATTTAGCACCCAGCTCCCACAACAGCTCTGTGCTCTGGGCTGAGGTCCTGGCAGGCTGGAGAGTGGAGGATGTGGAGCACTGCCTGCTCCCCAAATGCCTCAGGAGCCACCAGCTCCAGTGGGCTCTCAGGGCACCTTGGCAGAGGCTCTCCTCACCTCGGCTGCCAGCCAGGCAGGGAGCACAGAGAGCCACTGCCTCCTGCCTGCTGGGCCATCACAGGGACAAGGGGGGCAGGCTGGACCCTGTGGGAAGGGCCTGTGGGGTGATGTGGCTGCAGGGTCCCTGGGCTGTGTCCCACCGTGAGGGAATGCTTGGCTGGATGTGTTTGTCACACCGGCTGCAGGACGGTGGCTGCTTGTGAAGCAATTTCCTGTGCCAGGGAATGGGGGCTGCTCTTGCAAGGCTGTGGTGGGGGAGTGAGGCAACCCCCTGATTTCTCACCATTGCTTCCTTCCCAGCCTAGCCCACAGTGCCGGTGAGTTTCCTGTGCCCAGCCAGCTGTGGATGCATCCCACCAGCACAGGGCATCTGGCAGGTGATGCTGCCTTGGGCATGGTGGTTCCTCTCCACGGGCACAGGGAGCAGAGTGATCTCTCTGTGTCCTGATCTCTCACTGTCCCCAGCTGTGCTGGGTGCCAGCACAACCTGCTCATCCTTTGGCTGGGCCAGGAGCTGCTGGTTTGGCTCAGCCAGAGCTGGGGGGATACTGGGAGGGAGCAGCTGCTGAGCCCCAGTCTGGCACTGGGGAGCTGGGAGGACAGACACTAACAGCAATGGGGTGGACAGGAGGATCCTCCTGATGAAGCCAGCTGAGCTTCCTGGGGCTCACGGGGTTTGTGAGGGCTGGGGCAGGGGATCTGCTCTGGGACCTGTGTCTCAGCAGCCTCGCTGGGCTGCACCAGCGCTCCCTCCCCCCCGCTGACGCTGCGCCTTCTCCTCTGCCATCTGTTTTCTCCTCGCTCCTCATCCCTGTTTGCTTTCCCCTTCACTGCTCTCGTTCCCACAAGCGTCGGCACTTTGGGAGAAGCAGGAAAACACCATCCCATGGCAAGGTCTGTGCTGTGCTGGGTGGGAACCTGAGTCAGCAGCACCCTGCAGAGCAGGGCAGCAAGGATAGGGCACCCCGAATGTCTCAGGGCCCAGGTGGAACATTCCCGTGCCCAGAGCTGCTCCTGGGCAGGCACTGCCCCTGGTACCAGGAAGCTCTGCCATTCAGCTGCTGGCATTTGGGCTTGGAGTCATGGGGTGAGGAGCCATGGGCATCTCCAATGCTGGAAACACCCTGACCCACGGGGGTGATGCAGCTGTGGTGGGGAAGGATGTAGAGTCCTGGTGAGGGTGCAAGGTCCCAAATCCCAGGCAGGTGAGATCCAGGTGCTGGGGCTCAGGTGGGGGTTCCACTGCCATCTGCCCCCATGCCCACCATGTCCTTGTGGGTCTGGGTCCAGCACCATCAGCCCTTGGCCAGCCAAGCTCTGTGTCAGCCGGGGTGATGACACAGCTACAGGGTCCTGAGCACCTGGCTGGCCTCCAGTGATGCCCTGCTGTCCCCACAGCTACCACGGTCTTGGGGCCAGCAGGGAGCAGGGCAGTGCCCGTGCAGGGCAGCCCCAGGGTGGCCGTTCAGTGCTGTGCTGTGGCCCGGTGCAGCTGCCCAGCCACTGTCCTTCCTGTCCTCGCGTGGCTGCGGAACGCAGCGTGTTTAGTAAACAAGGTGATGAAACAGTTAAGGCAGAGATGGAGTGTGCGTTTCGTCACCGTGGGAAGGGAGAAGGGAGCGTGAGTCGGCGCTGAGGGGTCTGAGGGTGACTCACTGCCCTCCCACCCCATAAATAGGAGCGGGTAGCCCGGCGGCACCCAGTGCAGGCAGCGGGGACCAGCACCGCCACATCCCTCCTGTCACCGCCGAGCCATGGCACTGCTCCTGGCCCCGCTTGTCGCCGGGCTGCTGGCTGTCTCCTGCTGGGCAGCCCCTCTCCAGGGCAAGCCGCAGGCGGTTGTCACCTTCCCGGGGGACCTGATCAGCACCCTGCCGGATCTACAGCTGGCAGAGGTGAGGGGAGCACGGCCCGTGGTGCCCTCCTGGCACCCAGGTCCCCAAGGGGGCACCCAGGCTGGCAGTGAGGGCTGCAGGCACGGCTTGAGAGCTGTCGTTCTCCTTGAGCTCAGGGAGGGACCCAGGCTGGGATGGGTGCCGGGGCTGCTGGAGCCCCTCCTGCCTCGCTGACCCCTCTGGCTGCCTTCCCTCCACAGCGCTACCTGCAGAGGTTCGGCTACACCACGGAGGCAGAGGCTAAGATTGGTGGCAGGCACGTGTCCCTGGGCAAGGCACTGCTCAAGATGCAGAAGCAGCTGGGCCTGGAGGAGACGGGAGAGCTGGATGCTGCCACGCTGGAGGCCATGCGAGCCCCCCGCTGCGGCGTCCCTGACGTGGGAACCTTCCTTACCTTTGAGGGGGACCTCAAGTGGGACCACATGGACCTGACTTACCGGTGAGTCTGCTCTGGAGATGAACCCTCGTGTCCCCAGGGTGATGGTCCCAGGAGAATGGAGAGCCTGAGGGACCAGGAGGATGGCAGCCTCTGCTCAGCCCTTCTCCAGGCTTGCTGCTGCCTGTACAGCTGGGTCCCAGTGCTGCCAGAGCCAAGCTGGGATGGCAGCAGCATCTGCTCCCCAATGCCCAGAAGGGCACCTGAGCCCTGGGTGAGGTCAAGGGTGGTGACTGCTATCCCTCTGGAGGTGGGGGTCTGCTCCTTCCCGGAACAGGGTGACTCCTGCATGAGGAGGGGAGCTGGCAGCACTGACCCTCTGCCTCCCTGCATGAGGAGGGGAGCTGGCAGCACTGACCCTCTGCCTCCCTGGCAGGGTGATGAACTACTCCCCTGACCTGGACCGTGCCGTGATCGATGACGCCTTCAGGCGGGCGTTCCAAGTGTGGAGCGATGTGACCCCTCTCACCTTCACCCAGATATACAGTGGCGAGGCAGACATCATGATCATGTTTGGCAGCCAAGGTGACGTCCTTTGGGCAGGCAGGCAGTGAGGAGGGGCCTGGTGACGCACCCTGCCTGTGAGATCCTTACCCCATGTCTCCTTGGGCTGTGCCCAAGTCCCCCTGCCCCCACACGTGCAGGAGGTGTGCAGGGCTTGGGTGTCTGTGTGCACGCTGGGGATGTGAGGGCTCCTCTGGCAGGTCCAGCTGAGGGTGCTTTTCCCTGCAGAGCATGGGGACGGGTACCCCTTCGACGGCAAGGATGGGCTCCTGGCCCACGCCTTTCCCCCAGGCCAGGGCATCCAGGGCGATGCCCACTTTGACGACGATGAGTTCTGGACACTGGGAACTGGCCTAGGTAAGGGCAGGGTGTGGTGGGCTGGGGGGGTCTGATGGTGCCAGCCGCAGCCCCAGCGCTGAGCCGCCCCTCTCTGAGCAGTGGTGAAGACGCGCCACGGGAATGCCAATGGAGCCGAATGCCACTTCCCCTTCATCTTCGAGGGCCACTCCTACTCCCGGTGCACCACGGAGGGGCGCAAGGATGGGCTGCCCTGGTGTGCCACCACCCCCAACTATGACCGGGATAAGAAATACGGCTTCTGCCCCAGCGAGCGTGAGTAGTGGCGACCATAACCCCTGCCCAGCCCCACTGTGCCTGGGGCCCTCCTCACCCTCCCTCACCCCACAGTTCTCTACACCAATGGTGGCAACAGTGATGGAGCCCCCTGCGTCTTCCCCTTCATCTTCGAGGGCACCTCCTACGATGCCTGTACCACAGACGGGCGCTCCGATGGCTACCGCTGGTGTGCCACCACCTCCAGCTTCGACCAGGACAAGAAATACGGCTTCTGCCCCAACCGAGGTGCCAGCAGGGAGGGGGGCACGCAGGGGAGGGGGCACATGAGGGATCTCAGCGTTGTCCTGGCTTCTGGCTGGTGCAGCCAGGGGCCAGGGACAGCCTCACTGACACTTTGCTGCAGACACGGCGGTGATCGGCGGGAACTCCCAGGGGGACCCGTGTGTCTTTCCCTTCACCTTCCTGGGACAGTCCTACAGTGCCTGCACCAGCCAGGGCCGGCAGGATGGCAAGCTCTGGTGTGCCACCACCAGCAACTATGACACCGACAAGAAGTGGGGCTTCTGCCCTGACAGAGGTAGAACCTGCTCCCCTTTGTGCCTCCCAGACCCATGCCATATTGTCACACTCCTTGTGGGGACAGCAGTCTCTGGATGGTGTGTCCTGCCCTGTTGTGGCCCACCAGGTACTTAGGCCAGTGCTTTCTCCCAGGTTACAGCATCTTCCTGGTGGCTGCCCATGAGTTTGGTCACTCACTGGGTCTGGACCACTCCAGTGTGCGTGAGGCCCTCATGTACCCCATGTACAGTTACATCCAGGACTTCCAGCTGCACCCCGATGATGTCCAGGGCATCCAGTACCTCTATGGTGAGCAGCTGCACCGCAGCTGGGTACATTGGGTGTTCTGCAGCACCAAAGTGATCCCAGCCTCATGCCCTCCCCTGTATTCACTCAGGTCGTGGCTCTGGCCCTAAGCCCACTGCACCTGCACCTGCTCCCACTGAGGAGCCCCTGCCCACGGAGGAGCCCGAGCCCATGCCCACAGAAGAGCCTGAGCCCATGCCCACTGAGGAACCCGAGCCCATGCCCACTGAGGAACCCGAGCCCATACCCACAGAGGCTGGCAGCACCTCCACCACTGAGGAAGAGGAGGAGACAACACCAGAGCCCACAGCTGGACCCATTCCTGTGGACCCCAGCCGGGATGCCTGCATGGAGAGGAACTTTGATGCTATCACAGAGATCAATGGGGAGCTGTACTTCTTCAAGGATGGGTGAGTGGCAGCATCTGGCACCTCCTGCCCTGGTGAGGTGGGATGTGGGGGAACACAGGGATGTGAGGGACATGGACTGTGTCAGACTGAGGTGACCAGGACAGCTCATCTTCCCCACCAGGAAATACTGGACCTACTCATCCTTCTGGAAATCAGGCATCCAGGGTGCCTTCTCTGTTGCTGATACCTGGCCTGGCCTCCCAGACACCATCGATGCTGTTTTCCAGGATTTGCTTACCAAGAGGGTCTTTTTCTTTGCCGGTGAGCTCTGCCCGCCCTGCCCTCGCCCAGCCCCACGGGCAGTGGGAGGAGCCCGGTGAAGCCTGGGAGCTCTCAGGGCTGTCTGACACCCCCACCATCCCCATTATCTCCCACTGCAGGTCGGCAGTTCTGGGTGTTTTCTGGGAAGAGTGCGCTGGGCCCCCGGGGGATCGAGAAGTTGGGTATAGGGAAGGAAGCCGGCCGCCTCTCGGGGGCCCTGCAGCGGGGCCGCGGCAAAGTGCTGCTCTTCAGCGGGGAGAGCTACTGGAGGTGAGCGGGGCTGGAGGGCAGCGGGGCTGGAGGACAGCGGGGCTGGAGGGCAGCAGGCGCCTGCCTGAGCCCTGGAGGGGCACTGGGAGCGGGGTTCCCAGCAGCCCTGAGCACGGCTCTGCTCTCCCACAGGCTGGATGTGAAGGTTCAGAGGGTGGACAAGGGCTACCCCCGTGCCACCGACGATGTCTTCACCGGCGTGCCCCTGGATGCACGCAATGTGTTCCTCTACCAAGGTGAGTGGGACCTGGTGGGTGGGCGCTGTGTGTTCAGGCCCGGGCTGCCTGAGCCTCTCATGGCATTGCTCTGGTTTCTGCTCAGGATGCTCGGGTGTGTGGGAATGGCTCTGGCACAGGGCATGCCATCAGCCCTGGAGGGTCCTTGTGGTGGAGCTGGCAAGGTGCCAGCAAGGTGCAGGGTGTCGCGTGCTTGTGCTGCTTGGGCAGCCACCAGGATGGATTTTTGTATGGCCAAACTCGTGCTAACCCTGCATTCCCTCCATCCCCCTCCTTGCCCAGGCAAGTACCACTTCTGCCGGGGCAGCTTCTACTGGAGGATGACACCACGCTACCAGGTGGACAGGGTGGGCTACGTCAAGTATGACATCCTGCAGTGTCCCCAGAACTGAAGGCCTGACCAGCCACCAGCTCTGCCAGTGCTGCTCCCTGCCCACTGCTCCCAACCTGCGGGCTCCTGTCTCATGGGCTGACCCCTGGGAGCCCTGTGGCTGTGGGTAGCCCCGAATGAGATCACCATCTTCCTGGAAGAAAGGGGCAGGGGGTCCTCACCTCCTGGGAGCTGCCCAGCCTGGAGAGACCCAGCTGGGGAGAAGGACTCTTGCCACAGCTGGCATTGTGCCACTCCTGCCAGTGCCAGCTCCACTGCACAGAGGCGTTTGTCTGGTGCAAACCGCACATGGATTCGAGACAAATTTGTCTTTTTCCTGAGCCAGCGATGCCAGGTCAGGCTGAGCCCCACTGGGAGCTGGCGCCTGGGGTCACACCAGGGTGGGACACAGGGTTTTGCCTACTCCTGCCCACTGCCCACTCAGCCAACCACCCCCTCTGCCAATTGCCTGCCCATTTGTAATAAAGACAATTCTTTGGACACAGCCTCGAGTGCTCTATCAGCTGTTGGGACCATGGTTTGGAGAACTCCCATGTGCTGGGAGCATCATCCTCCCCCAGCCCCAGGGGTGCCAGCACCAGTGGACACGGGGGCACTGTGGGGGGGCTGTCACCAAATCCCCCTTAGCTAAGGACTCTGGATCCCGCAGGGACACTGGGTCCAACGGGGAATGATGTCCCTCGGTCCCACCATTGTCCACCACCAGCCCTACGCCAGGGGTGGCACCCCTGCCCCGACTGGCCGGACCTCCCAAGCCCTGGCTCCACACAATCCTCCACCCACTGCCCTCCCCTGCGCTCCACCTTTGCACCGAGATGAGGAGCGGGCCGTTGTCGCCGCGTGTGGCCGGCACTCAGCGTGTGACCGAAGTCCCCAGTGCAGCTGAGCCCCCGCCGCGGGCTGGCCCCGTGGCTTCCCCCGGCCCCGGTCTGTCCCTGCGTGGCCGCAGAGCGCGGCGGCAGCGCCAGGGCCGGGATCGTGCCCGAGGGTGCCCGGGTCCGGGCAGGGTGGGGCAGCCGCAACTCCGGGGCTGTAATTAGCTGTAATTAGCGGCCGCGGCTCCGGACAGGGCGGGGGCAGAGCGTCCCGTTGGGGCACGGTCCCAGCACCCCCAGTTCGGCGGCGGCTGTGGGACCGACCGGGCGTGGCGGAGCGGTCCGGTCCCGTCGAGCCGAGCCGAGCCGAGCCGGGCCGAACGGGGCCGAACCGAGCCGAGCGGAGCGGGGCCGAGCCGATCCGCTCGGACTGGAGCCAGCCCTGCGGCCGCGGGGGCGGCGCGGCGGGCGGTGCCGCGGGCACTAGGACCCCGGTCAGCGCCCGGCGGGGCCGCGCTCAGCCACCGCCGGGGCCGGAGCCACTTGTGGCGACGACGGGGCCATGAGCGGGCGGTTCACCGTCACCGGCGGCGGGGGTGAGCGCCGGGGGCAAGGGGGGCCCGGGGAGGCTCCGGAGGCGGGACGCGGTCCGCGATGAGGATCCGCGGGGCAGGACAGGCTCCGCGGGGAGGGTCCGCGAGAAGGAGCCGCGGGGAGGGCCGGGCTGTCGGGACAGCACGGGGGGTGCGGAGCTGCGGTCGGTCTGGCCCCTCGGAGGCAGTGCAGACCCCCGGAGTAGGGATGGCTCGGAGCTGCGGGATCCGGGGGGTGCAGAGCAGGGAGTGGAGGCTCAGCCGCCCTCCCGGGCAGGATCCCTCGTCTCGGACTCTTCCCCGCGGCCACCTCCGCTCCTCAGGGAGCTCCCCTGTTCCGTCCCCATACCGGGGGCTGTTGGAGCGAGGCCCTGCTGCTGCCGGACCGGCAGCGGGATGGAGCGGGGTTACGGCTGTGGGTCGGCTGTGGGTGCGGGGTCACATACTGCTCCCCAGGGAGCCATGGTGGAGGGTGCCTGCTGCCCAGCCGGGAGAGGGCAAGCTGTGGCCAGCCCTCAGATGCAGCAGTGCCCACCGGGCTGCCGTGGGCACAGGCACTGGAGCCGGCAGCCATCGCCCCGTGGCGCCCAGAGGAGGTGGCGGTGGGGCATTGCTGTCACCGGAGCCGTATCGATCCCAGAAAAGCGGCCGACAGCAGCACCGGAGCTGTGCTGCCGGAGCTGTGACCTTGCACCCTCGGCGAAGGGCGCGGGTGGGAGGCGCGAGCAGCCGGACGGACACCACGGCACCCGGGCTGGGCTGTGCCTCTGGCAGTGGGCTCTGGCCTTTGGGGCCCTGTATAGGATCACACTGTCGTGGGTGATGTAGGGCTGCATCCAGTGGCAAGGGGATGCAGGGCCACTTGTCACTTTATGGCAGCTGGGCCAGCTGGGCCTGGCTGTGGGCTGTGTTGGGGCGGAGCGGACCACGATGAGCCAGGGCTGAATTCTTGGGCCCTCCAGGAACAGCTCCTCGGTTTGGCAGCCAATCTGCTGGTGGGGGGCTGCAGGGAGCTGGGGTGGGCATGCCGAGTGGCCATGGTGGGAGCAAGGGACACATCCTTCTGGCTGAGCTGTGACCTTGTGCCCTCCCAGAGGACAGCCAGTGGCTGGTCCTGCTGGAGGTGCCCTGTTTTGTGGGGTGGTCACGGCCGTGGCAGGGTGGCTACTTAGGGCTTGGCAGCATTCAGGGATTCCTCACATCCCACTGCTCTCCACAGCGCTGGGACCATGGATGCTGCCTCCCTGGGGGGATGGATGGGAGGGGGCACATGGGGCTGCAGGACTGGCTGTGCAGGCAGGAGCTCTGGACAGCAGTGGTCCGGGAGGGACTCGGCCCTGGGCAAACACTCTGTGTTACCTGGCCCCATGTCAGTGTCCCGCGTGGGGGACAGAGTGACGGAGATCCCGGGTTCCTCGGGGGGTGCGGGAGCGAAGGCTGCAGCCGTGCTGCCGGTGCCGGGGCGGTGCGGGGACCCCCGGCCAGCTGGAGGGCCCCTGCCCGTCCGTGAGCCGGCGCCGTGCTCAGGGCGCCTTGTGGCTCCCGGGGCCGCCCTTTGGCAAGGCCCTGCCCGGGAGCGGCCCCAGGCGGGCGGTGCTGAGGAGGGATCTGAGCCCCGGGGCAGGGGCGGCGGCAGAAAGGGACTGCCCGGGGCCGGGCGGGGCAGGGTACGGACAAGGCGCCGCCGCGGGGGCCTCGGGGCCGGGGGCTGATCCCTGCTGGAGTACGGTCCGATCCCGGGCTTGGTCCGGGAAATGGGATCCGTGCGGACGGGGCTGCGCGGGGTCTTGGCGGGGTCCGTGCGGGGCCGTGCGGGCCGCGGCGGGGGCGGGCAGGGCAGCGCGGGGCCGCCAGGGGGCGATAGCGGGACGGGACGGCTCCGGTGGGGGCGTGTCCCTCCCGGCTCCTCCCCCGCGGCCCCGCCCCGCCCTCGGGACTGGCCGGTGCCGCCGTCCCGCGGGGACCCGGTCCCGCCGTGAGCGCCGCGCGGCCCGGACCCCGCGGCCCCGGGGATCGATGTGCTCCACCCGGGACCCACCGTGGGCCTGGGGCTCCCCCGCGGGCTGCACGGGGGGCGGCCGCCCCGGTGCCCGGTGCGCTGCCCGTGGGGCAGCCGCCCTGGCCCGAGAGGGGAGCGGAGCATCCCCAGCGCGCAGCCCCTCCGTGTCCCCAGCGGTCGGGCTCGGCGGCAGTAGCCATGGCAACCAACCAGTTAAGGAGCCTCTCGTTGCCATGGAAACCGGTGCCGGTGTCACCCGTGCCGTGGCTCTCGGTGCTGGGGGGGTTCAGCTGCTCTCTCGGCCCCTCTGGGGTCACGGGGCTGTGGACCATGAGCCGTGGATAGGGCTGTGTGGGGCAGCTGCGTGAGGCTGGCCCCAGGTGGGAGGTGAGGCCCTGAGGGCAGCGTGGGGAGAGCAGGGACCCCACCAGCCCTGGCTGTGCCCTGCAGGGGGACAGGACACAAGGGAGGGGACAGGGGCATTTGGGCACCGTGCACAGAGGGGTACATGTGAGCAACAGGGAGGCTCCCCCAGCCCTCCCATCTCCAGCCCCCTCGCTGGCACTCAGGTCGGGTTTGTGGCAGACTGGGTGCCCTCGGGGTATCATTAGTTGAGCCGAGGCTGTGCGGCAGGTAGAGGCTGATGATGTGGGGGGGTGGGATGCTGCAGGGGGCTGGAGCAGCCGAAGCTCCATCAGTACCTTCCCAAGGAGTCTCCATGCCACTGAACACACCACAGGTGCTTCAGTGGGGTGCCACAGTGGAGGCACTTGCACAGCTGTGGGGCTGAGTGAGGGGCACTGTGTGGGGCACAGGACACTTGAGTGCCTCATCAGCTGATCCGGCACCCAAACCCTTCTGGCAGCAGCTGGCAAGTGGCCATGCAGCTGCTCCTTGGCCATCACTGGGCCCTCAGGCCATGGCTCAGCAGTGGCTGCCTGCAATCCCCAGGGTACTGCAACTGGCACAGGGCTGCCGGGGGGCTCCTCAGCTGCGGGGCCTGGTGGGAGGAGGCTGCTGCTGCTGCTGACCCCTGTGCCAGGCTGCCCGGCCGCCCACTGCCGTGGCCCTGCTGCTGGCAAGACATCTGGGCAAGGGCAGCTGGGGACGCTGCGCCAGCTGCGCGCTGTGCTGGGCTCGCGTGACGCAGGAGCTCTCAGCCCTGCCCCACGGCCTCTGCCAGCCCTGCCCCACAGCCTCTGCCAGCCCTGCCCCACTGCTGCTGCCCCAGGCAGCTGCAGTGCCTCCCGTGGCTCCCCAGCCAGCCCCGCGGGACACTGCACCTCCCTCCCTGTCCTGTCCTGCTGCTGCAGCTGGTGTCTGTGTCAGCTCTGGGCTCTGCTTTTGCCCCATGCTGGTGGCAGGGCCCTGACCTGTCTGGATGGAGATGAACAAGAGCACTCCATCCTGCCAGGGTGCTGCAGGACGTGTTGCCCCTGAGCTCCTGGGGCTGTCAGGACAGCGTGGTGAGGGCACATTGTGATGCCAACCCGCTGCTACAATATTTGGCTGGCATCACTGCCCTTCTGCCCTGCTGCACCTCCATCATCTTGGGGTCTCTCCTGCCCCAGCTCTTCTTTTCCCTGGGAGCTGCTTGTCCTCGTGCCTCAGACCCTCGGTGTGGGGTGTCCCATCCTGGTGGGCTGTGGATGGGCAGGCTGTTGACAGTGCCCAGGGATCACAGCAGGCAGTGCAATGTGCTGACCAGCATCTCCAGAGCACAGCCGCCCTCCCTGCCCGCGTGGCACACTGCCAGGCTGCCCGCTCCCTGCCCTCAGGAGGTTTCCCAGTGACTCCAGCACGTGTCTCGCTCCTGGGAGGTTTGACCGCTGCTGGTAATAGGACAGGCAAGGGCTGCGTGCCTGGCGGCCGGGATCCCTGCCCTGGGAATGTCTCTGAGAACGGTTCCCCCCACCCAGGCTCTGTGCAGAGGGGTCTGGGACATTCTTAGGAGTCTCTGCAGGGGTACAGGACCCTTTGCAGGGATGATTCTTGGCTTGGCCGCTCTCCGTCGTCATTCCTGGGCAGCCTCTTGCAGTTAAGTGGGGCACTGATGCTCTGCCTGGCCTGCTGCCAGCATCCTGCCTGCTACTCCGACTCAGGGGCCACTTGCAGTTGATCCCCCACTCCATGGCCAGGGAAAAGTGTCACTCTTCCTCTTTCCCCATGCCCTCGTGCTGCCTGCAGCACGACTGCAAGCAATGCAAGGGCATGGATGATGCCCAAACCGTGCCAGACCTCTCTCCTTTCGACACACTGCACCACATACCCCAGTTGGGGGCGTTTTGGCCAGGGTTAATGCCAGTGCTCTGCTGGGGGATCAAGCCCCCTCAGTCTCCTCTGCCTCAGAGACACTCTCAGTTGTCCCCACATGCTGGTGGGACCCCGCGCCCAGGATAAGCCAATGCAGTCTTGATAGCGTAGCCCCCTGTGCTGCCGTCAAATCCCAACCCCTGAAATGGAGCCATAATCCAGGGATTAGGGGATTAGTGGTCTTTCACGTGCTCCCTCCCCCGCATCTGTTTTAGTAGGAAAATCCCTCTTGTGCCGAGCCCACGCGCTGTGGCCTCCTGCAAAAAACCACCCTGTGGTGCTTGGCGCTCACCATGGCTGGCTGGACCCTGGCCTGCTGCCCTTCTGGCCAGCCACAGCCCCCTTGGAGGGGTTGGGGGTTCCCTCTGACCCCCCAGGCCAACATGGGACGGTGGTTTTGTCCACTGCATCCTGTCTGCAGCCCCTTCCTTCCAGTCCCAACCCCTGGGAGTGGGCCAGCCTCTTGCTCCAGCGCTGGCTGCTGCTCAGGGCTGAGGGGTGCAGGTGTGAGGGGTTGGTGCTGCTGCAGCTGGACGGGGCAGCCCCATGTGGTGACTGCCACAGAGAGTCCTGGGCAGGGGGTGCCCACCCTGAGCTGCCCACCCTGAACTGCCCATCCTCTCTGCATCCCTCCTGTGCCACTCTCCATGGAGCTGGGGCTGTGCTGCTGCAGCTCCCCGGGGATGCCAGGTGCCGGCTTCTGGCAGGCAGGGATCAGTGCTGCCTGCAGGGCTGGGGTGAGGGGTCTGAGCCTCTCTCCTGGCCGCGAGGTCAGGCTGGGGAGCACCCGCGCTGCGGAGCAGCTGGCTCCGCACCAGGAGAAAGTAAACAATTAATTACAGCCGTCAAGAAGTAACGGAGGCCAGCGGGCTGTCATGATCTCAGCCTGTGCTGGAGGAGATGCCGGGAGCTGCAGCCAGCTCTGGTTGGGGGATCCTCCTGGATTAAGTGCATGAGAGAGCAGGGGGCTTCAGGCAGCCTTGCAGGGTCCCTCTACAACCCCAGCTCGAGAGTGGCCTGTGCCCCTGGCCCTGTGGGTGACAGCTGCAAGAGCTGGGGCCTCCGTAGACGGCACAGGGCCTGGGGATTCTGGCCCCATTGCAGCCCTTCTCCAGGTCTGAGAACGTTGCTATGAGTGCGATCTCAGCCCCCTGGTCACCAGGGAAGGTGACATCAAGCCTGCTCTCCTCTGCAGGCAGCGTTCCCTGCGCTGCAGGTCAGCTGGGCAGAGCAGGGTCAATCACCTCTGCTGTCCCGCCAGTGGGGTGATCTGGACGCCCACCCCTTCCCCAGGTGCCCCGGCTTGTCCTGCTGCTGGGGCAGGGGTCTCCACCCACGGCCGAGGCCCTGATGCCCGCACAGGGGTCCCCTGCCCAACCGGGAGCCGCCCCCACCCGGTGGCCGCCCGTCGCGGGGCAGGGGCTGCCGTGATCCCGGGCCTCAGCCGCCTCTGATGTGTCGGTCCCGCAGTCACAGGTCCTGCCCCTCTGTGCACCCCGAGTGTGTTCCAGGTCCCGAGGCTGCGCGGGGGTCCGGGGCGGGAGCTGGTGCGGGGTGCGGGGGCTGGGGCGGATGCGGGGCCGGTGCGGAGCGCGGGGCTGGAGGCGGGGTTCGGGGCCGGGGCGGGTGCGGGTGCGGGGTCGGTGCGGTTGCGGGGCCGCCCCGTCCCGTCCCGCCCGCACCAGCCGGGCCCGCAGCGCTGCCCTAGTTCCCCCCCACGCCTGGCGCAGCCGGGAGGCGGCCCCGCTCCGCTCGCTCTCTGGGTGCCCCCCCGCGCCGCCGCGCCCCCCCCTCCCGCCGCGGCGGGGGCAATGCCTCCCGCATACGTGATGAAGCGGGCGGCCGGGCTGGGCTCCGCCGGCAGCAGCCGTGAGCCGTGAGCCCGGG
Source organism: Emberiza elegans (assembly GCA_024865655.1). NCBI lineage: Eukaryota > Metazoa > Chordata > Aves > Passeriformes > Fringillidae > Emberiza > Emberiza elegans. The sequence goes on from JALJVW010000129.1 coordinate 18,314,848, forward strand.
CGCCTCCGCACTGCAGCCCCCTCCCACCGGCGCGGGGGGCGGCGCGGGGACGCGGCTGCTGCGGAGCGAGAGCTCCAGCTCCGGCGGCAGCGAGCGGCCGCGGCACCGGCGCCATGCTGAACAACCTGACCGACTGCGAGGACGGCGACGGCGGCGCCAGCCAAGGTGAGGCACCGGCATCGACACCGACGAGCGGGACAGCGGCACGGCCCGGGGGCCGGCGCCGGCGCGGGGCAGGAGCGGCGCGGAGCCGGGGGCAGCGGGGGCTGAGGGTGCCGCGCCGCGGGGCGAGCGGGAGGCACCGGCACCGACACCGGCCGCGACGGCGGCTCTCGGCCGGCGGCCCCGCGGGGCTGCGGCGGGCGGTGCGGGGATGCTCCCGCTCCCGGCGCCTCCGCGCAGCCCCGGCCGCACTCCCGCCGCTGCGGCAGCCCCGGGAAGCGGCGGTGCGGCCGAGCGGTGCGGGGCTCACCGAGGAGCCTCCTCCCGGGCGGGGGCTGCTTGCTGTGCTCCGAGCGACCCTGCGGGGCTGGCCCCGCCGCTTCCCGGACAGCCCCCGCCAGTCGCCGCACCAGTCCCGCTCCCGCCCGCCCGGGATCCCCGCAAGGGTCCCCGCACCTAACTGCCGGCCCCCCACCCCTGCCTCCCGCATCTCCGCTGCAGCCCCCCCAGCCCTCCCTGCTGCCGCCCCCCACCTCCGGCTGCCGCCCCCCCATCTCTCCGTATCGCCTCTCTCACCCCCGCTGCCCTCCCCCCCATTACCCTCCTCTGCCGCCCCCCATCTCCGGCAGCCGCCCCCCGCTCCCTTCCCTGCTCCCGCCCCCATCCCTGCCCCCCCGCCCCCCACCCCGGGGCCGCCGCCGCTGTCCGCGGTGCTGAAGTGGCCGCCCGGGCCCTGCTCCGCGGCCGCAGGAGCCGCTCGTCCCGGGGCCGAGCCCAGCCGCGCCGAAGCGAGCCCAGCTGAGCCAAAGTGAGCCCTGTCGAGCCGGTCCGGTCCGGTGCAGTCCGTGGCGCGCCGCGCTGTGCCCCGTCCCGCTGCAGCCCTGGCGCAGGGCCGCTCTCCTCCGCCGGCGAGGGGCCGCTCGGCCCCGCAGCAGCCCCGCCACTGCTGCCGCTTTGGCCTCAGCCCCTCCCGGCACTACCGAGCTGTGTGAGGGTCCCCGTTCCTCACGGGGCCACGTCCAGCACCAGGCAGCACAGGCCCCGTTCTTGTGGGTGTTCCTGCCGGGCGCAGGGGTGGGCTGCAGCCAGGGGGATGCAGTGTGGGCACAGGAAGACTTGCACTGCCCCTCTGACCCTCCCAGACACCGCCAAGTCTCCTCTCCAGACCCTTCGTGGGGTCTGCCAAGCCCCAGCCGGCAGCGCATGGCTGGCTGTGGCAGTGGTTGTGGGGGTCCTGGCTGCCCACAGTGGGGCTCTGGGCACAGCCACAGACAGGCTCCGTGTATTCCTCTGCTCTGCCGACCCCAGTCTGTTTATTTGCTTGTTTATTTGCGGCTCCGCTCAAGGTCAGGGCTGGCAGGAGACTTCTGGGGGCACCTTGCCGGGCTGGGGTTGTCGCACTGGCCCCCAGCCGTGCCCTTTGCTGGGCACTTGCCCTCCCCTTGCCCTCTGCAGCACCAGGATCTCTCCCACTCGCTGATTTCCATCGCGGCAGTGCCAGCGGCGTGGCAGCAGGCGGTGCAGCCATGCTGGGGTCTGGCAGGAGGGCTGGACACGGTGCCACTACAGATGGACCGGGCAGACTGTCCCTGGAGCTGAGCCTGCCGAGATGCTGCCCTGTGGGACAGCGGGTGAAGGGCTGGAGGAATCAGGGGCCTGGGGGACTTGGGGGAGCAGGGATTGTCAGTAGGAAGGGGCTCAGCAGAGCTCCCCACACCTGTGACAAGGCTGGTTGCAGTGGGGGGGCGGGTTGCCCCCCCATGCCAAGGGTCACCTGAACTCCCATCGTGAGCTCTGTCTGCAGGGACCATGGAAAACCCATTGGGTAACAAAGCTGTTGAATGCCAGTGGGCTCCCTCCACATGTCCTGGCTGCTCCAGGGCCGGCTGTCCAGCAACTTGCCAAGCCCATCATGAGCACCGAAGCCCTGGGTGCCACTTAGGCCTTATTTGTCAGAAAGGTCAGCACTGTCCCCGCTTGGGTCATGCTCTGGACAACACGCGTGAGCTGCATGACAGTGGCTGGAAGGGCTCCAGCCCCAGCAACCCAACAAGGGCTGGACCCTCAGGGGAGATGCTGGGAGTGGGGAGCAGGCAGGGCTGCTGCCTGCAGTGTCCGGGCTGGCACCTTGCACTGCTCTGGTTGGGGTGTTGGGATGTCAGCCGCAGCCCCACTGCAGGGTGCCATGCTGACACCCAGCCTGGTGGCACTGGGATGCTTGGGGAGCCCAGATCCAGCACCAGGAGCTTTGCTGGAACTTGTGTCCACAGCCATTTCCAAGGCAGGGCTTGGACTGTCGGAGAATCTGGGAAGCTGTTTAAATGCAGCCAGCCAAAACGCCTGTGCTGGAAATCCTGCGCTGCAGGGCCGGCTGATCAAAGGGAGGATAATCCTGGGTTTAGGAAGGAAGAGGATAGGTCTGAAGTAGCAGTTGGTCCAATTTGGGTCAGGCTGTGAAGGAATCCAGCCCAAAAGGCCACTGGGCGTGCTTGCTTGCTGGAGGGGGAAAATGCAGTCCTGGCATGGGGGAAGCATCCTACTCCACCATCGCACGGCTGACCCCCACCCCTGCTCCCCTGACACGCTGCAGCTGGAGTGGCTCTGCTGTGACGCTGCCAGCACGAGCCAGCACTGCTCTGATCATCAGTGGTCTCTGCCTCAGGGGGGCTGCAAGGGCTCTGTGGCCTCTCCAAGGGTCGCCCTCCCCAGAGCAGCTGTCAGACACTCCTGTGCAGGGTACAAGGAAGCTGGGTGGGTGCAGAGATGCTGCTGCCATAGGAATAGCTTGGCCATCCCCATCTGCCTTAGGTACCCCAGGCCAACAGCCCAGGGCCAGGCAGTGTGTGTCCAGCCAAGTCCCCTTGATAGCCGGAGGTGACAGAACAGCAGTGTGGCCTCCCTGGCCAGCAGCTCCTGCAAAACGGCAGCAGCTGGGGACATCAGCCAGGGCCACGTGCTCGCCCATGTGCTCGCTGGCCTGCTGGGGTCACCCTGGGGTGCCCCTTGCTGCAGGCAGAGCCCCGGGAGCCCAGGTGTCCTGTGGCAAAAGTCAAGGTGTCCTGTGTACCTGCAGGGGAGCCCCAGGGCATCCCTAGTGCCATGAGCAGCCATCGCGCTGCTGCTGCTGCCCCTGGGGCTGCGGGGATCGGGGCGGGGGCGGCGCAGGGGATTCCGGAGCCGTCAGCAGCCCCTGTGCAGGAGCGCAGACGGAGGCGCGGAGGGCTCTGAGGTCGGGGCTGCTCCTGCCACGGCCCCCCTCACCCACTGCACCGCCCGGCAGTGCCGCAGCCCCAGTGCCCGATGTCCCTGGCTGGGGCTCGCTGCGCTCTGGATGCTGCGGAGGGCACGGGTCGGGTGGCAGCCCTGGCAGCAGCTGTGGTTAATTAGCCCGTGGGGGGTGGCTGCTGGGGCTACCCCAGCCAGTGCTCAGTGCCCTGCGCCGTGTAAAGCGATTAGGGAGGATTTGGGATAAGGGACATGACGCTTCCCAACCCAATTTAGGGCTAAGTAAAAAGCCATTAGAAGATCAAATTGTGGTTGGTGCTGCTGCCTGAGCCCTGCCTTGGGGGGCTCCGAGGGTGCCGTGACGGTCCTTGGGCGCTGCTGCGTTTGCTCCGGGCTGCCCCGGGCAGACAGGTTGGTGGAAGCCCTGCTGAGAGCGGGGCTGCGCGGTGCCCACGGCGGGGCTGCGGGTTCCTGCCAGCGATCCCGCTGCCAGCCCTTCCAGCCGCCGCAGCAAATTAAAAGGCCGATTCGTGTTGAGTGATCCCTGGGGAGGGGGGCGGCTGAGCGCCGGGATCGAAGCCTGGCACGGCTCGGCTCGGCTCTGCTCTGCTCACACTGTCTCTCCCGGCTCGGCTGCTGGCCTTGGGGCTGCTAGCCCAGTCCAGCGCTCCGGCCCTGCGCTGCTCTGTCCTGGCTGAGCTGGCGGAGCGGGGCAGGGGCAGCCCTGTGGGCGTTGCTGGCACTGGCAGTGTCCCACGTGTCCCCAGGGCCGGGAGGCAGCGCCCCGTTTGTGGGACCCAGTCGGGCAGGGCTGGCCGTGGCAGCGGCAGGTGAGGGACGGGGCATTGCTCCTGCCTGCCCTGCCTGCCCCTGACTTCAGAGCACGGGTCTGAGGCAGCTACCGGGGAGAGGCTGCACCAGCCCCGCTGCGGCAAAATGGTCTCCGTCAGGAGCAGGAGCAGGAGCGGGAGCGCTTTGTCACCTGGGACCCTGCGCCCTGGTGCTTAACTCCTTCCAGCCTGTGGGGCTGCAGCGACGTGGGAGACTGAGAGTGTCCCCGAGCCGTGCTGCATCCTCCTGCTCGCCAGCCCGGGGCCTCTCCCAGCGCTGCTCCTCGCAGCAGCATCACCCGGCCAGCGAGGGGCTCCTGCCCCGGCCAGCCCCGGCTGCCTCGGTGGTGTCAGCACGGGCCCTGGCCCCGGCGTGAGCAGCGCTGGGCAGAGCTGGGGGCGCAGGGACAGCGAGCTGTGGGTGCTGTGGTGTCAGGGCTGGAGCTCGGGCACCCCAGGGTGCTGCTGGCGCCTGTCGTGCGGAGCCGAGCAGGGCAGTCCCGGGGTCGGGGGTCCGGCCGCTCCCTCCTCCGGGCGCCGGTGGGCCGGGGCGCGGGTGCCATGTGGGGCCAGCGTCCGGCTGCCTGCGCCGTTACATAAGAGCGGGAGCCGAGGCGGCCGTGGCTCGCCGTTGCCATGGAAACCTGCACGGTGATGTCGTCGGCTGGGTACCAGGCGGTGAGGCGAGGCCCCCGCGGGCTCCGTTCTCCCGGAGGGGTCCCAGAGCCTTGCCACGTTTCGAGCACGTCTCCCTGCCAAGCTGCCCGTGTCCCCCGGTGCCACCCAGCCCCAAGGGGGAGGTGAGCTCGAGCCATCCCTGCTCCTCCACCCTTCTGTCACCCCCCTGGGGACGGCCACAGCATCAGCCTGGAGGGTGTCCTGTCAGCATGGTGGACATTTCACATCAGTGTGATCCCCCAGGGCTGGTGCAGGTGGGTAAGAGCCGTGGTGAGTGGGTGGTTGCCAGCCCTCACCATTGCTGTTACCTAATGACAGCAGGGTTCAGTGGAGCTTTAGACCAAACACAGAGCAAGGAGCGCATGAGGTTTGTGATGAGACCCGTTGTGGGAGATACAGGGCAGGCACAAGGCAGTGGGGCAACCTGGGGTGCTGGGTGTGTGTCCAAGGGGACCCTGGAGAGAAGCCTGTGGGTCAGGGTGTCCCAGTGGCATTGCCATGGCCACTCCTGCACGGGAGGAGCCTGCAGGCTGTGCCTCGGTGTTTGGCTGTGCCCTCAGGGACATTGCTGCCCTGCTGCCCCATGCTGGGGGAGCCCAGGGATGGTGGGAGTTGGGGCCAGCCCGCAGGTCCGTGACACCTGTAGCATTTGAGGCTTCACCTCCTGGTCAGCCAGGAGCACCCTGTGTGCCAGGGAATTGCAGATGGTGAATCACTGCTGCACACGGGCTTCCAGGATCCCGAATATGAGTCAACTGGCAGGAGAACGGCGGTCTTCAGAGGACCAGGATGCTCCAAACGGTCACAGGGTTTGTCTTGTGGCTGCCACCGTGAGTGGGTGACTACACTGCTAGGGCACCGTCCTTCTGCCCCGGGGCACTCATGGGCTCCATGCTGAAGGATGGTGGAGGGGCAGTTCTCTCCCTGGTCCCAAAGCATGGAGCCGGTCTGTGACCCTGCCCGTGTGGGCAACCTGCCCAGCAGTGCGGTGGCCAATGGCAGTGTGGCTGCTCTGGCTGCAGGGCTGTGCTGGTGGGATGGGTGTGTGGCAGGGAGCCTCTCTCCCCCCACTGAGGGCTGGGACTAGCCTGGCTGCCCAGGTTTCCCCGTGCCATGGGTGCCTCCTCAGCTGCTCTGCCCAGGACTGTGTCCTTTGGCTCCGGGCCCCCATGTCCTGGTCCCTCTCTGCTCTGGACCTTCTCTTGGAGCTGTGCTGCTCCAGCAGCACCATCCTTACTGCTGCTCCATTTCCAGCTTGATTTATTTCTGCTGCTCTGCAGCTCAGCTGTTTTCATCGCTATTAAGCCAACTCCAGGTTTCTTCTGCGCTAGGTCATTAATGCAGTGAGTGCCTGTGGTCCCTCTCCTGGTAGTTCTATGGGCCTGGCACTGCTGTGGGTGGCTCCACTGCCCCGGGCATCATCTGCCCTCGATGATGTCACCTCCCACCCTGTGGTGCATGTCTGGGAGGAGGAGCAGACACCTGGCCAGTGGCCCCAGTCCCAGGCACTGTGCCGGGACCATCCTCCAATGCTGAGTGGCCCCGCAGTCCCAGCGCCGAGGGCAGTCCCAGCGCCGAGGGCAGTCCCACACGCTCACCCGCCCGTGCCGTGAGTTATTGCCGCCGTGCCGCCGGCCGGAGGCTCCCCCGATGCACTCTGCTCGCCTCTCTGCGTGGATGCGCTCCGCCGGCTCCGCGTGTCGGCACGGCCGGGCGGGGCAGCGCAGCCTCCTGGGGATGGCAGCCCCTGTGTGCGCTGTGGGAGGTGATGCTGGGGGCTGCCATGCCCGCCTGGCACTGCCTGTGCTGGGTCTGGTGTGAGCGTGGTGCCCACAGCCCTGGCAGCTCTGCTGGCAGCCCCGGGCAGCTGTGACCCTGTGGGGTGGATGTTCTGCAGCTGTGCGTGGGGCAGGGGCTGCCTGCCTGACTCGGTGGTGTCTCTGCAGGCGATGGCAATCCCAAGGAGAGCAGCCCCTTCATTAACAGCACAGACCTGGAGAAGGGCAAGGAGTACGATGGCAAGAACATGGCCCTCTTCGAGGTAGGGCATGCAGGCAGTGGGGCACGGGGAGGGAGCTGGGCTAAGCAGCTGTCCCAAGCTGTCCCACAGCACCCAGCCTGCACCCTGGGCACTGGGACATGCCAGAGCCCCAGGCCGGGGTTGCTGCACTGCCAAAGCCATTCCTGGAGGGGCAGGCAGTGGGGCAGCATCTGGTGAGGGCTGGCAGGGGTCCCAGGGACTGTTCTCACGACTCGGGATCTGCTCTCCACAGGAGGAGATGGACACCAGCCCTATGGTCTCGTCCCTGCTGAGTGGACTGGCCAATTACACCAACCTGCCACAGGGCAGCCGGGAGCACGAGGAGGCTGAGAACAATGATGGAGGCAAGAAGAAGCCAGTGCAGGTGAGCACTTAGGGGAGAGGTAACCTTCCCTTCCTCTGCATCCCTTGCTTGTGTAGTGCCAGGCCACAACTGCCCTGGGAACAGGGGACCTCTCGGCCTCAGCCAGGGGCAGTTTTACCCTGGGTTCCTGGCTGCTTTGTGGGAAGAGTGGGATCTCTTGCTCCTCTGCCAGCCAGGCCCCTGAGCCCTGGTAACTGCTGTTTCTCCACAGGCCCCACGGATGGGCACCTTCATGGGTGTCTACCTGCCCTGCCTTCAGAACATCTTTGGAGTCATCCTCTTCCTGCGTCTCACCTGGGTGGTGGGGATCGCTGGCATCATGGAGTCATTCTGCATGGTCTTCCTCTGCTGCTCCTGCGTGAGTTTTGGAGCCAAATAAGCCTTCACTGGCCTTGCCCATGGCCTGGGGTCACCAGTCTGGCTGGCTGGACCGTGGAGAGGTGCACTGGCTGCCAGCCCACCATGCCCTGCCCCAGCTCTGCTCCTGCCCCAGCTTCTGCCCCTGCCCTAGCTCCTGCCCCACTTAGAGCAAGGAGAAGCCTTCAGCTTCCCAGAGGAATCAGCAGTGGAATGGTGCTTAAATGGTGACCCAGATCATAGCTGCCATGTAGGGGGGTGTGCTGGGGGTCCCCTGCTCTGGTACCATGCAGAGAGCCACCTCACCAGGGCAGTCACCCCAGGCTGGCCTTGTCCAGTGTCCTGAGCCACCCCAGCAGTGCCAGCCCCTCCAAGGGCTCAGCTGTGTCAGCTGTGCTGCCAGCCAGCATCCTGCCTGCCCATCCACACACACATCTATCCATTCATCCTCCCTGGGCATCCCTGCCCTGTGGCACATCTCAGCGTGGCCCCAAGAGGCCCCATGTCCTAGCATGGCCCCAGTTCTCCCTTCACGTGTCCCTCTGCTCCTGAACAAGCTGTGTTTCTTCCCGCAGACGATGCTGACGGCCATTTCCATGAGCGCGATCGCCACCAACGGCGTGGTGCCAGGTACAGCCGAGCCCCGCGGTGTGTGCGGGCAGCTGGGCGGGCTGGGGTGCGTGCAGGGGCTTTTCCCAGAGAGCATCCCCCGGGGCTGCCAGCTGCTCCCCAGCCTTCTGCCACCAGCCCGCGCGGGATCCCCGGGGCCCGGCGGAGCGCAGAGCTGGAGCCGCCACCCGTCCCCAAAGCCGCGAGGTGCAGATGGCAGCGAGAGCCGCCAGCCGCGGCTCCTCCCTCCGCCAGACTGGCGAGGCCGCGGGGAGCCGGGAGACACACGGCAGGAGGATGAGAGCAGGGCGTGCTGAGAGCCAGGGCTGGGATGGGACGGGATGGGACGGGATGGGCTGGGATGGGATGGGATGGGATGGGATGGGATGGGATGGGGGATGGGATAGGACGGATAGGACGGGACGGGATGGGTTCGGCTCTCCCACCGCCGGACACGGGGACGCTGCTGTGTGCGGGCTCTGCCCCGCAGGCGGCACCGTGGGCTGTGGCCGGTGGGTGCCCTGGCTGCCTCCCCCGGAACATGCCAGCCCTGCAGAGCCCTGGGGAGCCGTGAGCTGCGCCAGGCTGGGCACAGCGCTGACAGCCCAGCGCGGGGTGTAATTAAAGCTATTTATCATCCTGCTGCCGCAGCGGGACCATCGATCCTGGCAGCCCGGCTCTGAGGGCTCCTCTGGGAGGATGGAGCAGGGTATGGCCCAGGTCCCTGGGGCTCCAGCTCCTGTCTGGTGTCCGGGGAACACCTGTGCCACTGGCCATTGCACCTGGCTGCTGGGCTGCTGGGGAATGACTCTGCCCGTGTGGTCACTCCTGCTGCTCTGCATCTTGCTCAGTGCTGGAGCAGGGCCCGTGGCTATCCTGGCTCTAGTCTGCCCTCTGGGATACCTGGCAGGGCTGAGGGTGTCACTGGGGTCTGGCTGGGACCCACTTTTGCTCTCTCTGACAGCGGGTGGCTCCTACTACATGATCTCACGCTCGCTGGGACCCGAGTTTGGTGGGGCTGTGGGGCTCTGCTTCTACCTGGGCACCACCTTTGCCGGTGCCATGTACATCCTGGGCACCATCGAAATCCTGCTGGTAGGTACCTGGTCCTTGCCTTGTGCAGTGCCGTGGGCTCAGCTGCTGGCAGGGCAGGGGGCCTGAAGGACCCTTCTCCTGGGGCCCCTCTGCAGGCTGTTAGCAGCTGGTGATGCCATGACTCTTTCCCAGGCCTACATCTTCCCGGCCATGGCCATCTTCAAGGCAGAGGATGCCAGTGGGGAGGCAGCTGCAATGCTCAACAACATGCGTGTGTACGGCACCTGTGTGCTGACCTGCATGGCCACCGTTGTGTTCGTGGGTGTCAAGTATGTCAACAAATTTGCCCTGGTCTTCCTGGGCTGTGTCATCCTCTCCATCCTTGCCATCTATGCTGGAGTCATCAAATCTGCCTTTGACCCACCAAGCTTCCCGTGAGTACGGGGTCCTGCAGGGATGCAGCAGGGCTGGGGCATGCAGGTGCTGAGTGCTGAGTGCCTGTGTGCCCCCAGGATCTGCCTCCTGGGCAACAGGACCCTCTCACGCCACGGCTTCGACCTCTGCACCAAGATGGTGGTGGAGGGGAACGAGACAGTTGGCTCCAAGCTCTGGGAGCTTTTCTGCACCTCCCGTTTCCTCAATGCGACCTGTGATGAGTACTTCACCATGAACAATGTCACCGAGATCGAGGGCATCCCTGGTGCTGCCAGTGGCCTCATCCAAGGTGAGCACATGCCAACAGAGGCGTGGGAACAGGGGCATGGGAATGGCAGCATGGAGAAGAAAGTGCAAGGGAGCTGTGGTGGGGCAGTGGCTGTGCTGCTGGGCAGCTCTGACAATGGGGCTGGTGGAGGTGTGCTGTGGGAGTCATGGCTCCTCAGCCATTCCAGGTGTTATGGGGGCAAACAGGGCTGGGTCCAGGTGAGAGGGCTTGTGGGAGATTCCTGCTGGGGGCTGCTCTGCTCCCGAGGCACAGGGAGCTGTGCTCATGCTGTGCCGGGCAGTGGGACACAGTCCTGCACTGGGTGACAGAGAAGGGCACTGCAGCCACCTGCACGCAGTCTGTGTCAGCCAGTGGGGCGGCTCAGAATGAGGCCCGAAGGCTGGGGAGGAATAAATCCTCCCTCTGCTTCCTCTTGGCCTTTGGAAAGGCTGGTATTGATTTGAGGTTTTGAGAGAAGTGATCACCCCTTGGGGCCACTTAGCTACTGTGGCTACAGCCCTTCTGGGAGAGTGGCCAGGACCACAGAAAGATGCGTGAATTTGTTGGGAGGAGCCGCTTATGATCTGTTTTTCTGGAGATGCTGGTGTATCTGCTAGGTGCTCACGCTCAGCAGTGGGTGGCAGAGGCTGATGCTCTGTGCCACATTCAGAGGGTATCTGCAGACCCCCATGCTGGAGTGGTTTGTTGGGACTCAGGAAAGCAGCAGAGCCACAAGCAGGATCAGTCATTCCTGATGGCTGCAGGGCTGCCCGAGCCATCCTGCCCTGGTGTCTGCGTGGACACGGGCATGGGAGGTCAGACTTAGCGGAGCACGTGGTGCTCAGGGCTGCAGCTGGGGTGGTGATTAGTGGAGTGCAGTCACAGGGTGTTTGGGAGCCTCCCAGTGATGTTGCACTCTGAGGTCCCTTGGGTCAGATAAGGAGTTCCTGGCTGCTGGGTGGAACCTGCTCCCGTTGGCAATGGTGCTGCTGGGGAGGGGGTGCAGACCCCCACCCACCCAGCTGGTCTCTCTCAGGGCAGCAAACCCTCCCGCCCTGGGGGCAGTGGGACAGAGCCAGGACCCCACTCTGGGGTGGCTGGTGACAAAGGTGACCAGCCCAGCAGCATCTTAAGATGGGTGGCACAGTTTGACCCTGGCAGAGGTGACTGGGGCTTGCTGTGCCCTAGGTGAGGGTGGGGAGAAACACAAGGTTTCAGGGAGGATGAGACAGCCAAGGGCAATAGGGGCTGCCAGCCCCATCTGTCACCTGTGAGCAGCCGTGAAGGGGGCTCAGGGCTGGGGGCTGTGGTCTGGCTGCTCCTCTCTGCCCCCCCAGCAGTGACAGGCCAAGGGCAGTTGCCTCTGCCCACCCTGCCCAGTGCTGGCTGCTCTCCACTGCTCCAGTTTCTCCCCATGATCTGCGGCCAAAGCAGCACACGGAGGGACACTAAGCCTGTTACATCAGCCCCGCACTCATAATCCCATCAAAAACATTATCAAGTTACTTTGACACGATCCACTTCCCTTAAACCTGTGTTGATCAGCATTAATTATATTACCCTCTTAATTATTTGCTACTGCAATCCCATGTCAGCTGCTCCAATATCTTGTGGGGACGCTGCCAACAGCAGTATGAACCTGCTCTGGTTGCCCACCTGTGCTGCCATCCTCACCCTCTGCATGCCCCTGGGCTGGCTGAGCTGGCTGCTCAGTGGGGCCAGGGAAGGGCTGGGAGAACCAGACACCGCCCAGTTCCATTCCTGTGGGGTGGGGATGCTGTGCTGGGTGTGGGGGCTTTGCGGGCATCTCCTGCCCATTGCACTGCCCGGCCTCCTCCCTCCTCACAGAGAACCTCTGGAGCTCGTACCTGACCAAGGGCGTGATCGTGGAGAAGCGGGGGCTGCCCTCCGTGAGCTCCCCCGACACCCCGGTGGACATGGACCAGCCCTACGTCTTCAGCGACATGACGTCCTACTTCACCCTGCTCGTCGGCATCTACTTCCCCTCGGTGACAGGTGGGAGCCGCCGCGGCCCCGCTCCGCTCCGCGGGCACAGCACGTGTGGCCGGGCGCGCTGCCCCACGTGTGCCACCCCCGCTCCCGGGGCTGCGTGCGGCGGTGACAGCGGCGGTGACAGCGGCGGCGCGGGGGCGGCCGGGCGCCATCGCCTCCCCCGCAGCCGCCCGCGCTCCAGATCTGACGGTGCCGCCCGGTGCGCGCTGACGTCCCGCCGCTCCGGTATTTTTAGCTCTCCGGGGGCAGAGGAGCCCCCCCGGCCCAGCCCCGCTGCGGAGCCGAGCGGGCGCAGCCTCCGGGGCTCCCCCGCAGCTCCGCGGGGCCAGGACCGGCGGGAGCCCCCGGTTTGCCCCGGGCATGGCGAGCGCTGCGGGGTCCCCGGCAGCCGCTCAGCCTCCGGTGCCGCCCCCCGCTGCCGTTCGCCGGTGCCGGTTTGTGCGGGACGCCGTTCCCCCGGTGCCGCGGCTCTGGGGTCATCCCCAGTCATCCCCCGGGCTGTGCTGATCCCGCCCGTGCAGCCGTGTCCCTGCGCGACCTCCTGCCCTCCCCGAGCAACGTCGGGGCTGGACCCTGTCCCTGCCCCTGCGGCAGCCACCGTCCCTGCTTGAGCTAATTAAGGGCTAATGAGACAAGGCACTTGAGAGCTTTTGAGCCTAATCCTTGAGTGGCCTCAGACTGCGGTTTGGGGTAGGGGGGGAAGTGTTGGAGGGGGGGTGGGAGGAGCAGGCTGGGTACCCCAAGCCGCAGCAGCGCCTTCTCCCCCGTCCATCATGGCTGCTTCCCATCCTGGTGCACACCGAGCCGTGCCCTGCTGTGCCCAGGGCTCTCACACCGTGCCTGGCATGAGGGGAAGGGTATGGGCTGTAGCTCTGCTCCCCCTGACCCCATCCCCTCTTTCCCAGGCATCATGGCTGGCTCAAACCGCTCTGGAGACCTGCGGGATGCCCCAGAAGTCCATCCCCACGGGCACCATCCTGGCCATTGCCACCACCTCTGCGGTCTGTATCCTTCAGGGCTGGCCTGGGCCTGGGCTGTGGGGCTGGGGGTGGGTGGGCTCTGCAGGGCAGATCAGCTCGGCTGGGCTGGGCAGGCAGGACTCTGCATCCTCCTGGCTCTCCTTGACTACCTGGCAGATATCAGCTCTGTTGTTCTCTTTGGAGCATGCATCGAGGGGGTCGTCCTGCGTGACAAGTGAGTGTCCCAAGGCCATGGGGGGCATGGAGAGAGTCTGGCAGCCCCCCAGAACAGGCTGGGGCAGGGGCAGCCCCAGGGCTAGGCAGAGGTGTGGGGAAGGCTGCAACCAGGACACACTGGGCAGACATGGGGGCACTGGGGGGCTCGTGGGTGTAACCAGGCAGGGGGGCTGGAGCTTGTAACCAGCACTGGGGGCTTGTGTGCATCCCAACCATCCATGTTTGCTGCATTCCTCCCCCTCCAGGGCTGCAGGCAGCCACTTGTTTGTCAACAGGCAGGGCTCCTGTGCTCCTGCTTATCTGGGGCAGCCCTGCTCACCGCACGTGGCAGGTGACACTTCTGGGTCGCCAGCACCAACACAAACAGAATCCAACTGCATGCATCATCATTCCCCCCCCTGGCACAGGGATGAGGAGTCCTGTCCCACACCTGCCCTTGTCCTGTGCCATGATAATGGCTACAGGGATGAGGACAGACCCCTGGCAAGCTCTGAGCCTGCTCCCTTGAGTCAACACCCCAGCTGTGTCACATCCCCCCAGAGTGGCGCTGTGTGGGGGGCTGGGTTGTGCCACGGTGGTGCTGCTGCTCGGTCGTGGGATGGAGCTGCAGGTGATGCTGGTCCCCGCAGGTTTGGTGAGGCTGTCAACGGGAACCTGGTGGTTGGCACCCTGGCGTGGCCGTCCCGTGGGTCATTGTCATTGGCTCCTTCTTCTCCACCTGCGGGGCGGGGTTGCAGAGTCTCACGGGGCCCCCGCCTCCTGCAAGCCATCTCCAGGGATGGGATCGTTCCTTCCTCAGGTAGGTGACCCCGAGTCCCAGCACTTCCCACCCCTGAGCGCCCACTGTGGGACCCCCCCCGCCCCCCGGCACCGTCGCTGCCGGAGCGGCCCCCGCATCCCCTGCCCTCGTCCCGCCGGCACCGGGCCCGTCACGGCGGTGGGCGGCCGTGGCGGCTCTGGCTGCGGTATCGGTGGGAGGAGAGTGTCGGGAAAGGTCAGAATTCCCTCCCCCCCGCTGCCGTGCCGCTTCATATTTTATCTGCTCTCTGAAGACGCGTTCCCACAACCTCATCTCTCCAAATCCAACCCGACAGCTCCCCCCAGGGAAGAGCGGGCTAATTTTATCCTCCCTCCTTCTCCTTGCCAGCCCCAGCCCGAGCTCTCGCTCGCACCGCCCGCACCCTCTCTAATGCGTCCGGACACGCGCCCCCGGCCCCCCGCAGCCGCAGGAGGGGCCGCTGTCCCCCGGCTGTGTGTCCGTCCCGGGCACGGGGTGCCCGGCTCTGTGCTGCCGTGCCCAGGCTGTGAGCTGGGGCTCGTCCCTGCTGGGGTACAGGGGCTGCTGTGCTGGGTGTGGGGAGAGCCACGGGATCTGCCGGGAACGGGACTGTTCTGTCAGCAGGAGCCAGCGCTGGGACTGCTTTCCTGGCAGATTCCAATGGGACATGTGCCAGCTCACGGCACCCAGTGTTCCCAGTGTTCCCAGTCCCTGCTCCTGCCAGGGCTGGGTGTATGGGAGGTCCAGTCCCATCGGGCTGCACTGAGTGCCCTTGCCCAGGGGCTGCCGGGCACCGCAGAGCCTCACACGCCCTCTCTCTCCTGATTTCCAGGTCTTTGGCCATGGCAAAGCCAACGGGGAGCCGACATGGGCCCTGCTGCTCACAGCCTGCATCTGCGAGATCGGGATCCTGATCGCCTCCCCTGACGAGGTGGCTCCCATCCTCTCCATGTAGGCAGCGTGCTGTCGACCCGCCCCTTCACAACAGCGGGTGGCGTGTGGGGGTCTGCTCCTCGGGGGGGGGGACACCCTGCTGCCCTGGCCCCTGCCTGGGATGAGGGGGGCCCTGCAGGAGCTCTGGGTTCACATCTTGGCCAGCATTGAGGCTTGGTTTGTCCATGGCACTGCTTCTCTGTCCATCAGCAGGGCATGCTCCAGCACTGGCCACCCCAGGGCCAGGAGGTGCGGACACTTCGTCCCTCACCCTGCACCCACTCAGCCCCCTGCTCTCTCCTGCAGGTTCTTCCTCATGTGCTACATGTTTGAACCTGGCGTGTGCGGTGCAACGCTGCTGCGGGACGCCCAACTGGCGGCCCCCCGCTACTACCACTGGTGAGCCGGGCGGGATGGGGCAGCACAGGGGCATCCAGGGCACCCTGCTGGCGGGCCCAGGGCAGGCTGACAGCTCTGTGCCCTCTGCAGGACCCTGTCCTTCCTGGGCATGAGCCTGTGCCTGGCGCTGATGTTCATCTGCTCCTGGTACTACGCACTGGTGGCCATGCTGATCGCTGGCCTCATCTACAAATACATCGAAAATACCGCTGGTAAGGGAGGCCCCAAGCAGCTCTGTCCTGGCTAGCCCCCGTGGCCATGTGGCCTCTCAGTGTGGCTGCTCGGCTCCCCGGGCTGCTTGTCCCAGGGTGCTCCAGGGTGCCAGCGTGGTGCTCTGTGGCCAGAGCCATGGGCATCCCTTATGTGCTGTGGTTTCCTGGGCGGCGAGAGGAGTGGGGTGATGGGATCCGGGGCCTGTCCCTGAGTGCAGCCCGCTACGCCCTGCTGCTGGAGGAAGGGCCCCCACACCAAAACTGGAGGTGAGGCTGGCAGGAGATGGGGATCTTGGGGTTTCAGGGCAGGGGACAAGCTGGGGGCACTGACTTGCAGGACCTTCCTTCCAGGCCACAGCTGCTGGTCCTGGTCCGTGGGGATCAGGAGCAGAACGTGGTGCACCCGCAGCTCCTGTCCTTCACCTCGCAGCTCAAGGCTGGGAAGGGGCCTCACTATTGTGGCCTCGGTGTTAGAAGGGACCTTCCTGGACAACCATCCTCAGGCACAGAGGGCAGAGGAGGTGAGAGCTGCCTGCACTGGGACAGGCTGTGCCAGCAGTAGGTCCCCATGTGCCCAGGGTTGTTTCTGCCCCATGGCCAGGGCTGGTGGCCCTGGGATGGCCACCTTTTGCCGGTGCCATGTGGGCATCCTGGGCACCATCGAAATCCTGCTGGTAGGTACCTGGTCCTTGCCTTGTGCAGTGCCGTGGCTCAGCTGCTGGCAGGGCAGGGGGCCTGAAGGACCCTTCCCTGGGGCCCCTCTGCAGGCTGTTAGCAGCTGGTGATGCCATGACTCTTTCCCAGGCCTACATCTTCCCGGCCATGGCCATCTTCAAGGCAGAG
This sequence comes from Emberiza elegans, assembly GCA_024865655.1. Taxonomy (NCBI): domain Eukaryota; kingdom Metazoa; phylum Chordata; class Aves; order Passeriformes; family Fringillidae; genus Emberiza; species Emberiza elegans. Next base: position 18,331,226 of record JALJVW010000129.1, read on the forward strand.
GATGCCAGTGGGGAGGCAGCTGCAATGCTCAACAACATGCGTGTGTACGGCACCTGTGTGCTGACCTGCATGGCCACCGTTGTGTTCGTGGGTGTCAAGTATGTCAACAAATTTGCCCTGGTCTTCCTGGGCTGTGTCATCCTCCATCCTTGCCATCTATGCTGGAGTCATCAAATCTGCCTTTGACCCACCAAGCTTCCCGTGAGTACGGGGTCCGCAGGGATGCAGCAGGGCTGGGGCATGCAAATGCTGAGTGCTGGAGTGCCTGTGTGCCCCAGGATCTGCCTCCTGGGCAACAGGACCCTCTCACGCCACGGCTTCGACCTCTGCACCAAGATGGTGGTGGAGGGGAACGAGACAGTTGGCTCCAAGCTCTGGGAGCTTTTCTGCACCTCCCGTTTCCTCAATGCGACCTGTGATGAGTACTTCACCATGAACAATGTCACCCGAGATCGAGGGCATCCCTGGTGCTGCCAGTGGCCTCATCCATCCAAGGTGAGCACATGCCAACAGAGGCGTGGGGGGCATGGGCATGGGAATGGCAGCATGGAGAAGAAAGTGCAAGGGAGCTGTGGTGGGGCAGTGGCTGTGCTGCTGGGCAGCTCTGACAATGGGGCTGGTGGAGGTGTGCTGTGGGAGTCATGGCTCCTCAGCCATTCCAGGTGTTATGGGGGCAAACAGGGCTGGGTCCAGGTGAGAGGGCTTGTGGGAGATCCCTGCTGGGGGCTGCTCTGCTCCCGAGGCACAGGGAGCTGTGCTCATGCTGTGCCGGGCAGTGGGACACACTCCTGCACTGGGTGACAGAGCAGGGCACTGCAGCCACCTGCACGCAGTCTGTGTCAGCCAGCGGGGTGGCTCAGAATGAGGCCCGAAGGCTGGGGAGGAATAAATCCTCCCTCTGCTTCCTCTTGGCCTTTGGAAAGGCTGGTATTGATTTGAGGTTTTGAGAGAAGTGATCACCCCTTGGGGCCACTTAGCTACTGTGGCTACAGCCCTTCTGGGAGAGTGGCCAGGACCACAGAAAGATGCGCGAATTTGTTGGGAGGAGCCGCTTATGACCTGTTTTTCTGGAGATGCTGGTGTATCTGCTAGGTGCTCACGCTCAGCAGTGGGTGGCAGAGGCTGATGCTCTGTGCCACATTCAGAGGGTATCTGCAGACCCCCATGCTGGAGTGGTTTGTTGGGACTCAGGAAAGCAGCAGAGCCACAAGCAGGATCAGTCATTCCTGATGGCTGCAGGGCTGCCCGAGCCATCCTGCCCTGGTGTCTGCGTGGCCACGGGCATGGGAGGTCAGACTTAGCGGAGCACGTGGTGCTCAGGGCTGCAGCTGGGGTGGTGATTAGTGGAGTGCAGTCACAGGGTGTTTGGGAGCCTCCCAGTGATGTTGCACTCTGAGGTCCCTTGGGTCAGATAAGGAGTTCCTGGCTGCTGGGTGGAACCTGCTCCTGTTGGCAATGGTGCTGCTGGGGAGGGGGTGCAGACCCCCACCCACCCAGCTGGTCTCTCTCAGGGCAGCAAACCCTCCCGCCCTGGGGGCAGTGGGACAGAGCCAGGACCCCACTCTGGGGTGGCTGGTGACAAAGGTGACCAGCCCAGCAGCATCTTAAGATGGGTGGCACAGTTTGACCCTGGCAGAGGTGACTGGGGCTTGCTGTGCCCTAGGTGAGGGTGGGGAGAAACACAAGGTTTCAGGGAGGATGAGACAGCCAAGGCCAATAGGGGCTGCCAGCCCCATCTGTCACGTGTGAGCAGCCGTGAAGGGGGCTCAGGGCTGGGGGCTGTGGGCTGGCTGCTCCTCTCTGCCCCCCCAGCAGTGACAGGCCAAGGGCAGTTGCCTCTGCCCACCCTGCCCAGTGCTGGCTGCTCTCCACTGCTCCAGTTTCTCCCCATGAACTGCGGCCAAAGCAGCACACGGAGGGACACTAAGCCTGTTACATCAGCCCCGCACTCATAATCCCATCAAAAACATTATCAAGTTACTTTGACACGATCCACTTCCCTTAAACCTGTGTTGATCAGCATTAATTATATTACCCTCTTAATTATTTGCTACTGCAATCCCATGTCAGCTGCTCCAATATCTTGTGGGGACGCTGCCAACAGCAGTATGAACCTGCTCTGGTTGCCCACCTGTGCTGCCATGCTCACCCTCTGCATGCCCCTGGGCTGGCTGAGCTGGCTGCTCAGTGGGGCCAGGGAAGGGCTGGGAGAACCAGACACCGCCCAGTTCCATTCCTGTGGGGTGGGGATGCTGTGCTGGGTGTGGGGGCTTTGCGGGCATCTCCTGCCCATTGCACTGCCCGGCCTCCTCCTCCTCACAGAGAACCTCTGGAGCTCGTACCTGACCAAGGGCGTGATCGTGGAGAAGCGGGGCTGCCCTCCGTGAGCTCCCCGACACCCCGGTGGACATGGACCAGCCCTACGTCTTCAGCGACATGACGTCCCTACTTCACCCTGCTCGTCGGCATCTACTTCCCTCGGTGACAGGTGGGAGCCGCCGCGGTTCTGCCCGCTCCGCGGGCACAGCACGTGTGGCCGGGCGCGCTGCCCCACGTGTGCCACCCCCGCTCCCGGGGCTGCGTGCGGCGGTGACAGCGGCGGTGACAGCGGCGGCGCGGGGGCGGCCGGGCGCCATCGCCTCCCCCGCAGCCGCCCGCGCTCCAGATCTGACGGTGCCGCCCGGTGCGCGCTGACGTCCCGCCGCTCCGGTATTTTTAGCTCTCCGGGGGCAGAGGAGCCCCCCCGGCCCAGCCCCGCTGCGGAGCCGAGCGGGCGCAGCCTCCGGGGCTCCCCCGCAGCTCCGCGGGGCCAGGACCGGCGGGAGCCCCCGGTTTGCCCCGGGCATGGCGAGCGCTGCGGGGTCCCCGGCAGCCGCTCAGCCTCCGGTGCCGCCCCCCGCTGCCGTTCGCCGGTGCCGGTTTGTGCGGGACGCCGTTCCCCCGGTGCCGCGGCTCTGGGGTCATCCCCCGGGCTGTGCTGATCCCGCCCGTGCAGCCGTGTCCCTGCGCGACCTCCTGCCCTCCCCGAGCAACGTCGGGGCTGGACCCTGTCCCTGCCCTGCAGCCCACCGTCCCTGCTTGAGCTAATTAAGGGCTAATGAGACAAGGCACTTGAGAGCTTTTGAGCCTAATCCTTGAGTGGCCTCAGACTGCGGTTTGGGGTAGGGGGGGAAGTGTTGGAGGGGGGTGGGAGGAGCAGGCTGGGTACCCCAAGCCGCAGCAGCGCCTTCTCCCCCGTCCATCATGGCTGCTTCCCATCCTGGTGCACACCGAGCCGTGCCCTGCTGTGCCCAGGGCTCTCACACCGTGCCTGGCATGAGGGGAAGGGTATGGGCTGTAGCTCTGCTCCCCCTGACCCCATCCCCTCTTTCCCCAGGCATCATGGCTGGCTCCAACCGCTCTGGAGACCTGCGGGATGCCCAGAAGTCCATCCCCACGGGCACCATCCTGGCCATTGCCACCACCTCTGCGGTCTGTATCCTTCAGGGCTGGCCTGGGCCTGGGCTGTGGGGCTGGGGGTGGGTGGGCTCTGCAGGGCAGATCAGCTCGGCTGGGCTGGGCAGGCAGGACTCTGCATCCTCCTGGCTCTCCTTGACTACCTGGCAGATATCAGCTCTGTTGTTCTCTTTGGAGCATGCATCGAGGGGGTCGTCCTGCGTGACAAGTGAGTGTCCCAAGGCCATGGGGGGCATGGAGAGAGTCTGGCAGCCCCCCAGAACAGGCTGGGGCAGGGGCAGCCCCAGGGCTAGGCAGAGGTGTGGGGAAGGCTGCAACCAGGACACACTGGGCAGACATGGGGGCACTGGGGGGCTCGTGGGTGTAACCAGGCAGGGGGGCTGGAGCTTGTAACCAGCACTGGGGGCTTGTGTGCATCCCAACCATCCATGTTTGCTGCATTCCTCCCCCTCCAGGGCTGCAGGCAGCCACTTGTTTGTCAACAGGCAGGGCTCCTGTGCTCCTGCTTATCTGGGGCAGCCCTGCTCACCGCACGTGGCAGGTGACACTTCTGGGTCGCCAGCACCAACACAAACAGAATCCAACTGCATGCATCATCATTCCCCCCCCTGGCACAGGGATGAGGAGTCCTGTCCCACACCTGCCCTTGTCCTGTGCCATGATAATGGCTACAGGGATGAGGACAGACCCCTGGCAAGCTCTGAGCCTGCTCCCTTGAGTCAACACCCCAGCTGTGTCACATCCCCCCAGAGTGGCGCTGTGTGGGGGGCTGGGTTGTGCCACGGTGGTGCTGCTGCTCGGTCATGGGATGGAGCTGCAGGTGATGCTGGTCCCCGCAGGTTTGGTGAGGCTGTCAACGGGAACCTGGTGGTTGGCACCCTGGCGTGGCCGTCCCCGTGGGTCATTGTCATTGGCTCCTTCTTCTCCACCTGCGGGGCGGGGTTGCAGAGTCTCACGGGAGCCCCCCGCCTCCTGCAAGCCATCTCCAGGGATGGGATCGTTCCCTTCCTCAGGGTAGGTGACCCCCGAGTCCCGCACTTCCCCACCCTGAGCGCCCACTGTGGGACCCCCCCCCGCCTCCCCCCGGCACCGTCGCTGCCGGAGCGGCCCCGCATCCCTGCCCTCGTCCCGCCGGCACCGGGCCCGTCACGGCGGTGGGCGGCCGTGGCGGCTCTGGCTGCGGTATCGGTGGGAGGAGAGTGTCGGGAAAGGTCAGAATTCCCTCCCCCCCGCTGCCGTGCCGCTTCATATTTTATCTGCTCTCTGAAGACGCGTTCCCACAACCTCATCTCTCCAAATCCAACCCGACAGCTCCCCCCAGGGAAGAGCGGGCTAATTTTATCCTCCCTCCTTCTCCTTGCCAGCCCCAGCCCGAGCTCTCGCTCGCACCGCCCGCACCCTCTCTAATGCGTCCGGACACGCGCCCCCGGCCCCCCGCAGCCGCAGGAGGGGCCGCTGTCCCCCGGCTGTGTGTCCGTCCCGGGCACGGGGTGCCCGGCTCTGTGCTGCCGTGCCCAGGCTGTGAGCTGGGGCTCGTCCCTGCTGGGGTACAGGGGCTGCTGTGCTGGGTGTGGGGAGAGCCACGGGATCTGCCGGGAACGGGACTGTTCTGTCAGCAGGAGCCAGCGCTGGGACTGCTTTCCTGGCAGATTCCAATGGGGCATGTGCCAGCTCACGGCACCCAGTGTTCCCAGTGTTCCCAGTCCCTGCTCCTGCCAGGGCTGGGTGTATGGGAGGGTCCAGTCCCATCGGGCTGCACTGAGTGCCCTTGCCCAGGGCTGCCGGGCACCGCAGAGCCTCACACGCCCCTCTCTCCCGATTTCCAGGTCTTTGGCCATGGCAAAGCCAACGGGGAGCCGACATGGGCCCTGCTGCTCACAGCCTGCATCTGCGAGATCGGGATCCTGATCGCCTCCCTGGACGAGGTGGCTCCCATCCTCTCCATGTAGGCAGCGTGCTGTCGACCCGCCCCTTCACAACAGCGGGTGGCGTGTGTGGGTCTCTGCTCCTCGGGGGAGGGGGGGAGCACACCTGCTGCCCTGGCCCCTGCCTGGGATGAGGGGGGCCCTGCAGGAGCTCTGGGCTCACATCTTGGCCAGCATTGAGACTTGGTTTGTCCATGGCACTGCTTCTCTGTCCATCAGCAGGGCATGCTCCAGCACTGGCCACCCCGGGGCCAGGAGGTGCGGACACTTCGGTCCCTCACCCTGCACCCACTCAGCCCCCTGCTCTCTCCTGCAGGTTCTTCCTCATGTGCTACATGTTTGTGAACCTGGCGTGTGCGGTGCAAACGCTGCTGCGGACGCCCAACTGGCGGCCCCGCTTCCGCTACTACCACTGGTGAGCCGGGCGGGATGGGGCAGCACAGGGGCATCCAGGGCACCCTGCTGGCGGGCCCAGGGCAGGCTGACAGCTCTGTGCCCTCTGCAGGACCCTGTCCTTCCTGGGCATGAGCCTGTGCCTGGCGCTGATGTTCATCTGCTCCTGGTACTACGCGCTGGTGGCCATGCTGATCGCTGGCCTCATCTACAAATACATCGAGTACCGCGGGTAAGGGAGGCCGCGGCGTGCAGCTCCTGTCCTGGCCAGCCCCCGTGGCCATGTGGCCTCTCAGTGTGGCTGCTCGGCTCCCCCGGGCTGCTTGTCCCAGGGTGCTCCAGGGTGCCAGCGTGGTGCTCTGTGGCCAGAGCCATGGGCATCCCTTATGTGCTGTGGTTCCTGCAGGGCGGAGAAGGAGTGGGGTGATGGGATCCGGGGCCTGTCCCTGAGTGCAGCCCGCTATGCCCTGCTGCGGCTGGAGGAAGGGCCCCCGCACACCAAAAACTGGAGGTGAGGCTGGCAGGGAGATGGGGATCTTGGGGTTTCGGGGCAGGGACAAGCTGGGTGCGGGCACTGACTTGCAGGACCTTCCTTCCAGGCCGCAGCTGCTGGTCCTGGTCCGTGGGGATCAGGAGCAGAACGTGGTGCACCCGCAGCTCCTGTCCTTCACCTCGCAGCTCAAGGCTGGGAAGGGCCTCACTATTGTGGCCTCGGTGTTAGAAGGGACCTTCCTGGACAACCATCCTCAGGCACAGAGGGCAGAGGAGGTGAGAGCTGCCTGCACTGGGACAGGCTGTGCCAGCAGTAGGTCCCCATGTGCCCAGGGTTGTTTCTGCCCCATGGCCAGGGCTGGTGGCCCTGGGATGGCCTGGAGAGCTTTCAGTGGCATCAGGCAGAACCTGAGGACTCCATGCTTCACTGGTGCTCACAGTACCACAGGGACCTCTGGACTCCTCTTCCCCTCCAAGACACCAGAGATGCTGGCACCAGCCAAGCACTGGTCCCAGTCTTGGCCAGCAGCTGCAGGGTTTGGCACAGCTGCTGTGCTGCTGGGCTGAGCAGACTCCTCAGCCTCAACCCTTTCCACAGTCTCTGTGGCCCTGGTGCCAGGCAAGGTGGGAGATGAGCCTTTCCCCGCCAGAGTGAGAGCACTCCCCACCCCCCGCACCCGCGGGGCGGCACATTAATGAGATTAAGCCCTTGGAAGCAAACAGTTTCTCTCCCATGCAGACATGTTATAATTTCTCTGAGTAAATAACTCTAATTGCTGCTCTGCCACCTGTCAGAGCCCTGGCACAAGGACACCCTCCACTCTGCACGGTGCAGAGCTGTGTGCCAGCTCTGTGCTCCGCTGGGTATCACCCCCCTGGCCTGGAGCCACTGGCCTGCCATGGGGCACAGAGACCCAGGCGCCCTGTGAGGACCTGTACCCCACATCCTGCACCCTGTACCTCATCTGTCCTGGGCTGGGCCACTGCTGGGCCTGGCAGCTGCTGTGCCCGTGCTCCATGCCCATCCCTGAGACCCTGGGATCTCTGACTTCCTTCTCCCTTGCAGTCCATCCGGCGCCTGATGGAGGCAGAGAAGGTGAAGGGCTTTTGTCAGGTGGTGATCTCCTCTAACCTGCGGGATGGCATGTCCCACCTCATCCAGTCCAGCGGGCTGGGGGGGCTGCAGCACAACACAGTGCTGGTGGGCTGGCCCCGCAGCTGGCGCCAGAAGGAGGACCACCAGACCTGGAGGAACTTCATTGGTAGGCACCGTGGAGGGTGGGCACTGCCGGGCCTGGGGGGCTGCAAGCTGCCCTGGCTGACGTGGCCCTTCCCCTCCCAGAGCTGGTGCGAGAGACCACAGCTGGGCATCTGGCCTTGCTGGTGGCCAAGAATGTTGCCATGTTTCCGGGCAACCAGGAGCGGTTCTCGGAGGGCCACATCGACGTCTGGTGGATTGTCCATGATGGGGGGATGCTGATGCTGCTGCCCTTCCTCCTGCGGCAGCACAAGGTAGGCTGGGCCCTGCAGTGCTGGGCCGGGGCTGTCCCTGTCCCTGTTGAGCCGTGCCCAAGCCTCCCCCATCCCTTGCAGGTGTGGCGTAAGTGCAAGATGCGCATCTTCACGGTGGCACAGATGGATGACAACAGCATCCAGATGAAGAAGGACCTGACCACGTTCCTGTACCACCTGCGCATCACCGCAGAGGTGGAGGTGGTGGAGATGGTGAGTACTGGGATGGGGCACGTGCTGCAGTCAGGGATGCTGTGCATGGGAGCCAGACAGAGCCTGACGTGGGGCACACAGCACCATGGGGGGACACAGCACCACGGGCACACGCTGGGCCATGCTGGGAGCAGGTACTACAGCTAACCCTGCCCCAAATTTCTTCTGTTCTCCCCACAGCATGAGAGTGACATCTCTGCCTACACCTATGAGAAGACACTGGTGATGGAGCAGCGTTCCCAGATCCTCAAACAAATGCACCTCACCAAGAATGAGCGGGAGCGGGAGGTGAGGCTGCAGGACAGGCTGGGTGGGCTCTGACCCCTGTGGTGGCTCTGATGTGAACCTAGCTGCCCTGCAGCTCTGTGTGCTCATCCTGACGGGCTTCAGGCTAGGCTCTGCCCAGCCAAGCCCTCTTGTGCCCAACTCCCTTGGCTGATCCCTCCCACACAGATCCAGAGCATCACGGATGAGTCCCGTGGCTCCATCCGGCGCAAGAACCCGGCCAACACCCGCCTGCGCCTGAACGTCCCCGAGGAGCAGGCTGCTGACGGCGAGGAGAAGCCAGAGGAGGAGGTGAGGGGCTGTACCAAGACACGGTCAGGCAGGGAGCTAGCCCCAGGCCCTGCCCACCATTCCCCTCTTCCCTCTGCAGGTCCAACTAATCCACGACAAGAACGCCACCACCTTCTCCAGCAGCTCTCAGTCTCCTGGTGATGAGGTGGAGGCAGCCCCTGAGAAGGTGCATCTCACCTGGACCAAGGAGAAGTCCGTTGCTGAGAAGAACAAGAGCAAGAGCCCTGTCAGCCCTGAGGGCATCAAAGACTTCTTCAGCATGAAGCCGTACGGCCCCCCATGCTGCCACCTTGTCCCACCCATGCCCTGTGACCCTGGCTGTCCCTGCCTGCCCCAGCCAGGGGGATGCAGGCAGGGCCTCGGCAGCACCAGCTTGATCCCTGCCCTGAGGAGTGGTCAGGCAGCCTGGGTGCTCTGAGTGTGCCCTTGCAGAGGGGCTGGGGGCAGGTGGGGAGGGGTCCCTGTGTAGAACGGTGCTGGCAAGGGATGGGGTGTCCAGGCTGGGGTGTGCTGCAGGGAGTGGGGGTACCCACCTGGTGTTCACCACATTTCTCTCTCTCTCTCTCTCTCTCTCTTTTCCTCTCTCTCTCTCCGACCCCATCATGCTCCTGGCAGGGAGTGGGAGAACCTGTAAGTCTGGGTTTGGCTGGGTGCCGGGGCTGGGGTGGAGGGAGCTGGGTTGTGCTCATGGGGCAGCACGATGGGAGCCATGGGGGTTGCCCCTGTGCAGGAGGGCGGCTCGGTGAGCCGTGACAGCTGCAGTGCCAGACAGTTCACCGGGGCAGCTCTGGCTGCCAGCCCCGTGCACCGTGCACTGCCCGTGCCACGCGCTCCTCAGCTGCCCTGCTATGCTGCCAGCAGCTCCCTGCAAGCCTGGGCTCGGGCACCCACGGTGTGCTGCCTGCTCCTGCTCAGACCCATGCAGCCTGGCCCTGAGCAGCCGTGGTTGCCCCTGCCCATGGGCACCGTGCGTGGCTCAGAGTCACCAGAGCAGTGCCTGGCAAAGCTTGCTGCACCCCGAGCTGGTGCTGCAGCCCAGCCTGCAGTGCCCGAGGGCAGGAGGCCAGTGTGCCCTGTGGCTCCCTGGGCCTGCTGTGGGCTGGAGGCTGACCTTGCCTGTCCCGTGCCCACACGTGCTGTCGCCCACAGGAACCAGTCCAACGTGAGGAGGATGCACACAGCTGTGAGGCTCAATGAGGTGATTGTGAAGAAGTCCCAGGATGCCAAGCTGGTCCTGCTGAACATGCCAGGGCCTCCCCGTAACCGGAAAGGGGATGAGAACTGTATCCTTCCTGTGGGGCCACTCATCAGAACCCCTCTATGCCAGGGGGACCAGGGCCCATGTCTTCCCCAAAACTGGTGGGTCTTTTAGGCAAGTGCCAAGAGGCAGAGGTCAGTTCCTGAGCTTGGACCCCCCCCACCACCTCCTGCTCCTGGCTGGGTCCAGCAGCTGTCATTGGCACCAGACTGCTCCTCCAGCACATGATGGGTGGTGGGAGCACACGACACTGCACCTACACCGTGAGTGCAGTGGCACATGACAGGGGCCTGGGTACAGGTCTGTGGGGCTCAGCCATCTGCTGGCTCAGTCACCATCCCCATGGCACAGCACCAGCACGGGTGGGCTTCCCTGGCCCCTTGGCTTGGGACTGACCCCGCCAGCTCCTGGCTCCGGTGTGGAGGTATCAGTGCTGCAGGTTCAGCTGGGGCTGGGCAGGGATGGCACAGGGCTGTCCCCATGTTCCCCAAGTGTGAAGTTTGTCCTCCTTGACAGCTGTGCAGACATGGAGTTCCTGGAGGTGCTGACGGAGCATCTGGACAGAGTGCTCCTGGTGCGTGGTGGGGGCCGGGAGGTCATCACCATCTACTCCTGAAAGACGGCTCGAGAGAGGTTTGTCTGCACACTGAGAGCCCCGCCACCCCTTTGCACCGCGCTCCCGGAGGGGAGGAGGGAAGGCCGGATGGCAGCCGGTGCGCAGAACCTTCTCCTGGCTTTGGCCGTGCCCCTGATCTCTCCATTCGAACTGCAGCACCAGATCTTCCGGGAGCATCCAGCACCAGAGCAGCTGTTCCTCATTGCAACACCACAGCACTGCTGTCCTTGTTTATATATAAATATATACAGTGAACCGCGGACTGAGCACCAGAGCTCGGCGCTGCCGCCACCGCCCGCCCGCCCTGGCAGGGCCAGCCCCGCCGCCAGCCCCAGCACTGCCGCTGCAGCCCCTGCCGGCCCGGAGGGCGGCTGTGCCGAGACGGACCTTGGCCCCACCGTGCTGCTACTCCTGCACAGACTCGGCTGGACGCGCCCGTGCCCTGTGCCCTGTGCCCTGCCGCCTGCGCCGCGCCTCCCTGCGGGGCCCTGCCAGGAGAGAGAGGCCCGCACCACGCTCCGCTCGCCGGACGCCCCCGTCCCCACCTCCGGCCGCGCCCGGGGCCGCCTCCGGGGCCCCACCTCCGGGGCTGCCTCCCTCGGCACCGCTCCCCCGCCGCCCTGACCGCCACGGGCCCGGACTGCCTCACCTGGACCTCGCCGCTGCCTCGGCGCCGATGTCTCCGGAGAGCGCGGGCTGAGCTTGTGGAGATGCAGCACGATGGTTTGGAGGAGGCAGAGGGTGGGGGGCGGCTGTGCGGGCTCAGGTGCTGGAGGCCGTGAGAGCAGGAGCCCTGACCTAGGGTGGTTGCGGGTGCTCCCTGTCCCCCCTGCCTGACTCCAGGCTCTCTATTCCCGGCGCTGTGCCGGTGCTTGCGCAGGAGTCGCGGTGTGGAGCTGCGGTGTCGGGAGCCGCGTAGGGGCCCTGCCGTGTGCAGCGTGCGCTGGGCACCCCCGGGGCACCAGTGCCTGCTCTGGCCTGGCACAGGGGTGTCCCGGACCCCCACCCTGCTCCCCCGCCGCACTAAACTGGGGGCTCTCAGGGCCCAGCACCAGCCAGTCCGGCTGGCCCCAGCAGCTGCACATGTGTCTGGGTCCCCCCTGTGCCGCTCTCTGCTGCTCCCCAGGGCTTTGCTGCTAACCCAGCCCTGGCCGCGGCCCCAGGCAGTCGCAGATGCTGCCGGGGGCTGTAGGACAGTCTGGATCTGTGTGTATTTTTAACATATGCAAAGGCTGTTTGCTGATATGACCAGCAAGACGTCACAGTGAGGGGGGGCTGCAGGGGTCCCACTGTTCCCCCGGCATCTTGACACTCCCTCACCCGGCTGGCCAGGGCAGCCCCGGCACCAGGCACAGCCGCAGAGCCCCCGGGGCACATCAAACACCTCTTGTCTTTGGCAGCAGCTGCAGGGTCGCCCCGCCGCCGTCCCCCCCACCCCCCCCTCCCCAGCATCTCTCACAGAAGAGAAACTGAGGCGCTTTTAACAAATGTGAACGGTTCCAGGAACCACGCAGGAAGCGGTGCGAGGGCAGCAGGGTGCCGCTGGCGCCCGCCCCAGCCCCATGTACATAGTGTACATAATACAGTACGTGTATTTTTAAAGTGATCATATTTATGTTAATAGAACCAGATGAAGTCTATATATAGAGATCTATATCTATTCTGAGAGATGCAGGGCTCTGCTAGCACCAGGCCGCAGGGACGGGGAGCTGAGCCGGGCTGCTCCTGCACAAACCAGGAGCCCATCCGTCGCACTGAGCGCTCCAGAGTGGTGGTGGAGGCTGCAGCCTTCCTCGGCCACCAGCAGCCCCTGGGAAAGGGCCAGGTCGCAGGTTTATTCTCTTCTCAATTTAGCTTCTTAAGAGTTTTCAGGGAAAAGAAGTCACAGACTTTTCTGAACTTGTTTCACAGCAGATTTGAGCTTCCACTCAAAGTGCAGCCTGCTAAGAGTTGCCCTCTCCCGGCAGCGCTGGCGGCTTTGTGCCAGCCTGGGCCCTGGGGCAGCACTTTGTCCCTGGCCAGAGCTGAGCCCCTGTGCTGAAGCACTCGCCCCCTCAGCCCCTCCAGACGCTCCCCAGCGCTGCTCTGCCCTGAGCAGGGGCAGGGGGAGCGGGTGCTGCTCCAGCATCCCCGCGGGTGTCCATCCAGGCAGCAGCTGCCTCCTGCCAGGCGCAGGCAGCCCTGACTGCTCCCAGCTCCCTGCCCACCCCACCCCCTGCCAGCCCTGGCTCCTGCCTCCCTGAGAACAGGAAACCCCCCCTGCACCGGCCACTCCAGCCCCTGCTCCCTTTCAGAGCTCCTCTACTCCAGGTCCAGGCCAAAGCTATTTGGGGATGCTTGGATAGAAAGCAGTGGGTTTTTTGATGTTGGATTTTTTTTGTTGTTGTTGTAAGATACTACTTGGACACACTCCTAGACCAAAACCAAGCCCCAGCTGCACATCTGTGCCTGCTCATACCTTGCTCCTACATTTCCATCACTCCCGAAGTGCCTCCCTTCTCTCCAGGAGCAGTCCCAGTCACAGCCAGACTTTCTGCCAGCGTAGCTTGGTGGCCTGTGTGGCTGCAGGTCTGTGCCACAGATGCTGCTGTGGAAGCTGCTCCCACAGGCATGGGGAGCTCAGCATTTACAGAGGGACTGTCAGGCTGGGCTGAGACCTGGCTTCAGCACAGGAGCTCAGGGCTGACGAGTGGTGCAGGTGCACAGGGTAGCACTTTCCGGTCCTGCTGCTGCCTCAGCAGCCCAGGAGCTGTGACAAGAGCAGGTAGGGGTCTGCAAGTGAAAAGTTCCTTTAGTTTTGGGAAGGGCAGCCCATGGGAACCAGCATTTGCCAGTGTCTAGCTGCTCTGCCCCTTGGAGCTGGCCCTTTACCACCACACACAAGCTCACCGGCTGTTTCCAGCCTCCCAAAATTATTTGAGGTACTTCAGCAGCAGTGGGGGAGGCACAGCAGCCTGCCCACACAGCTCATGTGTTAGCACCATGTTGTTGGGCCTCAAGCACTTGCCAGCTGCTCTGCCTCTTCACAAGATGCCACTCACTCCCTGCAGTTGCCCTCTAATTGCAGTTTGGCTGCTGCCCCCTGTGCTGCTGGGCCTGAGGCAGCAAGCACGGTCCCCTCCTGCCCTGGCCCATGGCACAGGGCAGAGGGCAGGGACAGGTTATGCACAGCCTCTGCTGAGCCTGCAGACAGCACCCACCCTCACAGCGCCAGGTGAGAGGCTCCTCCGTTGGCTGCAGGTACAGGACAGCCAGGAATGACATTTGCAGAGCAGTGGTGAGAGCAGCCAGGGCACACTTCTGACAGGTCTGCTTCATCCCCCAGCATCACCAGTGGATCCCATTCCCCTCAGCATCACTTCATCCCGACGGCAAAGCCATGGTCCCGGCTCCTCCAGGGAGTAGGAAGGCCATTCCTTTCCATCACTACTGCTGAAAAAAGGCATTCTCCTTCCCCATCCTTCTGCAAGAGCAGGGGCACAGCTCTGGACAGAGTCAGGCTGCTCCCACACCCCTGCCAGGCAGTTTGGCTGTGGCAAGACAGGAGCTGGTTTCCACAGCGTGTCCCCTCGCTGTCGGCTTGAGAGGGCCAGTTTTAGCAGACAGCACTGCATGTTAGTTTACAAACCCAGCCCCGCACGTTTGGCCTCTGTGAGTGTTCAGTTTCCCCATGGAGCACCCTTCTGCCGCTCCACCGTGGTGAAGACAGTGTCCTCCTCTGGTACACATGCAAGTTCCTCCTTGGCACATGCGCAGACACGGTCCGGTTTTTGTTCCTGACAGGAAGGTCTTGACCCCCCAGTTTGTTTTACAGGCAGGCTGCTGCTGGAGCAGCACTGAGCAGCACAACCCACGGGAGGGTGGGCTGGAGCGTGGCCACAGCTGGCAGGGAGTGCTCGGCCAGCACACAGCGCTGGTGGCACGTGCTCCAGTCCCTGCTGCAAGAGGGCCGAGCAGTGCTGGCTGGCCCCTGAGTGGCAGTGGGCAGCTCAGGTCACTGTGGAGGGCAGCTCAGGTTGCTGTGGTCAGCACACAACACAGGCAGCAAGCCACAGGGCAGCAGGGACAGGAGGCACAGGCACCATCCAGCCTGGGCAGATGCTGGTCCGTGGCTGGACGAGAAGGACAAGAGACTGCACAAGGGCAAGAGTTGCACTAGAAGAGTCAAGACCCTCCTCTGTGTAGCAGGACTAAAAACTAGCAGAAAGACCGAAAGGTCTGAGATCTGCTGGTTACAACACTTTCTGTGCTACATGTGCAATATATTTGTTATGAATGTTATCACAAAGTCGGTTCATTCAATACTCTTTTAATCACTGTAGCTAGATGTTCTCTGTCCATTCAAGTGACTTTTATTCGAGTGCAATATTTCAATAGACATGTAGTGACCTAGAATGCTTTGTGTTTTAGAGAATCTGTGTGCAGAGCAATGCAATTAAGTTTAAAACCTTGTAAATAAAACAGGTTGCAAACCAAAAAAAAAAAAAACAACCCAATAGGCTTGCATTTAATTTCTGTGTGTGTTTCAGTGTTGTGCATTAGGCCGCCTCAGTGCAGACCCTGTGTTCTCTGTGCAGGTGTTCATGGAGGAGTGGCTCCTCAGCTGTTGAATGCTCCCTGTTACTGCTTTACTGCTTTACCTGTATTCATTTTTCTAGACTCCTGTCTGCACAAAATGCAATAAATGATTTTATTACACCCTTCACTACTTGCACGGGGACTTTTCACTTGCTTCCAGGTCTCCACAGCTATTTGCACCATTTCCATAACACGGAGCAAGCCCTGACAGGGTGCAGATTGCAGAGGAAGCAAAGCACAAGGAGAGGAACAGCCTCTCCAAAGGGATACAGTTCCCACATTTCACCTCACAAAGATTTCTGGTCATCCCACCAAAAGTGCTGTGCCTGGCTGCAGGATTGTAGAGGTGGAGAAAGGGATCTAACAGGAGGAGAGACAGCAGACACACACACTGCTGTCCAGATTCAGCCTGTGGGACACCAGTGCTGAAGGCACAGGGACTTGCAGCCCTGACCTCACGCTGGCTTGTGGCACTGACCTGGACCTGTCCCTCCCACCACCTGTCACCAGAGAGGTTTTGGACTCCTCACATTGGCTGTGCCACACCACATCTTCCTGAGGCCACCCCAGTGCTGTTCAAGAGTCAGGACCTGTGAGGTCCACACATATTCTGCTCAGCATCCAGCGTGAAGCTTCCAGGACAGCTTCTTCAGGAGAGGAGAGTAACAGCAAACACAGTGAAAGGACATATTCTGAGAGTACTCAAGTGTCAAAAAATGCAACGAGAAATTTTTCTGACTTTTATTAGAAAGTAATGTCCTCTTGTTAACAGCACAGAGATAAAAGAAATGCTACAACACAAACCACCTGGGACAAAGAAAATCCTCTGCTTCAATCCACTGCTTTCTTAGTATCTCACAGTTCCCTGCAGGAAGCCCACAGACTCCAAGAAGGCCATGACAGCAAGGACCACACAGCTAAGTGATGTTTTGTGTTCTGGTATCAAAGTGTGTTCCCAGTAAAAACACGGTGAGGAATCACTGCCTGATACCACTCCACTGTCTGCTGCAGCTACCAAAGTGTTGAGAAAACGTTTAAAATTATGGTATTAACAACTTTAAAATTATGGTTTTAACCTCTCCTCCTCAGATGGACCAAACATCCATCAACAGCAAGAGGTGTGATAGAGCAGCACTGCCCCCAGTATCTGGTGACAGGCACTCCCACGGCGAGCCAGCAGCACATCAGTGTGGCTGCAGCTAAGCTACACTAACAACGGTGCCAAAGACTGTAAGAAAAGGAAATTTACACACCAAATTAACCAGGTTGATCTTAACACTGATTACTCACGGTAGGAAAATTGATAGACCGTTTGAAATCTCTGCCTTGGCTGGAAGTTCTTGTGTTGCAGATGTGTGCCCACAGATGCCAGTCTCTGTGAGTGGTCAGGAACACCGGCCTCTCTGCCTGGACAGGGCAGGTAGCTGCAGATGGACTGCACAGTCCTGGTTACTGAGCAGTGGTCAGGCATGTGCTTCATGATTTTGGCTGCCAGCATTATCACTGGACTTTCCAAATGGCTTATATGCTATTAAAAGGAAAAAAAAAAAAAAAAAAAAAGAAATCCAAAGAAAAATAGTGCCCATTCCACACTGGTGGGTGTCCAAGACCCGTCAGTTTGCTGCTCTGTTCAGTCCCCTAAGTCACCAAAACTGATGATCCAAAACTACACTGAGACCAATCAGTGAGCCCAGACTGCACCTCAATGGGAAGGTGCACCAGGTGCTGGGAGTAAGGAAAATGCAGCAGGGCTGATGCTGCAGCAGCTTCTGGGATGGGACAAGACAACCAATGATCCAACACAGTTCAGCACATCATGCCTTGGAGAAAACTGAGCATTCTGCTTCAAACATTGCTAACCAGACCAAGGAGAGGGAGGGCAGCGCCAGCAACCGTTGGCAGCAATGCTGCAGGGGGTACGCTCTCGCCAGAGTGGAGAGGACATGCATGTCCAGGGCATCTGTCCCCGGGCAAGGATGGGAGAATTCTTTAACAGCTATAAGTATGGAATGGCAAAGGGAAGGGGAATGGGTCCAACAGCTCAGCTCTAATAGTGTCGCTGGTAGGCACCCATTGGTTGCTGGGCTGAGGACCCCGCTCGCCCCTGGGCCACGGTTTGGCTCACAAGGTGGGAGAGTGCAGGACCACTCTGGATAAGGGTGTCCAAGGCTTTCTGTACACTGGGGTTGTCAAAGTTGATACCAGAAGACACCGGCCTTTGGGCGGGCACACTGCCTGGCGCAGGGAGGCGGGTTTGGTGCTGACCATAGAGCGGCTGCGGTTGTGGAGGAGCTCCGGGTCTCGGACCTGCGTTTCTCGAAGGGCCCGGGAGAGCGGGAATCTGCGTATTTGGAGTCTGCAATCTCTGCTGAGCCTGGTTTAAATTTCCAGCATTCATCTGTGCTGGCCGGGGCTGCCCGCCGGCCAGGTTAGCAAAGTTCTGGTTGGGAGTGCTGGCTGAAGAGCCTGCGGAGGCCGCAGGACCACTGTTTGCCACAGCAGCTGCCGCCGCCGCCCCGCTGTTGAAGAGACTGAGGATTTTTGCTTGAAGCTCCTGCTGAGGAGTAGAAGACGACACTGGAACAGAAGGAGTAGAGACCAGAGGCTGTGAACCCTGATGAGCCTGAGAACTTGGAAGGTTGGACTGACTACCCAGTGATGATCCTGAAGGTGGCCCCAAAGGTTGTCTTGACATGGGTGCTGGGAAAGAAAGGAAAGGTGGTTAAAGCTCTGCAAATGCCCTTGAAGGGACATGACACCTAAAGAAAACTGATGAAACAGCTACCAAAGACACGGCATCAGTGAACATCCACCCTCAGATCACAGCTGCACAGCTCTGGGAACCCAAACCACTCCAGAGAACTGAGCGTAGCAGCCCAATCACTTATGGCAGTCCTGCTGTTGCCCTAAAGGGAATCCAGCTTAAAAGATCTTCCACATGAATACTCTGAGTTGTCTCACGGCATGCACAACACATCCATCTCAGTAAAATGAGGTCCTACATGAGGACATTAGGCTCCCAAACTCCCTGCAGTCCCAGGACTCTTTTCCTGTCCCAGCCCTGAGGACCACAAAGCACACTGTAAAGTCTGTCTGGAGCTGTGGACTTACCCTGCAGAGGTTCAGTGCTGCCCCGCAGCAAGCGTTCCTTCCGGTCTCTCAGGTAATCAATGACTTTATCAATCTCCTCAGCCGTCACATAGCGATTGTCTGCCAGCCGGTTCAGGAGAGTTTGGATCCTGGGAGAGTGACCTCCTCTGACACCCTCATCCATGGGGGGTGGGCGCTCCCTCTCCTGCAGAATGGCTTCATCTGCCATCTTGGCAGCCTGCCGGGCAATCTCCTCCCGCTCCTTCTCCCGGGACTCCGTCTTGTAGCGCTCGTAATTCCTTGCCACCAGCACCATGGCATCAGCCTGGGGCATGTTGCGGTGCTCTGCACAAAGGGAGAAATGCTGAGTGACCCAAAGTGACCCTGATGGAGGTGCTGTTCCTCCTGCCTGCCAGCACAACCCAGTCAGCAGCAGGCATCGCAAGTGCAGACTTGGGAACTTCCCAGGCACATGGGAACAATTACATTTTCAAAGCCAACACAAGGCCCACGGCTATCAGCCAGCAAGGCCAGCCTTTCCTTCCACAGCTGAGGGCTCAGCCCAGAAATGTCTTTCTTATCTCTCACCAGTTAAAAGGAAAGCAGCTCCCTCTACCTCTCACATAAATCCTCAGTTCTCTGAGATGAGATGGTCCCAGTCATTTTACTGCTAAACCCTGGGACAGATCCAAAACTTGCCCTCTGAAGGCTGTATGCTTCCCAGAGGACAGCCATGGGAATAGGTTTGTTTCTGTGCTGCCAGTGCCTTAACATCTCATGTGCACATGCAGCTGGGGAGGGAGCAGCATTGGCTCAGTGTCACATGGCTGCTCACATTCACCACTCTTGAGGCAACAAGCAGCAATCAAATTCTTCTGTAATAAAATGAGTAATGGGCAATTTCATTGGTGGGTTTTGAAGTCATTATTTCCAACTCCCAAAGCACACACATGAACAGTCACCTGAACACAGATTTAAACTGGGAGATCAAAAGAGTCTTTACCCTCCCAAAAGTCTGTCCGGGCAGGGTCCTTTTAACACCTGCAGAACATCAAATCCTGCAAGCCTTTTCCTCCTAACAGAAACTTGGGTTCATTTTAACATTAGGCTTTGCACGAACTGTGAAAGAGTTCCCTGAAACAAACATGCATGCAAAGGTGGCCAGGAGCAGTCGAAGTGACCATATCTAATCTCTGGAATGAGCTGTGGATGAGCTAATGACTGGGGTTCCCATCACGTCTGATACACCAGCAGATCCAGAGAAGAAAAGAAGCTTTGGCCTCCTGCCAAAGGTTTAACAGGTGTTAAACCAAAGAAGTTGAGAATTAAAACCAAGGGTAATGGGAAGCGCAGTGACAGTGCATGTGAGCTGTGTGTCTGCAGAAATGAGGGAGCTCTCCTATCACATCTGCATCTCATGTTAAAAGAAACGCAGCTTCTCCAGTCAGTGAGCACACACCAAGCACTGTCTGTGCACTCAGAGGTTTCCTCTCCCAGATGAACTCACAGAACATTACTTGGGAACACAGTAAAGGAGAAATAACATTTGAAAGCTCAGCTGTGGTCAAACCAGTCACCTGTGCTGACAGATTACATGAACGTTACATGTTGCTATGATCAGAACAACAGCTGCTTTCCCCCATCACATTTTGACAAGGCATTTTTAGTACTTACACCCACCCTCATGCAACAACCAAGTCACACCTTGTGATGGAAAGTGATGTGACAAGTGTAAAGGTGCTAAGAAGGTGGAGCCTATATACCCAAACACTTTGTAGATCTATCTTTTCGTAACACTTTGTAGTTTTATCTTTTAGTAACTCTTCCCAGTTTCATTATCCAAATCTCTACCATTACCAAATCCTTATTAAATCACATTTGATTTTAAAATCTGTCCTTTGATTTGCCACATTCCCAACACGCTCCTTCTGAGAGCAACAAGTGGTAGAGTGAGGTTGGGTTGGTATTACTCAGAGATGTCCCAGAGTAGTGCAGCTCTGGGGTCCATGACTTGCCCTAACACTGCAAAGGCTGGCAGTGTTAGGAGCCAAGAACACAGATAAGATTCTCTCTTGGCAGGAATTAGACATTCCTTTTGACAAGGGGCAAACAGAGTATTACAGAAGCTTTTAAATAATGATATTCACATTTATGACATGGTGCCAAGTAATTTAGAACTCCTTATGTGACAGCAAAGATGAACTTTGTTCTATATGGTTCTGCCTGAAAGAAAAGTTCAGAGTGACCACACAATTCCCAGCCTACCGAGATCTTAGTACCTTGTGGGGTGCCAAACATGATGTTAACAGTGCAAGAACGGTGAACTTGATGCTGCTGGGTGATGACAATGGCGAAAGGAGACCCTCCCCTGCTCACATCATCCAGGGCTTGTGTCAGTGACATCTCTGTGTTCAGGAAGATCAGGTCCACTACCATGCCCAGGTCCCGCACCTTCCGCCCCACGGACTCTGCGTACTCCCTACCAGAGAGCAAAGCAGCAGTTTAACAAATCAGTCACACACAGGAACAGAAACCTTGGCACTGCACCCTCTCCACCATCCCAGATTCGCTTTTCTGATTACTTGCCCAGCTTCATGACGTTTACCAGGACAGTACTAAAGCAATCCCATTATAGCAATATAAAAGCCCTTATTCTGATCTGAATCAGTCATTTCAGTTCAACCAAAATAAATTACAAATCAAGCCTTAGCTGAGCTGAGAAACAGAGTGTTTGCAAAGGGATTTACACTATTACAAATTTGTTTACACATAAATGTGTTTCAATTGAATTCATTAGGGGAAGGAATTTCTGCCAGCAGAGGTCCAAGGGGTACAGAGCAGAGGAGCCAACCTACAGAACTCATTTACTCCTGCTCTGTTCAGTATCTCAACTGTTCACATGTGCCTCATTCCTTATTGGCCTGCTCTTTTCTACTAGCTGCTTTCTGCTCTAACCCACTGCCAAAACAATCTCTGGATCCACTCCTCCTGTGTACCCCGTCCTACAGACTCCCCCATCCAAGCACAAAACACAGCTCACAAGGCTGAGCTTGAATTGCCTAGTTTTTTTTTTAAGTTTACTATACTTAGAACCAAACCTGCAATATTGACTGCACAAAAATCTAACAAATTCAGTCTGTGTGCACCCACACCTCAAGAAAGAGGGTCATTTTATAGTCTTTGGAGGTAAAGTCTGTAATGGTGATTAAAACTGTCCCCACTTCAACCATCTTTTTAAAAGCTTTGAAGTCAAATGACTCTAAGGCATTCAGGAGTCACCCTTCAACAGGTATATAGGAGGTGACATCAGTGCTTCCATACAAGATTTATGAACAGGCTCCAGCTCTTAAGGTTTGTAGCTGTTACAGACCAAAATGGTTCTTGGGACACTAACCTGATCCTCTGGCACAAAAAAATATTCTTGGGTCAAGCACAATAACTTGTGGTCTATTAGAATATCTTCCAAAGAATTTTAGCCACCAGGGAATAAAGGATCTAAAATTTCCTCTCAAGATTTGTTCCAATAGGTAATCAACTCCATCAGAAGTTTATTTCTAGTTTCACTGCTTCTCCCGTTTCCATTTCCTGCTCCATTTCTACCAGCAGATGAGGCAAGCACCAGCTGTCTGTTTCTGCCCCACATGTACAGCAAAGTTAAAGAAAAGCAACTCTTGATCTTTTCTCTGAAGGGTGAAGGAGACAGAGCTTTAACTTTCCCCCTACGTTTTCCTCAGATTACAAGTCAGATCTGTGATTTATTTACATGTTTACTATTCTTTAATATATTTAATTGTAAAGATACAGACATCAGACTGGTGACATTGTTAAAGCCCTCTACTACTGTGCCAGGTGTACCTCCTCTTCCTAAGAGAGTGCCTGCCCTGTGAACTCAGTAAGTGCTCAGCCAGCCATAGGAGATCACCCTGGTTACTACTTACACCAGTTTTTGATACTGTCCCCGACTGCCTTTGGCAGTGATTTTGTACTTCTTGCACATTGGACTAATGGCAATAACTGGTGTCTGGCCTAGGAACCAATCCAGCAGGAGCTGTGAACTAACACCCCCAATCCACCCTGACCCCTGCTCTGTACTGTCACCTGGTTGGCACATATTCCTAAGTTCCATATCATGCTACCATGAAAGCAAGTACAGGCCCTTATAACCTGTTGAAATGGTAGGCTTATAGTGAGAGCAGGTATAAAAGTATCAAGAGAAGGTATAGCAATAGATTACAAGGAGGAAATACAAGCAAAACACAAGATACATTTCCTCATCTCATCAACATATATTTCCAGAAGAAAAATGGGAGCTGTAGCTTCCTGGGGGCTCTAAACCCACACTCCTCAAGAGCAGCCTGTAACACAAACAGCCTCAAGGCAGGACTAAGTTTAAATCCATTCTCTTCTACCATGCAATAATAAAACTGATTATAACTATTTTCTTACTTTGTCTGTTTATTCACCACTATCACAGAACAATCCACGGGTCTCTCTGCATCAAACCGTCTCTTGATTTCCTCATAGTACTGACGGTACAGCTCCTCCCGGCGCCGCTCCTCGCGCTTCAGGCGGTCTGAAATGAGCCACAGAACGAGTGACACCCTTCAGACCTGCTCACAGGGGCACAGAGCACCACAGCCGTGGCATTGTGGCACCATGGCACCCTCCCTTTGTAGTGGTGCAGGTACTCACCCTCTGGCTCCTTGTAGCAGTCGTAGTAGGAGTCGTCCTTGCGCCGGTAGTAGTCGTCAAGGCGCAGGTAACGGTCGTAAGACTCGTCTCGTCTGCAACATTCAGAAGCAGCAATGGTTTCCTGCAGCACCATCTCAGGCAGTGACTTTGGGCAAAGCATCACACCCAGACCTCCCCCAGGTTTAATTTCTGAGGTCCCATCTGCTCCTCACAAGACACAGAGCAGCACCCAACTGTTCCCCAGCCAAGGGTGATTTCCTTAAACACATTTCTGACACCACTCAAACAATTGTGTCAGAAATGCCTTAAAAACATTACTTAGGCAAATAGGATCTTGGAGAGTTTACCTGTACAAAGGGTCCCGAGGGTCTCTCATATCCCGTGGATCCCTCATGTCCCGTGCATTTCTCATATCCCGTGGATCCCTGTATCGATCATACAGCGGCTCCCGTGGGTCACGAAGATCTCTAACATCACGTGGGTCCCTCAAGTCCCTTGGATCCCTCAAGTCCCGTGGGTCTCGCAGGTCCCGTGGGTCCCTGTGGTCTCTGGCGTCACGCATGTCTCTGCCTCGAATGTCTCGAGCGTCTCTAGCATCTCGCCCGTTCCTGCCATCCCTGCCATCCCTGGGGTCTCTCCGTGGGCTCCCCCGCAGAGGGGAGCGGTCACGCCTGGTATCTCGGCCATCCCCGTAGGCATATTGGTCTCTGAGGAAAACACCAGGGAAATTCCATTAGCCTGCTAACAACACGAGTACAGTTACCCTTACATCTCTTACCTGAGGTGCCAAAGTCACCTTTCACAGCAGCTGAATCCTCCCTCTTACCCCACAACAACAAACATTGACCAAAAGTCATATTTTTGAAGCAGTCTGGAGAAGGTTCTTAATTTTAATTTTCAGCAGGGCCAAACAAGACCCAGAAAGCTCCATAATGGAGCACTAAGTGTAGAGCACCTGTGGATGAAGTGAACAGGCACTTCAGAAACCACCATTTTAAGGCCTCTGACCTCCAACATCAGCCATGGATGATCTATCAATCATGTTTGGCAAATTCTTTGAGAATTTAAGGTTATGTAGGCTAATACCCACATATATGCAATAGCCAGGAGTGTTCAATGGATCCATTAAATTTGCTCATCACTGACAGCAGAGCACTTGAAGTAACATTATTGGCACATGATTAAAAAAGGAGCAGCTTGTGAGGAAAGACATTGCAGGTTCCATGTTGCAGTTGGGTTTGTTTTGCTGACAGAAAGCAAAGACAGCTATGGCCTTCTCCTGGATTTGAGGGATAGTTTCTGTAGAAAGCCAGCCTTATGTTTATAATGCCCTGGTTAAGAGGGTACTAAACCCAACCAGCAATGCATCCTCAGTGGACACAAAAGGGTTCTCTGTTGGATCTGAATGATCCATCTCATTCAGACTTTATATTGCAGTCTTCAGAGGCAAGGAAGAATAATGTTCCAGTCTTCATCTTTTCCCAAAGCAGTAGGATTTTTTCCAGGTTGTATTCTGTTTTCCAGAGAAAGCTATAACTTCACTGTAGTCAAATCAAAGCATTAAAAAAAATCTTGCAGAGAAACTACGGAGCTTGATGTGTTCGAACTGTTTTTTCCCCAAAATAGTGACAACCATCAGGAAAAAAAAAACCCCAGCTTTTGAATCTTTTTATTTCCCATACTTGACATGACTTTTACAGTCCTCAAACAGTCTAATCTAGTTTATGAAAGATAGGCAGAACCTAAGTCTGCATCCACTGCAGTGCAGTCACATAGAGATCGCCTGGAGAACGAGTCAGGTGAGCCAAGTTTGGTGTCAGGCAGAGTGACAGGAATGAGATGGAAGAGCAGTCTGTGCATGGATTTTGGTGTCAGACACCCAGCTGTGCTGGGAACACATAAGAGTGCTGGCATTCTCTGTTTGCATGTCAGATAAAAAGCAGATTTTGGGACAGATTAGAGATGCCACCAAGAGAACATATAGCCTCCTCCTCTAAGTGACATAATGAATTTGCAGACAGCCAGGTGTAAACTCCTTCAGCTTCTTGGACATATAAACCCACTTTTTGTTTGTGATCTGCACTGAAACCACATCCTGTGAGAGACACATCATAGCCCACTTCCCGCAAACCTACAATGAATGATGGTGGAAGCTCAGGGGAAACTTCTGACTTGCTCTAATGGATACTGAATAACTGATCTTTCCATAGCTGTGAGACCATTTAGCAAAACAACCAGATGCAGGGGAATTGTATGGCATATGACATTTATTCCAGCTGGAGTGGGGGTGACCAGAACAGGCCACATTTATTATCTGCAGAGACAGATCCGGAATGAACAACGCACAGCTGTGACAGAAGTAGAGATGTGGCACAGGTACCCTCAGCTCTTGTGCCCGCATGGCTGCCCTGCTCGAGGGAGACAGCAGCATCAAGGCACAGCTGCCACCTTCTGCTTCCACACCTCAGTCACCATGGTCTGGCTCCTGCAGCATCAGCACCACTGCCTGCATCTGTCTGGGACTTGGCCCTGCTGGCCCAGCACCGCTGCGTGCGGTGCAGCGTGGGGCTCTGCAGCACTGGCAGTGAGAGCTGCTGCTCCCAGGCCACAGCGTGGTCCGGACTCCATTGATCACAGCCATGCCAGGACTTGTGACTGTGACCCCACTGCCACCTGTGCACGCCCACAGTGCTGCTTGGGACCTGGTGCTAACCACATGTGATGGCCATGGTGTATGAAGTGCCAGCTGAAATCCAGTGCATGTCACAGTGGCACCAAAAGCCTTTGGCTGCTCTCCAGTCATGTCCAGTGCTCCTCAGGACTGCAGCACAGGCACCTGCTCTTGCACACATGCAGGATGACATAGTTTGCAATGCCCATGGCATCAGTGCCTGTGCTTGTCCCTCTGTAGTGCAGTCCAAGGATCAAGGCTCATAGTACAGCCACCTGCCCCTCTCCCTTGCAGTGCTGCAGCATTGGTGGCACTGAGGCCAAAGATGTGCCATCAGTGCCTGCTGCTCACATGCTCCCAGGGTCCTCCCACCAGCACTGGCACACCCCATGCCCAAGCCTTGCTGCATCTGTCACAGGAATCCCAGCACTTCTTGGGCCTGATGCCCACATGCTGGTCTCTGCAAGCACATTTGGCCCTGTGTAGGGTTAAGTGTAGTGCATAAAAATCCTAGATGGTGCCAAGAATTACAGCTACTCATTCTCTGCTTTTTTTTTTTGGTGTAGATGTCTTGCTAGTTGCACTTTTCCCTCATTTTTGGTAATTTAACAGTTCAAGCTAGTAAAGCACACTGGACGTGGCACCTCGATTACCTTCAAGTCCAACAAGCACCATGCTTTTTCATGGAAAGCTTTACAGCAGAGGCACACAGTGGGGGTACCATGTACCAAACAACACCGGAACGTGTCTTTGTGTGCTTCCTAGGGATGCTGTGGAAAGAAAACTGAAGTTGTCTTCCTGTGACAGGCCAATCCATATCTTTTCCCTGTGGCTGCCTAAACAGAGGAGGTGAAAGAGGTGAACGTGCTGCGCCCACTGCAGGGTGGGAAGCCAGGAGAAGCTGGAGAGTACAGTGGTGACTGCACGGGGGGCTGGCTCCAGGCTCTGATAACACAACCACATGGGCAGACAGGACCGTGCAAGAGACATTTGCTCTGTCTTGTGCTTTGCTCAAGCGCTCTTTTCCAGTCTCATGGCAGCATTGGAAGCTTTCAACATCAGAAGAGGCAAGATCCCAAGATCCTCTGCACTAGGAACGCTGCAGCCCCTTGGCATTCTCTAGATATGTCTTGGCTTCTGTGATCCTTGGAGGCAGGAGCAAACATCAAGTGTATTCTTCCTCTTAAGTTCCTTACAGCCTGTGCTGCAAAACTGAATGCTGGGCTGCAGTAATGGCAGCAGGCACAAGGTTCCCCTCGTGCCTCCCAAGATGCCCAAGCCTAAAGGGCTCTCAGAGGTGGAGCAGACACTTTCCTGCTGGAGCATCACTGTTTGACTGGGGAGGTGGCAGTAAGGAAGAGACACAGACATTTAGCACAGGCCGCTGGGCTCATGCCCCAAAGGCCTGAATTCCTAGTATAACTCACTGCTTCCAGGTACTTTACCTTCGTGTGGGACTGGACCTTGATGAAGCCTTATTCATATTTCTTCTTTCCACTGCTTTATTAATATCTGTAAAGAATAATCAACCCATCTGTTCAATGCTATGAAACAAAAAAAAGATCATCAGCACAATTCAAATGAAAGCAACTTAAGCTCAACAACATCCAGATGGTGCAAGGAAATCCATTCAGCAGAGAGACATTGTCACTTTGACAATTTTTTATTAAGTTTAGATAGTACAACATAATGAAAATTTCATGGATTTCTTTGACTTCAAAATAGGGTGGACAGCTTGGGTGAAGTTTTAACCCTGCATGTTCAGGCCTACATCCAGACTCTTCCTTCCATAAGAGAACCTCTTTCTTCTGCAGTCTATGAGCGAGCAGAAAGCGACTCATGGACTCTAGGAGAAAAAGCAGAGTCTGAAAACCTCCAAGAAAGGAATGATGGCCAGCACAGTCTTAAGTTCACAGCCAGTCCTGTTCAGCGGAGCATGCCGATACCCTTGTTGGAAACAAGCCAAGGGTTCTCAAAGGGGCACCTGCAACTGCCTTCCAAGAGACTGCTGCAGTGTTAATGTGCACAGCCCCCACCACTGAGAAACGGATCCAGGAGCCTGGAACACAGGCTCCTTATGAAGTCAACATGGTGCACCCAAAACACCATGGTTAACGTGATGCAGACTAAGGCAACAGATCGGAAATTTGAAAACTGGTTGGCTTCTGAGCATCTCTGTGAAAAACACCATGAAGGGAAACACAAAGAAGGAAGAGAGCTGAAGAAACAGAATCTTGTCCTCAACCCACAAAAGTGAAGTTGCCCAGAACTGGCAGGGACCCACACTGTTCTCAAAGCCTCCCGTGACAGCTGACTGGAGATGAAATAATTCACTGGAGGAGGGCAAAAGCAAACAGCAACATGACTTTGGACATTTTACTGAGAACCTTTTAAGGAAAGGAACCCAAATCTAGGCCCTATCCGCTCCCCCAGAATCTATCAACAATCAGCATTTCTGATGAGTTATTTGCATTAACCACTTTCAAAGCTCTTGCATGAGAATATAAACAGGCCGTGATGTCTTTAGACAGACTCGGTCCTAATATCTTCTGTAACATCCCAAACTATCCTTCATTGTTTTCAAGATTAAAATTGTAATTAAGGGATTAGGTCTGATTTTTGTTTTTGATGTCAATCAAGCAACATGTTGTCTCTCAGATGGGGCAGAGAAGCAAGTGCAATCTCAACATAAACTACAACTGCAGCATAACACCACTCACAGGACCCCAAAGCACCTCCCCAGGATCAAACACAGCTGCAGGGTCTACGGTTACAAAGTACATCTGAATGACATTTATTCTCTAAGTAGTTTTACTACTAAAGATATGAAAACACTACTGTGCATTTGTGGAAACACCTGTATTATGCTACACTGGAGTTAAACTCTCCCAAAACATTTTACCTTACTGTGTTATTAATGATTGTATTTAATACTCAGACTGTATAACTGAAGTAACTGTTCTCCTTGCATTCATTTTTTAGTTGATAATTTTGCCCCTTAAAGTCAAGTGTTATCTTTAAGCAAGACACTAGCTGCTTTCTTTGGTTTAAGATTATTTTTATTTTCTGTTTAAGATGCCATTGAAGAAACCTATTATGATTTTTACACTCGGTATCATACATTTCTTTCAAATAAAAAAAAAAGTATTTAGATCTTCACAAAAATATTTTACTAGAAGAAAAAAAAAAACTTTGACAGGGATCCTTCTTTTGTGCAAAACAAACACATCAGTAACATTTTATTTAATGCCAACAGCATTTACAAGTTAAGTATGTGAACACTGGCAAACTTCGGGAAAAAAAAGCCCAAATAAAAAGTCTTCTGTCCTGTTGGGTTTTGAGATGACAGGGCCACTGTAATCACACAGTGCAACCTTCTGAACAAACACAGGTGACAGGAGTTTCTGGAATCCATCTATCTCAAGTGCAGCAGTGGCACTGAACTAGTGCTTATCTTTTAGCAAAACATCCAATTCCAATTTAAAAGTCTTCAGAGCACAGAAACCACCACAGAGCCAATAAATTACTCCAGAAGCCAATTATTCTGCTGTTAGAGAAAAGTCTTTATTCACATTCAAGGCACTGTCACACTTATGCCTACTACACTAAAACTCCCTGATCCCAGGTCTGTCTGTAACACAGAGATCACATCACTCCTTTCTCTTGAGATTTTTGCTTGGGTTTGTTCTTTAATTCTAAACCGCTGTCAGGTTTTTTCAAGGCTTTTCCAATTCAGCATTATCCTTTTTGAATCAGGCATACCAAAACTGAGCCCTCTTCCAGCAGCAAAATCCCACAAGTACCAAAACCTTCCTACTTGCACAGCCAAGGACAACCAAAGCACTCTGGCTGAGTGCAGACCTTCCCTGTCAGCTTCACTTAAAGCTCAGGTCTGTCTGCATCCAGGATAGGAAGTCCAGGTCCTTTCACCATTCAGTGACTCAGTCTTCTTTATTTCATCCTTTTTTTAAAACATGCTTTTCTCTCCAAGTCACTTATAAAAGCCCTCTATGGCCAGGACTCAGTCTTTCTAGACCACCACTTGAAGCACTGAGAAATTCCATCATGTTACAACTATTCCATTCTAGATTCACTTGAAATCCATTTAACTCTGTTGTTTTTAACTGTTCTCCTTTCTTATAAGTCAAACACCTTACAGCAATCTGTACACTAACACTGCTGCTTCCAGCCCTAGAGTACCTTAAGAATAACTAAGACAGGATTAATTTTGATGGACATTAATCAATTGCCTTCTCATCAGTGTCAGGTGAAAGAATCCCTTTGCTCCCAGGCTCTGATGCCAGGCTCATCCCATTTACCCTGCCTACTGGCTCACCTGCAGCACTCTAGCAGCTCCCTGGAAACTCCCTAGTTTTCCAAGGCTTGTGGAAAAACACCAGTAACAGACTAGGCAGGTCAGTAGTTCACTGAGCCTCACTGACGTTAATTCTTTTGAGAGCTCTAGATTTGGTAGCTGCAGTTTTACCTTTTTGGTTTTGCTACTGAAATGGAAATTACATTAAACACATCTCCTGCCTCTTCAAAAATGGACAGCAGAAACATTAACTGGTCTTCTCAGTTAGAAATTTTATCATGGCCAGTTAGTTACCCTTAGCTTCTAAAGCAGCCCAAGTTGTTCCTATTTAAGTGTCTACACTTGGATAATCATTTCTTCTTGAATCCTTCTACCCTTCTTGTCTATTTGCCTTCATTTCCATCTTCAGGCTCCTATTTGTTACTGCACATACACCTTCCCACAGGTTACTATTTATTCCTCCTGTCATTCTTTTTTAAGTCACACTGTTTTTCTTCAAATTATCATAGGCTTACTTTGAAAGTAATTTTTTCCTTGCATTTAAAAGATTACTCGTGGATTTCTAACCATTCATGTCCATTTAAGTCTGCTCCCAGCACACTTAGCAGAATTATCCTCATCTTTATGAAAATATCCTTTTTAAAGCACCCAGTATTTATAGCACTGCTTAAAGGCTGGCTCCACTTGTGCAAAAATCCCAGCTAAGTTTACTTAGCCAACCAGCCACTAAGCACTGTGACCAATTCCTCTGAGCATGTCAAGATGGAGCCCGGTTTTGGTTTACAAATGTTATTAAACTCTGTGCTGGACGTTTCAATGATCCCTTTCCAGAGCTCACTTGCTGCACAGTTTCTTCTCTGCTCTTAAGGCTAACAGAACTTTCCAAACACTAACACGTAAAAATTCAGGGTAAGACCCCGGCAGCAAGGTGAAGCACACGGCAGGAACTCAGGAGGCGAATACATTCTGTTTGAATTGATTGAGACTAAGGCCAGACAAGCGTCACACTGCGACCTTTGAGGAGGGCTTTAAAACAAGAGCACCCTTTCTCCGGAACGCATGCTGGGGTCAGGAGAGCGAGGAGCAGTTTCCTTACCTAATCTATACCCTTTATAAAGGCGACCCTTCTCACCGTCCAGAGCGGCCTGGACATCTTCTAGACGGTCATACTGCACGAACCCATAGCCATGGTACATGCTGAGGGCTGCAAGAGTTAACAGCAGGGCAAGACCGGTTACAAGCACGGACAGAGCTGACCCACACACACACACCGCTAACCCCACCAGCTGCACTCTACCCAGAAACCACTGTGCAAGCTTCCTGGGAAAATCTAATCCACCAGGATCAAAGCACAGAGCTCAAAGACTCTGATCAAGTTCCTTCTGACAAGGCAGTGACCAAAATACAGCCCGTGAAGTGACCAAGATTTGATTAAGAGGCTATGAAAGAGTATTGTGACATCACACTGCAACCCTAAAAGCTAAAGCATAGCTGATATATTTGCATTACGTTTGAGCTGCACTGAAGGATTCACTTTTCCAGACAAAATGCAGGCAGGGAAAATTATCATTAAAAGGTCACTATTTAGGAACAACATTGGTCACTCCTCTCATCACCACCAAATAGCATTTGACAAGCATGAAGCAATATTTCTCCCTGAAATCCCTGCCACAAAAAGGCATAAGATAATATACTAACCCCTGATTTTGCCATATTTTGAAAATATCTCTTCCATTTCTTCACGAGTCATGTGGTCTGTGGGCAAATTGCCGACAAAAAGTCTTCTCTCTAAATCCTGAGGATTGGTGCTGTTAGTGAAGTCGCTCTGTTTGATGCTATTGCTCTTGCGTCCTCGAGCCATTTTGCTTTCGTTCCAAATCCAACTCTTCACAAAAAAAAAAAATGGCCACGCATATAATTTCAATCCATGACATTAAAATTAAACTGGAACAAGATTAAACTTAACAGCTTTGCAGACTAGAAGCCAACTGGGTCTGCTTGACGCAAACTTCACTCCAGAGAAATCTTAATACGAGGGACACAGAGGTCAGGCAAAAACACTCACTGCAGCAGTCTGGTTGAGCTTTTCTGTAATACTGAAAGGTAGCAAACCTAATTATTTTGCAGATAGGTTTTAATAGTTTGACTCCAAACTAAGATACAAATAAAACTAATTTTCCACTAAAACTCCTTAGCTTTAAGCTTTTCAACATGCCTATTGTTGTCACATCTAGTTCTTCAATCCACTGATAAGAAATATTGAAATTTATGCAATATTTTAATAAGCTGAAATGAAACACTCATTGCAACATTGCATAACAGCACCCAAATATTCCAGTAGGGCTTGGAATGAGGCATCAGGAAATAGTGCTGAAATACTCCTAAGTGACCACACCTGGGTCACTTCACTACATGTGAAATCTCAGCTTTCCCATCCCAGAAAGCACAGGCCCTTATCTGCATCTCTGTTAGACAGCACAGCATTGTCCCCATGGAGATGTCAGCTCCCACAGCAGGCGGGTCCAGAGCTGGGAATTTAACCACCCCCAGGTAAGTGCTGCACCTTCCTCACCTCCCCCATGCACAAAAAGCTCATTCCCTGAGCCCACACCCCTGCACACAGCCGGAGCAGTCAGCAACATTCACTGCACAAACTCACCCCAACAAATAAAAAAAAAAACAAAAACCACCCCAGCAAAAAAAAAGAAAAACATAACAAACACTGCCAAGGCTAACAAAAAACACCATCCCCAGTATTCAGACTTTCTGGTATAAAATTCACCATTAGATAAAGCTCAAAGAAATTAATAACACTGAAACTTTCAAGGTGAACTTATAAGTTTGAAAATTATTTCATGAAGTTGTTTTACTTCCTAAACATTCACCTACAGGAATGCAGGATGGGATTTTCTGTTTGTAACATGCAAGAAGCTTGGAAAAAGAAAGATGATGAAATTGAGTGTATCAACAGAAACTTCTCTTTTTAATCATGCAATGCCTACAACCAAGACACCCCCTAACAGTACCTTGGAGTAAATGCAATTGAAAAGTCATCTCTAAATAAATAAATCAAATGTCAAAATAGATAAGACGACTCTATATGAATACTTTTGCAACACTTAACTGGCATGAAAAATACTTCTACTCCAGATCTTAGACATAACATTTATTTATTTATCCTTTAAAAATCAATCAACTTCACATTCCTATAACTCTTGCCCCTTTTTAGGAGGCCCTACAGAGATGGGGGGCAGCAAACACTTCCCTGCCTAATCAACTTTTTAAAATTAACTGCCAGAACTGGGGTGAAGAAAAGAAAACTCAACACCAAAACCAAAACTCAACAAAATTAATCTCCTCTATCATATTTGCCCCAATCCCCCTGCAAGTTTGTCCACAGAGTTTTATCTTCCCCATGAGAAGTACCAAATCCCATTTTTTTTTTTTTTTACACAAAAGCACTGGACTTCTATTCCACTACTGCAGCTCAAGTTCTCATCAGCTGAGGGTAGAGAAGTTTCAAAATTCCCTCAAAATGAATTAGAAACAATAAAACATGGAAGGCACCATCTAGCCCAAGTTCCCATTCAGAGCAGGATGCAGTGCACAGGCACACACACAGCAAACAGGTGTCAAACAGGCCTGTAGCTGCCGGCAGAATATCTCACTTTCAGAATAAAAAGCTGTAAGAAATTCCCTTTCGCGTTCCTTAGAGGTGGGGATAGCAGGGGGTGTCTGAGGAAGAGGCTGCAAGAACTTGCCACGTTAAGAAAAACAGAGAGCTGTTTGCCCACTTCAAAACAATCAGTAAATCAGAACTCTCATCTAAGGTAATTCACTGCCTCTTATCATTTTCCACGCAGCAGATTACATAATTAAGGGCCATTTAGTGATCATAAGACCAGAATAAATGAATGTTGTCCCACCTCTGGGCACGCTACATCAGATGAACGCCTAATTCCCACATTAAGCCTTGTACCAAATCAGGCAGAGAGGCACCGGGAGAGTTTAAAGGTGCCGATTCCCCGCGCAGTAACTGTGGGTCCTACCACAGGACAGCCCACGGCACCTCATGAGCCAACAAATCCTCTGGAAATTAATTAAAGCCACGTCTCTCTAAAAACCTTATATTTGAAATCAGAGTTGTTTATTAATAACGCTACAGCTTCAAGGAAGAAGACTGCTGGAGCGGGATATAGCAACTCATCTGCCACAAGCGAAACACGACACGAGTCTCCGTGAAGATCGGGGGCAAAGCAGAAACAGCGGGCACGGGAGGCAGAGGTGCCGAGGAGCGGGAGCTCCCCTCGGAGCAGCCCCGCGCTCCCCCTCAGGGCCCTCGGGGGCAGCGCCCGTCCCGGCCCCCCGCACCTGGGCACACGCGGTGCCGCCCACACGGTACCCGGGGAGCGCCCCCGCCCTCCTCCCGCCGCCCCGCCCTGGTCCCGCTCAGCGCGGGCCCGCCGCAGCTCCCGGGCCAGCGGGGACGGGCCCCCGGGCCGGGAGCTTCACCGGCAGCCGCCGCTCCCTCCCGTGCTTCCCCTCCCTCCGTCCGGGCCTGGGCGCTGCCAGCGCCGCTCAACCCGCGCACCGGTTCTCCGGGGGTGCGGAGCAGCCCCATCGAATCACGGCGATCCCGCGCTGCCCGGACGCGAGGCGGAGGCGCGGCCCGCCCGCAGGCCGCGAGGCACGCCCGGCCCGGCCTCAGCCGAGACTCGGGAGGGAGCGGGCTCTCTGCGGGGCTCGCTGCCGTAAGCCTGTCGCTCGGGCGCTCCGCGTACCGCGGCCGCGGACCCGCAGACTCACCGCCGCTCCCGGCCCGGACCCGATGCCCCGTCAGGCCGCCGCCGCCAGGACAAAGGCGCCACCCGCCACTACCGCACGGCGCCGTCGCAAAGAGGAGGGGGGAAGCACGGTCGCTATGGCGACGTAGCACACTTTACGGCGCGGCACGGTACCGCCATGCCTGCCGAGGCACAGGGCACTTGCCCCGGCTCCCGGCATATCCCGCGGTACGGCGCCGCAAGGCAGGCTGGGAGTCGTAGTGCCGAGGAGACCAGGCAGGGCGGCCGCTGGGTGGCGCTATCGGACCTCGCGCGGGGGAGGCGGCGGAATCGGGATCGGGTTCAGGCTGGGACAGGGACCGGGATCGGGTTCAGGCAGGGACAGGGACAGAGATTGGGGTCAGACTGGGACAGGGACCGGGATCGGGATTAGACTGGGACAGGGACAGGGATCAGGCTGGGACAGGGACCGAGATCGGGGTTAGACTGCTGTTAAGACAGGAGTAGGGATTGGAGTCAGACAGGGACCAGAATGGGGCTTTGGAACGGCACCGGGACCGGCATCATGATCGGAATCGGGGCGGGGATCAGACCAGGACAAGTTCTGAGACTGAGACCGCGATCGGCCCAGGACCGGACCAGGATCGGCCCAGACCGAGACCAGGACCAAAGTCAGGAATAGACTGGGAGTAGGGATCAGACCGGACCCAGGGCCAGGACCGGAGTGTCCCTGCCCCGTTCAAGGGGTGGCATTCCCGTGCTAGCCCGGCGTTGCCCCGAGCAGCAGCTGCCCCGGTACCCTGCCCCGCTGTGCGGATAGCGGGACCGGGGGCTCTTGTAGGGGCTCCCGCCTGAGCAGCACCTGAGCACCGGCCCCCGCCCCGGGACCGGGAGTGAGGAGCGCTCACAGCCCGTGGCCACAGGAGACCCTGCTCAGGCAGTGCCTGCGCCGCGGGGATTTCCTGGGCCAGGCTCACGGGAGTCGGGCCCAGAAATCCCCTTCTCTCCGCGGCCGCCCCCTGTGCCTTCGAGATTCCCAGGGACCCTTCGTGCTCCCGAGCGAGTCAGTTCTGGGAAGTGACATTGGCCCGGGGAATCCAGAGCGCTCGGTTCCCAATTCTCGCTGCCCTTCTCCCCGGGAGCCGCTCTGACCCGGCCATGGCCCATTGTGGCCACCAGCCTCCGGTTGGGGCCGTGACCGTGACCGGGCAGGCGGCTGCTGCAGTGTGTTCCTCTCCGGCGTCGCGGCAGTGTGGGCAGTGTGGCGGCAGTGCCATAAGTGACCGGGGCACCGAGGTGACCGGGGCACCGAGGGGCGCTGAGGAGCCACCGTTCGCGGCCCAGCCAGCGCAATGCCAAGGGAAGTGCCGGGGACGCCTCCGTAGCGGACAGGGAACCTGGAAATTCCTCGGGGGTTGCTGGGAACCGCTCTGGGGAACTGAAACGAAGGTAGAGCCACGGCACAGCACTGTTGCCCCTTCCCCTTTCAGCACTGACGAGTTTGCGGGCACACTCCGCCCCTCTTGGCGGCTCTGGGGGCTCTCCAGGGCTGCAGCCAGAGGGGCTCTCCCTGACCACAGCCATGGGGGCCCCCCAGGGCGACAGCTCAGGGGCTCTTAAAGCCTAAATAAGAAAAAAACCCAAAAAACCCTCTCTGAGCTGCTGTTGGAAAGAAGTGAAACCTGTAGCTCCTGCGGGGGGGGGGACTGCACAGGCGCTCCCCTCCCCTTCCCGCGGACCCCGCCCGACCCCTGCCCCTGTCCTGCTCCTGCCTGCGGCCGTGGCTCCGGCCGGGGCTTCCCGGGCGGGCCCCGGGGGCTCGGGGGGGCCGGCGGGGAGCTGTCCCCGGCCGGGGCCGGCGGGGAAGCCCCGGCCAAGGCGGCCCAACGCCCCTTCCTGGGCGGGAACGGACCGAGGCATTCTTAGCAGGGCGGCGGCGGCGGCCGGGGCGCAGCGCCATGAGCCGGCTGGGGCTTTGGGGACTGCTCTGCGCGGCGCTGCTGGGCGTGAGTGGGGCCGGGACCGGGGCAAGGAGCGGGACAGGGGCACAGGCGGAGGGGATCCCTCCATCCCCGTGTCCCGCCGGGCTTTCCGGGAAGGGGCACGCTCGGGCCCGTCCCCTCGGGGAGCCCCGGGGCTGAGCGCGGGCGGCGTGAGCGGGACCCGGCAGCGCTGCCGCGTCGGTCCGTCGGTCCGCTCTCCTGGGACACGGCCAGGGCGGAGGAGCTGTCTGGACTGCCTCGTATCCTCTCCAGCTCTTCTACCCACGCGCTTTCGCTTTCCCCTGATGGCGCGGGCCCGCCGGCGCTGCCCCTCCCTGCGCCGGCCCCGGGGTCCCCACGGGCAGGGACGGGCAGCGGCGAGCCCCGGGACCCTCGGCCGGGACCCCCAGTCGGGTGGGGCTCTGGAACCGGCTGCCGGCGCTGCTTTCACTTCTCGGCTGGGCTGGCCCCGCAGCCTCCTCCTGTCCCCGCACCGGGGCTGCTCGAGGTGCGCACGGGGGTGGGCTGCGCCCGGCCGTGCTGTGTGCTCGTCCATGGCACCCTCGGCCCGGCCCTCTGTCCCTCTGTCCCTCGCTCTGTGCCGGAGCGCCCGTCCCGCTCCCCAGGATGGCCCGGCAGATCCGCCGGGAGCTGCCGGGCTACTGAGGATGGGCAGCGAGGGGCTGGCTCTGTGAGAGGAACGGTGCAAAAGAGCCCTCTTGCACCCTGTCTTGCTCGAGAGCTCCTCCCCTGCCTCCTTTTTACCCTTCCCTGTGCAGGTAGTCCCCTGCCAGGGGGAGCAAGGGCAGGCTCTGGCAGTTTGCATGGGTGATGCGCTTGTCTGGGGCTTTCCTGTCCCTCAGGGACGGCGTGTCAGCCTTGGGAAGGGGCCGGCAGTGCTCTGGGCCTGAAAGCTTGGGGATCGCTGCTCCCTCTGTGAGGGACTGCAGTACTGTTGGCGGGGGCACAGGGTGATGTGCAATCACCTTCTGGTAGGAAATGTGGGGAAATGTGGAGCAACTCTGCCGGAATCACTGCCACCCCACTTCAAAGACAGCTCAGATGGCATCAGGCAGCGTGGGTGGCTGCTGTGGTCTGTGGTTAGTGGAGGTGTGGGAAGAGCAGTGTGAGGAAGCCCTCACCTCAGGGTGCAGGTTAGCGCACGTGTCTGTGGAAGCGTGGTGATCCGGGAGCATTGGATATGAATTCAGGGGTCTTGTTGTCTTGTTTCTTCCAGTGCTGGGAACCTGGTGATGCCTTGACATGCTTTGATAAGCAGTATATGTACAAGGGCAGGTGCTGCAACCGGTGTCGGCCAGGTATGGAAACCCTTTCCTGGGGACCTCACAGCTGGGCTGTGCCAGGGCCTGCTGCTGGGCACAGTGGGGAAAGCTTTGCTTGGTGTGATGGAGCCCCTCCGCCTCATTGTCAGCAGTGCTGACAGCTTCACCTCCCTGTGTCATCTCAGTGACAGAGCAGCTGGGACCTTGTGGGTGGTCTTGGAGACCCCTTGGACGTCACCAAATGTGCCACAGCTCTCTTGGCACTGTTTGTGCTCTTGCAGCTTACAGGGCCCCATGGCAAAGGCAGCTTTGTGGGCAGAGTGCTGGCACTGGCGCTAGCAAGTTGTGATGGTGTTTGCCAGCTCCTGCTGTCACTGTCAGGTCATGTCCCAGTCCCTGGAGTGGCCCCACAGCCCTCCCTCCCCACCTGGCCCCTGCAGCGTTTGTGGTCATCAGGCGAGCTGACTCCTTCAGCCCTGGCTCCCATGCAGAATAGTGCAGCAGTCCTGGCATCCACAGCTGCCAGCCTTCCCCTGTCCTGCTGGCAGAGGTGCTGTCTGGAGAGAGGGAAAGCCCCCTTGCCCCTTCCTCACCAGTCTTTATTGCAGGGGAAAAACTGATCTCTGAGTGCAGTGAAACAGAAGACTCTGTCTGTGCCCCCTGTGAGAGCGGGCACTATCAGCCAAGCTGGACCAAGGAGAAGCACTGCGCTCCTCACGACATCTGTGAAAGCAGTAAGTGCTCCCTGTCACCACTGACCCCAGCCTGGGGGAACTGGCTGCCCTGCTTGGTGTCTCACCTGGTCCATGTTCCCTGTGCCCAGATGCCGGCCTCATTGAGAAGGTGAAAGGAAATGCAACACACAACACGGTGTGCCAGTGCCGGGCTGGCACGCACTGCTCTGACATCAGCTGCCAGACCTGCGTGGAGAACCAGCCCTGCCAGCTTGGCTCTGGCTTCGTGGCAGGTAAATCTCACAAGCTGTTCCCACTCAGCACGACTGATGCCCTGTCAGCACTGACATCAGGAGTGGGGGCTCCCCCAGCATGGTGCCCCTGGCAGGGCTTTGGGAGAGCTGTGCCATTGCCACAGGGTGTGCTGCACATCTGGACTCTGCAGGCCCTTCGGCCCTCACCCCCTCAGCCCCTGCTGACCTTGCTGCCATCTCTGCTCCTCTCCAGCCAAGGCCATGGAGCGGATGTCATCCCCCTGTGAGCCCTGTGCAGAAGGCACCTTCTCCAATGTCTCGTCTAAAACCGAGCCGTGCCACCCCTGGACAAGGTATTGTCTGAGTGCAGACCATGTTCTTCCACCAGCCCCAGTGAGAACATCCTCTGCTGCCAGTTTTCTTGGTGGCGCTGGGGACTGGGCAGCGGGGCTGGTCTCTGAGGGACACAGCATCTGGCTGATGTAGGGCCAGAGGGAGGGGAACAGGGCTAGGAGCACGGTGTGGTACAGAGCAGTATTGGCTGAGGTCGAGGCAGACATTCAAACACTTGTGTCTGTCCCTCACAGACTGCTTGTCCCTTCAGGGGTGTCCATGCTGTCATCCATGCTGGAAGTAAGGGATCAGGATCAATGGGGATGCCCCATGCCCTGTTCAGGTTCTCCCTCCCAGTGCTCTCTGTAGCTGCAGTCATCGGCCAAAGCACAAGCCCTCTCCATGGGGAGTTTGGCTTTGAGGATGCCATGAACTGGCAGGTCATCCCTGTCTTTAGAAAGCTGCTTGAGGGTTAATTGCAGTTCCTGGTAGAAACATGAGCCTTATTTCCAAGCTGAATTAGTCTTGCTTCAGCTGCCAGCCATCGGATTTCACTTTGCTTTTATCTGTGCCCAGAAATTACTTCCCCACAGAGCCACTTGTAGCCTATCTCAGCTTTTCTGTCATGGCTACAGTGCTGAAGCCCTGGGGGCTTCCCTAACCGGGCAGGTCTGCTCCTTCCTGTGCCTTGTCCCTAAACTTGTTGCCATCCTCAGCAGTTTCAGCAACTCCAGGCCAAGCCCCAGGGTTGGTACCCTGCTGTGTAGCTGCTGTCCCCCTCACGCTGTGTTGGTGGGGGTCCCCCTGCTCGCCCTACTGGAGCTTGGCAGGCTCAGAGCAGGATGTGTTTTGGGGCAGCTCAGGTGCCTGCCCAGCTCCAGCTATTCCCTGAGCTCGGGTTACTGCTGTGGTTACACGGTCTTGTTCTTCCCCGCAGTTGTGAGGAGAAGGGGCTGATGGTGAAGGTGAAAGGGACGAACTCCTCGGATGTGATCTGTGGTGAGTGCCTGGTGCCCAGGGCTGATCCAGTGCCAGGCAGAGAGCACCCAGGGCTCCTGCAGCACTCAGCAGGGCTGGCTCATGCATGGTGGTTTTGGGGAGGAAGGTCTGAGTGCATGGCCAGTGTGATGCCTTCCTGTCTCTGTCTCCATGAGGGGTCCCTGTGGGGCTGGGGCACGACTCTGTCACACTGGGTGTCCTATGAGTGCCTCACTGACCTGTGTCCTCCTGCAGAGTCGAGCAGGCGCTCCTCCCTGTCAGTGCTGATCCCCATCACAGCTGCAGTTGTCACATGCCTCGTGGGTGTCTGCATCTACTGCCTGGTGCACACAGGTGAGGGGCTAAAGCCTGTGA
Organism: Emberiza elegans; assembly: GCA_024865655.1. NCBI lineage: Eukaryota > Metazoa > Chordata > Aves > Passeriformes > Fringillidae > Emberiza > Emberiza elegans. The sequence continues at coordinate 18,371,676 of JALJVW010000129.1, forward strand.
ACTGCTGCCTTGGCCGAGGGAGGGACAGCCTTGGCCAGGGGGGCCATAAAGGGCTGAGGGGTTGAGCCAGGGAGGACGGCGGCAGCTCTGCTGAGAGTGGGGAAGCTCCTCTGGGGACATCACCAGGACAGGGTTTGCTGAGTCCTGCTCTGTCTTTGGGAGCAGGTGTGTTGGCTGTGCTGCAGCCTGAGCTGGGCCAGCTCTTGGGGGACAGCACTGGTGCCCCACGAATCCACTCTGGCTCCTGCTGTGACCCCCAGCCTGCCCAGCCTGGCAGTGGCAGCAGGCACAACATGAGCTGCAGGACCTGTGGTGCAGCAGCACCAGCCCTGGCTCTGACCCTGGGTAGCTCCCTGCAGGGCAGTACTTCCCCCTGAACATTGCCTTTTCTGTTCCTCTTTCCATCCAGATTCCAGGCGACGAGTCCCAAAGGAGGTGAGTTTACCTAGAGCCCCCTCCAGCAGTGGGTTGGGATCCTGCCTGGGCACGGCTGGGCATGTGCCAGCAGCAGAGCGGGGGCTGTGGCTTTGCAATGCAGGAGGGTTGGGGGCTGAACTATTCTGCCTGGCTGTGGCAGGACAAGGGCTGGGGCAACCTGAGGGTGCCGCTGGCAAGTGCTGAGCGTTTGGGGGGGACCCATACTCTGGCCTGCATGGGAGTGTAGCAGGAGCCTGTGGAAGGACGTGGGTGCAGAGTGGGGGAATGTAGCTGCCTGCCCCTGACCCCTGCCCCTGTGCAGATAGAGGCTGGGGAGCCCGGAGAGAACCCAGATACCCCGCAGCCTACGGAGCAGGATGAGAATGTCTTGCCTGTGCAGGAGACCCTACTCAGGGGCCAGCCTGTGGCCCAGGAGGATGGCAAGGAGAGCCGCATCTCGGAGCAGGAGATGCTGTGAAGGCGCAGGGCACTGCCCCCGACAGGAGCACAGACTGGACAGCACCATCTCCTCTGTCCCCCCTCCAGCTGGGGAGGAAATCTGGCATCTGGCCTGGCTGCAAGTGATGGGATGCTGCAATGGACCATGGCACGACCACCCCACGGGAATACCACTACAACTCCTGGTCTGGTCACCTGCACAGGGCTGCCCTCGTGGGGCAAGGCTTGGCTGCTCCCATGGGGACAAGGAACAGAGCCCCTTCCTGCTTCCTGCCCAGGCGATGCAATGACCTGGCTGGCTGCTCGACTGCTGAGCCCTTGCTGAGCCCAGTGCAGCCCCTGGCACTGCTGACAGGAAGACCCCAGCACAGAGCCCCGTCTCCCTGAGTGCTGGAGAAGCCAGGGCTGGGAAGGGGTCTGTGAGATCACCACGGCCGAGCTCAGTCCCCGGTCTGGGGTGCTGTGGAAGCGCTGCCCGTGCTGGGGCAGTGCCCGGTGGGTGCCACCATCCGGACAGGGCGCCGCGGCCGCTGCGTGCCGCCCAGCGCCGCCGGGCTCCGTGTGACCAAGAAAGGCCGGACCGGCGGTCCCACGGCTCTGCCCGGGGCCGGGGATGGCGGCGGCGGCGGCGGGGCCGGAGCGGAGACAGCGGCGTGCGGCGGCCGGGAGATGGTGCTGCGGGACCGGCGCGGGCTGCGCGGGCGGCACCGGCACCGGCACCGGCACCGCCCGTCCCGCGTACGCCCCGGGCGGGCTCGGGGGGCTCTGGGCACGGGGGGCTCTGGCCTCGAGGGTCTCTGGCTTCGGGGGGCTCTGGGGCACGGGGGCTCAGCACGAGGGGCTCTGAGCACGGGGGGCTGTGGGCACGGGGGGCTCTGGGAACGGGGGGCTCTGGGTACGGGGGGGATCCGGGCACTCTCTGGGGGGCTCTGGGAACAGGGGCTCTGAGCACAGGGGCTCCAGGCACAGGGGGCTCTGGGCACGGGGGGGCTCTGGGCACCGGGGGCTCTGGGCACAGGGGGCTCTGGCTTCGGGGGGCTCTGGGCACCGGGGGCTCTGGGCACGGGGGGCTCTAGGCCCCGGGGGGCTCTGGGCACGGGGGGCTTTGGCCTTAGGGGCCTCTGGGCACGGGGGGCTCTGGGCACGGGGGGGCTCCGGGCACGGGGCTCCTCCCGCGGCTCCCCCGCACACCCGCCCGTCCGTGCGGGAGTGGCCGCGCTCCGTCACCTCCACCCAGTGCTGGCGACACCGTGTGATTAAAGGTGATTTTCTGCCCCTGTGCGTGAGCAGCACCGGGCCCCTGCCACCCACCGGCGCTCCCGGCTCTGATGTTCCGGGAAGGATGCTTTGGGAATGGGCGGGTGCTCCCAAGGCACAGGAGGGAGGGAGGAGCTGCCGTCAGCTGTGCTGACCCCCACCGTGCCCCCAGGCCCTCCCCAGCACACCTGGCTGGCCCCACTCCCCTGTGTCTGCCCTCCCTGAGCCCCACAGCAGGAGCTGTCCCAGACAGCCGTGCCCAGCCCGTGTCCCACGGCAGAGGAGACAGGGGATGCAGGCAGGGCTGTGCCCCTCTCCTCGCTGCTCCGGCGGTAAAATGCACAGGTGGGGTCCATCGTGCTGCAGCACTGCAGGGTCTGTGGTGCAGCAATGGAGTCACCCTGAGCTCCAAAGCCCACTGGTGTGGGGCTGCAGCAGCACAGAGCCCACTGCAGGCTTTAGGTGCTGGGAGCAGCCTCAGCGTGTGACCCACCAGGATCTGAACACAGGCAGCACGGCACGAGAAAGGCCATAAATCCCTGAGCAGTAGCAGCTGGAGCATGGAGCAACTTTGCCAGTACAGGCAGTGGCACATTATTTAAGGCTCCTCTTAAAACCTAATGTTAGGTTTAATAAGGGAGATAAAAACATGGCAGCAGCTTTCCCTCCTCTCAGGGCTTGGCAATCCCAGCAGTGCGGGTGGGATGGTCTCAGGCTGGGCAGCATTCCCTTGGCACCAGCCCAGAGAACACCCAGTTCTGGGGACAGATGTGATCCCGCCCTGCTGGAGGAGAAGGTGTTTTGTGGGCCACAGATGCAAAGTCTTTGGCCCCAAAACGTGAAGCCTGCGGGGAGTGGCCGCCGTCACCTCCACCCAGTGCTGGCGACACCGTGTGATTAAAGGTGATTTTCTGCCCCTGTGCGTGAGCAGCACCGGGCCCCTGCCGCCCACCGCGCCCCCGGGACCGGCGCTCCCGGCTCTGATGTTCCGGGAAGGATGCTTTGGGAATGGGCGGATGCTCCCAAGGCACAGGAGGGAGGGAAGAGCTGCCGCCAGCTGTGCTGACCCCCACCGTGCCCCCAGGCCCTCCCCAGCACAACTGGCTGGCCCCACTCCCCTGTGGCTGCTCTCCCTGAGCCCCACAGCAGGAGCTGTCCCAGACAGCCGTGCCCAGCCCGTGTCCCACGGCAGAGGAGACAGGGGATGCAGGCAGGGCTGTGCCCCTCTCCTCGCTGCTCCGGCGGTAAAATGCACAGGTGGGGTCCATCGTGCTGCAGCACTGCAGGGTGCTGTGGTGCAGCAGTGGAGTCACCCCGAGCTCCAAAGCCCACTGGTGGGGGGCTGCAGCAGCACAGAGCCCACTGCAGGCTTTAGGTGCTGGGAGCAGCCTCAGCGTGTGACCCACCAGGATCTGAACACAGGCAGCACGGCACGAGAAAGGCCATAAATCCCTGAGCAGGAGCAGCTGGAGCATGGAGCAACTTTGCCAGTACAGGCAGTGGCACATTATTTAAGGCTCCTCTTAAAACCTAATGTTAGGTTTAATAAGGGAGATAAAAACATGGCAGCAGCTTTCCCTCCTCTCAGGGCTTGGCAATCCCAGCAGTGCGGGTGGGATGGTCTCAGGCTGGGCAGCATTCCCTTGGCACCAGCCCAGAGAACACCCAGTTCTGGGGACAGATGTGATCCCGCTCCTGCTGGAGGAGAAGGTGTTTTGTGGGCCACAGATGCAAAGTCTTTGGCCCCAAACGTGAAGCCTGTGGCCCCAGATGGTTTCCAAAGGACTCTCTCCCCGGGTGGCAGGCTGAACTGTCTGGGGCCACCTCCCCAGCTCCCCCAAGGCTGCCCCTTCCCTGCTGGCGTGCAGCATGCTCAGTGCCCACTCCTGCGTGTCACACATGTGCCATCTCATTAGCACGTCTGTCCCCCAAAGTGAGCGGGGAGAGCGCGTGAGGCCTAATTGAATGTAACTAATTATTCACTCTGCAAATGCTCTGTTTAAATGGGATTGTGAGGGACAGAATTACTCATTCTGAAAAGGGGAGAGAAAAAGAGAAAGACAGAGATAAAACAAATAGAGGCGGATGCTGGAGCTGCAGCTCGCTCTCTCTCCCCAGAATACCAATTACCGGATGAAGTGATTGTATAAATCTTTACCGAGTGAACGGACTGTACTAGTCACTTACTCCTGTCCTCTTATTATGAGGAAGCAATGAAAAATCATCCCACTCTCCAGTCCAGTTAAGGGTTCCCAGTCGCTGTCTTGGGCAATGTCTCAGCAGCTGGAGAGCTCGTCCTGGGGCTCTCTCAGGGTGGGGGTCCCACTGAGACAGGGCTGAGCCCTTGGCAGGGGCCCACAGCCCTCCTGAACCCCAGCCCTGGGGAGGAGCAGTGGCTGTGCACGCTCTGGGGAGGTGCAGGGCTTCTGCCCCAGCAGGAGCCAAACCGTGCCATGAAGCACCCTTGGAGACATGGGCTGGCCAAGGGCCCCAGTGTCACACGTGTCACACATGTCACCCAGGGACCCCTGGCTCAGTGGCACTCCAAGTCTTGACCCCTCAACTTCCTTGTTCTTCCCATCTGTGGGTCCAGCCCTGCCAGGCTCCTGGTCTCCTGCACTGGCTCCTGCAGTGCTCCCTGAAAAGGGAGATCACAGTGCTTCCCAGCCTCTTCCCACGCTGCAGTCAGTGTTTCTCACTCAGGGTGTCTCTGCTCCACTGGTTGCAGAAATGCACTCATTGGCAATGACCTCCATCACTCTTGCCTGCCACATCTTCTAATCCCAGATGCCTCCAAACACCCACATTTCTGTTCTCAGTTGTGGTGTGGGATGGCAGAGGAGGTGCTGGCCATGCAGAGCTGGGAAAGCTGGGAGCCCCCCTGCACCCTGCCATCAGTGGGGACCGCCCACATTCTGGGGTCCTGCTGCATGAGCTGGTGAGGACCCAGCCAGTCCCACACTCCCTGCAGGCACCCCCAGATCCCCCTCAGCACAAGGCACCCACAAGGGGCTGGTTTACAGGGACAAAGACCACCTGGTCTCCACATCCTGCAGCCAGAAACAGAGGGATGCCCTCAGAGGGGGCCTGCAGGTGCTATTCCAGAGAAGCCACAGGGATTGCATGGTGGGGTCAGCTGGTGGGGGAGACAGGCTGGGCACAAGTCAGCGATGAGAGGATAAAGCCTCCAGTCTGTCCTGCCTTGTCCTGGTTGGGGATTTGATTGTTGCCAGCAGCGAGTTTCCATGCACTGGAGATGCGCGTGTGTGGGTGTGAGGGAGAGATAACATCATCATCATCATAACAAATGCAGTTGTGCAGCTCCATTCTCTGCTTATTGGCTTTCTTCTCTTTATCTATAAATAATTGCGGGGACACAATAGACTTTTAAGTCTGCCAAAGAGTTTGTCTCCCTCCAGCAACCGTATTGCTACAGTGCTGCCACCTTATCTGCTTGTAGAAGGATGAGGGTGGGAAAAATATTTACTGTCAGGGATATTTGTCATCTGCAAATTACTCCGCCTACAGTTCACAGCGGGGATGGGGCTGACAGCACCGATCTGTACTGTGGGAGTGTGAGCACCGGGGGTCTCCACGCTGCCCCAGACCCACCTGAGCCCCGTGCTGTTAGCAGCAAGCTGGCAAACCCAGCGTGTGTGCAAAGCCACGCCACAGGGATGGGGGATGCAGCTGGTGATGCTGAGCCAGGCGCCGAGCAAGTGCCTTGTCACAAGGTCCTTGACACAGAGGATCACCTTGGTGGGGCTGGGACGTCAGGCTCAGAGGTTTGCCAAGTTCCAGCCCCTCCCCAAGCACAGGCCTGCACCCCCAGGCCGTGCAGCAGCCCCCAGCACAGCAGCCCCAGGCACTGACCACTGTGAGAGCCCCAGGCCTTGCTGTTCTCCTGCAAAGGCCAAAAGTGCTGGGTGCTCCACCACTCGCTCAGCACCCACTGTCCCTGCCAGCCCCACTTTGCCTGCTGCCAGCCCCACCAGGCTCGCTCGCTGCTGGAATTCCTCACATCCTGCAGCCCAGAGGCCTTTGCACAGCACTTATCACTGCAGTATCCAAGAACCGATCTAATTGATGTGACACCAATTATTCCTGTATCACTAAATGCAGAATTAATGCATCTGTGTGTACAAATCTCCTAGACCCTGACCATGAAATAATGACTTTGACATGAAAAGAGCCAGAGCCTGGGAGCACCATCTCTCAGCTGAGCCCCCCTCATTGCAGCTCTGGCCAGCCCTGCTGGGACACCTTCCTGACACAGCATCCCTGAATCATCCAGCTGGCTGCACAGAGAGCTGGGGCTCGTGGCTCTTTGCAGACTGGGCTGCAGCCATGGTGGTCCCACACAGCCGTGCCAAGCCAGGCTGCACCAGCCCAAAAGGGAGAGCTGGCAGAGCTGCCCTGGCTATTGTGACAGCCAGCCCGGGGAGCTGCATGCTCCACAGGGCAGTGCAAAGCCATTTCTGGGCTGCTCAGCACAGCTTATGCAGTCTGCAAAGCTCTTGGCTTGGACATGGACTGGTGCTGGGAAAAGCCATTCATTGCACTTGAAATTTTACTGTGAAATTAGGCTTTGCCTGGACACGCAGGGCTTGGCACCAGCAGAATTTTGTATTTTGTAAATTGCTTTCTACAATCAATTAAAGAAAAGAGATGGCTGTAGCCAGAGGTGGCACACGAGATGGCTCCAGGCTGGGGCTGGTTCCAGATCCCAGGAGCAGTCCCAGCCCAAAAGGAGCAGCCTCAGAATGGGGAGATAATGTGGCTGGGCAGAGCCTTAGCCGGTGGAGGAGGAGGTGGGCAGCTGTGCCAGGGGAGGATGGCCCCATCAGGGGCTGCTGTGCTGCCCCTGTGCCCACACTGGCCACTGGGGCCACATGGGAGCCGCTCCCAGGCCTTTGCACTGTGCCAGTCACTGGCAGCTCAAGCTGGAGCCATCCTGGAGATGAGCCCTGTCCCCTCACAGCCTCATCCCAGTGCCCCTGATACTGGCAGCACACCTTGGTGCCAGCACTGCTCCAGGGCAGCAAAGCAGAGAGGTCCCAAGTGAACTGGGGGTGCGGTGGGGCACAGCCAGCATGGCAAAGCTCTGGTACCCTTTTGGGGAGAGCATGGTGAGCACAGCATGTGTTGGACTGCTCGGATAGCAGAGGGCTTGCCCTGGTTCTGGTTTGCTCAATGTTTTCATTAAGGACCTGGATGATGGAATAGAGAAAGTGCTTATTAAATTTGCAGATGACACGAAGCTGGGAGGGACTACAAGTATCTTGGAGGACGGGATTAGAATTCAAAATGATCTTGACAAATTGGAGAAATGGACTGGAAAAAATAGGATGAAATTCAACAGGGACAAGTGCAAGGCAGTATGCTGAGCAGGGGAACAATCAGCTGTGCAAACACAAGCAGGGCTGGCGGCGTGGGGCCCAGCCAGGCATGAGGCCACACAGGCACAGGGCAGGCATGGGGCAGCACAGGGCAGGGGCAGGCAGGAGGCTCAGGCAGTCCGCTCAGTCTGAGCTGGGGAGAAAGGGGCCATGAGGAGGCAGGAGGAATGGATGGAGGGAGTGAGAGAAACCTCTGCTGGCCTCAAGCACAGACTGACCTCCTTGGAGCTGTGCCATGGGCTCCCCTGCGGTCCCATGCACTTCTCCCACCTGGCCAGGAGCTGAGATCTAGCAGCATCCCAGCCCCTGTACACTTCAGGTGTGGGGCTGAGCAGAGGCTCCCTGCTGGGCTTCTCAATCCCCTGCCTTTGCCAGCTCAGAGCCAGGGCAGGCACTGCCCTGCAGTGCCCCAGGGAGATGATGCCCCTGTGCCAGCTCCAAAAGATGCTCAGCCTTTCCTACAGAGCCCCAACTGAGGCAGATCCCCAGGCACTGGCGCAGCCCAGCACCAGGGGCCAAACCACCACCAATGTGCAGGAAGCTTTGCTCTAAAGGCACTTTCCATGCCTGGGGCTCTGCTGCAGGTCTGGCCGCAGCCCCCTGTCCCACAGCACACAGCCCTGCAGGGATCCCCTGGAGCCCTCCAGCCGCCTTCCCTTCGCTCCAGCAATTAGAGCTCCAGCCAGCCCCCTCCGAGCCTGTGCAAACACTGAGGCTCATTTAAATAAATTAAGAAGACATAATAAATCAAAGGGAAATGAGGGGCTGTGCCTGGGGGCAGGGGAGTCACTCGAGTTTAATTACATTGGCAAGCCTCTCGCAGCTAAAGCACAGCAAGTCCCAGATGTGTCAAGCACAGATGTGCAGGAATGTGCAGAGCTTGGTGGCAGAGCTGATGGCACCACCCTGACGCCAGTGCCCGGCACAGCTCCGGCTCCAGTGAGTCAGGAAGTGAGGCACAGGCTGGCAGAGATGGGTCCTGGGCACTCTCCACCCCAGGGCACCTGTGCAGCTGTGCCCATGTGTGTGACCGTGTTCACAGAGGTCTGAGGATGAGGGAAGAGACGAGGATTTGACTTTATGTTTCAGAAGGCTTGATTTATTATTTTTGATATCTATTATATTAAAACTATACTGAAAGAATAGAAGAAAGGATTTCATCAGGAGGCTATCTAAGAATAGAAGAAGAAAGAGTGATAACAAAGGCTTGTGGCTCGGACAGAGTCCAAGCCAGCTGACTGTGATTGGCCATTAATTAGAAACAACTCTATGAGATTAATCACAGATTTACCTGTTGCATTCGACAGCAGCAGATAACCACTGTTTACACTTTGTTCTTGAGGCCTCTCAGCTTCTCAGGAGGAAAAATCCTAAAGAAAGGGCTTTTCTTCATAAAAGATGACTGTGACACATGTGGGCAGATGGCATCCTGGCAGTGCAGCACTGGCAGCACCTAGTGCCACATGGGCCATGCTGGGGCAGCCTGCAAAGCCCTGTCTGCCCCTTTCCCAGCCCTGTGCCCTATGTGCCCTGTGGCCACCCAGAGCCAGCAAGTCAGGCTGAGGCTCAGGGAGTATCCCTGGCCCCACATCCCCCTGGCACACAGGCGATTTGCAGCCCCTTTGTCCCCCGTTGTTTAAGGACTCTCGCTCACGGCTGCATCAGGAACTCCAAACAGAGCTTTGTGTAGAGGCGGCAAATTTATGAGACTGGCTCTGAATTCCCAGTCACATCAGGGGCCAATTCGTCTTCCCAGGGCTGAGGATGAAATTAAATTATTGTAAAATAAATCTGTAAAAATGATGAAAAGACCATCACCCACTGGCAAGGGCGGGGTGCTGAGAACCCACGCGTGGCTGTGACGGATGGGGCTCACCAGGTGATAAAGCGCCCGGGACCTGGGAGCTCAGGGATTTCTGCTGTAATCTCACTAAAGAGATGTTGTTTACAGGAAAAAGGATATTTTGGGGAGGAAATTGCATTTCAAGGTTAAAGGAAAAAAATGGAGCAAGTCTCCCAGGGAGCCACTTACGTGTGAGATGGCAGCAGACAGAGCCAGGCGCGGGTGCCAGGGAGCAGCCGGGGTGGGATGGGGTGGAGGCAGTGCCAGGCGCACACAGGTGCCAAGGGCCGGCTCCCCAGCAGCCCAGAGCCAGGCAGAGATTGCCCAGGCTCACAGCAGGAGGCCAGAGGCGCTGGTGGGTCCAGGACAGGCTGAAAGGGCTGAGGGTCCCTGTGGGTGCTGCCAGCCCACCCTGATGGAGAAGCTGCTGCCACGCTGCTCCCCTGCCCTGGTGCCATCCTGGCCCGGCAGAGAGGTGCCTCATCCAGCTCAAAATGGCAAACCCCCACTGCTTCCTGTGAGGAGCCCTGCAGGGGCCTGGGTGGCCGCCATCTGATGCTTCAGGGCAAGGGGCTTGTGCCCTGCACAGGGATTTGCAGCTTCCAAGTTTCAGTCTTATCCTACAAGATGGATGCTGGAGAGAGATTTTTTTTCCCAGTGATAAGTGGAAAAATAATGACTTCAGCTTACAGTCAACTGGCTGGCCATTTAACAACAGGCCATTAGCATGGCTCAGCGTGGGGAAAGGATTTATTTAGGGGACATAGTTGCAAAGACAAACCAGCACCAGGTGCTTAATAGCAGTTCAGAGGTATCGGAGTGTTGCAGTGCTCAGAAAATGCAGCTGTGGGAGTTCAGAGACTTTATCCTTCATGTCTGTGAAATCCCACAATACCAGCAGAGATTTCTCAACTCTGCCCCAAGTACAAAAGCAGCTCAGGGAAAGTGATGGCTCTGCAAGGGCAGCAGCTCCTACCACAGCCACTCTGGCTGCCCCAGCGCTGCCAGGACTGGCTTCCACTGGCACAGACCATACCTGTGTCCTCCCACCCACCCCAGGGCCACTTCCAAGGCCTGTTAGACCTTGGGATTGCTCTCTATCCCTGGCAAATGCCTCCTGAGTATGACACAAGGGAGGGACACATTCTGCCATCCTGGGAAAGCCCAGTCCTCCTATCCCAGGACTGGGCTGGGCTCTGACATGAGCCTCCCTTGCTCATCTCCAATGCTTGTACCATTGCCCAGAGCAGCTCTGGAGCATCAGCAGGCTCTGCCCGAGCCCTCCCTGCGCCTTGGTGGCCTGGAGCAGAAGCCTTCTCGCTCCTGCAAACACCATGGTTCAGCCATGGTTCCAACCCCTGTCCTGCCATCACCACCAGGGCAGCACAATGATCACCAACGTGTCCCTGCCCAAGGATGGGCACAGAGTTCTGGACAGCAGGGATGGGTGCTGGGCACATCCCGTCACACCTGTGAGTGCTGCCCCAAGAGCACTCACTGCAAACCCTCCCAGTGCATCCCAGTGCATCCCAGTGCATCCCATGCCCCAGCCAGGGCTCCCATGGCCGAGAGCCCTTGCAGTGCTGTGTTGGAGCCAGAGAAAGGCCCTTTGCTGGCCCCAGAGCCTGTGTGGCCCCTTGCCCGCAGCCCTGGCAGCGTGTGGGGCCCTGCCATGTGCTGAGCGTGGTGAGGGGTCCCAGGGCAGCAGGAGGGGCCGGGGGCAGGAGCTGGAGGCCGTCCCACGCAGGCGGCAGTGTGCCGAGGTGGAAGTAAAGAGTTACTGAGCGAGCAGACGTTCAATAATTCATGGTCACTGAACTGCAACAGGAACAACGACAAATAATAATACAGGAAAATGGGGAAAAACCTGCAATCGTTAGGCCAGTGGTTCAAGCATGACGTGTGCATGCAGAGGGAGAGGGGTGCAGTCACGCCATGCCCGGGTGCAGGGGGTGCTGCCAGCTGCACTGTGGCACTCTGCCCCTGGCCTGGCACTCCAACCCAAGGGCTCCAATGGTGTCCTTGCCCCACGGGGGCTGCTCTGGGGATGTGCCCAGCCCAGGGGAGGCTGAGCAGTGCCACGTGCCAGCCCTCAGTGCCCCTGAGCCTGGTCGGCATGCAGGGTGCTTCACGTGTCCAAGAGGCAGGAAGAGCAGATCTACTCTCCTTAATTATAATTAGTAATGCTTGCCATGGGAGTTTGCAAACATGGTTTAATTAGAGCAGCCGGGCTCCCTCCACATGCTGCACCCTCCCCAGGGTCAAGGACAGAATGGGGTGAGGGAAGCAGGAGCTGAGGAACGCTTGGCAGAGTTTGGCTGCTGGGCCCACACAAGGTTTACCCCTTTTCTCTGCCCCAGCCACGGCCCAGGAGGCTGTGCTTAGTTCAGCCCAGCTGGCAGGGACCACCTTGTGTCCCTGCACCCTCTCCCCAGGCTCTGGCCCCACCAGGACTGCCTGCTGCTCCTGGGGACAGGGGGACACCTGTGCACAGTGACGCAGCCAGAGGCCAGCAGACACTGAGCTGGGAAATTTAATCTACAGCCACAAGAAAGGGCTGTGGAGTCTCTGGATGCATGAGCCTGCTGCTTCTGTCAAGAAGAAAAATAGGAAAGGGGCGTAGGGAATTAGACAAAGGCCATGAAGCAGGGAGGGAGGGTCGGGTGAATTTGGGCAGAGCAGGCAGTGGCTGCTGCAGCCCCAGAAGGTGCTGATGGCCAAACATCCTTGGCCCCAAAGCCCTGCAGAGCTGGGACCAGGATGGTGAGAGACATGAGTGAGTGCCAAGGAGGGATGGGGGTTGAGGGAGAACAAGCCCCTGGCAGTCTGAGCCTCTGGATTCAGTCAAGTCCTGCCTAGGTTGTCCCATCACCAACCAGGTTATCTGGAGGGATGGATTTGGGATGAATGAGAGCATCCTGAGCTCAAGGACAGTTAGCTGAGGTGGCTGTGCAGCAGCAGGCAGTGTGTTCATGCAGGCTGAGCCGTGGAGAGGACACCTGGAGCCGCAGCGTGGAAAGCAGTGACCTGGTCAGAGCTCCCTGCACGTCCCAAGCACCGCAGCGTGGAACCTGGATGACTAATTGCCATTGTCACCACGCCTAATTAGGAGGCTGGCCACAGCCAGCTGGAAACTGTAGGTGTTAATTCTTTCTGGCAGGGGTGGTGCCCCATCCAGAGGGGCTCCTGCCACCCAGCCTGTCCAGAGCAGCTCCCACGGGCCCTGGCACCACGTTCCCATCCTCACCATGCCCTGCATGCGCCCCAAGATCCATCGGCAGGGCACAGCCCGCTGGACCCCGGGGCCGGACCGGCTGGGGCGGGTGTCCCGGTGCTGTCGCTCCGGGGCCGGGCGCGGTGGCGCTCCCGCCGTGCCTGGCAGCAGAGCTCGGTGTCTGGGTGACAGGTTTACAAATCACCGCTGCTGCGTGCACAGGGAGCTTGGTTGCCTCGGCATTCATCCCCGCGCTAATTGCTGCCTCCCCGAGGAACCCGATCCATCTCGCTGTAATTGACAAAAGGCAATTAAAAAGCAGTTGTGAATAAAGGGGGACATCTCCGGAGGGCCTGGCAGGAAAGATTTAGGTGCTTTGCTCCCTGGTGCTTTGGAGGTGCTCCAGTGGTGTGGCTGGGCAGTGATGCTGGGGTGGCTGTACCCCCTCCTGCCCTGGGCCCGGGTGCTCTGCCCAGCTCCCAGAACAGCCCTTGGCTCACCCTGCCCTGCCCTGCCCTGAGGACCATCACCTGCCCCACGGTTGATCCCAGACAGGCCTGCACACCCAGCTGGCTGCAGGCTCTCTGCACACCTCCCGAGGGCAGGATCCTGCATCCACACGGGGCCAAAGCCAGCATCCTGCAGAGAGCCCATCCCCAGGGCTCCCCTCAATCCCCCGGCACCGGGAGAGCCCCAGCACCTTCCTCTGCTGGGAGCTGTGGGTTCATGGGGAGCGCAGGGCACAACCACACCACGGGAGTGCCGTGGGAGCAGGCTGGCCCCGCTGTCTGCGGGAGACAAAGGGCAATCAGCAGCGAGTGGCACCGAGAGTGGCACAGCGAGTGGCACGGAGCTGGGCGTCAAGAGCAGCTGATTGAGGAAGAGATGCGTCAGCTGCCTCTTGTGCGCAGCAATCTCCTGATTGTGGAGAGCCGCAGGTGCGAGTGCTGCCAGCTCACCTGCAGAGAGGAGCCCTTCCTGCCGGGGTGGAGGGCAGGACAGCGGGGAGGGTGCGACAGGGAGTGTGCCCTGTGTCCCTGCACAGCAGTGTCCTGTGTCCCTGCATAGCAGTGCCCTGTGTCCCTGCACAGGATGTGCCCTGTGTCCCCTATGGCAGTGCCCTGTGTCCCTGCACAGCAGTGCCCTGTGTCCCCTATAGCAATGTCCTGTGTCCCCATATGGCAGTGTCCTGTGTTCCTGCACAGAATGTGCCCTGTGTCCCTGCACAGCAGTGCCCTGTGTCCCTGCACAGCAGTGTCCTGTGTTCCTGCACAGAATGTGCCCTGTGTCCCTGCACAGCAGTGCCCTGTGCCCCATGTGGCAGTGCCCTGTGTCCCCATGTGGCAGTGCCCTGTGCCCCATGTGGCAGTGCCCTGTGTCCCCATGTGGCAGTGTCCTGTGTCCCCTATAGCAGTGCCCTGTGTCCCTGCACAGCAGTGCCCTATGTCCCCATATGGCAGTGTCCTGTGTCCCTGCACAGCAGTGCCCTGTGCCCCATGTGGCAGTGCCCTGTGTCCCCATGTGCCAGTGCCCTGTGCCCCATGTGGCAGTGTCCTTTGTTCCCATGTGGCAGTGCCCTGTGTCCCCATGTGGCAGTGTCTTGTGTCCCCATGTGGCAGTGCCCTGTGTCCCTGCACATATTTTTCTGCCAAGGGCTGGGCAAGTCTGTCCCACCCTGGCAGGGACAGTCCACCTGGGGATCAGAGCCTGGGCAGCCCCATGGGCAGCAGCAGGCAGGGGCACTGTGCTGTGTCTCCAGCTATGGGGCAGAGCAATCTGTGCCCACCTTGAGCAGTGCCAGCTGCTAATGCAGCAGGAGCCAGCCTGTGGCATGGCAGAGCTCCCTTTTTGCCTGCTGCTTGCTTGGGTCAGGGCTCAAAAGCCGCCCAGGGACAGGAAAAAGAGGCAAAATGCCTGGGGCAGAGTTGCAGACCCAGAGGCCCCTGGTGTGTGCTCCAGGCAGCTCCAGCCCCTCCTCTTGGCCCAGAATCTGCAGCAGCACTGGCTGTGCATGGCTCTCACTGAGAGAATCCCACCTGTCTATGGTCCATGGGGGGCAAAGTGTCAAAGCTGCCCTGCCCCAGGGGTGGTTGCCATGGGGGCTTTGGTGGGGCTGCCATTTCCAGAGGTGGCAGATGGCAGGATGTGCTGATGCTGGGATGTTCTTCACCATCTGTTGGGTCTAATTGACTTCCCGCAGAAGTTCTTAAAAAAAATTAAACCAGTTGCAAGAAGAAAATTGTTAATTAAAAGGCCTTTTGATTAGATAGACAAATATTTACTAATTATGACTGACCCCGGCCACTCTATTTTTTGTTTGCAAACTCCACAATCAGCAGTTATCTCAGCAATTACGCCTGTGCCAGCAATTCCCTCGTGTAATGCCTCCCCCGGGGGGGGAGTCCCTGCAGTGGTGGCGAGGAGGGGGGCACAGCACTCCTGAGCAGGGTGAGCTGCCTGCTCAGCCCTGGGCATGGCCATGCACTGCCCCACCCACGCCCTGCTGGTGTTACAGGTGCCCTGCTGTGGCCATGCTGGGTTTTGGTGGCAGCATCCTCTCCTGGCTCTGGTGCCTGCCCCAGGGAGGCAATTTAGGCTCATGTAAGCCAAGGGGACACAACTTGCAGCAGAAAAGCTGTTTGTGCTCTTGGGGGAGACTGAGCACACAGCAGGGCTTCTGGCTGACCCCCGTGCCTTGGGACACGGACACCCTGTGCCCAGGGGCTGCAGGACAGGGGACCCTTGTCTGTCCTCGTGTTTGCCCATGTCATGCCAATGACTCCTGGGCAAATCCCATTGCCCACCATGTGGCCAGGCCAGTGTGACCACAGCCTGTGTCACACCAGTCCCCCTCTCTGCAGAGGGCACCAGGGCAGTCCCACTGCACCAAGAGATGTGCTGGGAGGGACTCTCACAGTGTAGCACCAGCCATGCACTCCCAGGGCGGGACGTGGGTTTTAATGTGGTACAAAACTGATGCATGATTCTGAGCAAGCGAATGTTCAGTGTAAATTACCCATGTTAGGCTCCAATCCGTGGCTAATTCATTAGACACACGTTTCTACACAAAAATAAAAAGCCTTCTGCATGCATTGTTCACCAAATGCTCTGAAGAAAAGATGTGGGGAGGCGAGGTAGTCTCTTGACCCACTCTTGAGGTTAAATCCTAATTCCCAGCCTCTCTGCTCCTGCTGCCAGGAGCGGGAACAGCTCCAGCTCAGCCTTCCAGGGAAGAGCTGCCAGCACCTGCCTGCCCCAGAGCCTGCTTGGCCATGGGGCTGAGCCCCCCTCGAAGCACGGGGGTGATGGAGATGAGTGCACAGCGTGGCACTGAGAGCACGGGCTGCCAGAGCTGCAGGGAGAGCAAACCCTGGGCATCAGACTCGGCAGAGTGCCAGGATGGCTGTGAAGGCACATTCCCATGATGTAGCACTATTGAGAGTCTTATTAATGGAGTGGGAAAGCTAATTGTGATTAAAGTAACAACGGTGCTAAACAGATAATTCTGCCCTGAACGGCAATTTAGATTTTTTTAAAAATGAATGAAAAAGGAAAAGATAGAGTAACCAATCTTTAAAAATACAGAGATCAGTAAGTGAGGATTCATTTTTTTTATTAGCACAGGGCTCTCGGGGGAGGCATGTGTCTGCATCCCCAGTGCCCGACACTGCTCAGCCCATAATAAACGGCACACCGGTGATGCTGGGCCTGCCCGCTGCATTGCCATGGCTACTGCTCTCTGCCTCTGCAGAAACTAAATATTGAACACAGAGCAGGTGTGCCAAGCATCCCAGCCCTCCCACGCCACCAGCGCCATCCCTCTGGGCAGCTGGTCCCACAGGAGGGAGAGGTTGGCCAGGGGCACGGGTCAGTCCAGGTGGCCACCATCCCTGTCCCAGCCCCCTGGCTGCAGGAGCCGTGACACCTGAGCCAGGGACAGGCCAAGCCCTGGGCAATGGGATCAGCAGGGAGCTTTCTCCAGGGAGCTTAAAATTACTGCCTGAATGGAGCAGCACCTTTCCCTGCCAACATCTGCAAGGAGAGCTCAGACAGGACCAGCCCTGTGCAGGCTGGCAGAGCAGGACCCTCCCAGAACCAGAGATCCTCATCCCTGCACTGGCCACAGAGGATATGCGACAGGAACATCCCATTCCCAGGCTCCCTCCGGGGCTTGGCTCCTGCTTTCAGCAGATCCCAGGAGCTCAGCAGACACCCCGTGGCTTGTGCTGCCCGCAGCGCCGGGCGCAGGCGGCAGCGGGAAGGAGCGTGCGTATCGGGATGCTGGAGGTTATTGCTTTCATTAATAGCTGCATGAGAGAGCTCGAGGTGAGCCAGGCAGGAGCAGAGCCCCCCTCTCAGCATGGCTCCTGCCTGCAAAGAGTTTACACCTCCCTTTTGCTCTCCAAGGGCTCCCCAGGGCCGGTCTCTGCCCAGCAGCTACAGGACTCCTGGGTGCCCCTGGGTGCTTTGCACCCCACTGCTCTCCCACCCCCACTGTGCATTTCTGCTCACCCCTCTAAATGTTCTAATACTGTAAAAGATCCATCAGAAACCTTCCACTCCAGAGGGATATATATTATCTAAATTTGATAAGACAACTTAATTTCTCTCCGTGTCTGTTACTGGCGATAAAACTGGGAGACTTTTATGACCCGGAGTCCTCTGTAAGATTGTCAGGAACTTATTATACAAGGTATAACTGGATTTCTCTCCACAGATGGCTCGCAGCCATGAGCTGTAACGCAATTCTGCAGCACATTTGGTAGAATAAATGCAAAGAGCTTGTTACAGTGAGTTAGATAAGAGAGACGGGAACACGGCTCTCGCAGGCTAATTCGGCATCTGATCTGCCTTTTTCTCACTGTGAAGGACGACTTGGAAAAGTGCATTTCACACTGAGGAAGGAGCCAAGCCCTTCCCAGAGCCACCTGGGATTGGTGCAGAGCCAGCCTGGTGCACTCAGAGGGGCAGCACCCAGTGTGTGACGGCAGAGCTGCTGGCCCTTTGTGCGTGCCACCGCTGTGTCCCCAGCGCCAGCAGGTGCCTTCCCACGTGGCACGAGGGCCAGCAGGTCCCTCTCAGAGGCCCTCATGGCAGGCTCATCCGTTATAGTTATCACACAGCCCATTCAGGCTCTGACCAGATAAAGACTGGTGATTTTTTATTTACTGATTTTTTATTTCAGCATCCTGCAGGCAGGATGCCACGCAGCGCACTCATTTATCTCAATTTGCTCCCTCCCACCTCCCATCCCTAATTTTTCAGCAGAGCCTTGGAGGTGAAAGCCTTATCTCTGTGGCTCTTCTGCACATGGAAAGCAATCATGGCCTCTCCTTGTAGGGGCCCTGGTGGGGCTATTTGTTGTCGGGGCAGTAGCTTTGTGGACTGGAAATGAGACAAATCTCTCTGTAGCTGCTCGTGGCCCTGGGCTGGGGCAGACCCTGCACTGTTTTGTGGGGCTGCAGTGGGGCTCAGCTGTGGGGCTGCAAGTGCTCCCAGTCACACATCAGCTCCCCAGTGACCATCCCCAAACGAGAAATGCTTCCTCAAGCTCAGACCACATCAGAGCAAATGGGAATTGCTGAAAGCCATCGGGTGGTGACAGCACAGCATGTTCCTCTTGTGGCACCCATTGCCCTGCAGTCCCACTGGCTGCAATCCCTGGAGCGGGCAGATCCAGCCCTGCAGACCTGTGCACCTTTCTGCAGGCAGCGCCCTGGTGTCACACTGTCCCCAGAGCAGAGCTTGCCTGGGCCCTGTCTGCTCCTGCACCACTGCCAGAGCCCCTACAGGCATTTGGAAAAACACAGCTGCCCCTTGGCTCTTGGGTCCAGGGAATGGCAGGGCCAGGAGCCCAGCTCAGGGCAGGGCTGTAGCACAGCATGGCCACATTAATGCTGGGTGAAACGTGTTGTTATGTGCATCAGGTTTTGTAATGGAACATGTTTAAAATTCAATAGAAAGAAAGATTAAAAAATAAGTTTCTTATCTAGAGGAGCCATAGAGCCAGTGAGGAAATTATGAATGTCTCGTTGTCCAAGGTTAAAGAGTGAGAGCTGAGGCATGAAAAGGCAGGAGATAAGATGAAATGTTTTCTGTTCAAATGAATGGGCTCCACTCTGCTCCCTAATAAACGATCAGTGTCAATATGACAAATTAATTCTGCATTGAGCTCCACTCAGGGCTCAGTGTGTGCAGGGTGGGGAGGGTCCCGGCCAAGCCTCCACTGCCAGACCCGTGCCAGGGCCAAGCCAGCCCTGCTCTGGGAGGGTGGTGCAGGGTTAGGGTTGGGGTCCATGTCCTTGGCTCTGCTGCTCCTCTCCATGAGGAGGGGATGGGATGCCCTGAGACTCAGCAATGAGCTTCAGCCACCTGTGGGCTGGGCTCTGTCTGGGAGTGCTCCCTGGGCAGAGAGGGGACCACTGAGGACCCCAAGGACAAGGGGACAGATGACGCATCCCGGACTGGCAGCGGCTGCAGCAGAGCTGTGCCAGCACGAGGAGCTGCTGGCAGAGCAGCCAGGTGACCCCACGGAAGAGATTGGACCTTTTAAAAGAGACAGTGACAAATGAAGCTCTGTTCCACTCGAGGCACAGAGGAAGGGGACAGGGAGGTGCTTCCAGGAGCTGCAAGCTGAAGGTCACTCAGGAGCCAGATGAAGGCAAGGGGGGTCCAGGAGGGGACAGTGCAGGGCAGGAAGGTGCAAGCAGGGTGGGATGGTGGATGTGAACCTGATGGACAGTGCCAGTGTCACAGACAACTTGTATGAAAAATCTTTTCTTTAAGGTTTTTCCTCTTGAGAAGCTGAGAGGCCTCAAGAACAAAATGTAAACATTGATTATCTGCTTCTGTGGAATGCAACAAATAAATCTGTGTTTAGTTTCATATAGTTGTTTCTAATTAATAGCTAATCACAGCCTAGCTGGCTCAGACAGAGAGTCCAAGCCACAAGCTTTTGTTATCATTCTTTCTTATTCTATTCTTACCTAGCTTTCTGATGAAATATTTTCTTCTATTCTTTTAGTGTAGTTTTAATGCAATATGTATCATAAAATAATAAATCAAGCCTTCTGAAACATGGAGTCAAATCCTCGTCTCTTCCCTCATCCTGAGACCCCTGTGAACACCGTCACATGCCAGATGTGCAGGCAGTGCTGGGAGCAGAGGGCAAGGAGGAGCTGACCCCACCCTGGGAGCAGGGGCTCTGTGGATGATGCTCCTCAGCACCCCGGTACATGCCTGGCACCATGACCTGGCCCTGCCAGCCCTGGCCAGGGTGGCCCAGCCAGACCCACAGTGGTCCTGGCAAAGCCCCCACACCAGGAAGTGATGCTGCTGATGGGGACCTGTTTTCCACTGATGGGCAGGAGCCCAGGGAGAGGAGCAGTGTTCATTGTGGTGGGGACCAGGCTGTGTGGGCAGGCAAAGCCCAGTGAACCCGCCACCAGCCCTGGAGCTGCACCACCCAGGGCAGGAAAAGGCCAGCCACGCCAGGCCAACAATGCCAGGCCAACCACGCCAGGCCAGCCATGCCAGGCCAATCACGCCAGGCCAGCCACGCCAGGCCAACCATGCCAGGCCAGCCATTCCAGGCCAACCATGCCAGGCCAGCCACGCCAGGCCAACAATGCCAGGCCAACCATGCCAGGCCAACCACACCAGGCCAGCCATGCCAGGCCAGCCATGCCAGGCCAGCCACGCCAGGCCAACCACGCCAGGCCAACCATGCCAGGCCAACCACGCCAGGCCAACCACGCCAGGCCAGCCATGCCAGGCCAACCACGCCAGGCCAGCAGGTGCCAGGCCAGCCACGCCAGGCCAGCCATGCCAGGCCAGCCACGCCAGGCCAGCCACACCAGGCCAGCCATGCCAGGCCAGCCATGCCAGGCCAGCCACGCCAGGCCAGCCGTGCCAGGCCAGCAGGTGCCATAACAGCAGCTGCTGTTGGTACTCACAGGAGATCCTCAGTGCAAGCCATACTCCTGCAGAAGACAAATCACAGCCGACACACAACACTGTTACTCCGTGTTTATCTCCAGCTGCCTGAGGGCAAAAGCAGGTGAAGTTACAGAAAATGTGGGGTGTCTGGAGCTTAGCATCGCTGCAGCCCCGGGCAGATCCACAGCCCTGTCTGTGCTGGAATCACTCACAGACAGCCTCTGTCCAACCAGCCTGGCACAGGCAGGGACAGAGCAGAGCCCTTGAGCTGGGGAGGCATCTCCATCGCTGCTGTGGGGCTGGACTTGCTTCTTTTGGTGCTGCTGCACCAGCTTGGAGCCCAGCTGACCAAGGAGGGCTCCCATGCCATCGTGCTGCCCTCACCCCAGCACCGTGGCTGGCATGGGAATGGGGCACTGCCTGCTCTGGGAAGGGTTAACAGCCTTCCACACTGACACTGGAGTGGAATGGAAAGAGTATCTTAACAGCTGGGATTAAAACAAGAAAATGAGTATAGAAATTATGTTTGTTAAAGCGAAATAGCTAATATAATCCTCAAAGGATTTTTCCTTTTGACTTAAAAAAAATCTAATATCTTCATTTCCATACCTTTTTTAAGCTAATTTGTGGAAAATTAAAATGGTGAACCCACAAAGGCTGCAGTTTAATTGAATCTTGCATCAGCCCTTGGTGAGCAGTCTCTCTTGGATTCCTTGATTAGTTCCCTCCATTAAACCATTTTTGCATCGTTTAGCTGAGATACTGTCTTCTGGCGGGTCTGGGACTCAGGGACCTGGATAACTCAGTCTCCATCTGAGCAGATGTAAAACGACATGCCATGCTCTGGAGAACTCTCTTGTTTGGCCTCCTGTGTCCCTGGGGCTCGCTCCTGTGGCTGCCTGGGCAGAGAGCAGGCACGGGCTGCCCTTGGCACCAGCCCTGGCACAGCCTGGGTGGGTGCAGAGCCCAGGCACAGCCCAGGTGGGTGCAGAGCCATGGCACAGCCCAGGTGGGTGCAGAGCCCTGGCACAGATGGGGTGGGTGCAGAGCCCTGGCACAGCTGGGGTGGGTGCAGAGCCCTGGAACACCTGGGGTGGGTGCAGAGCCCTGGCACATCTGGGGTGGGTGCAGAGCCCTGGCACATCTGGGTGGGTGCAGAGCCCTGGCATAGCTCAGGTGGGTGCAGAGCCCTGGCTCTGCAGGGCTCAGGCTGCAGTGAGCCCAGAGGTGGCAGGATGGGGAGCAGAGGGAGCAGAAGGAGCAGAGGGAGCAATGCTTGGCACTCACAGCTTACAGTGGGTGCACTCACCCAGCTGTGGGAGATGGGGTGAGGCAGGGGCCAGTGTGACATCCTGGCAGGGGCAGTGCTTCCTCTCTGCCCACCTGGAATGCCCTGTGCATGTGCTGCAAGCACCAGCCTTGCTGGAGCTACCAGTGCCCAGCATGGGTGGCCTCAGCACTGGCAGCCACTGATGTTCACCTTCTGTGTCTCCCTGCTGAATCCCCTCTTTTTAAGTGTGGATCAATTGCACCTATCAGGGCTGGCTCTTAATTTAGAGCACTTGCAGCCTCCCCTGTGCCATGGCACAGCATTCCTACAGGGACAGGGCCACTCAGTCTGTCTGGGGGCACCAGCAGCAGCTGCACAGCAGGACAGCTGGCCTGGCTCTGAGCCTGGCGGGCCATGTTCCAGACCTGCCAGTCTCCTGACCCCGTTGCACTCAGACTGGTGGGTGCTGGATGAGCCAGCTCTCCCTCCTGCATCCCCTGTGCAACTCTGGCACCTCTCACTGCCCCAGCAGTGGTGCAGGAGTGTTCTGATGGCCTTGTCAGGCTATCATGTCCCATAGATTAAAACAGATTTATATAAAGTCCTTTTCACCCCATTAGATTACTCTGGATTAACCTTGATCTCAGTAATAGATGCTATAAATGTAAGTCCCGCTCAGGGGGATTTTATCCATATGTTCTTGGAAGGCAGAAAGTAGATAAATTCTTAGAGAAGGTCTTACTGAGCGATTAGAAAGATTTAACCTCTTCAGAGTCAGCTGGAGCTGCCTGCCCCTCTGCAGGGAGAGTGCTCAGCCCCACCTCCTCAGGCAGCGCCCCCCAGGCCCAGCACCCCCAGCCCCGAGCTGGGACACATCCCGGGCTGCCCCCCAGGGCTGGGGACACTGCGTGTTGTGCTGTGTGACCTGGCACCCCGCTGCCGTGTGGGGCTGCCCTGTAGAGCCTGGGCTCTGCATCCACCCCAGAGTCCCACTGCAGTCATCTGGGGGGCCTGGTGCCCACCAGCACCTGAGCTGTGTCCATGAGCCCTGCATGGCCCCTTCAGAGCCAATGGCTGCCTCATGCTGCTGCTGCTGCTGCCCTTGATTTATAGCCCGTGCTTTCCTTGAGAGCTCTGTGCTTTTCCATCAGCAGAGGGGCCAAGCCTGTTGGCCAGAGCCAGCTGCAGCCCTTCAGTGTTTCATGGCTCAGAAACAGTTAATGCAAGGAGGGATGAAGGCAGGACAAGGAAATTCAAGCAGCTGTTCCAGCAGAGGAAGGGGGAGCCAGCGCATTGCACTACCCAGCACACGTAGGTGTGGCCCGAAGGGGTGGCAGCAACCAAAATTAATTCCCCATCCCCTCCTGCTGCTGATATTAAATTGCTCTAAGCGCAGGCTGGAGCCAGAGCCAAGCTCAGCTCCTCCAGGAGAGTCTGACCAGCAAGTTGCCTTCTGCTTGCTGATCAGAGAAGCACCTGATGGAGGAAGGAGAATTTGGCACTGGGCTGGGCTGCAGAGAACTGGCCCTGCTGGAAGCTGCTGTGATCACACAGCCCAGGCAGGAGAGAGGAACAGGCTGGTGACAGCAGACACAGAAATGAAGAGGAGCCAGCTCTGTGGAGCAGGGCAGAGCCACAACATTCAGGGTGGTCTGTGAACTCTCCTGGGGTCCTGGTGGGGGCTGCAGCGCTCTAAGGTGGGAGCTGGTGGAAGGGTTTGGCTTCAGCACTAATCATTGACTGCCTGTCAGGCTCCTGGCAGGGCTGGCTGGTGGCAGGAAGGGGCTGCACTTTCCCCTGTTCTGTCCCGAGCCAAGGAGCTTTGCCTTGCAGGGGCGTGGGGACACAGCCCTGACAGACACAGCCCTCTCCGTGCTGCCCACCCTGCGGGCTGCATGGGCAGCCTGCACTGCACATCTGTACTGCAAGGGCACCCCTCCCTGGGCTGGGGGGAGGCAGGGGGGTCACCCAGACCTGCCTGCATCACAGGAGGATCAGGGGGAGCATGCCACCCCTCTTCGTATGCCCCCAGCCAGGCACCTCTGCACACACCGTGGATGTACAGGAGGACCTGCATCCTTAGCAAGGTTTGATGCAAATGTGCATGGTTGGCAGTGCCCAGAGCTGTGGCACAGGGACACACCAGCCAATCCAGCTGGTGTGAGAGGAGCTCTCTTCAAAGCAGCAGGCGCAGGGGATGCAGAGTCAATACTGCATCCCCTGCTCTCTAGGGCAGGTGTGTTCATTACTGCAATGACCTTGCTGCAATGGCCATAATCACATGTACCCCCAGGGAGGGGGAGCTCCATGTCCCTTGGATCAGCCAGGACCCACACTCCATCCTGGCTCTCCTCGTGCACCAGGAGACATTTCCTGTGCTGGCTCTGCAGGGCCATGTCCATCCCACACCCCACAGGGGCCCTGAGCAGGTCCAAGGCAGTTTTTGAGCAATGACTTGTGTTGCAGGAAGAAGCACCAGCATGGAGAAGCGACTGCTCCTCATATCCATCAGTGGGACCCGGGCTGATGGCAGCAGCTGTGGCAGCATCACTCTAAACTGTGCCCTGCCCTGTGCACAGCTCTGCAACGCTGGCCCTGCCTCAGTGCTGCTGCTCCTGGAATCTGCAGGGCACCTGTACAGGTGAGCAGGCACCTGCTCCCTGTGCAAGGCATGGCTCTGCAGGGTGGCTGTGCCGAGCTCCATCTCTCTTCCCTGCTCACCCAGCTACTCTGCATGCTCAGCTGAGCCTGCAGGCTCTGCCCACACCCCTTGCTCTGCCAGCCTGCCCAGACCCCTGTTGTTCCTGGCTCAGGAGCCTCCTTCACACTGCCACTCGGGGCTCTCCCCAGGGCCATCACCAGAGGGTGGGGAGTGCCAGCTCTGGTGTGGAGCTGCTGGGAGCCCCCAGCGCTCTTGAGCCACCCCAATGCACTGGTGCTGATCAAAGGGTGTGGCTGCAGGCGGCACAGGCACTACCTGCACGCTGCAGCTGGCAGGGAGCAGCTGGAGCAGAACCAGCCCAGCAGCAGCCTCCTTCCTGCACCTCCCCTGGGTCACAGGGAGCCCTGGCCCTGCTCACCACAGTCCCAGCCTGAGCTGTCCCCAGCCACTGCCAGGAGGTGCCGGGGTTTGTCCTGCTCTGCCCCCCTCCCAGGGGGCCAGGAGGTCCTACCCAGACGTACAGAAATTCTGCCTGCTGCCATGAGCTGTCACCTCCGATTCTGCTGAATATTTAAAAACCGCCTGAATCTGAAGTGACAAATCCATCATTGACCATCTGCCACTCTGCACGGTCACCCTGCAGCAGTCCCTGACATTTCCAGCTCTGCCCTGACACAAGCCAGTAACTCAGAGATGGAAGGCATCAGCCTCAGCAGGCTGACAGGCGCTGGCCCCCCCTGCCCCAGGCCCCTCGGCAGCCCACGCACGGGGACAGCCGGGTCCAGGGCCCCTCCTGGCACAGATTCCATGTCCAGGGCCCTTCTGCCCCTCCCTGGCACAGACTCCGTGTCCAGGACCCCTCCTGCCCCTCCTGCCCCTCCCTGGCACAGATTCCATGTCCAGGGCCCTCCTGCCCCTCCTGCCTCTCCTGCCCCTCCTGCCCCTCCCTGGCACAGACTCCGTGTCCAGGGCCCTCCTGCCCCTCCCTGGCACTGGCTCCATGTCCAGGAACCCTCCTGCCCCTCCCTGGCACAGGCTCTGTGTCCAGGGCCCTTCTGCCCCTCCTGGCACAGGCTCTGTGTCCCTCTGCTGCCTCCACCAAGCACACGGCTCCACGCACACTGGCCCCACTGCCAGCACAGTCTGGGGGACAGAGCCAGTGGGACAGAGCCCTGCTGAGGGCACAGCCATGCCCAAAGCTGGCTGTGAGCATCCCCTGCCATCCCTCAGAGGGGTGTTGGGCATGGGCAGCACTGAATCCTCCTGCACGTGTACCAGAGGTTCCCCCAGCACAGCTGAGTGAGTGGGGCTCTGCTGGGGTCCCCAGAAGCCTGTCCCTCCCTAGGGCTGCTCAGGAGTCCTGCCACATCTCCATGGCCAGCCAGAGCAGCCAGGCTGCCTCATACTCTGCACAAGGGTTAGGGGGAATGACTGCTGGGCCATGAGAGACAGCCTGTTCCAGGGCCCCCTCCTAGTCCTTGACAGTATCCTGTGTACACCAGGCAGGACAGCATGGGATGATAGGATGGTGAAGGGAACAGGCTGCTTTGAGGCTGTCATTCCCAAGAGAAGTGCACATGTTCACTGCCACACACCCCTTGGCAGCACGACAGCCACACTCACTGCTTGGCTGTGTCCTGCAAGGTGAGCCCATGCTCAGCCATGCCTCCTCTGAGAGGTGCCCTCCCCAAGGCTGCTCCCCACACAGGGTGCAGGAGGAGTGTTACAGCTGCCCCCTTTCCAGCAAGGCCGCTGCACCCTGCACACCTGGTTTGGGGACCCATGGGTGGCACCGCTCATCTGGGCTCTGAACCAGCACAGTCCAGGCTCCAGCATGGAGCAGGGGAGGCCCAGGAGCTCTTGTGGAGCAAGGGATGCTCTGGGAAGGCAGCATGGCTCTTGTACCCCGTGGGGCCAAGAAGGGCCAACAGGTCCTCTCTGCAGAGCTGCTCCTGGCAGTTCTCCACAGAGGAACCGTGCTAGCAAGGCCACGGGGCTCCTCACCAGCTCTCCTGTGTCTGCAGCAGCTTGAGGGGGAGGCTGTGGGGCCAAGTGCCAGGACACCCCATGGGGGATGCTGTGGGCCATGGCCCTACACGTCCTGCTTGGCTCAGGCCTGAGCAGAGACAGCCGGGCTGCAGGAGAGCTCCCGCCAGCCATTCGCTCCGTGCTTGTAGCTGGCACAGAGCTGCAATTTACAATCAACCTGCTGTTTGAGCTAATTGTGCTGTAATTGCTGAGCTGTGCTCCCTCCTGTTCCACCAGCGAGAGGCGGCTCTCACACTTCTCTTGGCAAGCTGGCACATCCACAGCCGGCCCCGGCGCGCGGCTCGCGTGCTCCCACCCCAGCCATGCCCCAGGCAGAGGCAGCTTTCCTCTCACTCCTCTGCCAGCAAACAGCACCCCGTGCTTGGCAGCTGCTGGTCTCTCTACAAGTCCTCATTGGAAGCAGCTGCTGGAGGCCACAGGATGACCAGGAGCACAGAGCCTCGTACATGTGGATGGGCAGGCCCTGGGCACTGCACAGAGATGCCTCTGCCTCCTGGGAAGGCATCTTGCCAAAGTTTCCTTTATCCTGGATGAAATGTGGGCAATTGGAGGAGCAGAGCAGGCTGTGCTGGGCTCAGGGAGCGGCTGGGTAGGGCCTGGGGTCCCATTGTCCTGCAGAGAGGCAGTGAGCTGATGAGCACTGGGGAAGGGAGATGCCAGGTCATCAATTGTAATTAAAGGACACTGTCACTGCCGGGCTTGGGCTGGCTCCCAGCAACTCCTGTCACTCCCCCGTGCTGACACTGCAAAACTTGTACATCCTCTGTGCTATTTAAAAATCCCATCTTTAATAACTTGGAGACATCAGGAACCTGCATGACAGGCACGGGGGGGATGTCAGACACCAAGGGGACAAGCACAAGGGGAAGCCACTCCCTGGGGACCTGGGGATGCTGCAGGTGGTCCCAGCCCCATGCGAACAGGCAGGGCTCAGTGTCCCCCGCGGGCTCAGAGCCCCCGGGCCCGGTGCCCTGGGGTGGGGCTGGTGCGGGGTCGCGGTGGGGCAGAGCAGCAGCCCCGCAGCTCTGCCGCTGCAGGCGGCGTGTGCGTAATCAGCGCTAATCAGGCCGCTCACTAATTGCGGGGCCTCCCGCAGGGTGGTGAGGGCTGGGGGGCGCGGAGGAGGGTGGCACTGCCCCCCCATCCCCTCTCCTGTCCCGGCCAGGTGTCACATCTCTTGTCAAAGGCATCTATGGAGAGTGGGCGGTAAACACTCACAAAGGCGCTGGGATTCTTTCAAGTGAGAAGGGTTTGAAAAGTCAATTTTTCCTGAGAAAATTCATCCCTCTTCACATCCCAACAGTTTTTCTCCAAGGACACTGTAGCACTGTGTTTTTCTCACGGAGTAATTTGTGGTCCCAGCAGCGAGCAGCCTCATCCTGCCTGCCTGGTGTCCATCCTCACTGCCTGGTGTCCCCATGGGATTCCCAGCAGAGGGGATTGGCTGGGCACTGACCCTCCTGGCAGGGAATCCTGCCCAGCACACCTGGATGTCTGCAGCTTGTCCTCATCATGGGTTTGTGCCTTCAAACCCATCCCTACCTGACAGGCTGGGGCCTATGTAAATTCCCACCATAGTCACACTGAGAGCTATCAAACTATCTAATTTAATTTCTTTGTGAAAATAAATAGCTAAAGTGGCCCTAGGTACATGCATAAATACTTCAGCTTTATGTTGGGCCTGTTATTACTTCTCCCAGCTCGTGCAGTTGTAATGCACACTTAATAAGTACATATTTATTGCACGCCTCATCCTGGTGGAAGAGTAGGGAATTTTTGCTGAATAAGCAGGAAAACAGCTTAGTCTGTAATAAAAAAGAGAGGGAGTTAAACAAAAATATGCTGGGTAATTAATGATTGAGCTTTGAATGGCCATAATTTTTTATTAAGCAAGTATGCAAATATGGCGTAAGTGGCTGCGTTAGTATTCAGTGGCTTTTTTCAAATATTGATGGCTGGTCTCTGGTAAGACTGTGTCTCTTTTCTTCATGCCTGTGTGCACCATGATGAGCCGACGTGAGCACTGCTGTGTGTCCATGTGGGGAGCTGGGAGCAGGCACCCAGGGAGGTGCGCTGCTCCTGCGCAGCCCTGGCCAGCTTCGCTGACCCACACACCCCCTCATGTCCCTCCTGCCTGCCGCCAGCCGCTGCCTCTGTCTCTGCTGCTTTCTTTGCCTCCCTGATCCGTTTGCTGCACGCTTCATTAATCCTGATAAATGTGTGGGTTAGTGCTGGGAGAAGCAGCTCCAGGGATGCTGCCACCCTGGAGCTCCCTGTGCTCCGCTCCCGCTCCGGAGGGTCGGCGCTGGCACCCGCCAGCCCTGGGACAGTGTCCTGCTGTGCAGCTGGCACCTCTGGCTGGGGAGCAGGAGGGCAGGGGACAGGCACAGGGAGAGGGACAATGGCCCCAGGTCTGTGGGGCAGAGATGTCCCATGCAGAGCTGCTCTGTCCCAAAGCACCAGCGCCGCAGCCATGCGAGCCAGGATGGACATCCAGGTGACAAAAAGTTACTGAGCTGTGGCCAAACCATCACTCCTGTGGGTACCAGTGACTCTGGAGCCTGTGCTGGGTCACAGCAGGGCAGCACGAGGGGTGACACAGACTCCGTGAGTAGCTGGATGCCCCTTTTCCAAGAGGAGGGTCCCATGTGGCTGTCCTGGGGCTGCAGAGACATGAGGGGACATGGCAGCACTGTGAGTGTCCCAGCCACGGCTGCCAATTGAGCTTTTGAGACTGTTGTGGTGACACGAGGGAGCCCTGGAGATCCTGGGGGCTGCCCGTGGACAGCACCAGGAAGCTCTGCTCCCCAGATGGGTGCTGCTGCTCTGTGGTCAGAGAAGTCGGCTTGGTGGAGCAGTTTTTGACACGCCACATGAGCCCCAGGGGGAGCAGAGCCCGAGTCCCTCTTCCCACCAGAGCAGCAAGGCAGGGAATGACACCAGGCAGTGAGGACAGCCAGGCTGCAGGAGTGACAGGGCCATGGCAATGCACACAGCAACGCTGGCAAACAGCGAGCTGCTCTCCCCATTAGCCCTCATTAGCACGTGGCTGAAAGACAACACGAGTTTAAATTAAGAAGACATCACAATGGTCCCAGCTGTGTTACTGCTGTGCTCGGGAGGAGCCCGACAGCTGCTGTTTAATACACCTTCAGGATCTGTCAGGGCACACACACACTGCACAGCACAGCATCTGCCTCAGCACACACATGCTTCTGCATGGCTGCACACCTCCACACGCACACAGCACCTGCCTCTGCACGTGCCCGGAGCCCTGCACATGTGTGTGCAGGGACAGGACAGCCACGCTCAGCACTGCTGCCCAGGATGTGTCCCTGGGGCAGGAGGTGCTTCCTCCATCACCAGAACACCTTGCTGTGGCTCTGTGTGTGTCTGTGCTGGGCAGTGGATGAGCCCCTGCATGCCAGGACACAGCTCTCTTGCACTGTGCCCTCCTGAACCCAGCGAGCAGGAGCGAGCCTGTGGATCACCCAGGGTCAGAATGATGGGTGGTTGCTGCCAGGGGAAGAGCACAGTCTGGGGTTGCTGTTCCCAGCACAGCAAAGTGGGATATCAGCACTCCATATTTACACTGCACATTCCCAGCGTGACGCCTGCTAATGACTCCCACTGCTACAGGGGAGCTGGTGGCTGTCATGGGAAGGAAGGAAAGAAAAATCCTGCTCGTGGGCATGAAGGGAGCCAGAACCATGTGATGGGAGGTGTAGGGGGCTGATGCTGAAGGTGGGAGCTTGCCCTTCTCAACAGGGACAGAGCAACCTGCTGATGTCCCCCACAGGTGTCCCACATGGGTGTCCCACATGAATATCCCACACAGGTAAGCCTTCCCTGCAAGCTCATCTGCCAGCCCACAGCTCATGCCTGAGGGCCTGCAGGAGCCCCAGTCAAAGATTGCACTTGCCCTTTGTGCCAGGACTTGCAGAAGGGCTGGAGTGTCTGACTCGTGAGCAGAATGGGTGGCAGGTACTACACCAGGGTGGGACTCACAAGGGACAGGGTGCTCCCACTACTCATGACCAGGTGTGTGAGGAAAACTCAGGGATAGACTGTGCTTCCAAGGCCACAGCAGCAACAAGCACTCTCAGCCATGGATTGTGAATTTCCCACACATTTAGTGGCAGTGTTGGAAACACCTCTGAGTACATGAAACTATTTCAGATAGCATTAACTGTGCTGGCCATATGCTGGCACAGGGACACCTGCAGGTGCTGCCCTGGGCAGCTCTGGAAACTTCAACAGGTTGGGAAGTGGTGGGCACTGACAGCCAGGAACTGCTCCTGAGCCCCCGAGATCACTGGGCTCCTCTACCCACGTGCCAGGTTCTCCCCACACATCCACTGGTGGCAGGAGGCAGGAAAGGCGAGGCTGGAGCCCCAGGGTCTGCACTCACCTCCCTGCAGGGAGCAGCCCAGGCCCAGCCCTGGGAGCAGCAGGGAAATCGGTGTGGGGACAAGTGTCAGGTGCCCCTTCATGTCTGAGATGGTGACTGGGAGAAGGAGAGGTCATCTCCTTCTGGAGGAGCAGAAAGCTGCAGCCCAGAGCTCAGTGCAGACCTGCTGCCTCAATTATTTATAGGTACCATGGGTAGAACATGTTTTAATGACATTTGTGCTGGAGCTCAGCAGCGCGGATCCGCAGCCAGCCAAAAGGAATATGTCAGAGGCTTTATGGCCGCTAAAAGCAGCGTGTCAATCACAGTGGCATGCTCACCTCAGCCCTGGATCTGCTCCCCCTGCCCTGAGGAGAGCCTGCTGCTGCCGTGATGGATTGATGGGCAAACCCACAGACACACCAGCATAAGTCACCGGGCCGTTTTTATGGGTAAATCACAAGTAATAAGCTTTCTCAGTAGAATTAGAATGACATCCTGGAAAATTATGCTCTGGTTTTACAGCATATGATGGAAAGGCAATGGACACTTTGGAAGGGGATGCCTGTCCTACCATCAGGCAGCCATGGCTCGAGGCTGGGCGTGGATGAAGCGAGCCTGGGTGGTGGAAACTTGAGCAGGAGATGAAAGAGACAGGACAGGCCTGGGAATGTGATCTGCACTGGACTGCACCAGCTCTGCACACAGGACCCACCCCAGGCCCCAGAGGCCCTGGGTGATGCCTGGGTGCTGCTGTGCACGGGCAGTGCAGCCCTGGCAAGGAGCACAGCTGCCTCTGGATCCCAGCAATGCCTGCAGTGACAGGAAAGGGATGTGTCTCTGCTTAACCTTGTAATCTTGCAGCCAACTTCTCTGTGCAGCTGGTGGGCTAGGGGTCCACGGGCCAGGGCCCTGGCAGCCAGACCTGAAAGCAGATGAGATTCCAAATCAAGCCATCTGGACACAACATGCTCCAGCACCTCCAGCAGCTTCCCAGAGAAGAACCTAGGACACAGAGTTGTGATGCTGAAGCACCTCCAGCTCACCAGTGTGTCTGACAGCATGCCTTGTGCTGGGATTTAAAGACAATTGGCCCTTGTGTCTTTTTGCATTTCTGCTTGCAGAATGTCATTTTCTTCAGAAAATACTCTTTTGCAATTACTGTGAATTACACATGAAAAGCAAGCGACCATGTATTGATTGGAGCCCAAGAAAAACACCAAAGCCATTTAGAGTAGATTAACTTTTTCTGGAAAACAGCTTCACAATTATTTAAAGAGATTAATCAGTTCATTTTAGGTCATTTACCATTGTTTCCATGGCCTAGCCTGGAATATCCCCCTCTCCACTGTGGATGGAGATGAGGCCTTTTCAGGAGGAGGAGTGCCAGGAGAAGGAAGGGGGTGCAAGGAGATGGTGCTGCTCTCTGGGTCCCTGTGGAGACTGAATCAGGGCAGGGCACAGGGGAACCCTCCTCAGCCAGCCCAGATACCTGCCTGCTCCATGCCAGGTGCAGCCAAAGAACAGGAGGGCAGAATTCCTGGGATACATCCTGGGTCATGGCTTGTGCACCCTCACTCTCCTCCCGCTCCCCACGCCAGCACGCTGCAGGCAGAGCAGGCTCCTGCCCTCGGGTATTTCAAAGCATTTTTTTTTCTTCAGGAAGAAAGAATTGAAGTCAAATAGCTCCTGTGGTGGAATACTTCCCAAATGTCAACACAATCTGTGCTACATTACGGGTAAATGTGATAATCTTAACGCCTGGCTTCTTAATGTCAGTGGCACTGAAGTCTGATGGATTGACAGACTGCCAGAATGACACGCAGTCATAGCTGATAAGGGCTCTCTCCGGGGAAATCACAGCTTTTTAAAGATGTTGGCAGCTACTAGCAAGTACCTTTTTATTTAAAAGGATTACAAGCATTGATTGCACTTCCTGTTTTCTTTTTATCACATTCCTGCACCAAGCGAAGCTTGTGCTGCGAGCTGAGCTTTTCAGACAATTATTCCGGAATAATGAAGGCGTGTCATGTTGCCTGTAATGAGTGTTTTCAATGCCTAATTTGCGTGCGGTGTGAAGGGATTTCAACAGCTGCCTGGCTCCTGGCTAAAGGTGAGTGACTCCTGACCGCGGTGGAGGCGGCCCTGGGCAGCTCTGCCAGGGTGGATGGCAACGCATGCTTCCCCCAGCAGAACAGGGATTAAAACTCCACCAATTACCACGGGAAAAAACACGAGCCAAGGGGATGTGTTGTGCTTGGAAATGGCTGGTGGCTGTTTCCCCAGCGAACAGCTGGACCAATTCGTGCTCACCTGAGCGGCTCCTCCGCAGCAGCAAAGGAGAGAGAGATGAAAAATGGATGTCTATAAAGCTGCAGTGTAGCTGGACAGGGCAGTTAACAACCCTGAGCCACAAACACTTGCTGTCACTGACTACAGATGAGGGATGTCCAAGAATCACCACTTGGCCTCCCAACCACGGCCAATGGGCACAGGCAGCAGCAGCAGAGGCGGGTGGATGGTGAGGCTCTCTGCACAGCCCAGGGAGGCAAACACCAAGGCACTGGGCTCCTGCTTTCACCCTTTCTTGCTGCCCAGTGTCATGCCGTTCAATGCCAGGTCTGACCCCTCACAGCTGGGTTCCAGTGTTGGTGAGGGCAGGTGGTGTCGGAATTCAGGACATCCCTCTGGCTGTCCTGGACTGCCAGCACCCCTGCCAGGGGGCTCAGAGACCCTGGCACAGAGCCCAAGATGCCTGTGGTTTTTATTATGACCCATGGAGCAAGTTACCAACCTTACATAAAGCTCTGCAAGCCATGACAGTTTAAGTAGAATGATAGTGAATTTATCAGGGGGTGAAAAATAGATTTTTGGGGTTTTAGAATGGGGGTTCAGGGGGCAAAATGGAGGAATCTGGGCATGTCCAGCCTTTCTCCTTCTTCTTCTTGGCCTCCATCTTCTGCTGTGATGTTGGCACTTTTGGATTGGTTTAGAGTAGAAGCTCACTGTCTAACATAGGTGATAGGTATTAGAAAATAATTGTAAATATTGTACACGTAGTTTTTAATATAAAAAGATAACACCTCCCTGGGGGCAGGCAGTGTGCCTCTGACTGTCTTGCTGAGTGGATCTCAGCTGGACAGGAGAAAGAATTTTATAGATAAGATACAATAAACAACCTTGAGACCAAGAAATGAAGAGCTCTGACTCCTTTGAGTGCCAGGCTGGGAAAAGAGACTTTCTAACACATCTTGGGGTCACTCTGAGCAGCTAGGGTCCTGAGAAGGTGGGATGGGATGGGCCATGGGAGAGCCAGGGCTCTGTGATTGCTGCGTGGGGAGCCCTGGTTGTGCTTTTCTGTGTATCCCAACTGCTTCAGACTCTGCCCACCCATGCTGGATTCAACTTTGCAAAGCCAAAGGTAGTTCCCTAATAATTTGAAGAACAGTCATTAAACCCAGACTCACCTGGAAAGGAAGCGTGAGGCTGGAGAGAGCCCAGGCTGGGGTGTGTGAGTGGCAGATGATGGCCAGCCTGGCTGCTCAGCATGGCACCAGCACGCTGAGAGGACACAGCCCTGCTGGCAGCAGGAACACCAGCTCTCCACCACGCCGCCCTGGCTGCTTCCACACAGTGAGGGGGGATCTCAACCCCACTGACCGCCCACAAGCACAATTCCAGGGCCAAGTGAAATTCAGTGATTTTGTTTCTCTCCAACTTCTCCGGCTGTGGTGACAGAGCTGTGACAGCTGCCTGGAAACACTGCTCTGCTCCCACCAGTGAGAGGGGAGCAAGAACTGCTGCTGAGCACAGAGCCAGGTCATCTCCAGATCCTGGGAACACTCCTGGGATGGGCTGGGAGGCAGCAGAGCCACAGCAAGCAGTCAGCACAAAGCAGAGTTCTGTGACAGCAAGAGAGCCCTGACAAGACAGAGCTGCTGCCTACACCAAGCGCAGGGCAGAGATGTGAAACAGAGATTTTGCTGAGCAGGGAGAGTCTGACACCAACCCTGAAAGCAGCTCAAGGGCTGGGTAAATGAAAGGAGGTAGGGGGCTGGGATATTAGCTGTGGTGGAGGTGGTTAAAAGGAGTCAGCTTTCTGGTGATAAAGCAGCTTCCTCAGAGGGCATGGGGAGAGAAGGGATCACCTTCCAGAGCAAGATATTGCCAGTGGGAATGGGAAGTGGAGGTTGACACAGCCTTGCTACATTCAGCTACCAGAGATGGATTTTCCTCCTGGGGTTGAAGGTATCACTGCCCTTTTTTCACTTCCTTTTAATGATCCCAGCAGATCACATCCATCTTTTGCAAATACCTCTCTAGAGGAGACATGGACACCTTGCCTTCTGGAGCTTGCCATGGCTCAGTGCAGGCACTGGCGGTGACTGATGCAGCCTCCCTGTGCTGGGGATGGAAAGGGGCTGCAGCAGCCCGTGGCTGATGGGACACAGCAGCACCAGCCCTGTAGGACCTGTTCAGAATGCGACAGTGGCAGGTGTCACTGTCCTCGGCCAGCACTGCCCGCAGACAGACAGCCACAGGTCACATCCCATGTGGTGAGAAGCATCATCTGCAGAGCAGGAATGGCTTCCCCTCCTGCAGGAGGAGGAGGAGGAGAGGGAGCTGCCCTTACCCTGCTCTGCAAGGAGGCTGTTGTGCAACTGCTGGAGAGAGAGAAGCTGCTGTAGAAGAATTTCCTCAGAAGGGGCTGTGTTGAGGAGGCATGGAGATATTCAAGCATCTTCACAGATGCTTCTGCAATCAAAGCTCTCAATAATCCTCCTCTTTTGTAGTGAAGGGTCTGGTTCTGACTGGCAATTTGTTGCTTTGAGCTCTCTCCATTTCCCCACAAAATACAAGAAGCAAATCCTCCTGCACAGCACAGGCTCACACTCAATGCCAGGCACTTGTCACCCCCACTGCAATGAGCACAGTGAGTGCAGACACCTCCTCCTCCTCAATGTGGAGTTCCCAGAACACTCCAGACCCCAGCCTCTAGAATCCCAAAGTGTTTGGGTGCCTGAAGTGGGACAGCAGGACTTGGAGAGCTGCAGCTGGATGAGAGTTCTTGTTGCCAAGGACCTTGGCTGGAAACTCGGGTACAAACACTCAGCTCTTTGCAAACAGCCACAGGCCAAGTGTGCAGACCTGCCAGAGCAGGTGGCTGTGGCCACAGCACGGACTCACTTGCTGTGAGGGGGCAATTAATGCTGCAATTAATGGTCCTGCTGGCAGAAAGGCTTTCTCAAGGCTGGCAGCTGTAGAGGCACTCACTGTAAGTGTGAGAAGGAAAACTGCATGGATGTTGAGGTCTGACAGCACACCTTGTGCCTCTGGAAAACCCTCTGGCCCCAAGGCTTCCCCCTTCTGTCACAGCATCCACTAACTGCTGTCATCAAAGGTCACCAGATGCTTCTTCCATAACATTCAGTGAATAATCAAGGGAGCAGAATGGAGTGGCGGCAAGGGGATGGTGAAGGATAAGGGAACACTCAAAGACCTGGGGGAACAATAACCCTGTTTTGGAGCCAGGACTGTAAGATGCTGTTTAAATGAGTGTTCCTTTATGGAGCAGTTAAAGTCTGCCTGTTCTATCTGCTGACCTGGCCATGTCCCCTCTCTCTCTGCCTGCTCCAGCCCTCCCTGGTGTGCCACTGTCACTCTGATGGGTGCTGGAGCATTTGCAGCCACCTCAGCGAGGCTTCCCCGGCCCAGGGAGGGTCACACTTCTTTGCCATGAGCACCTTGATCTTTCCCCAGGCCCCTGGCCATCAGGGAAACCACCAGCAGTTGATTTAGCTGGGTCAGGCCAGAATGGCATTTGTTTGCATTGTTTCAGTATTAAAACTGAGCTTGAAGGAGGGTTTTTTAGCTGCTGCCAGTAACTGAACACTGCTGTAACACACAGCATCACCAAAATGAGAACGGGTCAGGTACCAAAGCTGTTGACAATGCTCAGCTGTACTGAATCCATCAAGAATTACAGAATCATACAAGGTTTGGGCTGCTCAAAGCACAGCCCAACTTTCTCCTGAAAGGGATGGAGAAAACCAAGGGCATTTTTTTTTCATTGTTCATTTTCATTATTTTTTCAAGTTCAGAGAGAAAAAATGACCCTTCTATTGAAGAAGCTTTTTCTGATGAGCATTTCAGTGAAAAACGGGAAGAAGCCAGAGATGCAGCATCCTGCCAGTGGGAACTTGCTGCAGGGCTTGGCTGTGCCATGGCCCATCAGCCACCCAGCCCCTCGTGGAAAGCACCAAAGGGACCACAATGACAGGGCAATGTAAGGAAAGGAAAAAAAGACAAAAAAAAAAAAAGCACATAAGACTCAGGCTGGACGACAAGGAAATTGTTTATTTCCAGGTCCCAGAAAGACCTTGAAAAAAAAAAAAGATAAATAACAAGGGTGAGGAAATCAACCTTCTAATTTCATCTGGGTGGAGAAACAAAACCGAAGTGACTCCGTGGGACACGGTGGCAGCTGCCAGCTCCCCCTGCGGGGGCGGGCAGGGGGCGCGGGCACCGCGCTGCTCCTCCCGAATTTACAGGGACAGAAAGGAAAACGCGGGCGTGAGTGCATGCGGAGCACGGGCTGCTCGGGGATGGGAGGGGTGCTAAACACCTACCCTGTCAGACCCCATCTGCTAGGACAGAGCCCTGCTATTGCACAACACTTGGCTAGAGGAAGGGCCAGCGCCCAGGGGGCTCAGCTCTGCAGCCCAGAGGGAAAAACATGAACACATTCCTGAGGAAAGAGAGGGATTTCTCCGTTCTCCTGCTTGGAGGTGCCAGGTGCCACGTGCTCGGGATGGTGTGGCCAGAGCTGGCACTCGAGGGCCCTGCTGCCTCCCCAGCATCATCATCACAGTGAACCAGCAGCACGCCGGGCGCAGGCGCCAGCCACAGCATCGGCGCCTCCTCGGGGGGACCAGAGAGGCCATGAGGGGCTCCTGGTGCCAGCGTGAGCCCAGCGGGGCTCTGCACAGGTGGCAGTGGGCAGGAGCAGCTGAGGGCAGGCACTGGGTCCTGTCCCTCTCTGCAGCCAAAGGAGCAACGCCAGCAGCCGGGAAGCAACACACAGTAAAGAAATGGACACGCATGTACATCTGCAGTTAAACCTTCCCCAAAGAGAGAAAACAGTGGCTGTAGTTAAACTAAAAGGACAAACCCAATGACAAGCCCAGGATGTGCCAGGCCTTGGGAGACCGTATCAGTTACCTATCAATGATATAATTGATTTTTTCCCAACGTGAACAGATAAGGAGCTGCACCAGCCAGGATGGCCGGAGGTGCTGTGCAAGGACATCACTCCACAGGCTGTTCAGTTTTCCCTGCGGTAGTTGGCAGGCTGGGAAGGCACTGGGCACCCAGTGCTTTCCTCCAGCATCATCTGCAGCCTAAGGAGCAATGGCACATCCCACTGGCACCTTCCTCACCTGCCTCCCAAGCCCAGGAATTACATGCAAAAGCAGTCCTGCTGGGAGCTCATGCTGGTTTGCTGCAGGACACTGTGCTGGGCTGGGGACACCCTGGGCATCCCAAGGTGCCACAGATGTGCTGCCCAACCTGCAGCCAGCTCTGCCCCAGAGCTGTGCCAGCAGGTTCTGGCTGCA
The DNA here is from genome assembly GCA_024865655.1 of Emberiza elegans. Classification (NCBI taxonomy): domain Eukaryota; kingdom Metazoa; phylum Chordata; class Aves; order Passeriformes; family Fringillidae; genus Emberiza; species Emberiza elegans. Next base: position 18,410,190 of record JALJVW010000129.1, read on the forward strand.
CACACATCCCCTGGGATGGCTGTTCTGTTGCTAATGGTGATGCTCTGCTGTCAGGCGGGTGCAAGCAGGAATTATTCTTCCCAGCCAGGGGCCGGGGTTCTCCTGCACCCTGCAGCAAGGTCTCCCATGGGATGCAGCTCTTCCCCAGCCACTGTGGGCCAGGGAGCACTGACATCCTGCCTGCTGCCCTCTGCAGCTCACACCATTTGGTGACAGCCAGTGCCTGGCTGGGAGCCCTGCAAACCCCAGGTCCTGTGTGAGGGGCTGGCAGAGCCCACCTGGGGGTGGTGCTCTGGTGGCACTGCCCAGCACCACAGCTGCTCTGTGGCCCAGGCCACAGCATCGTGCCTTGGTGATGGGTGGGACATCCCTGTCTGCCACTGGGGCTGTGGGGCACACCAGGACTTCACAGACAAGGTCTGCCGTGCAGGGAGCGTTGGGGAGCCCCTTCACATCACCAGGCAGGGGTGAAGCGCTTGGCAGCGCGGAAGGGAAAGCTGTGAGCAGCCGTTGTGCAGGATGCGATCCCAGCGTGGCATCCTCCCTCCAACACCGTGCCCGCAGCCGGGGGCTGCCGAGAGCCCCACGGGGAGCAGCGGGAAGGAAGACTTCAAACAGCAAGTAAACTTAGGAGGGGAAAATCTGAACAGAAGTTAAAAGCTTGTTTCCCTCAGCAAGGTAAGCTCTTAAAGAAATCAAAGCTCTTTAAATGCTCTGACTCAAGTGACAAAAACAATTTAGACAACAAAAGGCTCCCGGTTTGCTCTTCCTCTCCTGGATGGGGATCACCGAACAGATCTATTTAAATGATAATTTGTGGGGGAGAAACCCTCTCCAAACCCTCTCGAATTAGATTTTCTCCTTCTTCAGTCAATGCGTAGGGCTTTAATGGAGACTGGCTTTGAGGAGATGAGGACACCCCGGCGGCTCCTGCGGGCTCCCCGCGCGGGTGCGGAGCCCACCCAGGAGCAGTGCCCCGGTGCAGCCTCTCGCCGGCAGCTGTGCAGTCTGGCCCAGGAGCACAGGATGCCCCGGGGCACCTCAGCCTGGAGCCCCGGCCCAGGGGGTGGCCGGAGCCAGGGGCTGCAGGGGCAGCTAGGAGTCCTCGCTGTCCTCGCCGCCCCGGCGCCCCGCGTACAGCGCTGCCAGCTGCCGGAATCGCGGCCCCCAGCCCCCCAGGTAGGAGAAGTCCTGCTCCGAGCCGCTGGACCAGGTGTTGATGGAGCTCAGCGAGGGCACTGGCGAGTCCGAGCCCTCGAAGGCATAGGTCTGGAACGAGTCATAGGGCGGCACAGAGAGGTCCTCGTCCGCCTGCTCCACCTTCCTGCAGATATAGTCTCTGAACACAGAGAAGTCCAGGTCCGGGCTCTGCACCCACTGGGGGAGGGCGTGGAGCTCCGAGGATGGGTTTCTGCCTGGGCCCCCCTCTCCTGGCCCCCCACCTCCATCACCAGCTTTGATCTCGCTGAAGTCGTAGAGGCTGCGCAGGGCTGACATGTCATAGGCCTCTGTGTCCTGCTCACCACCTCCTTCATCATTGTATTTGATGACATTGTCCCTCATGTCCTCGTCCTCCTCAGAGGTCAGGTGGCTCTTGTGGTGCCGCTTCAGCGTGAGGATCAGAAGGACCAGCACTGAAAAGGAACAGACAGTCAGAGGGGTGCAGAGTCTCAGGGATGCTGTGCTCCTGCAGGGACAACCCCTGCTCGGTGGCAGGGGTGGAGGCACAGCACCCCCGGCACAGGGAGCCCTGCCGGGATGCCAGAGGGTTCCCATCACCCAGGCTCATCAAGCAGCAGCCCTGCTGTGTACTGGCTTGGAGAGAGGATGCCCAGGCTCCAGGGCAGACTGGGAGCTTCCCTTGCCATGCAGCGTGACCACCGAGACAGGAGGGAGCGATGGATAAACACACAGCTGGACAGACAAACGGATGGGCTCTGCAGAAGGTGAGCGGGAAAAGGGGGTGCATGACTCACACCCAGCTAAATGCTGGCTGGGTGAATGTGGAGCAGATGGCACAGAGCCTGAGCAGCGAGCCGCAGCTGTGTCCTGGATCATCATCCATTCAGCCCATCACCTTTAAAGCACCAATGTGCACTTTATTTGTCTGGGCAATTAGGCAGAAATTTGTTTGCACTGCGTTGGAAAATGAAACCAGTGTAAAGTGCACCCTGTGGGAAAGGGTTTTCTGAATGGAGATGCAGCAGGAGACAGGGAGTGGAGCCATGCCAAGGAGAGGAAACCTCACCAAACAATGTGCTGCCTCCCATCGGTGTCTGGACAAGCCTTGGAGCCAGCCAGGAGCCAGCTCTGGGGCCAGAGAGGGCTTTCAGCAGCTGCATCCATTAACTGTCCTGTGCTAAACTTGAGGGCACTGCAACACCCCTCATTCAGAGCCCCTTCCCACAAGCACAAGCTCCCCATGCCAGCAAAGCTTGTGCCAGTGTGCCAGTGTCAGGCAGCAGCATTCCCAGGGTACAGGTCCTGCCCTGGGCAGCACTCTGGTTTGACCACAGCCCAGCTCTGCATGCTGCCCACACTCTAACACTGACCTTTTCAGGTGAGAGCACACCTGTGTGCCCCACACCACACGCTGGGGTCACACAGCCCCATCTGCTGTGAGACGCCTGCCGTGGGCACAGCATGGGAGCTGGCAAGCAGCTCTTGGCTCCTGCCTGTCCAGGCAGGGAGCGAGCCAGCAGCTCTCCAGGCTCTGCTGGGCAGCATCACACCTGCCTGGCACAGGGAACTCTGCTCTGCCTGCCTCGTGGAGCCCAGCAGGATGAGCTGTGGCAAACACGGGAGCTTCCCCACTGGTCCCCGAGCAGGGGCTGAGGTTCATGCTCCCCATGCTGCAGCCCCCAGGGAGGAGACAGATGCACAGAAGCTCCGTGCCCACATCCACGTGATGCTGAGGGAGTGGAGCAGGGCCAGGCCAGGCCAGGGAGGGCTCAGGGGACAGGCAGGCACTCACCAACCAGGATGAGGACGCAGACCAGCAGCGCGATGAGGGCACCGGGGCTCAGCGTGGCTGACACCACGTAGGCGGTGCTGTTGCAGGACTGGATGGCCCCGGTGCTGTCACAGCCACACACACGGATGGTCAGGGTCCCTGTGCTGCTCAGGGCTGGGGGGCCGCTGTCCACCACCAGGATGGGGAGCAGGTACACGTCCTGCTCCTGGCGGTTGAAGCCCACTCTCTGCGTGTGCACCGCTGCCGTGTTGTCTGCAGGGAACAAGGAAAACTTCAGCAAAGTCACCCCCACATCATCACAGCCTGCAGCACCTGCCAGGGGCTCCTCCATGCTCTGAGTGAACAGCAGTTATTCCTACACCACCCCCAGCAGCTATCCTGAGAGAGCCTGGGGCCTCCTCCTCCTCCTCTATCACACGGACCCAGCTCATGGCTCCCTGGAACTGCACTGAAGGTATCTTGAGTGCCTGAGCATGGCCAGCTCCACTCCAGCACATTCCCCTTTGCCAGCAGCACCTCAGGACCAGCCTTTGTCACCACACCTGGGAGTGAGCCTGGCACAGCAGCAGCAGCAGCACATGAGTGTCTGAACCACGCTGACAAACAGCGCAGGTGGCACAGAGAGAGGGGAAAAACTTCCAAAAGACCCTCTGAGTCAGATAAAAATCCACTGCTGACATGTACACCAGAACAGACAGGGTCTGCAGGTGGCACTGAGACTGCAAGAGCAGACACTGCTTCTTCCAAAGCCAAAAGCCATGAGTGAATGGTCCTGCCTCAGCCGGAGGGCCAGATACCCCTGTAATCCTCTGTAACTCCTGAAGGAGTAGGCAGAGCTTCTTCCAAGCCTCCCAGCCAAGTCAGGCATCCTCCTCCCCATCTGCTTACACCCTGCTGCTTGAGGGGCTCAGCTGGCACAGCACAACTCGTTAAGATCCCATTAACACAGCCACTTCAGGGGCCCTCCAGGCCCTGGCGCCAGCGATGAACCCAAGGAGCAGCTGCTGCCCACCAGGAGCAGGGAGGGAGGGCAGGGACAGGCACTGACACTGGGACTGGCTCCCTGCTCAGGGGTGCTGCAGGCTGCCAGCCAGCAGCAGCATGGGCAGGATGGCGCTGAACAGCAGGTGACAATTGGAGCCAGGTGTCACAAGCCACTGCCGACTGTCTGCAGCCTTTATCTAATAAACCATGGATTGGCCACTCACAGCAAGGTGCTGCTGTCTACAGACTCTGCTCATCAGAGCTGATTTATGCCAGACCATCCCCTTTCTCTATGAATCAGCCCTTCCATTGGAAAAGACATGTACAGCAGTTCTGGCCCTTGGGCTGCCGCCACCACGGAAATTGCTGTATGGATCGGGGGCTGCACGAGAGCACACAGGGCATGGTGGGGACAGGAGGTGAGCCAGGATGGAAAATCTGCTGGTCAGCCAGGAAAGCAGATCCCAAAGGGTGTGTGTGGCAGCCAGGGCACCGCAGAGCACAGATTCCTGTCCTGTGGGACACCTGCCACTGTGGCTGAGGCTCCTGGAGCAGCGTGTGGCAGCAGCACCATGGCAACTGGGCAGGGGTGTCAGCAGGAACAGGGGAGCACTGGCCCCTGGGGCAAGGAGGCTGGACCAAGTGTGGTGGCAGCAACAGCTCAGAGCTGCCTGTGGCCTGCTAAAGATGAGCTAAAAAAAAATTAATATTGTTATGCTAATCGTTTGCACAAAGGTAATGAGATCTCATTTGGTGCTGGTCCCCCCTCCTTGCTGCAGTGTAGCAGGGGGCTATAAATAACGTTAATGGCACTATCTCAGCAAGAGACCAGGACTAACTCCTAGCTAGTCCAGCTAAAAGCGAGCCTCAGACACCTGGATGGAGTGGGGATAAAACCACAGGACAAAAAGGACAGACCAAAGTGCTGTAAGAGGGCAAGGCTCTGGCCACAGCCCAGGAAGGTCACCATTGCTGTCACTGTCACACCAGGCAGGTCACCAGCCCGGGGCTGGGGTCAGATCCTGGCTCAGAGGATCCCTGAGCACACAGCCCTGCACCTCCTCTGCAGCTCACACAGCGCTTGGGAACTCCCCCAGCTGCTCCTCAGCACTGTGCAAACGCAGGGGTAGCACCAAACCTCTCTGGCAATGCAGCAGGAGGCTGGCAGCTCCCTTCTGTTTACAGGCAGCTCCAGCTCCTGTGAGGGACCTGCGACAAGGCATGCTGTATTTTTAGAAACAGTCTCTAGAAACCAAGGGGAACTGCTCGTGCAAGTGGCAGAGGGGCAGGCACCAACCTCAGCTCAGCCCAGACAGTTTAGGCAGCCTGGCACCACTGAAAAAGAAATACTGCCACCCACCAAGTCAAAATAAAGAACGTGGTAGTTAAATTTAACAGCAGCATGACAGACAGGTCTGCTCAGAGAAACCTCGCCTCGGGAAGGGGCTGAGGGTTTGCCCTGTGACCCAAAACCTGATGCACGGGAGCCACAAAAATCACAGCTACAAATGCTACTTTAAACATCATGGAACGATATTTCATCTCCTGAACAGGGTGGCAGGCGCCCTTCATCCCAGGAGGGAGATTTCAAATGTACAGCAATGAAACCGCTCACCAAGGCTCGACAGCCAGAGCCCAGCCTGGCAGAGACCACCTGCCTCTGGCACTGAAATGGCTCCACCACCTGCCCACCACCCCCTGCCCGCACCACCATGAACTCTTCTCTGCTGGGTGTTTGCACCCCTGTCGCTCACACACTTTGGTGTTCCCCTCTGAGATACTCCAAAAAAAAAGGTGCTCTGCCATACATTTCTAGTCCTTTTGATCACAGATCTGGGGAAATTTTGCCCAGGTCTTGGAATGTGTATCCTGGAAAATGCATCCAAGGCAACCTCCTACAAAACAATTGTCATTTCTCTTGGTGCAGTTGTTTCTTTACATGTGGCTGGCCCACAGCAGCTGCTTTGGGATGTGTCTTGGTGCAGATTTGTTTGCATTGGCACAGCTCAGGCAGCCCTGGCCCCGCAGCCCTCGTGTCTCTTCCTCTGCAGCAGTTTCCTGCCAAATCCATTTCTGGGGTGATGAGCTGAGGAGCAGTGCTTCTCAGGAGCAGCACTGCAATGTGAGCAGACGTTAATCCACAGCTCTCCTGAACAGACGACTCTGGGTCTCCACACTTGGTTTCCTGCCCAGTCCCCACAAAGCTGCACCTTCTGCTGAGGCTGTGCTCAGTGTCCTCTGATGCCCCAATCCAAACCTTTTACTATCACTGCCTTCCTGCTGCACAAATTGACATTTTCTTCGTCGGTTTCCTGCCACCCTCCCTCTGATCACGCAGTGACATTATCCTGTGTTACATCACATCACCTTGTGAGACAGGGCAGGAGATGGCCCCTCTGTCCACCTGAGTAGCAGGACACTGGGCAGGGCAGGAACTGACATGAGCTGAACACACAGGGACTCACCAACACTGCCCTAAGAGGAAACTTTGGAAAGGCAATATACTCTGGTGGTAGCTTAATGTCACTAGGAATAATAAAATAATTAAGTCTCCCAGACTCCCTCTCCAAAGAGACTCTTGGCAGCCTTGAAGATAGAACTAATAAATCCTTCTCATAACTCAATCTCAAACAGCCCTAGCAGACCAGGAGGGGTTTTGATGTCCCTTCCCTCTCCCACACTCACAGGGCCCTGTGAGCACCTGTGTTCCCCCTCTGCAGCAGCCGCCCTGCTGCCCCAGAGCCCGGGACCAGCAGCTCTGTGCAGGAGCACCCGGCTGTGCCTGCGGGCACAGTGCTGCCAGAGCTGTCCCGAGGGAGCAGACCTCCTCCAGCCCCAGCTGGTAGCAGAAACATCCCGCTTTTCCCTTCTGCCTCTTCCCTCTCTCGAGTTCTCTGGGTAGCAGGCCACACACAGCAGCACTGCTGCTCCTTCTCTGTTTGCTCAGCCCCGAGGAGGTTTGCTGCTCTTTTGCACACACACACCCCAACCCTGCCCCAGCCAAACGAGCATCTGTGCTGCTGGTGCTGAGAGGGGCATCCCTGCGGGGCTGCAGGAGGCTTCCTCTATCCTCAGGCAATCCTCAAATCCTAACATTTTGCTTTTGATTGTTAGGATTTTCAGATCTTCTATCACCCATTACATGCTCTTAATGAGACCTGCAGAGAGTTCAGACATCTGCTTGCCGAGCCCTTGAGCCCTGGAGTCAGTAGCTCCATGTGTCACTCCACATTACCTAGCACTCCTTCCAGGTTGCTGGGCTTGGATGCTTTCTACCATCCCTTCCAACACAATTAGCATTTCTTGGAGAACATGATTTCAGGCTTTAATTGCCTTTGATCCTGCTGTAATCAATTTTCTCAGGGCAGAAAGACCCAGCAAAAGGCGAGTTAGGAAACAGGGGATGGTGAATGCCTTTGGAACGGCACCAGTTGGATCTTAACATGGTCAGCTTCTCTAATTCCATCTCTTCCTTTAGTCACTCCATATGATGGGCATCTTCTTCCTGCGTGCTCGCTGTTGTTACCACAGGTGACATTTATTCCTTGTCTGATGAATCAGGAGTTGTGTGAGAGTTCCCTCAGACAGAGCAGAAGCAGGGAAGGAGAGGCACCAACAGGCAACGGCGCTGGTTCCAAAAGCCCAACTTGCCAATTGCCTGTAACTCAGCTACGTGGCTGCAGGGACACCCTTGGTTTTTGCATCTCCAGCCCTGAGCCAGCACAGCTCTGTGCGCCACACCCAGGACCCCGGAGGGAGCCCCAAAAGTGCTGTCCCCACCCTGAGAACAAATCACTCCCCGAGGTGGCTTTCTGGTGCCACAAAGGAGCCAAGTGAAGTAGGTGCAAAGCAAAAGAGAGGATTTAAGCAAGAGCTTAGAGAATCCATCTGTGCTGACATCCATCAGTGTCACTCCTTGGCTGCAAAAGCAATATTTATAAATCACATTTCAAAACTGGCTACAAATTTGTACAAAGAAACAGATGGGCTGGTGGTAGCAGTTTGTCACCACTGATATTCGCACGGGGGAGGAGAGACAAGTGCATGGTGGAGAGGGGTGAATGCAGGAGAGGGAAGCAATGGGGGAACACAAGGGAGGATGCAGCAAGGTCACCTACGAGAGCAGGGGCAAAGGTGAGTGCACCCAGGGCAGCTGATGCACTGGAGAAGGGGGCAGAAATCAACGGGAGGGAGATGGCACCAAGGCCTCCTGTTAGAAATGAGGGGTGCCTCCATCTGCCACAGGCAGCCACCTACCTCCTCTTGCTGTGGAAGACAGCACTGCTCAGCAACTGGGAGGGTCTCCAAACACTCTGGGAATAACCCTGCAGCAACAACATTTGTTTTCCCAAGAGCAGGAGGCGGGAGGTGATGCCAGCTTTTACTCATTTTATGCAGTGTTACACCACACAAAAAGCTCCAGGGATCATTTAGCACAAAGAGTTACCCTGTGCCACGAGAGCCTCATCCCACTCAAGAGAGCAGCAGCTCTGGAGGAGATGGTGGCACACGTGCCCTGCATGTCCTGCAAGGCCAGCCCTTGGGCCACTGCTGGTGGACCCCCACACAGAGCCAGGGAGCCAAGCCAAGCCCCACACACCCCCAGGCACGTGCCCTGGCAGATGAGCAAACAGCAGTGGTGGCTCTGGGGTGGCAGCCTGGCCATGCAGACAGCCTGGCCCAGAGCGCAGAGCCTCACCAGGGGCTGGGCAGGGATGGGCGCCTGGGTGCAGCTCAGCGTGTTCAAGCGCATTTTCATAAGGTTTTCCAAAGAAAGTGAGGGAAGTTAATCGCTGGGTGTGGGGCAAAATCTGGCTGAGGATTAAAGCCTGTTTACATGATAAGAAGCAAAGGTCTTCCGAACAGCTGCCCTTGAGCAGAGGGGGAGGGATCCAGGTCAGGGACAGCTGTGCTGCTCAGGACACAAAGCAATATCCAGCTGTGCTACCATCATATCCGAACCTTTTCCATTTTGACTATCCCTAATAATGCTGAACCAAACTGAGCAAGCAGGATCTTACGTCAGCAGAAGGCTCCTATGATAAGCTCAGAACAAACTAAACCAGGCTTTTGACAGATAAAGCTGCAAAAGCAGAGAAAGAGAATGATTTTAAAAGAAAACCCAACCAAAACCAGAGAAGAATTTCAATGTGATCTGCTGGCCCCAGTGACAAGAACATGCACATGGGCTGGAGAAGGTCCCAGTATCTGCAAGGGACCCTGTTGTACCTACTGCTACAATCAGCACCTAAATTCCCCCTTAAACACCAACCAAAACCAGGAAGCATCCTGATAACTACTTTTCTGGATTGTTACTGTCCACACAAATGCAGCCTGCAAGGTCCAACAGCAGCCAGGCTCAGCCAGCAGAGCCTGCATGGCACCCCACCACTCACAGCAGCATCGAGTCACCCAGGATGAGCTGCTGAGCTCGGGGATGCAGAGAACCCCAGAGCTGCCCAGGGGAACAGACAGGCTCTGCCTCGCTGCCTGTCTCAAAGGAGAGGATGAGAAAACAGAGGAACTGCACCCCAGAGCCACCACCTGACAGGGAATCAGGCTCCGCAGGCTGTGTCCCAGAGAACCCACTGTGGCTGTGGGCTGGCCACAGCATGGCCCCACTGCCTCCCAGGGCTCTGGAGCTGCTCCCATTTGTCAGGGGCACAGGGCTGGCCACCCACATGGCAGCCCCAAGATGACCCACGCTCCAGGATTTACCTTGGAGAGGAATAAATCATAACGCTCAAAATGGGAGCGTGTTCTTCTATAAATCCACATCATCTCCTTGCCTGCAGGCAGGTTGGAGATTTCCCATCAAGAAAGGGACTGAGAGCCCTGAAAATACCAAAGGCTTAACCAGACAGCATGAGAGGAGCTTTGTAGCTGCTTGCAGCGAGGAATAAAGCTGGCAGAGCCTCCTTGAGGAAATCCAAGCTGTTAGCTGATCAGTCCCACCATTTCAGGTCGACAAGAAGCTCTGCAACATGCCCAAAGCACCCAGAGCAGGCACAGAGAGACTGTAAGCCACCTCCCTGTCCATGGCCAGAGGTGCTGCTCAGCCTGAAGGATGCTGGGCCAAGGGTACAGCAGGACTCACCCTGGATATCCAGCAGAGAGAAGTGGTGGTTGTTGGTGGCTTCAGGCGCCAAGGTGAAGTAGAAACGGTGCCCGCTCTGAGGCTCGTCCCGGTCCACAACGCTGATTGTCTGGATCAGCTGCGGGGAGAAGGCACAGGTGAGCACCAGAGCTGCTCCCACAGCCTCTCCCAGGGTCCCACTGCAGGCTCCAGCCAGCAGCATCACCAGCTGCAGCCAGGGAGGGATGAGCCTTCAGCCTTGCCAGTGGGCTCAGGGGGAGCAGCAGAGTGACTCCCACTGGGACAGGGACTGCACACCAAGGCTCTCAGGCAGGAGGGGACAGGTGGGCAAGCTGGCACGAGTCCACAGTGCTGCCTGCAGCCCAAGACCAGGGCTGGGGGACTCTCACTACCTGGCCTGGCTTGGCGTCCTCACACACAGCAGCCTCATAGGGGGTGGCAAGCTCAGGTGGATTGTCATTGACGTCCAGGATTCGGATACGGAGAGAGGCCCTCGACACCTGGGAGTGGTTATCTGAAACAGAAAGAGAAGCAGAGCTTCAGGACAAAGGGACAAGTGCTGCCATCAGAGAGCAAACCCCCTCATGCCCATCTGTCCAGAGCCCATCGTGGCTGCTGCCAGCGCCGCACCTCTGCCTGCCTGTGCACAGACTGTCTGCAGGACAGCAGCGCCTGCAGAGCATGCTTCAGCCTCACTGCACCCTGCAAAGGAAGCCCAGCCACTGGGCTGTGTGCCAAGGAGCCCTGAAACACCACCTGATCCACCCCTGGAAAACTGGAGCAGCCCAAAGCTAGTCACAGCCATAAGGGTCATGAACTGTGCTGCAGCAAAACAGCACCAAGATGGGACAGAAAACTGGGATGTGAGACCCCCCTCTGACCTGGATCCTGATCCATAGGTGCTCAGGACTGGCAGCAACATCTGAGAGCCAGGGAAATGGAGCTGGGATGTGGAACAGCTGCATCAGCCAAGGGCACAGGATGGTGGTGAGATCTGTCTGTCCAGCTCTGCTGTGCCCAGGTGACGCGGGGTCAAATGTGCCCCACTGAGGCACGAGGCTCTTGCCCAGGGACTCAGGCCTCTAATGCTGACACTGGGGTTTTGTTAAACTTAAACACAACATCATCCACCAGCTGGCATTGGGGGGCACACAGTAAGACTGAGGGCAGCCCTGTCACCCTGGCACTCACCAGCCCAGCCTCACACGGGCAGTGGTCCTGGGGACTCCCCTCCTTTGGGGCTCACTCTGCACGTGGGATGGGGCAGCATTTACACCTCCACTCGCTGCAGCGTCACTGAGCTGCACACACACTGCCGAGGGACACCGAGCCCGTGGCACAGGATTATAAATCACTCTGGAGGGCCTGATGTTTGCTGAAGCACCTCATATATCTCCAGAAATGAGAACTCCCTCTTACTCCATCTCCTTTGTTTTACCCAGAGGCTGCACCTGTGACAGAACTAATGCTTCTCTCCACGCTCAGGCAGGAGTTCTGCTGCCTGTTTGTCTATAACATTAATAGTGGCCCCAACTGATCAGGTGGGGGAGGACCCCGGGGAGAGGAGATTTAGCGCCGCTCCATAATTAGCCAGGAATGTAAGCCCCCTCCCCAGAGCTGCCTTCACCCGGTTCTCACGTTATCACTCCCGCTCACCCAGACCAGCTGCTCTGGTGATTAGATAGTTGTTTTTGGGGGAGGGAGGCTGAAGTCGTGACTAAAAGCCTAGAACTATGTGTTATTTTAAAAGGCATATTGGTGCAGTGAAATTGCTTGCAGGAAGAGAGAAAGGGGGAGGCAGCGGGGTGAGAAGGGAGCCCGGGGAGGCGGCGGGGTGTGTGCTTGATGCCCACAAACGAGCAGGAAGAAAAAGGGTTCAGTTCCTGCAAGAAGGAGGATGACAGCGTTTCATCACCCCCTCCTCAACCCACAGGGAAGATGGATAACCATCCCTGCTGCTCAGCTCTGGAGCAGGCTGAGATTGCTGAGAGAAAGATGAGAAAAGGCAGAAGAGAGGAGAGGAGAGGAGAGGAGAGGAGAGGAGGAGAGGGAGAGGGGGAGGGGAGAGGAGAGGGAGGAGGGAGAGGAGAGGAGAGGGAGGGAGAGGAGAGGAGAGGAGAGGAGAGGAGAGGAGAGGAGAAAGGAGGAAGAAAGGAGGAAGAATCCAGGACCCCAGCTCTTCCCCTTCCTAACTGTAACCCAGAGGAGGAGCTGCTCCCTTAGTGCCCCACAGTGCGGGAGCCAGCTGTGAGCAGGAGCCCATCCCAGCCCTGCAGACCCAGGAACTGCTGGGATGGTGCGTGCCAGCTCTAGATGTCCAGGTGATCCTGAGCAAAGCAGTTTCTCTTCGAGCCCACCTCCCCCAGCCCTGGGGAGGGATGTGAGCAGCGTGTTCAGAGCCAGGCAGGAGCACAGGGGTCACATCCCTGCCTGGGCACAGAGCTGGGCACCTGCACCCTCCCCTCCCCAGCCAGGGCTCACGTCCTGCTTCCCTGGGCACAGCTCTGAGACAGTGACCTTTCCAAATGCACCCTGTCACACAGAAACTCTCCTTCTGCCCTTCCAAAACTGCTGAAGCCTGAGGCTCGTGCTCGCTCCTGGCTCAGTGACGGGGTCAAAATTTGACGTGTGCAGGTACATCGAGGTTAGAAAGGCAACTGCTGCACTCTTGTCTACCTTTCCAGTGAGGCACACATCAGCTTCTTTTTATTTTGGCTGTACAATGTATATTTGAAGGCTTCTCAGTGCTTTATCAACTTCCCTCATCCTTTGAGCCAGTACCTGGATTTACGTGTGGAAAAAAATGAAAAATGGTTGGATGTATTTGAAAGAAGTTATCTTCAAAACACCTGAAATAAGTTTTTTGTTACAGTGGCATAAACTGATATTACGATGGTCAGAAGTGTGATTGAGATAGTTGGAGCTCACCTGTGATGAAAGGCACAAGGCACTCAGCTAACACAGGACTCACATCTGCGAGCTCAGAAACTCTGGCAGTGCTGTGTGCACGCACCCAAAATGCCCCAGCACGGGGGCAAAGGCTCAGCAGGCAGGTCCCAGGGCCAGAAGGAGAAGTGGATGGAGGTGGATGAGGCTGTGGCGTGGCTGCTGCAGGCACCTGCCCTCGCAGGGCTCACCTGGCCCGTGACAGAGGCGAGGGCAGCACGTGCTGGCGGAGGGCAAGCGGAAGGGAAAAGAACCATCTTCCATTGCAGCCTCTCTCCTCGGTATTCCAGCTCAGCTGACTGACATGCAAATTAGTTTAATTATTTCTTCTTCTAAAATAAATTATATTTTGCAGTGGCTGCAATATGTTGTGTCAGGCAAAATTACATTCAATATTTTTAAACTAATTGATGTCAGCCTTGAGAAAACCTGATTGACAGCAGAGAGAAAACTAGGCTGCTACCTAAACGCTTCCCTAAATTAAAATTAAACATGCCGTTTTTCTGCATTTCCTTCAGGAGTTGGAATGCTATTAATCTGAAAAGACTGAGGAAAGAGACATGGAAAACACACAGAACAAGAGGGAGATGCTGGGAGCACAGCCGTGCAGTATGGGAGCTCCAGGCTGGTGACTGGCAGCTGCCTTTGCCAACATGGGAGGAATTATTTCAGAGCCACTGGAGCTGCTGTGCGTGGGGGACAGAGCTGTGCCCAGTGCTTCCACGCTGCTGCGTCTGTGCCTGCCTCAGCACGGCCACCAGCGTGGCTCAGGGCTCAGCCAGACACCCTGCCCAGGTGCCACGCAGCAGAACAGGCAGCACTGGGACGGGGCTGGCAGGGATGGGACAGGCAGTGCCAGGATTCTGGAGCAGGAGATGGTCACAGTCCTGCTGCACAGTGACCCCCAGGCCAAGAGTTGAATGCTTCAGGGGGGTCTTCATCCACATCCCAGAGTATTTCCTTATTTAATTAATCATGTAAGTAAGTAATCTCAACAGGACAATATTCTCCTCTTCAATATTCAGAAGCAAAACAACAACTTGGCCTCTCCCTGAGCTGCAGACAGCTGAGTGCTCACAGGACTGACACCGAGCAGCTCTGGGCAATGGCTGTAGCTCTGCAGCAGCTCCCGGGGATGGGAAGGGATTGGCAGTGCTTGGTCACCCCTGCTGTGGCAGGAGAGGAGGGGACTTGTGGCTTCTGCTGTGCCAGGATCCAGCCCTTACTCCTCCAGACCCTCGCACAATCTCACAATAAAACACTTTGCATTTTTACACACAAACAACTCCTGTGGAGCCCCAAATCCAGCAAATGCCATGTTCCCTTCTCCCCACACACACCCCAAAGTGCTCAGCAGCTTCTCTGGGTCTGAGGGGAGCCCAGGGGAGCATGGGCTGCCACATGCAGCTGCAGCACCTGGAGCAGCCCAGCTCAGGGACACTGCTGGGCACAGCATCCAATCTGCTCTTCTGTGCGGAGTCCAAATTGGTACAATACTGAATTCAAAATTTTTACATTAGTCAGGAAGACAGAAGAGGCAGGAGTGGAATTTATTTCCTCACTATCTCAGCAAACTGGGAGAAGAAAATGCAGAGCAGAAGACTGGGATGTGCCACTCTGCTCTCCAGCCCCGATGCCACGGCGCTGGGGCACAGGGTGGGTTTGGAGCTGTTGCGCAGCTCCTGCCTGCAAACCAGAGTGCTGCCGCCAAGGACAGAGCAGGGACATGCCAGGGGTGTGACTGGTCTGACAGGTGGCTGTATCAGAGGCTGGAGCTGGAAACGTGGCTCCCAGCTGAGGGGAAGCAAAGTGGAAGCAGCAGTTAAGCCAAGTAACATAAATGGCTCTCACCTCTCCTGAGTCCTGCCCAAACTCAGCAGCATGAGAGTCATTAAATTGCATCCAAACACAATGCTCTGATTAAAGCCAGTCTCCAGCAGGAAGATTTATCATCTCAATTACCAGCAGTGGACACAGCAGTCAAGGCCTCATCATTTTACATGAGCAAAGAGGAAAACAGGAAGAGAATCACTAATATTAGCCCAAGGAAGGTAAACAGCTTGCAAGGGAGATGAAGATTTATCTGTGGAAACGCTTGGCCTGGTCCCAGGCCAGATTAGCCGAGCAGCCCCCGTGCCTCCTGCTGGCTGCCATGCTGCAGGCCAAGCACTCTGCTGGTGCTGGGCAGCTCCTGCTGGGGGACAGAGCTGCCCTGGCTCCTCCTGCACCACTGGGGAGCCCAGAGAGCTCACGGGCACAGCCTGGCTCCTTCTGCAGCTTTTCTTTCTGCTTACAGGGGTAAATACACCCTGACATCCACAGGTGGGAAATAACCTGGACACGGGCTCTGCTGCAGCACTGGGTGCCAGACAGGGCTCTCCAGGGAGGGGGCACAGCTCCTGTTTGGAGCTGCTGAGCCCCACAGGCTGCCTGTGGGAACAAGGGTTGCCAGTGGGGCTGGGCAATGGCACAGAGTGGGGCTGGGCAGTGGCACAGAGTGGGGCTGGCAGTGACACAGACAGTGGGGCTGGGAAGGGACACAGAGTGGGGCTGGCAGTGGCACAGACAGTGGGGCTGGGAAGGGACACAGAGTGGGGCTGGCAGTGGCACAGACAGTGGGGCTGGGAAGGGACACAGAGTGGGGCTGGCAGTGGCACAGACAGTGGGGCTGGGCAGTGACACAGACAGTGGGGCTGGGCAGTGGCACAGACAGTGGGGCTGGCAGTGGCACAGACAGTGGGGCTGGCAGTGGCACAGACAGTGGGGCTGGGCAGTGACACAGACAGTGGGGCTGGCAGTGACACAGAGTGGGGCTGGCAGTGGCACAGACAGTGGGGCTGGGCAGTGACACAGACAGTGGGGCTGGCAGTGACACAGAGTGGGGCTGGGAAGGGACACAGAGTGGGGCTGGGAAGGGACACAGAGTGGGGCTGGCAGTGACACAGACAGTGGGGCTGGGCAGTGACACAGAGTGGGGCTGGGAAGGGACACAGAGTGGGGCTGGGAAGGGACACAGAGTGGGGCTGGCAGTGACACAGACAGTGGGGCTGGGCAGTGACACAGACAGTGGGGCTGGCAGTGACACAGAGTGGGGCTGGCAGTGGCACAGACAGTGGGGCTGGCAGTGACACAGACAGTGGGGCTGGCAGTGGCACAGACAGTGGGGCTGGGAAGGGACACAGAGTGGGGCTGGGAAGGGACACAGAGTGGGGCTGGCAGTGACACAGACAGTGGGGCTGGGCAGTGACACAGACAGTGGGGCTGGCAGTGGCACAGACAGTGGGGCTGGGCAGTGACACAGACAGTGGGGCTGGCAGTGGCACAGACAGTGGGGCTGGGCAGTGGCACAGACAGTGGGGCTGGCAGTGACACAGACAGTGGGGCTGGCAGTGACACAGAGTGGGGCTGGCAGTGGCACAGACAGTGGGGCTGGGCAGTGGCACAGACAGTGGGGCTGGGCAGTGGCACAGAGTGGGGCTGGGAAGGGACACAGAGTGGGGCTGGCAGTGGCACAGACAGTGGGGCTGGGCAGTGACACAGAGTGGGGCTGGCAGTGACACAGACAGTGGGGCTGGCAGTGATACAGACAGTGGGGCTGGGCAGTGGCACAGACAGTGGGGCTGGGCAGTGGCACAGAGTGGGGCTGGCAGTGACACAGACAGTGGGGCTGGGCAGTGGCACAGACAGTGGGGCTGGCAGTGACACAGAGTGGGGCTGGGCAGTGACACAGAGTGGGGCTGGCAGTGGCACAGACAGTGGGGCTGGCAGTGACACAGAGTGGGGCTGGCAGTGGCACAGACAGTGGGGCTGGCAGTGACACAGAGTGGGGCTGGGCAGTGGCACAGACAGTGGGGCTGGCAGTGACACAGAGTGGGGCTGGGCAGTGGCACAGACAGTGGGGCTGGCAGTGACACAGACAGTGGGGCTGGCAGTGACACAGAGTGGGGCTGGCAGTGACACAGAGTGGGGCTGGGCAGTGACACAGACAGTGGGGCTGGCAGTGACACAGAGTGGGGCTGGCAGTGACACAGACAGTGGGGCTGGCTGTCCTTCAGCCTGCAGGGGTCAAACCCTGCCCAGGACAGCCTTGACAGCAGACCAGGAGGCCACAGGGATGCAACATCTTGTTGCAATGCACTCCAGGCCATGTTACTGGTGCCATGGGAATCAAGTGAGCCCTGGCACCATGGGAATTCAGTGGGTACAGTTTCCCACCAGCCCCAACGAGCTGAGGCACCAGGCACAATCCTGAGCAGCAGGACTCCCACTGGGTTTGTTCCACTCCTCCTGCCAAGTTTACATCTCACTGAGGAAAGAGGCTGTGTGACCACTTGCCTCTGATGGCGTTGGTGATGTCCAGCCCTGTGGCATCCAGCTGCACCCCACAAGCCCATGGTGAGCACCACAGACACCTGTGTGCCAGGCACTGCACTGCTGGGTGTGCTGCCCCAGCCCCCACTCCCACTCCAGGGCTGATCCCACTGCACCAGGCACATCCTGACAGCTGCTGCACAGCCCTGCTCCCAAACCCCTCCATCACTCACAAGGCTGTACCTTTACAACTGCCCTTTCCACCAGAGGATCCAGACATAAATTGTACTTTAAATTCAATATCAGTCATTAATATTTCATGATTACAAAACGTTAAGGATAATGTCACTGGGAAGAATGTCTGGGCAGCTAAAACGGATGAGTCAGAGCTCACCATGGGAGAAGTCAGAGCACTGAAGAGTCTCCCTGGCTTTTGAAGCAATCCAGCCTGACAGGCTTCCCTGCCAG
Organism: Emberiza elegans; assembly: GCA_024865655.1. Taxonomy (NCBI): domain Eukaryota; kingdom Metazoa; phylum Chordata; class Aves; order Passeriformes; family Fringillidae; genus Emberiza; species Emberiza elegans. Next base: position 18,427,970 of record JALJVW010000129.1, read on the forward strand.
AGGGGAGCTGCAGCATTTACTGACTTGTTCTGAAATCCTAGCCACAGCGTGTAAATATTGTCCTTCTGATTCTTGTCACCTCACGTTTGCTCTGGATGCTGAGTTGTGCTGCAATGCTGCCACCCCCCCTCCCTGCAGAGCCTCCCCATGGAGCCCCCAGCACAGGTCACAGCAGGACTGCCCTCCCTGGGATGTGACCAGGCAGGGCTGACAGCAGTGCCACAGCCAGGGAGTGCAGGGGTCACTCCCACCACCCAGCACAGAGCTTTGGCACAGGGATGCACCACGGAGCCACAGATATCCCTTCTGGGCACTGGGGGTCTGGCCAGGGCCACTGACCCTTCCTCTCCCAGGGCTACAGGGCCTGTGTCCTCACCTGGCCAGAGTGGGTGGCAGGATGTGACCTCTGGGACCCAAGTCAGGCCTTGACCTGGCTCCTTGAACATGAACACTCAAAAATGAGCAGAGAAACACTCAGAGCAAAGCCTGGAGAAGGCTCCTGCACACAGACAGACAGGCCCTGGCACATGTCAGAGGGGTAAGGAGGTGCTCTGCAGCCACAGCAGCTCCCTGGTACCCACTGCAGGGCAGGGGCAGAGCACAGCAGGGCCCAGGCTACCCTGGTGACTTGCACCTCCAAAATGTGGATAACTTTGAAAAATATGGCAACGTTTCCCAGCGTGATGCCTGGAACATTCTGCTCCCACAGTCCCTTCCCACTGGTGCACCCCAGGACCTCCCACCCAAGCACACAGGAGGCATCCAGAGCTCCACAGCCAGGTGCAGGTACAGTCTGTGAATCCCAAACACCGAGAGCTCTGGCAGAAGCAAGTGCTGACAGTCCTGTGGTGCCACAGGGCTCCAGCTGAGGGGACATCCAATCCCCCAGGGCACAGGACTGATGTGGGGGAGGCAGTGATGCGAGCACAGCCCCCGGGGAGCCCCCGGTGCTGCTCAGCAGGTGTGAGTGCAGGCAGCAAGCTGTGCAGGGATGACTGGCAGAGATGGCGCAGAGATAACACAAATTTGATTAGTGTTCATCAAATACACTATTCGACCATGCTCCCTTATTAATGCTCAGCTCAGGAAGAGTATTTTTAGGTTGTCTAGGGAGATGTCAGACTCAGTGCTGCTGCATTTATTTTTCTTTTTTACTTCGGTGTTGATTAACACTCGCGTCTTGGCCACCCCTGCAATGGCAGCCCCCAGATTCCTCCTCCTGCCCCACAGAGCATTCCTGCATCTCACCTGCCTCCATGGCCAGGACAGTGATGTTGTGCCACCCTGCTGTCTCCCGGTCCAGGACCTTTCCTGTCACAATTGCCCCCGTTTTGGCATCGATGTCGAAGATCCTCTCGGCGTCCGTGCTGCGGTCGATGGCGTACCTGCCACCAGGCAAAAGGGAAACCATGAGCAGCTGGAGGTGCCCAGCCCACACTTACCAGCCGCCCCAGGGGTACTGGAATCCAACACCACAGGCCCTGTGTCACTGCTCTCCTTGTCCTCGGTTGCAGCATGGTACAGGAAGGCCACGTTTCTACCAGGCTGCAAGCCCAGAGCCTTCCACTAAAATCAAAGTGTGGCTTTTGGTGCATAAAGTGGAGCTGTGCACAGACTTCGGACAAGGGGAAAAACCTGCTCTGATGGGAACACTATGCTTTGGATAGACAGAGCAATACAAAAATTGTGGGCTGTAACTTCGCCCGTGACTCTGGGAAGCTTCAGTGCTGTAGGTTCAGGAAAAGCACGAACCAAACTGAAGGTGGGCACCCCTGCTCGAGGAACCCATCCCACCTAACACCCTCTCTGCTGCTCCTGCCACTGCATCCCCAGGTGAGACACCCAGAGGGCAGGGCACAGTGGGCTGTAAGCCACAGCTGCACACACCTCAACTGCAGCTACAGCTGGCACAAAGCACAGGGTCTGGACTGACCATGTGCAACTGGTGCAGCAGTCCTGGCAGCAGAGCAGTGGGCAGCAGCCAGCATCCCCCCATCAACACAGCACATCACGCCAGCAGCCCCAAGATTTGCCCTGTTTTGAGCTTCCTGTCCCACAAGGAACAGGCTGATGAGCTCCTCCAGCTGCTCAGCAGAGACCCATCACAGGCAGCTCTCACTCTGCTCATTCTGCTGCTTCAGTGCTGCCCCAAACAGCCCCTCCTGAGGGTGGAACCCACATAGTCCCTGGGCCACCCCCAGAGAGCACAACTCCCACTTCTCCCCAGGGGCAGCCCCACAGCTCACGAGGCGTCAGACACCAGGTTTGGCCCTGAGCCTTCACCAGGATGCCACAAATCCATGTCCCAGCTGTCTGTCCTGCATTTCCAGCCATTACACGTGGAATGGAGCAAAGCAAGAGTAAATTGGGGCACAATGAGGTGTGAGCTCCTGAAGGAAAGTCTGCTCCAGCTGAGGCTGTTGAGCACAGCCATAGCACAAATAACACAAACCAGCACTGCAATCAGAATTAGAAATCCAGAAGGCCTGCAAATCACAAACAATACAGCATAATGTTATTGTGTACAGCATCTTTCACACACACTGAATCCCAGAGTGCTTCACAGAATTAAATAATACAAGACAGCAAAGAGTACAAAGGATAAATTACCAAAAGCAGGGCTGTGAATAAATTAAAGCCTTCAGTCACATGTCCAACCACAGAAGGAAGATAAATGTAGGGACAAAGCAAACTGGAAAGCTGGTGAGGTAGGACTGAGAGGCCACAGTGGACAGGAGCAGAGCAGGACAGGCTCCAGGCTAGCAGCAGGTTCAGGACAGGGGAAGTGTTCCATGTGCTGCAGAGCAGTTTTCCAGCTGTGGGTCCATCACCCACACGCCAAGGAACATCAGCTCACCTTCTTCATGACCCTGTGCTGCTCTGCCCCATGCCCTGGGAGGGGACCAGCTGCAGGTGGGAGTGCCTCTGGCAGAGCCCCTGCCCATCCACACAGCTCCAGATCTGGTGGAGGCACACAAAAAGGCATTCCTACAGTTTAACATGTTATACAGTACCAGATTACATTTCCTAGCTCTCTCCCTTTCAGACAGATGGGGAGATGAGAGAGTAAATACAACAGCACTTGCTTGTAGCCAAATAAAAACATTCAAAAGTCACTATCTAAATTCACTTGCACCCAGCCACCATCTAGTATTTATGCAGCTGAATTCCTCCTACCCCCTTGCATCCAGAGGTGATGGACATCTCTCACACAAAGCCAGGTACAAGCTGATGTATCTCAAAACCAGCTACCAGGGACTGCCTGCATTTTCTGCCCCAACTCCCAGCTGGCAGCAGAGCTTTTACAGGCACACAGCCAACTCCAAAAGGGACAGTGACACTGTCTTGGCATGTACTGCAGCCTCTCATCCACTCTCTGCTCACTCACCGCAAAGGAAAATGAGAGGTACGGCCACTCTGAATTGTACAAATCAGTCCAGTGTTCTGCTGGAAAGAGGAACACAAACTGGGATGACAGCACCTGATACCTTTCCAGTAGCATAACCGGTTCTACATAACTGCTTCCATTGCTCTCCCACACCCCCTGACCTCAAACATGTCCTGCCTCCCACTCCACTTTTTCATGCTGTTAAGTTCAAGATGGCACTTCACCCTCCCCATGGCTTCCCTGCCTCCTGGATAAGCACATGCCTGTTTTGATCACACTTCTGAAAAAAAAAATTAACAGAGAAAATCCCAGTTAGTGATGGGAGACACCTCCAAGCCTGGACACATCTGACAGGGCTGCCTGCCCAGCCAGAGGGCAGGAGGATGGCAGGGAGTGTTCAGGGTAATGCCGCTGGATCCTGTCCTTATGCTTCTCATAGCTTTGCTGCTGAGGATGTCCTGTCCCTAATGAACGGTCTGTTGGGCACATGCTGCCTGTGCACAAACCAAGCCACAACTCTGATCCCTTTGCCACCACTGCCACAGAGAAATGTCACCTTCTCAGCATGCCCCAGGGAAGGAGACAGAGCTCAGCACAGTGCCAGGGCAGGGCTGACTCTGCTGCCACTCACTGTGACTGTGGAGGTGGCCAGTCCAGCTGGGTCTGCAGCTCCCAGTGGAGTGCTGGGCTGCTGTGGGAGCTGGGGACTGGGAGGGGGGCACAGGGATGTCCATCAAGCCCTGCAAGCCACAGCCATGAGCTGCTCAGAGCTGCAGATCTCACAGCAGAGCTCACCTTCCAACAGCTTCCACCTCATCCCATGCTGGAGTCAGCAGGGCTTTGCTGTGCTCACTCCCATCATTTGTGCAACACAACCTTCACCACCAGCCTCTCCACCTCTACTCCAGCTTCATATTCACCCACCCCACTGCAGTCCAGCAGTGCTTCTCACCCGGGAAGAGGCAGCATTTAATCCCTCCTCCTCCAGGTGCTCAGAGACAGGACCTGTGCTCATGTCTCCTGCAGCTGGCTGGTGCTCTGGAACTGCAGTCCCCAGCTCTGATTGGGATGCAGACCTTGTACTCCATTTCCCTCTCTTCCTGCTGGCACTGCCTTGCTGGTCTGGATGTTACAAGTGACTGTTTAATTTCGACAGCTTTCCCCGTGCTCATCTTTCCCATGAATGCGTTTCTCAAGCAGTTTGTTTCACTTTTCCCCTGAACACAACAAGAAGCACATTTTATGCCATGTGTTTTGTTAATAGGGAGCTTTTCAAACACTGTATGAAAAGCTTTTTGTTGTGTTTGTTTTTTCCTTCTCTCCCTTTTGTATTGAAGCAGGTTGTAGTTCTTGCTGTGCTGTTGGAGTCTATAAAATGCCCATGTCCAACACGTGTCTCCAGATTTTGTGAATGCCAAACAAGAATATCTCTGAGAACCTTAAATCCCAAGCAACATCTTCCCAGTGCTGATAAAGCCTGGAATGCACACAATCAGAGCACAGGCTCCCACTGCAGAGAGAGAAACAAAAGGCTCCCATACAAACAGCCTCACACACACAGACAGTCTATCACTGTATTACTTCATACAATGGCTCAGCTGAGAAAAACTGCACTATGCCCAGAAAACACACAGCTAAAGCCAAAAAGCCAACTGGAAACTAATTTTTTTTTTTTCTGAAAAGAAACAGTTCCCGCCTTTCATAGGGAAAAAAACCCAGGGATGGAATAAAATAAAAACAACAGGACCTTTAGGAAGGCATTTCCCACACTGGTACCACAGAAGGTTTAGTGCCCCACAGAGGGTTCATAGAGCTGCTTGGCCATGCTGAGCTCAGCACAGCTCCCTGCTCAGGCACTGCTGTCACTGGGAGGGTGCCCTTCTCTGCGAGATGGGCTGATCTCCAGGGGCCTCCTCACAGCCAAGGCAAGCAGCTGCCAGGGGCTCTGCAGGCAGCAGAGTGAGCTCCGTGCAGCTGGAGTGAGGCAGTGAGGAGGTGCCTCAGGGACACCCCTTCAATCCTCACATCTTTGTGACAGGTCACTGAGACCCAGGGCAGCCTCTGGGAAGGGATTTGTTCTCAAACCAAGCCGCTGCATCCCGTGGATCACCAGGAAGGCAGGGGAACATCAGGCTGGAATGTGCCTCTAGCAGCTGCTTTGGGCAGTGCAGCAGGGTTGCACAGCCTTGTTCTTGCTGGCCTGGGGCTGAAAACAAAAAGCCAAGGGCACCTCCCTTCCCGTTTGGCTAAAAATACCTCCTAAACCTCGTTACTGGCAGCCTGGTGTCAGCAGGACCTGGAAACCCTGACGGAGCTGATTTCTGCTCTGCTGTCTCCGGCAATCCTTGTTCTTTCCTGCCTCAAGGGGAGAGTGCATCTCGCTGTGACAGAAGTGGTGGCTGTCCCCTGTCCACAGACCCGAGTCCGGAGAGCAGCCCCTGCAGGAGCACAGCCCTGCCTCTGCTCCCAGATGGAGCAGGAGGCAGATGAGGAGCAGGAAGTTAAAGGGATCCACTGAACTGCAGCATCTTCAAAGGGCTCATACCAACTTCAAGGCAGCGAGGATCACATGCTGGTCATGCCGTCAGGACCAGGTGCTCTCTGATGTATCAGAGGTGAAGTACAAGTGCTGGCTTCTTGTGACTGAACTTCTGAGCACACACTTGAAACGAGAGGGGACTCAGTGCCTCTCCTGCTGACGGGGTAGTGTCACATCCTGGTGCTGCAGGGTGCTGGCATTAATGTCTGTGCACTGCTTTGAAGCTGTTAACAGCTGCCTACGCAGCAAAGTATTTTATTAAATTACCTGGCTAGCCGGAGGACAGGGAAGCAGGAGAGATCCAACTCTACCTTCCTCTTGCATTGGTGCTGCATCAGCACGACCAACAGCAACCTGCAGCTCCACCTGGTACGTGTTAAATGTCTGTGAAGGCTCACCCTGCTGCACTGCCACCGCTCATGACAGCAGGGACTGCAGCACCAGGCACTGAAGGGATGGACCAAGTCCCACAGGGCAGCACGGGGGACACAGGATGAGCTACCTGCCTGGGGATAGCTGGAGGCAGGACACGAATTTGAATGCATCAGCCCTGACAAGGGAAAACACATGGCAATTCCCAAATGGCAATTCCCAAGCTGCAGCAGATGCCTGGGAGTCCTGTTGGCTGGGTCCTTGTGTCTGAGCACGAGGCATTGCCTTGCCAGCACTGAGCTCGCTGCAGGAGAGGCTCCCAAAGCGAAGTTTGGGCTCTCACCATCTCTCATTCCTGCCCAGTATTTGAATCTGCTTCTCTCTGGTCCAAGTCTCCAGTGCCTTCTGTACAGCACTAAGAGCTTCCCTTCACTGCTTTCTTTTGGTCTGTCTGCAAACAATGCAGCAAGCTCCACAGGGAAGCAGCACAAAGAAGAAGAAAAAGCAAGAATAAGAATAGTTCTGTCCCCAAGGTCCCTTTTCTACAATTACAGATCAGAAAGTAAAATCTATGTTCTGCAGCACTGCTAGAAACAGTCAAGTGAAAAAGCACAGGCACATGTGCACACACACAGGTATGTGGACACAGCACTCTCCTGCAGGGTGTGTGCTGACAGACACATGTGCTCAGGGGCAACAAAAAATAAATCAGACACGTCGCCTGACTGGAGAGGGACTGGAGAGTCACAGGATGAGGTGAGCAGAGGTATGTTGAGAACACATTCAGCACTCAGCAGCCACTAGTGCAAGTGGTGCAGCACTCACATACACAGTTCCTGGCACACCAAGGCTGATTTCAGTCACATTCCCCCCAAAGTCAACTTGGAGCATCCAGCTTTGTGACACAGTACTCTCTGCTAGCTGCCAGGCATCTGTAGATGGCAGCTTTCCATGTGCAAATGCATTTCTGAGCTTTCTAATCATCAGAGTCTTTGTTTGCATGAGGATCAGGAGATCCTCCTCACCCCACCATGAAACGGAAACCCGCGGCTGCACAGCACCGAGCTCAGTGCCCCAGACGGGCACTGGGGGACACCACTGAATGCAACCAGGTGCTGTAACCGAGCCCTCTGAGGCCTGTACCCCTCCAGCCCACATCCCCATCCCTCCCAGTCCCTTGCTGCAGGGCTGGCTCCCTGCAGAGCTCTCAGTCACAGCCAGCGCTGCTCCCTGCAAGTGAGCGGCCCCGCTGGCACCTGGCACCAGAACACACATTTCAAGGAAATTTTCCACACGTTGAGGATGTTTTCTGAACACCAGATTTCCAACCCAACTGCTCGTGACTCAGGCCAGTTGGCAGGGCCAGAAGGCTGCTTTGTGCCTTAGGTAATAACAATTTAACAAGGTAACAATCTCTTTAGCCACAAATTAAATGGAAATGGGAAATGTCCTGTGCAGATAAGCTGCTGCCTGGATTATGTTCCCTGCCCAAATATAAACTCCTCTGATCTTTGATCCTATGCACACATGCACGCACACACAGCTGGGCTGCAGCTCTGCACCTCCCAAGCCTCACCTCATTTCTCACCCTTCACCACTGTCCTCCTGCCACTCCTGGCGGCAGGTACCACTGCAGATACCTTGCTGTCAGCAGCAAGGACACACAGGTATCACCCAGCCACCTTCCCTGGCACTCCCTTGAGCTCACCATGCTGTCAGCTGTCAGTGACATATCTGCCACCTGAGACAGCGCTGTGCCTGCTTGTGCACGGGCTGCCACTCACCTGCCAGCCGCCTGTCCCACGAGACACACACACACACACACGCTGGGCCACACATGCAGCACTTTTCCCCTTTTATCTGCACTCTCCCACCCCCTCTGCCCCAGCCACAAGCCCTCCCAGGCCAGGTGTCCCCTGCAGGTGCCCCCATGCCCACTGCTGGACTGGCTGATGTGAGGGTGGGACGGTGCTTTACCGGACAGGGTGGTTCGCTGTGTCTGGGTCCAGGGCAGTGACCACCCCCACGACAGAGCCCACGTGTGCATCCTCCTGCACCTCCAGCAGGTTGGAGGGGGGCCGGAACTCGGGGGGCTCATCCACGTCCAGCACTGAGACCCTCACGATGGTCTGGTCCCGAAAGGTGCCCAGGTCCACGAACCGCGGGTCCACGAACTTGTTGAGGGCCTCCACCACCACAGTGTGCACTTTTTTGGACTCGTAGTCAAGAGGCTGGGGAAGAGGGAAGGGGAGAGGGTAAGCCAGAGCCAGCCCAAGGAGTCCCTCTGCTGCCCCTTCCTTCAGCAGAGACATCGGGGCAGCACTAGAGCCACTAAAGCCACCTGCTCCCAAGCAGTACCTTTGTAGCAGCCTGGGGGCTTCTGCTTGGCCCTTCTGACAGCAGCACCCACACCAAGGGGGCAGGAGGAAGCAGAAACCTCCATCCCCCTCCCCTCGGGGCCCCCAACAGGGTGCCCAGGCTGTGAGCAGCCAGGATTCACTGGGAAGACAGCAAGCACAGTGTGTGCTGCACATGAGCGAGTTTTCATCATTAATCACCCTGCTCTTATTTCTAGAGGGGAGGCAAGCTGCATACAGTGGCCTTGAAGAACAATCATTCTTTCCTGCCTGCACCAAGTATTTGCTTGATTGTTTTTGCCACCAAAAGCAGATACAGTTAAAGTGCTGCTGGTCAGGTACAGGAATTAGGTAGGCATTTTTCTCCTCTAACAGGTGCTATCAATAACAGCTGTAAGCATTTCTCTTTGTAGTCCTATGGCATGGTGTCTCCTCTGCACAGCTCACTGCTTCACTGCCACCCCAAGCCACCCTGGGGGACTCCAGCAGGCACTCTGTGCTGCTCCTTTTCAGCATTTCCTCCCAGACACAGCCCTGTGCTTTGCTGTGCAGGCAGAGCAGAGACAGGTCTCTCCCTGCATTAGCAGGCACAAAAATGCAGCTGCTACTGCTGGAGCAGCACTCAGAGCATTTTCTTCAACTCAGATTCAACAGCAGCAGTCCCCAAAGGAAAGGGTCCTCCTAGGGAGCTGTGCCCTCCCTAGTCAATCAACACTCTCACCTTCTGTACCGTGATGACAGCCTCTTGGGTATTGCTGTCTGTGGTGACTTTGAACATCTCCACCCCTTCCTCATCCTTCACTTGGTATGTCATGTCCGTGTTCTCCCCGACGTCAGAGTCCTCTGCCTTCACCCTCCCGATGGCAGTGCCCACGGGGGCCGTCTCCACAATGCTGAACTGATACATCTCTGCAGGAGAAATGGGCACCAAGGTCACTGCTTCTGCCTTTGACTGCCCCCACCCTTCACACACTTCCCTGGGGCACTGTTGGGAGGGCTGCTCAAACCCCACCGTGTCTACAGTCCAGAATGCCCCAACAGGAGAAGTAAGTACAGCCAAAAACAAGGGCTGAGGGAAGATAATTGGGGAGCACTGGCATTGCAGGTGCTGTGTGAAGTAAGGGCTGATTTCTCTGCGTGGACACTGCCCTGCAATCAGCGCTCTCTGATTCCTTGCAAAGATCCTTTTGCAGTTTCTGATTTCTGGGAGATGCAGCCCAAGAGCTGAGCCTCCCCCAGCTGCAGCCCCTTCCCTGGCCAGCCTTGAGCTGCCAGGCCACAGCTGGGGAGCACTGCAGAGCCCTCACAGCCCACTCCCCACAGCAGCATCGCCCTGCACCTTGCCTGGGGAGGGTCCCAGATCAGACACCAGCCCCAGCCACAGGCCACTGGCAGCAGGCTGGGAAACAGAGCTGTGCTGTGACAAGGCTGCTGGCCCTGAGCAGCGTCACTGTCCCCACACTGGGGCAAGGGTGTGACAAGGGACAGCAGCCAGGAGGGGCCAGGCCAGCAGCCAAGTTCTGGCCCCAGCTCCCAGGGGACAGCAGCATGGTGAACCTTGCTGGCTTCCAGCTGCTTGGAAGGGCTCAGGAAAGGGCTGGCCCTGCTCTCCCGCCACGCAAGCCACGTGTGCTTCCAGGCCCTGCACTGGGGCAGGGACCTGGCAGCCACTGTGCTGCCAGGCAGGGACACATTCAGGCCCAGGAGCTGTGTGTGCCATGGTCCCTGGTTATTGTCACCCTGGAGTGGCCAGGCTGGCTCAGCCTGCAGGTTCCACCCCAGCCCCCAGAGGAAGCAGGACATGCCCAGTGCCCCCCCCAGGGCAGCAGCACTCACTCTGAGGGAAGCGTGGCGGGTTGTCGTTGACGTCAGTGACCACGATGGTGACCGTGGTGGATCCTGAGAGCCCCCCCAGCTGTCCTGCCATGTCCGTGGCACGGATCACCACCTCGTAGCGGTCCTGCGTCTCGCGGTCCAGGTCTGCCACGGCCGTGCGGATCACACCTGCAAACAGCAGCACAGCTGAGCACAGAGCTGTCACAGGGCAGCCACAGAGCCACACACAGCCTGCGGCTGGAAGGGCTCACTGGAGATCACTTTGGATGAGATCCGGACCAGGATCAGCTGGATCTCCCTCTCCACATGGGGCAGATGCTCCAATGTTGCACCAACCTTCACGGCCCTTCCCTGGGCTCACTGGAGATTACTTTGGATGAAATCCAGACCAGGATCAGCTGGATCTCCCTCTCCACACGAGGCAGATGCTCCAGTGTTGCACCAACCTTCACGGCCCTTCCCTGGGCTCACTCTGGTATCCCACAGAATCACATCTGGTGTCAGGTACAGCACCTGCCTCTCACCAGTGCACAGAAGAAGGCACTGTCACCTCCCTCGACTGCTGGGGACACTGTCCCCAGCCACAGCCCTGGTGCTGCTGGCCAGCTCTGCTGCAGGAACACACTGCTGACCACAGCCAGTGCCTGCTGAACCCCTCTGCAAGAGATCACGTCAGCAAAAGCCAACTAAGGGGAGAGAAGGGCACTGAGGGGGAGAAGAACAAGCCCAGGAGGTTGTCAGCCAGCCAGAAACATCCCAAAAATCCTCCTGAAGCCCAGGGATGGCCACAGGCCCAACCTGCTCCCAGCAAGTCTCCTCATGAAGCGTGAAAGAGTCACAACTGCTGCTTTTCCTGTGGGCTATTGCAGCTCCCACTGGGTTAAACCCTGGCACAGAGGAGGTTTGTGCTTTTCCTCCAGGGTGACTGGGAGCTGGGTGGAAGATCTGTGGAGGTCAGAGGGGGCAGGAGTCACAGGAAGAGAGGACTCATCCTCACCCCCACCCAAATGCGGGGGCTGTGCTGGGGCCAGCCTCGAGGCCTGCTCTGTACAAACCCAGGCTGAGTCACAAAACCCCTCTGGCACACATCTGCAACAGCCCACTTATCCTGATCTGCTGAGCAGGAGCCAGGCTTGCTGCAGCACCCCTTAGAGAGCAGGGGTGCCCCTGCCCAGGCGCCATGGCCTGGGCACATCTCGAGGGTGTCACAGACACATTTTCTGAAAAATCCTTTCCTTAGGATTTTTCCTCCTGAGAAGCTGAGAGGCCTCAGGAACAAAATGCAAACAACGATTATCTGCTGCTGTGGAATGCAACAGGTGGATCTGTGATTGGTCTCTTGTTGGTTGTTTCTAATTAATGGCCAATCACAGCCCAGCTGGCTCAGACAGAGAGTCCAAGCCACAAACCTTTGTTATCATTCTTTCTTATTCTATTCTTAGCTAGCCTTCTGATGAAATCCTTTCTTCTATTCTTTTAGTATAGTTTTAATATAATATATATCATAAAATAATAAATCAGCCTTCTGAAACATGGAGTCAACATTCTCATCTCTTCCCTCATCCTAAGACCCCTGTGAACACAATCACACGGGGGGAATTGTGTGGAGAATGGAGGTGAGGGCAGCACATTTCTAAAAGTCTGTCTGCACAAACCCCCTTATTTTCAAAATGTCCTTCTAAGTTAAGGAGACCAGAGACGACAAAATGCACGCTCTGTGTCAGAGAATGCACTGGAGCTTAACAAAATGAATGGTGTGGTAGTACTTCTTACAAAAGTAACTCTCTTAAAACCTGTGTTTATAGGTCTCCAGTATCCATCTGGGATTGGGGAAATGACCGGGACTAAAATATAAAGGAATGTAAAGCAAGAAACAAAGAGCAGTAAAAGCCTGAAAACTGTGCATGGCAGAAATTATCAGTCACCCACGACTATTTCATTTAAATGGAAACAAAGTAGGGAAAAAAAATTGAGGAAGAAAGGAAGGAAGGAAGGAAGGAAGGAAGGAAGGAAGGAAGGAAGGAAGGAAGGAAGGAGGAAGAAAAAAAAGGAAGGAAGAAGGAAGGAAAGGAAGGGAAGAAAGGGAGAAAGAAAGAAGAAAGAAAGAAAAGAAAGAAAAAGAAAGAAAAGAAAGAAAAAGAAAGAAAAGAAAGAAAGAAAGAAAGAAAGAAAGAAAAAGAAAGAAAGAAAGAAAGAAAGAAAGAAAGAAAGAAAGAAAGAAAGAAAGAAAGAAAGAAAGAAAGAAAGAAAGAAAGAAAGAAAGAAAGAAATAAAGAAAGAAAGAAAGAAATAAAGAAAGAAAGAAAGAAAGAAAGAAAGAAAGAAAGAAAGAAAGAAAGAAAGAAAGAAAGAAAGAAAGAAAGAAAGAAAGAAAGAAAGAAAGAAAGAAAGAAAGAAAGAAAGAAAGAAAGAAAGAAAGAAAGAAAGAAAGAAAGAAAAGACTCTGGCCTGAAGTGGCACCAGGGTCAGGAAGGAAGGAGTGCCTATATGGCTACAAGGTCATTAGCACCACATTCCAGACCCACTGTACCAGCAGCAGCCCATAACAGACAGGAATCAGCTTAAAATCCCCTCCAGTTCAGTTTTTTAACATTCCCACAGATTTAGACATTGGTTTATGTTTTTGTAAATCCTCTCTCTTCCAGCATTTTCTGTTTAACTATCAGCTTTACCTCCTCCTACTGTGAACTGCAAATTCATCTCTGCTTTGTTTCATCAGTAATCCTGCCTGGTGCTAGGGGCAGACTGGAGGAGGCTGCTGGAATGGGTCCCCAGTGAGGGCTCTGACCCAGGGGGAACAGATCACTGGATGATTCTCTCTCTGAGGGGAGCTCCCCTCTTGCTGAGCAAACAGCAGAGAACCATCTGGTGGTCTGAGCACCTTGCAATCCATTTGCTGACGTGCAGCACATCCATCGAGCAGTGCTGGAGCATCAAAGGTCCAAGCCACCAAGAGCACAGCAGAGGGGGAGCTGAGTTCCAGCAGGCTGCAAGGAGCCAAGGTATGGCTACAGGAATAGACCCCAGGGCTACCAGGTATCTTCACTCCACAGCCAGCAGGTTTCCAGTTTCCCCATTCCTGTGTCTGCTGTGGCCTTGTGCACCTGCAGACCAGTTCTCACACCATGGAGCCACTGGTTCTGTGGCCCAAGGGCAGCCAGAAATGGCACTGAGCTGGGAGGATGAAATTCCTCCCCCTCGCCCTTTGCATGACATTACAGGTGCAGCAGGAGCTGGCAAAAGTGTTCAGGAGACATTTATCACTCCTTCCTTTGTGAAACTAGCAATTATTCCAATGATTAGCATTGTTAGGATTTATTATAAAGACATAACCACCATTTCAGATTGTTGCCATTCTCCAGCTCTCATGGATGGGCACAATTATCACCCAGCTTTCCTTGTCCCTCTGTCACTTCAGGTTGTAATTACCTGACCCTCCTGCCTTCAGCCCCATAGATAAGGGAGCAGGTCTGAACTCAGATCAGATAGGACTGTTAATCGTTGAAGAAATGAACCCTTGGTAGTGGCTGCACCACAAGGATGTCCTGAGGCAACACTGAGGTGGTAAACCTCCCCGCCAACACTGAGGTGGTAAACCTCCCCGTCAATACGGACTCAGAGGAGAGTTCCAGCAGGCTGCAAGGAGCCAAGGTCCCTACAGGAATAGACCCCAGGGCTACCAGGTATCTTCACTCCACAGCCAGCAGGTTTCCAGTTTCCCCATTCCTGTGTCTGCTGTGGCCTTGTGCACCTGCAGACCAGTTCTCACACCATGGAGCCACTGGTTCTGTGGCCCAAGGGCAGCCAGAAATGCCACTGAGCTGGGAGGATGAAATTCCTCCCCCTCGCCCTTTGCATGACATTACAGGTGCAGCAGGAGCTGGCAAAAGTGTTCAGGAGACATTTATCACTCCTTCCTTTGTGAAACTAGCAATTATTCCAATGATTAGCATTGTTAGGATTTATTATAAAGACATAACCACCATTTCAGATTGTTGCCATTCTCCAGCTCTCATGGATGGGCACAATTATCACCCAGCTTTCCTTGTCCCTCTGTCACTTCAGGTTCTGTAATTACCTGGACCCTCCTGCCTTCAGCCCCATAGATAAGGGAGCACGTCTGAACTCAGATCAGATAGGACTGTTAATCGTTGAAGAAATGAACCCTTGGTAGTGGCTGCACCACAAGGATGTCCTGATCCAACACTGAGGTGGTAAACCTCCCCGTCAATACGGACTCAGAGGAGATTGTGTTGTTATCCCTGGCGTAGCTTGGTCCATTGATCAGTTGTATTGGGTCTGGATGCTATTAGCACGTTGAGGGGTTACCTCAGTCTAGGGGTATTGTCTAATTTTTGGAGGTTTTGTTTTGCTCCAAGGTCACCCCAACCATAAGCAGACCAGTGGCTTATGAGTCAGTGAACCCAGGATAGGCACAATTACCACCCAGCTTCCCTTGTCCCTCTGTCTCTTCAGGTTCTGTAATTACCTGGACCCTCCTGCCTTCAGCCCCACAGATAAGGGAGCAGCTGATTATCCTGGGGGGCCCAAGTGTGTGCTCTGACCCCCTCATTCACCTGCTCTGCTCAGAGGAAGCCATTCAACAAGGAGTCCCACTCCTCCTCACGCAGAGAGGCAGAGGGGACACAGGAAATGAGGCAAGGACCCATCCCAGCATGGATAACACCCTCCCACAGGGGCCAGCCCTGCACAAAGCCCCAGGGCTCAGGGGCCAGCCCAGCTGCTCGTGCTGACAGGACTCTCCTGCCACCCCACCGTGAATACAAAACCGTTATTTCTGGGCAAGCACTGTCTCATTGAAATTTAAGCAATTCTGTTAATTAACGGGGTCTGAAGCATTTTATAATGAAAATGATTCATGTCAGCACAATAGTGATGAATTGGGATGAGAGAGAAAAAGCTCATGCATTCACCAAGGCTGTAATGACTTAACTGAGCTGCTCATAATGATATAGCTCATAATACGCCATGCAGGATGGGAGGAAAGTGCTCAGGCACTTCCCAGAACACCTCCAAGGTCACTCATCCCAACAGGGAGCAAGTCCAGGCTGTTTGGCACATGCAGAGTAGGGCCAATGTCCCCAGCCAGCTCCTGTTCCTCCAGCAGCACAAGGCAGACAAAATCTCTGCCTGCGGCAGGGGTGGAGGCTGATCAGAAACTCCCTCTCATGGTGTGGTGTGCCCTGTCCATCCTGCAAAGGTGGGGATCTGCTGCAGACCAACTGCCAGGCCTCCAGGAGCCCATCAGGACTGTCACTGGGATGCTGTTCCCAAATGGCATGGGCCACACCAGGCCACCAGCCCAAGAGTCAGGCTGGCCTTTGTCTCCCAGGCTGAGGTGCCTCTCACCATTTGCTAATGGCTGTGGCAGATCAGGGTCTCCTGCTCCACATCCATGTGGCACCAAGGGCACCACCTCAAACCCCACCAGCAGCAAACCCACACGGCCCCATCCTCCAGACCCAAGATAGCTCTCAAAACCTGACCCCCAGGGACTCTGCAAAGAAGCTGCAAGGGATGGAGACACAGACTTTCCTTCCTCAAGGCTGTACAGAGAGCACAGAAAAGCCATTGCTATCATCTCCCAAGATTCACCTTCTTTCCAGCTGGAAAAGCTGACAAACTTTGTCTTTCCCAGACACTGCTAACAAAGCAAGAACAACCTCGAGCTCAGACTTGTCTCCCCCATTCTTGTCACTATCTGTTAGAGCTGAATAATGTGGACACGTGGTGGCATACCCTCTGGTACAAGGCACATGTGGCTTTCCAGCATGATCCAGATTAATCAGTATAATTACCAGGCAAGGGGACACTTAGAGCATCACATAAATACCACAGAATCTGCTCCAACAGCAGACTCTCTTTGGGTGACAAAAACAAAGCAGGACAAAGCACTCAGCAGGTAACTGCCTTCCAGGAATCCCATCATTAGGGGCTTTGCTCTGCCCTCAGGTACCTCTAGGTCAGATGTCCACATCCCCAGAGGCTGCCTGGACAAGGCACCTTCCAGCTGAGGGCAGGAGGAGCAACAAGCCAGAAAATCATGGGGGAACAAACAGGGACCTATCCTGAGGAGGTTCCTGATCCATCCACAGCTCAAAGCAGGCAGTCTTCAAAGGCACATGAGATTACCCTGGGCCATGAAGAGTCAAGGTTTTAGCATCTCCAGGGATGGAAGTGCCACCATCATGGTGACAATCCTTGTCTTCCTGCCATTTGGGTCTCTTTAGTGTGCATGCCTGAGAAGAATCTGGGTCTGTCTCCTCTATCCCTTTCCTATTTAGCTGGATAAAGCAAATTTTCTGCCAGCAGCCTGGTCAGTTAGATCAAACCCATCTCTGCCTCAGGCCAGGAATGGCAAGGCACCTGCCAAACTGGCTGCAGATTCCTCACCTGTGCCCTCACCTGCCTGCAGGGACACAGAAATACCAATATATCTGCCAAGACATGAGTCCTGCTGGAAGCACACATCCTGGAGGAGGTCAGCCCTTGCAGAAGAGGTCCTGGCTCCAAGAACCAGCACTTCAGTCTCCCTCCAGCCCCCATCCTGTCCTTCAGCTCAGCACAATTTGAGAGGCAGAAGCTAAAGGTGCTCTGAGCAAAGTACGAGGCACAAAGGGTCAGGAGGTTCATGAAGCACCTAACAAGGGCTTGTTCCAGGCTGCAATCAGCCTCGCCCATGCCAGTGCAGAGCCAGCACACTCACCCTTCCTTTGTCCCTTCTTTTAGCAGCTAAGTCCCTCATCACTTAACATTAATTCCCCCAGCACATTAGTAGATACACTCCAATTTCCTCAAGATGACCAAACATACAATTTGGTCCCAAATCAGCTGAAGTTCCTGCATCAGCCTCAGAAAAGGGCTGTTAATGTTCAATCTTGCTAACAAGAGGAATCCCCTTAAATAGATGTGGCTTCTCTGCAGACTCTTGTGCCTTACACTCAGAGTCCCTTGTGCCTGTGCACAGCTCTGGTGGATAAGGGACAGGGATGGGGCACAGACCTGCTCAACCTCTGGGCACACAGAACACACATCTGTGTTTCCAGGCACCAAGGAGCATTTTCAACAAACTGGCAAGAGCAGCAGAGAAACGTGTTCTGCCTCCCACCACCACATCACACAGACCAACAGCTCAGTGTGCAGCAGGCTCCCAGCCCCAGCTCCTCTCCCAGCCCAGCCTCACTGCCCCAGGACCAGGTCTGTCTCCAAACACGGCAAGGCTGGCAGGTAGGGCTGAACAAACTGAGAACTGCGCACAAATAACCATCAGCTTCTTCCCAGCAGACCAGCATCTCCATTCTCCCTGGCATAAAAAGCTCCAAGCCCTTATGGCTCAGTCTTTAAATCAGGACACAGGCTCTAGAACTCAGGAGCTGGTTTAAGTCATCACAAATGCCAGACTGCATTTCAAATACCTTCTGAGTTCTGCCTTTTCCCTGCATTCAGCAGAGTGACAGATTTGAAGAACAACCTCTTCCTTACGGTAAAAAGCCAGGCTCCCATGCACAGCCCCAAACTGACAAGCTGGCTTTTAAGGAAGCAAAAGTAATGAAACCTATGGTGTTCCATGCTGTGGTTGCTCTATAACACTCAATATCCCTACAAAAGGATGAACAAGACTGCTGGAAACAGGGGCAGCAGGCTGTGGGGTGTTGAGCAGCTTCAGGCTCCCTCCCAAGGAAGGGATCACAGGCAGCAGAGAGTCTCCAGCCACACTGCCCAGGGATGAGAAAGGGCACTGCAAAGGACAGGGGAACAGACACGAGCAGGCAGGCACAGCTGCCTGCCAAAAGAGAGATTTGCCCCTATAAAGGTGAATAATCTGCAGTGGTACAGAGAATGCAGGGTGATATCAAGCAGCAGCCCGTGGATTTAAATGCACAGATTTCTCCTCTTATGTAAATGCACTGACAGTGCCCACATTCAGGTGCACATCTCCATACTGGAAAAGAATCAGCTTGAAAGATCTTGGTGAGGATGGGATCCCTGGAGCTGCCCCTAAACCTCCCACCCTGTGTAACTTCGGGAGAGCTGGGCTGGTGGCCCAGCAGCAGCGAGGGGGATTCTGCTGTCAGATCAGAGCTCTCACCCAGAGCCAACGCCCAGCAGAGCAGCAGGAGAGGCTGTTTCCCCCTGGAAGCAGCAGGGCAGGGCTGCGTGCTGGCTGCCGTGAGAGCACAGCCTCCTGAGCAGATCAGGGCAGCCACAGCACGGGCACTGCTGCTCACCTGCTGCAAGGAGCAAAGATTGCCTGCACCCTGTCTGAGAGAGGAAGGCAGCACAAAGCTTACAAAGCTTAATGCCTGCAGGCTCTTGCAACAAGCCACGGGGATATTCTTACAGCTGGTAAGAAAACCTTGCCTCAAAAGCTTATGCATATAAAGCTCCCCACTCACACACAAAAGAAAGCCAGCCTTGACCTCCAGCACACACAGGTGAAGTTCTTGAACCTGTTTTGGTGTACACAACACAAGTTTCAGTCTGTGAAACTAATCTCAAAGCATGAGAGTGGCTGCTGTATATGAAAGAAAGAAAAGCTCATGTGCATCAGCTGTGCTTTCTCTTCACCATCATTCAATTCTGGAATCTTCCTACAGCATAAATGCCACCCTGCTGCTCCCACTATTCCACTGGAGCCATTTAGATGCTTGTCTCCCTCCAAAAAGACCTGAGGTGCTACAGGCACTCAGGGCTTACTGAGTGGCAGGACTTGGCACAGCACAGCAGCCAGACAGTTTGGGTTTGCCTGTGAAGGGTCCATTGAATACAAAATCCCAGCTGAACACTACAGCTGGAAACATCCATGAACAGGAGACAACATCAGCTACACATGGTCCACGTTCATGTACACAGGCATGGAAACCACTTTTGTACACGCCACACCTGTGCTGTGAGGGAGGGTGTGAAAAGAGCACAAGGCACGGGGGGAAGAGAGAACCTGTGCTGGAAGGAGTCAGGGGCTGAGGTGGTGTGCAAGGCAGCACATGCGTGCATGCACCTGCAAGAAACAGCAGAGAAGGAGGTCAAAACCAAAAATGGAAATCAAATTGTTCTTCATTATCATATATTATAAGAAATGTAACATGCCAAGTTTTTATGGTTCTTTTTATGGCCATTAATAACAATGGTGGCTCTGAGAGCTACGCTGCTGCTATGGATAATTAAATCTTATGCTCAGGGCAGAAGCTGGGCCACCTCGGGCAATCAGACTTGGATTCCCCTGTGCAGCATAAAGTCTTGTTCTGACAGAATGAGAGTGGGAGCAGGTTGGGGTGTGCTTGGGTGGGTATGATGACATCTTGTGCCCCCACAGCACCGCTGCAGCCACAACTTGAGGGGGCTGATGGGCTGCAGCCCTGCAGTTCCTGCAGTGCTGGTGAGGCAGCTGCCACAGGCCATTTGCAGCTCAGAGACCCCCAGAGTCAGCCCCAACACCTGTGTTAGCAGCCAGATATCCTGCTAGCAGACATGCTCAAGAGGGGCTGGAGTCTTCTGCAGACTGTCAGCAATTTTGCCTTTGTGAAACACAAGCAAGTAAAACAGTAAATCAACCCCCCAGTGTATGAAACAGCCAGCTTGAGAATTAAGATACAAAAAGTCAAGGAATCAAGAAGCTTGGATTCCCAGAGTGACATTAATTCTCACCACAGTCCCACAGGGCACATTTTAGTTTATGCCTTAATACAGAGCATTAATGTGGCAGGAAGCTGAGCCTCTGCACGTCCTGGCTTGTGCAGTTGGCTCCCAGTGGTCCCTCTCCATTCCAGCAGCCAGACTTCACTCACACAAAGCTGTCTCACGTTAACAGGATCTCACCTGCACCTGAATTTTCAGTGGTTTGCCTATTGTTCCTACACACCCAATATAAAACAAAGCAAATCTGCCAGAGAAGAGAGCCCAGGTGCAACAGCTCCTGAGCAAGGGGTGGGTTCAGCCCCAGCCTGCTGCTTGTGCCCTCTCCCACTGCACCAGCCTCAGTCCAGACAGAGGCATTTCCCAGCACAGGCCACAGTGTCAGGTGTGTGTAGGAGCTCCCAAAGCCCCAAATCTGAGCATTCCTCCAGCAGCAGCCAGGCTGGTGGCAGAGCCAGGGCTGGGCCCAGCTTCCCCACGTGCACCAGAGCACTGTCAGGAGCTGGAGGGTTTCTTGCAGGTGCAGAGGCTCAGGCACACAGACCTTCTTCACTCTTACACCAGCATCTCCAAACAAATGCCAGCCTTAGACAATATCAGCACAGACACAGATCAGCCTGACAGAGATGTGGTACTTCAGCCCAGGGGGTGATCTCAGTTTATGCCACTGTGGTTCAGCAATAGGATGGGGATGACTTTGCTGTCCAGTTTTCCAGCACAAGCTGCAGCTCCTCAGCCTGCTTGTCCTTTGACAAATTTTCCTTAAACTACGGGCACTTTACTGCATGCTTTGTGCCTTAAATATCCCTTATTAGCATTTGAGTGTCTTCCCTTCTTAGCAAGCTTGTGAGGCTCTCATTAAGGGTAATGAGAGTCAAACTCCTGGGAGGCAAGGAGAATATATACCCCAACATCTCCTGGTTATGGTCTACTCTAACCAGTATGTCAGAGCATCATCTGCCAGGGATTTATTACAGAGGCATTTTACAACAGGCTCTATTATAAGTTATTAAGGAATGGAGCAGCTTCTACTGTTCTTTCATTAAATATTAATAGAACATTTATAAACCTATCCTTAATTTAAAGTGTTACCTTTAATCAAAACCCTGGTGATAATGATGCAGCCTTTGGTAAGGCCCCTTTGGTAGTATTTAAACCTTCTCCACTGAAGTTTTATGTGCCTGTGGGGGCATTCCTGCTCCAGGCAGAGAGGAGCTCTGGCCAGTGCAGGTGCAGATCAGGCACTCTGGGCATGCAGCTGCAGATCCTGCTGCAGGCAGGGCATGGAGCTGGGCAGCAGCTTCCTCTCCAACAGCCCTGCCAGCAGTGTCCAGCACCAGTGGCCAGCAGGGAGGCACAGATGTGGCTCACAGCCATGCCCAGGAGCCACAGCCTCCGCGGGATGCCGGGGCCCAGCCCAGCTGGGTGCTGCTCACCTGTTTTGCTGTCCACAGTGAAGTGCTGCTCCCCCTCCAGCACACTGTAGACCACCCTGGCACTGCTCCCGTAGGTGGGGTCGTCGGCATCAGAGGCCATCACCTGCATCACAGAGGTGCCTGCAGCAGCGACAAGGAGGAGAACAGAAAGTCAGGCAGGAGTTTAGAAGAGCAGCACAGACCTCAGAGCAGGGCCCAACACTGATTGCTTGCAAAGGATGAGGGGAAAGAGAAGAGCTGGGTGCAAATGCAGCATCACCTCCCCACCAGCACCTGAGAGCCAGGACTCCAGACACTGCTGCAAATGCCTCTGGTGTGCTGCAGAGCGGCAGCAGGGACAGGGTCCTGGAGCAGGACCTGCTCTCCAGGACATCACTGGTCTGATCAGCTGGGAGCTTTCCCCCAGTAGCTTTCTGCTGGACCATCTGGGGATGTCAAAGTGGCACCTGCCCTTCCTGTCAGCACAGAGTGAGTGACATGGTCACCTCCAGCACAGAGGGACCACCCAGCTGGGGCCTGAGCCAGGCTGCAGTAGGCAGACCTGCCCAGGGACAGCAGCCTGAGGAGAGGAAAGGCTTTCACTCACCCAGAGCCAGACATAGCACCAGGTCCTCATGCTCTACACGTAGCAGGGTAGGAGGACTATAAATTGGATAAAAGTCCATCAAATGTCTGCAATTAAGTTATTGATTTTCAAGGCTGCCTCATTAAACTGGGTACTTCACTCCAACTGTCCCTGTGATGGCTTTAATTTGACATCATGTTCAATTTAACAAAAGCAGGACCCAAGACATGAGGGTGGGGGCAGGAGCAAAGGGCCTGAGATGCAGAGAGACAACAGAAGGGAGAAAGGAAGGGAAGCCTGCCCCTGCCTAGAGACACCTTGAGGAAGGGAGGTGGTGTGACCAAAGCACAGTGAGGACAGGCTGCCCTGTTCCATCTCAAGCACCAGACTCGGTGCATCCCTGCCCAGAGGTCAAGCACTGGAGCAGTCAGTCAGAAGCAGCCTCTGTTCCTCTGTTCCTGTGTCACAGGAGGCAGATGGAGCTCAAACCACCCCTGGTGCCTTCCTCCTCCTTTGCCAGCAGAGCCCAAGCCCAGAGCCTGCAGGCAAGGCAGGGATTTCCTGCACCAGCCCTGCCCAGACTCAGGCAGGAGATGAGGCAGCAGAGCCAGCAGTGCTGCTGTGAGCAGCTGGGATGCACAGGCTCCCCAGTCCAGCTCACTCTGATCTCCTGGAAAGGGTGCTCACTGAGGGAAACGAGCAGTTACCATGGTTGCTTTTCATTCTCCCTGGCAGCCTTCTCAGAGCTGCAGCTCTGCTGATAACAGGAGAATCCCCCTCATCAGTCTTCAGCAACAAGCTAGTTTGAGTCAACTTATTTATGCTTTGCTGTCTCCAGTGGAGTTATGGTGCATCCCTGCCAGGCACGACCAGATTTTACACCACGGCAACGCTGGCTCTCTGCCTGGCAAACAACTGTTTAAGAAATACTATTGCTGCATTTCCTCCTCCTCTCCCTGCCATAACACAGCTCCTTCAGGCAGGTATGAGCCAAGGCACATCACTCCCACACCAGCCCTGCACATTCCCCCGGGCAGCCTGGCGTGCTCCCTTGGGAAGCTTCTGATCAGAAAGCAAAAAAGGGACCAGAGAAGGGAGATGACACCAGGGTCTCCAACATCCTTCTCCCAGCTGCAGGAGAGAAGCCACCTTGCTGGAGGTGCCAAAGTCTGAGAATCACAGAAAGCAGTACCTGCCCATGGGAACAAGGGAGGGCACAGCCTGGCATCAATCAGCTGAGAGCCCAGTGCCCACAGCAGCACCCCCTCCTGCCCCTGCAGCACAGGCAGAGCCTGCTGAGCTTGCACAAACATCCCATGCTCCAAGAGCCACTTGTTCCTGCCGAGGGCTCGGAGATTGAAACCTCACCCACAGGACCCAAGCCCATCAGTTGATTTCCCTGCCCTTGCCCTGTACTCCCCGTGCCAGGACTGCACATCTGCAGACAGAGCAGGTGCCCCAAGGACCACACCACAACCTCTGCTCCAGCCTTGTTTCTGCAGTCATCCCAAGGCAGGGATCAGGAGAGGCAGGCTGGCCACTTAATGTTTGCACCACTCTGCATCACAAGGTGCATCCATTCAATGTTTGCACCACTCTGCATCACAAGATGCATCCATTCAATGTTTGCACCACTCTGCATCACAAGGTGCATCCATTCAATGGCAGAACTCACCTCCTAATCCATCCCTGTCAGGCACAGCTGTACTCCCTTTGTTCCAACGTTTACCTGGATGCTGCCAAGCTGCAGAGTCTGAAGAGGAGGCAGGACTGTGCCCACCCAGAGCATGGTTTGTGTCACCATTCCAAGCCTTGGATAGGTGAGGTGGGCTGCTGCTCTCAGGCTTCCTGTGCCAGCACTGAAAGCTCCTGGCCCACAGCTGCTGGGCACTCCCAAGAATTGGAAAAACAGGGCAGCAGCTCCAGGTCCCAGGGGTGAACCCCATGTTTGGGACCAGATTTTTCTGCTCAAGGGCAAGGGAAACCCAGCAGCACGAGGGGCATTGCAGCAAGACACCTTCACTCAGAGGCTGAGAGGGGCCACAGTGCCCTTGGGCTGCAGCCAGCAATGCCAGAGGTGATGAAGGCTCTGCCCTTCCCCACCTGCCCTCACAGCATCTCATTAACAAAAGAGCAACATCAGCCAGGTAGGGAACACTGACCCCACTTTGTGCCTTGACTTCTTGTCCGCAAAGATGCCTGCTCAAGGTCACCTAAAGGGTATCAGGAATTTACTGGTTTAACTTTCCAGCATCCTCCCCTAACCTTCATTTATCCCTTTCCCACCCTTCTCTGTCCATGTGAAGAGCAGTGATATTCAATTTCAGCTGAACCTGGTCCCCTCCCTCCTGCAGAAACAAGCTTTCCCTGGCTCCCACCCTGCTCCAATATTAGTCCCTGCTCTCCAAGCACAGCACTGCCCACAGCAAGTACAGAATGTACAGCTTTTATTTAGTTTTCTGGCACATGCCTTAGCCATAAAAGATACACTAAATAAAATCTAAACATCCATCATGTACTCTATCACCCGCCTCCCATAACCAAGGAGCCTGAGCCCATATCCACAGAGATAATTAGACATGTAAAATGAGATAAGACCTTGGTTCCTCCCCCGACAAGCTCACTCCACAGATCAGAGGAAACCAACAATTTTACATAAAAATTAACAGGTCAGAATCCATCTCTAATTCTCCCTCTGCAAAGGTAACCTGGCACAGCAGATCAAATGTTGATCCACGCTGATTCCCTCCAGACCCTCACTTCCAGAGCAGTACTTCCCTCAGCCCAGCTGGCTCTGGCTGCCAGCCATCCTCTGTCCCCACGGGCCCTGCTTGGGCTGTCCCCATTCCTCACCCTGAGCCATCCTGGAGATGTGCCAGGGCCAGCAGCCAGCCCTGAGCTCTGCCAGCAGCATCCCTTCCCTGCTGAGAGCAGGGTCAGCCGGGCAGGGAGGGGCTGCCCACGCCCAGAGGTGCCCTGATGCCCCACTGTGGTGTCTGTGAGGGTCCCCAGGATGAGGTGAGAGATGAGAATCTGACTCCATGTTCTCAGAAGGTTGAGAATTTTAATTTTAATTTCATGATATGATATGATATGACATTATAGTATAGTATATAGTATATAGTATATACTATATATACTACTAATATATTCTAGTATATTCTATATTAATTATATTATATTATATTATATTATATTATATTATATTATATTATATTATATTATATTATATTATATTATATTATATTATATTATATTATATTATATTATATTATATTATATTATATTATATTATATTAATTATATTATATTAATTATATTATATTGATTATATAAATTCTATTCTATTTTAGAATGCTATACCAAAACTATACTAAAGAAAGAGAAGGATACATCAGAAGGCTTAACAAGAATGAATAATAAAAACTCGTGACTGACTCGGAGAGTCTGACACAGCTGGCTGTGATTGGTCACTAAATAAAAACAATTCACATGTTTGGATAAACAATCTCCAGACCACATTCCAGAGCAGCAAAAACATGGAGAAGCTGAGGCTTCTCACCTTCCCAGGAGAAGAAATCCTGACGAAGGGAATTTTCAGAAAACATCACGGTGGCACCGCAGGAGCTGTGGGATGCAGGAGCTGTGTCTCTGCAGGGTCCCTTCCCCTGAGGGCAGCCCCCAGAGCCACCCTGCCGCGCTGAGTGTCCCCAGGGCTGGCAGGGCACAGCAGCCCAGCCCAGGGCCCTGCCTGGCACGGATGGGCTCTGCAGGGCACCTCTGGAATGCCAGTGCAGGCCTGTCCTGGCACCTGTGACTGCCTCCCCACGGGACCCAGAGCCTCTGGGGCCATCCCTGCATGAAAAGGCTGAGAGCTGCAGGCCACTTGCTATGCCACTCACTGCAAACACGTTCAGCTAAAAGAAACGTTGACAGGCAAACTCCAAACACATCCACGAGCAGAGAGAGGCCCTGCACTGAATCCACAAGGAGGTGGCTGGGACCTGTCACTTCCCCAGGGACAGAAGCACAGCCAGGCTCTGGGTAGGCAAAGAGGCAAATGAGCAGCAGGGAAGAAAAGCACTTGCTAAACTTGGCTGTCCCTCCTCATGGCAGCAGTCACCCTTCTGCGGTGAAACCAGGAGCCTCCAGATGCTCTCCAGACCAGCTCTGGGGCTCAGTTGCCACCTGCAGCTCAGGCTGAGACCAGGGACACTTTCTGGCCATGCTGAGAGCCCTTTCTGTGCGGACCTGGCCGGCTGCAGGACAGCACTGGGGCACTTCAGCCCTGCAGAACGCCAGGGACCCTGCAGGGAGTGCTGTGTCAGGCAAAGCCACGTTCCCCGGCCTGATGCCAGCGTGCAGCACTCCCACCCAGGTACCTGGGTGCCCCGGGGCAGGAGGGAGTTTATAAACAATGCAATTTACAGCTTCTCTCTGGCCCCAAACACCTGCAGCGGCTGAGGCACCCCAGACACATTCAGGCAGGACACCAGGGAAAAAAAAGAACTAGAGTAGCTTAAAAATTACTGGAGCAGAAGTGAGTTTCTTGCAATCTTGTGAACATCCTGACTTGGTAGAAAGCCAGGCCCGGAGGAGATTCACTGCACAGCCCTGTCACCCCACAGGACAAGCCCCGGGGCAGTAACCTGGTCGGGTATGTGGTACTGTGAAACTTCTTTTGGGGTGTCTGGCCAGAGAAAGGCTCTGCACAGAGCACCCCAGCCCCAGCATGGAGCAGGTAAACGTGGTGAGCAAACCACAGCATCCCATGGAGGGGCTCAGGTCCCTGAGGGGCTGCCCAAGGCAGCCTGGATGAGATCCTCACTTGGGCAGGGCAGCGTTTGGAGCCTGTCCTGTGACCTAGAGCACAGTGCAGAAGGGGAAGGACTCCCCTCACCAAGGACAAACCGACAGGGCAGCCCCAGCTCCCAGCAGCTTCCAGTTACACACAAGTGACTTCAGCACTTTCCAGAAAGGGGGGGTGTGTGTGGGAAATCCGATTGCCTGCAAGTGTTCTGGCTGTATGGTAAACAAAGTGTTTTTCTCTGCTTCCAGCACGGAGATTAAACAATTTCTTTTCACAATAATCACTTCTGCATTCAGCCAGCTTTGTGCTGGAGTCAGGGCTTGACCCCAAGTTTCTGTCTGTACAGCCAAATCGCCTCTAATCTGGACATGGTGCTACACAGAGAAATGAGAGTGGAATGCACCAAGGGAGGAAGGAGTGATGCTCTGATGGAAGCATATGCCTTCCCTGGCATGCTCCTCACGCCAGACCCTGCCAGCTCCCCAGGGACCCCACAAGTGAGCTCTGGGCTGCAGCACCCACCCTGTGCAACCAGCAGAGCTGTCTGACAGGAGGCACTGTGTGCTGGATTTGGGCTCACGCCTCAGTGCAGCAGACAGCTGCTAAGCAGACCTCAGGGAGATCAGGAAAGGAGCCCAAAATACAGCTAATTTTAGCTCCTCCTGTACCAAGGTGAAGCTCCTGCAGTTCCAAGGCAGTTGGCTGGGTCCCATCCTACATTCTCCAGAAGCTGCAGGTCTCTGCCCTTGGTGCTGGATCCTGCTCAACTCTGATGTTTTGGAGAGATCCACCCAGGGGTATCCACAGAGGCTGAGCCTGTGGTGCCAGCACAGAGCAGCCTGCAAGCTCCTGACCAGCAGCCTCTCCCTGGGGTGACAGGACAGCTGTGAACAGGATTTGCAGCTCAGGCCCCATCCTGCACACCCACTGCTCCTTGGTTTGCACGCAGTGGGCACAGGGCAGTCAGTGAAAATACTCCCCAGGAGCCCCTGCCTTCCTCAGCCTGGGTGACTCCAGGGCATTGCCTCCAGCCCAGCTCCCTCTGGGGGCTGAGCAGGGACCTCTCCAACCCTCTGCAGCCCCAGCTGCCCTCCCTGCCAGGCTGCAAACCTCCCACAGCAGCTGTACCACCGCTCCTGATGCCCCAGGCCAGACCAGGTTTCTCCAGAAAAAACAATTTCTGGTTTTTGAGCTGGTTCTGCTGTGCCAAGGGAAGCCAGATAAAGCTACTGGGTCAGCTTCCATTTTGGATGTGCTTCTTCCAAGTGCAGGATATCCCTATGTAGGAAACAATGACTTCTCCAGCCTGGCTCATAGGCTGGGGCTGGCTCCAGGTACCACCTCTGCCCTTTACAAATCCCTTATCCTCCTGACCATCCTGCATCTGCCACTATTGATCCGTCAGATAACAACAGCAATCCTTTCTCTTTTCCCTCTGCAGAGGTTCACAATGAGTCTGGATGAGTTCATGCAAGACAGATACTAAAGCTGACTAAACCCCCAGAAACCACCCACAGCCGAAGAAATTTCCAAGCTGAAAACAGATGCTGGCTGGGAGAATATTAAGAGGAGCATCACATGTCCTGTGTGTGCTGCTCCTCCTTCCTAAGGATGCACTTTGACCACTGCCAAGGCAAGATCCTGGAACAAAGAGGCCTTTGGTGCACCCCCAGTCTCAGTCTCAGTACACACACACTGCCCTGGCCCCAGCACAGAGCAAGGGCAGCTGTGCTGCAAAGCACTCCCCGTTACTCTGAGAGTTTGTGCACTTCTCTCATTTGTTATTCCCTCTTAGACACTAGGAAATCAAATGACTTTCCCTCCCAATTAGTACTCCTTCATTATGCAAATAATGTCCTTTGATCTGCTCCTGCTGTCACAGAGCGGATCTGACTGTATTTGGTTTATTCCTCTTCACGCCCCAGGAAGGCACCCACCTCTGGGAGCTGGGGCTGTGCTTTTGGCAGGGAATGGAGAGTGCAGCTGAGAGCTGCCTTCAGTGAGAACCAAAACCACCCAAGCACAAACCCCAGCGAGGCCTGGGGAGGCAAGACCACAGCAGGAGGAAGAAGGGGCCACCCTTAACTCTTCAGGCTGGGATGCAGAGCTGCAGAGACAGGGAATGAGCAGCTCCCTGCAGCTCCAAGCTGGAGAGCAGCCCTGCCCTTGGAATGGCCCCATCCCAGTCACCCAGTCACCCTTCTTTTTACTACATTCATCTACTACAGATGAATCCCAGTGGTGCTGAGAGCAGCATGGCCACCAGCAGGCTTGATCCTGGTACATTAATAGCCAAGCTAAGTTCTCCAGCCTTCGTTCTCCTGCTTGGCCAACACCAAGCTGGGCTCACCTCCATCCACACTCAGGAAGGCAGCAAGGCACACTGCCCAGTCACTCCCATGGAAATACCCCAC
Organism: Emberiza elegans; assembly: GCA_024865655.1. NCBI lineage: Eukaryota > Metazoa > Chordata > Aves > Passeriformes > Fringillidae > Emberiza > Emberiza elegans. The sequence continues at coordinate 18,457,341 of JALJVW010000129.1, forward strand.
AGCTTTAGGGGAGATGCTCTGTCCAGCTCAGAAACAGCAAATGTCAATATTCAATACCAACCACAACAAAGCCATGAGCACAGCTGCACCCAGCCTTGATGCCACACAAGGAGCGCTCCCACACAAAAAGGGCCTGGCAGGTCTCTTGCCACAAGAATATGCTGGACTTCACCTCCCTGGCCCAGCAGCTTCCCATATCCTGCACCCCCAGCCCTTCCTGCAGCACCTGGAGCTGAACTTCTCACACCAGGTCCATGAGCAGCCCCATCTACCTCCCAGCTGCTGAACCTCAGAGGGTTTAGCAGAAAGCTCCTTGCCAGCCTTGCCTGTTTAAGCTTTCACAGGCCGTGTCCATCTTGTCCTTCGTGCTGCCTGTTCCTGGGCAAAGCCCAGGGAGAAGTGGGAGGGAGCTGGGCACTGGCAGCAGCAGCAGCAGCCTCCAGTGGGTCTCTCCAGCTCTGCGCTCACACTGCTGGGGCCCAGGCAGCAGCAGCACGGAGGATGATGTGTGAGGCCCTCCCTGGGCTGTCTCCAGGGCAAGGCTGCTCTGGAGGAGCCCGTGCCCTCCCCAGCATGGCCAGAGGAGGCTCCGAGGCTGTGGCAGGCAGGTAGCCTGGAAAGCAGAGCAGGCTCCTGGCTCCAGCTCCCCTCTCTAAGCACACAGCTGGGAAATGCAGCCCACGCCCTTCACAGCACTTCTCTTCACTTTTAACTTCCGAGTATTTTAATTTGCAGGAATCGCCTTCTTTCATGTTGTGAAACCGTGTTTCTTTCTCCCTCTGATCTCCAATTTCGCATAGAAACTGTCTCCTTTGATATGTCTTGTTCACATCAGTCTGATCAGGCAGCTCCATAATTGTTAGTGATTTTCAAAGAACTGGGATCCTTGTCTAATACCCAGAGTTGAGAATTCCTTGCTTTTTAAAATGTTGTTCAAGCAAATTAGATTAATTTAATTTCTTTCTTCCCTTTGGGAACAGGATGCCTCTTGCTTTGGTGCCCACATGCTGTCTTTCATTCCTCCAGGAGCACCCAGCTGTAGTTCAAGGGGTCACTCTCTGACTGAGGCAAGGATTTGCACAGGTAACTGGAAGCAGAAGGAGAGCTTGGGGTGCCTCAGGAGAACTTGTTCTGCATACATGAGCACAATCCAGGCAGCAGCAGCTCCTCTGGTGCAATTCCTGCACATCTGTACCTGCTGGAGGCCATGCACCAGCCTTGCAATGTGCTGCACGTGAGCCATGGAGAGCTGGAGCTCTGTCCTGAGGCAGTGCAGACTGAGCACCATCCCCTGCCCTCTGCAGCCAGACCTTCCTGCAGCAGCACAGCAGGACCTGCTGGCTCCCCTCAGCTGCCTCTCAAGCCCCTGGTGCTCCCAGCTGTCCCCCTGCCCTGGGGGCTCTCTGCACTCCTGGCACTGTTGCTGCCCCTGTGCTGACTCAGCCCTTGCTGAGTGTTGGTGCCTGCCTGATCTTCAATGCCAGCCTTTCACAAGCTGTCTGCTACCTGGACACAGCCCTTGGGAACAGTGATTTACAGCTCCTGCTCACAGCCTGCTGTAGGGGTGGGACAGAGCCCAGTGTGCACAGGGAACGCTGTGGCCTCAGGCAGTGCAGCTCCAGCCATTCTCCTGGACTCCAGCTGTGCTCAGCAGCATGGGAGCCCAGCAGCAGTGAGGGCAGCAGTGCTGCAGCTCACACATCACCTCCCTGCATCCCTCCCAGAGCTTGGGTGGGCACAGTGCTGACTGTCCTGCTCTGCCATCCCAGGGGGATGGACTCGTGCAGCCTCATCATCATCAGCCTGGCCCTCAGAGCTTAGTGAGGCTGACCACCAACACACTTCAGAGGGGCCTGCTGCCAAGGGGATGGGCAGTAAAGGCTAACACAGGGAAGCCACACTTCTGCCACAGGGACATGAATTCCCAATCTCAGCCAGCAAGGCCTGGCCCCTCAGAGAAGGGCCGACCCAGCTGAGAAGAGCCTGGCAATTCTGCAGGGGGATGCTCAAAGGGATGATGTCTGAGCAGCCCCGGGGCTCAGAAGAGCAGCAAGGCAGCACACAGAGGATGGCCTGAGCTGGGGGAGAGGCACCACTCAGACCAACGTGAACCACAGGCAGACCCTGTGAGCCCCTTGATTTGTGAGGGTTTAGTCCAACCACCCAGCAGTGAGGAGGGAGGGGGCTGTGCAAAGCCAGAGTCAATGCACAGCAGGCAGCTGGCACCAGCACGACCCGTCCCCAGAGCACGGCTTAGGGCTGAGACTGAGCGCTCAGCCAAAGGCTGGCAATCAGCTCAGAGGATTTATCCACTTGTTTTTCTTAAGCCACCTTATTTATTTTTCCCTTTCAGCTCCCTAGCCCTGCAATCCCTGAGATTTGCAAGTGGTTTTTGTGGGGTACAGCGGGCTCAAAGGTGTGACAGGGGAGAGGTGCAGCTTCCCCAGCCCAGAGCAGACCAAGGTGTGACAGGGGAGAGGTGCAGCTTTCCCATCCCAGAGCAGACCAAGGTGTGACAGGGGAGAGGTGCAGCTTCCCCAGCCCAGAGCAGACCAAGGTGTGACAGGAGAGAGGTGCAGCTTTCCCAGCCCAGAGCAGACCAAGGTGTGACAGGGGAGAGGTGCAGCTTCCCCCCAGGGGGAGAGGTGCCCAGCCCAGAGCAGACCAAGGTGTGACAGGGGAGGTGCAGCTCGGCCCACGCAGACCTACCGATGTAGGGCCCCACGCTGCCGATGTAGGGCCCCTCGAGGAAGCGCGGCTCGCTGTCGTTGATGTCCTGCACCTTGATGATGAACTCTGACTCGGGCTCCAGCAGCTGGTCCGTCTGTCTGTCCCGGGCCTGGGCCCGCAGCGTGTAGAAGGTTTTCTGCTCCCGGTCCAGGCGCTCGGTGGCGTGGATGTCCCCTGTGATCTCATCGATGAGGAAGATGGTGCCTGCGCCCTCCCCGGAGATGGTGTACTTGATGGAGCCGTCTCCTTCATCCGAGTCTGAGTGGATCTGCCAGGGAAAGAGGGAAAGAGTGGGAGCAGGCTGGGCATGTGCTTGTACCCAACCCCAGCCACCTGCCCATGGTCTCTGTGTGATGCCTCTCTGCTCTTGTGGGACTGGACAGTGACAGAGAACACCACCAGACAACTCCTGTGCATGAAGGCCCAATAAATTGGAATTTCAGGCCTGTCTTTACAGCTCTGCAGATTACAGATTCTGCCAGTGCCCAACCCCACTACAAACCAAGGGGCAAACACCTTTAATAAGGGGTTACGAGATGATGGAAAAGCAAAGGACAACTCAGCTGCACTCCAAAGAAAGAGGCTTCCCTACGGGCAAGGACCCAGGACTCTGGCAGCATGGGATCACCTCTCCCAAGCTGCACCATCGGCATCCCCCCCACTTCTACACAACCAACAGGTTTTTTTCCCTTTAATTGCCCAAAGTCCATCCTCATCCACCTGCCTTTCCTCAGCCACAGCCACCCTCCATGATCTGGGCAGCTGGTGCTGACCAATCTCCCTGCTGGAGAGCTCACACACTTGCTGCATCCCTGTGCTGGGTTTATGTTGCAGGGTAACAGGGTTCACAACATCCCATCATCATGCCCTGAGCCCCACCCGGACAAAATCTCACAAAAGAGTGTGACAAATCAGCTCATGTTCAGGACTAAAAACAGACCCTGAGGAAGATGTCTTTGCAGGCAATCTCTGCTGCTTCATTTTTTTATTAAGACAATGTTTGGAATTAGGAAAAGAAAGGGTAAACAGCAGCTCCCCAAGGACCAAGAACTGACTGGAATCCAGGCCAGATGTCCAGAGATAATTTTATTGGTGGCATTAAACTGAGTTATGAGGTTTTTACAATCCAGCCACTTATGAGAAATCTATTAACAGTAACTGGACAGGCAGAATGCATCTTGACAGGGAGCAGCATAGGCATTAATTGGGACAATCCATAATGGGACAGGCCCCCGGAAAGGTTTCATCAGCTGCTTTCATTTGTTTCCTACAATTTTTGCTTAGAATCAGCAAAGTCATGTCCCCCCTCCACGAAAAGAAAAAAGCCGTCCATTAATCGGCTAATGAAATATGAAAATGTTTATGGGCCATTCAATCTTCCAAACTGCAGTTCTATAATCCACCTTTCAGACATACAGCTCTACCAGCAAGAATTTATACCAGAGCTGCCTCTTTTTTTACGATGCCTTCATTATATTTGTCTTGTTAGATACAGTTTATGTATTTATTTCACAAGTGAGGGACCCACACGTTAGGCAATTCAGTGCATTTTGCACAACATTCACAAATTACTGCCCATGGTGACACATCTCTCAAGGCTTGCCTGGAAGGAGACCTTCACTCAGCTCACAAATAGGGCTGTGAGCCCAGCACAGTCTGGGACCACTGTGATGGCTTTGGCTGGAAATGTGCCTATGGGGTGGTCACCCCACCCTGGCACCTGGAGCATCCTGCCCTGGTCTCTGGGGATGGTCATCCCAGCCTGGCCATCCAGTCCCAACCCTCCCCACAGGCTGAGGGAGAGCTTGCTGCCCTCTTCACTTTGTCATCCTCTCCCAGTTCTCAGTGCTACTCTGTGAGCTTTTCAGAATGAAGGAGCATCAGGTCTGTGCAGTGCAGGCAGCAGAAACCTGCATTTCCTGCTGAACACCGGGCTCATGATTAATAATTAGGCTAGAGATAAAGCATCCAGCACCACATTGAGCTCTCAGCACATCCTCTTCACATATTTGCTCATCACTGACTGCTTGGAGCAGGCACCAGCATCCCTGCAAACCGGAATGCTAGGAAGAAAAATGGAGCCTGGGCTCAAGGGGCTGCAGAGATTGATTTACAGGGGAAGATTAAAAGAGCTAAATCTGTGCTGCTTGGCTAAACAACAACTAATGGGGGAGGGCCGGATGGCAGACTACAGAAACACGAGGGGAGATGCCACAGAGCACATGCCAGGGATGTTCTCTCCTCCCTGTCACAGCAGGCAGGCTTGGGGAGCACCATGCTCCCACGCAGCCTCAGGGCTCCCTCCACCCCTGGGCATGGCAGGAGGCTGATGGCACACAGCTCTGCCACACACTGGGCCCCAAGAGCAGAGGGACCACCCAGCCCTGCCTGCAGCTCAGCCCCAAGCAAGGAGAGCAGTGTCTGCAGAGCTGGGACATCCAGAGGGAGGACAATTGGCTGATCTGTCCCATTTGTTAAACGGGAAAATTGTTTCCTTGTCCTAAAAGACTACAACCAGAATTTCTTACCAAGCCATTAATTACATACTAATAATTAAATCAAAATTAAATATGAACAGAGGTGCACATTCCTTATTAAAAGCAATTAAACAGAAAGCACAGATACACAAATAAAAAATGGCTCTGGGGCTAGAAAAGAAAGAAAATCAAATAAAAACTAGCCCGTAATAAAGGCGCACTCTGTTTGCTCCAACTCATAAAGCCCGAGTTCATCAATTTTCTTTAAATATTAGCAACTTAATTAAATCTGCTTTTTTCCCTTTAATCCTCTCCTCTATCTAAAATAGATCTGTCCACATGCAGAAGTTTGTAACTAGTGCTGACCCCATAATTCTATTTAAAAAACCCAAAGAAATCCACATCAAACTGACAGCAGCCTCAGGGGAAATTACAGTTCAGAAGAAGGATTAGCTAGAGAACCCAGATTTTATGGAAATGGTATCGGCCCTCCAGAAAGCACATGTAGGTGTGTGAGAGGCATCCACGGAGGGCAAGCCCCAGTGCAGGAAGGCTCTGGACCCACAGACTGTGCTAAGAGGGCTGGCACACTGCTGGGGACAAGGAGCGTCCCAGGCGATTGCTCCATCCTCTCCCAGCTGCAGGAAGAGCCTGGCCCTGCTGCTTTCAGCCCCGGGGATCCCAGGCAGTGCCGGCCCAGCTGCTGCTGGGAGCCAGGCGGGTGACGCGGTGGGTGATGTGGAAAGGGGCTGTGAAACGGGTGAGTTGTAGGTTTGGGTGCAGCTGGAGCCGAGGCAGTGCCAGGCCTGTGACAGGCCCAGTGCTGCTCCCAGGGGAGCCATGAATTAGCTGTGCCTGCTCCGAGGGCGGCGCAGGAGCGCGGCTTTGAGTGTCTGCTGAAACGGACACAAATCACCACTGAAATCCCCGCTGGCCCCCAGCCAAGAAACCCATTTTCAAGCTCCTCCAGTCTCATGCCCAGACGGCTGAGGCCATCAGACAGCCCTGCTCTACAAGCTCTTGGGCACTTTCCTTCGGGGTGAGCCCATGCCTCCAGCTCCAGTGTGTTCCTCTGACCGGTCCCAACAGCTAGCACTGCCTTCATGCAAATAGAAACAACCCATCTGCCTGATGTGTGAGGCAGCTGCTTCTCCAAAGCTCCCAGAAAAGGATAAAGCCCAGCAACCCCAAGGTGAAATGCTCCTTCAGCCTCGGGATACCAGGAGTGGAGGAGCAGAGGCCCATGTCCAGCCTTCCCAGAGGTCACACACCAGGGAAGTGTGGTGAGCTCCCGCCTGCAGACCCAGTCCTGCCCAGCTAGGCACTGTCACCTGTGCCACAGAGACAGGGCTGCTGGCACCCACCCCCAGACACCACAAGAAGCCAGTACACAATTGTAGGAATGCAGATGTAAGTCTTGGTGCATCCGGGGAGCACATTAACCTCACCACCACCCCCAGCAGGGACCAGGCTCCTGCCAACACAGCCCACAAAGTATTTCTCCAGCCAGGCCCCCATGAACAACCTTCACAAGGGCCCTCTCTCTGCTCAGCAGTGCCAGCATGTCCACCCTGCCCCTGTCAGCCCCATCAGGTCAGCTTACCTTCCCCACATAGAGCGGCTCCGTGCCCGTGTACTCCTCCACCACAAAGAACTGGTTCCAGACCCAGCCACGCTTCACTCTCCCTCCGGCCAGCAGCGCAGGGTCCCCGGGCTCCCCAGGGCCCTGCCCCGCCGTGTGCATGGCCCAGCAGCCCAGCTCCTGCATGGCACACAGCAGCAGCAGCATGGTGCACGAGCAGCCCTGCAGAGCCTTCGCCATGGCACTCTAGGAGGCTGCATCAGCAGGAGCTTCTGGGTGTACAGCCAGCATCCTTCAGGGGCTAACAGGAGGAAAGTCCACACTAGGAGCTTCTGGACAGGCAGCCAGCATCCTTTAGGGAGAAGCAGGAGGAAAGTCCACACTAGGGGTGTGAGGCTGCCTGGTGAGTGCAGAGCACCCCTGTCCCTGCTGCATGCCCTGCCCTGCAGCTGGAGCGCTCCTGCCCTGCCTGAGTCACATCTGGGGCAGGAGGTGGCCCGGGCTGCCCGCTGCTGGCGTGGGAGCAGTCAGTGCTGGTGCCTGGCAGGCTGCTCCTGGGTTTCCAGAGGAGAGTGTGGCAGCTGGCATTTGTCCCTGGGGACAGAGCTGCAGGGCTCCGTGCTGGGCTGCCGTGGGTCTGGCTGGGGAGGGGGGCGATGCCCAGCCTGCTGCCCACCCTGCCTGCGGGCACACGGGGCACACACACCCACTGCTGGCATTCACAGGAGGAGGAGGAGGAAGCTCTTCCACAAAGCTTTTCACAGAGCAGTTGACAGGATGAGCTGCTGTGGCCAATGTCTGCCTGTCCTGTGGCAGCCTGGGACTACTGTGCAAGGGGTGTGATGGGGCAGGTGTGTGTGCCACAGGTGCAGCTCACAAGGCCATTTGTAACTCCCATCTTCAGGGGGACACCATCCCAGTGCCTGCTGAAGGGTCCTTGGCCCCGGTGATTCTGGTCACTTCCATTCTCTGCTGGCTCACGCAGGGAGGTGCAGGGCAGTCAGCAGCATCTCCAGGAGCCTGGAAAAAGCCAAGGTGTCAGAGCTGGTGTGAAAACACGACCCAATGTCCCCCTGTGCTGCTCCTGCAGCCTTGCTCAGTATCTCCCACCCTGCCCTGCCCCAGGTGCTCCACAGCCAGGCCAAATCCCACAGGTCCTGCAGAGCAGCAACACAGCAGGGAGGGCTGCAGAGCTCTCAGCACTGCAGACATCTGCTCCAGCAGGGACTCAGAGACCAAGGATCCTGCTGACAAGGGCACCCCCTCACCACATGGTCCTGGCTGCTGAGAGGAGTGAGGTCTGTGCCTGGAGGGAGTCACTGGTGCCCACCCAGACTGCTGGGAGATGTGCCCCAGCACTCCTGGCACAGCACAGGAGCAGAGCACAGCAGGCAGACAAGGCTCACACTGAGGGATACCAGCCCCTGAGCACGGGAGGTACAGCCAGTGCTGGCACTCCTGCAAGCCCCCTGCAGAACCTCTCTGTCATCTCACCTCCGCAGCCATGGGCAGCAGAAAAGCATCTGTTCAAGAATTTGCCACCTGGCTGACTCTAAAGGTAACATTTTGAAAAAGGGCTCTGGTGTAAGCTTCAAGGCACCAAGGGCTGAGACACAGACCTTCAGCCAAGGGTACATTGCATCCAGTGAGCACATGGAGAGAAGTCTGATCAGGAGATGGGGCTGCAGCATCCATCTCTCCCTGCACCAACACCCTGAGGTTCCACCAGAGCTCTGCAATGCCAGCCACAGCCTGATCTACTCATGAAACATGCACCAGCCTGCAGAATTCATCTCCTGTCAGCTGCTGCTCTGGAGGAGTAGAGGAGAGCAGAAAAAGGGTGAATGGAATGGCAGATGATCCTGGAATAGATGTCCATCTACTCCCCACAGAAAGGGAACCGGGCTGTGCTTTGCACAGAGCCCTGCATGAATCTGAACAGTCCCAGCTGCTCAAAGGAGGCACAGCTCCCACACATTTCTCCAGCCCTTTCCCCCACTTGCCATTCCCCCGTGTGACTCCACCAATGGGGCTGTTGCCCAAACAGGGAATGTCTGCTGCACTCTTTCCTGTCTGCATTCACTTGTCTGGACAAACCCTTCCCTGAGAACCGCAAAGCATCACTCTACACTGCCTGCTCATGGCTCACAAGTTGTGTGTCACACAATGTGCACAAATCTGTTCACCAAAAGGTCTCACACACATCCAACCCAGTGCACAGCCAAGATCACTCATACTCACTGGCTCCTTTTGTCTATTTCTGCCTCATTTGTGTGCACACACATTTCCTCCCCATGTACACACACTATATTCCACTCACACATGCACATCAGCTGTCACATGTGCCAGCCCTGTGCACTTCATGCTCCAAGGAAAACAGGGTCTCCAGTGTATTTTTATGTTAGCAATCATGGTTCAGAAGCAGTAACATTGCTCCCCACCCCTCCTCCTTGCCAGCCCATGTATTATAAAGATATTTCCCCACCAGCCAGGTGAGGCTGTTGGCAATGTGTCTTGCAGCCAGGCCTCCCCATGCAGAAATGCTTCCTGTCCCTGCTCCCAAAGGGCAGCTGGTGAGGGTCCCTATCAAACCCCATACTGTTTAACACTGTACACTTGGGGAGCAAGATGTCCTGTAGGTGGGGGATGGACTGAGCCCTCTCTTCCCACACAGAGGGTACAGAAAATTCACAGACCAAATGCAGAGACTGGGGTCCCTGCTCTGGAGCAACAGAACTGGGGCTGCCCAACCCACAGCAGAGCAAGACACTCACAAAACCAGTGTAAGTGTGCTTTATCACACTTACCTGGATATATAGAAGATAAATAATACATGATAAATACAACAAGACATAGTGCACAGCTGTCACAAACAGCACCTCTCCCAACTCTCACACCTAGGAGAGCTCTGGTTATTTTGGAGTAGGTTGCCCAGACAGTGAGACATGTCAATAAACTGAGCAGAAAAAGCTGTGCCAGAGCAAGAGTTTCAGGTCAGCAGCAAGGGCAAACAGTAAGTGTGGGAAGAACACCCTGCCCAGCATCTCTGCCTGCCAGTCTGCAGCACTTTTGCAGGCAACACCTCTGGTTGCATCCAAAATCTGAGTACAAGGAGTTGTAGCTGGTAAACTCAACTGCCAGAAAGAGAATTTTAAAAAGAATCCATCTGCATGTGTTCTCAGGGCAGCTATGTCAGCCAGAGCCTTGGGGAGAAGCAGCCACCACCTGCTCAAGTCTCCCATTCTGCATACCCAGCATCCTGTCCTTGCCATCCAGGAGCAGACCCAGCCACACTGATTTATAAAACCCTGCCAGAAGCCTGACAAGGCAGCAGTGCCAGAGTGCAGTTCTGCAACACTGAAGGCCTTCTGAACACATGGGGAGGCTGCAGGAAAGCCAATCCAATGGAGCAAATCCTGGCACCACAACTAACATCAGCATCCAGGGTGTCCAACCGAGCTGGCACATGAAGGCAGCACATCCCCACTGCCTCCAGAACCCAGCACTCGGGGCACACAGCTGGCAGAGAGCACCAAAACTGGCTCTGTGACAGCAGTAGGAGCCACCCTGGCTCCCCTCATCACACCATCTGACACCTCAGTGACCTCTGATTTCCTCCAGGACACAGGTACCCCAGGCACACACTGCAGGCAGCCCTGTGCACACAGAAATGGCACTGCTCCCTGCTCACAAATGGACTCTGGCCTTCTCTGTCAGCCTGACCAGAGTTACAGCACACCAAAGGAAGCAGCACAGTCCCAAACAGCGTCAATAAACCAGTAACAAGAACAGCTCAAATGCACACACGAAGGCAAGGCAGGCAAGGGGAAGTGAGGGCAGAAGAAGATGCTGCAGTGGGCGAGCTCCACTTGAGCAGAGCTGCTCCCTGGCTGGCAGACAAGCTGGCCCACAGTTCCCAAGGCAACTTGTTCAGTCCTGTTGCATATGAGCACTCCACAGAGCAGATTCTGCCATGGAGAGAGAGTCCTGCTGAGCACCCATGGGGCTGGGCTGCGTTGCTGTGGGAAACACAACCTTATGTACAGTCTCAGCTATTGTGCTGGGTTTGTATTTCACAGATTTCTCATCTGAGCTGATGCAGTTTGCTGGTGATGGTGTCATGTGCCCAAAGTTCAGCTACTCCCACCTGAGCTGTGTGCCTGCTCTTCCTGTGGGCAGCAATGCAGAGCTGCCCCATCCAGGTCATCAAAGCCCAACTGCAGAGCCTGTGCTGACCTCCAGTCCCCTGCACCACAAAATGCAGGCCCAGAGACGCATCTGTAGCCCAGAGACACAGTGCCACAAACCAGATCCTTCTTCTCCAGTGGCAAATTCTCAGGCTGGGTCTCTTCTGTGACAGCTTCAGGGTCACGTCTCTCCTCAGTGTGCAGAGCCTTCTTTCCAGCTGTCACATCGCAGACCTCTTCCAGAGGCTGCAAAGCCCAAGTCCTACTCATGTCCTCGCAGCAGCAGGAATGAAGACACCCCAGCAGGTCCCATGCACAGGAACCAGGACTGTTTTCATCTTTTATGAAAAATCCTTTCCTTAGGATTTTTCCTCCTGAGAAGCTGGGAGGCCTCAGGAACAAAATGCAAACAGTGGTTATCTGCTGCTGGGGAATGCAACAAGTAGATCTTTGATTGGGTCATGTTGGATGTTTCTAATTAATGGCCAATCACAGCCCAGCTGGCTCAGACAGAGAGTCCGAGCCACAAACCTTTGTTATCATTCTTTCTTATTCTATTCTTAGCTAGCCTTCTGATGAAATCCTTTCTTCTATTCTTTTAGTATAGTTTTAATATAATATATATGATAAAATAATAAATCAAACCTTCTAAAGCATAAAGTCAAATCCTCATCTCTTCCCTCATCCTAAGACCCCTGTGAACACGGTCACACAGGACTAGCACAGTGTTTATTTCCCTGTGGCACTGAAAACCTTTCACCAACAGCTGGAAGTGCCCCTTCCCTCTGCCACACCTGAGCAGTGGGGCTGTAAATAACCATGGGAGCTGCTGCTGCAGCCAGCCCAGCCCACAGCAGCCCACAGGTGCCCCCGTGGCAGCGTGCCCAGCACACCACACCAAGCAGGTTTCCATGCAGGGGGTGAAGCACCAGACCCTGTCACTGCCCCAGGCCCAGGGTGATGTCCCCTGTCCTGCTGCTCTGCCACCCCCACGTCCAATGATGAGCACAAGTCCCCCCTCCCCAGCAGAGCCCGTGCAGTTGGTTGGTGTGCATTTGGCACAGCCATACTGTACATCATGTTGACAGTGGAAATTACATCCTGAGCTTATGTTTTACACTGTGCTCTGTCAGAACTCACCGCAGCCCAGTGATCAGGACAAATTGAATAGCATCCCGTCCATGTCAATATTTATTTCATTTTACAAATGCAGGCTGATGCAGGAGAAAGTAGGCAGAGGGAGGGCGGGGGGGGGAGACATGGGCAGGCAACAGCACAGCAGACAGCAGTGCCCAGCACACCACGGCCCTGCAGCGCTGCCAGCAGCCCAGGGAGGACTGTCCCACCCAGGGGGAGGGAGCACCCCTGGGATTTCATGCACATAGCTCTGCTGGAAGGGCTGGCACACCAGTACTGCTCCTCTGACAAACCCTGATAATTAGTAAAAACCACAGAATTGCCCACCAGGTACCAGAAGATGCAAAGGGAGGGAAGGAGAGCCCTCTCTTTCAACGCCAGGCTGCAGCCTCAGCAAACGTGAGCTTGGATGTGGTGGTCTGGCTCCCCACTCCTCCCAGCAGAGTGGCAGCAGCATCAGGGCTGCTCCAGCTGCTCAGAACAGCCACGAGGATGCTGCAAAGGCTGCTGAGGAGCAAGGCAAGAGCGAGGCACTGCTCGTGCCACCCTCTAGAATGCAGAGCCACAGCATGAATACCAAGCACAAGAGAGGAGCTCTGTAAAGCTTGCGCTTTCTTCTGCTTTACCACAGCCCAGAGGACACAAGGAAAGGAAGGCTGCAGTAGGAGGGTTGCTGGACAGAGACAATTCCTCAGCCTGACTGACACCCACAGTCCTCTTGCTGCTGGATTAGCTGCCTGCACAATGAGCTCAGGGGAGCTCCCCTCACACAGCTCCAGCCCTGCTAGCCAGCAAAGCCAAGGAAGGAGCAGACAGCAGCACAGCAGGGACAGCCCCTGGGGTGGGCACAGCACCTGCAGGCAGAATCACAGCCCTGTGGCTGAGAACTGGGGGCCTGTGGATTCCCATGCTCCTTGCAGTGTGCTCTCCCAAGGGCAGATCCTGCAGGGACAAAGGGGGCATGAGAAGATCCGTGGTGTGCCTGCATCCCCAGGTCTGCAGCAGGTGTCTCTGACCAGTAATGGGAAGCCACACAGGTTCTGCCAGCTGTGGCACTGAGCACAGCCACCTCACAGGGAGGCTGCAGAGGAGACCATGGGGAGATCCAAGGGGCAGGCTGGAGGTGCAGACAGAGCACAGTCACAGCTGTGTCAGCGGTTTGCAGCCCTGCTTCCAACAGGCAGGACTACAGCACCTCTGGAGACAACCCAGGACAGAAAGCCAGATGGACAAAAGCTCCTACCTGACTCTCAGCAAGCAGCCATAAGTGCCCCACTGTCAGAGCAGCAAGAAGAGCACAAGCCTCACACAAGTTCTTGTTCCCAGAACATGCAAACCCACCTGGAGACCCTTTCTAAAGAGTGGGGCCAAGCTCCAGCACCAACCGGCTCCCTCCATTCGCTGCCCAGCTCTTTCTGACCCCACTGTGCCTTTACCTGAGAGCTCAGAGGGTGAGCGCTGGCTCCAGCACCATCCAATGCCAGCTGTGTCACCTGGAGGGAGCAGCTGAAGCCACGTGCAAGCACAGGAGCAGCTCTGGGGGTCAAATTGGTGCCAGCTCAGCCTGCACCCCACGGGGAGCCCACCTGCCTCACTTGTGAGAGCGTGGGCAGCACAGCAGCCCAGCCTCAGACAGCCCTGCTGGGACACGGGGCAGGGAAAAGCAGCAATCACTCCCAGAGCAATTCCTTCCCAGCACTGCCTACAGTGCAGCACGGGCTGTGACCACGGCTCCTCCTGTTAAACAGGATTCAAATCCGCTTAAAGCTCCCCTTCCTGGGCAAGGGAGCAGGCTGGCTCGAGCACACTCCCCAGATCTGTTGTGCGCAGGTGATACAAGCATGGCAAGGCTGCTGCAAAGCTTTAAGATGGTTCATAATCTCCAGGCCTAAGGCTAAGACATGAACTCAGGCTCTCTGGAGCTCACTTTCTCTACTGGATATTGTAAGACAAGATGAGGCAAATACAGGTTTTTGGTTTGGTTTTTTTTTTTTTTTTTTTTTATAAACTTCTCCTCGAAATATAGAGGAGAGATGAGGCAATCTCAGCAAACATAAAACACTGCCAAGTCCAGGCCAGGCAGGGGTATCACAATCAAGCTTCCAACATCCCACACGCTGTCTCTTGACAGGAGATGTCAGTACCACACCAAGCCCCTTGGCCAAGCACACACCCATATCCCCACAGCTCCTCTCCAGCATTCAAGAGGCACCCCAGGATTCCCCCTTTGGGCTGCCCAATGGAATGCACTGAGCCCTCTGGAATACTCTGCAGCTTTAGGACACCAGGGACCAACAGCACAGCCTGGCTGCAGCCCCCACAGACCAGTGTCCTTGGCTGGAAAACGTGGACACACATCACTGATTCTGTAAGGGAAGGCAGCACTGCTCAGAGAGAAGGTGTGGGATGCCCACTCACACCAAGACAGATGATGGTCACAGGCGCTGCACTGCAAGCTCCCATTCCAGCAGATCCCATCAGTGCCATTCAGGTCTCAATGTTCACATAAAGCTGGACAAAGTACCAGAATACTGGTGCCACAGGGAGCATCTGGAAGCTAGACAGGTTTTTGCCACTGCAAGCTCTGCTGAAATTGCGGTTTTGCCCATTGCACCCTCTGCTGAAATGGATCCCGCAGAAGGCAGACTCTAACTCAGTGTCCTTTCCAGAATATCACCAAATTTTGTCAATCTAGCAAGAGATATTGACCTGGATAGCACTGTGTACAAATGCTGGAGATCAGTGGTAAAAGGATTCCAAACTGTAGAGGCTTTTGAATTAAGACATTTAAATTACTTTTGTCTTTACTTACACGGTGAAAGGGACACCTGAGCAGTCACTGGATAAGCATTTCCCAAATGCAGGTCCAGACTGTGCAAGGGAAGATTTGGTAGCAATCTGCCTTTCAGCAAGTCTTCAGCCTTGACAGAGAGCCCAGCAGACAGACAATGATAAAATCAAGTTCTCTCTCTGATGTCACCATAGCCTCAGCTTTAACAACAGGGCAGAAAACCCATTATCCGTAGTAAAAGTTTAGTCATGCTTATTTTTGAAGTAAATCTCTGGATTTCCTCTTTCTGCTTCCTTGGAACTGTTCTCTCAGCAAGGAACTCCTTCATCTGCCTTTCTTCTCAGATCAACTTGCACAGGGTTGAGAAAAGTTGTTTTGGCAGAGGAATGTGTACCTACACAATGCTCAGGTCTGTATGACTAAACATGCCTCTTTCTCCCTTCTTTTTAAGTTGCTTTAAGTTTAATTATTGTCCCCTTTGATGCTGCCTTGAGAAATTATAATAGAAAAATGAGGCAACTGCCAGAGCAGCAGCTATTCACAACCTTTTGACTTCTCATGTTCAGTCACTTTCTGCTATCAGACACACTGTGAGGAACAGTATTTGTTAAAGCTCTCACACAAGCATTGTTTGGAAAGAAGTATTTTCAAAGTTTAGGAGGGTTTTTTTTTTCCTCCAAATCTTCTCTAGTCCAAGTTTCAAAGAAATTTTAATTGCAAAGAAAATCTCAACATTTGCCCTAGGGAAGAGGTTTTTACAGCCATAACGGTCTCGCTCTGCAGCAATTCTTTTCCAAATATGGAATTTTCATGCCTTGTCTATGTGAATACAATACTTTTAATTTGTCTTTAAAAACAGCCTCTGAGAGGAGGTGGAAGCAGCCATCACAGCACCTCTGTCACAACTTCTGAGATGGACAGAGCTCCTCCTGCTGTGGTGAGAGAGCTCCAGAGCTCAGCCCAAGCCCTTTCATTTTAGGATCTGGACAGAGAGATGTGTGTGAAAGCCATTCCCTTGCAAACACCCTGTATAAAGTCAGAAGTTGCATTCCTAAGAGAGCTGCATCTTTTATGCCCCAGCATCTCCTGAGGAGCCTGAAGTGCTCTTGGGCAGAGAAGCCTCCCCAGCCTCCCCTGCCAGAGCTGCTCCTGTGGCCAGCCCTAGGACACGCAGGGACTGTTGCTGACATCTTTTATGGAAAACCCTTTCCTTAGGGTTTTTCCTCCTGGGAAGCTGGGAGGCCTCAGGAACAAAATGTAAACATTGATTATCTGCTGCTGTGGGATGCAACAAGTAGATCTTTGATTGGCCCATGTTGATTGTTTCTAATTAATGGCCAATCACAGCCCAGCTGGCTCAGACAGAGTCCAAGAGAGCTGCCTTTGTTATCATCCCTTTCTATTCTTAGCTTAGCTAGCCTCCTGACGAGACCTTTTCTTCTATTGTTTTAGTATAGTTTTTATGTAATATATATCATAAAATAATAAATCAAGACTTCTGAAACATCGAGTCCGATCCTCGTCTCTTCCCTCATCTGAAAACCCCTGCGAACACGGTCACAAGGGACCACCATCACCCCCCTCCTTGCCTCCTGCTGCACTTCTCCTGGCCCTGAACACCAGCAAAAGGGACAAGAAAGGAAGGGCACGAGCCCAAAACAGGACAGGTGGAATCAAAGCTGATGGCCCAGACAAAGGGGCCATTTGGATAGGAATTAGAGGACAAAGTAAAATAAAAAAAGCACAAAATGGAATTCTTCCGCTTTGACAAATGTGGAGGGAATTGGCTTCTTTTAAGCCAATGTTTGGCAGATGCATGAATTATTTATCATTCAATATTGTGTGATTAAATGGAAAATTGAAGATGTTCATAGCTCTGTCTGCAACTTTCTACCTCTTGTGGAAGACTCCTCAAATTCCTACACAGAATAACAAGTGGGTATTATGGTGAGTCAGAAAGGTTCAAAGAAACCTCCTCCAATTTGCTTCTCAAGGTTCAAGGTCACGTTTAGACTCAGTTCTCTGGTGAAATAAATACTATGGCAGGCACACATCACTCTCAGGAAGGTCTCTTGCTGCTGCTCACTCTTCTTCCCTATACATCTTAATCCTCTTAGCAATTTTGTCCTTGGAAATCCCTCAGTCTTCATGACAGGAGATCTGCAACCCCTCTTTACAGACGGCATGAGGAAGTCCCTTCCCCTGACAGCACATTGTCATTGTGAGACTCAGAGCAGGCCCCCGCAGGATCCTCCACAATGGAGCTGAGAGGTTGTGAGGGAGGACAGGAGAGCGGCAAAAACCAGGACGAGACCTGGGGGGCTGCACCTGCAGTTCTCACAGCACTTTTCTGCAGTGTAACGAGATCATCTGGTTGAGCACAGCCCAGAATAGAAGCCTGTACCAAGTTCCCACTGCAGATGCATCTTTGGGTGCCTTTGGTCCAAGATAAGTGGCTTCCTCAGCTCCTCAGGACAAGCCCGCAGCAATAAACAGCTGTTAGCAAGGTGGAAGAATGACTGTAATTAGTCTCCTTAATGCCAATTTCAGCCTGATCTCTCACACTTAAGAAAACTGTTACAACGATTTTCTTTTTTTCAGAGGAGCTCATTAAATAAAAATTAGAAACAAGATAGCATAATGGGTAAGAAAATTGTTTCTGCAACATCCTGCTAAAATCCAACACTGCCCTGCCTACAGACAGGCTTTTCTGGTTTGGAAGAAGATGCTCCAAACCTTCCTGCTCCCCAGGAATTCCTAAGCACCAGGAGGAAAAGAAGGAATCTGGGTACCACAGGGATTTAGGAACCTGAAGCAGAATGGTGCACAGCCTCATCCCCCAGAGAGGAGCCAAACATGCTTTGCTAGGACTCAGCACTGTGCAGAACACTCCACCACAGCTGGCAGGAACCCCTGGCAGCTGAGTCTCCAACGCAGGCAGCACATTTTGGCCAAGTCTGCTTGAAAGCCAAGGTCTCCAAGAGGAGCCCAGCAAGGAGGGAGGCTGCCCAGGTGATCAGAGCTCTCCCAGTGACATCCAGGGTCCCTGAGGCTGCACATGGAGCACAAACAGGCCAGCAGTGAGCAGCGCTCTTGAGAACAAGCCTCAGAGCATCCCAGCCCCACAGGAGCCCCTGGTAGACACTCACTGAAAACAAAGCCCATCTCCCCCTCCCAGAGAACAAACAGGAGAGACCAGAGCCTCTTGCAGGGCCAGGGACCTCTCAGGAGGTTGCAGTTTATTGCAGCTTTGAGACACATGAAAAGTCTCTGTTTCGGCCCACACGTTCAAAGAATGAGTTGGGGTTCTTCAGTTTTCGGTCTCAGAGTTGTTTATTGTATCTTATCTATAAAAGTTTTTCTCTTGCTTTGCTGAGCTCTGCTCAGCAGGACAGCCAGAGGCACTCTGCCTGCCCCTGGGGCAGTGTTATCTCTTTATACTACGTATAACATGTTTACAATTACTTTCCAATACCTATCACCTATGTTAGACAGGGAGCTTCTACTCTAAACCAATCTAAAAGTGCCACCATCACAGCAGAAGATGGAGGTAGAGAAGAAGAAAGGCTGGACACGCCCAAGTCTTTCTATCTTGTCTCTAAAACCTCTATTCTAAAAACTCTAAAATCTACTTTTTCACTTAGTGATAATTTTATTATTACACTGCTTAAACTTTTGTGGCTTTTAGGTCTTCATACAGAGCTGGTAATTTGCTCTATGGGTCATAATCAAACCTACAGGTGCTCTGGGCTGTGTGCTAGGGTCTCAGAGCCTTCTGGCATGGGTCCTGGCAACTCTGGACGCTTAGAGGGATGTACTGAGTTCTGACAGGGACCGACACACTGGAGCAGCTGTGCCAGGAATACTCAGAGCACAGCACCTGCCCACGAGCTGCAGATAACACCTCCTGCAAAATAAAGGACTGACCTCCTTGTAAGCAACTTGCAGACAACAGCAACAGGCTAAATTTTGCATTCAACCATTAATGATTGATGCATTATTTATTTGGAATCATTTGCTTCATTCTGCTAATCACATCACCACTACCAGCTCCTGACAATGAGCAGCGCTCACAGTCGTGTCCCAGGAGCCACTCAAACCAGGCTCGGTGGCCTCAGGGCTATTTCACCTCCCCAGGAAAACATCCAGCCTTTGCCAAAAGCCGCTCACTGCCCTGCAGACACCGCATGCCCTCTGATGGGCAGCATCTGGCACTGCTCACACTGCCCCGGGTCCAGAGGGAGCTGCTGGAAGCAGCTCCTGTCCACCAAGGGCTCACCTGCATTCTGAGGAAACCAGCACCACACTCAGGTTCTCCTGCCCTGAGCCCATCTTGCACTTTGAGCCCAGCCTCCAGTCGTGGTTTGTTTAAGTGCACAACAAGGTAACCACTGTGAGTTTCGGCAAAATTCACGTGTCAATGGCCCAGCTTGGGCCCCACCAAGAAGCCCTCACTGGAAGGGCAAACAGCCCCATAAAGAGAACGCACATGGAAACCAGACACCCCCAGAGCAGAGCACCCCTTTGTCCCCTCAGTGCCACAGCCCAGAATATCCCATTTGTGTCCCTCCAGGCACTCCTGGGCCACTTTGCAGGTAAAACCCACCCAGCAGAGGGCACAGACACCTTTCCCCAGAGGAACCAGTCCTTTGGGAATGGACCAAGTCCAGCTGGGAGCTCTGCAGACACGGACAGAGGGACCACATGTCCCAGGTCACATGCAAATGAAGAAGCATTTTAGCATCCAGTGTGGTAGAAATCAAATTTTGATACCCTTCCATGCCCACTAAATTCTGTTCACAAAGACCAAGGAAAAAAAAGGAAGTAAAAGCCTTAATAAATGCTGGAAGAGAAGGGAGCTCCCACCAGCTCCCAGCCCAGCGTAGCTCAGGGATTATCTAGGCAATAGTTTATTTTTCTCTCCAGTATCATTTTCCCAGCTTGATCTCTACTGTCGCAGTATGATGGTTTCACCCCATTAGCCTTGCTTAAAAAAGTGATCCCAGGACTGTGAGTGTTATTGCCCACATAAATCAGGAGGCTTTGAATATGGAGCACCTTTAAATAAACAGCTGATGGAAGTGAAGTTCCGGGATCATTATTAATAGCTTTTCATTTCTGTGGCCGCTGTGCTGTGACATTCTTGCCAGCAGAAAGCCTCTGCTTCCTATCCCCAGCACATCCGATCCCCGGGTCCCGCAGCCAGGATGAATGACTGCACCTCTGTGTTAATTGCATCGCCCGCTCCACAGACGGAATGCTAATGTTAACCAGCAAGAGAGGGAGAGCCTGCACACCAGCAGTGATGGGACAGTTCAGAGACACACACCAGTCCCACTGCCTTTTCAGGGCTGGTCCTTCCTCCTTCCCTCGAGGAAGGGCAAATCTTCCAATACACACCCGTGAAATGTTACAACAGGTGACGAGGTCCTGTTCAATTTCTGTCCTGTCTGAAGCGCCTTGTACTGGACAGACACCAATTTTCTCTGCTCTGCCAGCAATATTACACCTCTCACAAGCCCCTGGTAAGCAAAATGATGCCACTCTCTGTCACCCTGTTTTTTAAGATTTTCTAAGCCTTCTGATGTTGACATTCTTGTAGCGAACTTTCTCACACACTTTCTGTAAATAACTCATTGTTTTGCATTCCTTTATGGAGGAGGAGAAAGTTGATGGACTGTTGGTCTGCCCAGTGTCATTGGAGAGGTGGCACTGCCACCCTCCCACCCACTGTCACCCTTTGAAAAACTATAAATGTTGGAGTCAGAAAATAAACTTCCCTTTCTTCACCTTGAGAGCAGCGGTGCGCTTGTGTTCTTTCGTATCCTATAGTGACAACTCTCCACATTCCAAACAGCTTCAGGACGAGTCCAAAGCAATAGACACCCTTGGAGAAGCAGCCACCACAGAGCAGCCCCAACAGAACTTACAGGCACTGTTCAAACATCTCACCTGGCCAGATCCAGTTCATTTTTCTCCAACATGACTTCCCCAGGGAGAAATCACTCTCCTCCTCCACCTTCAGCTATCAGGGACTCTCCTGAGTGCTGCACGAAGGTGCAGAGCATCAAGCCCCATAAAGAGAATGCACATGGATATCAGACACCCCCAGAGCAGAGCACCCCTTTGTCCCCTCAGTGCCACAGCCCAGAATATCCCATTTGTGTCCCCCCAGGCACTCCTGGGCCACTTTGCAGGTAAAACCCACCCAGCAGAGGGCACAGACACCTTTCCCCAGAGGAACCAGTCCTTTGGGAATGGACCAAGTCCAGCTGGGAGCTCTGGACACAGGGACAGAGGGACCACATGTCCCAGGTCACTCACATGCAAATGCCCCATTAGCCTTGCTTAAAAAGTGATCCCAGGACTGTGAGTGTTGTCACATAAATCAGGAGGCTTTGAATATGGAGCACCTTTAAATAAACAGCTGATGGAAGTGAAGTTCCGGGATCATTATTAATAGCTTTTCATTTCTGTGGCCGCTGTGCTGTGACATTCTTTGCCAGCAGAAAGCCTCTGCTTCCTATCCCCAGCACATCCGATCCCCGGGTCCCGCAGCCAGGATGAATGACTGCACCTCTGTGTTAATTGCATCGCCCGCTCCACAGACGGAATGCTAATGTTAACCAGCAAGAGAGGGAGAGCCTGCACACCAGCAGTGATGGGACAGTTCAGAGACACACACCAGTCCCACTGCCTTTTCCAGGGCTGGTCCTTCCTCCTTCCCTCGAGGAAGGGCAAATCTTCCAATACACACCCACCCGTGAATGTTACAACAGGTGACGAGGTCCTGTTCAATTTCTGTCCTGTCTGAAAGCGCCTTGTACTGGACAGACACCAATTTTCTCTGCTCTGCCAGCAATATTACACCTCTCACAAGCCCCCTGGTAAGCAAAATGATGCCACTCTCTGTCACCCTGTTTTTTTAAGATTTTCTAAGCCTTCTGATGTTGACATTCTTGTAGCGAACTTTCTCACACACTTTCTGTAAATAACTCATTGTTTTGCATTCCTTTATGGAGGAGGAGAAAGTTGATGGACTGTTGGTCTGCCCAGTGTCATTGGAGAGGTGGCACTGTCACCCTCCCACCCACTGTCACCCTTGGAAAACTATAAATGTTGGAGTCAGAAAATAAACTTCCCTTTTCTTCACCTTGAGAGCAGCGGTGTGCGCTTGTGTTCTTTCGTATCCTATAGTGACAACTCTCCACATTCCAAACAGCTTCAGGACGAGTCCAAAGCAATAGACACCCTTGGAGAAGCAGCCACCACAGAGCAGCCCCAACAGAACTTACAGGCACTGTTCAAACATCTCACCTGGCCAGATCCAGTTCATGTCCCCTCAGTGCCACAGCCCAGAATATCCCATTTGTGTCCCTCCAGGCACTCCTGGGCCACTTTGCAGGTAAAACCCACCCAGCAGAGGGCACAGACACCTTTCCCCAGAGGAACCAGTCCTTTGGGAATGGACCAAGTCCAGCTGGGAGCTCTGCAGACAGGGACAGAGGGACCACATGTCCCAGGTCACTCACATGCAAATGAAGAAGCATTTTAGCATCCAGTGTGGTAGAAATCAAATTTTGATACCCTTCCATGCCCACTAAATTCTGTTCACAAAGACCAAGGAAAAAAAAGGAAGTAAAAGCCTTAATAAATGCTGGAAGAGAAGGGAGCTCCCACCAGCTCCCAGCCCAGCGTAGCTCAGGGATTATCTAGGCAATAGTTTATTTTTCTCTCCAGTATCATTTTCCCAGCTTGATCTCTACTGTCGCAGTATGATGGTTTCACCCCATTAGCCTTGCTTAAAAAAGTGATCCCAGGACTGTGAGTGTTATTGCCCACATAAATCAGGAGGCTTTGAATATGGAGCACCTTTAAATAAACAGCTGATGGAAGTGAAGTTCCGGGATCATTATTAATAGCTTTTCATTTCTGTGGCCGCTGTGCTGTGACATTCTTTGCCAGCAGAAAGCCTCTGCTTCCTATCCCCAGCACATCCGATCCCCCGGGTCCCGCAGCCAGGATGAATGACTGCACCTCTGTGTTAATTGCATCGCCCGCTCCACAGACGGAATGCTAATGTTAACCAGCAAGAGAGGGAGAGCCTGCACACCAGCAGTGATGGGACAGTTCAGAGACACACACCAGTCCCACTGCCTTTTCCAGGGCTGGTCCTTCCTCCTTCCCTCGAGGAAGGGCAAATCTTCCAATACACACCCGTGAATGTTACAACAGGTGACGAGGTCCTGTTCAATTTCTGTCCTGTCTGAAGCGCCTTGTACTGGACAGACACCAATTTTCTCTGCTCTGCCAGCAATATTACACCTCTCACAAGCCCCCTGGTAAGCAAAATGATGCCACTCTCTGTCACCCTGTTTTTTTAAGATTTTCTAAGCCTTCTGATGTTGACATTCTTGTAGCGAACTTTCTCACACACTTTCTGTAAATAACTCATTGTTTTGCATTCCTTTATGGAGGAGGAGAAAGTTGATGGACTGTTGGTCTGCCCAGTGTCATTGGAGAGGTGGCACTGTCACCCTCCCACCCACTGTCACCCTTGGAAAACTATAAATGTTGGAGTCAGAAAATAAACTTCCCTTTTCTTCACCTTGAGAGCAGCGGTGTGCGCTTGTGTTCTTTCGTATCCTATAGTGACAACTCTCCACATTCCAAACAGCTTCAGGACGAGTCCAAAGCAATAGACACCCTTGGAGAAGCAGCCACCACAGAGCAGCCCCAACAGAACTTACAGGCACTGTTCAAACATCTCACCTGGCCAGATCCAGTTCATTTTTCTCCAACATGACTTCCCCAGGGAGAAATCACTCTCCTCCTCCACCTTCAGCTATCAGGGACTCTCCTGAGTGCTGCAGGAAGGTGCAGAGCATCAAGCCCCATAAAGAGAATGCACATGGATATCAGACACCCCCAGAGCAGAGCACCCCTTTGTCCCCTCAGTGCCACAGCCCAGAATATCCCATTTGTGTCCCCCCAGGCACTCCTGGGCCACTTTGCAGGTAAAACCCACCCAGCAGAGGGCACAGACACCTTTCCCCAGAGGAACCAGTCCTTTGGGAATGGACCAAGTCCAGCTGGGAGCTCTGGACACAGGGACAGAGGGACCACATGTCCCAGGTCACTCACATGCAAATGAAGAAGCATTTCCCCTAAGGGCAGCAACAGCTAACATCACCCACTTCCCCTTCCCAGGGTGGTGAGCCTGGGACAGGACCAGACATCTCAGCAAGGACCTTGGCCACCTGCTCTGGGAGCCCCTGGCTTTGGTCTCTGCTGCCAGTACTGACACACAGGTGGCTCCCAGGTGGAATTCCCAAAATCTTCACGCGCAGGACCCAGAGCTGCCAACCCTGCTGCATCCACAGATGACATCTTTCCCCAGGTCTGTGGAGAGACCAAGTTTCTCCTCAGAAAGCGTGCTCAGGCTCTCTGAGGCACTTTGCCCAAAGAAAGAAGGAAATGATCCTGCTGACAGCCAGCTCCAACAAAGTGGCCAATGTAAGTGCTGGCAAAAAGGCTCCACAGTGCTCCAAGGTGCCCAGGAAAAGGCTGGCACTGGTTACAGCCCCTGCACTGCAGAGACAAAACCAGAGGGTCCTGCTGCTACAGCCCACCCCTACCTCCTTCTACTGTTCTTGAGTCATGCTGCTCAAAGAGAAATCACAGGGGAAGCAAATACCCCAAGCCAGCCTGTTGCTGTTTGCAGGGACAGACTTTGCAACAGACATTTGCTGTACATAAACCCAAAGGGCTGCAAAGAGCAGCAAACCACGGGAACAGGTGATGCCTTTTGATTTTACTGCTTGCTCTTTTCCCAAACCCAGCTCTCAGCAAGGAGATTTGGGACACAGGCATAAATAACAGAAGGTTCACCTATGAGAAAGCTGAAGTGGAAGCATCAGAAAACTGGAGTGTGGCTGAACAAGGCTGAAAGAGACCACTACACACTGGAAGTACATTCCTTGGAGGGCTTTAAGAGGAACAAAAAGTGTTAAATGTGTCTCCTGATTTCAGAGCCCTTTGCTAGCTCTGAATTGTGATGGACTAGCACAGCAGAGATACATCCTTATGGCGAGTCTGTGGGTCTCTGGATATGATTCTGCAAGAATACAGCACCAGCCTTCCTTCTGCAAGGAACTCTGACCACTTTGCTGAGTGAAGAAAAAGATTTGATTCCTCCTCCAGCACTCCCCCAGGGCTGTATTTGCAGACTGTGAGCCAGCATCCACCAGCAGCCACCCAGGGCCTTCAAGCACAGGAAATACAGTGGGTATCACACATGCAAAGCCCAGTGCATCACAGAGACACTGCTTTCCAACCACCAGACTTCAGCATCCCATTGAAGCATCACCTCTCAGCAGAGGCCAAATGTGCAAATTGCAGTTGAAAGGGAGAACATTTCTGAAAGCTTGAAGCACGTGAACACAGTAGACTGGAACAGAATCTGCAAGTAGCTTCACTTTAATGTCACTACCAAACCAACAGCACAAAGAGGAAGGGACAGACTGGGAGCCCTGGGAACAACCACTCTGCTCAGCACAGCTGATAAAGGGGAATTAATCATTCAGTTCCCCCATCAGGCACAGGGGTTCAGGGCTTTGGTGCGAAACTCCATCAAACAAGACTGGCATCTTCACTTCTGACATTCCTGGATGGACAGAGGACGCAGCGTGGGGTTTTGCACAGGGCTCATTTCACAATCCAGCCCTTTGCCTCTGACACTCCTGGAAATAGTGAGGCTGTGAGAATCTTCTCAAGCCAGCACCAGGCTTTGAAGGGTCTTTCCTCATGTATCTGCACAAAGCTGGGACCTTGGGGCCTTGTACGTATGTTCTAATGTTATTATTATCAAAAGGAATAAAGAGGGACACGGTGAAGTCAGAGGCAGCAAAGCAGCCCAGGCAACAAAGGGAGGAAGAAAAAGAGAGATTACAGTAGCAACAGGGAGGACAGAAAAGCAGATGGGCAAAGTGCATGGGAAAGAATAGAGCAAAGGGGATATACATACACGTGAGCAAGCAGGGCTGCGCTGGAACATGTGGGAGTGTGGGCGTGCAGGAGGGGGCACAGACACTCACACAGGCAGGTGCAGCAGCCATTTGCAGCTCCCAGGCCTCCTGCCCCAGCCCTGCTGCCAGCCTGGCCCCGCTCCAGCAAGGGATCTCCCTGAGAGCACCCAGGGCACACACAGCACTCCCCGTACCCAACCCTCTCCATCCGGGACAGCAGCCACTCTGACAGGGAAAGATCCCCACAGACAAGACAGACAGGACAGACAGACAGACAGACGGACAGACCCTGGCTCTGGGCACCCCCGCTCTCCCCAAAGCAGTTCTGTGCCTGGAAGAAGAAGCGGCAGGACACATGTACAGCCACAGCCACCTTCCTGTGTGGTTTTCCTGCAGCTTTGTCACCCTCACACACATTAGCCCTTTGCACCCTGCTCTGTCACTGCACTGCACAGCCTTGCTTGCACTCCCTCTGTCCTCTGGGCTGCTTCACTTCTCCCTGCACACTCCTTCCCAGCTCCCTCGATGCCAGTCACATCAGAGCCCATTCACACACCCCAAATCCCCAGTCCAGAGCCCACCACACCCAATCCATGCTGTCACTTGCACAGGTGCTGAAATCCAAACTGCACATCACCCCTGTGTGCTGCCACTCCCATCTCCAGGCCCCACTGCTCCAGCTGGGCACCGGACTGTCAGGACTGCAGCACAGACTAAACGTGTTCCTCTCCAACCCACCACCTATCTCAGTCTGCTGGGCTGGCAGCAGCCTCAGGCAGAGTTTGGGCATCCAGAGCCAAGCAGTGTCCAGCCAAGAAGCCATTCTAGCCCCCCTGGGCCTCTAAGCTGCTGTACATGTCTTGCCCCTCACCTCTCCCATCACACCAAAACTCACACCTTGAACACACAGCCATGGTGACTCCAAAACAGAAAAGCAAGACACAGCTGCCCTGAGCAGGGCTGGTTACAAACCTTTGAGAGGTTCAGGACCAAGCCAGACACAATCTCTGCATCTGGGCACTCCTTGGGCCCCCATGCTGGAGGACACCGAGAGCATTCACTCATCAAACAGCTTTCCACATCTTGGTACACAGAGGCATGGACAGACCTCACACACAAAAACATATAAAACACAAAAAAGTTATCAAAGACTCCAGGCATTGTCTACAAGAGGACAAAGAAAAAAAAGAAGCTATTTCTATATATACTTGGGAAGCACCAGATAGCACAGTGATGGACTAGATATAAAAAAGATACAGATGAGTCTCAGTCCCAGCCTTTGATCTCTCACAAGGGAAATGCATGTGCTGTCTTCTGGAAACCAGGACCAGACATTGTGTCCTACCTCTGCCTAAGCCCAGCTCAGCTGCAGTTTAAAGAAAAAGCTTCCAGCCTGGTGCTTCACAGTCCCTCCCTCTCGTTTCTATTTCACAGCAGCTTTTCACAGCCCTGACAGCGCTTACTATAAGCAATACAAGCTCATCTGCAGGATTTTCTCCTTCTGGGACAGCCTAAGGTTTGGAAAATGCCTCCCTAGAAGCAACAAACTTGACTGGAGCCTGTGGCCAGGAGCTGAAGGCAGATGCTGAGCAGCAGCCCTGAGCATGCCCTGCCAGCTCCTGGAAGGAGCTAGCTGAGGATCACTCACAGCAGCTCACCACTGACACACAGTCCTGCTTACCAAGGCTTGCTTTCCAGCACTCTGTTGTTCTCCAGCCTCTCCCAACACACAGCATGCCTGGCAGCACCCCACACCTGTGTCCTGGTCAGCCTGAGTGTGCCTTGGCCAGCAGATCCACAGGACAGAGGCTCCATCTCCTGCTGCCCAGGTCTGACAAGGATTCTTTTCCAAGGCATCTCCCTCAGCATGAGCACTAAAAGGTGTTCAGCTGTACTGGGTATGGCTGGAGGGAGTTAATTAGCTTTGCTTGGTGCTGAGTTTTAGGTTTGTGACCAAAACAAAACTGGAAACACACTGATATTTTAGCTACTGCCAAATGGTGTTTGCAGGGTTAAAGGCTTCTCTGCTTCTCACTGTGTCCTCAGTAAACAGACTGGGGGTGCATAAAGTTTGGGAGTGGATTACCCAGATCAAGCACAAAGCTACCTTGCCCCTGTCAGCAACAAAAAGGGACAGGAGGGATCTTGGAGGGTTTGCCACCTTTAGCTCAGGAACTCCTGGACATCAGTCCATGCAGAGAAGGCAGTGAGTGTTTGCCTTTGCACCCCTTGTTTTCTTCCTCTCTTCTTCCTCTTTCACTTATTAAACCATTTTTATCTCAACCCACACATTTTCTTGCTTTTACTCTTCCTTCCTCTTCCTTTCCCATGACCCACTTGGGAATGAGGGAGAAATAATTGACAGTGTGGGGCTTAGCTGCTTACCAAGGCTATCCCACAACAGCCCAAACACTTGGCTGCACCAGTTCACAGCCAGAGCAGAGGAAATCAGACCGAACCCTTCCAAAGGCATTAACCAGAAAGCAGCAGAGTGGCAGAGGGAGAAGCTGCCATTCTCCTTGCACAGTGCTTTGAGCCTCAGTCCTGTGAGGAGAGCTCACATCTCCACTTCTGGAGCAGCCAAGCACCACCCCACCTCCCATCTAATCCACTGAAATACATTAGCACTCTAGGTGCAAAACCAATTAAAGCCTCAAGTGATGGTTCCAGCATCATTCCCAGCAGACATGAGTCTCCTGTTACACAAATACGCTTTTTAAGCGACAAAATCCATAAATGCTCACCTGTGGTGGCTACTCCAGCTGGGCAGGGTTCAGTGCCTGCATTCACTCCTCACATCCATTGCTTTGTGGTACCAAGAACAGGAGCAGCATCATCTGCCAGCACAACAGTCCTCTAGGCAGGACTGCAGAGCTCCAGATCAAAAACCCTTGTCTGCCTCCACCAACCCATTGCCAGCTCCCGGGCAAGGCAATGTCTTGGTGATGATGTCTCCATCTGCAGGGTCAGCCCCTGGTCACTCGTGCCATGGGGACTCACAGTGGCAGCCCCAGCCCTTTGCACACCTGGGGACTGTCCCCTGCCCACACACCCGGCTGTGCCATCCGCCGTGCCACACCTGCCACCGAGGCTGCTCCTGTCCTGTATCGAGCTGGACCACGCCAAACCCACCCGAGGGCTCACCTGAGAGGTGAATCTGGGCAACAAAGCAGAAAAGAGGGATTTGGGAAAGACACAGTCACTTCTCAGCGAGACCACAGAGCCCCTGCCCAATGGAGGACCCTGTTCTCAGCTCACCTCTCTTTCAGATTAATTGGTTAATTGGCACGGCGGGCTGCGCACAGGAACGGAGGAAGGCTGGCTCCCTCTGCCGGCACCGGCCCGACCGGGAGCCCCCGGCCCGTGTCCGCCCCCGGTACCGGGAGCATCCAGAGCCCGGCCCGTGTCCCCTTTCGGTACCGGGATTCCCCGGCCCGTGTCTCCTTTCGGTACCGGCAGCAGCCAGAGCCCGGCCCGTGTCCCCTTTCTGTACCGGGATTCCCCGGCCCGTGTCTCCTTTCGGTACCGGCATTCCCCGGTCCGTGTCTCCTTTCGGTACCGGGAGCAGCCAGAGCCCGGCCCGTGTCTCCTTTCGGTACCGGGATTCCCCGGCCCGTGTCTCCTTTCGGTACCGGGAGCCCCCGGCCCGTGTCCCCTTTCGGTACCGGCAGCAGCCAGAGCCCGGCCCGTGTCTCCTTCCAGTACCGGGAGCCCCGGCCCGTGTCCGCCCCCGGCCCCGCTGACCTGTCTCCGCTGTTATGAACAAGTGTATGGGATAACTCAGTAAATCGATGTGTGCCCGGTTTGTTGGGTGTTAAACGTTAATTACCCGGTTGAACGCGTTGATTCTGTTAACTGTCAGCGCTGCTGGTCACCCTGCCCAGCGGCCCCTTCCTGCGCATTCCTGTCCCGAAATGGCTTTAGCCATAGAGAAGGTGACATGTGAGCAACGTGTAAATCGAGCCACAATGCGCAATTCCAGAGAAAAACACCCTAAAAAGAGGAGCCAACTTGTGGTGTAAGGGACTGAGTGACACGTCCTACTCGGGAACTGTTGCTCTATTCCATCGGTGTGATTTTGGGTGTCACCATAACCTTACAAGAACAGGACCAGGATGAGGATTTCGGAAGATGAATTTTGCAGTTTCCCTAGGCAGGGCTGTGAGGATGGAAGCCCCAGCTCTGCTACATAGCAAAGCTGTTTTACCTCCTCCTCCATGTCGCTGAAGGGAGCAGCAGCACCCAGAGCCGACTTCATAAATAAAGGCGTTAAAGGGAGCAGGTCTCCTTGCCCTGTTTTTTTACTACACTTTGGGGGCTCTTACTACACCACCACAACACCCCAGAGCTGCCACAGTCAGAATTCAGGGTGCCCAGGGAATGGGTGCCCTGCCTTGGGACAGTATTCCTGCAGCAGGAATTATTTTGGAAAAAACACCATGCCGCTGGGAAACAGCCCGGGAGGGCTGTAGCAAACGGGTGTTCAGCTGACTTTTGAAAAGTTTAAGCAGGGATGTAATTTCTTAAGGACTCTGCTGATGCTCAGCTATTCCTACCTGCCATCAAAAGGTTTAGCTGTATTTCATAAGTGGGAAGGCAGCCAAGCTCAGAAAGCTGGTGAAGTCCAGCTCTCAAAGCAATCCCTCCCTCCTCACCTGTCTGTCCTCGACCTTCCAGACTCCAGTGGCAGGAGAAACAATTCCCTGTCCGCACAGGCACAACGCTGTCACATGTCAACAGCCACATGCTAGCTGGGGCTGTAACAATAGCAAAGAAAGCACATTTTCACACAGCTAAAAACACTGAATAGTGAAAATACAGAAAGATCCAAGGGTAACTCTGCAGCTTGGCAGTGGTGGGGGTGGAACCGACAGTGTTCTGTCCCAGGTTAACAAGATGATTTGCTCACTGTTTGTGTGTGCACAACTCAAACTGATTCTCTCTAGAGAGGGTGATGAGGACAGGAGGAGGTGCTCGGAGCTTAGGAGCCTCTTTTAATGACAAGGATTATTGGAGAAGCAGCATTTTGGGGATTTGGGATTCCGGGAAGAAGCTGCAGTAGGAGCAGAGGGAGATAATCCCAGTGTGACAGACAGAGACGCAAGGAAGCAGCACTGGAGAAAGGAGTGCAGCATCCCCAGGCATACACAGAAGTTACTATCTGGCTCAAGGGAACATCCATTCCAGAGCAGGAGGCTGCCAGAACAAGGGTCTGGACCACAGCTTCCAGCTCTCTTCCCTCCTGGCATGGCCAGACCAGTATGGTTCCTCTGGACCAGCCAAACCTTTATCTGTCCTCGCTGACTCTGGCCAACAGTGGGGCCAGAGGCTCCATCTGCCCCACCGGGCAGAGGATCAGGCTCCCTGGGCAGCCTGTGAGCAAACAGCCAGCCAGGGGCTCCCAGGCTCTGCCCCAAAGGCAGCAGAGGGGCACCCAGGGGGCAGACCCAGGCAAGGGCTAAGGGGACACAGCCCAGGGTACCCAGCTCCAGCACCTCTCAGGTGGGTGTGGGGCCCTTCCTGGGCTGGTGCCTGCCTGCACTCAGCTCAGCAGAGCACAGGGAAGGGCAGCAGTGCCCAAGGAGGAGTCCAGAGACAGATGGGTGTCACCTGCAGAGGCTGTGCTGGGTCCCCAGGGGCTGCCATGCACAGCACTGGGGATGAAGCTGCCCCAGGCCTGTGGCTGCAGCACCCAGGAGGGGCTGACTGTGCACAGACCTGGACAGCTCATCTGTGGGAATGAGCTCCCTCCTGCCAGGCCAGTATTGTGACCACATCTCACCCTTTTGCCATCAAAACCTCAGGGAAGTGCCAGCTCACCACAGCAGTGCTCAGCTCTGGGCTTGCTCCCACAGCTGCTGCTTCCAAATGTCTCACTCACAGCCTTGGTCTGCAGGGTGAGCACCACTGCCTGTACCCACATTCACACACGGGCTCCTGCCAAAAGACATTCAGAGCTTTCAAGGCTCCTTTTATTGCCCAAGATGTTTCTATGGCGACTACCTTCACATCCCATCACTGGCTGTGGAAGCTTCTGGCCATCAGCAGCTTCAGGTGAGTTGAGGGCCTCAAGCTTCAAGTCACCTGCAGTTGTTAATGCCACTGGCTACAGCCAGTTGGGAAGAGATTAACAAAGCCCCAGGTGAAGAGGCAATGGTGAGCACGGCAGTGTCAAAGAGGAGTGAGCCCATTCTCCTTCCCCTTGGTGCTCTCTCGAGTCCTGTAGCAGGGAGGAGCAACAGAGAGGGGCAGGGGGTGTCTGCAAAAGGGTATTGGACAAACAATTCTGCTTTCATGGTACCCTGAAGGACTTCCCAATCAGCAAAGCTCACAGAAGTGCCATAAGCAAAGCACAGGACCACTTCAGCCCAAGCCATGACTGACACTGGCACACCAGTGCCCTATCCAGAGTCAGGATGCTCCCAGCTCTGCTGCTGCAGGGCACCTCACTAAATGCTCCCACAGGGCAGCCAAAAATCCCTGGGTGCTTCTGACAAGCACCAGACCCAGCATCACCTCCATCACAGCCACAGCTTCCATCACGAGCCAGGCAGGGCCAAATTCAGCACACGTGACAGCAGTGGCAGTGTGAGACAAGCAAGGTGGCTCTGTCTGGGGAGCAGACCCTGCCCACAGCAGTGTGACAGCTGTGCTAACAGGCACTTAGCCCAGAGGAGTGGGCTAATGAGTGTGAGCTAAGGCATGGCTCTCCCACAAGAGATCTGAAATCAGCAAGTGCAGCACTGAGCAGAGTCAAAACTGAAGGAGTTCTGTTGGGTCTATTTTCTCCAGGCTCATGGATGGCACAGAGCAAGGCAGTGAGTAAAAGCAGGACAGCAGAACAGGGCACAGCAAGTGCAGATTTCCCAGACAAGAGCAGGAGGGCAGGACTGGGAACACAGAAGTGCTGCCCTCCCTGCAGTGAGTATTGCAGCCTTGCCTTGTGTTCAGTGAGCTATCCTGAGATGAGGCACCCAGCAGAAAGGAGACACTTCCTGAAAAGCACCTTGATTTCCAGCTTGTAGGTGTAGCAGCAATGAATGATGCAGTCAAACCTGGCCCTTGGGCTGGAGCACAGATGGACCAGCTCTGGGCTGGCTGCCTCTCCTATGCCCAAGGGCACGACTACACCTGCTTTCAAGAAGAAAAATGCAAGGCCCCCAGCTTAGCAGGGTCTGTCCCCCACCTTTTAGGCACAGCTGCCTTCTAGGAGGTCTGGGGAGAGCTACCCCAGCTGACACTGGTGTGTGCCCTCACCACCAGCCAGGCAGGGTCAGCAGTGTGGAAGCAGCTGAGACAGCCCCTGGAAACCTGTTTGAACACAAGGGCCATGCCCAGCCACCGAGGCACAGCAACCCCCGTGCTGTGAACAGTCTCTCCTTGTGCTCCCAGCTCCCAGCACAGTCCTGCGCCCCCTTTGCTGCACAAGCACCAGGAATCATCAACACCTAAGGGAGCTCTGGGGCCGCCATAGGCACACACCCAGCTGCCAGCTACCACTTGCTCAGGCCCACAGAGTCTCACAGGCCCTCAGGAGAAGGTGCTGTAATGCTGGCAAAGAGCTGAGACATCCATTCTCAAGAAGAATTCCATCCACACTGACAGAGGATCTGAGGAACAGCACCAGCAAGAAGGCCCACAGCTAGACCTAGACCCACAGCTAGACCTAGACCCACAGCTAGACCTAGACCCTCTGCAGGCATCCCAGCCAGCCCTGTGGGGCAACAAAAGGCACACACTGCTGGAGAAAGATCCACTTTTGGTACCCAGAACCAGCACAAAAATGCCATCCAACAACCATTCCCCAACAAGATAAAACAGAACTCCCTTCTTCCTGCCACAGCACAAAGGACAGTAAAAAGAAAGAAAAATGCAAGAGATACGGAGCCAGGCTAAAGTAAGGTCTGGACTAGACTCTGAAAGCAGAGTTGTTGCAAAGGATAAAATTGAAAATTACTGTAATGTGCTGTATTCCTTTTATGGACTTTGCAAATAATAGAAAGTGATGACTAAATGAAAAGGAAACTGTGAACTAACTGGGAGGATGGGTCTCTGCAGTGGCTGCCAGCAGGAGCAGAGCCCCATGCCTGAGCCCTCCACAGCTCTCCAGAGCAGAAACTAACCCACAAACTGGACACAACTGCAGAGACAGATGTCCCCCAGAGCTGAGAGGCAGTGGACACCCAGCTCATGTTGGGTGGACAGCTGAGCCCAAGTCCAACCCCATGCTCCAAGTCTGCAGCAATTTGCTGTCAAAATCCAGCCACAAAGACTTGGCTTTTCTGCTGGGGTAGGGCAGGGACTTCACAGGGACGTGCAGGCATGAGCCCTGAGAATGCTGCAGCAGCCAAGCCAAAGGACAGAGCTCTGTGCCCTCACCTGCAGCCCAGGGCTGCCACACACCTGAGAGCAAGGTGACACAGGGGACCTGATCCCTGCAGAGCCCAGAGCACACGGGGGCTGAGATCATTCCCAGAGCAGCAAACAGCCTGAGGCTAAGCTGCTGACATCCCTCCCCATCGGGCACCCCTTCCACAAAGAAACACCATGGGATAAACTGGTGGTAAGACAAAAGAGATCCTGAGAACAGCAAGGAGCTGTACACCGTGTCCACCTACAACCTCGGGCAAGCAATCTGCTTGGGATTCACACCCACCTCATCTTTACATGTAATTTTTCAAGAAAGCAGATCACTCAAAATGGCCTGTGCCTCGGGATATGCATGGACTTATCTGCAGAGAAGTGTCATTGCTTGTAAACCCAAACACAGTTGCATAACCACATGGTTAAAAGATAACAGCACAAATTCATACATGGCTGTACCCTTATGCACGAATACTCTTCAGAGACATGATGTCAGAAGAACCCAAGTGTCACCACACCATTTCTTCTTCAAACTGCTTTCCTTTGCTTTTAAAATGTGGGCTTTTAAAATATAAAAACTAATTCTTTGAAAAAATAAGTAATTGTACTTTAAAGGAATACCAGCAGATTAAATCCCACCTGAAGTTCCAGTTTTGTTTCAAAGCTTTCACGAACAATCTAATCCTTCTAATGAAATAAAGTCTGTGGGTTGAAAAAGGGGCTTCAAATAAACAAACATTCCCTCTGCAACATTTCCAGCCAAATTTTACTGCTATGGGACAGTGATTATGAGCACAAAAGTAAAATTTGCTACAATAAAAGCCCTGCTAGCTCAATATTATTTTTAATGTGCAAAAAAAAAAAAACCCAAAAGCTGACCAGAGAATATAAACAACAAACAGTAAATTGTGACCCTTTTCTCATAATCCTTAAACAAAAGAAAGAACTATGACTTTTTCAAACATGACATTTAAATCATGAAAATATAGTATTTTTTGGGGATGGAGCTAGGAAGAATAGGATTTTAACTGTTATTTTTAACCCAAAGACAACCTTTTCTTTCCTTTTTTTTTTTTCCTGGAGGCCTGCTAGGTTCTTTTGAAAAAGAGTTTTAAAACTGACCTTGTTCCAGTAGCCACTTGTCTGTCATAGGTATGAAATCACCATATCATATTATAGAGTGTCAATGCACCAAAAAGCAAAGGGCATTTTTTTTCCCCCCAGAAGGAACAAAACTGGCTTTTTTACCTATGAAACAGCACATACTTTTTCTTTTATGAGCCCACCAATTTCAGCACTGTATTATTCGGCAGCCGGCATTTCATACAGAGACCAAACCTCGCTTGCTCTGACCCTCACCTCACTGGAGCAGAGACGAACGTGAGACAAAAGTCAGCACAGAATCTGGGCCACCTTATTTAGATTTCAGCGGGCTCTACCCTGTGCTACTCTCAGGGTACTGTCAACATTTCAGAGAATTCATCAATGAGCAGCACAACCACCTTTTGGCCTTGAACACAAACAAACACAGCACCAGCACAGAGGAACCGTTTCAGACTTAAAGCCAGAGAAACAATTTATTTTCAGCATTTAAAAACTGATGTACCAGGACAATGATCTCCAACCCTGATAATTGTTTGCTGCAAATACTCATTACCCAGTGCTCTTGAAAGAAGTGGAGAGCATTCATCAGCCTCACAGGGAAAACATGGCAAAGCCCAGGTTCAGAGCTGGGCATGCAATCCGTGAGTACAGACTGCAGGCTTCAGTCATGCTCTGTGCATTGGGCACTCTGAAGAGACAGAAACAGGTCCCAAAGAAACAGTCATGAGCTGAGATTTCCTCAGTGGTATGCAAGCCTGTGTTGCAACACAGCATTTTAACAGCGCAAGGACCAACCCAGGAGCAGGGAGGGAGAGGCACATTGCCCCATTTATTTCCTCAGGCCATGCAAACAAGCTCTGGAGAACCAGAGCTTTGTGGAGCCACCCACCCATCCTCCGTAGCCCTCTCAGGTCCAAAGGCATCCCTGAGGTGCACTGCACTGTCTCATGAAGTTATGTCTGAACTCCCGAGCCTGCCCCTCCTCGCCGCTGCCTACACCATCACCCCTGCAACTGGTCCTGCTCACGCATAAAACCAGGTTAGATGAGAACACAGGGCAGATGTCCCCGGACTGTGCAGGACGTTAGAACTGTCAGAAACCAAAGAAAAACGAAGAGGCATCAAGGGCATGGCTCCACTCCCAGAGCCACGGCAGTGCCCGCGGGAGCCCAGCGTGGGTGAGAGGCACCTGGCGTGGCAGCGCTGGGCCAGGGCACGCCAGGGAGCGGATGCGGCTGCAGATCCCGCTCCCAGAAGGCCTGTGCACAGCCGGTTGGGAACCACATTTTAAATGAGGAAAGTGCTAGTTTTAGAACAGTTATTTTTAGTTTGTTGTTAGAAAAAAAACCGTGGCTCCGTGAAGGGAGATGTTACCCGGCCGGCTTCAAGGGCTCCCGCTGGGTTCCTCGGGCATAGCAGCCACACATCCACACGCGCCCAAAGCAAATTCCGTGCGGAATGGGCACGGAATGGGTACGAGAGCTCCGGTCTCAGCGAAAGAAATGGGGAGATGGATCTTGGGTAGGAAGGAGCCCGAAGAGGATGTTTTAAGATACCACCGGTTAGAAAAGGAGCCGCAGCTCTTCAAGCACCGGACTGTTTTAATTGGAGGGTGCGCACGGACCCGCAGCTGGCACGGCCGCGCCGTAAGCATCAAACCTCTGGCTTCGCCCGCAGACACCATGGAGACCGGGGCGCTCCGGGGCACCCCGGGACTGCCCGGACTGCCCGGCCCGAGGCGGCGGCGACCCCGGGGCCGGGCCGAGCCCGCGCTCACCCGCGGGGAGCGCCCGCCGCAGCCCCGCCGAGCGGCGGCAAAGTTTGCGGCGCGGCGAGGGACGGAGAAGTTGGGCTCCCCCGCCGCCCCCCGAGCCCCCGCCCGCGCCGGCTCTTACCTGGGGCGGCGGCCGCGGCGGCTCCCCCGCGCCGGGCGCTCGGCCTCCCGCGGCATCCTGCGCGGCCCCCGCCGGCGCGGCCCCGGCAGCCCCCGCAGCCGGGCACGGAGCGGAGCGCAGCCCCGGCGCCCCGGCACGGAGCGGAGCGCAGCCCGAGCAGCCGGGCACGGAGCGGAGCGCAGCCCCGGCAGCCGGGCACGGAGCGGATCTCAGCCTCGGCAGCCCGGCACGGAGCGGATCTCAGCCTCGGCAGCCGGGCACGGAGCGGAGCGCAGCCCCTGCGCCCCGGCACGGAGCGGATCGCAGCCCCGGCAGCAGCGCGGAGCCCCGAGCGGCGGCGGCGGCGAGCGGAGCCGGTGCTGGCACCGGGCGGGCAGGGCGCAGGCGGGGCGCGGGCGGCGGGAGCGCGGCGGGGGCTGCATGTGCGGCGAGAGCCGCCTTCCTCCCCCTCGCTCCCTGCCTGCGTCCCCTCCTTCCCCGCCAGCCCAGCCCTGCCCAGCCCTGCCCGGCCCGGCCCAGCCCAGCCTCTGCTGGAGACTCTGAGAATGCAGCGCCGGCTCCGCGCCCCGGGCTGGCCCCGGAGCCTCCCCCAGGGACCCGCCCTAGGGACCCGCCCGGCCCCGGGATGCGGCCCCGCAGCCCCGCGGGCTGGCGCGGCCCCCGGCGGGCGGCGAGGCTCTGCCCGCGGCTCGGCTCCGCTCCGCACCCCGCGCTGCCCCCGCCCCAGTGCCCGCATCGTCTCCGCCGCCCCGGTGCCTCGCCGGCCGCCCCGGGGGCGGGAGCGGGGCGCGGACAGGGGCAGAGGCAGACCCGGCCACCCCCAGGTCAGGGCCAACCCTCCTGTGCCCGGTGCTGAGATCCAACTCAGTGCGTGGAGCGCGGGACTGAGCCGGGGCTCCAGGGCATCAGACAGAGACCCCAGCCCACGCTTCCGCTGCCTTTGGATGGTGCCAGACATTGATGGCCCAGTGACATCGTGGCAGGAGCTCTGTCAGGGGCTCTGGGCATCTCTGGGGCTGAGGCTGGGGCTGTCAGACCCCCTCCCACGGTGCACCATGGCTGTTGGCATCCTCAGCGCCCACCTCAGCTCTTTGGTGCCTTCTCTAGGGTCTTGCTTGAGGCATGGTGGGCACTGTCCTGGCCCAGCAGCATTTGAGGGTGCAGGGGCAGAAGTGGCAGCACAGTTGTTGCCAGCAGCAGAGTCACACACCAGCAGCAGGATGCTGGTTATGCTGACCACTCTGGGCCAGTGGAAGATGGAAGCAGGAAGAAGCTCAAGGTTGGTGAGACTGCAGCACTGTATTTGGGGATGGATAAACCTGCTCTTGCAAGTCAGGTTTTAGTCACAGCTCAGGCAAACAGACTCCAGTGGGACATTTCCCAGTCTCTACTGCCCCGAGACTCACATCTTACCTGCAGAAAATGTTGTCCTGTGTCCACAGCATTCTCTGTTATTTAGCCTTGGAGTCTGGCCCTGAAAGGAACACAAGAGAACACTGGAGGAGGGAATGCTGTGTTGCTCCGTTTGTACAGCACCTTGTGTACAAGACAAACAGATCCTCTGTTTGGTCAGTTTGGTCAAGAAACAGTAGTAACCCAGTAGCAGGTTATCCACAGACTACATGGATCTGGTGCTTCCTGTTCAGGCAGGTGCCCTGAAGGTGAGAGAGAGGTGAGGGGAAAGCAAAAGAGAGGCTTATAAGCACAGCATGGCTCCAGGAGGAGTGGCTCTTCCTTTCCAGGACCAGAAGATGAGCAGGATGCAGACCCAGCAGCAGGCTCTGGCAGCTTCATTTCCCACCTTTGCACTGGCTGGCACAAGGCTTCCCACCATCCTACTGCTGCATGATTCCCACCCTCAAAGGCCAAGGGGACCCCCAAGACATCCTAGGAAATGCTCAACATCTGCCCCTTCAGACACAGAAACATCTAGAAATGTCCTCAATCCCAGTGTGAGACTGAGAGACCTGCCAGCTGCAAGCACTGCTGCCAAAGTGGATCCCACTTGAGCCTGATGCTCTCGTAGGGAAAGGAGCAGAGCCTGGAGCACAGCTGCTGCTCTGCTAACACAGTCTGCAAACAGAGACCGTGTGCTCAGTGCCAATCCAGCCCTGGGACACCTGCAAGGCTCTGGAGCCAGCTAGGACACTGGCACTGGGAACACCCAGATCCTTTCCCTGGGGCAGCCGAGAGGTCACCTCTCACAGTGCAGGTGGAGCTGAGCCCACCTGGCTGGAAGCATCCAATAAACTGGTGTGATACTGGGAGGAGATGGTCCCAGCACTTGTATGTAGTCACAGTGCCTTTTTCCAGCCTGTTTTTGCCAAGACACAGAAGATTTGTCTCTCCTCCCACTGCCCCCTCCCCTGTGGCACAGCAGTTCCATTCCTGATCAAGTTGAAGAAGTCCCTGCTTATCACACGTGGCTTGGACTAGCTGACCTTTAAAGGTCCCTTCCAACCCAAACCATCCCATGACTCCATGATTTCATGCTCCCTTGCTGCTGCCATGCAGGTGCTGGTCAGGCCAGGCAGCCTGTCCCACCCAGCTCCCAGATGAACCCTGGAGAGCACCACAGTGAGGCACTTTATGACAGTCCTTCCATGGCACCCAAAATCAGGGGGGCTTCAGAGCATGCCAGGTCACACATGGCCAGGAGCCACCACAGGGAAGGAGAGATGGAGGAGGCAGAGCAGGAGAACTAAGGACCACCTGTGACCACGGAGTGCAGCCCCCACAGCTGTGTCCCAGCCCCTCTGAGAAGCTGACATGTCACTTTCATGTCATGTCTTGTATGTGCAGTGACAGAAGGATGGACAGGTTATCCTTTGACTTTGCTGCCATCCCCTTTATGTCCATGAGAATTTACTCCTCATCTGGCTTCTCTTTTCCTCTTATTCTCATCACAGCTTTACCCCAGTGTTTAAATAGCTCTTTTGTATTTTTTAGCTTTCCTCTACCTGCAGCACTGTTCCCTTACTCTGTTATGCTCTCCCCATCTCATTGAGCTCCAGGCCCTTTGCTTTGTTCTCTCCCCATCTCTCCCTTTCTTTCTGCTGGTGCCTTGTTCCTTTTCTTGTTGTGATTTGTCTTCTCTGCTCTGTCCCTTTCACTCTTCTATTCTCCTTATCTCTTTTTGCTTCTTCCTCTTCCTTTTCCCAGTCTTTGCACTTCCCCCCTTCCTCTCTCTGCCTTTGTCTGTAAGGAGTTGAAAGTTAAAAGCTTTTCCAACTTGATCCTGAGCAGCTTTCCCTGGTGCTTTCATCTCCACAACACATTTGTAAAACTGCTCAGACTGAAGAGCCATGACATGAACAACTGAAGAAATATCAGAAAGAAACAGGACTCCCAACATGGAATGGAAATCTTCCTTTTCCAAAAAAATCTCTGTTTCACTAGCACTGAGATTTTTCTCTCCACAGCTCCTTAAAACACAACATAAAACCCATTTACCACAATATAAAACCCATTTACCAAGATTTCATTTTCCTGGCCTCATTTTCCTTCCTGGAGACTTCCTGGAGTTCCGTAGGAGGTAGACACAGGGGTGCCTGACAGCTCCCCATCATCTGCCAAAAAATAGCTGTGACCAACCTGTTCTCCCTTCCCCACCTCTAACAGGTCCTGCCAGGTGTGTCAGCACTGTATCACAAACTGCTCTCCACAGGGAAGTGCTGGTCACACCAGGAAAGGTGCTCTGGCTCTTGTCCAACCCTGCTCCTGCTCTGCCTTCATGCAAAGATGGCAGAGACCTGGCAAACTCTCCAGCTGATGTGTCACCAGCTCCTCTCAGCTGCCAAAAGGAGTTCTTTCTCAGCTCCTTCTCGTGTGCTGTGCAGGGTCCAGCATTGTTTGTTTTGGGTATGGCAGCTGCAGACCACTTCAGGGAAATTCAGGCAATTGATGCTTTCAAGCTGCTTTACTTGGTGCTCCTGTGCAGCCTGTGCTGTGCGGGGCTCATGTGTGAGCACAGGAGTGTGGTCAATCTCACCTGTGACCAGGAAAATCCAGAGTTACCAGCACAGATCTGTGCTGTGTCACATGGAGCAAGCCCAAGTGCTGGCTGCTTACTTGGAAATTTGTTGCTGAGAAGCCCATGAATCTTGGCTATTCTCACAACTCTGTGAGAGATTAATCTTGCTAAATCCTCCTACTCCTTCCCTATTGGAGAAACAGATTCAGCACAGGACAAGCTTTGTGACTCACCTCTCTGTTGGCAGAGCCATCTCCCATTAATCTAACTCCCTGTCTAATGTCCACATTTGGCAGGCAGGCAATCCATCTCCAGTCCAGCTCTGTCCAGGATCCAGCTCCCCTGTCAGTCAGAGCTTTCCTAACACTGGGTGCCCTGCAGGGCTTCTCCCTGGCAGGACAAGGGCAGCCGGCAGCCCACTGCCCACAATGACAGCAGGGGACGGAATTTGGGCAGGATGTGCGCTTGTTAGGCAAAGAGATCCCTGGCTGCAGTGGCTGCTGGGCTCAGCAGCTGTCCTGCAGAGCTCTGTTCATTCCCTCAGCACACCCCAGCTCCTCTCAGCAGAACCACAGAGATGCACACAGCTCAGTCCCAACAGCCTCGCTCTTCCTGGGGGCAGGATTCAGTCTGCTGCCCTCCAAAATTCACCCTGCAAGGAGATGAACACTGCATGTCTGGACTGGCAGAGAAGGCTTTGCTCACAGAGATGCAGCTCAGGGTGCCATGGGAGATGCATGGGAGCAAATCCCCCTGACACACTCCCTGCAAAGGGTCCCTGGGAGGTCATATTTGCTCCATTGTGCTTTTCAGCTACCTCTGGCCAGCTGCTCATCCTGGTCTCAGAGACACTGCCTGTCTCTGGAGGGCTGCACTGTGGGATGCCCTGTTACCTGCCCTGATTGCCCCCTGCCTTCTTTACCTGGTTGCTGCTCCTGTTTAGGATGGTTTAGGATGGACCCCACAGGCAGGTTGTACCACGTGGCTTTCTTCACAGCCCGAGGTTCTACACCCCTTAAAAGGTGCAGCACCGTGATTCCTGCTGGAAATAGGGGCATGAGCTGAAGGCAGCAAGTCCTGCAGAGCTGTGGAACTGTAACACAGCACAGAGCGTGTCCACACGAAGATGGAGGTGACAAAACATGGCTGGGATGGACACAGCCCCAGCACCGCCCTGTTTGCTGGGCACACCTGAGCCAAACGCCCCAAACTCTTGCCCAGAACCATTTCTCACATGCCACCCTCCTTAGTCAGTCAAACAACCCTGCCTTGCTGAGGTCCTTCTGTGCTGCTGTGGGTCTTTTTCTGGGAACATTCCCACTGCCCCACAGATTCAGGCACTGCCTGTCACCACAGCCTGGCAGCTCCCCCCATCTTTATTCTCTCTGAGTACTGTGTCATTTGCAGACTCCACGGTGTCAGCCTTGTGATTAGATTCCAATGCCTTTATGAATAATTTGTTGCGCAATTATAAAGCAAATATTTAATTGAACTTTATGTAAAATTGCTTCTGCCTCTGAGCGCTGAACCCCAGTTTTGGGAGAGGGCTCTGCATGACCCCATCAGGCTCTGGGTGCCCTGTGACGAGGCAAGCAGAGCACTGCCAGACCCCCTCCCAGCAGCCTGTGCCTGCTTGCAGCCAGCTGGCCCTGGTGCCTCAGCTGGGCCTGCAGGGGA
Source organism: Emberiza elegans (assembly GCA_024865655.1). Taxonomy (NCBI): domain Eukaryota; kingdom Metazoa; phylum Chordata; class Aves; order Passeriformes; family Fringillidae; genus Emberiza; species Emberiza elegans. The sequence continues at coordinate 18,500,285 of JALJVW010000129.1, forward strand.
CCACAGGGGGTGGCTGCACACCGGCCCCAGAGGCTGCTGCAGATGCAGCAGCTGCAGGATTGGTGAGTCTCCCTTCCCTTGGGAGCGTGTCCTGGGGCACAGGCAGGGGATGTGTCTCCCTCCCTGCCATTCCCACAGTGTGACCTGTGCAGTGCTGGCAGAGCTCAGCACAAAGGATGTCACCGTGGAAAATGTCTCTGTGACAAGTGGATGGCAGTCAGGTTTCAGCACAAAGATAAGGACACGTGCAAAGACCCTGGATTTTCTTCTTTCCAGTCCTTTCCCTTCCAGGACAAGACCGGAGTGTGCAGTTGGAAATTTGCACTTCAGCTGACTCTTCAAAGGAAGGTATTCCTCATTGGCCATGTCTCAACAGCATGGAGCACCAGTCTGAATTGATAACAGGAGCTTTGGAACCAGGGTGTCCATCTCAGCACATGCAAGGGCCTGTGGTCCGTTCAGGAACACTCAGAACCAGACATCACCCACAGGCTCAGCTGGAAAAGGCTGAACAGGAAGGGTCTGGAACACCTCAGATTGGCCATGGCATCGCCTCTGCACAGGAAAACATCTGTATCAGCAGAACCAACAGAACTGGACGAAATCCTAATTTACCATGGTCTGTAAAAGAGGCTGAAGTGCCTATTTCCAGTGAGGCGAATTTGAAATTGAAAGAGGAAAACGAGTGCATTGAAGAGATCAGAAGCTCCTTTCCAAGCGTGTATCTGGTGCAGGTAATTGCTAACTGACCTGGAGGGGCTCTTGAAATCGACCTAATGCAGCAGATTCTGCTGCTCAGAGTGGCTCCAGGGCTGGGGACAGCATGTGCTGGCACTGTCCCTGCAGTGGGCTGGCACAGGAGGACAGGCTGGGCAGTGGGGGCTACAGCATGGGAAAGGGAAGGTCTAAGGGCTCTCCCCAAAAGTTCCTCAGCCTGGCCTGAGCATGTGCAGCTGGAAGGGCCTGGTCAGCTGCTGGGAGCTGGACACTTGTCCTTGCACAGGGCAGGCCTGATTGCAGTGATGGGGGACCCAAGGCTTGGAACCTGGAGCCTTGGGAGGTTGGAGCACTGGCAGCTGTGGAGCAGCTGTGCTGGCACACTGGGAAAGAAGGGATGGATGGGGGGGTCTGGTCACAACTTGGCAGCTCAGGAACTGGGTCTGGACAACCAGGTGGGAGCTGGAGTCCCTGGGAAGGTGCAGAATGGAACGTGCCCTGCTGACACGGGTGTTGGTTATTGGTTTCTCCGCACAAACCGGTGAGGAATGTCAGTCCCCTGTGGCAGCCTGGGGTTATTCCCTTCCCCAGCAGCACTCTCTTGCCTCTCATCTCAGCTTGGGCAGTCCTTTTACTCAGCTCTTGCTTTTATGCCTGCAGATGAAGCAGCGCAGCTTACCCTTTGGCTCGCAGCCACGCGTCCCCTGCTGACAGCGCACCCCAGGACCAGGCCCATTAGCTTTTGCCCCCGGCAGCTTCCCTTCCTTCCCAGCCCTTGTTCCTTTTCACTCATAGGCGTTAAAGGTTCCTTTCAAGGTACACCTTTCTGCTTCCTCTGCAATCCAGACAATTCTTTAATAAATCACATCGGTACTGGCTCTGTGATGTCTATTTGGCTTTGAGCTGTCATCTCCACTGCTTGTTGTGCCCAGCGTGAAATGCTGCCACTCTGCCTATAAAAATTGGAGGTTGGGGCAGTTATTTGTAGCAGCCATTCAACATTTGCTTTACTGGTCCAGGCCCAGACTGAAGAAAGCCCATTGACAAGTACTTGGCTCTGCTAATGGGCAGGCAGATGAATTGCCCCTGCTGTGGGATGTGTTCACAGAGTGCCCTCCCTTCAGTGGCACAGGGACTTATTCCAAATTGTTTGCTCCCAAGACTTACATCTAGATGCACAGATAACTGAAGCTATGCCCTAGATAAGCCATATAAAAAAGACAGGGCAAAGAAAATGAGGAAAGGCAGAGGTTGGGACCACCAGGTCTGGGTTGCCTCCAAGAATCCCAGCTAGATGGAAAGCTTAGGACCAGGGCTAACTGGCAGGAGGACCATGACACAGCCTCCCTTTGTCCTTCTCTCCCCAGTCCACACACAGGCAGGCACACACACACACACACACACACTCTCTCTCACTCACTCTTCTGTAGCCCTGAGGTCAGCCAAAGGCAGAGAAAAATGAGGTTCAAAGCAATTGTAATCTTCCTGTGATAATTACAGAACTGTGGTGCAGTCAAAGTCACAGTCTGGCTGCAGAAAGCAGTCGAGAGGCTGCAAGCTGGAAAACAGTTGTTTGTTTCTGTTACTAGGATGGTCTTTGGACTCACATCCCAGAAAGGAAGAGTGATGCGAGCACTGCTGCAGCACACCGGGGCGGAGTGCAGCCCAGGGGAGGATTTGCTGTCCGGGCTGGGAAGATCTCCATGATGTGGCTGGGAAGGACCAGCAAAGCCCCCCTGTACCCAAGGGCACTGGTTCAGTGCCTCCATCTAGGAGGTGCAGCATCAGCCCCAGCTCTGCTTATCTTTCATCATGCCCTGTTCCCTCTGCCTCAAATCCTGCTCAGCCACCACCGCTGTTAAATTAACTGGCAATGTATGTGAATATGCAGTCCTGGCCTCCTTCATCCCGTGGCAGTCCCACTGCACTGAATTTAAAGTTACACTTTCCTTGTGCCATTTATTGTCCTGCTGTTGTGACTAGCAGGCTTCTATGAGTATCTGACAGGGTTCCACAGCTTTTCCAAAGTGCAGCTGCAGGAATCTGAGCCTGCCAAAGATGTGCTGTAAGTGCATCATGTGGGGCTCCTATGCTCACTCAATTGCCAGGATCCAAAGAATGATCCTAACTTTCTAAAAATATTTGTATTTCCAAACTGTGTACTTGTGTCTTCCCTACTACATTTCAAACAGTCCAGTATAGATATTTTTAGAATAGACTCAAACACAGTCCATCATGTCCCTTGAGCACATAATTAAGTAGTCACCTGTTCAGCTGTTGTATGCCTGCCTTTCCTTTTCCCAGGCATACTGTCCTACTAACCCACCTTGGAATTGTCATTTTCCTGAAGTTAGCCATGGCACACTCATGGAATGGCACCTCTTGGCTGTTTTCACCCCTTCAGAGTGTAAAGGCTATGAGATGCTCTTACTGGCCCAAAATCCTCCAGAGCCAAGGCTATGGCTGCAGCTTTTATGAATACGCATTCTGAATCACATTTTCGCAGGCTTTTACAAGGATATGGCTTAGGGCCATGTTTGTTGTAACTTTGAGTTTTCTGGGAAATACTCCTGCTTTCTGTAGCTGCTGCATATCCATTGCCAGTGATGATTTTTCCTCTGCAGTGGGTGTTCCTCTGGGTGGGCAGAGAAGCCTTCTTGCCCAGCAGACTTGTTCTCTTGCAGCTCCTGGCTCTTGTACATATGCTGGTCTTTCCTGGTGTGCTAGTGCCATATGCAGAATTTCACAGATCAGCCTGTGCTCAGAATTCTCGCAGATCCTCAGCTCCAAGGTTTTACTGCAGGTCTTTAATTCTGTCACATATTGATCGACTGTTTCTGCTTGCTCGAAAAGGATTGGAAATGTTAAAATGATTCATTGTTTGGTGGGATACACAGTCGCATTTTGTTATGTTTCTCTTACACGTTCCTTTCCTCCTCCCACCAGCAGCACAGAGACCAGGGCTTGCACGTTAGTGCTTCTTTCATCTGCACTAATTGCTAAGTGGATCTCAAACTGCCTGACAGTTTCCGTTCTCTACTGCATCCCAGCAGGGAAGGATTTAATGCTGGACCCTGTGATATGCTTGTTAGCTCTTCCAAGAGCTCCTGGAAACCACTAAAGTTCATATTTAAATTTTGTCAGAGCCACCTTGCAGAGAGAAGTGTATGTATGAGGAAAGATTGCCTTCATTGGGGCTGAACCAGCGCTGATAAAAGTGACTTAGCTCTGAAGAGCGAATCGCAGGGAGTTAAAAATAATTTCCTGGAGCATCTTCCTGTGGCCCCAGTTCTGGGAATGAGCAACGAGCCCGGCATTCTGAGAGCCCAGCCCAGAGCCCATCGGTGGCAGCAGAGCCCTGGCTGTGGGAGGGACTCTGTGCCCAGCCCCTGTGTGGGTCAGGCAGAGCCATCCCTCCTTCCTCCCCCTGCACTGGAGACAGCAGAGACAGCAGGCTGCTGCCCCTCGAGGCACCCCCAGCAGCTCCAGCAGGGCACATTGCCCCTTCCCTTCCTGTCAGTGCTGCCAGGACACAGCCTGGTTTGGCAGGGAACCCTCCTGGCACCAGGCTGGGGAGGGAGGGCAGCCCTGGCCCCCATGGGGATGCTCGTGCTGGTGCTGGGAGCTGCCTCCTGGCAGAGCAGCAGCCTGGAAGGGCAGCTGGGTGAAACTGGGCCCTTTGCTCCTCAGCTCCAGGCTGCCAGGAGCTGGATGGCCGTGCCCAAGCAGGGCCATGCCATGTGCAGAACATGGCTCCTTAGGGAATCCTTGGAATTGCCTTTGGAGAAACAGCAGCAGCCTGCACCGTGGCTCTGGGGCAGGGATGAGGAGCAGGCTCCACTTGCCATTTCCTTTTCTTAAACTTCAAATGTGCCATCAGACGTAAATTATTCACTTGTAATCCCTGGAGCTGGCAGCAGCTCAGAGAGGATCCAGCTCAGGTGATAAGAAGGAGGAAAGAAAAAAGAGGAACCCATTAAATTTAAAAACCTCTGAGAGCCACAAAATGTAAAAATATATTCAGGACAGAAGCCAGTCCAGGATAGGGAAGCAGAGGGTCTGGCACTCACAGCTCTCTGAGTGGTGGGGTGCCATGAAAGACAGGGCTTGGTGGTTCTGAGTGCTCTGCTCTGTTACCTCCTCTAACTCCTCATGATGCTTTGTCCTGTGTCTGTGGTGAAGAGGGAAGGAGAAAAGAGCAGGAAACACATGCAGAGCCCTGCTGGAGCGTCCAGCCCAGGCTGAGAGCAGGGTCCTGCTCTCCAAGGATGCATTTGGGGGATGCCTTCTCCCTCTCCACAGCCAGAGCCTGGCTCAGCCTCCTGAGAGAAGGTGTTGAGGATCCCCAAAGTCCAGGTGTGGGAGCAGCTGTGTCACAGCATCAGCATCCCCAGCACCACTGTCCCCAGGGACACGACCACGATGCCCAGAGCTGCCTTGGCTCCTGCAGCATCCTTGGAAAGCTTGTTTACTTGGTCCTGATGCAGTTACCATGCTAACTGAAAACAGAGAGCAGCCCCTGGCAAGGCAGGGGCTGCAGAGAGCTGGAATGAAAAACATTTCAAATGTTTCGCTTCACCAGCCTGGCTGCCCCTTTGCCCACCAGCTTTGGTCTGCAGCAAGAGCCCCATCACCTCTGAAACAAACTGCATCCATCAGGGAGAAACATTCCCATCTCCCAGGCCTGAAATGTGTCCTGGAACAGCTCCCCAGGAGCCAGCACCCCTCCCCGTGTGCCAGGGACTGAGCAAGCAGCAGGCACCCAGGGATTGCTGCTTTCCTGAGCCCTGCAGGAGCTCAGGAGCTGCAGCCCAGCCCAACCTCCAGCACAGCCAGGCCCAGCCCCACAGCTCTGCAAGAGGGGCTGACAACAGGGTGGGGGACACCCACCTAGCTCAGCCCTTCCCAGAAGCTGGGGGGGGACAGCTTTGGGATGTGGGAACCCAGGGCATCTCTCTGGCTGGCCAGGATGGCCAGGACCCCTGCCAGGGGGCTCAGAGACCCTGGCACAGAGCCCAAAACACCTGTGGGTTTGATTATGACCCATGGAGCAAATTACCAACCTTACATAAAGATCAGCAAGCCATGACAGTTTGAGTAGAATAATAGTGAGATTATCACAGGGTGAAAAAGTAGATTTTGGGGTTTCTAGAATGGGGGTCCAGCGGGCAAGATGGAGGAATCTGGGCATGTCCACGCTTCCTCCTTCCTCTTCTTGGCCTCCATCTTCTGCTGGGATGTTGGCACTTACAGATTGGTTTAGAGTAGAAGCTCACTGTCTAACAGAGGTGATAGGTATTGGAAAGTAATTGTAAACATTGTACACATAATTTTTAGTATAAAGACATAACACTGCCCTGGGGGCAGGCAGTGTGCCTGGAACTGTCCTGCTGGATGGACCTCAGCTGGACAGGAGAAAATTTTTTATAGATAAGGAACAATAAACAACCTTGAGACTGAGAACTGAAGAGCTCCGACTCATTCTTCAAGCACCCAGGCTGGGAAAAGAGACTTTTAACATTCTCGGGGTCACAGCAACCACCAAAAGATCCTGAGCCTGGGAGACACAGGGGATGTGACAATGTCCTGGCCCAGCCTCAGTGGCTGTGCAGACACAGTTTGGCAGCACCACGGGAAGGTGCTCACTCTGAGCTCCCCCCAGGCTGGTGGGCAGCTCTCCCTTCACCTCCCTGTGCTGCCAGTGGCACACGGGCTGTGGGAGCACAAAGAGCATCAGGGCTGGCACAGCCCATGTCTGCCAGGAGATCCCTGGCAGAGCTCAGCAGGGCTGGGGGAGGACTCGGGGAGATCTGGCCCTTACAGCAGCTGAGAGAACTGGTGGGTTTAGAGTCTCGAGGATCTTGTGCATCCTTTTGTCACTGCACACCAGCTCTCCATCCTCTGTGCTCTGGGCTCAGACCAGGACTCAGATCCAGACCCAGGCTGAGCTTTGTGTCTCCAGCCTTTTGCAACACAGCTCAAGCCTCAGGACCCCCTGTCAGCTCCACCTCTGTAACTGAGGTGAGGAAAGGGGCTGCAGGTGCTGCAGGGGCTGCACCAGCCTGGCCTGGAGGAGGCAGCCTGAGACCCTGCAAGCAGATCAGCTGCACCTCCTGCCTTGGCTGCCAGCACCTGCAGGGAGCCTGGATCCCTGCTCAGAAGAGCAGCCAGATGGGAAAGGTCTGTGTGAGTCTGATAACAGTGGCTGCTTGGCTTCCCTCCCTGGCAGGCCTGCACGGGGCACACAAGTGCCTGTGTCTGGCACTGCAGAAACAGAGAGGCCAGGCTGGCATCTCTGCCCTTTAGAGCCCCCAGCCCAGCTTCTCCTGCTGGAACATGCCCAGGGAGTGCAGAGTGAATGCTCACCCCCAGGTGAAGGGCAGGTGCATCCCCTGGGTGTGCTCAGACACTTGGCAGATGCTGAGCCAGGCTCCACAGCACAAGGTGCTGGGGCTCAGGGTGCAAAGCCAGCACCTCTTCCCTAGCAGGGCTCAAGGAATTAATCCCAAAACTCACTGAAGGACATGGAGCTGCTGGTTCTGGACCACCCAGGGCAGGACAGAAGCTAAAGGCCAGCCAGCTGCTTTCTTGCACTTGGATGCCAGCAGAGAAACTGTGGATGTGAGGGGTAAGCCAGGCAACAGAAAAGAACAAGGCAGTGCTTGTGGCAGGAGTGCTGAAATCCACTATTATTCTACGCTCTAAACTTATTTTTAAAATTCTCTTTCCTCTGCAGATGGTGCAAACAAGGTGCCAAGTAATCTGCCCCCACTTTTCTGCACAGCAAGCAAGAAGACATCGCTGTATCCAACAGGTGGAGGGAGGTGGGCACCTTCACCAGCAGGCACCAGCCCCAGCTCATTCACCCTGCACCAAGGGCATCTCAGCAAGCCAAGCAGCTCTACCCTGCTTCAGCTGTGGAAAGAGCACAGCACCAGAGCAAGGCCAGGGTGCTGAGCAGGCTGGGGGAAAGCAGGCAAGGATGGAGGAGTTTTCTGTGGGTGGAAGGGAGAGGAAGGCTTGGGAAAAGTCTCCACATTCCCTGGGACCGTGGAAACCCCAACAGGGCAAACATCAGGGTCACTTCTAGTTCAGCAAAAGCTCTTGTATGCTTCTGCATCACAGCTTGCTGCCTCAGTGCTGGAAATTCTTGGAATTTAGGTGGAGGATGGATGTGATAGCAATGATAAAACCTGGGTTTTTTAACCCATTTTCACACTCGGGGCCTGTGAGGTGGGCTTGACTTGTTAGGTAGATAGAGAAATCACAATGATGGTACCAGGAGAGGAGGCAGAAATCAAGGCAGAGAGTGATGTCTGTGATCAGTCACAGATCAACAATCAAAACACAAAATAAAGCCCAACACCCAGCACTTGGCTTTTGCTCCTGCAAATCTGCCTGCACCCTTGTAATCAGCAAATCCAGAATGTGCCTCCATCCCCTGCACGCGGGGAAGGTGACAGGGATCAGCAAGGCATTGTAAAATTGGTTCTATTTTTACATGCACCGGAACAAGGACTGCCCATGACCTCTGTTTCCCCCTGAGAGCAGGACTAGCACTGCCTGGGCCAGCAGGGCCCAAACCTTTGGTTTTTACTGTCCTTGGCTGCAGAGGCAGCACGGGCCTTTCCTTGGGCATCCTGGCACTTTAGGGCTGTGAATATCCCAGGGACATTCTGGAACTGCTGGTTTTTACTTGCTGGATCCTCCCCAGCTCCTCCTGGCTTTCCCAGGATTTCTGGGCACAAGCCTGCAGCTCCTGGTCTGACCCCACATCCATGGCCGTGCTCAGCTCCTGCTCTGCAGCACCATGGAGAGCAGAGCACCAGTGCCCTTCCCTGGGCTGGGTGCAGGGTCATTTCTGCTGATGCTGCTGCCCAGGGCTGGTGCTGACATGCAGAGCCCAGCAGAGCTGTGCAGAGCAGCTCCCCACAGACACTGCACCCCGTTCCTCCCCAGCTCTCTGTGCCTGGGGCTGCACAGACCCCAGCACCCCAATCCTGCCCTGGTGCCAGGAACAAAGCCCTCTCCTGAGCAGGCTGGGCTGCCTTGCCTACAACTAAATATTCCCATGCACTGTGCTCCAGCCCTTTGATCAGCAATTTATCTCTCCATGCCACAAGTTTCCTGGAGCCTGGCGTTTCCGCCCCGTGCTCAGCCCAGGTCCCAGGAGCCCCAGAGACAGGTGTGAGGAATTAGCTGCAGGGGCTAATGCTCTGACAGGAACCAGCACCAAAAGCAGGGGACAGAGTGTAATGTTTATTACATTTGAAGCAAAGCAAACATGTGGCCTACTTATGTATCTAGAAAGAATTAATTGGGGAGCTCCACAAAGCAGCAGATTATAAATTAGAATAATTTTCACCAACTTCAGCCCATTCATCTTGTTTCACACCAGGCCTGTCAGCTCAGGCTGACGTGGCCCAGTGCAGCCCCAGGCCCAGCTGCTGTCTGCTGGCACAGAGGGCTCTCACAGCCAGCCCCATGGGCACAGCCTGCCAAAACCCATGGGCAGCACCTGGGCAGCAGCCAAGGCACACACCTTTAATGGAAACAAGTTCAGAGCCTTAAGAATGGCTCCAGAGGGGCTGCGTGCCAGCAGCTGCCATCTGCAGGGGTGTCCAGAGTGCTCTGCTCCAGGCACAGCTGGGCACTCACCTTGTGCTCCTCCAGCCCCTCCACTTGCTGCTGGCAGCCTGCAGGAGCTGAGGGTCTGGCAGGGCTGTGCACACACCTCCTCACACACCCCACCCTGGTTACAGTTCCAGAACCAGGCTCTCCTGATGGGACATAATGGACAGCCAGGTCTCCAAGGTCAGGTGGAGAACCCTTTGCACAGCTCAGAGCTCACTCCCAGGGGCATCACCCACCACGTGCAGGTGCCTACCTGAGCTGCTGGGAATGTAAATGCTCTGCATGCCTAAGGCACTGGGGGCCTTGGTCTGACACCTTGAGGAGGGGTAACAACCCCTTTGCAGCCAGAGTCTGGTGCAAGGAGCAGCAGGAATCACAAACTGGAAAAGCAGCTCATGCCTGAGTTGCTTCAGCCCCCCAAAAACCAGACCCCAGGAAGGGCTCCAAAAACCAAATCAAGAAATGACCCTGAGGTGTTTCAGGGATTCTGTCCTGGAAGAAAAAACCACCCAGAGCAGTGACTGTATCCCAGATGGTGAAATCTCACTGGCACCTCTGAAAGCAGAGGATGAGAATAACACTGATTTGGCCTCCACTTACAGATCCCAAGGGGACAGCATGCAAAATACCATATGGATGCTGGGATCATTTTGCTCCAAAAGGTCACCTGCTGCCTCGCTGGATGAAGTGTTCAAAGAGCCAGTGGAGGTGCCTGGGCAATGCCTGTAAAGGAGGATCCATCCCTGAAGATGCAGTTCAGGTCAGAGCACTGCCACCATGACCACAACTCTCCAGCCCTTCACAGTGATCAGGGCTGGACAGGACCAGAGCCTCAGCACCCCCCTGTGCCAGTGGGAGCAGTCCCAGGGCAGTGTCTGCAGGGCTCCAAGGCACAGACAGTCAAGGTGGTTTCCACAGGGAGGGGCAAAATCTGCCCCAGGAGTTCTCCAGGCTGTGTGGTGTCTCCAGAGAGGGCAGGAGCAGCTGCCTGGAGCACACCAGTGTGATGCTCTCCCTAACACCCTTCCAGACAATTTTCAATTCAAAGAGACACGTGCCAATTTGTACTTGGTGTTTTTGACAAAACTATCCAGAAGCAGGAGCTAGCATGCTGCCAAGGCCTTCAGAGATGTATATAACAGTCTTGTCTCAGCTGACAGGACTCGAAAAGCTTCATCCCATGGCAGGGCCTCTCATCAATCTGTTTTTAGCTGCAGAAACAACCTGCACTGACATAGGAGCTGTCAGGCTCAGCAAGCCCACCAGAGTCCACCCTGGCAAGGGTGTGAAATGAGGATGGGCAGAGCCCTGCAGGCACCAGCCCAGGGCTTCCAGACAGGTGCCAGGTGAGGTGCACCTGCCCCAGCCAGGTCTCACTCCAGAGCAGCACCCACCCCTTCAGCACTGCTCTGTCTCAGCTGCAACCCTCACTGCACACCCGGCCAGCTGATAATTTGTGTTAGTTTGTTCAAATGTCATTATTAATTAGTATAAAAACACTATTAGCGATGTTAATGTATTCCAAACAGTTCTGTGCATTGGCACCGTGTGAAAGCAGAACTGGGGCAGAGACCAAGGCAGCAAAGCCAGGCCTGGGCAGGGGCAGTGAACCAGGATTGTCCCTCCCTCAGCTCTGCTCTCCCTGGTATGGCAGGCAGGAAAAGTTGGACTGAGACAGATCTGTGTTTGTGTGTGTTTGGGAAATCGTGACCACAGAAACAACCCAGCAAGGGAATTTTAGGATTAAGAGAAAGGAGCTGAGGCAGGGGCATGGGGGTAGCAACAAAACCAAATGTAAAGTGGATGAATTATTTACTGCAATAAACAATTGTGAAGTCACTTACTCTGGCTCTATGCATTCTAAATGGGGGCTGCAGCGTTTCTCACATCTCCCCAGTGTGCTGAGTGATTTTTTTGCAATTGGATGCATGAGGCTGGGGTAATCTTATAAGAGACTCCAGAAGACCAGTTTAGTATTGATCATGTGCTGAATTTAAAGGCTTTCCACATCCATCTGCTGCTGTTCCTCAGGTGACAGCCCAGCAAAGATCTGGGTGCTCACTGGGCCCCTGCACCCCAGAGCTGCCTCATTTGGCTGCATCCTGCACGTGGGGCCGGGCATCCCACCCCAGAGCTCTGCTCAGGAGCCAGCAGAGCCACAGAGCTGCTCCCAGCCAGCCTTTGGATCAGGTCCCCCAGAGGATCAGCTGGTTGAGGATTGCAGGGGGTCACAGCTCAGTCCCAAAGGGACCCATCACAGGGGGGCTGTGCCAGCAAGAGCTTGGAGGAACATCAATCCTGGGGACACAGGGTGACAGGAACAGGCACAGACAGAGCAAAGGGAGGACTACACGTGGAGCAGGACCTCTGCCTGTGTCTCCTGCTCTCTGCAGGTTTGCCAGGCATGTGACTGCAGAGGGTGAGCCCAGGCTCCAGAGACAACAGCCTGGCAGCAGGGCAGTTGCTGTGACATGCCCACAAATGTGACAGGAAGAGGGAATTTGGGATTATGGGACTCTTGGATAAATTGTGTCGTGATGGGGTTTTAGTTTTTCTTTCACTGATATGCATATTGCAACGTGCAATGGAGCCATGAAAGCTGTGAGCCACATTTTCCAAATGACAACCTGCTCTACAATGCTAAAATATAAAGTGTTTTTTTTTGTAAAACAACAAGAGTTATATATATGAGAAATGTACTGATTTACTGAAATAGGAGATGTGCAGGGTAGGAAAACAATGACACCTCCAGGTCCATATTTACTTAACAAAGGACCTGTATTCAAGTAACTCTCACTGGCACACTCACAGAGGTTGAGTGGCTGAAAATAAGGATACAACATAAAGAAGCCCTCTCTATCAGCAGAGAGAGCACATCAGGTGCTCCTTCAAAATTCCCAGGCAAAAATAAGAGTCTAAAAATCCATTTTGCAAAGCTGTCAGCTGGGGTGAATGGGGGCTGTTGTCACCTACGGGCAGCTCTGCAAAGTGCTGAGAGGCAACACTCTAAACACAGGGCAGGGCCCAGACAGGACCTCAGAGCACTGTACCTGGTAGGTGCTGAGATGCAGATCTTAATTCCAGACATTGATAAGGCATCCAGTTCCTCTGCTGCTGTTGTTGCTGTTGCTTTGTTTTCAATAGCTGCAGTTAAACATTTAACCTTTACATCGATGGAATAACCCAAACATGTTTTTCCAGGCTGGCCAGCAGCAGGGCTGCCTCACAGTGAGCAGAGGGATGATTTTCCTTTCAGCCTGGCAAATCAGTGTGCTGGGTGCCTGGCAGACTTGCAGGTGTCCCCTGCTCAGAACACATGGAAGGGCCTCAAAGGTGCAAGCATTTCTCCAGACTGCCAGCTCTAACAAAGAGGTGGCACAAGCCTCTGTCTTCTTGGCAAGCAGAAGAATAGCAGCTCACAATTTGGACACCATGCAGCTGCTCCAGCTAAGAGGCTGGCTCTGGCTGGTGCTGTCCCATGCCTGCAGCTCTGGCACCTATCCATCATCCTGGCATTTTGGATGGCACAGAAAGAGTTACAGGAGGGAACAGCAGAGTAATGGTGAGTTAATATGGTCCCGTGTTTTTTACTACTCTCAGAATATTAAATTGATCGCCTGGTACCAAAGGCCAGAAGTGTCACCTCTCAACAAGATGAAATCTATGTAGCCTGTGGATAGGGGAAAGCCACAAGATTTATAAAGGCATCCATAAAATTAACATTTGAATGAGGATGTGGGAGAAGAGACCATGAGCTGCAGCAGCAGGTCTGCAAGTCCCTGCCACCCCTGCATTCAGAGCCCAGCAGGCACTGCTGACTGCACCCTCCTGCCCCAGTGCCTGACCCAGTGGGGCCCCAGAGGTGCCACATTGCCAGAAAGGGATGGCCAGGAAGCTTTGGGAGGTGGCAGCATGTTGGTAGTGCCACGGGGAGTAAGTGGCAAAGGGCAGGAACCAGCTGCATCCTAGATCTCCTTGGGAACCCCTCCCTGGCACTCACGGAGGCTCAGGGCCTCTCTCCACCCTCAGCTTCCATGGCTCAGTGTGGGGACAAGCACCCTGCCGAGGCTCCATCCCCCTGCCCAGGTGTCCCTTGGCACAGCAGGGACACAGACACCCAGCATCCCAGCAGGTTTTGGGGTGCACAGCTGCTGGCACAGGGGCTCATTCAATGTTCTGTGCACTGCCTGTAAAGCCAGGGGCTGGGCACCTCTCTCTGCCCTCCCTCTGCACAGCAAGGAAAACACTCCAGTCCTGCCACAGAGCTGAGGCCAGGGAGATGCTGGAGCACCTCTGCTCTGGAAACAGCCTGAGAGATGAGTTGTTCAGCCTGGACAAGAGAAGTTTCTGAGGAAGCCTTAGAGCCCCTTCCAGTGCCTAAAGGGGCTCTAAGAGAGATGAAAATAACTTTGCACAAGGGTGTGAAGTGATGGAATAAAGGGGAATGGCTTCCCAGTGGCAGAGAGCAGGGAAGAAATATTAGGAAGAAATATAGGATATTAGGAAGAAATTAGGAAGAATATTAGGAAATTAGGAAAAAATTTTTCCCTGTGAGGGTGGTGAGGCTCTGGGACAGGCTGTTTGGAGAAGTTGTGACTGCCCCATCCCTGGGAGTGCTCAAAGCCAGGGTGGACAGGGCTTGGAGCAGCCTGGGACAGTGGAAGGTGTCCCTGCCCATGACAGGCTGTTAGAACAAGATAATCTTTAAGATCCCTTCCAACCCAAGCCATTTTAGGACTCTGTGATTCTACAACCCCATAGATCTGCTGTTATCCCATAAGACAGTGCTTGGGTGTGGCAGTCATATTTTCTGGAAAAATCCCCTTGCCCAGGATTCTTCTCCTGGGAAGGTGAGAAGCCTCAGAGGAAAAGGAAAACAATGATTATCTCATTTGCTTCTCCTGTGTTTCGCTGCTTTGGAGTGTGTTTGGAGATTGTTTATCCAACAGGTGGTTGCTTCATTGGTTTCATGTGAATTGTTTTGACTTAATGACCAATCAGGGCCAAGCTGTGTCTGGACTCTGGAAGGAGTCAGGAGTTTTGATTAGTATTTTTCTAGCCTTCTGTCTGTATCCTTTCTGTATTCTTTAGTATAGTATTCTTTAATATAATATACTATCATAAAATAATAAATTAGCCTTCTAAGGACATGGAGTCAGATTTATCATTCCTCCTTCATCTGGGAACCCTGCAAACACAAGGCTTGGGGCCACACATCCAGACCAGCCCATCCCTCATTGCACAGCTCAGATTCCTGCCCAGGGCACCTTGGTGTGAATCCCAGGGGTGGCAGAGCCCAGGGGTGGCAGTGTCACAAGGTGGCAGTTTCCAGGGTGGCAGTGTCACAGGGTGGCAGTGTCCCACGTGTCCCAGCTGTCCCTTGGTGTGTGTCACAGGTCCCAGGGGTGGCATTGTCACAGGGGCGGCAGTGTCACAGGGTGGCAGTGTCCCAGGAGTGGCAGTGCCCAGGGATGGCAGTGTCCCACATGTCCCGGCTGTCCCTCGGTGTGTGTCACAGGGGTGGCAGTGTCCCAGTGGTGGCAGTGTCACTCACACCTGTCCCGGCTGCGGGCTCACATCTGGTGCCATCGGGGCCGCTCCCGCTGCTGTCAGTGGCGTCATCACTGCCATGCAATTAAAGGAATGAAATGTTTATACAGGAATAAATCTGTGCTAATGAGTGCATCCTGCCCTGACAGCCTCTGAAACACAGCAAGCAACACGGGAGAAGGTTCAAGTGTGCTTTGCCCCAGGGAGCAGCCATGCCTGGGAATGGAGATGGGCAGGGAGAAGGAAGCAAAGCCAGGCAGGTGCTGGTGGGGCACAGCAGCCACTGGTGCTTTGATTTCCATTTCTGACAAGGAGTCAACAGGAAAGACCAATCCCATGTCAGGCTGGCTCAGGCTCAGGAGGTATTTGTGCTGTTTCCTGCTCTGGGAAGGGAACTGGACCTTGCTCCAAGGTTTAGGAAGGACAGAAGAGATTTGGATGGTGGGAACAGGCTGCCTTGGGCCCTTCCACCCAGATAGCCTGTTCAAAACCTTTGCTGCAGGAAATCCCCGTGCAGGTCCTCCTTGCTCCCCTCCATCCCTCAGAAACACTGCACTAATCCCAGTCCTGCCTACCCGGGAAGGCACAGAGACACAGAATCCAATTAGCCTGAAATCCTGCTCTGGCTCCTGCACAGCATCTCCCTCCCTCTCACAGAGCTGTGGAGCTGCAGAGATAAACAGTGCATTAGGATTCCAGTGGGGTCTGGCTGGAAGGATGCCTTTGGAAGTGCAGCACCAGTGAGAGACCCCTGCACCCCTCCCAAACACCTCCCTCCTCCTGTGTGTCACACCAGCAGGAAGGTCTGGCTGGAAGGACGGCTCAGGAAGTGCAGCCCCAGCCCAGGGAATGAGTGACACACCCCTGCATCCTTCCCGAACACCTCCCTCCTCCTGTGCCTCCCCAGCCTCACTCAGCCTGCAGCACCTGAGCAAGGTGGGAGCTGAGGGCTCAGGCCAGAGCTGGAGGTGCCCAGGCTGCTGTACCCACCCCAGGGCTCCCTCTTTGCTGTGGGAGGGTGAGTGGCCTCCAGAGCCTCCTGGGGGTGGCCCAGGTGGCACCAAGGCCAGTGCCAGGGCCTCTCTCTGTGCCCAGAGAGCCCTTCAGAGCCAGCAGGACACTTGTCACCCTCAGCTCCAGCACAGAGTGGCCCTGCATGCCTGGCTCTCCAGAATGACCCAGGGGCAAAGCAGGTCCCAGTCCCACAGAGACAGTGGGAAAAGGGACTGAAAGAGCAAATCCTCCCCTGGGGAAGCCAAGCGCAGCCTTTAGTCAGGGCCAAGCAGAGTGCAGGGTACCTGTTGCTGACTCTGTTTCAGGCCCTGCAGGACCTGAGGCAAGGAGCCCTCTGGGCTTGGTGCTTCCACTGTGCTCACACTCCTGCTTGCACCCACTGTAAATTACCTGCTTTGCATTTTGCAGCAGCAACTTAACAGTATTAATTCATTGTGTTCTGTCTTTAACAAACACCATTATCATATCACCAGCCAGGATTATGCAAATCCTGCAAAAGGAATTATTTCTCTCCCCAAAGTCACCTTGATTTATCAGTTTTAACCCAAAATGAAATAGTAAGTTGCTTTGGACAAACTGTTAAAAACATGGCCACACATGAGCACTCATGACACATGGCCAGGAGTCTGTGATGGCCCCACAGGGCACCTGTGCCCAGCTGGTGACCCTCCACATGGGCAGGTGACACAGCTCTGTGCTGGCCCCCACTGAGTGGAGGTGTGTGACTGTGTTCACAGCAGTTCTTGGATGAGGGAAGAGATGAGGATCTGACTCCATGTTTCAGAAGGCTGATTTGTTATTTTATGATATCTATTATATTAAAACTATACTAAAAGAATAGAAGAAAGGATTTCATCAGAAGGCTAGCTAAGAATATAAAAAGAAAGAATGATAACAAAGGCTTGTTTCTCAGACAGAGAGTCCAAGCCAGCTCCCTGTGACTGGCCATTAATTAGAAACAACTCTATGAGACCAATCACAGGTGCACCTGTTGCATTCCACAGCAGCAGATAACCATTGTTCACATTTTGTTCCTGAGGCCTCTCAGATTCTCAGGAGGAAAATCCTAATGAAATGATTTTTCATAAAAGATGTCTGTGACAGAGGTGGACCAAGAGCTGGGGAAAGAACCCCCTTGCAAAATACACCTGGGATAACTCCATGGGTCCATTCCCCAGGGACAGGCCCTGGGGCAGGGCTGAGGCTGTGAAGAAGTGAAGAATCATAGAATCACTAAGGTTGGGAAAAACCTCCAACATCATCAAGTCCAACCTTTGGCCAAAAACCACCACATCAACCAAACCATACCCACACTGAGTCAGTTCCTGAGTGCTTCCAGGGATGGAGACCCCACCACTTCCCTGGGCAACCCCTTCCAGTGCACGTGGGGCTGGCAGCAAGGAAACCTTGCAAAATTGCATTAAGGGTTGTCCTGTGGCTGCCATAGCTCTGTCCCCATCCCTGTCCCTCCTTTGCAGGCCACCTCTGCAGGCTGGGCCTGTGTCACAATCACAAACCAGTGTGTTCTCCCACACAGGGGTGGGTGCAGCTAGGGACCAGCAAGCAGAGCTGCATTCCCCTCCAGGAATGGGCTCTGGAACAGGGCACTCAAACTGCTTAAAGCCTTTGGCCACCATTTCCCTGCTGCAGAGGGAAAGGCTCCCCACCCCTCTCATGCTGCTGGGCCTGACCCCAGCTGTCCCTCTGCAGCTGCTCTGAGAAGGCCCCAATGAAGGAGGAAGGATGAGGAGGACTCCATTGACATCAGAAGGCTAATTAATCGCTTTATTATACTGTATTATTCTATATATCTAAATCTGAACCTGCACTCAGCTCTGCACACAACTGCTCACACTGCCCAGAATCTGTGACTGTCACCCAACAGTCCCAACACAGTTCCTGACAGACCAAGGAAACAAAACTCCATCACTCTGGGTAAACAATCTCCATGTTGCATTCTGCTTTGGCACAAACACAGGCACAGCAAATGAGACAAGAATATTCTTGGGAAGAATTGTGCCTTGCTTATCTCTGTGAAGAGAAATGTGGGGCTACATCCCTCAGCACAAAGGAGGCACTTGTATGATTAAAGGTAACCTTTTCTCCATTATTTGTCAGCAGTTTGAGTCAGTCCTTCAGCAGAGGGTGAGAACAACACCTTGGCAAGAAGAGAGGACTCTTCCTCTTTCTCAGGGCAGACAGCAAGGCTCTGCAACCTGAGCACAGCCTTTCCTTCCAAAAGGAGCCAGGCCTGTGGTGAGCGCTTTGCCCTGACAGCCAGCACTGCTTTATGTGTTCCAGCTCAGTGCAGAGGGGCTGTTCTGAGACAGAGATCTGCTGCAGATTCCATTAGCTGTGGATCGTAGCTGTGTTAGAGTACAAAAAAAATTCCCCAATTAGTTCTAAATAATTTTTACTTTCAAACTCAATGTGTTCTGGCAGACAAAGAATCAAGGGCACCAACTGTGTGTTGGAGCAGCATGATTGCAGGCTGGTGAATTGAAAAGCCATAGACAGGTGGACACTCAGCAGCTCTTGTGCCTATGGCTCACATTTAATTCTAACAGAGGATGGGAAATTCCTCAAAAAAACCCAAACATACTATGACAGAGACAAGGATGAAATTAGGCACTGGCAACCTATGGTAAAATACAGCTCAGTAAGAGATAATTATTCCCAAACCAAACACTGGAGAAAAGACCTTTTAAGGAGTCCCTGCACTGTGCCTGGACATCACCACTGGCACACCTGGGCACACCTGGGCTGGGCCTGCAGTCTGCACCATGAGAAAGGGTTTGATCAGCTTTAGCCTCACTGCCAGAGGAGCACTGAGCTCCTGAGGTTTTGTGGGGACAGAGCTGGGGACAGGCTGGCTGGGGCTTGTGGTGTGCAGAGACTGTGAGGAGGAGCTGGAAGAGCCTCCTTGGGATCCCAGAACAGAGCCTGAGTGCTGGTGGGAGAGATGCCTCCTCCTGGCATGGCACAGACCAGGGCTCAGGCTGCCCACAGTGTTAAAATCACACTCATTCCTGCTCTGATGTGTTCAACACGGCACCTCATGGATTTCTTACAGCTCCCTCATCTTCTCTGCCCCTCATCCATCCTGGACCCAGCTCCTCAGCACCAGCTCTTATTTCCAGCAGAGCCTGATGTCCTCTGGTCCTTTCGCACCTTTCCTCAGGCTGACCCAAACCAGGCTCAGCCAGGCCACCACTGCCCTTGCATGGTCAGAGGGAAGCTTGGAAAGAGGGACTACACTACATCCTCCTGGCCTTGAGAATCCAAAGGGTGACTCTTGCCAGTCCTGCCCGCCTTGCAGCTGGGACATCCCTCTCCACAGCCACAGAGCCCCTCAGAGGCAGCCCCTGCTTTGCTGGGCATGGGGACAAGGCAGGCCAGAGGCTGGGAAGGTGGGTGCAAAGCTGGAGCACAGGAGGGATGCAATGGCACAGACCAAAACAGGGAAGGCAATTCAATTTTCAGAGGCTGTCCCACCAATTCAGCTCAAAGAGATGATAAGAAACCCATTTCCAGTGATAGGCACCCTAATCCCCAGCCATCCTGCATTTCCATTTTTGAGAGGCGCTGTTTCCAACAGGGAGGCATTTTCACATCTAGGTTTGCTAGAAGGGACAGCAATGGATTAAATACCAATTTTTCCAGCACTGATTAACTCCTTCTGTGCCTTCTCCTGCCACTTACGCAAGTGCTGGATCACAGGCCAGGGGAATGACTGCTGTGCTGTAGCCCTGGAGCAGGAGCACAGAGCTGGAGGCCTCTCCCAGGCTCTTCCCAGTGGCCTGCAGCCTGAAGAGACAGGGAAGAGGAGAAGAACATGACATGCATCAGCAGTGCAGGCAGAGCAGCTCAGATCAGGAATTTGTTATTGCTTAAGGCAGGACTCAGACTCAACTGAGGCACGAGTCATGCAGCTAACTCTACACCCAGTGTCAAAACCATTAGACAGGTCCAAAGTGCTGCAAGACTGGCTTAAAACCACATTTGGAGGAGAACAGCCGCTTAGAGAAAAAGGGAAGCAAACTGTGCAGTGGTGGCCATGCCCCTCACATGCCACCTTCAGTGTCAGCATTGTGGTCCAGGTGCAGCCTCCAGGTTACTGGAGAGGAGAAACACAACAGCAGCACAGATGCTGACTTCCAGCATCAAGCAGAACTTCTTCTGTCACTGGGAAGCCACTAAGTCACAGCATTCCTTGCATGCCAGCACAGCCTTTCTCCATATGCCTGTAGCCAGACCTGCATCTGTACCACCTATCCCAGTCCTCCTCCTTGTCCCACTGCCCTCACACTGTTTCAGGTTTCTCCATTTATCCCCATTTCCTGAGATCAGGCTCCTGCCCCCTCTCTGACCTGTCTTTCAGGGAGTTGATGGGCCCCAGGCTCCCAGTCCTGCTTCTACAGCACAACTTTTTACCCTGGCAACCCCACCCAGCATCTCCCTCCCAGGTGTGATAAAGCTCCCAGCACAGGCTGGGAACAAAGCCTGAATGCTCTGACTTAGCGTCTCCAATCCCCTCCCTTGGCCCCAGTGATGAACTGAGCAGTTTTGCTGGAATACCCAGACAGGCATTGCCTCATAACCCATGAGGTCTCTGTGCTGAGGCTGCAGGAGGGAGCCCTGACTGTAGTCAGAGCTCAGCCATCACTCCCCATGGCTCCAGCACCAGCCACAGCTGTCCATTCATCAAGCACTGCACAAATGGAAATTTAAGGGCTCATGGCTCTATAACACAGAAAACAATTCCCTGTGCGTTTTTACGGCGCTGTAATTTATTGGATCAGAAATGATGAATGGCAGCAGGAGGGGGCAGGGCCAGCACACAGGGGAGTGCTGATGCACTGGAAAGCAGAGAGAGAGGAGTAGCTGAGGGCAGGGAATGGGAAAGCCCCCAGGACTGCTGCTGCATGGGGCTGGGGGAACGCCACCACCTGCAAACACTGATTTCCTCCCCACCATTCAGGGCAGGACTTGCAGCAGAGGCTTCTGTGAGAAACACCCACACGAGGAGGAACAGAGCTGGGCTCTGTGCTCCTGGGAGGAGGCACAGCCTCACTCTGCCCAGGCAGCCTTTGCTGGCAGCTTTGCAGATTCAAAGCACAAGCAAGAAATGGAAAAAAGCTCCATCCCTGGGGAAAGAGGAGCACCTGGTGGAAAAACAGAGTGTAAACGTGAGCACTACAGCTCCTCCCCCCTGTAATCTCCCAGCTCTGGAGTTTGAGCTGCATTCAGCAGTAATTGAAACCAGGCTCTTTAACACAGGTGCCAATTACTGCCTGTTAAAGCAAGGAGCACTGATAGGTACAGCAATTACACAGCTCTGCAAGGCTGGAGAGCACAAAATGAGATGGAAGGGGCTACTTATGCCACTGTAGGTGTTGTAGGACAGCTCTCTGCCCCAGCAAACCTCTTGCAGTGTTAGACTGGGCAGGTTCTTGCACACCTGCATCTTCACCTGAGTGAAGAGCCTGCCCCTGTCACAAAGAAGGGAGCAATGTCCTGGGGTATCCCAGGTAAAGAATTGCCAGAGGGTCAAGGGAGCCGATTCCTGCCTTAGGCAGCACTGCTGAGGCCACACCTGGAGTGCTGTGCCCAGAGCTGGGCTCGTCACTACAAGACACACAGACATACTGCAGAGAGACAAACAACGGGCTACAAAGATTATGAAGGGCCTGGGAGCCCCTCACATCTGGGGAAAGGCTGACAGAGCTGGGACTGCTGAGCCTGGAGAAGGCTCAGGGAAATCTGTCAATGTCAATAAATACCTGATGGGAGGGAGCACCTGGTGGAAAAACAGAGTGTAAACGTGAGCACTACAGCTCCTCCCCTGTAATCTCCCAGCTCTGGAGTTTGAGCTGCATTCAGCAGTAATTGAAACCAGGCTCTTTAACACAGGTGCCAATTACTGCCTGTTAAAGCAAGGAGCACTGATAGGTACAGCAATTACACAGCTCTGCAAGGCTGGAGAGCACAAAATGAGATGGAAGGGGCTACTTATGCCGCTGTAGGTGTTGTAGGACAGCTCTGCCCCAGCAAACCTCTTGCAGTGTTAGACTGGGCAGGTTCTTGCACACCTGCATCTTCACCTGAGTGAAGAGCCTGCCCCTGCCACAAAGAAGGGAACAATGTCCTGGGGTATCCCAGGTAAAGAATTGCCAGAGGGTCAAGGGAGCCGATTCCTGCCTTAGGCAGCACTGCTGAGGCCGCACCTGGAGTGCTGTGCCCAGGGCTGGGCTCCTCACTACAAGACACACAGACATACTGCAGAGAGACAAACAACGGGCTACAAAGATTATGAAGGGCCTGGGAGCCCCTCACATCTGGGGAAAGGCTGACAGAGCTGGGACTGCTGAGCCTGGAGAAGGCTCAGGGGAAATCTGTCAATGTCAATAAATACCTGATGGGAGGGTAGAAAGTGGATGGAGCCAGGCTCTGTTCAGTGGTGCCCAGAGACAGACACAAACTGAAACAGGAGGTTCCCCCTGAACACCAGGACCCACTTTTTTCACTGAGGGTGGCTGAACACTGGCACAGGGTGCTCAGAAAGGTTGTGGAGTTTCCATCCTTGGAGATATCAAAGCCATCAGGACACATTCCTGGGCAGCAGCCCTGGCTGGCTCTGCTTGAGCAAGGGCTTGGGCAAGATGACCTCCAATGTCCCTTCCAACCTGAACCATGCTGTGATGGTGGTCTCCAACCATTCATATTCTTTGTTTTCTGCCATTTCTACACTTCTCTTGCCCAGCTGCCTTTCCCCCACCTCTCTGCTCTTCTTTGCCTTCCTGGGGGTGATGTGGCAGTGAGGAAGGAGGCTGATGCAGATGTACTGTGCCAATGATGGCAAGAGGATAATGGGAACTGGAATTCCCAGCAAAATCCTGCAGAGATCCAAGGCTGTGAACATCAAAATCTGCATACCCCAGCAAGGAGAAAAACCAAGAGAGCCTCAGTGCAGCAGCAGGGGTAGCAGAGGCAGAGGCAGTTATTTACCACTGCAGACTGCAGAAGGATGTGAGCCCTTTAAAGCCCCAGGCTGGCAGTAACCAGCATCCCTCCCATCTACACCCTGAGCTCCCCCTTCCCCACCTCACAAGGCACCAACCACAAACCATGTAATTAATCCTACAGAGATGTTCAGCTGCAATGAGAAACGAAGCACATCCTGAGGCGTCCCTACTGCTGGCACCAGGCCCCACGTTGCTGCTCTGCCTTGCCACTCCTGTGTGTTTTGGAGACGGGCTTGCCTCCCCACAGCAAGCCCACTGGTGTTACAGACCCTGTTTGCTGGGCAGAGGAGCAGAGGAGTGCAGGGGGCTCTGCAGGGACACTTTCTCCTTGCCCTCAGGATGTTTACGGTACTGAAATTTTAGCAGGAAGCCAAGCATCTGTTCTTCAAATAAAGAGGTCTCCCAGGGGGATGTGTGGGGAGGCAGAATCATCACACATGTAAACACCTGGTCTTACAGGCAGGAACAGAGTTTGAGGAAGGAGCGCAGCACTTCTGAGACTCATTCAGCTTTGCTTCCGCTGCTTAATGAGTTCAAACACCATCAATATTCAGTGGCAGCCCTCCCTTGCCAGGGTGGCTGTGCTGGTGAGGGGCTGGCACAGACAGGGCAGTCTGGGCAGCACAAACCCCAGCAGCAGGGCTCATCCTCCTGTGCTGCTGCAGCACACGTGGTCCTGGCACTGCCCTGCTCCAGAGCTCCTCAGGACATTCAGCCTTCACACATTTCCTCTGAGGAAAGGGTTAGAGCCAAACTGTGCCACACAATGTTTGTCTGTGCTGAAAGCTGCTTCCCCTGCCCCCTAAAGTGGCCCCTGGCTTGGGGCTTGTCAGAAAATGGTCTGCACAAGCAGTGAGCTGCACCACTCCTGTCAGACAGCCACAGGGACCACTAAAGGCAGGAGACAAGGCTCTGTGCCTGCACACACAGCTGGGGGCTCCCAGGTTTCCCATCCCAAGCCCACTGCCTCAATCCAAGCCTCAAACAGCTTCAGCAGCACCAAAAGACCTTGGCTACCTCTGGTCAAGGCACTGCAAAGCCACCCAGGGCTATTTCCAGAGGCAAACAGGATCTACTGGCACTCCCAGCTTCCAGCACCATCCTGTCCATACCTCCATCCTCCCTCCTCAGTAGACTCCAATCTTCTCCATGCCTACAGTCTGTACTTCAACACTCACTACAGGATTGTGCATTCTCATTTATTTTCTGCCTTTGCTGCAGCACTCCTGGCTCCTTCCTCCAAGTCCTTCATCTTTGGGTCTTTTT
Organism: Emberiza elegans; assembly: GCA_024865655.1. NCBI lineage: Eukaryota > Metazoa > Chordata > Aves > Passeriformes > Fringillidae > Emberiza > Emberiza elegans. The sequence goes on from JALJVW010000129.1 coordinate 18,524,491, forward strand.
CCATTTCCAGCATTTTCAATGCACAGTAGGATTTTTTCCTTATATGAGAGGGTGGGCAAAGGTTCATTCTCCTTTCATTAAATTTTAGTGCCCACTCAAGCACCATGGGCAGTGTTCAGCAGAGCTGTGGTGCTGCTTTAACACTCTGCTGCCCTGCCCTACACCAGCACAGTCCCACCCCACCCCTCCCAAGCTTGCCCACAACTCTGCCATGTTCCAGGAGCTCCAAGACAGAGCTGGAGTTCGAGGGCATCACCTCAGTCTTAAAAAGGAAACAAGGCTGGAAGCAACAGACTACAGGGTTCTACAGGTCACAAGCACAATTGGATTTCATCTTCAAGCACCGTATCTGGTGCAAATCCTGGCCTGAGAATGAAATTGCCTTTACCTTGGATTTACAGGGACATGAAATCTCAGTCTGGGAGTTACACAGCAGAAGGATTCCCAAGGTTCAGTTGTAGGAGAGTGCAAAGTGAAATGAAAGAGCAGCTGTGACACTGCTGAACCCAGTTCATGTGCAGGAAGTGCCACTGCCCCACAACAAGCACAGAGTGTTTGGGGCTTGGAGCTCACAGCTTTTGGCAGGACAAACGGGGTGAATCCTGCTGGAAACATCCCCAGTTGTTGGGAAGTACAGCTAGGGCCAGAGCAAGTCATTCTCAGCTCCAGACACTCTCCTTGATGCACAGAATCCCTTGGTCTGCCAGCCTGTGTGGACGTGCTGGTTCACTAGCTTTACATGAGGAAGCTGCACCACCTGCTGTCTGCTGTGAAGCCAGTTACCAGAACGTGATCAAAGATGATCACTCATAACTTAACTTTTCTTCAGAACCCGTTTTTTACAGGACATGCTCTTGATTAAAGTCATCAAGACTTAACATCTGAAAACTAAGAAGCAAGATCAACAAAAGAACTGTTTAGTCAAAATGGCTCAGGCTCTCAAACAGAATATGAGAAGTTCACTTTAATACCCAGCTCCTGCCAAGAGAAAGATTGTACTGTTATTCCTTTGGGAAACTCTGTCAAGATATTTCTACTCTTAAAACTACAAAAGCTAGCACTGAACAAAACTTTGAAAGATGTGGAAACTCTGCCATGCAAAAAACCAGCCACCTGCCCAATACCACTTGAGGCTTAGCAGAAAGGAAAACAACATCTTAAATCCTGCTATTCCCCCTTCCTGGACTGCAGCACTACCTGATCCAATCAAATGGGGCAAAGAGATAAGATTCTTACAAAAAGCCACACTGCTAAAAGTTCTCTTAGGATATGGTGCATTAAGGCAGAGCAGTCAATATGTTCTCTCTTGGCTGGCAAAAATATGAGAGGCTGCAGAACATCTCCCTAATTCTAGAGATCAGTGATAGCTGGGCAAGTGTTTTGTGTGCCAGGCCTTATGGACATGCAGTAGCAAGGTCAGTGGAGGACTAAAAGGAAAGGAGCTGAGAAGACAAACGACCTCTGCTTGATGAAGCATAGGTACAAAATGTACAGACAAAAGCAAATCAGAAAAAGAGTTTATTTAAAAAACAAAAAATCCCCCCCTCAAAACCCCACATACTTTCTGATAAGCTTATTGCTCAAGTTAAATCTCCTGCTCATTCTCCTCTTGGCCTGTAGCACCAGAAGTACTCTTGCATCCCTCTCTTCACTCCAACCTACATCATCTGGAAATGTTCATCATTTTCAACTGGTCCCAAATACCAGCATCTAATTCTCTCCTTACTATGCACACAGAACATGGAGGTCACCAGGCACAAAAGGTCCTCACTGGGACAACTCTAGGGATTTATTCAGTCATGTGATCCCACCAGGATGGGAGTTCCTAATTTGCAGAAACAAAAAAAGGGGAAGGTGTATCTACCTTCTCCTTTGAAGTCAAAACCTAAACAGCAGTAAAATGATCCCTGAACCACTCAGCCTGCAGTCCAGACATGTCCATGTTCATTCTACAGCTCGTGGTGTACATTCTCATTCAACAGCCTTCAGGATCCCCTGATGGACTTTTAACATCTTTTCCCTGTCTCACCTCACCATTCTACACCCACTGAGCCAGGGCTTGTGTTCCAAGTTCCTGTGAAAGGGATGTTGCCTTTTCTTGTGCAGCATCTACAGATCCACACCGTAGCAGAACAGCAGAATTCTCTCATCAGGCCCTGGCTCTGCTCTGGGTGGTCACAGAGACTTTTGGCCCTTCCTCCTGGATAGCTGTCAGGCAGGTTAGGTAAGAACAGAGCAGGTGGCTTTGTGCTTCACGTTCAGTCAGTGCTGCTGTGGGGTTTCAACAGCCTCCTCCTCTTCCTCAGCCTGCTCGGGGTGGCGCAGCAGCAGCTGCAGGTCAGGGTCAGAGCTGGCCTCTTTGTGTGGCTCCAGTGCTTTGTCACCTGCGTGCACACAGCCCATTTAGTGACAAACCTGCTGGATTCCCACCAAACCTGGTGCTGCCAAGGAGCTGGAACCAGACACAGCTCCTAGTGAAGCAATGAGAAAGCCTACAGAGAAATGGATTTAAAACAATCACCTTTGGAATTCATGGCTTTGAGAACAACGTGGAGGGAGATTCCCAACAGGCAGACAGCAAAGCCCAGCCAGTTCAAGAGACTGAGGCGGTCTCCCAGTAAATGTGTGGCCAGGAATAAAATGCAGATTTCCTGTGGAAATAAAAAAAACATGACAAGTGGCAGGACAGGACCTGAGGAGATATGCATGATGCATTTTTCAGCTGAAGCCTAGATCAAGATGTCAGGCTGCTAAATTTCTATCTGCACATTCTTTCATGCACGCAGAGTTCTAAAAACAGTTTCTAGAAACAAACAATCTGTCAAACCAGGATGTGGGATTTTAAGTCATCTGACTGCATAGCTCAGTTACAGAGGAATCCTTCAACTTCTGGATCAGAGAGATTTCATATATCACAGTTCAGCTCAAAAGTATTTGTGCTGCACTCCTCTGGGGAGGATGGGCCAAAGTAGGCTACAGAGACAGCTCAAAACAGTGGTTTGGTCATACGCAGGTCTGATGCAAGAGCTTGCCCTCCTCTCTTCCACACCATCTGCTGCTCATGAGGGCAATGGGTTTTAGTCTAGCCCACATCCCAACAAACTTTGATCATTCATGGTATTTTTAATAGAACAGTCACTGGTCTCTGGCCCTTTGCTGTCAGGGATCAAGAGACTTCACTGCAGACTGCAAGGCAAAGCATCAAGCTCCTGTGCAAGGAGAACAAAAATAACAAGCAATAATGTCTAAGGATCTAAGCAAGCTCCCAGCACATAAAGCCCAACAGGGATGACTCAGTACTTGCCTTCTAGTATTAGCACAGGAACCATGCCTTACCTTAAAAATGCCAGCAATGGAAAGGGTGAGGCTAGATGTTCTGGAAACCAAGAGGAACTCAGAAAAGCCTAGACCAAAGGCAAGAATTCCACCCAAGAACAGCTTCCCTACCAGAGAGAACAGCATTCCTGCTTCATGGAAACGGAACAGCTTCTCTGATATGGACAAAGGAAGGCCTAAGAAGAAGACAATGAGTAGCAGAATACCATTCCCAGCTCCCAGGATTCCTCTTAATAAGACTGAATGGTAGGCTGCTCACATTCCAGTATGAGGAGGATGTGGAGCCAGTTCTTCAGAGCCCTTACTTCCACAAGTGTGGCAGGCTACTACTTCTGAGCACTCTTTAATGTTCTGCTAGCATAAGATAAATCCAGGTCTCTAATTACTTTGCAGAGTTGATAGTTGTTCACTTATCTAAGTGAATTATCTCCAACAACAAACTGCTAAGCATCTCCCACCACTCTATAAAGCTCGCCCTGCTTTCTCTAATGAACTCACGCACCCTCAAACACCGCAAAGAGTGGGAGGAGCCCCAGGAACATGAGCGGCTGCAGGTGAAACATGATATCAATGGGATTCTGGAGCCCTGAAAGAGGAGAATCAATAACAGAGCAGGCAGCAACAAGCCAGGGAATAACACAGGTCCCAGAGCCTTTATTAGCACCATTCCTAGACATACTCCTTATTTGCGATGCCCACACCTGTGCTGCTGCAGACACCCAGCCACCCTCATTACCCACCAACAGATATCCCATGCCCAAGGTCTCAAACACCTTCCATGAGATGTTTTGTTTCTGCAGCAAGGGCAATCACCTCTCCTCCTTCCCCTCCCTGTCACCAGCACCACCACCCCCTCCTGGCACCCCACATACCCAGTTCAGCCTTCTGCATCAGGATCTGTGTGAGAGTCCAGCGAATGCCCCCCAGGAAGGAGGCACAGAGCACCAGCACAAACCCCTGTGCGTTGAACTGTGTGGACTTGTAGGTGAACATGAAGAGTCCCCCAGCAATGAGCAGAACCACCAGCAGCAACGTCACCCTCTGCAGGAGAGCAAACACAACAGAGACAACAGACAGGTACTTCCTTCCTTCCAGATTCACCCACATAACTGCAGCATTCCTCTGCTCACATGTTTCTTGTACATGCACTGCCTATTCGCCTGGGTCTGACCTCCCTCCCTAAAGCATTCTGTGGGACTCTTACCATTTCCTCCAGCTTGAAGAGCAGTGAAAAAAGCAGGATGAAGAGAATGGCAGAGGATTTGGTCATCGTGTAACTGTAAGGACCAAAACACACTGTCAGACTCCTTCAATGTAGCTCTTCCCACCAAAGTACGAATAGGAACCATCTCCCATTTCTACACTGCTACCAGCAAGCTATCACAGACCCTGCATGCTGACCCCACTAACCAAACACCTGTCCAGGAAACAGACCCTGGCAAAGCACTCTCCAAACCCCACCAGAGGCTCCCAGGGAACGAGGTGTTTGTACTCACAGGGAGACAGTGACATACAGGAAGCTCCAGTTACTCAGCCCAATATCCAAGGAAGTTGACAGAGCTAAAGAATTAATGAAAAAGTCCTGAAATTAACCAAACCCTTGTGACATTGAAACAAACCCACCACAAAACCCTGCTTCATGGCCACAGACAGCAGAGCAGACCCAGAGGAAAAAATAAGATTTCCTCAAGTTAGTTCTTCAGAACCAACATAACTCAGATATTCTCAGCTCTTCATGTTTCTGTCCTGTTCCCTGTGACTCAAGTTGGGCTCAGCATTGCACTCGCTCAACATGCATTACAAAAAAGCCAGAAATAACTTTTGCCCTCCCTGTGACTGAAAGTAATTGCAGATTTGCATAAACTCTTTTTTTAATGTAACAGAACATGATAACTTGTAAGTTATCCCACTTACAAGGGCCACTGCAAGAAGCCTGAAAAAGGAACAATTATCTGCACACAACCTTAACCCTGGTGCAGCTTTTGGTACAGTCTATTCTCCCTTCTGTGTAAGTTTCCTACCACAGGAAACAGTGTTACTGATCCAAGGGCAGGCCATGCTGAAAGGTCAAATTGCTGCAGATGCGGAGAAAGCTTTTTTCAAGAAACCATGGGGCATGTTATGTAAGGTACTGCAAACCTTGCCAGAGATCATAGACCAGATGCTGTTCTGTGGGAGCCAATACAACACCCAGCCAAAGAACTGCAGAAGTAGTTACAGTTCTGTGCTCCAGGTAGGAGCTTCACTTCTTGGTCTCAGATAGTTCTGTGTGCCGTGAATGACGAATTCTCTACCAAGCTCCACCCTGAGAAAGATGTAACACATGGCTTGATACCAGCGTTGAAGAGAAAATGTTACTTGCAGACAAAACTCATCAAGGCACTGCAGAAGGTTCTCTGTGCCAGTGACTCCTTGAGAAAGAGTCATTCTGTGTGGCCTCTCCCTGTCCTTATACATCTCTGTAATGAGCAATGAAGGTGGCACGTCTCAGGCTGAACCTTTAGGTAGCTGAACCTGTAGGTAGCACCTGCTCTACACCTGGTAGGGAAACACAGGGGCTGGAGCAATGGCTGGATCCCACAGCTCACCCTGTCCCAGGGGATGGGCCCTGACCACACCAGGCAAAGGGTTCTGGAAACAGCCAGAGTGCCACTGGCACCTGTGAGCAGCCTCCTAGAATCAGAGAATATGCTGAGTTGGAAGGGACCCACCAGGATCATTGAGTCCAACTCCTGGCCCTACACAGGACACCCCAAGAATCCCAACCATGTGCCTGAGAGTGTTGTCCAAATACTTTTGGGACTCAGTCTTGGTGCCATGACCACACCCCTGGGGAGCCTGTTCTAGTGCTCAACCACCCTCTGGGTGAAAACCTTTTCCTAATATCCAACCTAAACCTCCCCTGACCGAGCTTCATATGTTTTCTTGGATCCTGTCACCAGTTATGAGAGTGAAGAGATCAGTGCCTGCCCCTCTGCTTCCTCTCGTGAGGATGATGAAGATCATAATAAGGTCTCCCCTAAGTCTCCACTTCTCCATACTGAACACACCAAGTGACCTCAGCCGCTCCTCACAAGGCTTCCCCTCCACTCCATCACCATCCTCGTGGCTCTCCTCTGGATGCTCTCCAGCATCTTTCACACACTGCCGTGCCCCAAACCTGCGTCCCGCTCCCGCTCCGCCGCCCTCTCCCGTGCCCGGCCGTACCTGCGGGGGCGGCCCGGCGGAGGCAGTCGGCCCAGGACAGCGCTGCCCGCGGCCGCCCGGAGCGGCAGCGCTCCAGGGCGCGGGCGAGCGCCGCCAGAGCGAAGATGAGCAGCAGGTGCAGCAGCGTGACCAGCAGCGGGAACGGGAAGCTCTGCGGGACCGACAGCCGCTGTCACCGCCGCCGCCCTCCCGCCGCCGCCGCCCCGCACCGCCCCGCCACCCCGCACCTTCATCAGCCACTTGTTGTAGATGGTGATGCCGATGGAGAAGCCGTAGTAGAGCAGCACCAGCGGCGCCGCCAGCGCCGCCCGCCCCAGGGCCGCGCCGCCCGCCCCCGCCGCCATGCGCCCGGCAGCGCCAGGAGCGGGAGGCACCGGGGATGGGCACGGGGGATGCGGTGGCGGGGCCGCGGCAGGGCAGGGCAGCGCAGCGCAGGGCAGGGGGCCGCGATGCTGAGCGGGCCGTGGCGGCGGGGGAAGCGGGCCCGGCGGTGACGTTGGCCGGCGGGGCGGGGGAACGAGCGGCGGCGGCGGAGCGGGGCGGGCGCGCAGCGGTGACGCTCCGCGCAGGGCGGAAAGAGGCGGAGGCGGCGGCGGCGAGGAGCGCTACTGGTTATTATTGGAACCGATACAAAAGGCGGGCGGCGCCGGGAGCCCCGGGCCGAGCCCGCGGCACGGCAGCGAGCGGCGGCCCCGGCCGCACGGCCCGGCGGGCCCGGGGCCCTCAGCCGTAGTGGTACACGAAGTCGTAGCTGCTCGGCTCCTTGGGGATCGGCGGCGGCGCTTCGGGGATCTGGATGTTCTCCAAGTCCAGGAGCCTCAGCTTCATTTCCATGCTCAGCAGCGTGTCCAGGTCGCTCTTGGTCAGCTCACTGGACATGTCCTTCCCCAAAGGGCGTTAAGCCCATCAATCCAGATACAGTACTGTGGGAAAGAAGGGGTCATTCACGACTCCAGGCATAAATGATACCTTATGTTGAATCTTTCTGTCCATGCAAAAATTAGAGAACTTTAAGACAGGAAACAGTGGAGTGAGTTAATATGTAGGGAAAAATCCCACCCCCAGTGGGATTTCTGGAATCCCAAGTGGGGTGCCCACTTCCATTTCCAATGGAAATTAAAAGCCTAGAGGGAAGTGTGAGCCCATGGCTGCACTAGAAGGACAAGAGTTTCTACTGTGGCACAACAAATGAAAAAAGTAAACATATTCTAGGCATCACGGGGGAAAATAGTAGGAGTCCAGACTAGGGGGAATTAGTGTGGGATTTTTTTTTTCTTTTTAAAGAAGTTTTTCATCCCTTTGTTTTCCCTTTAACTAAGGGAAAACAAAGATGGTCCATATAAAGCATCAGCAACATATTCTAGGAATGAATCTGGTAAGAGACAGCCTGCTTGACTCTAATGAGAAGCAACTGTTCCTTCTTAATCTCTGACATTAATTGCTATATATTCTACTGCTTAACCACTACATTTCTTACCTCATATTTATTAGGTGCAATGAAGTTCAAGGTCTCATCGGGATCGTATAATATGGAGAAGGCCAATTCTAACACTTCCTAAATGGAAAAGAATCTTTCACTCACCATCTGAACAGAACATTACGGCACCTTCTGCCTGCCACCCCAAGAGAGCTGCCTTGCTGCAGCTCATACTGGTATTGTGAGCTCTCTCATGCTGGTATTGTGAGCAATTCTGAAGAGACTACAGCAGTCATGCTTACAGCCCCTTGCAGTCACAAAGGAACATTAGGAAAGGGCTCAGACAGGAGATGGGGTTTGTACACAACACACTTGCAGTGGGGGAGATCATTCACTCCTGTTGCTTGCTTTCAATCTCAAATACTACAGCATCAGATATTAATGACAGTGAAAAGGGAGCACTTGCCTTATTCTGTTTCAGTGCACTTTTCTCCTTCATGTGTGGACAATCCTTCCCTGTGACAATGGCTTTGATGTCTGCAACTGGAACTAACAGTGAAAAAGTAAAACTCCCAAACAAGAAATCCTAACCAGGAAAATACAGAACTTTGTTTTGTCTTTGCAACTGAACACTGTTTGGTTTTTTAGCTCGTGAGTGCAGTTTTCCAAAACACATTACCAGTAAGACATCCCTGCAGCTGGCTTTTAAAAAAGAGCTATCATGTTTTTCCAAGATTTGAAGAATTTGGGCAAGGACCAAAAGTTGGTATCTCTTTAGTCAGGGCTTCAGCCTTGTGTCTTTCATCTTTATCTAGGATTATATTCAGCCTCTAGACAGCAGAGCATGGAAGAGTGCACAGCCTGTAATCAGGACTTACTTTTTTCTTGTAAAGATTCAAAGGTCACTTCCCCCTGGGCATTATCTTCCAGGTCTCCATAGTGTAGCACCTTGTGATTCAGAGCCAGGCGACAATACCAGAATCTTTCTGGAACACACACCAAGGGTAAGCTGAGCAAGATCATTCACATAAGGTCTCACAGCCACTATGAGCCTCTCCACCCAATCCATCTGCTCGCCCAGCTCCTCAGCACAGCTTCTTATTCATGAAGGGATGGCTGTATTCTTAGAAATGCACATTTGTGCCATCCCAAACTACTGGCTGATATGGACAGCCAAGTAACCAGCTTTTCTTTCTGGCAACATGCCTCCTGACAGATTAATTAATTAGATCTTTATTGCTACAGTTCTTCACATGACAAAATACAGTAGACACTGTCCCCTTACCTTGTCTTCTGCGATTTCCAATTTTCCTAAAGCTACTTCCCTCACAAAGCCTGTTCAGGCGCTGCTGCTTTATCAGCTCCAAGATCTCAGGTTGGATTTTCTCTCTCAGCTCCCTGGCAATCAAATATGGAAGAGTAAGCAGAAAATGGAGATAATGGCAGGAATAGAAGGAACTGTTTTTGTTAGGCACGTACACAATAGGTGGGGACTGGAAGTCATCTTGGCTCATTCTCTCAGACTGGCGTAGCCGCAGAATCTCAGAATAGCTCAGGCTGCGCAGTTTGCTCTTGAACTGGTCCAAGGAGTTTGGTTTAGAGGGCAGAGCCCTTGTGATCTGTTCCCTAACAACCTGCATAACCTAAAGAGGTGGGACAGGAAGAAAAACAAGTCACATTCTTGTTGGCAGCAGAGTATCAGGGCACAGCTCAGTGGCAGCAAAGAACTGACATGGGATAAGCAGGGCCAGGAGTATCAGGATACTCGTGACTTTGAAGATTCAGAAGAACCTTAGGGCATTCCAAATAAAAACTGAGTCATCCTCCCTTACAGCCCATACCAGTGCCCTGTCACATTATCTGTGCCCTACTCCTTAACCAAATATACAGACTGAGTGAATAAGTGCTGATCTGTCAAAGATTTTACAAAAATATCTCTTCTCCACCCTGACCTTATTAAAATCTTCTGCTGTCGCCCTCATTTCTTTCCAGGTCTTGTTCAACAGCTGGATACAGATGGCAAACAGTTCCTCAAATGCACGGTCATGGGTGAAAAACATGGGGTGATAGTCGTTCCTGCCTTCATTGGCTTCAGAAAGAAAGAAACCACAGCCATGTGAGCACATTGGACACAAGGCACTAGGAGTAACTAAAGTCCACTACAGTGACAGACAACTGATGGTGTGCAACAGTACTTACTCCAAGAGATTAACACAGTTCAATACTTTGTCACTCCATGGATAGTTTATTGACAACAGCAAATCTCCCCACACTTCACCATGCAAACCTCTTTGACTCATGCCCTTTTCATCCTGGTCCCCCAAAATAACTGCTTGCAGTGTTTCCCACCTTCCTCTGGTGGAATTTCTTACAGTGGTTAATTTTCTCAGAACGCTGTTTTGAAACTGTCAGAGCTAACAAACTGTTCCCAAGTTCACGGTGGTTTCAAGACTATTTTTTTTTATACAGCACCCTCCTGAAGCTCTGAGAAGTTGAAGCTTTCTGCATGTATCAGTTTTTCAGGAGAACCAGAGTGCACACACCAAAACTTCTTACTTTATTTTGATAATGGTATTTTCACTCAGACATCAACTGTGCTAACTCCAAGCTCACCCTGTCCTTACATGGCAGAAGTGAGATCAAGGTACAAATGCTAGTGAATATTAGTTTCTAGAAGCATCAGCCCAGCAGCCTGTGAAGGTGGGTAATGAATGAATGGTACTTACGGAGTTCCCCAACTTGCAGGATCTCACAAAGCATCCTGGTGAGCTCAATGGCACTGCGCCCAAAGGGACACTCATGTTTATCTTCTCGGCTGCTGTTCTCCAGAACAATCTACAGGAACAGGATGCCACACACACTAAGAAGAGCTGCTGACGTGTTGGCATCTGTAAAAATCAGCAGCTTCACATACCCTGATATAGGTGTCCTGATGAAATTTGGCCAAGTAAAGCATGTTGTCCAATGCCAGCATCCCAGGTGGAGTCTGTGTAAAATCCATGGCTGGATTGATGTGATTCTGTGAAAAGAGTGTGTAGAAAGATTCCAAACAAATTAGCTCAAAGGAATTGTGTGAGAACCTTTTCTGAATGAATTTCAAACCACCTGTCCATCAAGCACTCTCTCACATCCATCCAAGAGGTAACCCTGAACACCTCCTGACAATGCTATCTGAACTTTCTAGAGGAGAGGCTGGTTCCAAGTTCTTCAAGCACATATGGTAAGGAAATACCTCCAGAGAATGCCTAATGAACCCTTGCATTTAACCCATCAGCAAGTTCATAATGATCTTCCCCAGGAGTCTGAGTGTAACCGAATCTCTAAACTCAGATACTAAGTAAGGCAAAGGAAACAGCTATTTCTGTTCCTTATTTCCTGACAACTCCCATGGAGATTGCTCAGATTGCCTTGACAAGATTTACAGTCTAGATGCTTACAGTGAATCCCAGCATCTTGTAGTCCTTGGTGTACATGGCTTTGCGTTTCTCTGTTCCACTGCCAGGGACGGTGTTGCTGTCAGACTCTGCATCAAATGCAATTCTTCTCAACTCGAATATGATGTCTCTCTGTGCCTGAAGGACAGAAGGCAGGGAAATGGTGACGTGATCAATCACTACAGCAGGATTTTCACATATTGCACACTCCTGCATCTCTCCTCAGAGCTCACACAATGAACACAGAGAGATGCCAAGGGTCATGAGCACTATGCAGACAAAGAGGCAATCCATTTCAAAATGGCAAGTTTCAGTACAGTGGGTAACGCAAAATATTTGTTTGCACTTTTCTTTAACTGCAAGTTTAGTTACAGGCAATTTCTAGGCATTCAGGTAATGCTATGGCATTTCTCCTTAAAAACTGTAATACAGCTGAGTAACAGACATCCGAAAAATGCCCAGTTTTCCTCCTATACTGCAAGCAAATGGATAAAATGATGTGCCTGCCATAGAGGTTAAGGAACCAGTTTGACAGCTGGTGAAGAAAGGAGTATATGACTTTCAGTGCCCACTTACATCTCAAAGTCCCACAGAATGCAGCAGGATGGTCACGAGCAACCTAATCTCAAGGCTGACAATGTGAAGGGCGAATTTGAAACTTTATGTACTATGCACTGCAAATTCCATAGTGCTAGGGAGCCCAGGAATAAGGCCCTTTGTACATTGTATTCTACCAGACCTTACTCAGCTCTAATAGTGACCTGGTCATTGGGATCCATCTTGGTCATCATCCTCTCTTCCAGGAGATTAAAGGTCAGGACCTGCAGGACGTAGAGCTGATGGGCCATTTCTGTTTTAATGGGGCGGTTTCCTCTGATCACATGCTGCAAAATAAAGGAGAGGGTAGAAATAAAGAGAATGCAAATAAAAGCTGAGGTATTAACCCTAGGCATATGCCAGACTGCATGTGCATCTCTCTATATGAACATTCAGTTGTTTAACCTCGATATCCCACGGGAAGCATAATTATAATGCTCTGTAAGAGCAGAAAGCAGCATGCTGGTAACTCCCTTTTGAATAGGCTTTACCTTTGAAAGAGTCACTTTTCTGCAAGTGCCCTGAGGGCAGTAGAATTTACACTATACACAAGTGAAACCTCAGTTGAGAGGACATTAGGAAGCACTTTGTCATTCCAGACATACTTACATTTAGGATTATAGACCTCAGGTGCTTCTGGGCAAATGCATTAGCCATTTCCTGTTGTGGAATTTAAAGATGAAATAACATGAGTGAAATATAAACAAAAAGCCCACACTGTGCAGAAAGGAGAAAATGGAAGGAGCCTATGAATTGGAGATAGCATCGGCACACAATAAAATGCTGTTCTACAGACTGTCAATTTAACATAGCATCTCACCACAACTCATAGATGGCTCCCCTACAGAACATCACTAGTGTGGAGAAAGCCACTAGCAGAGTCAAAGCAAAGAAGCAAATTTAGCTTAATGTTGGACATCAAATGGCATTTCACTGTTAGGAGATAGGCAGCAGGGAGCACAGTGTGCTCCAGGAAAAGTCTGCCATCTACAAGAGCTTCCTCCAATTAGCATTTCACAGCTTCTTACACAAAGGTAAATACCCAAGATAAGAGCTATGGGGTGAAGGTTTCAGGTCTCCTCCCTGTCAAAAACTCTCCCTCTGAAATTGATTTCCTTTGTCCAGTTTCTAAAGAGATGATCAGAAGTCAGCTTGAGGACAATTTGCAGAAGCATTTGAATTTACAAAAATACAGGATAATAATTTTCATGCTTAGAGGAAAGCTTCCAGTTTCCCTCTTGACTGCATGGCTCCCTTCTCTACATGAGGAGGGTTTCCCAAACATCAAGTCATGATGACAAACAGTCACAGCAGATGCAAGAAGATGTCTTTAGTTCCAGCAACAGTTACACATTCATCTGCAAAAACCTAACCTGTGCTTTCCTTGGAAATTTTGAAGATGTACTTTCTAACATACCAGTGACCTCATCACCCCTGCTAGGAGAATGGCACAAGTGCTAATGTCAAGGTGAATATCGTGAGTTTGCTGCTACAAGCAAAATCTTTTGGGTAAGAAAAATCTGTTGGGCATTTTATCATCTGGAAGAAGTCCAAAAGAACTGACAGTCTGAGATCTCTCTTCACATTCCTGTGCAGTGCAGATTGAGAATTGGGAGCAGATGTGGAGTCTCAGACAATTGCACTCAATCAGCTGTACATTCTGAGCAATCCAAGACTTTCCAACTGCTACTATCAACATCACTCTTGACAGAGCAAGAAGTCTGCTAAAATGTATGCATTAACCTTGTTCAGAATTCCTATTACCACTTTTGATCCAGACAGAAACCTCCTGAACCAAGACAGTGACTGACAGCCAAGCTGTAATGGTTGCAAGTTCAGCAGGGCTCATCTTACAACCAAAGTGAGTCAGTGCTTGAGTGGAAGGTATCTAAGGAGCATCTAGATGAAGTAGGAGGTGCTTTCAGAGAGAACACACTGCCCTCTGAGTCATTATTTTCTACTACTATTTGTGAGATGTAGTACTGAGAATAGGACAAGGCTCTGTTGTTAGGATTTGCTCATGCATGCCACACAAAGAATCCTTTCTCTGAAGGAATTGGTTTGTACGTGGGATGGAGTTAACAGGTGACTGAAGCAGATAAAAAGTGGGAAGGACAAAGACAATTAAACAATTCTAAACAGCATAGAAAGAAGCATCAACACACATACAGTCTAACCACTGCTAAGGGATCTATGCCCTGCTGAGAGTCCAGTAAGGCCCACTTTGCTGCTTGATGGTCACAGAAACACAGAATGATTTATGCTGAAAGGGATGTCTTGAGATCACCTAGTCCAACTCTGCTGTTTCAAGCAACATCAGACAGATTTGGTTGCCCAGGACTGTGTCCAGTCAGGTTTTTAGTATCTCCACTGATGGAGATTCCATAATCTCTCTGGGTAACCTGTTCCAGTGTTTGACCACTCTCATCATTATGTTGTGTGGGTGTGCACATTTCATGTGGAATTTCCTGGGTTTTAAGCAGTGCCCACTGCCTCTTGTGCTGTCAGTAGGCACAACTGAGAGGAATAAGGCTCCCTCTTTTTTATTCCCTTCCATCAGATATTTAAACACAAAAAATCTCCCTGAGTCTTCTATTCTTAAGGCTGAGCAATCCTAAATCTCTCAGGCTCTACTCATATGAAGATACTCCAAGTCCCTTAGACAACTCCATGGCTCTTTGTGGTCATTTGGATTGTATTCAAGGGAGAGGGAAAAAAGTGAAAAATGCCTTGGAATTTTGTTTGCTATGAAGTCTACTATCTTTGCTGAATTACCAGCAGAGGAGTATGATTTTTCTTATTTTCTTGTATTAAGCATATCCATTAATTTCAGAAATTATGTAACATTTATTGAGATGGCAATTTCCACTCTGAAGGTGCTGCATCCTTGAAAAAAGTGGAACATTCTCTGTGCCATGCAGAAAACCAAAAAACCTACCAGTATCTCAATAGAGAAGGCTCCAAATCAACCTATTAACAAGAATGGTGATTTCCCTGGAGTTAGCAGAGGGCAAAAAACATTCTTAAACTACAATTACCATAAGGGAGAAGTCACCAATTAGGCAGAATTTATGCTCTAGTCCCCAGTCAGCATCAAGTTTTGTGACTGCACTTCACAGACAAACAGTTCTATCTTTAGAAGGATGCAGCTGGATATGAAACTGTCATTAGCACAAGTGAGATTTGGGCTATAAACTCATGCTGCAGTAAGTTTAAGGAGATTCAGATTGCTAAAGGACTTGTTTCCAGTTTTACAATTGGTTCATCTATCATTCTTACAGAATCAGTTTCCTTTTATGACATCTGTATGACCCTGTGTGTACAGAAAGCCCTTCAGGGTTTCTCCTGCTACTGATTCTTCTCCCCTCCAGAGTCTGAGGGCATCCCCAGGAGTCCTCCCACCCTTCTCCCTAGGTTCATCCACTCTCTGAGGCTGTGGGCATCATCCCTGGGATACAAGGAGGCACAGCTAGAGAAAAGCTACCATGCCTACAGTCCCCTACATGACCAGCCCCCAGGCTTGAGTTACTTACAGTGATGGGCAGGTCTAGTGGGTTAAGCAGCTTGTCCTGCTGGCAGAAAGCAAAAAAAGGCACAAAGAGAAGCAGACAGGATTTAGCTTGGAGTCCAGGAATAAGGCACGAACAGGGCACTAGAGAAGAAAGGCTTAACACAGCAAAGCTACACAATACACACATATGCACATCTTGCAGTTAGCTGAGATCTTGGGAGCTTCCTCAGAGCAGGGCAGTGTTTCATTTCTTGTGTTTGTCAGCAGGAATATCCCTCTATGACTTAAGAAAGGTCCCTTTTTGGGGGAGAGGGAGGTGGGTGTTTCTTAATTAAGTACATACAGCCCCAAGGAGTCTACCCAGCCTACCTCTCCCATACACAATTAACTTAAAATACTTCCCATGCTGTCTCCAGGATTACTTTCTGTCTCTGAAGGTCTTTCAGAATCCTTTCTGAGCATGTCCTAAATATAGATGTGTGCTCCAGGACACATTATTAATGGGATGGTACTTTTTCTCCTCTGTTGCCATACTGAAACAGCCACTTAAGTTCTTGGCAAGGTCCGAGGTCCATCTTGCCCAGACAATATGATTTCTGAGGCATAAAAAGCCAGGCAGCCACCATCACTCAGGTTTAAAGTCAAAAGGCAAGAACAAACCTGTCTCTTGTCCTCAGGTGCTTTCAGGAAGAGGGCATTGATCAAGGCAATGGCATATGTCTGAATCTCTTGGTTTGAGCTGCAGAAACAAAAAAGGGAGGCTTGTGAGGCAACAGGCAGTACAGAACATTACAGCTTTACCTTGCACCATGAGAACACTGACTACAGCTGTCTTGCATTTTCAACAGACAAGCAGGACTCATGTAACCCATGCTTATGATGTCCAGCTCTTCAAAAGGCTTGCAAAAACCTGACAAGAGATTTCTTAACTGACAGGTTCATTATCCAGGAGACAGAGCAGACTGCAGCCCAGCACCCCACAGTTTGTTTCCAGTGCTGAAACCATCTCTGTAAATCCTGGTTATGGTACAGTCTGCTGCATGGACACAGCTTGGACCTTGCATGGAGCAAGTTATTTTTCTCCCCTATGCCAGTGGAAGCCACTAAAATCAAATGGAACTAAGGGAAAAGAATGCTTCACTGCAGAACTTCAGGTAAAGGGTGCTTAGCCCCTCCCTAGGTCACACAGAGCATGTGGTTATACTTGTCAGGTTCCAAACAGCACAAAACTAAGCTTCTAAATGCCAATGATATGCTTCTGTCCTCCTCCTGTGTCAAATGCAGGTTTGTTTCCTGCAATACTCTAACTCCTCCTGGGGGTGGACCTTGGCTGTCAAGTCACTCTATCCCTCAGCCTGACCCAGTCCACTCCTGCATCAGATTAACAAAAGTCCAGTGTACCATCTAAATGAGTATGTGTGCATGAATATACTTATTTTTAAAAATATTTTTTTATTTATTTAACTATACATGTAGACATAAAAGATCTTTTTATAAAAGATCTAAAGCCAATACTTCTTTTAGCTTAAATACCTATGTTCCTCACTTTGACATATCTCTGGATAACAACCATATTCTTTCTTCTATTGCTCCCTTCCAAATCTTTTTCATTTTGGTCAATCTGCTGTACTTCCAACATGCAAATCTCCATGCACCATCCTAGGTTTTCCATGGGCCTCCAAGCTGCACAGATCTCTGAAGTCTGACATTCACTTTTGCTCTCCTTTTCAGGGTTTGTTGCTCTTTTCACCACACTGCTTGCTTTTTGACAAAGCAGAACAAATTTTTACGTTAGTTTCTCCTCTTCTAACTCATCTTTGGACTTGTTTCCATGGTCATGTTCCTCCAGAACATATCCTCTGTTATGAACTGTTCCCTCCTCATGGCCTTGCCAAGAAAACCACCAGCAAATCCTGACTCACCCTCTCCCTCCCCTTCCAAAATATTCCCTGCATGGATGCTTTCTTAAGTGACCATTTGTGTTCTGGAAGCACTTAAGCACACAAGTTCATGTCTTGAACAAAGATAATTTGCTTAACAAAACCTGCACAAGTGTGTTCAATGTTAGGACCAAGCCTGTGTTTGACTAAACTAGAAATCATAAAGCTGAAAGAACATATACTCTTTGCAGAACAAAGCTGCTGGGGTGTTCAGGAGAACTCTTCTGTTAACCAAATTCAAATGTATAAACATTCCAAGCACACAGTGACACTGATGCAACACTTTGTTTGCCTGTTTGCACTATAATTTGGTTAAACTACTGATCACTGATTAAAGAGCATCAATCACATTCACAAATAGTGCTTCTTCATACAGTCAGGATTAAAAGGCTTGAGGAAAAAAACCAACCTCTTCAAAGCTCCAACAACTACATGCAGCTTTTTTATAATGAAGAGTAGAACTGACCTAGACAAACACCCCTAAGAGACAGAAATTAATTTGCCAGTTTGTTTGGAAAGGGAGGAAGAAAATGAAGGGAATTTTTAATCCCTTCAAGCAAGAAAAGCAATTGTTTTCTTCTTTAGTATGCAAGACAAAACCCAGAAGATGATGAACTCTTAGATTCTAGTGGAGACAATTTAAAGAGGGGTAAAAGTGACAGACAGCTGGATGCAAAACCTTTGGGAAGTTGTTCTAGTGAAATGCAGGTTTGGTCCTAGCATTGAAACAGAGAACATATTTTTCTAGGATCTCACTTTTCAAAAAAACCCATTAGAAATCTTCAAAGTTCAAGTAAGTTGTCATATTGGTAATGCTTAAAAAATATAATCTTTAAGTGTTCCAAATGTAAGAGGATATATTTTTAAATAAACAAGTAGTTATAAAATTGGTATAAATCCCCCCATTGCTGGGTGGACACTCACACTTGCAGGTGGGAAATGAGCTGCCCCACAGTGATCTCCTCTGCAATTTTCTGGTACAGGGTCTGGCTGTTGAGCACCATGCTCTCCAGGATGGCCAGGGAGCGCTGCAGGATGGACACGTCCACCATGGGCTGGCTCACGTACCCTGCAATCTGAGCACACACCAGGTCAGCTGCTGCCAGCCAGGACCCCTTGTGGGGAGTGAGGGCTCACAAAAGGGGGGCACTGCGCTCTCAGACAGCACTCAGCTTCTCAGAGTCTTGTACTCCTCCTGGGAGATGCATTAAAGCATGGAAAGAAATAATATCCACTCGCCCCCTCTGCCCAAACTCACCTGTTTGATGAAGGTTATTGAGACCATGTCCCAGGAGACAATACCATGGTCCATGAGCTCCAAGAAGGCAGTCAGGGTGAAAGCCAACATCTCACTATAACTGAGAAATTGAAGAATTCAGTTACAAGAGATCTGCTGGCAAGAAAAATAGCCTGCTCAAGCTGGATAATAGAAAAATTTCACCACATTCTCCTAAATAACACAGTGTGGCACCCGGGGGAGCAATAAAGTGTATGTATTCATGCAGATAATTTTACTGTTTTGTAGAAAGATATTTTATTTTTTCCTGGTTACAAGCACAAATTAAAATTAGCAGCAATAAGTCCCTAGTCCTGCCACCAGAGACTCACAGTCACCAGGATCAGTACTTGGCTACTCAAAGGAGCAAACACATTTCCACATCAGAAAAAAAAAAAAAAGGGAAGTTAATTGTCCCTAAATATTGGGACCTGAGCTGAAATAAAATGAAGGCACAGCATGAATTGTGGAAAATTTAATACATAACCACAAGACAAAAAGATAAAAGAGGCTGAAGGAAAGATTGCAAAAAAAGCCAAAAATGTATTAGTTGCTAATATATAAGAAGAGCTATAAATGTTATTACAGTAAGTTATCAAGACTTTAAAAGTACTTTCAATGAAATATAACAACTGCAACAGAAAATCCAACTGAATTATTTGTACCACAGCTCACTGCGACTGTGTTTGAGGAAACTTCCAGAGCAAATCATAACTGTCTCCTCTTCTGCCTCGTGAGGTTTAGCAAATGACTGGAATGACTTTGTCTCCACAGATCAGCATTTGCTCTAAAGTTGGGAAATTGCTTCATGCCACTTCAGCAAGCAAAATGAGCCCCTTATTCAAGGCTTTCTCCCTGGAATAAAGGAAACTTACTGGGATAGAAGCTTGGTGCCACTCTCCACAAGGCGTGTCAGCACTGTAATCCCTTCCATGTTGATGAACTCTGTGGCAAAGGTGACGTCTGCTGAAAGTTTGGCCAGTTCCTTCATGGCATCCAGCCTGGCTTCCATGCTGTGGGACTGGATCCTCTCCATCAGCTGGCGAGCTGCCCTGGACTGGCAGGAGAGAGGGATGGTGCCAGTTACAGAGCAGGCACCTGCAGGCTGAGTCCTGCCAGATCAGCATTCTGTCAGAAGCCCATGGGTGGGCAGGGAGAGCAGAGCCAGGCTAGAGATAGCAGCAAAGTCACATTCAGTAGCTGCAGTCAGCAAGTCTAAGACAGACTAAAAAAAGGCTTCTCTCAGCAACAGTTGCAGCCAAGCAGGAGGTGAGTAAAATGCTGGTTTGCATGTTAGAGCAAATGTCTGTTTTTCTCCTCACTGAGGTGAGTGGAGGTGGGTATAGAAATATGGAGCAACACCATTAAAGAAATACAATATTGATAAAAAGTCTCATAGATTCAAAGGACAAACATGATCTCATTTTGTGTATCCACAAGACATTCTGTAAGATTTCTCAGATACAGATCACTATATCCTCTTAATTCTCTTTTGCCCAAGTACCTTCTCCCAGTCCCACTCACCCTCAGTGCTATGCCAAGAATTTGCACAAAAAAAGGTTTAAGAATTTAAATAAAAAGAAAGCTGAAAAAGATGACCATTGAAGGCACAATAGCAATAATTCAGCAAAAATAACCTCCTCTTCATCAAATTTGTCTCTTTTATTTTTTTTGCATTCAGTTGCTGGAACTGTTGCTTTCTAACTGACCTGCTAAGTGCACTCATATTGAGAAGGCATTTGTCAGGTGTTTCACTGCATCCTAATCTGGGAGATGCATTAAAACTGTAAACTGGATTTATTGACAGGAAGTCCTATAAAAGGGCAGAACATCCAAAGGAAAGACACACACCACAGGCAGGAGAGAAAACAAAGAGTGTGTGTGTGCCTCACTGCCTGGAAGGACCCACAACAAAGGTAATTTGCAATTACCCCCTGCAATTTGGGGAGAAAGGAGAAAGAAAAGCCAAGAGGTAAAAAACAGCCTGCCACCCATGGAGAGTTACTGAGAAAGAGGGAGGTGAGGAAGCATTTACCGGGGACACTGCCAGCTGGAGGATGGTTCCATTCTTGATGTCACAGCGAGTCTGGAAAGAAAACCCAAACTTTAACTGTGGAAAAGTTGGGGGGAAATAACACAGCTGGATCTACAGTGCACATCTGTATGCACAGTAAAGGGGCTCCTATGCCACACAACCCTACTGAGGGTACTGAATTTGAGTCCCCACACCCAGGCATGCAAAGGGAGCAGTGGAAAGCTCCTCTGTTCAATGGCACCATTTGAGTCTGAATCTGAGAGCAGAGATGCTGCTCCTCAAGGATTAGTGCCAATATGGTTCCATGACTGTAGTCCAAGACATTCTGGACTCTCCCCCAGGGTTATCACAAACTGCTGCCTCTCACACTGACCTGCTCTGTGATGTACAGCTGAGGACCATCAGCATAACGCAGCGTGTAGTACTCAGGGTTTGGCAATGACCACCTGGCAGAGGAAGAAGAAGGACACATTAAGCATCTTTGTCCCTCTTTCTTCTAGCTGTCCATAAGGAAATGGAGCTTGATCCCAGGAAGTTGCAAAAGAACTTTCAAGCAAAGCTTTAGCAGGGGAAATTAGGTCTCTCAAAGAGGAGAGAAAACTCCTCTTGAGGACAATGTGGGACTTAAGCTGACTCTAAATGAACTCTGTGGAACACCTGAACAGGCCTACACTTCAAGAGCAGCAGGATGGGCCAATCCTCATAGAAACTGACCCTAAGGCATACAAATACACACACTAAGAATTGGAATAAAAATGGAAGGTCCCCATTTGCCAGGAGATCCTTTTCTTCACAATTTAAACCCCAGCCCGTTCCATGGCCAAAACCAGCAGCAGGCAGCATGGACTGTGCTAGCAGCACATTAACAAGCAGCAGACTTCCACAGTAACCCAGCAAGATTTGTCAGCAGGACAGACTTTCTCCACAAGGATTCCCAAGAACTACTCACCCATCACAGACCTCCTTGATGATGGATGCAAGAGGCCTTTTCTAGAACAGAAAGAGAGTCCTCAGTAGCCGTGTTACCTCTCAAGCAGAAAGGAATACTGCCCATTTCTATGCTTCCCACATTCCAGTATCAATGCTGGGGTGCCTTTCCTCCCCCATCTGGTTACCAGGTCTCACCTGATCTATTTCCAGCAGCTGGGCATTGGCACCTGGCCACTCAACAGCCACTTTCACAATGTCTGAAGGTGGTGGCATTGCTCCAGACTCCTCCAGGTGCCCTTACAACAGCATACACCTCCACACCTGTTAAGAGAAAGGATAGTGAGCATCTTCTCTGAAAACTATTTCACTTGCTACACTGGATCTAACACCAAGCTTTGAAACACCTAAGCTCAGCCTTACGGTTTTCTGGGCCTGACAGGGACAAAGCATCCAGTCTTAGCAGAGATCAAGGATTCACATAAACAGCATATTGTGAAATTGCATGCCCAGCTTCATCACCTGAGAAATACTGAGAGCTTGTTGGGGCACTCACAAGAAGGAGGGTCACTGACCAGCAAAGCCCCATCTGCCACCCACTGTCTGTACTGGCAGCTCAGGCTGCAGGACTACTGAAGCTGCAGTTTCCTAGGCTCAGCTGTAGGTGAGAGCAGGAACAGACTGCCCAGGGAGCCTCCCTCCCATGGGCTGATGTTTACTCATGCCCCATCCAAATTTCTTAGACAATTTGATCCACTCAGGATACCCAAACAGGCTCTTAGGCAAAGCTAGTTTTATCCTATTCTCTTCCTGTAACATCATAAATCCAAAACATGAGCATCCATCACAGAAAATAAGGTAACTCAGCATTTGCTCTGGAAGTGTACCTTTCCCTCCTTTAATGCTTGTGTTCAAGGTTTGGTCCCAGCCAGTTGTCAGACACAGTGGTTTGTGCCCAAAAAATTGGACTATGTGACCTCCTGAACTCCTGTGATAGCCAGACTTGGTTCACTCTACCACCCCCACCACCTGGAAAGTATCTGGCAATCCAGATTCAGAATTTCATTGTATTCTGGAAAGCCAACCCCAATTCACAGAAATGGCTACAATTCAGTACTCCTGGCCT
Organism: Emberiza elegans; assembly: GCA_024865655.1. Taxonomy (NCBI): domain Eukaryota; kingdom Metazoa; phylum Chordata; class Aves; order Passeriformes; family Fringillidae; genus Emberiza; species Emberiza elegans. Next base: position 18,547,297 of record JALJVW010000129.1, read on the forward strand.
TCTCTTTCTGTTTGAGCACCAATCCCACGAGTGGCCTGTATTTTCTTAAAACTCATTAAATTACTGTAAAACTAAACACATCTCATTCAGAAAAGTGCCAGTCAACCTAGGTTCAAAATAACATCTCCAACCTTCCAGATAAGCAGTGCACATTAGCTGACCTTGAAAAGGAGCAGAGCCAGGGCACCAAATCAGGGCAATTACCAGTATCCAACCAGTTCTCCCCAAAGAGCCCAATTTGTATGACACCCCTAGACCTGCAGGGTTTCCATGTATTAAATCTAGAAACAGGCAGTTCCCAAATGGTGTGTGATTTCCACTCACTGTTCTCCAGCAAATAAAGGCTATGATGGCCTAAACTGAAAGCCTGAGAAACGTCAGTCCTGTGCAGAAATCACACTCAACATCCCCAGTACCCAGCCTGTAACAACTGAACAGGTAATTACCTCTCCCACGAGTGAGCCAGTCACAACCAGAAAACATCTAAATCTATTCAATGACACAACAAACACACAGTCAAGAGACAAGGCTCAAAGATTAGTCCCTGAGTATTAAGAACTGAATTTGTAACTTTTAAAACTAATTTACCCATGAGTAATTATGCATGAGTAATTAGCATCTAATTACCACTTTTCCTTTCAGTCTCTTGCAGCACAGTCATAGTCTTTTATTTGTATTGCAAGTGACAAGTTGCTACAGAAAAGTACAAGGAAATACAGCAATTTATATGCCAAAACAAAGATGTCCAGATTACTAGAGGTAGAAGCCTTTACAAATCTCTAACTTGTCTTTTCCCACTCAAAGAACATGCCCCATTCAGATAGGGAAGTGCCCATTAAAACAGAAATGCTGATATGAGGGGAAATCCTGCAGAAATCATAGAACATTTAGGTTGGAAAATACCCTTTAGGTCATGAAGTCCAACCAGAAACATAACACTGCCAAGTCCACTAAATCATGCTCTTAACAACCATATAAATGTCCTGTTTCATGCCAAAAAAGTACTGCAGAGGCACACAGCACCTAGAGGTCATGCACTCTACCTGCAGCTCCCCTGAAATCCTCACCACCAAAACCAGGGACCAACCAAGTTGTATGGCACTACCTTGGTACCTCCAGAAAAAAGCTCTCAGCTTCATACAAATTCAAAGTAACTCACTGTGATATTTAACACTTATTTCTGCCCCAAATTTCTTCCATAAATGAGCACCCACTCATGACTGGCAACCATGCTCCCTATTCCAATCAGTATTCAAGGCACAGCAAACACACAGTGAAAGAAACAGAGCTTCAAGGCTCTGAGAAATATCTTCAAGCATTTGTTTTTTGCACAGCATCACCACAGAACAGACACCACAGGTACCTCTACCAAGGGAGAGATCTGAACACCAAGGTGACTTGGCTAAGGAGAAGCCAGAGAAGCAGGAATAAAAATTTTAAAAGTAGGGAACTTTTTAGAACAGTCTTGGTCAAACAATGCTTTGAAGGACCAACACAGATCAATAGTTCAGCAGGAGCAGCCTTCCAGAAGAGGATGACTGGACCTTGGAATACAAAGTGTACTTCAGGTCAGCCTCTTAAAGTGAGGTTGTCTGCCAAAAGCATGCTTTGAAAAGATTTCACTGTGCATCTGCAGACAAGAGGGGTGTCAAGATGTTTGGTTTTACAATGGATATTTCGCAGTGCAACAGTGATAGAGTGATAAAATTGTTGAGAAGCTCTCGTGAAGAAGTACAGACCATGATGTTGCGTCACTGTGTTTACCACTCAGTCACTTATGTGCATGCTCTCACAGCACATTCTTCCCAACAGCATGTAAACAATTCCTCACGGTTTGTTCAGAGAGACAGAAGCCAAGCTAAAATCCATCAAAAATTAATTCAGTCTGCTTCTGCAGAGTGAGATCTGTCATGTAAAGCAGTGGTGCAGGGGTAGCTGCAGGGCAAGGAAAAATCAGCAGAGCCACTAAAAACACACTATTCAAAAGACTTCTGAGAAGCTGCAAGCTAAAACAACTACAGTATTTTAAGCAGAATTTCCCTATTCACAAACTCAATCTTCTTTTCATTACAGATAGAGAACAAAGTGTGCTGCACACAGAATGAAAATGAGGAGGATGAAAGAACATTCCCTGAAAAAGAAAAGCTGCCTGGTAGAATCCCCTAGTCAACAAGCAAATAGCTGCAGCTTCTGAAACCTGCAGATGCCACAAAGCACCCTCGGCAGTCCTCAGCGAGTCCCCAGATGGTACCAACCGGCCAAGCTAAAGTTGGAAGTGACATTGGCAGAGGGACTAATGGGACAGGTGGGCAGAGAAGGCATTGCCTGGTCAAGCAGCATGAAAGGGTTGGAGATAGGAGAGTCCAGCCTGAAGGCTATGCAGTTTTCTATGCTACCTCACACACCAAGCAATGAGAAACATCCCTGTCTAGATAAACCAGAGAAGCAAATGGCTCAGATTCCCTGCCTCTGGAATTCTACATTGCTCCAAAGGCCTTCCATGGCTGCACTTTGGCGGTAAAGCACTACGCCTATGGGCCCTGGAAATGCACATTTCAACACAGCACGGCAGAAACCGTCTCTTGGCAAAGACAGAAACTGATAGCAACAAGCAAAAAGAGAACTGCTTTATTATTTTCAATCAGTCAAGTGACTTCAAAGACGCCAGCTAGGCGCCAACCCCTGAAGCTTGGCCCAAAACCCAGTTAAAAGAATTAAACAAGATTTTTTCTGCTAAGCCCCGTCCGCGCTGTGCCTCGGCTCTCGAGGGAGCACCGGCCTCGCCCCTGTCGGTGTCTGCCATGCGGGGGCAGCGGGGGCGGCGCGCCAGGCACAACGGGACCTACGGAGCTGCTGCGGCCGGGCCGGGCCGGGCCGGGGGCGGGCGGAGGAGCCAGGCCGGAGCCAGGGCCGCGGGCAGGGTGGGCGCGGCGCCGCAGCGCGCCCGGGGAGGCGGCAGACCCGAGGCGCTCCGCCGACGGCTGCGCTCGCTGTCCCTGTCCCTGTCCCTGTCCCTGTCCCTATCCCTATCCCTGTCCCTGTCCCTGTCCCTACCCACGCCCTCGCCCGCCCGCGCTCCCCCGGCCCCACCGCGGCCGCCCCGCGTTCCCGCGGCCCCGCCGAGGCGCTGCCGCCGCTGGCACCGCCCCTGGGCGCGTCATGCGCCCGCCGCGCTGCCATGGAGACCGCGGGGACCATGGAGACCCGACCCGACCCGCCGGCCCCGCCGCCCCAGCGCACCCCCTGCGCAGCTGGGTCAATGCCGCTAACCGAGCGTCCCTCGTCCCCGCGCCCCTCCTCGCCTCCGGGGCCGCCGCGGCGGGGCTCACGTCAGTTCCCCGTGCCCACGGTGCCCCGCCTCCGGGAGCGGCTGCGAGCGCCAGGGGCCGGGCGTGCGGGAGCTCATGCAGGGCAGCCGCTCGGGCTGGCGCGGGGCTCTGCGGCGGCCGCGCTCGGCTCCCTCCGCCCCGGCAGCGAGCGCGGGGCCGCGGAGCTCTGCGCAGCCCCCGCCCCCGGGCGCGCCCCGCCCCGGGAAGCGCGGCCGCAGCGCGCCGGAACGGGCGGGGCCGGCGCAGCGCGGGCGGAAGTCGCGGCGGCCGCGCGTAGGAGCTTCCGCCGGGGCGGGCGGGGAGCGCGGAGCGAGGGAGCGCGGCGGGACCGGCAGGAACAGCGGCACCAGCAGTAGCGGCGGCGGGGGGAACACCGAAAGCCGCAACCATGGTGAGCCGGGCGGGCCCGCGGGGCGGGGGGCCGCCGGTGCAGCGGGGCATCGAGCGCCGGGCCGGGCCGGGCCGGGCCGCGGGTAACGCGGCGCTCTCTTGCAGACGGTGGGAAAGAGCAGCAAGATGCTGCAGCACATCGACTACCGCATGCGGTGCATCCTGCAGGACGGGCGCGTCTTCATCGGCACGTTCAAGGCCTTCGATAAGCACATGAACCTCATCCTCTGCGACTGCGATGAGTTCCGCAAGATCAAGTGAGCCCTGGGGTGCCCCCAGCCCGGTTCCTCATCGGGGGGACCTTGGGGCCAGAGCAGGGACAAAGCTGGGGCAGCGTGTGCTGCCGGCTCCTGCAAAAACACTCATGGGTTAATTCTATTTTGTCAAATCCTCAAACTGCCATAGTTTACGGGACCCTTTGTTTCGGTTTTTTCCAAATAAGCAACATATGTGATGCCATTTGTAGCAGTTTAGGTTTCTCTTTGTACTTAGTTTGAGGCATATAAAAATGTGCTCATCTCTGGAGAAGCAGCCTAGTCACATATTCTGTTGAAACCTCAAAGAGCAGTGTTTATTCATTCTGTTTTCTCTTCTGTTTTACAATTTTTTTTCCTCCCCAGACCTAAAAATTCAAAACAGCCAGAGCGGGAAGAGAAGCGAGTCCTTGGTCTTGTGTTGCTGCGAGGGGAAAACCTGGTGTCCATGACAGTTGAAGGACCACCTCCAAAAGATGTAAGAATGAGCAGAGACCGAAATAAAAAAGAAGGAAAATCTGATAAATTTGCTTCTTTGCAGGGGAATGCTACTGTTGTATTGTTGTAGACTTACAGCTCTTACAGATGCTGTTGTGACTGGGTCCAACAAACTTCAGTAAAGGAAGCTCTAATTCCTTTGTAGGCTGGGACGTTTCATTGGACAAAGAAAGGCTGTGGGTATCTGTAGGCTCTGAGGATTTCTGATAAATCTTTCTTTTTGGGGGCTGTTTTTTCAGACTGGAATTGCCCGGGTGCCCCTCGCTGGAGCTGCTGGAGGACCTGGTGTTGGGAGAGCAGCAGGAAGGGGAGTTCCAGCTGGTACTCCCATGCCACAAGCTCCAGCAGGATTAGCTGGCCCTGTCAGAGGAGTGGGAGGACCATCCCAACAGGTGAGATACTATGACCCATGTGGCTTTTATTTTTTGGTACCAGTGTGATGCAAGAAATTGGTGTAGTGGAAGAACTGTAATCTTAGTTTCTGTTACCACAAAGTTTGAGCCTAGCGAGGCTTTTTTTTGGTACTGTATCTCCCTAGGTATTGTCCTGTATGTCAAGAGGGTTGAAAAGTGTAGCTTTTCACACATAATTCAAGTGGTATCCACTGAATTGTATTAGAGGTTGTAGTGTTGTTTAGTAAGTTACGAGAAGACTGGTGTAATTTCTGAAGGGGAATTTCAATGTGATTTTTTAGTTATTATGATAAAGCAGGTGCTATTTTTTCTGAGTCTATTTGTTTTGTCTACAGGTGATGACACCCCAGGGTCGTGGAACAGTTGCAGCAGCTGCTGCAGCAGCCACTGCCAGCATAGCAGGAGCCCCAACTCAGTACACACCAGGGCGTGGGGGTCCTCCCCCACCCATGAGCAGAGGAGCCCCTCCTCCAGGTAGGAATTACTCTGTAAAGCTCGTGTTTTGTTGCAAAATTGGTAATAACATTTTTTCTGATGAAAATCTGGTATTGTGGGAGGTATCATGATACCCAGCCAGTGCCTTGAATATCAGCTGGATTGACATGCTTGTTTTTTCTCTGGCTTAAGGAATGATGGGGCCTCCTCCAGGCATGAGACCACCAATGGGCCCCCCCATGGGAATGCCCCCTGGCCGAGGGGCTCCCATGGGAATGCCCCCTCCAGGCATGAGACCACCACCCCCAGGGATGAGAGGTGAGCACAGACTATCCCAACTGCCATGGGGCTCTGAGAAGCTGTAATAAAATGTTTGAAGGGGGATTCATCCCAATGTCTCCCTAGCTCTGCTAGTTGTCAAAGTGCTTTGGTGCCCAAAGGGATCCTGTGGCTACTTTGAGCATGGGGGAAATGTCTTTTTTTTTTTTTTAGTGTTGCTGCTTCTTTTCTCTTCAAGTTTTTCCTTTATTCCCAGGACCCCCTCCACCTGGCATGCGCCCCCCAAGGCCGTGAGAGTTCTATAATGTACCTCTGAACTGGGAGAAGACCGAGGAAGGGGATACACTGAGCAGTGCCACCTGTCAGACCTCTGCTATGTATATTTTATATCTTGTGTGCTGATGATGTTTGACCTTTTTAATAAAGATGGAAAACCTAGTACTAGGAGTCACTGTTGTGCTGGTCTGTTTGTGTCAAGAGTGCAGCCATTACTTTTTACTGCTCCACACTGATCATCCCAGAAGAGCAGGCTTGAAGAAAAAAAGCTTAATTTGTTTTGACAGAAATTACCAGTTGTTATGTGTTCCTTACAGGAATTAAAGCATAGCAATGAAGTTTAACAAGGCTGATGGAAAAATAACATATTGGGAGAGTGGTGATGGTAAAAAATTAAACCATCTTTGTGACAGGTAGTTTGAAAAACTTTTTTCCTATTATAGAAATGAGATCACAGAAGTATATGAGCAAAACTTTGTTCAGTTTTTGCCTTAAGTTATTATGTACATGAACTAGAAAGATGTAACATACTCCAGCTCTTCTAGCCATCCATAAAACAGAGTAAACATCTTACAAGAAAAATAATCCTTTATTTCATGGGTTGCTACAGATGATTTCACAGTCTTCAACCAGGTAATTGACAACCATCCCAGAGCTATTCCACAACTTGAAGAAAAACTTTAATTTTACTGAGGCTGTCTCCTTGCAGTACTACAAAATCGAGGGCCTGTACAGTGTGTCTGAATTTTGTAACAGTTCTTACTTTACTTTCTCTTATACCTGCAAGAGAAGATAACAGAAATTATATTACTCCATCAGCCCAACTCTCAATAACAGATGAGGAGCAGCACTGAGCATTTTCTAGGCAAAATGGTGTCCCAAGTAGAAGCCTAGGAATGTGTTATTAAAGGCCCTATCCTTGATTACCCCCAGCATCAGACCTGCAGTAAGTGGGTACTGCAGAACCAACACACCTTTCAGCATGGGCCTTTAAACAATGACAAGAAGAAGAAAAAGCAAGGAAAAAGCCCCCAGACTTGAACAAGAAAGTAAAGGGAACTATACCTGGACTTGGATTTGAAGGTCCCTCCTTTCCTGCGCTGGGTGATACCCAAGCGTTTTCGATCTTCAAATGATGGGCTTTAGAGAGAGAGGGGAGGGAGGTCAGCCATGTCACAGAATTGTATCAGCAGCACAGGTACTTCTCAACCCTGCCCCAATTTCAGAACCTCTTCCCCCAATATCAAAGTATCCCTGAGGAAGTACAAAGATGCAAATTTCATTACTGCAGTCTGCACTAATGTAGACCTGCTAAGACCTTACCCGGCACGGTACTGCTTCAGAGCCTTCCTGCTCGTGTTGGTCAGCTCTTCATCAAACACAGACACTTTTTTCTTCTTCTTGGGACCTAACAAATAATAATCAGAACACTGCATCATCACAGTACTCTTGAACACAACAATTAGCCTAAGCATGAGGTGAATGACTGCAAACAAGGACCCTGGGCCAGCACTTGAGGCCATTCCTTCAAAGATCAGTGCCTTTCTCTATACAAGCTAGACTAATTTACCTATTTCTAGCAAAGTAAGTGACATAAAGGAAGTGAGCTGTAACACAAAAGTCTCTACCTGCTGGTGCTGCTGCTGGTTCCTCCTCTGGCAAGGCTCTGGCTCTCTTTGCTCGGCGATTCCTCTTTGCCAGCCGCTCAGCATACATTTGAGATTTCAAGATCTCAAACTGTGACCTTTCCTCTGGCTGAAAGGTGTTAAAACACAAGTTTTTGGCCATGTAAATCTTTGCTTAGGGAAAACTATGATAGTCTGGCCAGGGTCCCACTTGTTGACAAATAAACTCACTGTCATTTGGCCTTTTTTCTGTGTGTCCTGAACAAATTTCTTCCTTTTCTTTTTCCCTCGTAATGCTAGGTCAAATTCCTGCAGGGCTTTAGCCACTGGAAAGAGAAAGAAAAACAGAATAAAGAACCTCTTAAAGCACAGAGCAGAGGCCAGCTGTGGCTATTGAATTTAACATGATCACAGCACCATGACTCACATTTCTCTTTCTTCCTCTCCTCACGGGTCTGGAACCAGCTTCGCTCCAAACTCTCACTTCCAGTTTCTTTTTTTCCTGTCTCCAGCTGCTTCTTTGCCTTGTTGATCTGTGAAAATTCAGGCACGATGTGAGCTCATGGTAGCTAAAAATTACTCCTCTCTTCCCTTTCTAAAATAGGCAGGTTAAGTACACTTAGGGTAACCTCATAATGGACTATATCACACCAGATACTAAAAAAATTGCTTACCTGGGCCTCTGACTGCTGCATCTCACGTTCCTCACGTTCCAAGCAGAGAACTGCATAGATATCTTTTTCTAGATTCTCAATCTTCTCCCGAAACTTCAATATGACATCTGAAAACAATACCATATGAACACCAGAGGCAGCTCATGTGAATGCTATCTTGTTTTTCAGCACCTCCTTTAGTGTCCCTGTGTACCACGATACTCCCTGTATACTCTCCCCAGCTTTTTACCTCACTAAAAGTACCACATACCTTGGGGGAGGATTCTGGCTTTCACTGGTGTTTTAGCAGTCTTGACAATCTCCTTCAGCATCTTGCGCTCTTCCTCGCCCACCAGTGAAACTGAACGACCAGCCTTGCCTGCCCTGGCTGTCCGACCCACACGGTGCACATAGTGTTTGATGGTGTTAGGCATGGTGAAATTGATCACCTGTAACAGAAGCAGTGTTAGTAGGCAATCAACATGAGATGCCTCATTAAAAAGCTCAGCATTTCAAATACTCACTGTTTTAACACCTTCAATATCGAGTCCACGTGCAGCCACATCTGTAGCTACCAGGATATCAATCTGCTCATCCTTAAAGCGCCTGAGCAGAGAAATCAAATGAATTAGCAATGAATGTAGCCATCTACTTCCACCCTGAAACTTCCAACTTGGAACTTCTTTTTAGCCTAGGCTTGCTGACTGAGCCTGCTAATACCTGAGTGATTCCAGCCGCTGTGTCTGAGAGAGGTTCCCATGAAGCTCCCCAACACGCAGGCCCATCAGTCCCAGCAGGATGTGCATGCGGTGAGCTTGCTTCTTGGTCTGCGTGAAAAGCATCACGTGGTCCTGGAACGTTCGTGTCAGCAGAGCTGAAAGAAAGTCCTCTCAGAAGGCTGCTCCACAGTCACTCACTGACTCCAGCCTGCCTTGGCTCATCACTCACCTGTTACAATGGCCTCCCGGTCCCCCTCCCGGTTGGGTCTGATGCGGATAAATTCCTGCCGCAGGAAAGGCGCAACATCTGTGTTGCTGTTCACGAAAATTCGGACGGGATTTTTCAGGGAAACAGAAGCCAAATCTTTCACCTACAAAAACAGGTTAAGAAAAAAAAAGTCCACATGATTTCTGGTAAAAGACCTGACAAATTCTCATTCAACTTCCTGCCTGAGTATGTTTCTCAGCAGCTTGTCTTACCTCCTCAGTCATTGTGGCAGAGAAAAGCATTGTCTGACGATGGTGGGAACACAACCTGATTATTTCCTTCATCTGTTCCTCAAAGTATTCATCCAGCATCCTACACAGGAGAAAAAGAGAAAGGTAAGACAGCTTCACCTGAGCCTGGCCAAGAAACATTACATAAGGCAGGACAACAAGGACAGCTTGATATCCTGCAGAAAGGAAAGCAGAAAACTGCCATGTTTTTCATTGCTGTCCTGCTTACTCTACCTGTCTGCTTCATCCAAAATGAGCACCTCAACGCTGCTCAGGTGGAAAGAAGGGCAGTTGTGGAGATGATCAATCAGTCGCCCAGGAGTGGCAATAAGAATGTCTGGCCCTGAGCGCAGAGCAGCTTCCTGAGTCTTTACATCCAGGCCACCTGAAAGAGAGGGAATAGAGGCTGCTGACCCCCAGAGCACACTGCAGCAGAGTACAGGGATGCAAACTGCCTGAGAAGAGGAAGCACCTCAGATAAAAGCCACATTCAAAATCAGAAATGACTCCTTATTTTCTTTCTCAGGAACAGGTAAACAAGTACAGCACAACCTTGGAAAGCAAGATTTTAAACCGCAATGTATCTACTAGAAGCAAAAAAACACACAACCCCCAGTTTTACACACAGAATTCCCAGTTCTGTATAGTGGTTTACAATGAGCTGTACAGTTCACATAAATGACTGAACACTCACCTACTGCCAGGCAAGTTGTGACACTGCTGAACTGTGCCAGCTGTTTTGTGACAGAGTGCACCTGAATACCCAGCTCTCGTGTTGGCACCAGAACCAGTACACGTGTTATTGGAGCCTGACGAGGTTTGTAAATCAGGCGCTCAAGGACAGGCAAGATGAAGGCAGCTGTTTTACCTGAAAAGCAAAATATTAAGAAGGGTTACCAATTATTGTGAATAGCTGATTCTCTGTTTCTAGTGCCCTGCTCAACCCTTACCTGTCCCAGTGGCAGCACAAGCACAAATATCCTTTCCCAGAAGACCCACTGGGATACAGGCCTTCTGAATTGGGGTTGGTTGCTTGAAGCCAAGAGCTGTGATTGCCTATGAAGGAGAGAGAGCAATTAAACTCTGTCTCTGGTATGGCAACACCTGGAGTCCTGTTCCCAGAGCTGGGCTCATCACTACAAGACACACAGACATACTGCAGAGAGACAAGCAATGGACTATGAAGATTATGAAGGGCTTGGGAGCACCTCACATGTGAGGAAAAACTGACAGAGCTGGGACTGCTGAGCCTGGAGAAGGCTCAGGGGGAAATCTGTCAATGTCAATAAATACCTGATGGGAGGGTGGAAAGTGGATGGAGCCAGGCTCTGTTCAGTGGTACCCAGATACAGATGCAATGGACACACACTGAAACATGGTGATGTATGTATTTAGTTCCCTCTAAACACCAAGAACCACTTTTTCACCTCAAGGGTTACTAAGCAGCAGCACAAGGGGCCCACAGAGGTTGCAGTCGCCAGCCCAGGAGATATTCAAAGCCATCTGGACACATTCCTAGGCAGGAACTCTAGGCAGCCCTTCTTGAGCAAGGGTTGGACAAAATGACCTCCAAAGTCCTTTCCAACCATGCTGTGACAAGTCTTGCTCAAGATGGTGTTAACACATTCAATCTTTGATTGACACAATCAAAGAATAGTTTCCATTAATCTGTAACAACCGCCTCTAAAGGACTATCACACTATCTCCCAAATTATTTCCTTGTCAGAGAGGTTGCAAAGTAATGAGAAATTTGACAGTTCTAATTGGTGGCAGAGAGGCTGTACAACATTCTTCAGAGTAACATGTAATAAACCAGCTAGGTAAATACCTTCAGCAAAGGTCGTGAAAGATTCATGTCCTGGAATGACAAGTTATCATCATATTGAGAGGCATCTTCAAAAAAGCTCTCTGCTTCCTAGAAACAGGAACAACAACAAAACTGGAACAACATATGCAGCAACACAACATGTTATCAAAGGGCTCTGGGCTAGTTTCTGAGCTATGATTTGTAAACCAAAACAAATTCCTCAGTAAGAAATACTGGAGGAATTAAACTAGTTTTTAACACTTACCACTTCTCCCTTTTTTGATCTCTTCTTTTCCTTCACTTTGACCTTATCTGCAGAGAAAGAGAAATGTGACAGGAATTAGGAAGCACAGCTAAACCCAAAACAAGATGAACTATCTTCACTTTGTAACCTCATACTTTTTGCTCTCAATTCAGATACTGAGGGAGAAGCCTCAGAAACAAGTAGAGACACGTAATGGAGTAAAATTTCCCAGTAAACATCCTTGTTCAGGGATGAGTTCAATTATGGCTACCATTCAAAATAAACTTGATTAAAATCAGAAAGAGTGTTGCAGAAGGCCAAATATAAAAGGTGCTCCTTGCCCACTCCCACCAAGGCTTCACTTCAGACTTTTCTCCAGTGGGCCAACTGTGTGTCAGATTCTTGGCCATCTCAGTGTATATTGCTGATACCTGCTGTTGTGAAGATACTTTCATCATCCAGTGAATATTCAGACTCCACATCTTCTTCATCCCTACTGCAATCCTCATGCTCCTTTTTGATTTGATCATCTTCAGCCTCTGCATCCTCAACCTTTACTTTGGCTTGTTTAGCTTCTCTTTCCTAAAAAAAGAAAATAAAATTATATGAAAATGTTTGTTTATTATGAGCCCACTCACAAATCCACGGTTTTGCATAACTTTAATCACTAATAATTCTGCAAAACCATCCATTCAGCAGCACATCACATGTGGCAGCAAACCGAGCCGAAATGATGAGCTGCAGCCAGAGCACCGCGGCTCAGGGAATGGCCAAACACATACCAATCTTTTCAGCAGTGAGAAAGACCCTGACCTGGAGCTTCCTTTTCTGTCTCACTTTCTCAATCTTCTCATCCAGCGTCGTGGCTGCTTTCTAGGCAAAAATCACAACAGGAGAGCTGTAAGAGAAGCCCAGGGGAGCAGCGGGTGCTGTGGCCTCTGGCACCGCAGCTCCACCGCGGCCTCAGGCCTCACCTTGCCGCGGAGCTGCCGCAACGCCGCCGTCCAGGCGTCCTCCCCGCCGGCCTCCGCCTCCCCGAACACGAAGTCGGCGCTGAAGTCGCCGCGGGAGGGTCCCCGCCGCCTGGGGCCCGGAGCCCGGGGCAGCTCCTGCGGAAACAGCCGTGAGCACGGACCGCGGCCGGGCCCCGCCGCACCGGCCCGGCCCGCGCCCCCCCCGCCGCCCGCGCGGCCCCACCTCCTCATCCTCGGAGTCGCCAGATTCGGAGTCCACGGGCACCACGTCCCCTCGGCGATGGTGCCCACCAGGCCCAGGCTCTCCAGCGTGGCCATGGCTGCGAGCCGGAACCTCGCGGGACACGCGTGCGCTGGGCCGGGCTGGGGGCCGGGTCGGGCCGGGTGGGCAGAGCCGCGGCTGCCTCCGCCCCGCAGTGCCGGGAAAGGAAACCGAAAGCGGCCGTGCCGGGGCCGGACAGGTGGCGGTGCGGTGTTTTCCCATGCTTTGCGCTTCTCGTCTGCTTCGCTTCCCCTTCTCTTCGCTTCCCCTTGCCGCGGGAGCCGGAGAGTGAAGGAGAAGCTCCGTTTGGGGGGCGCTGCCCGCCGCTGACAGGGACGGGGGCTCTGCCCACCGGGCGGGACTTGCGGGGAACTGGAAAGCGAAACTTTGGGGGGAATTGGGAAGGGAAGCGCTGCTGGGTGTCGGGGCAGACGCGGCGCAGCATCGCCCGTGTTCGGCCGCAGGAGCGCCGCGATCCCCAGCGCTGCCCTCGCCCCGGAGAGCTGGCACAGAGCCGGAGCCATCCCCGGCCGGGCCATGGAGCGTCCTGGGCAGGAGCCCCACGCCCGACAGTCCCGAGGTGGAGCGAGAGGTGAGGGTCCCCCGCGGAATGCAGGGCAGGAGGGCTGAGTGTGGTGCTGGTACAGGGGGATCCGCTACTCCCTACCTGTGTACAGCGAAGTTTTCTCTCAAGGCTGAGTTTCAACACTTCTTTATTTGACCTTGGAGTCTGTTTGGGGCCATGATGCGGCGATGTGTTGCAGCAGGCTCTTGCTATTTGTGCCTGTTAGCAGTCGATTTTTCCCTAAACATTCTGTGGGAGTCTGACAAAAGCCCTGTGGGCTGCGCTTCCTGCGACTCCGAAAGGCTGGACTTCAGCAAACACTCCATGTTTTGGGCGTGCTGTGTACAGTTCAAGTCACCTGTGGTGTCCTCTATCATTATTTCACTGATTATTAACTCTCGAGGAAATGCTGTCCTGTGCAGAAAACTTAATCTTTCACCTTCCTCTGGTTTCAGTTCTGTGGAAAGAGGTTTTCTTTTTGGTGTCTTCATAGCTCAAGTGAACTCTAAGCACAGCACTCTCTTTAGCAGTTGGATAGAAGGGTACAAATGAGACACCAATTTGAAAATCTGTGTGCAAATGTAATAATTTTTTAATTTGATGTCAAATATTCAAAATATGCTGATTGTCACGTCAATATACTCATTCGTCTTTGTTGAGGCATGTTAATTTGGTTGATTTATAATTAAGGAGTGTCATTTTTCCTGCTTTTTTAAAGGACATGTGCTTCGTTTTGACACTGGCTTTACAGGAAGAGGCAGAAACAGAACAAATAATGTACCAGGCCAGGCACCTAAGTTAGGGGAAAACCTCCAAGACAGTAATTATACCCTTCCACATGGGCAAAGAGAAGAGAGGTTTGGTGGCTGGATTTCAAAGTTTCCTCAATCAAGTAAGAATAAACCAAGAATCCAAGGTGAACAGGACAACAGTGAAGCCACAGGATTCTGGATGAAACAGGAGAATGAGGGAAGGAGAATGAGGTATCAAGGTGGACAAACACATGAGAGGGGCAGAGGACCCTGGAATGAGCAAGAAAATGCATTTAGAGGGAGAAAGTGTCAGCTTGAACAAGCCCGTGAGAGGACCAGAGGACCCCAGAATGAGCAAGAAAATGGAGGCAGGGGAAGGAGGTATCAAGGTGTTCAAGCTCAGGGAGGAGCTAGAGGGAGAGGGCTGAGGAGTAGGTGGGAAAATGAAGGTAGTACATGGAGGATGCAACCTCGGGAGAATCCTCATTTCTACCAGAATGCTACCCCAGGTGGTGCCCACCACAGTGAGCAGCCTCGGCAAGCCAGAAGGGTTGGCTATAAATTCCTTGAAAGTCTCCTCAAGAAAGACCCCTCAGAAATTGTCAACACACTTGCTTCCAGTTCAGGGTTGAAGGAACTTCTTTCCCAAACAACCATGAACCGCAATTTCGTTCAGCTCATTTGCCAGGTGCTTCAGAAAGCATGCAGCTCCCAAATGGATAGACAGAGGGTCCAACACATTCTTGGGGTTGTGAAGGAGTCCAACTTTCTCAAGGTCTGTCTGCCACAGTATGTGTCTGACATGGTAACTGAAGTAGCTCCTGCTGTACGCCATGAGTACCCTGAGCATATCAGCAACATCATTTTACTTCTTCAGCACCTGATAAGTACTTTCCCAGCCAGCTCTGTGCAGAAAGTCTCCCTTCTCTTGACTGTCTTGACAGCATCCATCAATGCCCTGAGAGATTTTGGTGTGGACATCACAGAAGAGACAGAGAAGAATCTCAATCAGGTCCAGATGCTCATGCAGCATCTACAGGAGAAGAGACGTGAAGGCACCTTGAGGGCTGATAAGTGTACATTTATGCAGCCTCAAGATGGGCAAGCAGAAAGCTATCGTTTCATGAGCATTTATCCAACATATGATGAGATCCACGGTAATGAGAAACCTTTTCTCCGTCCCAATTTTGTTTATGGAAAATATGAAAGCACCAGTATTTATCTTGACACCCACTTCCGACTTTTGAGAGAAGACTTTGTAAGGCCTTTGAGGGAAGGTATCATGGAGGTTTTGCAGAACCTCCAGGACAGAAATTTAAGAAAGAAAAAATTTGATGACGTCAGGATCTACTTTGATGCACGGATTATTGCCCCATCTTGTACCCCAACTGGCATTGCTTACAAGGTCCAGTTTGACACAAAACCACTGAGGTTTGTACAGTGGCAAAATTCTAAACGATTGCTGTATGGATCCCTTGTCTGCATGTCCCAAGATCACTTTGAAACATTCCTTTTTGCCACTGTTTCTAATCGTAGTGCTACAGAACTTGTCAATGGGATTGTGGAGCTGTCTTTTGATGCAGACAGCCAGCCACTGGTGGGAGAGTTTGAACCCTCAGACTCTTTCCTCATGGTAGAGACAACTGCCTATTTTGAGGCCTATCGGCATGTGCTAGAAGGGTTGCAAAAAATGCGGGAAGAAGATATTCCATTCCAGAAGTACATTGTGGAATGTGATGCACAGGTGAAGGAGCCAGCATACCTGACACGGGATACTGCCTACAACCTTGCACCCTTGGTGAAGACTTCACGTAAAGAGAAGTGCCCTGATAGCTTAAGAAGTGTCAACATTCTAGATCCAAGTCAATGGCTTTCAATGGAAGCTTTGAAATTAGATGAATCTCAGATGCAGGCATTGAATCTTGCACTCACCAAGGAGCTGGCTATCATCCAAGGACCTCCTGGCACTGGTGAGACATATTTGCTTAAAGGCTTTGTAATTTAAGAAGTTCTCCTTGATTTCCCCATCTAGGGAGATTAACTTTAGAGAAAGCCAGCTGTACTGTCTCCAAAGCTTTAATCCTGTGCATAATTGATGCTTGAGTCACCCAGTTAGTGTGAGCTGTGGAGACAGTTAATATTCTCAAATAGCCACATCTGATCTTTGCCCACCTACATGCAAATAGACACCAACTGCACTGTTGACTGTACTTGTATGTTGTGATGAAGAAGTTTACAGTGCCCTTTGAGAACTTCATCCTTCTTGCTGTGCAGCACTGTCCTATGTGTCTTCACAGCATGTTAGGGCTTTGGGAACATTCAGCCATGAACCATTGTGTGAATAAAGTATTACAAGATGGACTGTAATTGTTTTAAATGGCACCTGAACTTAACAAGCACCAGTGCTTGTATTTCAATAGTATGTGGATGTTTCATGTGCAGCCAAATGTCATCTATGATGCCGGTATCAGAGTGGGCTGGGGTATGCAGTGGGAGAGAAAACCCTGCGTTCAGGTCTGGTGTATTATCCAAAAAATAACATTCTTGCAGACCGTGGCCTTGCTCATCTACAGGCTGGAATGTCAGTGTCATACAACTTTGTCTACATTTTGTAAGTTAGTTACCCCTGGGGTCAGTTCTCTTGGTACAGACCAGATTGGCAGCCTGGAAAGAAATCTTACATCTGTTTTGATGATTTTTATGTTTCAAGGCACTCATAGAGGGTGGATTACCCTTTTCTGATTCTGAGTTTTTCTTGCAGGAAAGACTTATGTGGGTTTGAAGATTGTTCAGGCTCTCTTGACTAATGATCATGTGTGGCAAAGCACTTACCGGAGGCGTCCCATCCTTATAGTCTGCTACACCAACCATGCACTGGATCAGTTCTTAGAAGGTAAGAGTACCTGCAAGCAGGATGGTGGTATAATCATAGAATCATAGAATGGTTTGGGTTGGAAAGACCTTAAAGATCATCTAGTTCCAGCCCACCTGCCATGGACAGGGATACCTTCCACTAGACCAGGTTGCTCCAAGCTCTGTCCAGCCTGGCCTTGAACACTTCAAGTGATAGTGTGTCCAATTCTCTGGTCAACCTGTTGTTAGAACCTGTAATTAGAAACTATACCATAACTCTTACTCTGCTCATTGTGTGGCATGATAACCTGCATTTTGGTTTGATTCTTTTTAGTGACTCTAGCCCCATTGACATAGATTAAAAAAACTTCACTCAGAGCAAACCACTGTAGGATTTGCAGTCAAAGGGTATTTTTCCTACCTCTTGTCCTACTGCTGAAAACTGAGCTTGGCCCTTTATTTCTTTTTTATTCACAGGAATACTCTCATTTGAATCAGACGGGATAGTGCGCATTGGGGGCAGGAGTAGCAGTGAAGCCCTGCACAGATTCACCTTGAAGGAGCTGAGGAAGCATACCAACAGATTTGACTTCACAGACTACCACTTCAGAGACTATGAATATGTATGTACAGACCTCCTGGGAGATGCTGGGACTGGGTTGCCTATGCATTGGAGGAGATAATAAACCTCCCCCACACGTGGCCTTTCACCTTGTTTTACGCTGAATTTGGCCTCTTAATTCTTCTGTCCTTTTTTTGTCCTGCTGTTAGTGAGCTTTGTTTCTCTGAGTGTGACACTGCCTCCCTTGTGTTTGTTATGAGTAGATAATGAGGGAGATGAAGAAGGCTGAGGAGGGTCTCCTTGAAGGAGCGAAGCGGTTGGAGTGCACGGCCTATGGAGTTCTGCACGAGCGCTACTTGAAACCGCACATGGCGCCCCAGCACTGGGCCAGCCTGAGAAGGGCTCTGGTAATAGAGGTAGGTCCCTTTCTTCTGAGTCAAGCAGTCCCAATGCATGCTTACCATCCTTTCTGCTAATGGGCCTGAGGTTCCCCCAGCATACATCTTTTTAGCGTCATTTGGTTACTGGGAAAGTAAAGGAGTGAACAGCAAGCTGTGCCAAATGACAGTAGTCTAGACAGGCAGGGCAAACAGGGGCTTTGAATTTTGCTCCTTTAAACTGCAACTAAAGCCTCTTAAACTGAAGGGAGGAGGGGTACCCTTTCTGAAGATCTGGGGCTGCTTGGACTTTCTAGTTCTGGAGGGTGTCTTGGGGAGACTTGTCCTAGTTGCCACTAGTGTAAGGTGCTGTTTTGGCATCATGCTAAGACTCTGAAGTGCTATAGGCCTGGCTGATTTGACTTTCCCGGCATTAGGAGGACACTGAGTTTTACTACATTGCTTCACAACGCTCACTGGTTCTGGAGTGGCTGGGACTTGGTGTATCTGCTTTCACCCAGAATGCTGCAGAGAATATATCAGCTGAAAATCCAGGTAAAACAAACAAAACAAAAAAAAACAAACACCAGAAAGACACCCACCCCACACACATTTTCTACAAGTGTGTTTACCTAAGCAGTGTATGTGTGCCAGAAAAGAGACACTGCTACTTAACAGGCACTGAATGATGTGTGATATTGTGAGGGAATGGAAAGAAGATTAACCCTCATTTCAATGTAGTGATCTGACTACTGCACTAATAGAGTGGCTGTGGCTCACTTCATGTGACTGGTGACTCTCACAGGTGATCAGCAGGAGGGAGAGGAGGAGAGTGAAGATGAAGCAGAAGAGGAGCTTTTGGCGATCCCAGAGATGGCTGACCTGATTGAAGATGAGAGGGTGATTGAGGATGAAAGGATAGCAGACTATTGGAGGAGGGAGAAGGAAGATGACAGTGTTCATGAAATAGCCCATTCCATGCTGGCTATGAAGATGGACCAGGAAGAAGGAACAGCTCAACCACAGCAGGAGAACATGCAGTGGGAGGTAACTGCATGCATTAGCATGACTGTGTAAAGGAAAACATGGGGATACTAACACAAAGGAATCTCTGTGCTGTAACTGCTTTTTTTTTTTTTTTTTTGCAGGTAACTCGTGGCCAGAGGAGAAAAATTATGCGGAAGATGAAGGTTGAGCTCCGTAAAGTGAACACAATGACAGAGTTAGAGGCCAATGCTGTTCAGGATGTGTGGCAACTTGACCTGGACTCCCGATGGAGGCTTTACAGGTGACAAAGCTATTTTGCAGGGCTTGTCAGGCAGGTGTTTCCTAAGATCATTCCAGTGTGCAAACTGTGTCAAGCCATGATGTTTCTGTCTTTACCTGTTCAGTTCCTTGTTTGAATATGCTCGTTCTTACCTTCCTTGTACCTCATGGGTAGCAATGTCATCCCCTACATTTGTACATGTTCAGGACTAAGTACAGATGGTAATAATCTGTTTCCCAAAAGGCATGGCAGAAGTTTTGAACTGAATCCACTCAGAACCTGTGGATCACCATCCTGTTTTCCTTGCAGTGTGTGATAATGGTGCTTTCTTCCCAGGCTTTGGCTGCAGACTTACCAGGGTTCTATTCGAGAGAACATTCGGGAGCATGAAAAGCAGTATGAGGAAGCAGCCAGAAAACTGAAAGAACAGAAGCTGGAGCAAGATCTCTGCATTCTCAGTAGAGCCAGAGTTGTGGGGATGACAACTACAGGTGCAGAGCAATTGAGAAACAAACCAGTATTGTATTGCTTACAATCATGTTTTAAGAACCTTTTTGCTGAAAGACTAGTATCATGTGTTGCTTCACAGCCTGGGTCAGGCTCTGCCTTTTAAATCTTTGACTCCCTTTGCAAATGGGGCTGTTGTGAGTGTTGTTAATTAATGGCATGAGCAGCTTCTGCTGTTTTGCACTCCCCCTCTCTCAAGTAGCATTCTTCTAATGGAACTGCACCACTTGTGCCTTAGTAAGGCACAGCCAATACCTGTATTGCTATTCCCATAGCACCTTCAGGAGATGGTAGTGTCAAGGTTGTTGTAGTATGTCCCTTTGGAGAGACAATTTAGGCTTATTTATGCGTGTAGAGCACATAAATAAGTATAAAGTATAAGTATAAAGTCATCATATTGAGTGCTTCTTCTGTCTGAAGAGAGCATTGAAAAAAGGACCAAGGCAGGCATAGGACTAATCCCCATCTGCCTTCCTTAACTCATCAAATAGAAGCCATCCCTGGTATGGTGCTGTTTTAAAATTCAGAAAGCCAAGTGTTGAAATGGGGAATCTTGAGAAGAACCTCAGTTTTTCTGAGACAGAGTCTACTCCCCTCTGTGGAAAGTCTTGCCTTACTGCTTGAATGCAGTTATATCCTAAGGTTTATCTTCTGTCCTTGTTCAGGTGCTGCAAAATACCGGCAGATCTTGCAGTACATAGAGCCACGGATTGTCATTGTAGAAGAGGCAGCAGAGGTGCTTGAGGCTCACACCATTACTACTCTGAGTAGAGAATGCCAGCACCTCATCCTCATTGGAGATCACCAGCAGGTAACTTTCATGGCTAACAGCTCTATCTGCTGGGTTAATGAACAAGAACCATCTAACCAAATGCTGTGTGGGAAAATTGCCAAGGCTTGTTGCTTCCCAGCTTCCGAGGCTTGATGCTCCCCAGCTTCCACAGATACCACAGGTCCTCTCTCCTGTAGTTTTAGAGCTCCTGTGGGACTGGTGTTTTAGTTTAACTGATACAATTTTAATTGGGCTTTGATTGTGACTATATCTAGCTTTGATGTTTAGCACTTCTTCAAGAATCCAGTCTCTGGCCTTTCAGTGGGAGACCATTCACAAAAAAATTAGAGTGAAAAATCCTACTTAGACATAGGAAAAGTGCCAAAACATGGATGTCCTATCCCTTCTCTTTCAGTTGCAGCCTAGTGCAAATGTATATGACCTGGCCAAGAACTTCAACCTTGAAGTCTCTCTCTTTGAACGTCTGATCAAAGTGGATTTCCCCTTTGTCTGTCTGAAGTACCAAGTAAGAAAGAGCTATAAAAAACTTCATGGCATTTGTATTTAGGTTAAGTTTGTAATACACTTAAGTTTATATTTCTACTGTAAGAGCAGCCTAAAAGAAAAGAACGTTCTATCTAACTTCTGAAAAGAGTGGTAGGAGCTGTCAAACTGATACAGAGTTCCAAAATATTTTCAGTTATTTGGTGATATTGTCCACAGCACTGTGGTTCTCATGTTTTTTTGTTAAGAACATGGTTTATTGTGGCAACTGAAACTTCCACAACTTTGCAGAGTGAGACAGCACAATTCTTCTCAGGATGTTTCCTGCTAAATTGCTATAATCATCTATCTTGGTGCCTGGGGAAGTTAATTCTACCACCAGCAGTCCCGGGTTAAAGGTACCTGAAAGAGCTCATTTAGTAGTTAGGATGACGTGCTGGCTTTTGTTATCTATAAGTGTGCTTAAATTTGCACTGAAACCAGCACTATTGTGCAAGAACCTTATCAAGAGATTTTCTTGAAGATGCTCTGCTACTCTCACTCCTGCAATTGTTGGTGGTGTCAGCAATGGGGTGAGGGAGAGCAGGGACTGGAAAGTGCTCCCTTTTATCTCTTATTGAAAAGTCATCCTTGTCTTGTATTTAGGTGCTGTCTGTACAGTGAAGCAAAAGAATATTGACAGGGAAATATGTTGCTCCTTTCACATGACTGATGAAACTGTTTTGTGTTTCAGCACCGCATGTGCCCTGAAATTGCCCAGCTTATCAGTCCTCATATTTACCAGAAGCTGGAGAACCATCCCTCTGTCCTGGAATATGAGAATATAAAAGTGAGTTTTCAGCAATCCAGGTGGTTGCTTTTGTCCCCTGTTACTGGCTAAATGAGTTTCTGTAAACTACAGTGTTCAAGGATTTCAAATTCTTAGGTGAAATTCACTTATTAAAATTTATACCTGAACCAAGGCATTATGCAATATAGAATTACATAAGTAATTTGTAGTTCTTCTGGCATTAGTGATGGTGGACAGTGTAAATAGATCCAATACCAATGACTTTAAAAGAACAGTAAAAATGGAAGGGGGAACAAACAAATTGTAGGAGTTTGAAAGCTAGGAAGAAATCTTAAATGAAAGACTTAAAGAATAATATTGAAACTCCAACATAAAATAGGTGACAGGATTACTGGAACTTTTTCCTTAGTCTATCCATTTGGGTATTCTACCAATGCACAACATTGCAAAGAAGATCTATGCAGCTTACAAGTATAAAGTCATCATTTATTATCTAATATGCACAATAAACAGCCAGAATTTAGTAAATTATTAGAATGCTTACCTTGTGTATCAGTCAGAAGTGTCCTTTGCTTCTTCCTTAATGGTACTGAGCTTCCATCTTAACACTCACTCCCTATTTTCTGATTTAAATTTCCTCAATGAAATGAAGAAATACAAATGAGGAAGCCCTAACCAGGGCTTTATGTATCTCTATGTTGGTTCTTTTCTTTTTTCTTTGAACTATTAAGAGTCATCTCTCTGTAATCTTACCTTGGACAACCAGAGATCTGTGTTTGATCTACAAAAGCTGTTCTTTCCTGTTAAAATCAGTCTCTGGGTTTTGGCAGGTGGAGCAATAATTTCTTATGGGTAGAATAATTCCAGTTAATAGGTAAAAAATTAAAAGCCCCTGCTAACTCAAGGCAAATAGAGTTTTTGAATAGGTGAGCAGTCAACTCTGCACACCGTGAGATGGTAAGTGACTACTGGAGTCCTAGCATTCCTAGTTTTTTCTGTTGAAGAAGAAATCTTCCTTGCTTCTTTGTTTTCATTGCAGCAACAGAGGAAGTGTGTTTTAGACAAGTACTCAGCCCTGTGTACTGGTAACTTAGTATCTTTTTCCCACTGGCCCAAAAGAAGACATTGTTCACACCATGAGTATGGTTTGAGAAGTTACTAACACTTCTTGTTTTCTTTGGTATAACCTGGAAATGTACAGTAAAAACATCTCTGGAAAGATAGGGAATAAAATCAGAAACTGATTTCATATTAGGATACTAAAATATTACCAGTAAGCTGAAATGGGAATTTGATTAATAACCTATGGAAATATAAGAGGAAATCATCCAAGTACACAGTAACTGCATACTGTAGTCAACTCCTTAAAAGTCCTCCTGTCAGTGGATAATCAGGAGTTTGGAAACACTCTGGGGTGACAGAAACTAGAATTCTCTCTCTGACGTCCTTCCTCTTGTTTCAGGGTGTCTCAACTAATGTCTTCTTTGTGGAACATGAGGTTCCTGAACAAGAGATCCAGGAAGGGAAAAGCCACCAGAACCCACATGAGGCCCGCTTTGTAGTGGAACTGTGCAAATATTTCTTGTGTCAGGGCTATGAACCTTCTCAGATCACCATTCTCACTACTTACACTGGACAGCTCTTCTGTCTGCGTAGGCTCATGCCAGCAAAGATCTTTGAAGATGTGAAGGTTCGTGTGGTGGATAAGTACCAGGGAGAGGAGAATGATATTGTTCTTCTGTCATTGGTGAGGAGCAACAAAGAGGGGAGACCTGGGTTCTTGCAGATCCCTAATCGGATATGTGTGGCATTATCCAGAGCTAAGAAAGGCCTCTATTGTATTGGAAACATGAGAATGCTTGGCAAGGTTCCTCTCTGGAACAAGATCATTCAAACCCTTGGGAAAAATGGTCACATTGGCCAGTCATTAGAGCTTTGCTGTCAAAACCACCCTGGAACCAAGACAAAGGTATCTACAGGTGAAGACTTCAACAGTGTCCCAGAGGGAGGCTGTACTCGTCCCTGTGAGTTTAGGTTGAGTTGTGGACATGCTTGCACAAGGGCATGTCACCCATATGACCCTGAGCACAAAAAGTACCAGTGCCTGAAGCCTTGTCAAAAGGTAGTTTGTGAAGATGGGCACCACTGCACAAAGTCATGTTACGAGCCCTGTGGAAAATGTATGGTGAAGGTAAAGAAAACTATTTCTAAGTGTGGCCACATACAGATGGTGCCATGCCATGTTCCAGAATGGAAATTTGAGTGCCTAGAACCTTGCCAGAAGAAGTTAAACTGTGGACACAAATGCATGCGTTCCTGTGGGCAGCAATGCACAATGAAGTGTCCTCAACGGGTTACAGCCACACTGAAATGTGGCCACGAGCAGAAAGTTCCTTGCTGGATGACTAGGATGGGACATGAGGAGGCTGTGAAATGTGAGAGTGAGTGTTCTGTCACACTGGCATGTGGTCATGTATGTTCAGGTTCCTGTCATACTTGCTTTGGGGGAAGATTTCACAAGGCATGTGACAGCCCATGCAAGCGTGTCTTGATCTGTTCCCACAAGTGTCAAGAGCCTTGTACTACAGAATGTCCTCCTTGTCAGAAGGAATGTCAGAACTACTGTATTCACAGTAAGTGCAAAAAGAGATGCTGGGAAAGCTGTGTTCCTTGTGCTGAGCCATGTGAGTGGCAGTGCCAGCACTACCAGTGTACCAAGCTTTGCTCTGAGCCGTGCAACAGGCCTCGCTGCAATGTTCCCTGTGCTAAGATGCTGCCCTGTGGTCATCCCTGTGTTGGATTGTGTGGAGAGCCCTGCCCAAAGAAGTGCCTTGTTTGTGACCGTGAGGAACTCACTCAGATCTTCTTTGGCTTTGAGGATGACCCAGATGCTCGATTTGTACAGCTTGAAGACTGTGGCCATGTCTTTGAGTCGCAAGGCCTTGACCACTATATGGATGAAGATGATGATGTTGTCAAGCTGAAGGTATGCCCTCAGTGCCAGACACCCATCAGGAAGAATCTGAGATATGGCAGCAGTGTGAAAAGGCAGGTGGAGGAGATAGAACGGGTGAAACAGAAAATCCAAGGCCCGGCAGAGGAAATTGAGTCTAACAGAAAGAGACTGCAGGCTGCACTGGCACAAAATCTTTTTCTCAGGCATGATCTATCCTCTAAGTATGCCATGCTGGAAACAAAACTAAAAGCTTCTCCTCTCTCCACAAAGAGTATCGGACTAATTGAGAACCTGCTTAATTTCTACAAACGTGTAGCAGACCTAACTAATTCTGTGAACAAACTCGATGGGAATGAAAAGACGGGGCTGATAAAGAGGCTGGATGAAGTGCAGAAGTGGTTGGATAAGCCACGCTTCAGTTTTACAGAACAGGAGCTCACTGACCTGCAGTCTGAGATCCAGAGGCTGACTTACTTGCTGAACCTCCTGGCAAGATGCAAAGCAACAAGTAGGGTCATGCCTGCAGACATCACAGCAGAGATTAACAGTGCACGTGAGATCCTGGAAGGGACAAAGAAATTCACAGAGGAGGATGAGGCTGCAGTGAAGGCTCACCTGAAGAAGATCAATGCTACCTTGCCCATGTCAGGGCTGGGGATTTCTGAAGCTGAGCGGGTGCAGATTGTCAGTGCTATTGGCTGTCCCCGTGGCCACTGGTTCAAGTGCAAAAATGGGCACATCTATGTAATTGGGGAGTGTGGGGGGGCAATGGAGAAGAGTAGGTGCCCTGAGTGCCACGAAGTCATCGGTGGCACCAACCACACCCTGGAGAGCAGCAACCGCCTGGCCCCAGAGATGGATGGGGCAACCCACGCGGCCTGGTCCGACGTGGCCAACAACATGCTCAACTTTGAGGACCTGCGCCGGCTGATGTAGGGCGTGAGCCTGGCTCCTTCCCACAGACACGCACGGGCACAGCCCGGCTGCTTTCCCCGTTTGCTTGTTTTATACTAATAAATTAGTGCTTGTTTTATACTAATAAATTAGTGTGTATCACTGTGAACCGGGCCGGGCTGTCTCTGTGGGGTGGGGCTGTCACTATGGGGTAGGGCTGTCTCTATGGGGCTGTCTCTATGGAGCTGTCTCTATAGGGTAGGGCTGTCTATGGGGTTGTCTCTATGGGGCGGGTCTGTCTCAATGGGGAGGGGCTGTCTCTATGGGGCGGGTCTGTCTCTGGGGTAGGGCTGTCTCTGGGGGGGGGTCTGTCTCTATGGGGTTGTCTATATGTGGCGGGGCTGTCTCTATAGGGTAGGGCTGTCTCCATGGCGTTGTCTATGGGGCGGGGCTGTCTCTGTGGGGCGGGGCTGTCTCTATGGAGTTGTCTATGGGGCGGGGCTGTCTCTATGGGGCGGGGCTGTCTCTATGGGTCTGTCTCTGTGGGGTGGGGCTCTCTTTATGGGGCGGGGCCGTCTCTATGGGGCGGGGCTGTCTCCATGGGGCGGGGCCGCTCCCGGAGCGGACGTGACGCGCCTCGGTGGCGCTCCGGGGCCGCCCCGCTGCGATGGAGGCGCGGGAGCCGCTGCGGGACGTGCGCGGGGCGCTGCGGGCGGTGCTGGCGCGGCTGCGAGGTGCGGGCCGGGAGCGGGGGCGGGGGTCGGGCCGGGCCGGCTGCCCGCGGGCTGAGCTGTGTCTGTGCCGTTGCAGAGGGAGAGCCGGGCGAGGGCCGAGAGCCGTTCGAGCTGCCGCGCTTCTGGGACGCGCTAGGTACGGGCGGGGAGCGGCCGGGCCGGGATTCGGGGGGTGCCGGGGCCGCTCCGGGACAGGGCTGCCGTCCCCGCGGGTCTCCAGCTGCGGGGTGTGCCCTCCACTCACGGGGTCACGGAATGGGCCGGGTTGGAAGAGAGAGATCTTTAAGATCACCAGGTCCAGCCGCTAACCGTTTGCCCAGCTGTAAACCCCAAAGCGCGTCAGTGCCAGATGCAGCCTCCTGAACATCCCCAGGGTTAGTGACTCCTCCACCGCCCAGGCCAGCCCCTTCCAGTGCCTCGCCACCCTAACTCTGGTCACCAACACTCCACAAGGTGTGGCAAAGCAAAGGCCGATATGGAACCCTTCACCCAAGGTTTATAAAGGTCTGTTAAAGCCTCCTGGCACATCCTGGTGAGCAGGTCATGAACTAGGATGCAGACTGGGATTTTGGCACTACCAGCCAAGTGAGAAAAAGCAGGCACAGGACACAAGCAACATGCCAGGCACAAATGCAGCAGGGAGTTTTTCTTTGCAGTGGGGTTTAGTTTATATGTTTGTGTGGTTTGGGTGAAATGGTAAACAAGCAGTAGAATCAGAGCTGCTGCTCATCAAGCTGCTCTGTTCTTTTATCTTTTACCGGAGTTACTTTCTCTTCTTTTGCTTCTGCTGGATTTTTTTTTTTTTTAGGTCAGACATTCCAAGTAACATCACAGGAAGCTACAAAGCTGAGTCTGGCATTCTCAAGGCCTCCACTGCCTTCTGCAGAGGTGAGAGAAAGCCTTGACAAACTATGGAATTGCAGTGTGTTTGCACGCTTCAAGTATTTCTTAGTTCATTTGACTAAATGGGCTGTGTACTGTAGAGTGTATTAATACAATCCAAGAACTGCACAGAGAGCAAATTTCGCTAAGATAGGGAGACACACTAAATAAAAATGTTCTTATATTCTTTCACAGCTACAGCTCATTGCTGATAGAGACGGATCATTGGAGAATACAGACCTTAGGTTTAACAAAGAATTTGCAGTATTTTTGCTATCAGTTGAGAGAAGTTTATCATACAGGTGTTCGGAGGAGAGGAAAAAAAAAAGACCTTCAGTTCAGAATAATGATCTAAGTTACTTTTCCTTTTCTGATGCATGACCAGCACACCAGGGAGTGTTTGTTACTAAATCACGAGGCAGGCTAAAATGCATACAGCTTGCTTATGGTGCCTTTTTCTTGTGCTGTATTTGTTTACTCAGAGCAGTCTGCAAGCCGGTGATTGCTTGTGAGGATTCCTACATGTGCTGCAGCTGTGTGTAACTCATGGGTGATCCTTTTGCCTCTCCATTTTCAGAACTGCCGGAAGCTGAGTGAGGATGTCCAAAATGCCATTCTTGCAGTTGCCACAGTGTACTACTGGCTACCCAAGGGCCAAGGTGAGCTGGTGACAGCAAGGCAGTCACCACTATATAGGGTGGGGGTTCTTCCAGCACCACTATATAGACAAACCCAGTGTTTCAGAGCCTGGGGATGTCTGGTATCAGCAAGTTTTTATTAGCATGGTATCCCATTATCAGCTGTTCTGTAGCCTTTGAACATGTTTATGAGTGAGGTACTTGTCTGTCTGCTGCTGCAGTTTTTCATCTGTGGGAGAGTGATGATTTAGGAAGTTGTGTAGTTGATTGAGCATTGAAATGAATGAAATGTTGAAATCCTTGTCCAGAGTTCTTTTGGAGCTGGGAAACATTTTCCTTTCTTCAAAAGACATGTAACTTCATTTATACAGCGTATCCACACAAACGGAGCAGTCTGTGTGTTCATCTTCAGCACTTGCTCTCTGTCAGTGCTGACTTTGTGCCAACTTTGTTGCTCTTTCTCTGTCTCACCCAGGTACTACTCTTCGGAAGATGGTTCGAGATGCCACCACTGAAGTAGTGGAAGGGATGATCCAGCTCACAGACACAATTCTCAATGCCCCAGTGGAGAGGTTGTCATTTTCAATTGCCCAGTTCTGTGATTTTTGTCATAATTGTGATTAAAAGGCAAGAAAAAGTTACAAGTATACTTGTTAGGACATGGCATCCTAGTGACAAGCTGGTTGGTGACATCTTTGCAGCAGAACTTTTGCTGGTGTTTATCATCTTTGTTGCAGAAAATTAAACAAACCACAGTCTAGCACAGTGCTGTTATTGACTCTGACCTTGAGGGTTTTGTTTTGTTTTGTTTCAGCTTGTCTCAGGAACAGCTGATATCAACTGGAGGTGTGTGGGAGGCCTGTGAGCAAGTGTCTAACCTGCCACGAGGTGAGTGTTGTAAATGTAGAGCAACAGCTCTAGGATGTATTGTCTTGGAATACCAATATCTTTTGCAAGGGCATTCCAGCTGGTACAATAAAAGCTGAATGGAAAATAACTCAAAAACTTGACTGGTTTTGGAATGTATAACCTTGGAAATCGGGTCAGATTCTTTGTCTGACAACAGTGCAGCTCTGAGCTCTGCAGGAAGTTTGATCCTACAGTGATTGCAAGCCTAGATGGAGGTTGTTGCAGACTGATTTGAAACAGTGGGGTGCCACAGTTTTCATCCTTTTGCTTTTGCAGATAACCAGGCAGCAGTTGTGTCGGCTCTGGCTGCATCTCTAGGTGTGGTCAAGGATGCTGTGGAGGAGATGGAACATGTAAGGAAGCCCCTAAGCCTTAGAGGGACCTGCAGTGGTGGATTCATAGGCTCAGAATATTCTGAATTGGAAGGGATGCACAAGGATCATCAAGTCCAGCTCCTGGTCCTGCACAGGACAACCCAAACAATCCCACCCTGTGCCTGAGAGTTGTCTAAATGCTCCTTGAACTCCGGCAGGTTTGGGGCTGTGACCACTTCTCTGGGGAGCCTCTTCCAGTGCCCAGCCACCCTCTAGGGTGGTTCAGTGATGGAACTCAGAAATTATTTTGCATCCAGGTTTTAATATAAATTTGCTCCGACATGACATAGATTGTTGTTTTTTGCATGGATTTTAATGAGTTTTTATTCTCAAACTGGTTTAATTTGTATAAGATTTTTGTAAAGCCATGTCCTAAATTGGGAATGGGGGAGGCAATTTAGGATCATGTAAGAATTCACCAGGTTCTTGCTGTTTGCACTGTTAGTGTGATGGCTTTTCTTAATCCAGTCGTTCAGCATTAACCAACTGAGATTTCTCCATCAATTATTTATATGATGTCTAGATTATGCTTTCCCTTTGCTCCTGGGTGTTACTGGAATTGATGTTAGGCTCTGGGTTTTCAGTGCCTCTGTGTTCTCAGGCACTGGTGGAAGGGCAGGATCCCTATGGGGACATCATGGAAGATGAAGAGCTGGGCTTTCGGGGCAACAGGGACACGTACTGGTCAGAGGCCGACAGGCAGCTGCTCAGCTCCTGCATGGGACTGATGAAGGCTTCTAAAGCTTGCCTGAAGAAGCTCTTGGCTGCAGTGAAGGCCCATGGCAAAGCTGATTCTCCAGAGCACATTGCACAGCTGGATGACCTGGCAGACATTGCTAATGAGATCAGCCCAAGGTAAGCAGGGTTATCCCCATGCTGCTTTTCCTTCTGAGCAGTCCTGGTCTTTCTTTGAGGTCTTGAGTGAGGACTTAGGAACAACCTTTATGATACTGGAGCTGTGAGGAGGTGGTGGCCACAGATGTGGTGGGAAGGCTGTTAAGCTGTTGAGGGTTGTTTGGTCAGGAGAGAAGCATTGGGGATGGAGCTGTGACCACATCTCACTCCACGGTGACAGGGACACACAGGTGACTGAGAAGGCAGTGGGAAGCATCACTGGTACAACTGACATCTCACTGTTGTTCCTGACCTGCATTCAGGATTGGGGCAGGCTTTGACCAGAATCTGTGAGCTGTGCTATCAGAGCATTCCTTCCTTGCTCCCCTCTTTTCTGTTCCAGCGTTGATGAGCTGGCACTGAGCATGTACCCACCTGTGAACCCGTTGGCTGTGCGACTCAATGTGAGTATCTGCAGTCCTGATAGCTCAGTGTCTGAGCAACTGCACCTGGGACAGTGGCCTGGCTGTAGGGAATGGGAAGAAATCAGATTGGAGGGGTTGTGTGACTTCAGGGAGAGATGGGTGCTAGGGTCTGCCTCAGTAATAATTGCTTAGGGATGAAGAGTGCCCTTTCTTCTTGCACACTTAACTCCCTTCAGGTGGACACACATGCTGCAGCTGTGCCTCTTCAGGGTACTTAATATTTCAGCTCTGAACTATAATCCTCAGAGATTTGCAGTGATAGAACCTCAGGAAGGTGATGTCTGAGGCTGCCTAGGTACTGCAGGTGTACTTCTTTTCTTGGGTAGTGCAGTCTTGCTCAAATAAAACTACCTATGAAATGAAAAACTGTTACAGTGAGTGTATTTAAGCACTGAAACAAGCTGCTTGGAGAAGCAGTGGAGTCTGCGTCTTTGGTCAACACTGAAAACTTGACTAGGCAACACTCTGGCAACCTGACTGAACTTTGAAACACCCCTTGCATCATAAATCAAATCTCCTCGTATCTGGGATTTCTTTTATTCTTAATCATGGTTTTGTGCCTTTGGCCAGTGGCTTGATTTATTTTTTTTTTTTAAATAATTACTTAATATCAAATTGCATTAAAAGCAATCACTTGCAACTTTGTACTTTAACATCAGTTACTAATTTCTAATAGGCTTATTTTAAAAAATAGGCATTTTAATGTATGCTTTAAAAAACAGGGTTTTTTTACCTGTCACAACCAGGAGTAGGTTGGGAGGCACTTCAGCATGGCAGTGATGGATAACTTACATTCTGCATCAGGATCCATGGCAGTTTTATTCATTCTAGGCTTTTGTGCATCCCTGTAGTCCTCTTTATTTTCCTAGTACTGTTCAGACCCTCCTTTTCCTCTCATTTGGCTCACCTTATTTCCCTTTTGTTTCTTTCCAGGCCGCTAAGTTGGCCTCAGTATTAACGAAAGTCTTAGAGATTGCCAAGTGAGTATGAGCTACAGTTTTGTAAGTGTGTGTTCCCTGCTGTGAAGGTTGATACCTTTCTGCCTCGTGTCAAAGATGGCTCATTTCTAGACTGTAGATGCTGGCATTTCAGAGCAATGATGGTGTTGTCTGGTCACAAAGGGATGGGAGTGAGAAAAAGGTGCTAGGGATGATGGTGGTTCCTTGTTTTGGGTTTGGGACTGCAGACATGAGTGTGGGTTCTTGCTCAAAGCCCTCTGGGGCTAGAGCAGCCCTGTTTTACTGCTGGTTATTCAGAGCTTCACCATACCCCCGTGTTGTCTGGATGCACAACACACCAGGAGGCTTCCCTAATGAATTTCCTCCCCTTTTGCAGGACAAGCCATGTGTGTCCGCCATCAGAGGAAGGCTGGGTGCAGTTTCTAACTGGTGCAGTAGATCACAACATGAACAAAGTCAAGAACTTCACACAGGGTCAGCTTTAACTCTTCTGTGCCTACGTGTGTTGCTGCCACTTGCTCTGGCATCTGCATTTCCAGTGAACTTTGCTGTTCTTTGGCTGTTTGGAAAATGATGAGAACAATGGAGGAGAGAACTTCACTGCTACTTGGAAGAACCTCTCCAGGAAGTTGCCCTTTGCCATGGCAAAGCTGTCATTTTGCTTGGATTCGTGGGATGATGCAGTGCTGCTTCTGATCGTGCCCCATTCTTTGGACATTACAGCTACTGTGGGGTTCAGAGAAAAATAAAATGTTGCTAGATTTACATTAGTTGCTTTATCTGTCTTCAGAGGACAAAGGCTATATACAGAATGAAAGGGTCTTGCTTCTTTTGCAAGCAGCCCAGTGAATAATTATGAAATGTGCTACACTGCTGCTATTTCCTATTTCCTGTTCACTGTCTCAGAGACCAGTGAATGAGCTTTCCCTTATTTTCTCAGAAAGCAGCAGAAAATATTGTTTACTACCTTACCAATGTCAAGAATCTACAGGGGGAGATATCCCCCTATATATATATATATATATATATGTATCCTTTGAGACATGCTACATCTATCATCACTTTAAAGTTCCAGGATACCCTTTATTTTGTCACAGATAGGGCAGAAGACTTAAGCACTGGTGGGCTCAGCACAGGTGTGGTGAGAACTGCAATGTGTGCTCAGCATTCAGCCCATCTTTGTCACAGTGAGGCTCAGCCTCTAAAACTGCAGAGCGGACATAGTGGCAGATGGGAGAGAGTCGAATTTGTGCAAATAATCAAAATCAGACATGGTTTTAAATACAGCTTTTATTAAACTGTTAACATCTGTGCTTGCCCGTGACCAGGGCGCAGATCACAGCCACTCTTTGGTGAGGACCTGTTCTGAGCTGGCCTCAGGCAGCTGCAATGTTGGTTGTTCTGAAGCTCTTCAGGTTGTGGAGCTGGAGGCAGGTGAGACGTGCAGTGAGTCTTCTGGGCCCTGCTCGGGTGGGGGTGAATGGGATTTCCAGCTCTTGAGTGCTTTTAGCTTGCACAGAGCCCAGCCTGAAAGGAGAGAAGGGATTATGCAGCAATCACCCTCTGTGGTTTTAGTTTCCTGTGTCTGGCATGTGCATTAGCTAGACAGCAATGTGGTGCCAAAAAGAAGGAAAGGAATAAAGAGAAACAGAAGAAAGCTGGCAGTGACTCAAACAACTACAGTGAAATTGTCATCTAACAGGAGTTTGGGAGGGAGAGTGGAAACCCTCCATGGAGACATCTAAGGGGACTTTGTCCTAATGCAGCTTCTTGGGACAAATGTGGGGTGTTTCTCATGTGAAGGGGAGCATGCCCCTTTGGTGGCTCTTGGCTAAGTCACATTTTCCTGGTTCTTCAGTAAAGAAGGGGAAGACAGCACTGTCTTTATTGTTTACAGTGGGCAATGGATGGAAAGATGTCATAAACAATACAGTTTCACTCTACTTAGGGATGTTCAAGTTGCTCACTAGAAAGTAATTGATCTCTCAAGAGCAAATAGTTTCTAAATTTCATAGCTCATTTCAGTGACCTCTAACTTTGTCTTATTTCATGTGTGTTTCCAAGTCTTGTGGCATTTCTCTGTTACCCTTTTTGTTAGCAGGAGGTTTTGCTTTTGCTGTCTATGCCTTTGATGTTGAAGCTTTCATAGATACCATATTTGCTTCAACTTGGGTATTACACATCTGTTGAAAGTTCTCTTAGCTGGCTTTTCTCCTTTCCAGTGTGAAAATCATCTGTATTATCTGTAAATAAAGGATGGAATGCTTGGGCCTTTTATGCCATAGTGATATTTTCCTGTCATGTTACTGCCTGGTTATTTTTGGGGACAACCTTTCCTTTGCTTGTATTGTGTCTCTTTTTCCATCTGCTGGTCTTGGATCATCACTTTGCACTTACCTGTAATTCCTTTGTCTGTAAATGAGCCCTCGCCCTGTGACTGCCACCACACACTGCTCCAGGGGCTCTGTGAGGGGGTTCTGGAGGCTGATCTTTGCTGTGCTTGGCTCATACTGGACCATGTTTTCTGGGAACTGTTGAAAGAAGCAAATGAGCTGAAACTGAGAGAAGAAAATATATTCTTCTATAATTAAAGTGAGATGTGTGATTTTTTTTTTTGTGCCTGAGGTGCCATTTGCCAGAAGAGGCGAAATCTAGCTTATTTAATTTTATTACAATTTCTTCTGCTCTGCTTTCTCAGAGAGCCCCTGAACCCAGCAGAATTGTTTTGCTGCTTATGACTGTCAAAGCTGTTTTTTCCCCACTGCAGTGGCAGAATGGCAGCCCAATCTTACCTCAATGGTGAGAGGGGAATCACAAAGGCTGATTTCTTCCTGTGCCAGGTACATGAAGGAGGAGTCCTCGTCTCTGAGCACAGCGGTCAGCCTGAGCAGGTGGTTCTCTCCCAGCTCTTTTCCAAACCACGTGTAAGGCACAGAGACCTTCAAGTTATTGACTGGAACAGAGGGGTGAAGCAACAGGTGATGAGTGCAGTCCGGTCTTTCCCTGCATGACACCTAGGATGTTCAGTGCCCAACATTTTACTAAAAAGCTGCAGCATTTAAATGCTTAAGTGACCCCAAGTGGATTTGCAGATTGGAAATATCTAAGGTGATGTTGCCAAAGTGTTTTATTTCACAGAATGGGTGAGGTTGGAATGGACAATAGTGGATTATCTGGTCCAAACTCCCTGCCCAAGCAGGGTTACCCCAGGGCACAAGATTGTGTCCAGTCAGTTCTGTAATATCTCCACTTGGGGAGACTCCACAATCTCTCTGGGAAATCACCTAGAATCAACTATTCAGCCAACGTTTTGTAAACCTAGGGCTAGGAGAACTTTTCTGAAATGGGAGCACTAGAGGACTTTTCATAGCCATGCACCCAGGAGAGTCCTTACCTGAATTGCTGTGGAGGTTAAAATGAAACTCTTCCTTCCAAAGCTGGGCAATGGGCACACCATTATAATGCAGAGCCTGGATCCCAACTACCAGATGAGTAGCCTTTTCTCTATCACTGTGGTTGAACACTTCAATGGAAAGTGTCATATCTTGTCCCAGTTGCAAAGAACTTGACTGGAAGTGGATGAAAAGGTTGACTGGCTCTTCCAGAGCAGTAGGAATGAAGACAAACTGTGTGCTGCTGCTGCTGGTTGTCTCAAGTTCCTTCATATTCCTGAAGGCTTTGTCAAGGACTTTTTTCTCCTGGAGAGAACCTGTCACAAAAAAAGGGAAGCACATACTTTGGTTCTGTTTCCTGTTTACTAGTGAGAAGCAGCAGGAGAATGGCATTGATTTCTCCTGGTAGTACTGTAGGTAACTGTTTCTAAGAGCATAGAGAGATATCCTTTTGTGCTTCTGGTTGGAGCAGTTTGAAAGCTTCAGCTGTCAGGATATTCACTGGATGGGCCTAACAGATTCTACTTGGCAATAGTTGTCATAGTTTTTAAAACACCTTGGTGCTAGCATGTCTCAGAGTACAGGAGGCAGCTGCTTTTTTGCTGCTGTAGCTAAGGCACAGTTCCATGCTCTCGTGTGTAGAGAAGGTGCAGCTGTCTCCTGGAGACAAGCCACAGGTGAAGATGGGGTGTTATGGTTGAGCCAGAGAAACAGCACTCAGATTCTGAAGGGGAGCTGCTTGTTGAGGGAGAGATTTAGGCAGTATCTGAGAGCACAACAGCTCTTTTCAGAAAGCTGGAGTCTGAAATATGTCTATCCATATTTGTATTGCAGAGGTGGATGTACAGATTGTAGAGATAATAGAAATCACAAAAGGTATTCCAGACATGAAAGTGCCTGGTGAACAAACACCTGGTCTTCCACAGACCTTAGTGCCATTAAGCAGGGTGAAGTTTGGGTGATGACCCCTGCTTTGACTCTGTAGACAATCAGATGTTCTAGTGCCACTGAAGATGGGGAAATAGTGAGAAGTGGATGACCCTGGTGCTGTGGTTTGGCTCTGCTCTGGTCTTTTACTCCTGATTTGTGATAGTGACAGGGAATGTGCTCAGCCTGTGCCTGCCCATACCTTCAGGATATTTGTAGTTTTGTGTGATGTCCTCACAGCGCTCACTGCCCACGCTCTTGGTGCTGATGTTGTTGCCAGTGTATTTTGTGCCACCAAAAGCTGGCTTGAGGGTGTCATCTGCTTTGTGTATCCACACATGACACTTGGCATTGATGGCAGCAAAGAAGTAGCAGACATCATAATCAACTTGTGTGTCCCCTTCCTTGATGGCATGAACAGGGGCTGGCCCACAGAAGGATAGACCTGAAGAGAAAATGTGGTCCAGTTAAGATTCGGATGCTTTCCCAACTAAACCCATCCCTATTTTAGACCTGTACTGGTGAAATATCTAGTTTAGGAGGCCATCAGGAAGCAGTGATAGAGCTACATGAGCTGCACAAACCAAACAGATAAATGATAGTTTTGTGCCTAAAGTCAACAGGGTGAGTGAGTTCCTGTCTTTTTGCATCTTTCCACTGAAAGATGGGAAAGAGGAATATTGAACAGCTTTATTTGCCCCTGCTTCACTTCCCCCCTGCTCTTGCTCAAGCAAGATATCTTACCCTTGCTCTGATATCTTACCCTTGCTTTTTTCCTGGCAGGTGGCATCCAGTGCCTGCCACCCACTGTACTCTGGCAGCAAGTCTGAACGAGCCATCCAGCACTCATTCCAAACGTGGAAGGTCCTGCAAAAGCCAACAGCATGAGCTTATATCCAGGGACTGAGCCCTGAGGCACAGTAAAGCTTTTGCCAATCCACAGCCAGTTAATGCTCCCTTGAAGGAGTTCAGTTCATATTGAGAAGAGCAGAGTTGTGTGTGCAGAAACAAGTGGAGTTTCTGCAGCTGGACTGGGCTATCATTCTGCCTTTGTGGGCTCTAGAAACCGGGCACTCTTGAGTTTGGGTTGCAGCAGTTTATCAAGAACAGGTCCTGGAGACAGGATCTCAGCTGAGCTGTCTCCTGTCACCTCCTTGCAGGTGTTTTACCTCTTTCCTTTCCCCTCTGTTTCATTTCCCACATCCAAATATTGTCTCAAATTCTTGCTGGGGCCCTGCCATGTGTTCTTACCAAACACGAGCACTCTTGTCCTGTGTCAGCAGTGTCCCATCCTCATCATAATACTCATCCACACTCAGGCTGCTCTTGGTGTTGTGAGCCCAGGTAAAGCCAGTGACCACCCTGGTGGGAATTCCCAGGCACCTCAGAACTGTGCAGAAGAGAGAGCTGTGAATCAGTTGTGCACCCTGCCCTAAGGGTGCCTCTGCTGATAGATGTAGAGCCTCTTCTGGTGCTAGGCCTGCTAGGAATGGCACCAGATCTGCTGTTTGGACTTTGCAAGAGGCATTCATCCCTCAGGAAATAAAATTTCACATGTGCATTCAGTGAATGGATGTACTGATACTCATCTCAAAGGCAGCGATGCTGGGTGTTGATGACACTGAAGATGTGCCTCTCCCCTGAGGATGAAAGGTTGTGATGCTCCTGTACCTGAGCACAGGAGTGTTGATGACACTGAAGACCCAGCACCCTGTACCTGAGGATGCACTGCAGCAAACACCCAGCACCCTGTACCTGAGCACACTGGAGTGCACAGCACTGCAAAACAGGAGTGCAGCAAACACCCAGCACCCTGTACCTGAGCACAGCACTGCAGCAAACACCCAGCACCCTGTACCTGAGCACAGCACTGCAGCAAACACCCAGCACCCTGTACCTGAGCACAGGAGTGCAGCAAACACCCAGCATCCTGTGCCTGAGCACAGCACTGCAGCAAACACCCAGCACCCTGTACCTGAGCACAGCACTGCAGCAAACACCCAGCACCCTGTACCTGAGCACAGCACTGCAAACACCCAGCACCCTGTACCTGAGCACAGCACTGCAGCAAACACCCAGCATCCTGTACCTGAGCACAGCACTGCAAACACCCAGCACCCTGTACCTGCAAACACCCCCAGCATCCTGTACCTGTACCAGCACTGAGCACAGCAACTGCATCCTGTGCCTGAACACACCCAGCAAACCCCAGCACCCTGTACCTGAGCACAGCACTGCAGCAAACACCCAGCATCCTGTGCCTGAGCACAGCACTGCAGCAAACACCCAGCACCCTGTACCTGAGCACAGCACTGCAGCAAACACCCAGCATCCTGTACCTGAGCACAGCACTGCAAACACCCAGCACCCTGTACCTGAGCACAGCACAGCAAACACCCAGCATCCTGTACCTGAGCACAGCACTGCAGCAAACACCCAGCATCCTGTACCTGAGCACAGCACTGCAAACACCCAGCAACACCCAGCACCCTGTAGCACAGGAGTGCAGCAAACACCCAGCACCCTGTACCTGAGCACAGCACAGCAAAACACCCAGCATCCTGTACCTGAGCACAGCACACCCAGCACCCTGTACCTGAGCACAGGAGTGCAGCAAACACCCAGCACCCTGTACCTGAGCACAGGAGTGCAGCAAACACCCAGCACCCTGTACCTGAGCACTGCAGCAAACACCCAGCACCCTGTACCTGAGCACAGCACTGCAGCAAACACCCAGCACCCTGTACCTGAGCACTGCAGCAAACACCCAGCACCCTGTACCTGAGCACAGCACTGCAAACACCCAGCACCCTGTACCTGAGCACAGCACTGCAGCAAACACCCAGCACCCTGTACCACTGAAACACAGCACTGCACAGCAAAAACACCCAGCACCCTGTACCTGAGCACAGCACTGCAGCAAACACCCAGCACCCTGTACCTGAGCACAGCACTGCAGCAAACACCCAGCACCCTGTACCTGAGCACAGCACTGCAGCAAACACCCAGCACCCTGTACCTGAGCACAGGAGTGCAGCAAACACCCAGCACCCTGTACCTGAGCACAGGAGAGCAAACACCCAGCACCCTGTACCTGAGCACTGCAAACACCCAGCACCCTGTACCTGAGCACAGCAAACACCCAGCAGCAAACACCCAGCACCCTGTGAGCACTGAAACACCCAGCACCCTGTACCTGAGCACAGCACTGCAGCAAACACCCAGCACCCTATAACAGCCCAGCACCCCAGCACCCTGTACCTGAGCACAGCACTGCACAGCACTGCAGCACAGCACCCAAACACCCAGCACCCTGTACCTGAGCAGCAAACACCCAGCACCCTGTACCTGAGCACAGCACTGCAAACACCCAGCACCCTGTACCTGAGCACAGCACTGCAAACACCCAGCACCCTGTACCTGAGCACACCCAAACACCCAGCACCCTGTACCTGAGCACAGCACCCTGTAGCAAGCACTGCAAACACCCAGCACCCTGTACACTGAGCACAGAGCACAGGAGTGCAGCAAACACCCAGCACCCTGTACCCTGAGCACAGGAGTGCAGCAAACACCCAGCACCCTGTACCTGAGCACTGCAGCAACACCCAGCACCCTGTACCTGAGCACAGCACAAACACCCAGCACCCTGTAACAGCACTGCCCCCAGCACCCTGTACCTGAGCACAGCACTGAGCAAACTGCAAACACCCAGCACCCTGTACCTGAGCACAGCACTGAGCAAACAGCACCCTGTACCTGAGCACAGGAGTGCAAAACACCCAGCACCCTGTACCTGAGCACAGCACTGCAAACACCCAGCACCCTGTACCTGAGCACAGCACTGCAAACACCCAGCACCCTGTACCTGAGCACAGCACTGCAGCAAACACCCAGCACCCTGTACCTGAGCACAGCACTGCAAACACCCAGCACCCTGTACCTGAAACACCAAACACCCAGCACCCTATACCTGAGCACAGCACTGCAGCAAACACCCAGCACCCTGTACCTGAGCACAGCACTGCAAAACACCCAGCACCCTGTACCTGAGCACAGGAGTGCGGCAAA
The DNA here is from genome assembly GCA_024865655.1 of Emberiza elegans. Taxonomy (NCBI): domain Eukaryota; kingdom Metazoa; phylum Chordata; class Aves; order Passeriformes; family Fringillidae; genus Emberiza; species Emberiza elegans. The sequence goes on from JALJVW010000129.1 coordinate 18,586,957, forward strand.
CACCCAGCATCCTGTAACTGAGCACAGGAGTGCAGCAAACACCCAACACCCTGTACCTGAGCACAGCACTGCAGCAAACACCCAGCACCTCCTGAGCACAGGAGTGCAAACACCCAGAATCCTGATGCAAAACACCACACCCTGCTGAGGATGGGTCTGCTTCCCAATTTGCCACTGCTGGAGGATGGGTCTGCTTCCCAGCCACTTGGAAGGGGGTGTCCCATTATGGTGTTGCCCAGGCTCATATTCTGTCAGGCTTCTAAGCTCACTGCAGTTCAGCTGTGGAGAAGGAGAGAAAGCTGTATTAAGGAATTGCCTCTCTTGGGTAGGTCCACCTGATCCTGTTTGTGGAAGCTGCTCCCAAAGCAGATGAAACCAAGAGGACGTTTTTTGTGCCAAGTGTGAGGGAAGAGATGAGGACCTGACTCTGTATTTCAGAAGGCTTGCTTTATTATTTTATGATATATATTACATTAAAACTATACTAAAAGAATAGAAGAAAAGGTTTCATCAGAAGGCCAGCTAAGAATAGAAAAGGGATGATAACAAGTTTGTGGCTCGGACAGAGAGCCGAGCTAGCTGGGCTGTGATTGGCCATTAATTACAAACATCCAACAAGAGCCAATCACAGATGCACCTGTTGCATTCCACAGCAGCAGATAACCATTGCTTACATTTTGTTCCTGAGGCCTCTCAGCTTCTCAGGAGGAAAAAATCCTAAGGAAAGGATTTTCATGAAAAGATGTCTGTGACAGCCAAGGATGAAGGTCATGGCTGAGCAGAACAGGGGCAGCAGTCTCCTCTGAGATTTGTTCAGTGAGTGCCCTTTCACTGCTAAGAACCTCCTGCAGCGCTATGTGTCTGCTGAGGGAGCATCAGGACCGGCTGGAGATGTGCAGGAGGTGTTGTTTGGAGCAGGCTTCCTCTGTGGTCAGTGGTTTGGCCTGACCTGGGGGTGAGAAGGTGCCCCCAGCTCGGGCCAGGGCTGCTCTGTGCCCTCCTTACCATGGCAGCAGCTGCTCTGCAGACGTGGACGGGGCTTTTGCGCTGGGCAGGATCCTTTTCCCTTTGGGAGTGCTCCCCCAGAGCCAGCAGGATGAAGCAGATGTCAACCATATCCTCCTCAAACTGAAACAAGACATCACTTCAGGAAAGTCCCCAAGAACTTTTGTTCTCTTGAGTCCCTACGAGGGTTTGTGACTGTGTAGATAGTTTCTCCCTTTGTGCTGATGGTGTTAGGTAAATGGGCAGTGAAGGAGGGCAGAGATCTGCAGGGGGAGCTGAGGACAGACCTCCAACTTTATTGCAGGTGGGAAATGCATCAGCATGATACTGTGTTCCCTGATGAAGGGAAATGGATGCTTTTCTGTAGGGGGATAGAATATAAGAAAATAAAGGTAGTGTAGAAAGTAATCTTACCCCTAAGGAGATGGAGCTGGGCCAATTATCAAAGATTAGGAACAGGCCTGACTTTAACAGGCCAAAGAGAAGAAGAGTGCTATAAAAGAGTGGGGTGGCTGGGTGAGAAGGGAACTGGGGTCAGTTGGCTGCTTTGTGAAGAGGAAAGAGTCAGTGCTGTGAGGAGCTGCCCACGAGAAACACCAAGCAGGTATGAAACTTTTGTGATAAGGAGACAACAGTATGGAACCCCTGCAATAAGGTGACAACACTTTTCTGGAGCACTCTCTAGGCTGGCACAGAGATACTTTTATGATCTGCTGGCACAAAAGTGAAATAATCACTGGCTAGGTCAGATGGCCTTAGGCAAACAGAAAGATCTTCTTGTCCTCACTTTACCTGTTAGATAGAGACAGTATTATTGAGCTCTGTTAAATGCTTTTATACCTGTTGATGAAAGGAAGGCACACAAAGCTCAGATACAGAACAATGCATTCCTTTATAGAGGGCTGCCTGAGAAGGAAGTTAAAATTACAGGTGCTGGGTTATAGGACTTCATACACAGGTCCCTGTTCTCCTGCAGAGGACATGGAGATGAGTAGAACTCTTTCATTAGAGCATCCTGTACACACCAGATTTATGCACCTTTCCTCTGCTGGTGGTTGGAAGAGAGCACACACGTATTGGCCCTCTTGCTTACCTGACTGAAGTCCCAGGGTTGGGATAGGATTGCATTTTCAGTCCCCTCGTAGATGATGCCATCTTGGTTTAGGATGTACTCCTGCCGCTGTGCCTCGTTAGCCAAGAACACCTCATCATCTGGATTAGAGAAAAAAAGCATCAGGAAGAAAGCATTGCTGGTCTCAGGTGCACTTGCATCTCTCATGCATCAGCAGATGCTTTGGCAGTCCCTGACATTCTGCCCCGAAAAACACAACAGACTGTAAATCAGACAGGAAAGAAGAATTCCATTGTCATCTCCATTGCCTTGTCCAAAATGTTCCCTGGACCCAGGCTGTTGCACTGGCTGGCTCTTCTACTCTCCTGGCTGATAAGTTCTAATACTAAGAAAGGTACAGTGGCCTTAACCAGACCAATTACAATCTTGGCTCATCCTAAAATCTGTTTTATAGGAAACACTTAAACATTTTTCCCTTAGCAGAAGGACAGGGCTCTTGCAGTGCAGTACTCCAGGGAAGAGGCAGAAGTGCTGAGGCAGGAAACTTTGGGCTTTCTGAGCCTCTACCTCTCTCCTGAGGTGCCGCAGGGGAGCAGGGCAGGAGTGGAAGGAGCACTGGGTGAGTCAGCCCCAGCCTCCCTCCATGGAGAGTCCAAAGATTTATTTTTTTTGTGAAATGGCTGATCCCAGCCTGCCTTTCTGCTTCTGAGCACCTACCTCTGCACCAGGGATTAAAGAGGAGGGTGAAGCTGCCCAGGAGCTGAGGGGATTTGGAGGCACGTAAAAGCAGAGTGTACTGGCCAATGGGGGCATTGGCAGGTGTGTTCACACGCAGGGTCCAGAAGTCTGGGGCCTGTTCCTCCACTGCTGCACTCCACTGCTTCTGGTCTCCCAGGCTGGAGATGGGAAATTCAGCCTGGATTTCATCTGCTTTGGAAGAATGTGGTCCTGCAGACAAAGAAACCTGGTTGTGTTTATTCCAAACATTGTTTATTCCTCACCTGTGCAGACTGCAGGGACCTTGTCTCTCTCTGGAGGCACAGCTCTCCTTGCGAGAGGGCTGTGACCCTTTAGCAGCTCAATGCCCACTGCACATTGCTAGGGTCAGGAATGCACTCAGGCCTCCCTGCTTGAAAGTGAGACGTGCTTTCCCTAGATTTGTAGAAACCAGGAATGGCCAGAATGGTGCAGCCCTGCTGTTCCTGTGGCATTTAGTGCCTTGTAACACAAGTCACAGCCCAGTGCTCACAATATGGTGAAACAAACTGGGGCTGAAAGCTGCTGCCCTTCTCAGGGGTCTCATAGAAAACACTCAAACAGGAAAACCTGTGACAGGCCAGCTAGGTTTGAACATTCCTAACCTCAAAAGCCAGGAGAGATCCCATGAGCATTTTGTAATAATGGAATAGCGAAGCCGTGTTGGTTACTGTGTGCAGTGTCCCTTCTGGAAGGGATCTGGCTGTGATCCTGCAGGAGACTCTACTTTGCCTCACATAAACAGTTCACTGGCCTCACATCTAAATTTGGCACCTCTGCCCAGCTCTGGAAATGGCTTTTGTCCCCAGCTCTGTTCTTGAGGTGGGTGGAGGAGCAGAGCTCTGGTAGGTTTGTAATGGCATTACCTGTCTGTACGATGAGGAAGGTCCTCTTCATCTGCTTCAGGTAGTTGTGTACTGGAGCTGAGAAGCTCACAGTGATGGTGAATGGCTGTCCCCGCCTCACTATGAGCCTTTTAGTGCTGATTTCTTCTGTGTGGTGGCTTTTGTTGTTCTCTGGGATCATGAAATCACATTTTTGGATGCTCAGACCTGTAGTGTGAGAAGATCCAGAATGAGTTTGGGGCTGTGAGCTGGCTGCAGTCGGGCCCTGAGCCACATTCTGGGGCACACAATCAGCTGATTGGGTGTTTCTCCACTCAGGCATTCTCCTCCTGCCTTTGAGACTTTCTGTTCAGTAATGGTAGGAGCTTCACTCTGAGCTTGGTTCTGGTGTTGAGTGGCTCTTGAGCTGCCTTTGTTTATACCTGACATCATTAAATGCAATGGTGCAAGCTTTGCTGCTGGTTTAAATGCGCAGCTGGATCAAACACCAGTTTTCCTACTTTGTACCACATTAGTTGACAATGCCACGCACGAGACAGAAAAGATTCTCCTCCTTCTCCTCTTGTCTCCTACACAGGCTTCATACACATCATATGTGCTTCTGCCCAGCACCAGAAGACAGAAAAAAAATGGTCACAATTTCAAGCACCCAGTTACTCCCTGCTTTATCTCAGCCTTGGGATCATCCTGACCTTATTTACCTCTTTGGCTTGTAGCCCATCACTAAGATCCTTGGCCCTGTGGGTTGTAACTGCTGCCCCTTATGTGACACATGCTGTCACCCACCTCCCCTTGCTGACCCATGCTTCTCCCTCTGTTGCAGCTAAAAAATTAAAATCCATAGAGCATTTCTCTGCTGTCTAAATTGATTGCTCCTGTGCTGAAGCCATAACTGCTCTCTTTGCAGGTTTCACAGCTCTGCTCTCTCCTGATGTCTCGTCCTGTCTCCTTCTCTGCATTGATACATTCTCCCACTGTGGTTGTCCCTTCTGTGTTTGTTAGGGACTCTTACGGAATTGTGTGCTCTGTTTCTCTTTTCCCCATATAAATTTTTTTCCATGCAATGTTTTCAGTGAAAGATTCTGGTCTGGCTTTCAAATCCCCTCATGGCTGTCCCAGTTCAAAGCCCTGCACCAATTCAGACCTTATGGAACCAGCTCTGACCTCATCTGTTTTCTTCTCTGTGATGAAAATGTGTGTCCTGTCTGTCTTGTAGAATAGTGAGTGATGTGGAGTCTGGCTCCCTCTCCATCATATGACTTTTCATGGATCTTAGTGTCACTTTCTTCAGGGTTGTCTGGAGTCTTGTTTCCCTGCTCCAGGGGCTCAAACACTTGGTCATCTCTCTGTTTCAGTTGTGTAGTCTCCTTAATCCATCCCAGCCCCTGATTTCCTGTGCTGAGGATTCACTTACCTCTGCTTCCAAACCCTCACCTGTCTGCCTCAGCTGCTTCTCGCTGCTTCTCAGCCTCCTCTCAGGCATCAATTCCAGCTTTTGATTGCTGAGCCTGTTTGTGCATTTTGCCATGCAGACTGAGCTCCCTAAGCCTTTAGAGCACTTGGCTCCTGCCCTGCAAGCTCAGCTCTTCCCCAAGCGTCATGAACTCTGTCTTGGAGCAAGAACAGCTGTCTCTTCCTGACACACAGCTGGCAAATGCTTGGAACTAACAAAAATTATTTTTGCTTACCTTGGCCCATGGCTGGTTCTGGGTACCATGAAAATATTCAGTTTCTGCTTGCTCTGGTGGGCAGTGGCTCCTTCCTCCAGCTGTGTTAAAAACTGTCCTCTTGCAAAGTTGTTTGCTGATTTCTTTGTACAGGGTGGGACGTGGTGTTGCCACCTTTCCACCTTATCTGGTGTGCAGATGTTGAGGACTCTTATCTCTCAGACCACACTGGAGACAGGCTACAGATGAGGTGAAGTTCCAGAGCAGGAGGTGAAGCATTTAGAGACAGCCAGTGACAATTCCTTCAAGGAGCTGTGCACGGAGGAGCCCAGAGTAGGAAATGCAAGTCTAAATATGGCTCTGAACAATGCACAGAGCGCACTTCCAATGTCACTGTTGGACAACTGCTCTCCAACATTGACCTAGAGATCCTAAACCCTTCAAGGAGTTCAAAAATATACTCAGTGCATCCATTGCTCTTGTGCCTAACACAGAAAAGTGAAACCACTTAAAAAATGAGAAAATGTGTTAAAAGAAACAACTGAATTTGTGTAGCCTAATGGAGATTATTTAAAAATATTGAGCTGGAGACTTGGATTAAATACATTCCTGAAGTTGCTGGATTGGTAATAATTTTTCAAAAGACAAGAAATATGATATCAGAAATGAACAGCTTTCACTCTGGAGTGAGTCATCAATACTTTTGCAGAAAACTATCATTTCCAAAAACTCAAAAATAATTTGAGGAGTTGATTGCATAATATAATCCAGTGAGTTTGGTGGTTTTCTTAGTATTTCTTTATTAAACTTTACAATTGTTTGTTTACCTGTGCCAGGGGTCATCTGGTCCCAGCTCCTGCTCCAGCAGGGTCACCAAGAGCTGCTGCTCACCTCTTGTAGTGACGAGGGCAGCCCTGGGCACAGGAATCAGCTCCCTTGACCCTCGGGCAATTCTTTACCTGGGGCAGCCCAGGATGTTGTTCCCTTCTTTGTGACAAGGGCAGGCCCCTGCCTTGTGCGAGCTTTGACTGCTCTGCTTTTATTACAAAGCCTGGAGGTCACCAGGTTTGCAGAAGTTGGGAACGCTAAGAAGAATATTGGGAAAATCTTCAAGAAAATTCTGTATTTATTGAACATACATTGCTCGATGTCAATTATATGGGATTTTCGTATATGTCTCGAACTTTTTTCTTACATAAGGCGCTAAACACAGTGATGTGATGGCTGATTTGTGCTTTTCTGTCTATGCAAATTGTAAACTGACTGTGCTCAAACTTTCTTTGCATGAACAATGTTCTTAAATGCACCTTTGCAGTAAATGTATGAGTTTTGAACCTCTAAATCAGAGTGGTTTAGATACAGGAAGGTGTTTATCCCATCATCACTGCCTTGTAACGACTGCATACACACAGTACCATCTCTTGGTCAAATTGGCAACTGCAAGTAGCATTTCCTGCATAGCATTTCCTGCACTTCAACTCTGAAAAGAGACCTACTTATCGTCCCTTCGTGTCTTTCTTGACACTGAAATGGGCTATAGAAGCCCATGGACAAGGTTAAACACCCAAAAGAGACTTCTGCATGTAGTACTGAGGTGTTGGTACTGGCATTCCATCTGGTGAGAATGAGCCCCTGTCCCCAGGCTGTCCCTACATCCAGGGCTGCCCCATCCCACGTGCAGAATCCAGCACTTGCCTTTATTAAACTTAGTTGGTTTTGTCACTTCTCTATCCACTGCATCCCTGACATTCCCCTAGAAATCTTGAGGAAAAGTAATCCATAAGATAGATCCTTGAAAGTGTCCATCCTGCCTAGATACTGCTTTATTATCTTATGGTGTGTAGGGATACTTGTTTTACAGGTCCAAACACAAATCCATAAAAAATTTATTGCCTTTAAAAATAGAAGCTTAAACTGTTTCCTGAGTGAGCATCTTTTATAACTGGATCTCTCTCTGAATATAGTGATCAAAAATCATATACACCCTTTTATTGTGTCTACATTTGCAGCTTTGATGTGGCATACCCATGAATTAGATAGGAATTTTTATTTTGAGGGGGATTTCTTGTTGCTTTGGAGCAACCAGAAACACATTGTGCCTTTGGTTTTATCTTTTACAGTGATCAAGGCCCTCCACATTGAGTACAGGAGAGGGACAGACCAAGAGGTAAAGCAGTGAGGCTGTGGTGGCAGAACAATGTGATTTGAAAGAACCAAATCAACCAGAAGCTTCAGCTATTTCTGGTTGATTTATTTTTCTTAAAATCTGAATCTAGAAACTAAGAAGAACAGAATGATGGGGAGAAACATTCACTACCCTGGAGGCTGATTTCACTGTGCTTCAAGACCAATTCATGGTTGTGAACATATCATATCAGTGAGTGCTCATTGGATTTTTTTTTGAGTGGTCAGACTGGAATGAAGGCTGGCTGGGTCATCCTTTTGGGCATGCTCTTATTTAAACTGCATATTTATAAAGAAAAATACTGACAATTAGCCATTGCACTGCCCCAGCTCCCACTGACTTCTGACCGAGGGCTGTGTAAAGATTGCAGGTTTAACAAAAGCAATTTAAATCCTTCCTCGGGCACTTACATGTTTTTCTCTGTAATAATCATTAGTATAATTGAACAGTTGTCTGATGTCTCACGCAGGAAGAATGTGTTTCTCCTGCATGGCACTGGCCAGATCTGCATTTTCGCACTCAAAGCGAGCTGGGTGTGGTTGCCGAGGGCAGAGGAAAATGCTGACACTGTGAAAACCCAGCGAGTGTTGCGAAGCCTGGAACTTGGCTCAGGCTCCACAGCCTGGCTTCCCTTTGGACTGCAGCCTTCCTCTGCAGGTAGTTAATTAGGATGAGGTCATTGCAAGCTCCTGTGACAAACACTGTCTGAAATAATTGCCTGGATTGTGTTTAAGAAGGAACACTGAAGGAATTTGAATGTTTTGGCTGTACTGTGTGTAAAATGTAATGTCAGTCTGCGTTCTTGTAAGATTTAATGAGATTTTCTGAAATACCATCGCTACCTCAAGGCCTTTTCTGAGGCTAGTGGAGGATTGTCTACCCTGACTCCCCGAGATCCTGCAAGACTTAATTGATAGGTGCAAAGCTACCTATTCCCCTCTCCTTTGCCTGGAGAAATCTGAATTCCTGTGTGTATGTGTGTGTGTGTCCTTTTCAACCTTCATTCCAGTCTCTCTGGGCTGACTAGTTTTACCAAGCTTCCACATCCACTGTAAGTATATGTGTGGGTGACAAAATATTGTAATTGATGTAATAAAATAGGACTTTGCATGTTTTGAAGACTTTGTTGGCTTGAAATCAAAGAAATATTTAAATGAGTTCTCAGTTTAATCTGTGTCCCAGGGTCAGTGTGTGTGCATGGGGCATTCTGGGGGCGGCTGGTCCTGCATTGCTGGGCAGGTCTGACTGTCAGCAGGAAAAAGTCAAATTGTCTCTTAGGAGCACCCAGAGCTTTGCTGGATTGGCTTGTTAACTTTGGCAAGGAGTGAATGAACACATTAGGGATTCAGATTTGGGTGGCACAATGCCTCCCTCATGAATGATGATCTGCTTTAAGCAGCTTTGTGGGATGAGGAAGAGTGACTGTTAATTGTGAATTTTCCTACACCTTTCTGATGTCCTCCTTTTTCTACTTTTCTACTTTCTCATTTTTCCAGCCATAAGAAGAGAGTTCTGTTGTATCACTGCCATATCTTATTGCTGTATTTTCCTTCTAGCAAAAAGATTAAATGAGAAATTTAATTCTAAAATTTAATTATGTCAGCTACTTGGATAGTACTTTAGCTAGTACTGAATAAAACATATTTAGTGGATGTAAGCCTGGAGAAGTGAAGGTTCCAGGGACACCTTATAGTTCCTTCCAGTGCCTAAAAGGGGCTCACAAGGAGGCCAGAGAGGGACTTTTCACAAGGGCATAGGGAGATTGGACTCAAGGGTCTGGCCTTAAGCTGGAGGAGGGTAGGTTTAGATTGGATATTAGGAAGGAATTCTTCCCTGAGAGGGTGCTGAGGCCCTGGCACAGGGTGCCCAGAGCAGCTGTGGCTGCCCCTGGATCCCTGGCAGTGCCCAAGGCCAGGCTGGATGGGGCTCTGAGCAGCCTGGGGTAGTGGGAGGTGTCCCTGCCATGGCAGGGGGCTGAAACCGGATGAGCTCCAAGACTCCTTCCAACCCAAACCATTTTATTATTCTGTGATAATTAAATTGCATTCCATGAAGCTTATAAAACCAGTGATTTTACATGATGTTCCTTGGAAATCCAGCTGCTATTATTGCTACAGGCTCTGATGCTGCAAACCACCACACTTGATCCTCTCCTTCAACTTTAATTATATAATGGTTCCCACTAGTAATTGCATGGGTGAAGGCCCATAAAATAGGCTAGAGAATGAGAAAGGTGACACTGTCTTTACAGTATAGTCTCTGGTACATTTTTATTAGTTCCCGTTCATATTGCATCACTTTATTTTGGCTGAGTAATCTGCATTTCTGTGCTTCCAGTCACAAGAATGCATGAACACTGCACCAGCCTCATAAACAGGCAAAACTGAACTCTAGTGCAGGTTATATCACTGAGTAGGAGCCACATGAAGCATCACAAATCCCTTAATGTCTGAAAAGTGGGTGCAAACCAAGTCCACCTGGAGCTGCCTGGTGCCACTCCTGTAGGGAATGATTTCAAATTCCACTGTTGAAGTCTCCATGGGGGCCATTCTTTCCACACTAGAAGAGAGAATGTATTTGTGAGTTAAACAGCTGAAAAATTCTTGCTATATATTATCCTGAGCACCCAAATTTAAGACCGTATGCCACCTCTCCACTCTCTGAGCATTCTGAAATTCACATCTTGGCAAAAGTGATGCAAAAGCTCCATCTGCTCTATGGAGAGTACTGACATGGTGGCATTTTGTCCAAGGCTGGTGCAGATGAAAGCCATGAGGTTGACAGAATAATTTGTAAAACCCCACTGGTACTCCACATTTCTCAGATTTTCTCCAGATTTCCCACCAAAGTAAACAATGACCAGCCAGAGTGTTTACGTACCAGATTCGCAGTTGCTCTTTGAGCAGACCACTGCCCTCAGCTCTCAGGACACAGTCTGTCACCTCCTCAGACAGGGGGTTGGTAAATGTGACCTCCACATTGACAGGCTTGTGCACCATAGCTGGACCCAGGACCTACAGAGAGAAAACATTTCTGCATCAGTCTCGCGTCTTCATAATGCTTTTCTCCTTTCATTCCCATTGCAAACCACTCACCCTTAGGGTCACCTGGGCAGGAGGGAGCCAGGAATTAGCTCATGTGCATGGTTTTGGGCAACAGAGTTCAGCCTTGAATGAGTGTGGCTAAGAATCAGCAAACTGCTGTGGAATCTACCGTTTAGTCCCTTTTTTAACCAGGTCAGTGCATGGTTTCATGTACAACATGATACTCATCAGAGTGAGAACACAAGTATTGGCATACATGGTTAACTACTGGAGGCACCTTAAATTAGCTTTGACTGGGCTAAATGAAAGGTTTGGGATTGGAGAACATGGGAGCTGTGAGACAGAGGTGAATTGTGGTGTCTCGGGGAAAAGAATGCAAATTAGCAAATAAACATATTCATTACCTTATTTTGGCTGAGATAATGTGGAATTGGTGTATCTGGTATATATTTGTAAATAATGTGATCTTAGGTAACATCATTGAGAGGTCCCAATTGTATTTCTTTATTACTGTCTCCATGTTTATAGGGAAGTTTCAATCAACAGAAACATAAATGCTTCTTAACATTTAATCACTGAATTGAAGTAATTTAATCCAGGTGACTGCCCTACATAAATTGGCTTTGTTATTTGCATGACACAGCACAGAGACTTTTAAAAAGTCTCACTAGAACTTGGTATTCACAAATTGCCAGACCTGCAAAAAAACACACTTTTTACTCCTGTGTGTGACCTTGCTTTTCTTGTGTGCTACTGACAGAGTGGTTTGGGACAACTAAATTAGTCTGGAGGCCCTGAAGGGCTCTGCACATTACCATATTCCCTCTATGTTATTTACAGTAAGATGAGCAGATAGCATTTGATCCCATGAGTTATGCAGCATTTAAATCTGCTGTCCAAAACCAGTTCAGCTCGTTTATGTGGATGTGATGGGCCGTGCAAAGCCAGGACTGTCCCTGGGCAAACATAGTGCAGGATCTTTCCTGTAGGCTAAGAACTGCTTTTTATCCATTGTACTACATTTGTCAAAAGTCAGTTAAAAAAAAAAGAGAAAACCTCCAGTTCTAATTAATCACTTGGGAAGTGTTGCAGAAGGTGAAAAGTGACACTTATCATGATACAGTTAAAGAACTTTGAATATTGGTAATGGAGGGACTCACAGCCCCAGGTGTTATCAGCTGGTCAGTGAAGGTGTCTTTGGTAAAAATCAGTCTTCCTAAATAAACTGGAAGATATTGATCAGACTATTCTAACAGAAGGGGAGGTCTAAATATGAATGAGATTTCTTTCTCTGTATTCTGCCTGTCCATCCTTAGGTAAACTTACCTTGTAACTGCTGTGACACTGAGAACTTTATCAGTCCCACATTAACAAACACTGGCAAGAATATCCCAGCGCAGCTATGCCATGGAAAGATTTTACCTTTTTTTAGTTCATTTAATTTCATTTGTATCATATGGCCTATTACTACAGCAACAAGATCCAGGATCAGACATGATTTCACTTCCCATACTCCCTCCCATGAGGAATAGATGGAGTAAGAATTCCAGATGCTGCTTCTCAGCACATCTCTCAAGGGTCACAGAGGGGACTAGATCTTACCTTGATGGTGATAAAAGGATCCTGGAGCACAATATCCTTCTCAACCAGAAGTGAGGCTCCTCGTTTCATCTGGCACACAGCAGTCACGAGGATCTTCCTGTCATCCATCAGAGAGTTTTTGTACTGGGAGTAGGAGATCTTGAAAGAAATCTCTTTCACTGTAATGAAACAGAAACAAAATTTCCCTCTCTTCTTTTTTTTTCTGAGTATCAGCTATCTGTAAGATACCTGTGTTTTAAGGAGTAATTCTCTTATCACCCTGGGGCTGCACATTTGTGAGTGTTGACACCAACAGACAGGAATGATGCTCATGGGTGACTTCTACTTACATTTACATAAAGCACTAAATGATCAGGTACAGTTTGGTACCTGGATGGATGGATGGATGGATGGATGGATGGATGGATGGATGGATGGATGGATGGATGGATGTGGCAATACCTGCTGGTGTTTTTTTCATTCATCCAAAGCTGGGGTTTATTGCTCCTTCCTTGCAAAGAGGGCAGAGGTCAGAAGGTGAGTTGGTTGAAGCGCCCTTGCAGATGCAGCTGTTCAGCATCTGCCTTGCACAATCAGAGTTGCTGTGCCAGTGAGGAAGGCAATGGAACTCAGTACAGTGAGAAAAAGAATTCTGTTGGAACTCTGGAATGAGTTCTAACTTGTTGTGTATTGGCTCGAGAGGGTAGCTGTGTCCATCTGTGCTGCCCCTCATTTTTCAGCACCGTCCCTCTGAGAGCAGGGCAGAGACCCCTCTGTGCAGGTGGCACAGCTCTTCCTGCAGTTGGTGGTTTCTGTTGTGCTGCTCTGAAAGTTGTAGGCTTGTTTTTTCCCCTTTAATCTGTCTTTTAGCTTTGCTTAGGGGGAGCCAGCATCTCCCTAATCTCTGGTCTATGTCTCTTAGTTGTTCTCTCAGCAAAGAAGGTCATAATGTAGCACCAACAGTGGCTGAGCTGGGTCAGAGAAGAGGTCACCCTGCTCAGTCTCCTTTTTGTCAGTGCCTGAAAGTAAATGCTTAAGACAGGGAAAATATGTGTGTTTCTTTTCCCCTGAATAGCCTTGACCTACAACTGTTTGCAGGTCATACACTTCATGAGCCATTCTTTATTTTCATGTGATCTGACCACAACCCATAACTATATCTTGTCCAGTAATAAAAGCGGTAATAAAATCAAAATTACCTTCTTCAGATCCAAGTTTAACAGACCTATGCAACTGCAAAATCTCTGCCTTGGGTTTTCTGGTGTAGAGAATGGCTGAAGCCTTCAGTTTAACCTTTATGGTCTTAAAATCTGAGATCAAGTTTTTGAGTGTCAGGGTAAGGAGGATGTCCTGGCCAACCACAGGAGATGCATCAAGGAGCAGCTTCCCTGAGATGCTGGGGGTTTGTGCAGGCTGTGCCCTTGAAAATCCTCTTCTGGACCTTGGAATTCTGCTTCTTTTCCCAGGTCTTTTCACACCCAGCAGCTTCAGTGCTTTCTTGTACACCTGCCTTTCTTTCAAGGATCCTGCATTGAAAGGTACCATGGTCAGAGATCTTGTGCATGTGCAGGGTATGGTGCCATGGCTGATCTCAGGCGTTTAGGGAAGCTGAGAAGGGCAAAGACACTCAAGAGAAGAAAGTGAGGTCTGACCCTGATGTGAGTTTTGGCACAAGAGCAAATGAATGCGTGGCCATGAAGGCTGGAAAGTAAAACCTGCCCATGAGCTGCAGGTGGCTGTTCATGGGCATCCCTTAGAAGCTGTGGGCAGTAGAAAGGTAATTCTGGGAGAGCTCAGTTCTGCATAAGGTGGGGCAGTTGCCATCTCCTCTGAAACTGAGACGGATGAAAAAACCCTTTTGCAGAAATTCTCCCCAAACAGCTCTCCAGAATGGCTGTTGTTTCAGTTGAATCAATATCAGCAGATAAGGGAGTCCTAAGACTTTGAAAATTCACAATTGCTTGGCTCTAGAAGTAAAGAAATTTAGTCAGTACTCAGTCCAACAAAGGCCTTAATTCTTTTCACATCTGATCGTCAGTGGCAAAACTATTGTAATAAAGAATTTACCTTCTGGATATTTGTAATTATCAGTGACATCCACACGGGAGTTAGTGCCCACTGCTTTGGTGCTGATAAATTTCCCAATCTTCCTGGTATCAGAATAAATTCTCTCTTTTCTTTTCTTGCTGTAGCGAATCCAAGTAACACAGTCAGCATTCACTGCTGCAAACACAAATGGGCTGTCATAATCCAGGTCCACATCCCCTTCCTTAATGGCTCTGGTGGAGGCAGGACCACACTGATAGATGCCTGTATTACAGAGGGAGAAGTTGAACAGTGTAAATCCTCGTGCTGACAGCAGGAGGGAGAGGCAGCCACTCCAAAGACACATTTGGGAGAAGTAAAACAACGTAAATCCTCATGCTGACAGCAAGAGGGAGAGGCAGCCACTCCAAAGACACATTTGGGTCAAGTACACTCTTTTAATGTCTGTGTGATGTGGTAACAGCGTGCCCAGAGATTCCAGGTGAGCTTTGTATCAAAAGGTGGGGCTGCAGAGGAGGCTGGTGGGGAGAGCTGAAGCTTCTGGTGATGGGTGCCATGAGAAATGGTCTCACCCCCCAAAGGCTGAAGCTTCTGGTGATGGGTGCCATGAGAAATGGTCTCACCCCCCAAAGGCTGAAGCTTCTGGTGATGGGTGCCATGAGAGATGGTCTCACCCACCAAAGGCTGCATGCAAAGCTGTCAGGTGAAAGCAGAGGAGTCAGAAGTACAGTCAGAATGAGATGGGAATCAACAGTGCTGGGTGTGCATTGAGAAGAGCCAGGAAACTGAATTTGTTCAGCCTGGTAGTGAGGAATGGGATTGTGTGATGTGAGCAGCTAAGAAAAGCCAGGGTGAGATAAGTGAACTTAAGATGTGCTGGCTTTTGTGGAGGCAGAGAACTGAAATGAAAAAAGAAAGAATTGTTATGCTGGTCAGCAATCCAGAGGCTGACAGAAAAGCTCCTTACTGGAGATTGATGTGGGTGTTGCTTTTCTTGTGCACCCAAATTAATGCTCCATCTACAGGGAATATATAGAAGAGAATTGTCCTGAAATTTTTGGTAATTTCAATTTTTTACTCCTGGTAATCTTTAGGAGTAACATTATCTGCAGGTTTTTATATTTACAAAGTGTTACCTTTGCTTCTTTCCTGGGGTGTTGCATCCAGAACCTGCCATCCATCATAAAAAGAGCCGAGGTCTCTTCTAACAAACCAGCTTTCATTCCAGACATGGAAATTCCTGCAAGGGAGGTAGAATGCAGAATATCAGATTTGTACAATGCAAGAAATAATCCTAAATGAGTGAAGGACAGCTCTGTGGAGAGAGCAGCTGCTGTACTCCTTACATGAGTACCTCCTTCCCCTTTTTTGCCAGCTTTTTGTGTTATACCTCTGAGAAAGGTTGGGATGTTATGAAAAAGAAATATTAAAAGGAAAATGCTTCATTTCAGAGTCAATAATTCAATATTGGACAGTCCTGAACAAAAAGCCAAAGGTCTGGAGTGGAGTTTTATATCACTGGGACCATGAGGTCAGGGTGGTTTTTCAGGAGCATGATTCCAGATATTTTAATTAGTGGGGAATATAATGGAAGAAATATAAAAGAAATATGTATATTTACCACACACTGTCTTCACTCAAGTGCAGGTTGTTTCCAGACACATCAATGTACTTATCAATACTCAGATTTAGGTTCTTGTCATGGGCAGAGTTGAAGTTTGTGATAACACGAGTAGGTATTCCCAAGCACCTCAGTACTGCAATATAGAATACCATAAAAGCTCTGTAAACCTATTTTGCAGACATATAGAAAGTTTTTTTCTTGGTCACACAGTTTAGTGTATGTTTTCAGTGGTGAAACAAGCCCTCTGAAATTTCCCTCCAGCTATGATGCAAGCCACACTCATTGTGCAAAATTGCTTAAAAGACACTTTGACTGAAGTGACATTCTTAGCTGTCATGTCCTTTTTAATAAGAGTTTGGTTCACCCATTTATTTTAATCTTTGATTCCTTATCCTGTTCTCTCTCCCATTTTCCCTCTGTTTGTTCCTTTTTTCTTTTCCCACTTACGGAGATACACCTCTCAGTTTTCCTTTGTATTTTCCCCGGAGAGGTTCTTGTGGCTCAGAGCAGCTCTGACTGGACACTGCTAGGATGAAATGATTTTCCTGGCTTGCAGCTCCCTTTACAGGTCCTCAGAATTGTGACTTGCTCTTGTGTCACCAGCAGGTAAGATACAGCAGTAGAAAACTGGCAGTGTGAGAAAATGGACTTAAAAGAGTACTGGTTTTCTTTGAATCCTAGCTTTGAAACAGGAAACCTTGCTCTTCTCACCAGCCCAGCCTGGAAAACCCTTTTGGTTTTTGCTTACTCACTAAGTTTTGTGTTTACTCACAAAGCTGGCATGCATTATTACAACCTGTAAACTGAAGGATTAACCCTTCACTCATGGGGAGAAGAGGTTCCTCACTCTCCCTGCCAGAGCTGAAACAGCCTGAACAGAATTGTCACAAAGTTCAGTTCGTAGTGAGCTGCTGTGGGAACCCAGGACATCCCTCTGGCTGCCCTGGATGACTCAAAACCCTGGCAAGAGGCTAAGGGACCTTGGCAGAGAGTCAAAACCACCTGTGCCTTTGATTTTCACCCATGGAAAAAAATTACCAACTTTGTGTGAGGATTTACAAGCCACAACAGTTTGAGTAGAATGATAGTGAATTTGTCACAGGGTGAAAAAGTAGAATTTTGGGGATTTAGAATGGGGGTTCAAGAGGCAAGATGGAGGAATCTGGGTGTGTCCTGTCCTCCTTCTTTTTCTTGTTCTCCATCTTCTGCTGTGATGGTGGCACTTCTGGATTGGTTTAGAGAAGAGACAGACTGTCTAACATAGGTGATAGGTATTGGAAAATTATTGTAAATAAAGTACTTAGTAGTAGTTTGTAGTATAAAAAGCTAACACCACCCCAAGGGCGGTCAGTGTGCCACAAACCAACCTGCTGGACAGCTCTCAGCAGGTCAGAGAAAGAACGGAATAGATAAGAGAAAATAAACAACCTTGAAAACCAGAGCCGAGCAATCTCGACTTCTTTGGTCGCGGGGCTGGGAAAAAAACTTTTTAATACCTCGGGAGCCATTTTAAGCACAGAAAACCCAAGAATCTGCCCTGTGGTGCCATTTGCAGCTGTGCCAGTGTACCTGTGCAGGTGACTCCTGCAAAGACCCAGCACTGTCCGTAGCGGACGGGGCGGTAGCGGGCGCGGTGCCAGCGGCGCAGGATGGTCACGCTGCCGCTCCAGCGCAGGGGGTTCGTCCCCGAGCGGAACCTCCCGCTCCACTTCCCTTCCACCACTCCCTTGTCATCGTTGCTGTTCACCTGAAAGAGTCCTCCTCGTGAGAGAATTAAAGTGTTTACAGGAAAAGAGAGGGGGGAGTAGTCAGAGGTGGCCCTGTGTGGGTTGCACTGTTCTCGTTGACTGGATGGTGGGACAGAATATTTCCATCTTAGATAGAATTTTGTCTGCTCAAAGGCTACAACTGGACCAAACCCAGACCAGATTGTAGAATCTGGCGGTTCAAAACTGCCTTGTTTTCAATACAAGTGGTCCCAAATGTACTGACTGACACCTGCTTATGTTTTCTCTATTTCATCCATGGATCTCACCTCCTTGTATGTCATTACTCTGCTAGACTCTGCATTCACGCTGCTTCACATTCTCAAGTGATTTATGGAAGCCTTGAGAAACCCATCTTTGAATGTGCATTTGTTCCAAATGTGCACATAGCACTTACAGCTTGCCCAAACTTGTTAGATGTGGTTGCATATATTTGCACACATCCATTGTAGAGCCTTGTTTAGCTATCAAGTGTGGTGGTACAGGATGCAGCAAGTTATTTTTAATATTTTTTCCTTAATTATTTGTAGTCATAGTAATTTTGTACATCTGAGTTATTTACTTTATGTTGAAGCTGAGAATGCCTAAAGTGAGTGCTGTCCAAAAGGATGAAAAATATCAGTTATAAAGGAGGAATCTGCTAAGAGATGTGATGAGGCATATATTATTTATGGAATAGAAAACTTTTTGGCTGCCTAGTTGTGCATTTATGTGTTTGTGAGGATGGGTGTGTACTGAGGAGTTGTTGCAGGAAATGGTAAAAACCTCTCTGAACAAATATCCCTTAAGTAAAGAATCCCAAATTCAGACATTAAATACAGCCAAACCAGCACATTTTTTCCCAAATATTTTGTGCTTCTCTTGGTGTTTGAAAATCTTAGCAAGTGATTTCAGAATCGACAAAGGCTTTCCAAATTAGTGAAAAGATCCAATGGACTGAAAATCTGTCAGGAAAATACATGTGAGGTTTGATGTTTCTCAAAAGTTCTTGGAAACAATCCTTCAGCCACTAGAAAACTTTTGGGCAGAAGAATAAATCTCCATTTTACCTATTTCATAGCTATTTTTTGCTTGGCTACACCTATAAAATATTGAGGAATTCATGCTCAAGCATGAGTGTGGGTTGGGGTTTTGTCGGTAGCTGTAAGTGCAGGATGACTTTACCGTGGCACTGATAACCCTGCTCACGTAGACAGGGCTGTTCCTCCTGGACACATCCAGAGCTGGGTCCTCACGGTGGTTCAGGCTCCGGTCCAGAACAGCCAGAGAGATATCCAGGATATCCTCTTCAAACTGGAATCAAAACAAGCAATATATTAAGGCTGGTTTCATAAGGAAACCCAAGGATAAACTCCCCACCTAGTTTCCTTCTCTGAGCATGGGAGGAAGATGGGAATAGAAGAGTTTCCTGTACTGTTAAAGAAAATTGGAGCAAGAAGAAAACATAATCATTAAGCTGCCAACTCTCCATAGTATTTTAAAGATGTCTGAGTACAGTGTGGGTCCATGGCCACTGGCATTCACAAGGACATTATGTGCCTGGTGGCACAGACAAGATCACTGTGGGTTTGGCTCTCCAGGGCTCACACCCTCCCACATCCTGCCCTGCCCCTTCAGGCACCTGTCTGTTATGAAAGCTTTACTCTGATAGGCTGCCCCCACCTCATATCAGGTGATCTGATCTGAAAGAAACCCACAAAAATAATTATTGTGGATTAGGGTCACCGAGACACTGCTTGGGCCCAGAGAATGCCCCAATGCTTGGCTGGATGGATGTGGCCAGGCAAGAACGGCCCTTGGCGACTGAGACAGAAAGGAACTCTAACCTTGTTTCATTTCTCAGTGTAAAAGCAGCCATGGGGTCAGGAGGATCAACAGAAATGCTGTCTGCAGGTGCTGGTGCACTTGGGGGGCATGAAGTGGCCAGGGATGGTCCTGGCTGGCCAGGGCAGTGGCAGGATGGCTGTGTGGCTGGAGATGGGCTGTAGCTCTGTGTTTGCAGTGGTTACACTTGGAGGGCCAAACTGCTTGTCAAAAATTCCAACAGGAGTTGTTTCAGTTGAGTACATTTGGGGTATCCTTTTAGGGTCTTCTGCCCCATTAGTGAACATATTGTATAAATATTTACATGCACTGGTTTTGCAATACCCAATGGCTTTCTTTGCTCTCTACAAGGGTCAAAAAAACCCAAATAAAGTTTTACCAGTTTGTGTAACAGGCACAAGAAAACTTTTGCCTAAAATTATGCTTTGTTTCTTTTATTTCTGAATGAGCACATGCCACACAGGGGAAATGATCCTGATGCTGCTGTCTGTAATGTAATGTAAATGAGATACATGTATGCAAGAAAATCTGAAGAGAGGAATATTGAACTCTTATACTATGAGAGAATGACCTTTTTCTCCTCAAGACCCTATTTACCCACAATTTTTATTTTGAAAGTTCTGGAAGAGGTGGTGCTGTTTACCTGTCCATAGTTCCAAGCTTCTTCTTGAATATCTTTCTCCACTCCCTGAAAGATGATTCCACTGTCATTCAGGACATACTCCTGCCTCTCCTTTTCATTAGCCATGTAGACATCATCATCTGCAAGCAGAATGAGACATGATGGCTGGAAGGAAATTGTTTTGCTCTAACTGAAAATCTCAAATAGAGGGCAGTTCTAGGGATCAGGTGAGACTGCCCATGCATTCAGGCTTAGGACTCTCTGCTACACCTCTGTAACCATTTAGAGAGTAAAATAAGCATGAAATTCCTTTCAGGGGACCTGACTGTGTTCCTGTCCCTTTAGTAAGCACAGTATGCATCTTACTGGTACTTGTTACTTGTTTTACAAATGAATGCAAGAACCAGAGGAAAAATCAGAGGAAAAAAATTCTAGAATGAATATTTGGAATATTTACTCCCTTTGATTTCTTATCCTACAAGCAGGAGTCTGGGTCTTTGGTGCTTTTCAACACGGAAGAAGGGACAAAAACTTGACGTTAAGCAAAAAACCAACTTTCTGTAGCTGTGACTGCCAGGCACAGACTTGACTGTGACACCCAGGATTCCTGGCTGAGACAATGAGTTATTTGGACATGCAGAGCATACCTGGACACCAGGGATTGAAGAGCAGCACAAACTGGCCCAGGACTTTGGAGGAGAGCTTGTTCCCAGCAAGGACCTGGAGCTGGAGTTTGTATCGCCCGACGACGGCGTCGGCTGGGCTGAGGATGCTGAGGCTCAGGCAGCGAGGCTCACTGGACTCTTGGGTTGCACTCCAGCCACTGGAACCCTCCTCAGAAAGGCTAAATATGGCCTTGGTCTGCTGGGATTCTTCTGGAGATGGTCCTGCCAGAGGGAACGGTGGTTTGTGGGAGGTAAGGGTGAATTATGTTACGAAGATAACATGCAGCGCTGCAGGGATGTCCTTAGGAGCAGAGATACAGCCTTGGTGTGGAAATGAGGATGGCTCCTGCCTTCCTTTGAATCATTAACTGTCTCTTGCCTTAAGGTGTAGGTCAAACTTTAAAATGGGAACTCCTGAGCCTAAAAGGGCAAGGAATCCTGAGTGGAACAGGGCAAACCTTAATGTTTCAAGAATGGGCTGTGGAGACCTGTAAGGCACAAGTATTTTGGAGCTGGAATAAGATGGATATGAGATGACTGCCATGGGGAGATTACCTGTGCTTGCAATAAAGGTGAAGTTGTCCCAAGATTGTGCTGTTGTTTTGAGGTTCAGAGAGATGTTGAAGGGCTGCCCTCTCCTCAAGATGAGTTCTGTGCTGCTGTAATCAGAGGTGTGGTGTGCAGCTTTATTTAGTTTGGATTGCCAGTTGACTTTTCCTATTTTTAGGGCTAGAAAGACACAAGACATGTTAATTAAAAACATTTTCCTTCAGACTTGCACACCTTTTCATTGTGTCTAACGTACTAATTTTATTATATTTGTATATAGCTGGCATTATGTGCTATAGGAACAAAGGAAAATCCATTGTTATTAAAAATTGAAAAAAGGCCATGCAGTTAGACAAACAGCTAAAAGATGAACCCTCTTCTGTAGGGTTCTTTCAGAAAGAGAAAAAAACATTCAAAAATCTAAAATTCAGAGAATTCATCTTTGATTTTAACAAAAAAAACCAAAATCTTTTGTGTTTAGATAAGACTTTGTTAAAGTCTGAAGAGACTATTCTATTCCTCATGTTCCTGCCCTTTTTCTGTGGTGATATCTAGTTCCCATCATGTTTTACAGACTTACAGAAAGAAAAATGAAAACTATTAAAGTATTAAAACTCTCATCAGGAAATGCAAGGCTGGTTCTGGAAACACTGCCTGACAATGATGGCTAGGAGGTTGGTATCTTCAGCGTGGAACTTGCTTGTTATCTTCTCACATATCTTGTATCTAAATTAATTTACAGTCTGTAGCTTGAAGCTGGGTGTTATTTCACAGTCTGTTGGGGAAAGATTACAAGCAGAGGAGTGGCATATCTCGAGGCAGTGCTATGGGTTGCTCTATTGTATCATGATAGGTTGCCCAATGTTGAAGATGGGGCACTGAAGCTCAGATTACAAAAGCTTCAAGCCTTCTCTTTCCTTGATAAATTAAAAAAATCCCACAAAACCAAACAAGGACCAAGCAGAAAAATGCAGATTTCCCTATGAAAACAGGTGTTTGGAAAGTGCCCTGTCCCAGTATGATATTCCAGAGGAGTTTCAGGTGAAGAAAACCTCCTGCTCTGACTAGAGCTTGTTAACCCTGTGCAGAATAATGCTGCTGTAAGCAACATTTCTGTCATTTCACTCAACCAAGAAAGGGACTCATGTCTGAGAGAATCTATAGGCTTCTACTATAATAGGGTGAGATTTCAGTTTTCTGCTGTGTTTGCAGCATGGAGTTCTATTCTGTGAAGGCTCGATAAAGGTGTAATTGTACTCATTTTTCTGCTTTTTGGAAGAAATGTGCATTTCTGAGGCATTCTCCAGGCAGTAAAGGCCTGGAGCAAGTGACTTTCCCATAGTCTGTGTGCATAAGCATGTGTGAGTGTTTTCAGTTAAGGGTCTTGCTTCAGATTATCACCTGGAGACAAAAATTCCATTGGCAGGAATCTGATGTTTGAGTCACATGGTGTGAAATGCCTGGAAAGCATGTTGCTTGCATCATCACTTCATTTTCCTGCCTTAAACATGTTTAATTGAACGGGACCTATGGAAAGCATCATTCCTAATATCAAGTCCTCTAATTTAAGGGTGACTTAGAAGGTGTTTCTGAAGGGCACTTGGAGTCAGCGTTTGAAAAGGAGTCAGTTTGAAAAGGATGCCCAGGCTCTGCAGGGCAGGGATGAAGGAAACTGAGAGCATTTTGCACATTTGTAAATAAAAATGTCATGCACAGAGGATTTAATGGCAACCCATGATATTAGTGAGGCTCTGATATTAAAAGACCTAACAGTGCTGCTAAAGACTGTCAGAGTGGAATGTCACAGGCAAGGACGAGCTGTCCATCAGAGGAAGAGGGGAAGTGAGCAGAAGCAGGAAAGATAAGGAAAGCAGTGGCTAGCATTGGTTTCCTCTAACAATTTACTACATCAATAGTTTGATTTGCCTTGTGAAGTTCATGGCTACACAGGCATTTCCAGAGAATATGCGCAAGAGATCAGAAAGAAAAGTTCCATATATGTTGGCAAGAGCACAGTAAAGCTTGATGCCAGTCTTTTCTCCACGTGAATCTCAAATTTATCCTTGATTTGATCTTCATAGTTTCAATTTCAATCCCATAATTTATTTTTCTTCTTTCAGTGCCCTTGAGGAAAACTTATTTTCTGTAATTCTGTCAGTGTACAATTGGCCAAAAATGTGTTTGGGTGTCCATGCTGTAATGGACAGACATTGGGAGGATGCTCAGGAGGAAAAGGCTGGCGGTCACTGCTGAAGATGCTGACCGTGGTGCACACAGGGTTCTCTTTGCCTTTGACTGACTATTCCATGGTGCTCGTGTCTAACTCGAGGTCTTTACAGTCAGCATGAGAGTGAGCACAGAGAGTGCAATCCCACACAGACAAACAGCACTCAGCTGGCAGAGCCCCTCTTGGGAGCCCAGAGACCACCCAGGGACCTGGCTGAGGCCAGACTCCATCTGATCTCTGAGCCTGGGATTTCCATGTAGCAGTTTGATGCCCCAGTCACTAGCCAATAGTTAATTAGGTGGCTGCAAAAGCACTGAATAGAGCAGTTAATTGATATGATAGAAAAATATTTTCTTACTCTACTTTTCTGTGTTACTGGAAAAAAAAAGGTTCAAGACCCATGATAATAAAAGAAAAAAGAAAATCAGTTCTAGTAGAAAAACCAATAAGTACACTTAACCTAAAAAAGCAAAGTTCTGAGAGAGAAGCTAGATGTAATTTATCTTGTTTCCTCAGCAAATATTGCTCATCTGGATTGGAAGAGGATGTTGGGAGCCATCAGGCTGGATGAACTTACCTGCCATAAGGATTCCTTCTTCTCTTCCACCCTCGTGCGTAGCTCAGGGTACAGTTACAAAAGTGTGCAAGAGCATTCTAAATCCTCTTCCAGCAGCACCAGTAATGAAAGGCTCAGGACTGGACTTGGCTACCTGGGCTGGAGTTTATACAAGCTGGGTGTGACCTGTGGTTGGTAGCTACTGTTTTTGTAGTGATATCCTACGTGAGCATCCACTGATGACTGCTTTAATTGCACAATCTTGAATCCAATTATCCTTATGTAAAACTGGTGAAGGACTGAGGAAAGATGAGAATCAGTATTCTGGCATTTTAGAGAGGAAAGCATCCCAAATTGGGCCTAATGAAGGAAATGCTATCTTAAGTAGACAGAAGCAACTTAATTTTAGATGGTTTGGTTTGTGTCATTTCTGGTTTTTGGGGACTGTATGTACAGAGGGCAAGTGTAGACTAATATACCTATGGTACAGCACAGCTGTGTGGGAGAAGGAATAATCCAAGTAGATTTATAATAATTAGTGTTACTGCCAGTAGCTTTTCCCCCCCCCTTTTTTTTAAAGACATGAATCTGAAGATCTTCCATATTACTGCATATAATTCATTTTGTCTTTGCCACATTATTGTAATAATGTTTCCTTCTCATTACCTGTTTCTGACATGATTATAATCTGCATAATATAATCTGCATTTCTTCTGTAAGGAGAAACACTTCCCAGGGAGGGAGCATTGTTTTGCAGTCAGCTAGGACTGGGGGACCTGGCTAAGTAAAGAGAAGTCTTTAATGGCTGCCTCTGCTTCTAATAATTTTTCTTTGTAGTTTGGTGCTCATCACACATGCACATGGCTTCTCTGAAGCTCTTTGGCATGGCGAGGCTGGTCGGGCCCTGGAGGAAGCTGCAGAGCTGCTCTTCTGGTGTGAGCCCTGCCCTCTGTAATTAGAGCGCTCTGCTCCTGCAGCTCCCTCCTGCCCTCTCCTCCTCCCTCATCCTGTGGAGCAGCTGATCTGAAAACATGCCCTGACAATTTGGCCCAAGAGGAGGCTGCAGACTGCTCTGGACTCCCAGAGAACTGTAATGAGGATAAGGGGTGTCAGGAGCAGGGATGATCTCTTGTTTTCCTCGCCTCTACATTCTGCCTTGTGTCTTTCTTTCAGTTCTGTTTTCTGTTTTGTTTCCACTTTCATATCAAGATTGCCAGGAACCAAAAAGGCAAATTAATTGCCTGCAGTTAAAATACATTTTTAAAAAAGGGAATCCAAAGGGGATTTTTATGGTTTCTTGTGTGTGTGTGTTTTATTTTCCTGTAAAAATCTGTGATTATTTCTGGATCCCTCAGAGACTGAAACCTCAAACTCTGAACTGTCAGACAAAAATGCCCATGCCCATAACTCCCAACAGCTCTCTTCCAGCTTATTAACTCTGATTAAAACTTTTTGTAAGTCGCACAGCAAATACAACTCTTGAGGCTTGGCAGAGCTGTTTGCACACCACCATTGCCCCACATCCTGCTCCCAGGGTGACCTGGCAGCTCCTGTACCTGCTCACTCATCACCTGGAGAGGCCGCAGGAGCAGGGAATGCTCACAGCCACCTAAAGGTGGCTTCCAGGGCAGACCTGGTGCCTGGAGATGCTGGGATTGGAAGCCACAGAAGAGGTTTCTGTCTGCAGACACTGACAAGCGTGGGGTCAGGGCTGCCCTGAGGGAGCCGCAGGGAAGGTTTGAGGCCAGATGTGTTCCCTGTCCTCATGACCTTACACTGGTGGGCAGGAGGAGTTATTCACCCTGTGCTGCTGGGCTGCCACACTATTGCAAAACCCGCTCTGTGCAGCCTGGGACTCTGAAAGGCTGCATAAGAATTAAGTTGGTGTTTTGAATATGTACATGAGTTCTCCACTCTGCGACAGGCCTGTGCCCACAGGCTACACAAACACTGCCAAGCATCACTTTTCCCACCCTCCCTAGGATTTTTTCCTCCCCATTCATGGAACTGTAGGTGTCAAAAGTACATCTTAAATATTCGGTGAACAATGGAGGAAATGTTCCATTATTCTAGGTTAGTGGCTTGTGAAATGAAGAAAGAAAATCCCTTTTCCTCAGTCTTGTGATTTCTTGTAATACCCCCATAGAATGTATAAATCATTACAAAACAATACAGTTGAGAATGATTTTTATTTATTGCTGACAATTAGAATGTGGTCAAAAGGAGATTGTATTAATTATTTGAGGGAAGAGTCAAAACTGGGAGCTTAACAGAATGAGATTTGAAAATAGTGAAACTATTTCTATAAAGAAGGGGCTGAATTTTTTTTTTTTGGTCAGGGGGTGGGAGGGAAGAGAAATACAATTGGAGACTAAATAGTTAAGCACCATGAAAGCAGACTTGATTCAATCTATTGCAATGTAAGAGGTCATCAATTTTTGTGCAAAGTTCCTTTCTGTCACCACTGTCCCTATACAGAGGAGAGTGTCTTGCTGTGTTAATGCTGAAATGGAAGGCTGATTCCATCACATTATGCAGGAGCTACTGCAATTGTTACAAATCCCTTAACGTGTGAAAATTTGTCACAAGAGAAGTCTACTTGCAGCTGTAAGGGCCCAGCCCTCCGAGGTGTGAACTCAAAAAATATTTTTGATCTCTCCCTCGGTGCCAGTCGAGCCAAACTGGAAAAAAAAAATTAGAAAAATAAAATTAAAAAAAAATAGTTCAGGCTTGCATTGTCTTTTATGAGATTCCCAAGAAACAGAACTGCAGTTACTTGAGACCCAGCCTTGGGTTTTGAGAATTACTTAGGCTTGAGGCTTTGTATAGACTAAGAAATGACAAAGGATAGAACTATCTTCCTTTAACTCTCAAATGGAATTATGGAAAAGAGAGGTGCAATGTCACAGCTTCATCTTAGGGCTGGATACAAGTTTGGATAGTCAGCACAAACTCAGAATAGAAAAACTTTGATGTCAAAGGTCAGTGCTCTGTCCAATGCCTGCTTGGTTCATATCCATTTTGGCAATAATGATTTTTCTAATGGCCATTGTGCTTTGGCTTATATCTCCTTTTGGCCTAAATTGGTTTAGTCTTTTACTGGAACAATGTTTTCCTTTTTTTTATGGATTATTAAGTCCAAAGAGTTCCACAGCCAAAGCAAGTCAGGCTGTTTTACCATAGAATAAGCTTTAGGAAATACAAACTATTACTCAACACTGAGCTGATCCATAAAGCAGCAGAGTTCAGAGGAAAAGTAAATAAAAAATAAGAACAAATTGCTTTTATGTTTTGAAAAGGCAAGTTTTTTCTTGCTTTAAAGGAGAACAGAGCTACTTTTTGTTTGGGCTGAACCAAGGGGAGTGTCTGACTTGTTTGCTTTAGCCTAATTATCTTTGTCATATCAGTGTATTGTATATGAAAATAAAAACCGAACGCCAAACTGCAGAATAAGCTGCAGAGAGACAAAATAATTTGACATGTGCATTTGCTTTCCCAGGGAAAAAGAATGTTAGCAGGTTTGAGTTGTTAAAGAAGGTTCTATGTGGAAAAAACACCACATGATTAAGGAATCGTATGGTGTCACTTTTGTTTTCAGAAATAGAAAATATGAAAAAGACAAGTGAAGTGTGGTTTTTTTTTTTCCCTTCTGTTTGAGAAGTCAGATGCGCTGTGGGTGATGCTGGAGGCAGCGAGGGATTGCTGCAGGCTGCACTTACTTGATCTTGACCTGCTGGTTCATCAGGGTGACGAGCAGCACGCAGCGGCTGACGGGCTCCGGGAGGGGGTTGGCGTAGGAGATCTCCAGGGACACAGCTCTGTTCACCACAACCCTCCGGGGCACCTGAGGGACAAAACACCTTTCTGGTCACTCCCTGGTTCATGCTTCTGCTCCCTGGAGTCGGGATTCAGTGGAGATGCAAGTGGCATTTAGCTGGCAAACATCATCTTTCCTCAGGTTTGAAGCTGGATGTGACAAACATCATCTTTCCTCAGGTTTGAAGCTGGATGTGACAAACATCATCTTTCCTCAAGTTTGGATGTGGCTCAGCTCAATACGGCTGTCCAGCTGTCGGCAATATTTTGTGCATCATTTCAGTGAAATTGAGCCCTGGCTCTACACAGGCGTGTCCCATGAAACCTGTCTGATTTTTTGATTGCTGAGTGGGTTTTTTTCTTTTTTGGAACATCATTGATTAGGATTAAAGTGCTAAAACAGTATCAACTGGCTCTTGCACTGGTTAGAACTAGGGGTTTAAATCTGAATTTTGGCAATGTTCTTCAAGGACAACACAAGGACTCACCAGTACATGGAATGAAAACAAGTACTGTGGAACATAAGGCAGTGGCTTGTGACTGGGAAAAAAGAAGGTAACAGAGCTGTTCTGAAAAACAGGGCAGATTCAGACCAAGGTTCAGCACTGGCCTCTCACATCCTTGCATTCTCAATGCAAGCAGGCAGAATTTTGGAACAACATCCGAAATGGCAGCCTAAATGTAATACGTTTATCCCCAGATTCTCATCTTAAGATCTGAGCCCCAGAAAGACATTTTAGCATCTATTCAGAACATCAGGGAGAAAATTGTTCACCTTAATGATGATGTTTGTGTCCTCTAAAATGATTGTCTTCTCCACCAGCAGCTTCAGCCCCTGCGAGCGCATGACTTCACACAGAGCAGTCACTTGGATCCTTTTGTCAGTGGTCAGATATTTTCCATAATGAGTATAAGGGATCTTTACCCGGATATGCTTCCCTAGAATTCAGAGATATATTTAGGAACCATTACATTTTCAAAGCAAGCTAAAGAGAAAAGGGTTACAGTGAGGGATTTTGTTAATTACTGAAGAGAAAAAAGATGGCAGTGGAGGTTGTTTATATTTCCTTCTTGTGAGACTGATTGTGTATTTCCCTCTTCTGGTCATCC
Source organism: Emberiza elegans (assembly GCA_024865655.1). Classification (NCBI taxonomy): domain Eukaryota; kingdom Metazoa; phylum Chordata; class Aves; order Passeriformes; family Fringillidae; genus Emberiza; species Emberiza elegans. The sequence goes on from JALJVW010000129.1 coordinate 18,615,917, forward strand.
TCGCCTACTTTAACTCATTTGACCCTTACACTTTTGAATAGAGGATATTTGCCTGAAACTGAGGGAGTCTGCTTATCTGCATTTCACTGGATTCCTGACTCTTTGTATTTCTTATGATTAGAGGTATAATTATTTTAATCTATTCCCTCCTTGTATCCTTTTTATTTTACCTCAGTCAAGAAGAAAGTTTGGGTCAAGTTTCACAGAGATCCTTTTCAAGTGACCTGGTCAGCTGCTCATTGTAGTCCTACAACTTTTCTGCTGTGTATGGGAAAAATGTTTATCTTTGTAGCTCCTGGGGATGAAAAAGATCTCTATAATAATTCCAAAAGTCTTTACTCTTCAAAAGAGAGACAGAGTTTCACTGTAACTTTTAAGCTTTTTCCTAGTTGATTTCTTTTTGGGTGTTGCCTGTTGGGTGCCAGAAGGCACACATCAGGCTTTTTTTACTTAAGGGTAAGATGTGTTCCTATGCAATAATCAGCACACACACACATGCACATACACATACATATAGAAACCATCACACACACACACACATAGTGCTGCTTCTGGAACTATAACATAAGTGTAGCATCCTATGTAACATTTCATGAGACATCCACTTAATGCTTGAATTAGTGAAAATTTTCAGAGGAAAAAAAATATTGTAAAAAGTACTCATAAACAATGAGTAGCTGCAGTAAAAGCTGATACAGGTATGGTAAGGATTCTTCTTCCTTCCAATTACCTTCCTGTGGCTGGGAGCAGAGCTATATTGGCTCCTTAGGGACATACCTTGTTTAGGACCAAGCTCCACAGCAGTGGCTGCCTTCAGGATCTCTGCCACTGCCCTCCTTGTGTACAGGATGGTGGAGGCACTCATGTCCACCTTGATGCTCTTGCGGTCGGAGGAGAGGTTGCTGAGGACCAGGACCAAGTTAATGTCCTTGCCAAAAACTGGAGGTTCAGCCAGCTTGAACTTCCCAGCAATGCCAGGGTTTCTCATTGTCTCTGAAGATCTTCCCCTAGGAGAGTCTGTGTGTCCTTCTGTGACACTTACTCCCAATATCTTACTCAAGGCCTTTCTATACACTCGTCTTTCCTCAGAAGAACCTGGTGGAAGCAGAGAACCAAGTAAAATTCGACTTTTGTTGCAAATGCACTTCCTCTCTGTAGAGGTTTTCAGACCAACACAGGGTATCGGCATCACTCAGAAATATGCAATACCTAAAAGCTCCCTGTATCTTCATTAAGCCTCCATTCAGGTTTTTCACAAGGGATATATGATGACAAGGTGAATAAATCACTAAAATGAAATATGATACATTTGTATTTGTTTAGAAGTGAGATTTCTTTTTCTCTGGTCAGAACATGCAGTAATATGCTAAGGGATACCCTGCTGATCTGATGGCAGCCAGCCTCTGTATTAAATAGGGTTGCACTAAAACACTGAGGAGTGAAACCCTGAGGGTTTGTTTGCCTTGGGTAGTAAAATGTGTTTTATAGCCCTGTTTTGTGTATGCATTAAATTTTACACTTCTGTGGAAGCGACTAAAGTATATTTTGTATTGTCCCTTAATAAGGAAGCTACTGAATGCACAAACCCAGAAATATAACATCCATTGTATTAAGAAAGTAATCTGAGCACACTGGCAAAAATATTTTCTGAAGGATAGGGGAGAGATGTTTAAACCAAGCAGGTTATCCATTCCCCAGCACCAAGGATTCAGTAGGCAATAAAAGGAGATAATTTGTGCTAATTCCTCTACCTTCTGGATATTTGTAGTTAGCAGTGACATCCACACGGCCGTTGCTGCCCACAGCTTTGGTGCTGATGGACCTGCCAATGATTTCAGTATCACAATAAACTCTTTTCTTGCTTCCATCATTGTACACAATCCATCTGTTGCAGTCGGCGTTCACCTCTGAGTACACAAACAAGGTGTCGTAATCCAGGTTGACTTCACCCTCTTTGATGGCTAACACAGATGCAGGGCCACACTGAAAAATTCCTAAAATGTAAAAAAAAAAAAAATAGCTTAAACTTTATTAGTTGTGCTCAGTTTGGAGAAGGACTCTTAAGTCAGGCTGAGAGCTTAGGCTGTTACCTCTGCTTTGTTCTTGTGGAGTTGCATCTAAAACCTGCCACCCGTTGTATGCCCTTCCCAGGTCTGGGCGAATGAACCAGCTTTCATTCCAGACATGATAATCCCTGGAGACAAAGAACAATGTCTAAAAAGAACAATAATACAGAGTAGTCATGCAAACTTCCAATTGGAGACGAGTAGTGAATTTTTAAAAAAATTTCTAAACTCTAAACTGAGGCACAAAGTGTCAAGTGACAGTACCTCTTTCAAAGGACAGATTTACTGTCTGCTTTTGAGGTATAGACCTCAGGGCAGGGAGGGAAAAAATAATGAAGTATGTTGTTTGTTTGTTTTCCAAATGGATGTCTGCAGTATTAATTTAGATGGTTGTATTACATTTTGCCCACTCAGTTGCTTTTGTACTATTAGTGTTCATTTTTTTAGGTCTCCTAGATCCTCTCTACTGTTGTTGATGAGATGGAAGAAACTGTATTTACCATGTGGAATCCTTGCTGATATTAAGACTCCTTCCAGCGCTGTCATAGTACTTATCGATACTCAGGTTTCTATCCACGTCATGGGCAGAGTTAAAATTTGAAACCAAACGAGTTGGAATCCCCAAGCACCGCAAAACTGAAATATATTTTATAAAAAAACCAAACGAGCAACAAATGCAACAGAACCCACGCAGCTTTGTGATTACAAATTACAAATTACAAGCTTCAATGATTACAAATATCTGAGAAATGAAGTGTCTAAATAATTTGTGATTCTTCAGCATTAATGATCTTCACAGTACTGTTTCTTTTGTAGAAATTATTGCTTTGTAGTTTCGATAAAACCAGAGGTCCCAGCATTTCAGCCCAGCCCTCTGTCCTGACAGCTTACCTGTGCACATCACACCTGCAAACACCCAGCACTGGCCGTACTGGACAGGTCTGTAGTTGTCCTGGCGCCATTTCTTGAGGATCACCACGCTGCCATCCCACCTGGAGGGGTTCTCATGCGAGTGGAAACTCCCTTGCCACTTGCCCAGGAGAACTCCATTGTCGTTATCATTTCCATTGATCTAAAGAGAGGCCAGTGGGCAGAGTGCACAAAGTGAATTCACTGCCCTGAATCTACCTCATTTACTGCCCACGGCTGAGCCTCAGAGGTGCTTTCTGCTCACTCCTGTGGGGCTGGGGTTAAGGTGCCCATTCCTTACCATAGAACTGATGACTCTGCCCAAGTATTTGGGATCTCCTCTTCGGGACACGTCCATGGCTGGGTCCTGACGGTAGTACAGGCTCAGATCAAGCATGGTGAGACAGATGTTTAGGAGGTCTTGAAACTGCGATCAGATAAGATACGTTTTTAAGAAAATGGATGGTTTCACAAGCAGAATGAAAGGAGATTTTACTGCATGAGATATCCCAGCCCAAAGGTGATAGGGAAAGTGGGGCACACTGTGAGCAAACCACAAGTAAGGCTACCCAGGTTGGAGCAGTTATTAAATAAACAGCAAATAATGATAAGATAAATGCTGTTGGAGACAGAATGAGAGTCCAAACAAATTCCTTGTGACTTACCTGTCCGTAATACCACCCTCTTGCTTCAATGTACCTTGCATTGCCCACAAAGATTATTCCATTTTCATTTAGAACATATTCTTGTCTCTCGTTTTCATTGGACATGTAGACATCATCACCTGAAAACCAAGTTGGGCAGGCTTAAAGCTGAGAATACCAGCAACCTTTCAGAAACATTTCTGTCCTGATTTAGCATGGAGAAAACTTCTATTTGCAAAATAGAATTGTTACAGCTCCATAAAGGTGCAGTTCAGTGGTAACGTCTGTTATTATGCATGGCCAGGGAAGGTGTGGGAGGGTAAAAGAAGGATCCATATTATATTACTTAACTTTTCCCCCCTACTTTTAGTGTAGCCTTGTGTAATATCTAAATGTTCCCTGTCTGCACGTTGTGTTTTTGTGAGGAAGATAGACAGAAGTCCAGGCTAGCTTATCACATTTTCTGTCTTCTGAGGGTAGTTAGAAGTGGAACATTGAAAAAGATTTAAAAAGATTGAAAAAGTTTGAAAAGAATGACATAGATGACATTTTTCTCTTTTTTTCCAGATGCATTTGTCTTGTTTTAAGATTCCTAAATGAAAACCTTTGCTTGCCTGATCCAAAGTCCTATCAGGAATGTTATTAGGATAACCTGCTCAGCCATTCACTTGGAGTTCATTGCTCCTTGTTGTTTTTCCAAGTTTATGGCACAGTATTTAGCTGCTATGAAAACATAGGTTCCCACAGAGGTTTAGGTTGTTTTGATTACTCTTTAGGTAGCAATATCTGCTTAGCTCTGCTTTTAATTCCATAATGTTCAAAGATATTTTCTGAAAGGTTCAGGATTGCAGGAAATACATACAAAAAGATCAGCTTTTCTATTTTATTGAATCAACTTCTTTACCTTCCTATAGGAACTTCCCATCCTTCCCTTCCTGCAAATAAAAAAATTGCAGTTTATTTTAAAAATTTTATCATGTGATAGAAATCTATTTTTCTGGTTGTTGTCCACACTTTTTAAAAATAATATCATCACTGCTGATTCCTGAAGCTTTGGGGTAGCATGGACATGGAGACCTGTGTGCAGTTTCAGGTGCTGCACTTCAAGGTGTAGAGCAGTTGGAAAAAGTGGGAGGAGCACTAAGAATGCTCAGCATTCCTGAAAATCTGAAGTATGAATTAACTCAGAATTATTTAAGGTAGGAAATAAATGGGGGCAAGGAATGGGGCAAGCATTGTAATTAATTCCAGAAATTCTTGTGAAGAGGATGGGGCAGGGGGAAATAAAATCTCTTCTTGGTGTCTATCATATGTAGGATGAGAAATTATATACTGAAGTCAAAGCAAGAAAGATTTGGTTAGTTAATAGGATAAAGATCTAATAGAAAGGCTTGTGCTTTGTTGGAGGGAATTGCCAGGGGAGGTGGTGGAGGTTCCCTAGTGGCTGGTCATTGAGAAGGAATTCAAGACCTCTCAGGAATGACCTAAGTGCTGAATTGAACCTGCCTTAGAGACCTGGTGTGGGACTAGATGACTTTCTAAGATCCTTCTAGCCCAGTGATTTAATTATTCTGAGCAATCTAAATGTCCTTGTATAATCACTTGAAGAACATTTTTTTTCCTAAGGTTTATGTGCTCTCAATAATCCTTTATAGCTGACTAAACTAGATTTTTTATTTTTTTTTTTGTACAGAAGATTTTTCATGTATTAATTTATCCTAGTTACCCTTCACTGAACATGGTTTAATTCTTGTCATCTCATCCAATGGCATTAAAATTTAAATCTGTATAACTATTTTCTCTTATACAGCTTAAGATTGCATTTTCCTTTTTCAGGGCCATTTCACTTTGTTGAAATGTGTTCATTGTGTTCACTTTTTTGTTCTTTGATTAACAAGGGCTTTCACATTCTTCATGATTTCCAGGTGATAAGTCTGTCACTGAAATCATTGTTATTTCTCCCTAGAGGTGTGGTCTTTTATTTCCTATTATAATATCTTATTTCTTCTCACCTTCTCCCCTCTCTAAGGTCAGCCAGTTATTTCTGTGTGTTGTCCCAGCCCATCTGAGCATGGACAATGCTGTTTCATGTCACTGTACCAAAGTCAGTGATGAACTATTCCATCTGAGTGTTTTTTCTGATGACACTTAAGGATCCACTCTCTAGTAGCTTGCTCCAATTCAATATTTTTTCTTTCATCTCTAGTCCTGACTGTTTTCTTATAAGTAGTTTTATATTGATGTTACAGTTAATGAATTAATTTCTGTATTCCTCAGCTCAGGGATTAATCTCCCACCTAGAACATTATCTACAGACCAGATTTGCCATTTATCATTTGCCAAGAAAATTAATTTCCCATTTCCCTTCTGCTATGACACTTAACAGTAGTGGTAACATACTCTCTAACTGAATCTGTTCCTGTTTTTCAGGATCAGGGAACTATTGCACTTTGCAGAAATTATTCAGCAGCATCCTTCATTCAGCATTAAGGATACTCCCTTTTATCTGTCAGTAGCCAATGCATCATCTGGTAAATCTGGAGGACTCTTCCACAAAATCATTAGCTTGAAATTGTAATGGGCACAGCTTAATTTGTCTGTTTTCATCTGAGAAGAGTTTGGTCTCTTGTGTACCACAGCCACGCTGGTGTTCCAGCTCAGGAGCTGTCACATATTGCCATCCCTGCAGTGTGGTTTCCATCAATTACAACTCACACACAAATTATTTTTCAGAGGTTTCTGGGGAGGTTTTTTCCCCTCAGGACTGTGCAGAGATGGTCTGAGTTTCCTGAACATATTTGTGTAATTATTTCTGTCTTCCAGGACTTGCTGAGCTAATTAGCAGCTTTTTTCATCTTGGCTATTGACGCATTTCTTAGTGGCTCTTGACTAACATATGGTCACGGAAAAAAATAGTGGATGATTGTGGCTACTTTTCTCTTATAAGCTGTTTACTCACTGGGATGGCTAAGAGTTCTCGTAGCACATTTTCAGGCTAATCCAGGTTTCTAGACTATTGCATAGTTGCAAAATAGGAGGTTAGAAATTTGCAGCCTCAGCATGTTGCAGGAGAAATGCAGAAAAGAAAAGCTGGAGCAACAAGAGATGTCCATTTTCAACCCAAAAGAAGAACATGGGAATTGGACAGGAGTCAGCAGTGTGTGCTTGCAGCCCACAATGCCAACCACATCCTGGGCTGCACCAACAGGGGTGAGCAGCAGGCTGAGGGAGGGGATTCTCCCCCTTGGCTCTGCCTTTGTGAGGCACCACCTGGGGCACTGCCTGCAGTTCTGGGCTTCTCAGCACAAGGAAGACGTGGAGCTGTTAGAGCCTCCAGAGGAGGCCACAGAGCTGCTCTGAGCTGTGGAGCCCTCTGCTCTGGAGCCAGGCTGGGAGACCTGGGGGTGTTCATCCCGGGAAGGGAAAGGCCCCAGGGAGACCTCATTGTGACCTTCCAGTGCCTAAAGGGCTTATAAAAAGGAGGGAGAGCAACGCTTTAAATGGACTGAGAATGCTAGGACAAGGGGGAGCTGTTATAACCTAAAAAGGGAGAGATTCAGATTAGCTGTTAGGAAGAAATTCTCTACCAGAGGGCAGTGATGCACTGGAAGAATTTGCCCAGAGAAGCCCTTGTCTCCAGAAGAAGTGATCTGCTCAGTTCTGACGAGCCTGTGATACAACCCCATGTAGCAGATTGTGTTGGGGTGCCAAGGGGGTGGCAGCAGTGAAACAGCCTGTGATACAACCCCATGTAGCAGATTGCATTGGGGTGCCAAGGGGGTGGCAGCAGCTTTTTAATGCAGTGAAACCAGACCTCTGAGATTGCAGCCTGAGGGAGCAGCTCTGTGCAGGCAGGAAAGCAACAAGGTCAGCTGTGTCCAAGGGCAAAGGCATTGGCACCTACCTGGGCACCAGGGGTTGAAGAGTAGCACGAACTGGCCCAGGTATCTGGAGAAGATCTTGTTGCCTGCGGTGACGCGGAGGGTGAGGTTGTACCGCCCGATGACGGCGTTGGGTGGGCTGGAAATGGTGAAGTTCATGGCTGCAGAGTCACTGGGCCCCTGGGCAGCACTCCAGCCACTGCCCCCAGCCTCAGAGAGGCCAAATGCTGCCCTGGTGCGATGGGACTCCGAGGGGGATGGCCCTGCCAGAGAGAAGGAGTCACTGGTTTCCATCCCAGAGCGTGGTTTCACCATTTGTGGTGGTGTTCACAGGGGTGCCAGGATGAGGGAAGAGATGAGAATCTTGACTCTACGTTTTAGAAGGCTGATTTATTATTTTATGATATATATTATATTAAAAAATGATATATTAAAACTATACTAATAGAAGAAAGGATTTCATCAGAAGGCTAGCAAAAGAAAGAATGGAATAATAATAAAATCTTGAGACTGCTCACAGCCTCAACACAGGTGGCTGTTATTGGTCATCAAGTAAAAACAATTTCACATGCTGGGTAAACAATTCCAAAGCAGCAAAACATGGGGAAGCTGAAGCCTCCCAGCTTCTCAGGAGAAAAGGTCCTAACAAAAGGGTTGTTCATAAAATATGTCTGTGACAAACATTAACCTCACACTCGAAACTGAGCACATTGGGGTACGGGAAGCACTAAAAATACAGGCAGAAAAATCATATTTCTAAATAGAATAAGGAGAGAACTACAAGGAGTAAAGATTAGAGCTCTCTGGGAACATGGATGAGCTGTGGGAGTGTTACCTATTTCAGTGACAAACCCCAGGCTCTCCCCATTCTGCCTCGGCCTGTTGAAGTACAGGGTGATATTGAAGGGCTGTCCTCTCCTCACGGTCAGCTCGGTGTTGGCATATCTGTCAGTGTGGTGGTTGGCTGCATTCACTGATGGCTGCCAGCTGATGTGCGTTGGGGTCAGGTCTATAAAACACAAGAAAAGTCATGAAGAAGCAACCGGCATGAGGTCATTTGCTGTTTAGTGGCAGGGTGAGGTTACTAAGAGCAATTACCTTTTGTGGGAGGAAGTACAACTGAAAAGCAGATGCCCCATTAAATTAAGTCTATTGGTCAATAATGGAAATACTTCCTTGGGTTTTGTTAAAGAGCCCTCATACAGAGCACTTATGTACTTCCTTTACAGGGTTGGATGCTCTTTTACCACTGGACTTAAAAAGAGATTTACAGGAGCAAATTGGTGTCATTTCACAATCAGCACCAAAGAAAGTGTCCTGTAGCCCCTCTATGTTTTCAACATACATATTTTTAGGGTCACAGGAATGGTAATTAGAAAATCTTACTTTTCCTGCTTAGATCCTGATGCCATTTGGCCTAGATGCAAGGAAAAATGCATAGTGAGAGATCATCTGTCCTATATGGATGAACAAGAGGTATTTGAGGACATGCTGAAGCTTTTGACAAATCAATCCATCTGTCTGAGTCTAGCTCTGCTCAAACTCCAGCTGGACCCCTGGAGTTCCTGTTCTAGTAGGCAGTAATTTCATCTCATAGAAGAATTCTTGCAGTGTGCTTGGAGTTCTCTGATACCGTGTCCTCCTGCACATATGCTGTTATTATGGTCTGTGGTTTGAAACACATAAAGTGGTTCCTGACACCTCAAATGCTAAACTGCCTTGTTGGCAAGCAAATACGAACATGATATTCCTTGCAAGATTGTTTTCCCTTCCCTGTTTTCTTGCCAGGCTCAAGCCTGAGCAGTTATGCTGTCTTTGGGAATGCTGAGAAGCATCTTTTGTGTTTATATCTGCCCTGGGAGACTCTACAAAATACACCTGGAGCATTGAGTTCCAACTTTGACAAATGCTCAGGGCTAGTACCTTGGTGAAGGCTCTTCTAAGTCATTTTTATTTAAATGTCATAAGTGCAATGAGGTTGAGGGTGGGGGGAGTGGGGACAGGATGGGGACACATGACCACCACCATTTTAAAGGGAAATCAAAAGAAAACAATAATACCAACAAAAAGAATAGGATGGAAAGGATGGATTAATGCCTATGCAATATTATTGTAGGGATCTTCAAACAAGCTTCTAAGTCTGTACCACAGAGCTTATCAGTGAAACACTAAGTCAGATCTGAAACAATACAGCTGCATATTAAACCACAATTTAATCCTTGAAGAAGAGGTAAAACTAAATTTGCAACAAAGTGTTATAATTAAATTCAAGGAAGATTTTTTTTTTCTGGTAGTTTAAGACCACAAAGAGGTAATGTGAGAAAATATTGATGGGCTGAAAAGGAGAATTTTTAGCATGAATATATGGGACAACAACAAACTGCAGTTAGCTGCTGCTTGCCCTGCAAAGCTGATTTGTAAATGTTTTTTCCATCATTAAATGAGAAAGAGCCCTGCTTTGCAATTGCCCACCTCAATAATCATCTTCATTTTAAACTTGAAAAAGCAGAGATGCTCTCAATTGCTGTTTTCCTTTGGTAGGGTTTTAATGTGTTTTTGAATTCCCATCTATAGGTTCCATGCTCACAGCTTCATTAGAATGGATTACACAAATTTTGTTAATACCAAGCATAACACATCTCTGACAAAGCATTCGAAAAATGATGCCTTTTCAAGTAATGAAAATTCCTTTTCTCCTCCACTTCCCAATATCCTCTGTTTAACTCAAAAATTATTCTCAAACAAGTCTTAATAATAACAACATTAAAACCTTGAAAACGAAGTGCAAGAACAAATGACAATATAAAATTACCTTCAGATAAGAAATCTGAGCAGATACCTACAGGGCATGAATCCTGAGGAAACAGCCCTGAGTAAATATCTGCTGAAGGAAAGCAAATGACTTGCAGAACTCACCTGCCATTCCCTCAGCTTATTAGAATTGCATACAACTTCTACTTTGCTCTTCAAGGATGTCCAAGTCACATCAATCATAAAAAGGAAAAACCCAGCAATCTTTTCGTGCTGTCAGCTGAAATTTGAGAGAAGGGAGAGGTACTTAGCAGTTGTTATTAATACCTGTAAAGTTGTCAAACGAATTAACTGGTTCCTATAATATATGTCTGTCTAATGCCAGAGTTCCTACTCAACGTGGGTGTAATTATGGGAGGAGATACCAAAATTATTTACTCAGAGGAAATGCATGCTCTTGAATCCCAAGAGAAGAAGAACTTCCTACAAAGATAATAGGTGTGCCATGAATAAGTTATCTTTAAGGATGAGGAAATGGGGAGCGTGGTGGGACGTAAAAGCTGTCTGAAGGAAAAAGGAGCATTTCCTGATGACTTAACTTCCAAGTTGGTTAATGTCACTTCTGGGTTTGTCCAGTAGCTGTGGGCTGGTTTCAGAGGGTTTTTTTTGGTCTAATATTATCTCCAATACCCTCTGACAAATAAAATTATAAGGTCCCACTAGAAACAAGTATCTGTTTACCTGTTAAGTTAGCTCCATATATTAGTATTTCCCAAAAGTTGTATTTCAAAAAGAACTCACAACCTTGAGTACTTTTTGTCAGCAAAACTTTAAGCCTGTCTATACTAACAACCATGACTATATTTCATTTTGGGTTTATGAATATATTTATTTTTGGTGTTGTACCATCACTTTGTAAAAGAATATGAGTAATAAAATTATGTAGTTTTGAAGAGGATTACCTGCTTAAGATTCTGCAGCCCCACTCATCATGGTTTAGCACTCAGTTAAGACTTAAAAAAAATTAGTCTGAATATTAAGTTACAGAGAAAGAAAGACCAACTGAAATAGCAAAAGCTAAGCTCCAGCAGCTGTTTGTAAGGTTGATTTTAAAAGACAGGCTTTGTACCTTTTTGAGAAACTTTGCTTTCCTATTACAAAGACCAAGGATACTTAGTAATAAGACAGTCATGCCAGCCTGTCCCAAAGCCTTTCCCAGCAGGCAGCAGCACACCTGGCACAGCACATCTCCACTTACATTATAATTCAGCGGTTCTTCCTTCCCTTGGAAGTTTCCAGGATGTTCAGGCTGTCAAAGCTTCTTCCGGGAATCACCTCAAATGGGGTTTGATTGCTGTCCAGAGCTACTTCAGTTGGTCTTTTTCTCTTTTCCTTAATTCATATTCCTTGGAAACCATAAGAGCCACAAGCCTCTGATGTTGCCCGGTCTTCACACAGGGCCCTAGTGACAAACCGCATCGACCAGTTCTTAAGTTCAGGCGCTGGGTACTTACAGTGATTGCCTCAGATGTTACACATTGCTCCCACTGGCATTTGACTGTTTCCTTTCTTCTTCCTTGCTGCTCACACACACGTAATTAAATGTCAGAACACTTTTTCTGTCCTGGCTGTAACCACCTCCTTTGCCTGTGCGGGGCACGCCCACAGTGGTGCTCCCGAGCCACCGGGGCCTCTCTAAGCCTGGCCTACATCCCAAACTGGCACCTGCCAGTCTCACCTTCACCACAGCAAAGCGGCTGTTGCAATCCCTTTGGAATGCAGCAGTCATGGTTCCCAAGTGACTAATGGCTGAACCTTGTCACAGGTGTTTGTCCTAGCTCAAGTCCACCCACCCGCCATCCAAAATGGTTCAAAATACTTTGTTCCTCTTTTCCCCTTGTATCAGAGTCTCGGAATTGCAGTTCAGTTTGCTAGCTTTCAGAGAAAAGCTTGTAGATTTTATTTATCTCCTTTATAATTTTTCTACTCTTCATATCCTCAGAGTAACTAAATCCACCTTACAATTGTCTTGTTAATACTTTTTGCTACAAAGAGGAAAGCAATTTAAATTCCACAAAAAAACCCCCAAAAAACCCATTGCAGAAGCTCTTCTATAAGGCTTGAAGTTGTCTTTTACTCACATTCGTTAACTTCATGTGCAGGGAGTGTTGCTGGGGAGGGTCTGATTTAAAGGTTTCTTTCATTTCTGCTTGTGCAATTCACTTGACTTTAGCACAATCTGGGTGTTTCACACACACAGGAGATGTAAAAAGAATTAATTTAGTGTATATCTGCATTCTAAACTCAAGGCTGTGCTTGAGCTTGAACTTTTACTGTGGTTTACTGTAGCCCAGAGGAGGCCACAAGGATGATCAGAAGGATGGAACTCCTCTCCTGTGAGGAAATCTGAGGGAATTGGGTTTCTTCAGCCTGGAAAAGAGAATTTGGGTGATCTAATTGTGGCCTGCCAGTACCTGAATGGAGCCTATCAGGAAGATGGAGAGAGACTTGTTACAAGGGTGTGGAGTGACAGGACAAGGGGGAATGGCTTCAAACTGACACAGACTAGGTTCAGATTGGATATTTGAAAAAATTCTCCCCTATGAGGGTGCTGAGGGCCTGGCACAGGTTGCCCAGAGGAGCTGAGGCTGCCTCATCCCTGGAATTGTTCAAGGCCAGCTTGAATGGGACTCTGAGCAACCTGGTCTGGTGAAAAGTGTCCCTGCCCACAACAGGGGGATTGGAACCAGATTATCTTTGGGGTCCCTACCAAGCCAAGCTGTTCTGTGAATCTGTGATTTGCACAATGAGAGCTCTTGGCAAGCCTTGAGGAACACCAGGAGAAAAGAGGAGGGAGCACTGTGGGCTCCTTGCACAGCCCCTCTGTAGCTCAGCCCATCTGATGTCCAGTGTGGTCTCACACTGACATCCTGCGATGGCAGCAGGAAACCAGGGGGGCTGCCCGTGCCCTGCTGCAGCAATTCTGCTGGCTACAAGGCCAAAAGGACTTTATAACCCGTCTGAGCTTGGGCTCCTCAACAGTGAGAAATCCTGTGACAGGTCACAGTGCCCTGTTCAGTGTGGTGGAAGCTGGGGCACAGAATTAAGGTTTTATTGCTTCCTGGCCCAACAGTGCCAGAGCAGCAGCTTGTCTTTCCATCCACTTTACCTACACAGTCATTTTTGGTCAGAGCTTGAGTTACTGTTCCACAGTTATTGCCCGTAAACCAAGGCACTCACTGGGCTACACCTACTTCACTGGAACCCATCATTTAGCCTGTACCAGTCTCCCATAAAGGGTTGAAGTTCGCTTTACTAAACTCAAATCTAAGAGATGACTTCCTGACACATCATCTATAGTGAAGAATTCCTAACTCTTCTCAAGTAAAAATACCCTCAGACTCAAGATTGCCCTGCCTTTTACTCCCAAAGAAGACTTTCAGCAAATGCAAAATATCAGCATTCTAAACTATGTACAAAATATGTACGCCGAGCTGGGCAATTACCCCCATGTGTTTGTTGAATGCCTCTCAAATTGGACACCACCCAAATTCCTGATGAACATTTCCTATGCCTCATTTGGTCACTGTGATTTACCAAAAAAAAAAAAAAAAAAACTGTCAGGACAGTTTGTAGCAAAGAAGACAAAACTAAATTACATAAATCGTGCAAGTCATCCTCACTATGTTGAAGTATCACAGTTTCAGTAAGGAGAGACACTTTGGAAGTGTTTGGAAGTCCACTGGATGAGGCTTTCACTAAGCAACAATGAGTTTATGAATGTGTGTGCAGAGGCATCTGGAGCCAGGAGGAATTAATTCCAAAGAAAGCCAGACATAAATCAAAGAGTCTCTAAGTAGAAGGTAAAATGTTCTTTTTAATAACATGGATATTCACAACAGTAAATGAACAATCAACCATTTATCAGTTTATTTAAAATTACAATGTAAAATTGCAATGATATGGCGTTGGTGACCCTTTATCAGAGGAAGTGAAGATTTGTTTTGCTGATTATCTCATTGTTTTCTATACAAGATTTGTTATCACATTTTGTTCAGTTTATACACACACAGACCACTCCTTGTATATCTTTGTGTTAGTTAATCACATTTACCATCTTAAAGGTCTTGATATCTGCAAATTTATCACAGAAGAAATTAACAAGTAGATGTTTGGGTCCCGCCTCAGAAGGGATAAGTTTAAACTTGGTACTGGATTTCTCACTGGCTTTCAGTGGTGGTATGCTAAAAAAACAGAAACAGAGGGAAAATGTAAGTCAAAAACAGGCTTATGCAACATGCTTCAGTTTCTTCACTAATCATCTTCCAGCTGGAGTAAGAACTCATCACTTCAAAGTAAGATCACACATGGCTTGACTATCTGATAAGTACTTAAAGACTCAAATCCATACATTAAAGGCTGTCACAAATTCATTATGCAGTAACACAGATAAGCCCACAAAGGGGGACATAATAATATGTGAGATAAGATTTCATGCAGAACACAGGGTGTAAAACACATCACTGAATCATTGCAAAAGAATAACCAGAGACCTTGCAGAATGTTAATACCATCTCTGGAATTAGAATGGAGTATAGCACCAAGGAAACCTCAGTGTTTACAGAGCAGGAAATTCTGAATGGAAATGAAAATGTTTTACACAGAGTGTTTTGTAACTCCTGGAAACTTGTTAATGTTTTTCTCTTACTCTGAATATTGTCTTGTCTTGCCTGAGGATAAAATTGTGTGGGATAGACAACAGGAGGTTGGTAAATTCCCTCAGGAGAGCTTATAAATGATGGGATGAACCATTCTTAATTGCTCAAGTGCAAATGGCAATGTCAAGTTGCTGTTTTGTTTGTTTGTTTGTGTTTGTCTGTGTATTCAGCTAAAGAGCATGTTTTTATATCCCAGGTATTTTCCAGGAATAACTGCATTTGTGTGGATACATTGAAATTTTTATGCAATTTCTCGTCTGTACAAAATGAGGGATAGTCTGAAGATTTAATTTTTCTGTTTCAATTATGAAATACTGAAGGGAAAAGGGCAGAAAAAGTTACAAAATCACCAAAGCAGATAATAGGCAACTGGGATCTATAGTAAAAAAAGCTAGTCTTCTCAATCTCAATATCATCAAATAGTTTCTTGACTTTGTTTATTAATCTCCTAAGAAAATTATTTGGTAGAGTTCTGAAAGCAGAGCTTGAAAATTAGTGTGCCTGGAGCTCTCCTTTTGGAAAAAGCTACTTGTCATGGTTTAGTCTATTCTGCAAAAACTATCCTCCTCAAACTGTGATCTGCTGTGTCTGGAAAAGCTGAGCATGGAGCAGACCTGGCTTTGTGCTTTTCAGAGGTCCCACCCTTTGAGATCACAGCCTGTGTCTAAGCAGTATTAATTTTTGTTCTCAAAGCTCAGACACTGCTGTATCTGCTTTTTACATGTATTTCTATATATTTGATATAAATACAATTTGTTTACAATGCTGTGCACCCAGATTGGCACCTGCAGTCCTTTTAATAAAGTGAAAAAATATCCTGGTATGTTGTAATTTGGGTAAGTATGGACAGAAATAGTTGTGTATCTATTGTTGGCCTTTGATCACAACAAGAAGGTGCAACCTGTCTGGCCTATAGCAGGATAGACAGCCTCAGCAACATTTACAGCTTGGGTAAGCATGAATTTTTTTCTCTGGAAGTGAGTGGTCCTGCTAGATAGGCAGGAAAACAAGTTCTGTCCAATTAGGACAGCAATTATTTGACCTCCCAAACCATGGAGCCAAAGCCCAGCCTAGATGAAGAGCTGGTTCATCGCTGTGTGCTCATAACCCGTGCCTCCCAGCTGACAGCTAGAAGAAAATGATGTCTCATCCCACAGTTCAGTTCCAGCTCATCCATGCCCACATTCCTGTATGTTTGATGGCAGGAGACGTTTCTGGTACCCACTGTAGCTCCAGGATCCCTTGGAGCAGGTCACTGCCTTCCACCTGCAGCACACAGTCCTTCACCTCCTCGTTGATGGGATTGGTGAATGCCACCTCCACAACCACCTCTTTATTCACTTTTGCTTCACCAAGTACCTGTGCAAAGAAAATGCTTGTGAGGCCAGGTTCTGTGTTCTTTTCTAGCTGAGCCTTCCCAGGAGTCAGAGGAGGAGATATTATGAGAGGCTGTGATGAAGCATGGCAGAATTTTTGAATGTGAGCCGAGCATTTCTTTCAGGGAACAAATGCTCTCAAAGAACTCCCTTTCCCTTTTCTCTGCCACTGCAGTTACAACACAGGGAATTTACCTGTATGTCAATGGCAGGATTGTCCAGGGTGATGTTTCTTTTCACAAGCACTTGAATCCCATCTTTTACATGACATAAAGCTGTGACCTGGATTGTTTTGTCTGTAGTTAGCTGCTGCTGGTATTCAGGATATTTTATCTTAATGGGGAATTGTTTTTCTAGAAGGAAAAAAAAAAATTGGTACATGCTTCTATAAGCCCACAGAGCTTAATATCTAACATTAGCACTTTTTTTATGCTGTGACTAGGACTAGGAGGGCCTTCAGCCATCACTGCCAAAATTAATTTATGCAAATCTAACTTTATTAAAGCAAATCTAAGTTTGCTTTAGATATATAGTAATTTCTTTAATGTTGTCCCTTCTCCATTCACTATTACTGTATTGCCTGGCTTGTTTTGCCCCCTATTGCTCTGAAAGATGCAAAGCTGGAGTTTGAGGAGTTTGCCAGTGCCTCTCCAGAAGTTAAATTACATATTAAAGAAATGAATTATTATTTCTGCTTCTCGCTAATGCCTTGAAGCCTAAGATTAATACAAGCCAGCATCAGTTGTGATTCAATGATCTTTCACCTCATGTTGGAGATGCTGACACATCTCTTATCCCAGGCTCCTAATGGTAACATTTTCCAAAATGTGAAAAGCACTTGGGGATATGATAGTGTGAAGCATGCCTAGTTAATGTATGTGTAATGCAATATTTTTCTCAGCCTTTTCCACCCAGGGATTTAGGATTGCAGTTTGTTAAGAACTTTTTCCCCCAAGCTGAGCAGCCTCCAATGCCCTTCTACAGATAAAACCATTATGATTAAAAGGTATTTGAAAAATTACCTTCCTTTGGGGCCAGAGTTACAGATAGGGAGTCCTTCCAGATCTGATTAACTCGTCTTCTAGTATACAGAGTACTCCATGCAGTCATATTTACATTTACAGTCTTAGCATCAGACTGCAAATTTTCAAGAACCAGAAGTAGGTTGAGATCTTTGCCAACTTCTAAAGAGCCAGCCACCTTGAATTTTCCTGAGATGTCAGGCTTCTGTTCAACTTCCTCCTGTTTTGGTGCTGTAGGATCAAATTTATCCTCAAGTCCCAGCTTCTTACGGGCTTTTTTAAAAATCTCTCTTTCTTTTGCAGAGCCTGTCAGGGAGAACCATGAAAATTATTCTCAACATGCATCTCTTATTTTACATGGCTGCTAGAGAGAAGCTAGCCAGGACAGAGTGTCTGTGCTTAGAGATAAACAAGCTCTCTGTTTTCCACAGCCATACCTCATTTTCTGTATCTGCAGTCAGTAACGTTGCTGTCCTTCTAATAACATTTTTTTAAACACAAAGTCTTAAGTCTAAAATTTCTCTTTTTCCATTTCTATCCTTTTTTTATGGCTAGTCCATTTAGAAATGTGAATTCTTATTTGCTGGCACAGAGGGAGGCCCAAGTGCTGGGGAAGGCTGGTGGCACTGTGTGGTGGGCTGAGTCTGGCTGGCAGCCAGGCATCCACCCAGCCCCTCACTCCACTTTTCCATAGGAGGGGAGAAGGCTCGTGGAGTGAGCTAATGGCAGTTTAACAGGAGAAGCAGAAGCTGCTCATGAGCAAAGGAAAAAGAGACACATAACATGGGGATGATCACACCTGAAGGACTGAGAAGGTGCTGTGCTCTTTCACCTTTTGAAAGAGTTGCTTTTCCTGGGCCTAAGTGCTGATTCAGCTCAGGTTTCTGCAACAGGCCTTTTATCCTGCAGACAAATGCTTGGGCTGTAGCATAATTCTCACTAAGCAGAGGCAGACAGTGCATGTCAGCAATAGGCAGATGGAACGGTGAACACTTCATTTGGAGACACTTGGACCTGACTTATTTAAGTCCCACAAAGCAGTTCTGTATCAGAAAGGGCAAAGCAGTTTTGTTGTTTTTTTTTACTCAGTACCTTTTCTCCCCTTTTGTGTAGGAATTGAATAAATCAAGCATAAATTCTGCTCCTGCTTTATAAATGCACTAAGAGACTCCTAATGAAAATTTTTATACTTTTGGGCATGAAGCAGCTGTGATCAGAAGAACCAGAGGTTTTACTTACCTTCCTCATATTTATAATCCCTGGTGACATCTACACGAGCATCTCTACCCACTGCCTTTGTACTGATGGAGGCACCAATTTCTGTAGACTTAGAGTATATCAAAGTTTTCTTTCCAGTTGCAGAGTCATAATTCCAGTACATACAGTCTGCATTCACTTCTGCAAACACAAATGGGCCGTCGTAGTCCAGCTCTACTTCTCCTTCTTTGATGGCGTGCCGTGAGGCAGGACCACACTGATAAATTCCTACAGCATCAAGGAAAAGGAATTTAGGCATAATCTTTGACAGCAAACAGATTATTAGACAGATATTTATCACTGACTCCTGAATTGCCCTGTGCTGCTGTCCCATTCAAGCCCTCTCATCCACATAAACCCTCATACAAGGCCAGTCATCAATGAACTTGTGTTTATTCTGAAAGTACACTTGATTTATTTTATATTATCCCTTAATTTTCAATAGCATTTGATACCTAGATTGGAAATATAGGAATTGCTGTGGAAACTGGTCCTGGAATTGTAGTTTCTTTCTTGGCATCCACAGATGATCTGGAGCTTTCTAATGCAACCAATGAATTATTTTGTTCTGCAGCTATCTCTGAGCAGATTGACAAATTGCTTTTACAATGATTTCTCTTTTTCCTTCTCTCTAAAACTGACTGATTTTACACATTTTCAGCATTAATCCTGAAATAAAATTTGTGTACCTCCACTTTCCTCCTGGGGAGTTGCATCCAGAACTTGCCATCCACTGTAAGAGGGGCCCAAGTCGTTGCGTGTAAACCAGCTTTCATTCCAGACATGGAAATTCCTGTGTGAAGAATGAACTAAGTAAGCTACTAGTATGTATTTATGGATTCCTGTCCACCTCCTTTATTCAGCCATCTTAGTTGCATGGATTAAATGCCTTTATTTGCACAGTTCTTATCTGAGACACACCACTTCTACCCTGACCCTCACTACATAAACTAGAAAGTTGCATTGAAAATTGCATTGTGGAAAAAAATATACATGTTCAAGTGCAGAAAACAAATTTGTGAAATTATAAAAAATGCCTTGAGCCTACTTCTTCACCAAAATCTCCGTACACTTCCTTAGTTTTAGCTTTAGGTTTCCTTCTGGCACAGTGCTACAGTTCTACATGTCACATGTAGATAGAATGGGTCCAGAACAAGAAGGAGTAAACAACACAGAGACTGAGGGGCTACTTCTGCTCTTTGCTGAATGCAAGCTTGTTTGAACTGCATTTGATGCTTAATAGAGGCAGTAGTTAAATTATTTTGACTGCAAATGATGCCACTGCAAGAAAGTTGGTTCTGTTCAACTTTTACAGTTTAACGTGAACTGGTTTTGAAGAATAGTTTCAAACTAGGTTAAGTCACCACTGTTTGATACATCCAATGCAATATTGCAAATTTTCAGCCATCTGTGGCATCATAGCTATAATTTTGTGTGCCTTGGCTTCAATTAGCTGTTGTAATTAGTGTCACAATTCTTTGTTTAACTGAGAAAGAGTGAAAACATCAAGTCTTGTAGTATTATTCTGTAGTATTTTTTTATTGATCCTCTGTGTGTGTGTAGTAGTTTTTAAGGCAATTCTTAAGAAGATATAGCATTTGTCATTAGGATCTATGCTCTGTAGACATTAATAAGCTCTACTATTAAATATTGAGGCTTACCACACGCTGTCAGCTCCCCTCTCCAAATGATTTCCATCTGCATCATAAAACTCATCCACACGCAGATTTCCATCTGCATCATGGGCAGAGCTGAAGTTTGTAATTGTACGAGTGGGAATCCCCAGACATCTAAGCACTAAAGAGTGAAGAAAAAGCCACAGTCAGAAAACAATATTTCTGCAGGTTTCATTTAGCATAGTAATGTCTTCAAAGGCTTCCATATAGGAAGTAATATTAGTGCTTCTTTTAATAGAATCTGTGCAATGTCAGTCATGTGTCTGACATAAAACATACCTGTAGTCAGGACTGCTGCAAAAACCCAACACTGTCCATATTTGACAGGTTTGAATCCTGATTTCTTCCAGCTTTGCAGGATTTCACCACTTCCCGTCCAGCTGGTGGGATTTTTGCCACCCTCATACTTTCCACTCCAGTTTCCTAGCACCACCCCTTGGTCATCATTGGCGTTGACCTGAGAAGATATTCACTAAATTTATGATGAGGTAAATTAAGAGTTTACAGCCTGTCTGAAAGGAGCCTGGGAGTTACAGCAAATGCCATATTGAATTTGAGCCAACAGTGCTCTCTCATCAAAAAGGGAGAGCTCACAGCAGGCTGCACTGGGGAAAGTGTGACCAGGAGGTTGAGGGAGGTTGTTAACCCCCTTCAAGTATCCCTAGCAAGGCTGTGCCAGGAGTCCTGTCTCTAGTTTTGGGTCTCTCAGTTCAAGGGGATGTTGAGACACTGAAGAGGGGCCAGGAGGGAGGACTGCAGGATGGTCAGGGTCCTGCAGCACACAATCTAAAGGGAGAAGTGGAGGGCACTGTCCTAGTTCTGTCTGGTTAAGGAGGGTGGGGGGAATGTAAAACCAGCTTACAACCATTTTTGAATGTGTGTTCTAATTAACCTTTCTCTTTTATATATCAAGAGGCAACAGCAGAAAGCTGTAGCTTGGGAAAATCATATTTGACATAAGAGACAAATTCCACATGAGGAGGGTTGGGCTGCTCTGGACTGGTCACCCACAGAGGGCACAAACCGTCCTTCCTTGGAGAGTTTCAAAGCAGCCTGGCAAATCCATGGCTGAGTGATCTAGTACCCAGTAGCTCCACTTCAAATGGGTGGCTGGACTAAAGACCTCCAAGGAGCTGGTCCCTCAACCACCCCAATCTTATATTTTCAGTGTGACTACTGGATATCAAAGTGACAAGTATCAAAAGTATCCCAGAGGAGATAAACCTGGCAGGCTGAGAGCAGATGACCACGTAGGCCCATACTTCACCATACAGACAGAGGCCCAAAATTCTCTATGAAGTGGCCTCATATTTACTTTCCATATTTTACTTTTTTTTTTTTTTTTACTTTTAAAGGACACTTAGTAGTTGAGTTTGCACTTTGTGAAGCTGTTGCTTACCATGGCACTGAGAACACGGCCCAGGTACCTGGGGTCATGTCTGTGAGACACATCAGTGATGGGATCCTGACGGTAGTACAGGCTTCGATCCATTATGGCCAGGCAAATATTGAGGATGTCTCCTTGAAACTGTGGTACAGAAAGAAATCAATGTTTTGAAAACACAGATTACTAAAAATCAGGATGCAGACAGCCACATTAATGTTGAATGGGGTTTTTAAATCGCTGATTGAAGCGCTGCAGAGCTCAGCCAGGCATTACCATGTAAAAAAAGTTTGTTGTTGCCACAACAAACTCTGAAAATCAGAACTCACAGAGCTTTCAAAAATTTGGAATCTGTGGACTTGAGGCCTCTCAGCATTGCTACGGTACTTTATTAAAGTTAAGGCTACGTAGTCTTAGTAAAGATATTAATGTTTGTGCTGGCTGCTCTTCCAAGGCAGAACAGGGAATAGTAAATTACAAATCCTCATATTGATCAGTGAAACAGGGCTTGGCAAAAGTGCTGATTGCAACAGCAGAGTCCTGCTCTTCAGAGATGTATGCAATGAACTGGAAAAAGCAAATGACCCAGTTCATGCAAAAACAATGTCTGGTGTTTCAGTGCTACACTTACCTGGCCAAAGTTCCATCCAAAGCTGCTGATATGATTTTTATTGCCTGCAAAAATGATGCCAAACTCTTCTAGCACATATTCCTCACACTCAGCCGTGTTAGGCATGAACACATCATCACCTGAAAAACCAAACCAGAGAGATGTACAAATACAACAGGCAAAATAAAACAAAACCTCAGGAGTCTTGTTCTATAAGGCAAGAGCTCTCTTGGTCTATAAGGGTGCTTGCAGATATCCACCCTTTGCTGTTCTTGGCGCTATAAACAGATTGTGAAACTCGGGATTTGCAATTAGAGAAAGGGGTGGGAGGTGTCTGAGTGAAGATGGAGGTGTGACACTGCCAAATCTGTGAGAAAATGGTAAATATGACTCTTTTCTTGGTTCTACAGAGGCTAGACACTCTTCTAAACTTGTGCAGAAATAGGGAATCTTTGTCAAAAGCAGAACCTTATCTTTTAGAGCAATGAGCTCTCTAGTATGTACATGCTACAGGGCTGATTCTATGTACCAGAAGGTCCTGAGAAACTGTTAGACACCTTTTTTTGGTCACTGATTCATTATGTTGTCAATTTTCAGCTGCTGTATTAAAAGTATAGATCAAAATGGGGAAGCTGCAAATATTAATGAAGGTAAAAGCTACTTAGGCCTTTAGAGGAAATTCGACAGATTCATACCTGAAGACCAAGGGTTAAAAAGCAAAACGAAAGTGCCAAGACTTTGTGGAGAGGAGCTGCCACTTTGAACACTCAGCCTGTAACGTCCAATGACAGCATTGTGTGGGCTGGAAATGGAGATGCTCACAGAGCTGGAGCTGCTGGACTGCAGAACTGCACCCCAGCCCTCCTTGCTCACTGTGCTGGAGATATCAAACGTGGCCAGGGTCTTGGTTGTCTTTGAGGGTTTTGGACCTTTCAAGAGAAACAAATAACATTTTTTTTTTCCATGCCATGCTGAAATAGAGATTTAGTGATCAATGAACTCAGCAGGGATGTAACCCTCCCAACCCTCCCCTCAGGTGAATTTGTGCCAAATATTGGCAACTGAAGGAAGCTGTGGCTGCTGGCTGGGGTAGCAGCAATACAACAAACACCTCACACGGTTCCCTGGCCGTGGGAATGAGCACGTTGGCTCTGAGGTTTTCTCTTGCTGCTCTGTAGTGCAGATTGGACCAGAAGGATGTCCTGAGGCAGCATTACTGTCCCTGTGCAAGAAGCCGGGGGCCATACCTGTTTCTGCAATGAATATTAAGTTTTGCTCGGGCCGTTCTGCTCCATTGAAGGTGATAGTGAAGGCCTGTCCTCTCCTCACAATCAGTTCTTCACTAGAAAATTTACTTGTGTGGTGTTCTCTTGCATTTTCTTTCAGATGCCAGTCGGTACTCGGCTGCGTTGCAGCTATGAAAAAAAGAGATGAGCAAAAAAGCTTGAGGGTACATCCAAAGAGGAAGGAGCACAAACACACTCTGAAGAATTGCTTATTACTTTCTACAGGTAACTGGTACCCATGTGAGGCTTCTGCCAAAATTAGAAATAATTTTTATGTGAGCACTTTTTCGAGAGGCTCCATCTTGCATAGGCTGTTAGAGGTTATCTGCATAATTAAATATAGAAGCAGTAGTATACAGGGTACTAAAGATATACCCTGTACTAAATTAAAATCAGAAAGGCATGTAAGAGGAGAGAAACCTGAGAAAATTGAATATTTATGAGTTACTTAGATAAAAATCTGTCTGAACTCTATTAATTCTCCCATTCTGAGATGGTGTCACCCTAAGAGAGGCACAGCCTTGCTGCCTCTGAATGAGAAATAAAGAAACCTGACAGAGCTGACAAACCCTGTGAATTTTAAGCCATGACGTGGTCTCTAGCCCCATTATGTGTCACACAGCTGCCACTGCTGGAAGCACCGAACAGGAACGTGCTGATGGACACTGGGATGTTGTTTGGCATGGCAGAACTGGAGAGAGAGCACTCCTAAAATATGCTTTGGAATGCTCTTGCACGAGAACTGTGGCTTCAGTCAGAGGCCAGAGAATAAAGATCCAAGATTGGTTTGGATCTGCCAACATCAGAGACTGTGGAGGGATTTCTAGTAGGAGATGGCTTGGTGGTTTAAATGAAATGCAGAAGTACAGATGAAAAAGATTTTTTCTTCCCCTGTGAAGAGGAGATAGGAAAGAGTAAGAGTGTGGTGCTTAGGAGTGGAAAATTGTTACCCTGTTCCATTACTGAGTAAAAAAAAATCATCCTATGTTCAAACAGATTTCTTAATGTAAAGATTTTTTTACAGTGTGATCTTAAATTTATCAAGTTCAGAAAAGCCTTGAAAGAACTACACTGGTAGTTTTAGCAATGCAGTCACTGTCCAAATGTAGAGGAACATGGGTTTTTTACAGGATTGAGGTGAGAAGCATGGATGATTCTTGAAGAACATATCTACTATTAAATAAAATCCTCAGAAACTTAGCAGTGGAGCACATTATTGTCGAACGAGCTGAGGGCTCAGAGAGTTTTGCCTTTAGAAAGGCAGGAGTTGAAAAATCAACATGAAACACTTTATAATAAATATTAAACTGGTCTGTTTGCATATCTATGAATATTAGCATGTGAGCAAAAAAACCCACCACAGCAACAAAGAAACTGCCAAAAATCCCCCAATCCCCCAATTTTTGTATCCTCTCTGCCTCAGCTTCAGGTTTCAGCCTTCTCTGCTCAGTGCAACCTTCCTCAGCCTTTGTAGTGGTACATTCCCAAAGTTCTGCTTTGCTTCTTTCTCTTATGTCAGATCTGTCAGTCTGTCATTTGCACTTTTCTGAAAACTCCAAATCACTGCAGGTTTTCCCTTCCTATTTGCAAAATATAACATTTTTATGTCAGTTAAATACCTGTGCTGCCAAACCTCATTCTGACAAGCTTGCTTTTCCCATGCACACAATAAATGAAAAAATGCAATTCCTGTGAAAATCCTTCTCCTGACTTTCAGTGGAAGAATTTCCTCTACTTTTTTTTTTTTTCTTGGATCAAAACTCCTTAGAGAAGCAGTGACCTCTCAGTGTCCATGGCAGAGCTGAACATGAAGTATGGATGTAAGAAGATAACAAAGAGCATCACAGGATGGGCTTTCCCCTTGCTCACCTTGGCCCATATCTGATCAATGTGTCCTCTGGAAGGCCTCCTGTACTTCTGCTGGCTCAAGGAATGACTTCCACTGGTGCCTTTCACTCCTTTAAACTCTGTTTGCAATAGTTCCTCTGGGGGTGGAGCTCGAGTAGCTGTCCTTGCCCCCAGCCTTGATCTGACCAGTGGGGCTTGAGGAATTCATTTTTCATTCTTTTTTTTTCCTTTCTCACTTCTCATGTCCTCATCTTGTTTCCTCGTAACCTAACATCTGAAGCTTGTAAAATATTTATTCCTAACAGTCTGGCCACTTAAGAGTTTCTTAATGTATTTAAAATTATAAGAACTTCAGCAATTAGCTGCTTTTCTTTCTGTTGTAGGGCTAAAGTTCTAGGAATGGCATAACTCCTTCTTGCAAAACACTTTTTAAAATCTAAAATACTCAATGAGCAATATTTATAGGGACTTTTTCTTTAAATGAACTCCCTAAATCTGTTGTTGTGGAGCTACTTTTTCCCCCTCCCTGCATTGTAGTAATTGCAGAACAATGACCAAGCTACTGTCTCTGCCCCAGGTCCAATCAGGGCCAAATTTAAAGAACCAATTTTTTATTTACCACATAATTTCTATTTAACCCTATTCAATAGACAAGTGCTCCATGTCATATTTACATGACACACTACAGTGACAACAGGTAAGTATATTTGTGACTTGTGATAAAATATCGATCATTGCTTTCAGCTGGTGCTGTACTATTTTTTCAAAAGACATCTCTGACCATGCTGCTGGCAAAGCCAATTTATGCCCAAAAATCTTCCATTTACCTTCAAGGAGAGTGAATTTTGCTTTTGCTTTGCAGGTGGCTCCACTTTGTGTTAGGAAAGAGATAGACTAATTCTGATACTTTTATGAAAATACCTGTAAAATTTGATGAACTCAGTGCACATCTTACAGATGCCTCTCAGTGACACCCATCATGCTGGACTGGCACAGCTGTATATGTTCCCAAATTCATCATTTTAGTTGGCTGGGCTCAGTATTCAGGAGCCAAATTGTTCTGTTTTCTGGTTTGGATCATGTTTGTAACATCTAGAATTGGAACCTGCTCAACCCATTTAATATACAGACATGTTTTATTCATGTTTCTTATAGATGGTGTTGTTAGAAGAAACAGTTTTTAACTGGCTATAATTCAGACTGCTACCTTGACTGTCTGTTCATTAATTATATTAATCTTAACAGGGACCACGGTTTTATAACTTGCAAAGCCCAACTGTGATTTTAAAGTGATAAGACTAATCCTTAAATTTAAAATGTTGTAGAATTTGATTAGAGTTTTTTGATGTTAAGACATACTCTCCCATCCATACTTTTAAATACTGTTAAATGTCACGCAATTTTCAGAATAAATTTAAGTTTTCAGCCTATCCTTGGATACACAGCAAACCATTTTTCTTTCATAGGAAGGTTAGTTGCTGTTGAAAGAGAAAGAGCAGCAGTCCGTTTATGCTGGCAGACAGTGTGTCAGGAAGAACAAGTTGTGGCTGTTGTGTCAGCTTCTGGTGTTTATTCCCAGCTCTGCCTGAGTTGCCTTGCGGGCCTCTGGTGTGCTTTGTTTGTAAAACAGATGAATGATACATACTGGACCTTTGGATTAAAGATTATGGGCAAAGGTTGAGAATGAGGGCTAAATTAATGAGAAATATTAACACTAGTCAGAACATGCAGTCAGCCAAGCACAATGCATCTGAGCCAGGCAGCCTCTTTGCCAAGCAGTGTTTGCAGGGCTTGGATGGGGGCTGTAAATGTAGGCACTGCACAGGCAGGAGCTTGAAACTCTGTGGACAGCAAGAGAAGATGCTTGGACCTCAGAAAACTGAAGCTATGAACCACGTTAGTGTATTGTTTAATGTACCCAGAGGAAAGTATATCAGAATCATCTTTTGCACATTGGTCCAGTCATATAATTCATAACATCCTTTTCCAGTAATACCCAGGTCTTTTCCCTCACCTCAGTAACTGTTAAAGCAATGAATATATAGGACTAAGAGTTTCAGCACTGAACAGCGAAGGACATCTTTGTTAACAGGCAAATTCCCCTCAGTAAACTCCTTTCCCTTCTTCTTTCCAATGTTTTCTTTCACACCAAATCTATGTGAATCCTCAGTGATACTTGAATTTTATGAAATGTCACCTATTGTCCTTTTGTTCAGGATGGGAAATCAGTACCTATAATTGTCTATCTGCTCCTATCTTCTCTCTGAGCACAGCTCTTTTTTAACATATCCCTAGAGCACCATGCTGCAACCACATGGCCATGACTCACTGGGACCGCCTCAGTGGACTCGATGATCTTACAGGTCTTTCTCAACCTAAATTATTCTGATTCTGTGATTCAGTATCCTGAGAAGTCTGGGCTATCCTATCTCTTATCACATCCTGGTTTTGAATAATTAAGCAAGATATTCCACCAGCAACCCCCACTCCTGCTAGCCTAGATACAGGAATTCAAGTGGTTTTCTACAGCTATGCTTTTTTTGTGACCCACACTAGGGAAAGACTTGGGACTCTGGTGTGGACTAACTGACAGCAGCGCTTTTCAGGACTAGAACCACCTGACAGACAATGGTCAGGCCCATGTGGAAAAATATTTGGCCAAGATCTCTTCTGAGCCTTACATATCGTCCATGACACTTCTCATTTTCTATCTTATCTTCCACTCACATGCCTTAATAGCAAGGGCCATTTGGAATGGAAGCCTGAAGCCTTCCTGACTGTTCCTGGAGTTTGCCAACATCCTTTCTTCCTTTGAAGACAGCAGAAGTTGGCACAACCCCTTTCCATGCTGTCTGTGTAAGAAGGGTGTCCTGTTAGCTGGGCTCAGATCTCCTCTTGAGATCTCAGCTCATTCCAGGTGAGATGGCTTGTTCAGCAGGGAGCCTGACAGTGACATAATAGTGACATGCACTGATATGTGACCTTCAAAAATTCCCAAGGGACCAGGACACAGGAATAAGCCAAACTGGCAGTGCACAGACTGGGCTGAACCTCTGCTGGCCTCTTCTGTCAGCTCCCACATCATCACACAGCACCTATTATGTACAACCCATGATATTTAAATATATTTCCCTACCTCTCCCACTTATGCACGTATGTCTTCCATTGGAATGGAATAAAGGCATTATTTGGCGGTTTTAACTTCCAGCTACTGCTGCACACTCATCACCCAGGAACAGCCCAGTGCAGGCTCCATCCCTGCCCTGCTCTGCTCCTCTCTGAGGATGCAGCGTGCTGCCCATTCTGCGGGCAGGCGCTCCCAGTGCTAATGCACAAACAGGATGCTTGCAGGTGTAACTCACGCCTTAATTGTAATGACACTGAAGCTTAAAAGTGACAGAAAGAAGCTGAGATAATTATTTTCAGTGTGAGACTACGAAACAAGTTGTTTAATCCTTAGTAGCAGTAGTGGTGCTGCAGACTATCAAAACCCTTTAAAAATCAGGCAAGCTTATAGGAACCTTTTAGGTGTTTTCCCCTTTTCTTTATGCAATACCTTCTGGATTCTGCTAAATCAGGTCCATTAGAGACTGGACCACAAATGCATATTTTCTGTGAAAAAAGGTGTGTCTCTCTGCAGGATGTGTGTCAGGGGATGGGAGGAGTAGGGAGACAGGAAGAGAAAGAGTGAAAACAGCTCAGTGCACACACACCTGCACACAAACCCTCAGTTTTTTACATAAAAAATTGTCCATTATAACATGAGGAGCATCTTTGTGCAGTTCTGACACCTCCAGCTGAACCTGGGCTTGTGTATTTCTTGGATCCTGGGTATTTCACAAGCAAGTGCTGATCATGATCAGCAAATACCTGTTTGTTTGTTAAATGCTGCATTAAATGCTTCTTGAGTTTCATGCAATAAGAAAATTGTCGTTGAGAAGGATAGACTGCTGTCTGAAATTTCAAGAGGAAGTTTTGAGAGAGAGCCCTGCTAAAATGTTCTAAGTTATTGGCAAATAATTGCTTAAAAGGAAGTGTTACAATGCAGAAACAATTGGTTTGTGGGTTTTTCCCCCATTGCTGAAGGTTTTAACTGTCCACCTTACTGTATAGTTCTTTTGTTAAAAAGAAGGATTTTTCTACTCAGCCCAATATTTCAGCGTCACCTATTAAATTGTATTTTGCCATTTATTTAAGCTCTGCTCAGAGGAGGAGATTTATGAAGGAATCTACAGCCCTATGCTGAGTGCATGGACCCAATTCCCTCCTAGCCTCAGTTCTGCTCTTAAACAAGTAAACATATAGATGGTATCACACTTAGCAGCTGCACTGAGATAGTCATTAATTAACCACCATCAGGCCAGGCAAACAGCAGATGCTGTGAGGGATGCTGGCAAAAGGTCAAAACAATAACAGGAATTATTTCAAATAATAGATATATGGACAAATACTTGTGTTCTAAGAGTTTGTGCAATCACTTCTCCTAGAACTGTGAGAACAGAGTAACTGTGCCTCTCTTAAACTGCACGAGGGGAAAACAATGCATGTAATTTCTGCACTTGAGCCCCTGATCTGTGGATGGCTGGTTTTTATTAATTTCCTGAGCTTTTCAAGCCTAAGTCACATAAAGCCAGCACAGCATGTGCTCTGCCTCCTAGGATTGCTAAAGGAGCATCATCTTAAACTCAGGACTCCTTTTATGTATTCATGAAGGGGACCTAGAAGAAAGTTGGGAACAAACTTTTAGCAGATCCTGTTGCAATATGACATGGGCTCATGGTTTTAAACTGAAGGACTCAATTTAGATTAGAGAAAGGTTTTTACCACAGAGGGTGGCAAGGCACTGGTACAGGTTACCAAAGGGGTGGTAGATGCCCCATTCCTGGAAAAATGCAAGGTCAGGGTGGATGGGGCTCTGAGCAACCTGATCTGGTTGCAGATGTCCCTGCTCATGGAGGGGAGCTGGAGCAGATGGCATTTAAATATCCCTTCCAACTCACACTATTCTGTGGCTCCCTACATTTCTACAGAGGTGCCAGCAAGTCAGGCCTAAGTGAGTACATGGCCAGTCTTACTAAAAGGGGTTGATTTAATTTCCTTCTCCCTAAGACTTCACTGCTGGACTTCTGCTTGCTTTGTTTGCATTTTAAAGTGCCTTTGCCTTTCACACTAATTTTAAAAAATAGTTAAAATGGCATTACTGGCTCTGGATCTGCAGGAAGAAATTTAGTCTGTAGTGTATCCTTTGCATAAGAATTTCCATTAACACAAGATTCATTTATATGCAACCTAATCTTTGATTCATTAAATTTAATGCTAAAATAAAGTTTGCACTTTGCCATGACTTCTTCTGCTCTATTTGCAATTTTATAATATTTTAAAATTTAACTTCAGTATAGCCATGGATGGATTATCTTCTTGTGCTTGTTTGTGTCTTTTGCAAAATTCAGGAAAGAAAAACACTGAAACAACATATGCATAATTCTCAAAATGTTTTGTACTTCAAAAGTTCAGAGCCCTTCAGAAAACAACCCCACAGAGAAAGCTAACACATGGTACATTATTCACTTTCCCATTCCATATGAACAAAGAGACTTTTTTTTTTAAACTTACCAGCCATGCTCCTTTGCTCCTCTTTGCCTTGGACTTTGTATTGCTGTGAGCAACTGCAGACCTATATGATAAGACTTCAAGCTCTGGCTGTGTTGCAGCATTTATAGGGAAAACTTTAGGCCTGTCCTTATGTTCAAACCAATTATAATTCACATTAGGTGAGTGAGGCAGGTAAGTCATACCAGTGGTCATGTAAACTTCCTAGTAACCCTATATTAGCTCATGGGTTATAAGACATTGGACTTGTGCAATTCAGGCCATTTATCCAGAAGCTTGATGAGATGCTTAGAAAAGCAGAGCATTTAATTGCATACCTGGAATCCAGAATTTCACATGCAATGATGCATGACTCGGCAAGGGATGTTTTTTGAGTCAGTATAAATTAATATCTCTTCCCAGTATGATCCAAAGTTGAGTATTCATGCAATAAAAGTATACATTCATAATCAAATTCATTTGGTCCCCTCCCTATGAGTGTACTCATAAGTCTGGAAAAAAAACCCCAGAACTTTTCATTTGCCTCATTGGTCCCTTTTTGGGGATCACCACAGTAATGCTTTTGTGTCAGCCCCTCCTTAGAGTCTCTGTGAATTATACTAATGGTATGAATGCTGTAAATGTAGTGTAAGCTAGTAGTAACTTGACAAACCACTGAGCATGGAATAGCTTTGATGAGTGGATCCTGAGCAGTAACTCTCCCTGCATGGAGGGAAACTTCATCCCCATAAAATAAAACACTCATTTTGGAGCAAGTACAAATTATGACTTCAATTTGTGTTTCAATGGTCGTTACTCATCTAGTTTCTGACTCTGGAGAGAGAACAATAAAAGTTAAAATATCTTCATTGGCACATACAGGAAATTCTATAGGTACAAAGAAAATGGATTTGTCAGAATGGCCTCATAACATTTCTTTTTGTTTCAGGCTAATTCCTTCATTTTCCATATCAGTGCTAGCAAATTGATCACAGATTTCTCTTTCTCTCTTCTGCTCTCCACACACAGGAACTTCTGTTTCCTTACACTTACACAGACTTGAACAAGGTATTTTGTCTCTTCATTATTACTTCATCTCACTTATCTACAATGACGAGAAGAGACTGAAGCAATCTCAGGAATGTTAGTGCTTACCTTGAAGAACTTGAAGGGTGGAAATTTCATAAGATCAGAAAGGGGCAAGCACAGTATCTATGTATAAAATGGGGCAAGAGGCATGAAAAAGAGCTGAGAAATTACAGTTGACATCAACTAGTTTGAGTCAAATTCCTGGAAAACACTGAAAGAGATGAACTTCTTAGCATCTAGATGAATAACAGCCAGCTAAGACATGCCAAGAAGTCAGCTGAGCCCATCAGAGGAGAAGAAAGAAGTGTCATCTATCACCACATGCTGACTTGGATTTGCAACAAAATCCCACAGGGTATTTTCATAAGTACACTTTGGAAACACTGATTACACAAGATTTATATTAGTTAACTGCATAACTTGTTGTTAAAAAAACAAATGCTGCATTGCTTCAGTGGATCACCATCAAACTGGAAGGGCACAGTGGCTGAAGTGCCATTAAAAGCTGCCTTGGAGCATTGACATTTTAAATATGCTCTTTTCTGTTGTTAATGTTGTTCAGCTGAAGCATTATGCTAGCCCAGGGCTAATCTCAGCTCGATAATGTCAAGACTACAGAGAATGGAGAGCTTAAAAAAATAGAAGGATCAAGCTGAATCAGTGTAAAACAGAGAGAACTGCAGAGATATTATGATTTTTGAAAAAGATGAGCAGTGGTTATAGAAAGAGGAGGCCAGCTGAGGAATAATGGTCTTAAAAAGTTCCGTCTTTGACTAAAGACCCTGAAGTGAAACAAAAACGTTGGCAGTGAAGAAGAGTGTTTGGCTAGACCCTCTGGGTAGGTTGTCAAAACGTTAATTTTTTTTTCCCCATGGAGATTAAGAACGGCCTGAATGCATATTTGTCAGGGATAACACACGTGTGTGGCTGAGCTGCCCTTGGGGCATCGATTTTGGTGTCAAAGCTGTGACAGTGACACTTTCCCCCCATTGCTCATTGCAGGCTCCTGATGCTGAGCTGCATGGGCAGGGAGCACCTCAGCAGGGCAGGGGAGCCTCCTGCACCCAGGGCTGCACCCAGGGCTGCTGCAGCCCCCTCTGCCCTGGTCCTGCTCTTTGCTGTGGCTCTTGCCCACAGTGGATGCATTTCACCTTGTGTCCTCTGGTGAAGGGTCACCCATTTCCCAACTCCTGTGACACACAAGCCTGCAGACTCTGTGTCACATTCATCTCAAGAACTGCTCAGCTCAAAGGAGTGATAAAATATTTTATAGAAAGAGGGAGGTTAGCATTGTGTCTGTCCAATGTTGCACCTTCCAGTTCAAGCCAGATCACAAGCCCCACAGCAATCTAATAGATAATTCTTCACTAGATAATTCTTTCTCCATTATTTTGTGAAGGAAAAGTCTGTCCCACCTTCAGTCATTTAGTCACTTGTTCCCAAAAGATGGAAGTACAGAACTGACCTGAAAATAGCCACTTTTTTTTTTTTTGTGTGTGTGTGCAGAGAAAAGCTTTTTAGAATTCCTTTTTAGAATCCATTAGAGTTCATTGGTTTTTCATACCTTAGAGCAATGTGTTTCACATGCTAATTATGAGTTGTGTAAATAATGTTCTAAACATTCCCTTTCTTCATTTAAGACCCACTGGTTTTCACATTGTCAGGATTAAAAGGTACCCAAGGCTTTGCTTTACTTTATTGTTCAGTGCTTTGTATTTCTCTATAATATCACATCTTATGTTATTATATTCCTCCAAATTACATAATATCAGACTTCCCAGTCTCTTGCTGATACCACAGTTTGAAGATGTTGTGCATTTCTGAAACTCATTCAGTTTTTTCTGTATGCTTTTGTGATATTAATGAAACAGAACTGAAACATCATCCTGTAGGGAAAATACACTAATAAGTCAATTGGTGACAATGATTTTTAGTATTTCCTGATCTATTTTCTATTAATGCCATTTTTGTTTGTTAGTTCAGCACTTGCTCAGCTTAGCCCTCAAGCCGGTGTTTGTTCATCCTGTACAAAGGAAATATGTCATAAGAGGATATAAAATAACAAGCCTGGACAAGATGTTTAGCTGTGTGGATGGGTAAAATGGGTGTATTGGAAATGGTGTGAAGAGAGGCTGCACAAGAAGCTGATGTGTGAATTCATAATGTTAAAGGAGACAATTGGAGTGTATCAAATGAACCGGCACAGGGTTTGTAAATAGGGTGCTCAGGGAGCTGGTAACCACAAGGAAAATGCTGCAATAGCTGGAAAGGCAAAGGAAACAATTGTTTGAGATGGAAGAAAATATTGTCATTAGAGATAAGCCAAACAATTGTGAAAGATTAAGGAACAGAATTAAGGAGATCAGGAATTGGGATGGAGCACAGCCAGAAGTGGAGAGGGAGATGAAAAGCCGATGCATTTGAGATGACAGAGAAATAGAGAAATTAAAGATAGAAAGTTAGGCTATAGGGAAGCAGAAATCCAGGCATTCTGGTATCTTACTCATGGAAGAGTAAGATATTCCCCCACAAGAAGAGAAAATGAAAATAATGAAGGAAACTAAAGGTGACTTAAATATAGAGAAAACTGAACTAGAATGATGGTTTGGTATTTATTGGAGTGGAAGAAGAGTAAAACTGAGGAAGAGGAGAATGAAGTCAGAGGAAATGTCGTGAGAAGGAGGTATTGGGGGAATGCCTAGCCTGGGGGTGGTGGGGGGGATATGAGAGAAAAGGATCTGGCATAAAGGCAATGGAAGCTTTAAGAGAATCAAGGACCAAATCAAGGAAGAAAAGGGAAGGGATAGTGAGTATCAGCATATACATAAACACTGTATTTCAATGACTTCACTGAAATTCAAGCTGCTCTCTAAAATAGTTAGAAACCTTGTGTAAGAAATAAAAACATGCCCACAGCTTTTCCATGTTTTCAGTTGTGTCTGCTGGTGTAATAAGTGACTGCTCCATCCTTCAGATCTTGTTTGTTGTGTGACCTTGGACAGAGCAACAGCACTGCTGGAGCAGCTGTGGAATTTTGGCAACGCTGAATCTGTGCTGAGAATTTAAAGCAAGACTTCACCTGGGACCAAGTGCTTGCATCTCTGTCAGCAGAGCCTTTGAGTCAAGGCTAGGCATCCTCTCTTTGAGCAGGAAATCAGGTAGCACTACACACTGTGCCTGTGCATAACTAGGAAGTTTTAGGAAATGTTCCACAATTGCCCAGCTCCCTTGGCAGTGGAATGGTGAGACTCTAACAGTCTGCAAAGCAGGAAGCTGCCAAGGACAGAGGCTGCTGGGGAGTCAGCAAGATGCCATCGGGGTTTTTTTGTCAGAGCATTGGAAAATCCCAACGGTTGTTCCTGCTGCCAAGCAGGGCACACCCTGCCAGGCGGGCAGCTGCCGTGGCATAGGGAACACCTCTCCCAGAAGCAGTGGTCACCATCCACAGCTCTGTCACACCTGTGGTCCCTTTTCTCCTGGACACTTCCTGCAGCTCTATTGTGCATCTCCATCCCTCTCCTTGTTCTGCCTTCTTGCAGCAGGGGCAATCAGACAGGCACTTGCAGATTTAGAAGGGCTGTAATGAGATAGTTAGGAGGTCAAAGTGTAGTTCCATAGTGGATAATTGTGCCTAATGCTGACTCTGAAAGAGGATTCTTTGCAATATATGAGTGCCAAGAAACAGGTCTTACCCACAGCATACTGGGCTATGAACACTGTGTCATGGTTTGGGGGAGGTTTTCTCCCCAGTCACTGGCATAGAATTAACCTGAACTACCCAAACCTGTTCTGCAGAACCCAGCACTGTACACTGGAGCTGCCTCTGCAGCTCATCTTTACTCACAGCCACACAACTTTGCTCAGTTTCAAATCAGACTGAAGACATTTCGGGCCACCAGTGACCTGGCATCTTACTTAGCCATGAGCACACCCTGTGCTTGCTTTGAGCTCCTCCAGGAAGAAATCATTTGGTCAGTGTGGAATGCATGACTATGGCTAAATTAGAGTATAATCCATCCAGGTCCCACACTGGACTCAATCTGTTAGTCTGGAGTAAAAGTGAAAAAGATTTGGGGAGAGATTGCAAACATGACAATCAAACAAAGGCACTTCCTGAGGATTATTTCCAAGGCAAGAGATCAGACTATATTTTTGTTTTAGAGAGTTAAGTGAGTCTTATTGCCTTGTTTGTTTCTCTTGGGCAAATGAAACTTCTCTAACATGAAGATGGGTGTTTCCCATTGTAAGAGAATGGTGGCAGCTCTCTTAGAACCATGAGACAGGTTAACAGCAGAAATTTACTATTTTGGACAGGATTTACTTTTGAAAGTCTGAAGTCACTTGTAACTGTGAAAGAGGGGAAGGGGCATAGGTAGGTCACATGTTATGGCTTTGATACTATCCATTTTGTGTCCCTGAAAACATAATTTTATAGCAAGAATATCCATAACACTATCAGTCTACCTTGAACACTTATTTTTTAACATTTTTTCCCCCCTAAAACTTAATATCTGTAGTAAGTAGAATTCATTTTTTACAGCTGGGCAAACTGGCAAGATTTGGCACTGTGAGTGTGTCTTAGTCCCGTCCCACTAAATCACTGTCAGACCTTTTGTCCTATAAAATATTTCCCTTTGGATTTTCTTTTAGCAAATAACTTTGTAAAAGAAACTGCAGTAGTTTACCCTTTGTATTTAGTAGTATAACCATTGGCATGACACAGTGGCTACACAGAGAAAGAACCAGTCACTGGTACCAGATACCTCACCATTTTTAAACTGCTGCTGTTGGGAATAACAATGATAACATTGACTATTGCAATTGCTTCTGGCCTTTTTCTTTCCATTCAATGTAAAATACTTTCTGAGAAGCCTTGAAATCTTCAGGGCTTTAAGCCTTCATTTGTTGTTCTATATTTGAAATTGGGTTTCTAAGCCTCACACATGCAGGGCGACAGAAATACTCATTTTCCTGGCTCTCTCTCTGTTCAGGTTGCTCACATTACTACAGCAGTGCATGTGTCACTGTACACAAATGTTCAGGACATTTCCTGTAATTTCATACTCAGGGCTAGTTTTGAGAAACCAACTTGTTTCAACAGTTATTTCTTCTTTGTAAACTGTGAAATAAGAAGTTATTGGTGTAACAGCAGAAATTGTAAGTGTGCAAAGTCCCTTCTTTGGGCAAAAGGGGAAAAACGTATTGCCTCAAAAACACAAACCATTTCAAGCCTGCCATGTCCCCACTTCCCTAAATTGTTCTCTCTCCTTTGACATTCTGTTGTAAGCACACACTTTTATGTTTTCCTGACATTTTTAAACAATCCGCTGTGAGCAGGTACTGATGTAAAATGAACATAGCAAAGCTAAATGTGGGACTGTACAGAAGGGGAAAGTGATTTTATTTTAAACAAAACTGATTTCAGTCAGTCACACTTATTCTCCTGCAGATTTCATTCAGTCAATCTTTCACACTTGTTTCTCATACCTGCATTTAACAAGGATTAGGATGTGTATGTCTGGCTAGTCCAACCAGGATTACTTGTGGTGCAACTGAGGACAAAGGAGGCCAGTTTGGGAGTCATCAGGTTTCCTGGGTTCTTTTTGCTGGGTGACCACATGCTGACTTTGGATTTGCCTTTTGCACCCTTCAGACACCTAGGTCTGTGAGTCATTGAGCAATGTTACTGATTGTCTGCCTATCCTTCTGTCTCCTGCTCTGTCAAAAGTCTGTCTTTATTTCTAAACAAAGGAAGTAGTGTCCCACACAGGTGACAAGCTGTAGAGGACCCTGGGCTGAGGACTGGACCTCTCACAATGAAGTTCCCCCTGGAGGGATTCTGTGCTGGTCATGCTGACAGAGCAGCACCCATTCCCCATGGAGCCACCAATGTAATCTGGCTCTCTCTCACCTGTTAAAGCATGAATGGTACTTGGGGTTTCTTGGTGGCTTTTTAGTCATGAAACTCAGCGCTATGAACTCTTTTGGAAGGAGGACAGTGAGATGAAGCTTCTGGAATCACTGTAAATACATTAGTGCTCTTTTGTGTACTGTTTCTGCACTGAGTGTTACCCAGTAATAACAACAGTGCTGTACAGGTTTTGTGAGAGGAGTTTCTGAGCTCAGGTCCTGGTAGCTTTGTTTGAGAGGGTCTGCACTTTTCTTCCAGCCACAGATGTGGCTGTGGTTGAATAATGGCCTGCACTTCCTGGAAGCTCATTAAATGCCATCCAAATTGCAGGCAGTCAAAGGCTGAGAGTGCTGGGGTTAGGCATGTTTGTTTATATGAGGGTTTGAGAGAGAATGTCCACTGGTAGAGTAACACTGACACAGAATAAAACCAGTATTTTATTGAAGATGTTGAGGGTGAATGTAAGATGATGATCCTACCTGTCTAATAGTGAAAGGTGTTGTATTAAATGTTTCCAAAATTTTAACTCTCTAGTGTATGATGGTGAGTGATGTGTTAGGATGTTTCCTTTAAGGGAAACAATACAAAACAGGGAAAAAACCCATCACTGTGCTAAAGGAGAAAAAAAACCAACAAAAATCCAAAACCACATACATAACTTTAACAGGATCTCAGTTAAAATAAAACACAAAGCTTATCTATTTGTTACAGGAATGCAGCCAATGAGAGCAAATATTAAAAGAAAACAGACAAAATATCTGGGAACATGTTTAACAGAGTGCTGTATCAGGTGAATCTCCTACACAAGGAAGTGTTCCAACCTCCTTAACTCTGATAACTACAGAGGGTAATTGTTCATTATTTCTGTCTCCCACTTGCACCCGGCTGCTGTTGTTACTTGTTGTCTATTTTGGCTTTGCTTCAGATGATTCTGTTTGTAATCTTACCTGCATTTGTGAAACCAGAAAGATACCAAGCTTGGTTTTTAGATTGGCATGGCTGGAGTCAAAGACACCAGACTAACAATCAAATAAAGTAATAAAATCAAATAGATCTGATGGAAAGCTGCCTCCATCTCTAGACAAGAGAAACCAAATTTCTTTTTGTGATTAGGAGAGTATCTCACTAGCATGTACTGCCAAGTCTGTATCTTGTAATACAAAGTATGATATATACACATGTATTTGTGTGTGATGGGGCATTATTCTTTAAAAGCTACAAGGCACCAAGTTATTATCCCAGGTAGATGGTTGTCAAGTGACCAATGCTACGGAAGAGGAAGTGGGAGAACTGTCCAAATTATAAAGCTCAGAGATCAATTTCAGTAAGGCTCAATTAGTGCTACCATTGTAACTGGGGAAATGAGAAAACAGATAGCAAGAAGAAAGATTAAAGCTTTTTGTCAAATAAGCATTGTTTATCCCCAACTCCAAGGCAGGAGCAGTCAGGAGAACGTGAACAAACCCTGGCACAAAGGCCCTCGGAGATCTAAGGGGTAACTCAAACCCTTTATGGGCGCCCAGCCTCATCCAGCCCGGCCCCAAAGCCCCCGCCTGGCACAGCCTGCCCAAACCCCGGCTCGGGGCTGTGCCCGACCCCAAACCCCTCGAGCTCCTGGGGGGCTGTGCCCCACCCACCCCAAACCCCCAGACCCCTCAGGGCTGTCCCTCACCCCAAACCCAGGGGGCTGTCCCTGACCCCAAACCCCGGCTCGGGGCTGTGCCCGACCCCAGACCCCGGCTCGGGGCTGTGCCCGACCCCAAACCCCGGCTCGGGGCTGTCCCTCACCCCAAACCCCGGCTCGGGCCTGTCCCTCACCCCAAACCCAGCTCGGGCCTGTCCCTCACCCCAAACCCAGCTCGGGGCTGTCCCTCACCCCAAACCCCGGCTCGGGGCTGTCCCTGACCCCAAACCCCGGCTCGGGGCTGTCCCTCACCCCAAACCCCGGCTCGGGGCTGTCCCTCACCCCAAACCCCGGCTCGGGGCTGTCCCTGACCCCAAACCCCGGCTCGGGGCTGTCCCTCACCCCAAACCCAGCTCGGGGCTGTCCCTGACCCCAGACCCCGGCTCGGGGCTGTCCCTCACCCCAAACCCCCAGGGGCTGTCCCTCACCCCAAACCCAGCTCGGGGCTGTCCCTGACCCCAAACCCCGGCTCGGGGCTGTCCCTCACCCCAAACCCAGCTCGGGGCTGTCCCTGACCCCAGACCCAGCTCGGGCCTGTCCCTGACCCCAAACCCAGCTCGGGGCTGTCCCTGACCCCAAACCCAGCTCGGGGCTGTCCCTCACCCCAAACCCAGCTCGGGGCTGTCCCTGACCCCAAACCCAGCTCGGGGCTGTCCCTCACCCCAAACCCAGCTCGGGGCTGTCCCTGACCCCAAACCCAGCTCGGGGCTGTCCCTCACCCCAAACCCAGCTCGGGGTCCCCGGCCGGGAGCCCAGGCCGCCCGCGCTGCGCTGCTGCCGCCTGTCGGCCCGAGCGCGGTACTGCAGGGGCCGGTGCATGCACGGCCGGGGCCCAGCAGAACCACAGAATAACAGAAACACAACAGAAACACAGCAATCACAGCATCACAGAATCACAGAATCACAGAATAACAGAATCATAGAATAACAGAAACACAGAATCACAGAATCATAGAATCACAGAATCACAGAATCACAGAATCACAGAATCACAGAATCACTGAATCACGGAATAACAGAATCACAGAATCACAGAAACACAGAATCACTAAATCACGGAATAACAGAATAACAGAATAACAGAATCAGAGAATCAGAGAATCACGGAATAACAGAATCACAGAATAACAAAACCACAGAATCAAGGAATAACAGAATTACTGAATTACAGAATCACAGCATCACAGCATCACAGCATCACTGAGTCACATAATCACAGCACCACAGAATCACAGAATAACAATCACAGAATCACAGAATAACAGAACCACAGAACAACAGAATAACAGAATCACCAAATAACAGAATCATGGAATCATGGAATAACAGAACCACAGAATCACTGAATCACAGAATTACAGAATCACAACGTCACTGAATGTTGATGCATTCATGAATTAATGAAATGGGTGGAAACATTTAAATAGAATTTAATCCATCACTGACCTTTATCGCTCCCAAAAATGT
Source organism: Emberiza elegans (assembly GCA_024865655.1). NCBI lineage: Eukaryota > Metazoa > Chordata > Aves > Passeriformes > Fringillidae > Emberiza > Emberiza elegans. Next base: position 18,657,085 of record JALJVW010000129.1, read on the forward strand.
GATAAACCACAAAGTTTAGAAGGGAATTGAGAAGAGGATTGTAAATTAGCTCTTTCAGTTTTGGGTTACTGCAGGAAACACAGATAGTCTGACTTAACCTCTTATGTCCATTTGAAATTAACTTCTTAAACTCCAACACTGCCATTCTCTCACCACTTGAAAGAAGTATTTTTTTCAATTTTCTAATATGGGAATACATTCAGTTCAGAAAATGTTACTCTGATTACAACAGCTCACTTGCATGTAAATGAAATGTATCTCCAAAAGCTCAGACAGGCCTTCCTTCTTTTACTGAGCTTTTTAGGGAGCTGCATTTCAATCTGACACATCAAAGTTCAAAGTTATCCTGTGCTTCGTGCAAGAGTACTCATTCTGATGTCACTGGGTATTGACAAAGCTTTGAAGACATCTGCTCATCATTTGTAATGAAATTAGAGGTGAATTTTGAGGGCCCATATGCCTGCCTGTTCTCACCATGAATCTGTTGAGCTTTATTTAGTGTATATTGGAGTTAAGTGTGTGTGGCTGCCTTGTGCATTCCAGTAGGAGGCCCAGTTCATTCAGCATTTTCTGTGTGCTTCTGCACAATACAAGAACCCATTTGCTTCTAGCCTGTGTCTTTTCTGCCACCTTGACTAAGATTTGCTACAATACTTGATATTAAACAGTGAATTAATTATATGGCCAAGACCATATCCAGACTGAGAAACCGAAATTATTTCAAATGCTTTTTATTTGCTTGTCTTCATAGAATTAAATTATTGCAGGAGGTGTTTTATGTGGATGGAGGAAGATCATGCCTTAGGAAGCTCCTCTTTCCCACCAAATCCTAGGACTGGTGTTCCATGGGGACCTCACTAAAAAATTGGCCTTTTTAGTGAGTGTAATGTCCCACAAATGAGCGCTAGGGGATGCTGCACTCCTACACAATTTCGCACCTGCGGGAGGGAAAATACCAAATTTGGCCTTATTACTATTCCTTTCCACTCAAAAAAAAATCGGGAAAAGAAGCTTTTGGTTTTTCTATGCAACAAGACTATTTTATTTGTAAGTATTTAAGTGAGTAGAAACAGATAATTTTTAAAATTCTCTGCTAGTTGTCTGTCCTATTAGGTCTAAATATCCTTTTTATGTGTGTATAAAGAGGTTTATTTGTAAATATTTATCATATAGAAACATCCAAGTCAAGACTATGATCCCAGTTCAATAAATTGCATGCAGAAGCAATGCAATGCAGAAGCAGGTAGAGAACATAAGATACACTATACACAAATCTACAGAGATCTTTAGTCCAGGGCTCAAATTGTAGAAATTGCCCTTTGAGAATAAGCACAGAACAATTTGTAGGTCTGAAATTTGTTACAGAGCAAAGCTGGTCATTCTGCACTAGAACTTGTTTTTCTTTTAAATAATTCACATTGTTTTCAAGTGCTTATAAAAACTGTACAAAATATGAATATTTGGATATTTGACAATTATGTAAACTTTCATAATATTTTAAAGTGAAAAACAAAATATAAAACCAGATGTAAGTAACATTTTTCAATAAAAAGAATGAGTGCTTGGAACAAGCAGGAATAACGAGCTTACTTTTCAAAGAATTGCTATTTAGAGATTGCATTTGCTTTGCAAATGTTTGCAAATTGAAGCAATATTAGAAGAATTTAAAATATTAATACATGAGTTATAGAGGACCAGTTTTGGTATGTTAAATTATACAGGCAGCTGTGTTTGAAGTTTCTGCTGAGAGCCCTACCTTAGGACATGCTGCTCTGTTCTTAAGACATGCAGCATTTGTTTGTCAGAGTCCTTTTATTGGGTTTTGGGCCATCAGAAAAAAGGTAATTTTTTGGGGTTTTATTTGAAATGTTTATGGTATTCTATGCTATCTATCAAGATCTAAGTTTTGAGCAAATGCATACACATGCAAATATCTCCAAGTGTCTGTGCTCTTTATATGGTGAAAATGTTGCATACAGGTTCATTTTTGACTCCTCTCAACTGTGACATCTCTCCACTCTAATGTCATATGAGGATATTGTGGCCTTTAATAACAAAACTTTCAGACTAGTGACATACTTAAGGTTTATTTTATGTACATAATTAGCACACACTTGGATTTGATTGTTAAAGGCAAGTAGGTTAAATAGAGCATGATTTGTTCTGCTCTTTCAGAATTACTTTCATGTGGGTGTGCATTTCTTTACAGCAAACAGAATGAAACAATTGTTGAAAACAACTTTGCAGTGGCTTTATCTCAGGAATGTCCTCATTCTTGTCACCTGATAAGGGGACTTCAGTAAACACTGGCTGTGACTCCAGCAGTGCAAGAAAAATAACAATCTGTAAAGGTGGTAGAATGAATTCAAGTTTATGTACATGCTAATTAATGTGAGTGACATGTGCTAATTACAGGCAAGGCTTTCACCTGGCTTGAGAAAGCAAAGCCTCAGCTGGAAAACTGTGTTACTTCTTTACAGGGACATGATTCTATTTCAAAGGCTTTTTTCATTCTTGAAGAGACAAAAAGTCAGATCTATAGTGTCATTAAGACATGAAGAAAACCTAGTTAATACCACAAATGTGACGAAAAGTTGGATGTAGTGCTTGATCACATAGTTTCACAGAAATCACCTGGAGCTGCTCAAGCCTGCTCCCAGTCCTGCCATGACAACAGCTAGCAGTGTGAACTGGTGTGAACTGGTGTGAACTGGAGCCTTTCCTGGCTGAAGTCAACACAATAAATCTTTGATTCACTGTTCTCAGTGTCACAGTACAGACAGTTCTGCTCAAAGTGCAGCTGAGTGCTGTGGCTGGAAGGAAGGGTGAGATGCTTAAGCCAGTAAGTCTGACTGAAAAAGAAAAGAAACTTGTGGTGGGAAAAGAAAGGACTTTTTGCTGGTGAGAGGTAAACCACAAAACTGAGATGAGATACCAATTGGAATAGCACACAGAGAAGAGAAAGGTGTGAATATGCAGAGTCTTGAAGCTGAAGCCAAATTCTGAATTTAGTGTGGGAAGAAGCATGCAGGAGGTTAAAAGTGAAAGTGATATAGTTTGAATCTGCAGTGGGTTGTGCAGGAAAAATTATTGCAATAACTTTATCTTTGTAATGTCACTTGACATCTTTGGTATGAGCTTTAGTCTTTGTAATGTCACTTGACATCTTTGGTATGAGCTTTAGCTTCTGGGACATGATCAGATTTAATTAAAAAACCCCAAACTAGAACAACAGTAAAAACAAACCAAAACATGAAAGAAGTCGTGTCATCTTATTTTTGCTAACCAACTGATTCCTGAATGTGAAAAAATCAAGAAGGAAATCCTGGTAATAGGATTGGAGTTCAGCATTATGTAGTCCTGAATAATTCCTCCCTAATAGCAGTGACTTCCTTTTGTTTCCTTTAGAAGAGCCCCATGCCACAGTAAGTGATATATACAAGAAGTCTCACACATGGCCATTAGAACCACTTGGTGAAGTACAAACTTCTTTCAAGATTCTGCACTTAGGCCTCATGCAGGGTATTTACATTTCCATGGCCACAGAGCAGGGCTGATAAATCCACTTGTTCACCTGCACCGTGGGTGTGCTTCAGGCCTGATGTGCACCACGTCTGCATGTGTCCCACAGCTGCTTTCTGGGGAACTAGAAAAGTATTTGTCTGCATATAAAATATGAAAGCAATTGTATCTGTGAGGCCTTCAATACAGAACATCAAGTTTAAATACATAATAATGAAAATTCAATTTTAAACAGAATATCCAACACACCAGCTGTTTAATTGTGGAGAGACTTGTTCAAAGCAGGGGTGAAAGTGATGAAATGGGCTTAGGCCTTAAGAAAACATAGCACTTCTTTTTAAAAGCTACAGGTGTTAAAGAGCTCAAAGATGCTTTTTTTTTTCTCCAGGTATTTTTGGCAGATGATTGAACATGAATGGAGATTTCCTTTAGAAAGAAATGTACATGAAGCAATTGCACATCACACTAAAAATGGCTGTCAAGAGGACACTTAGATAATGCAGCAGATATTCAGTTGTGTGATACAAACTGAACCAGATTTTAATTTGCAGACAATGAGTGACCATTTCAATCCAGAACAAGTAATATCAACCCAAAGTACTGAAAACTGCTCTTCAGAAGGACCAAGGCATGCAAAGCCTTTTAAGCTCATGGGCAAACCAGGGGCCTGCTGTGCATAGATACCTTCTCCTGTAGTTTCTAATAATTTATGAAATTACCAACAATTACCAACCTTCTGTGACAGATCACTAATTTTAGAATCCAGTCTACTTTTAAAAATAGAGGAAGTGTTTTTATAGACATTTATTGTTGGGTTCTGTACTGGACAGTGATCTCCTAGTCTTCAAGCAGCTACTGATACTTTGCCAGATTCATGATAAAGGGGAAACACTTAGAGAGTTTTTTTCCCAAGACACTGAATGACGCTGTTTTATGGTTTTATTCTAGAAATCAGGATTATCAGCCAGTGACTTGGAAATCCCAGATTGAGCTACACACTCTCAGTGCATTTTCTTTCCTCTGTTTTTATCTATTTATTTATTTGAAAAACATGATATTTCCCCTTTGTGTATCTGTTTAAAATGCTCCATCTTTTGTCCATCACTTAATGTTCCATCTCTGTCAGTGATGAGGCAGCCACTGTGGGAAGGGATAAATATCAACCCCTGCTTCTGTCATACAGGCAGACATTTTCCTTACTGGTATTTGTTTAGTTTGAAAGCTCTGGTATATATTATGTACTATAGTCCCTTATAACCCTGTGATGCCTGGTGTGTGTGCTTCCTGGGGATGATACACAGTGGGCAGAGGTCTTTGCAAAGACCTCTCTAATGGGCTGCACTTTTAACATTACTGTCTTTTAATTTCCTTTTGACTGAATGTGCTTTCCATCTTTCCTTTGGTTTCTCTGTTTAGCCTTCCCCCGCTTGTTTTCTCTTAATATCTCCAAAGAATTGAAAAGGACAAATACAAGCTAATTTGATCTCTGCCCTCTTTTCTGCTTTAACAAAGCTTTTAGCTTCCCCTCTCATACTCTTTGTTTTGTTTTGTTTTGTTTTCTTTACCTTTCCTTTCCTCCCCCCAAGGAAAAAAAAAATCACTACTCCTAAGTAAAAGAAATGGTCAAGCTGCAGCAGGACACGCAATCATGGGGACTTGAGACAAAAATCTGTATTTTCCAGATGTACCTGTGTGTTATACCAGGCTTGTATCTCCTGCTGCAAAATAAGCATGAGGACAAGAGAATAAAGAGAAATATATTTCAAGCTCCCCCTTTGATTCCTGACAGAATTCTTTTGTCTTTTGGAGCAGAGTAGCCGAGTGGCTGAATATACACGCTATATGTGTCTGATGTGCTTTCCACGGTTTTGTTCCTGCTAATGACTGCAGGTTTATAAATTTTTCTTTTGCATTTTTGCTTCCTTGAACCAAGAAGAGAGGGGCCTTAGGCCTTTCCTAAGGCTGCTGTTGCCTCTCCCTCCACTGTGTGCTCATTCTGTCTGATAGGCCCAAGTGTGTCAGCTTGGCAGCGTTCCCAGGCACCATCAGCATTACAACATTCCCGGAGTCGGGTCTGGGTTAGCACAAAGCATTGACAAATTCTGTGTATTTAGTTTTGTTCTCATGCTGTTCTTCATAGGGATTAGGATTTTATTTTTTTTTAAAGAGAATAATATTAGAGCAGAGCAGTCACACAATGAGCATAAATGTTAATGGCTGACAATCCTCACATTTACTGCTTAGGGGAATCAAAATTTGGATGTTTGTGTGCTGGGGGGGTGATATCTCTGACCAACATTGGCCTTTAGGTGTTCAATTAAAAAGAAATCTATCTTGAATGGTTTGCACTGTTGAAACTGATGCAAGTATTCACCGAATGTCATGAATTTCCAGTGTGTTCCTGCTGTTGTAGTGGGCTGTATGATTCCCTTTATAGCAGCACTCTCCCCAGTTTCCGCTTCATTCCTAAAACAGAACAAATGGTCAGTATATCCACGAGCCTTCCTGCTCTCTGCCCTGAAAAACATTGCAAAATCTAAAAAGAGAAAATGCTTCCAGCAGGGACTCCAGAATTCCTTATGAGATGATAATTTATACTCTGGGCTGTTAATCTGCTGTTGCAGCCTGAAATGCAGAGACACAGAAGTGTAAGCACAGCCACAGGCTGCTGTGGCAGCTCCCTGTGACAATGCTATCTCAAGGAATAATCTGAATGCAGAATGGGACAATGCAGAGCAGGATGACTAATTTTACTGAGTGGCACAGTTATGAGTCACATCGGGCTCTCAGGCAGTGAGGTTTGTGTGGTAGTTATATCGTGAGAGGTGCTGTATGGAGGTAAGGGAGGGCACTAGGTTTTGTTGTGGTGATTGTTTCTGGGATTATTAGCACTCGACTAAACGTGACATGCATATTCTCTTTGCAACTGTCGTAGATTTATGGAAGAGGGCTTTTTATAGTTGGTTTTGCACAATCTGAGATCCTGCATGTTGTACTGGAAGAATGTTTATTTTTCTTTGGTTATTCTATCGCATTATTTAATTATTATTGTTTCAATGTTAAGTGTCTCCCTCTACACCTTCCATTGTTTTGGGTTTTTTGCTTTTGTTTAATAAATAATTATTTGATATTCAATATGCTTCAGAATCACCCTTTCATCTGCAATTTCCACTGCAATCTTCATGGCTGCAGAATGATAATACAGAGCTATATAACACAGATGCAAAATTTTGAACAATAATACAAAGGTTTTCTAAAAATTTAACCTTTAAGATCTTCATCTGGAGCTAAGGCTTCCTTCTTGGCATAACGATAAATCCTCCCACTTTCACTGCATTAGGGAAAAGAACGGAATCACATTTTTTAATCAAAACCTTGGAAATTGGCCCAAGATCAAACCCGTTGCTTACACCCTGCTTTCTCATTGTTTCAATCGCAGCATTTTCGCAGGAGATAAAAAAAAAAAAAAAAAAGGGTAAAGCAAAACCATCTGAAAAGCTGTGTGAATGTTTTCATGGTGGGGGGGGGGCAGACTGATTGCCACGTCGAGAAATCAGTGTTTGCAGGGCCTGTGCTGCATCTCAAAAATAACCCAGGGCTAGAGGGTTAACGGACAGGAAGCTGCAGTTGCAGCCGCTCCTAAGGAAGTCAGTCAGTTTTTGTGTAACAGCCCAGGCAGGCCGAAAGGTGGGGGCCGGGGGGGGGAATGGAGATCTCAGGGTCTGGGGTGACACGGATATTTTTAGTTTTGCTCTGCAGCATTTTGAACGCAGGGAGGGCCTGCACCAAGTGGTAGCAACGCTCTGTGATGAAGCAATTTCAATTCTGGAATGCTTTTTGGGGAAAGGAGACAGGAGTGTTTCTGTTTAAAGCTCATTTTTCCTATTAAGACTCAGCATACCGTGATAACTAAAAAATCACACTGTAGGTACATGGTTGCTCTGCTGCACGTTCATGTATTTAAATTCTGGAGCAGGAGAACCTTTCTCTGAATCCTGAGTTATTAATTCCACTCCCTCCTGTGCACATGCACTTTCGATAAGTTTTGCTCTCTGCCTGTGGCCTCGCTTGCCCAGCCAGCAGAGCCCCAGCCAAACGAAATTTCGCTTTCCGTGCAAACAAAAGAACAGCTCCTGCGACCTGGGCAAACTGTGCCTCCTTCGCGTTTAGAACAGCCAGCTGCCTTCAACAAACGGCACGCTGGGGCCCATTAGCCGGGGCCGGCGGTGTGCGGGCGCTGGCCCGAGGCGGGCGGTGCGGGGCCGGGCCCGGGCCGCGGCCGGGCCGGCGGTGGCGAGCGCGGCCGGGCCTAGCGCGCCGGCCTGCTCCGAGCCCGGGATGGCTCCTGCTCCCGGAGCCGCACAAAGATAATCGCTCAGGAAGTGTCTCAGCCAATCCCCTGGCGCTTTACATGCGGATTTGCCGGGGCAGCCAATCCGGGGGCGCCTTTCATGGGGAAGACAGATCATCAAGCCCAAGTGCCAAGCCCTCCCTGCCCGAGTACTGAGAGCCTGTCCTCCATGTTTTATAAGTATTGACATAACACTGTGTTAACAATGCATCCACAGAGGTAAGCCTTGCTTTTTACATTGCTTTTTCTCTAAGACCTATGAGTTGTGGGTTGAGAGTGTGATTCTCTGTGATTTCTCGTGCAAAACTCACACCACAGCACTTATATTAAGTTGGAACTGTTTAAATTTGCTTTCTTGGGTCACATGGTTAGTAGCCATTAGCCACAGCTTTATTTTACAGTCTGGCAAAGCCTTGGCATGCCTTCTTCTTCACAGGAGGATGGTGTTTTTAGAGTTTATCAAGATCCTGGTATTCCAAAGGAGGTTTGTGTCTCTGAGCAGTTTGCCAGCACTATTGTCTGTTGTGTCACATGCCTGCTGGAGAGAAAATGGAAGCTAGGGAGCAGATGCATTTAACTGCCCTACAGGGAGTCAAGCAGGGATAATGGCAGACAGAGGAACAGGCAAGTTTACCTTTCTAAACAGTGAATGGAACAGCTAAGATAAGTTATCTCTGAGAAAATATGGGATTTTTAAAAACCTAGGCATCAGCAAAAAGTGCTAATGGCAGATTGTAGATATTGGGCCTAGGTGGTGGTGTGCTGTTGCATCATGTTTTTTATGCAGCTTATCTTAACTTAAAATGATTATTGAACCTTTTTTCTTGCAGGAGTAGTTAATACAACGCTTTTCTCTTTCTGAGGGACAATGTATGGTTAATATTTTGTTCCTTTAAAAGGGAGTTTTTATGCTGCAGATTTTGGAAATGGAGTGCTGCTCAGTAAAACGCAGCAGTGCATCTGTTTACAAATCTGATGCTTTATGGAAAATGTTTTTGAACTGTTAGCTTTCTTGTTTTGCATAGTTCAAATAAACTCATGCAACTTTTATCTGTGCCTTTTTGTTTTACATTGTATCAGCCACAGTTCTGTGTTGTGGAGTCCAGAAGATATAAAATCATGTGTGGTTCATGACAGTAGTACATGTTGTTCGTTCTTGGGGTTTTTTTTCCCTTTTATTTTTTTTAACTTTTGGTTAAATGCTACGTAATTATTTCAAGAAATTCCTTTTTGATCAATTCCCAAATCTGCCAGCCTGTTGTATCTCCTTAACTGGAAAAATGAGATGGGTGCTTGAACAGTTGGTAAGTAAGCAGCATGCTACTCTCTGAACATTTTTAATACTTTTCCAAACATTTTGTTTTTACTGGGTCAGTCAGTGCAGTAGATGAAGTGATGTTACAGGTTAGTCATGTAAAAGATCTAGCGTCCATTTTAAAGGACTTGTACATGTAAACTGCTCTATTTGATTGCACTGTTTTTCTGATAATTTGTCTCTAAATTTTGAAGCTTTTACTTCCTGTTTACCTTAGGCCAGTGAAAAATATTCTACTTGCTGTTTGTTCCTAGATCATTAATTGCCATGTGTGCAGGGTAAAGTGCATTTTCACCGCTCCTTGGGCTTTTCGGGTGTGATGAAAGTGCTAGTGCTCAGCAATGAAGTGACCTTATGAAGAAAAGTAAATAACACTTAATGAGCATATGTTTCTGATACTATACAAAGTATAACCTCAGACAAGCTTGCTTCGTTTATAACTAATTTAGAAACATTTTGTGCTCTTTATAAAGATTTTAATTGTAGCGCCTGCATGCTTGTTTGAACAAGCTGTTTTTCAGTGATCACCAGGGCTGTTACAAAAGCAGAGGAAGGATGCTCTTTTGTGCTTTTAATGTAATTTTTGCACTTGTTTTAACAGTCCATACACATTCATTATTTTAGGAAAGAACTGAAAGCTAGGCTGGCTTTGCAAATAAATGAGTGTGCTGAGGCACAGTGCATGCAAACTTTTATAGACCCTTGCCATGTATTTGGTAACATTCTTTTAACATAGCAATTTACCTCTGGTTGCTTGTTTACCAGTATGAGTATCTTACTTTGAATATCTCACTTTGGCTAAAAGCTTTCCTTCACCCCCCACCCAGTGTTCCCCCCCCCCCCCATCCCCTAGGATTAGATTATAAGAATGTCTAGTTCAATTTGAAACCTGAAATACTGCTGGGGTACCACTGAATTTCATGTGATAGTATTTCTGTGTGCAATTTTAATGCATTTTTCAGCATACATGAAAGTGCTGACATAGCTAAGAAGTTATTCTGGTTTTTGTTCTTCAGTTGCTAAAAAAACAGAAATTACATTTGGACACAGTTTTCCTAGTAGTAGTTTATACATGTGAGCAGTTTACTTTCAGCCTTTAAGGGTGAACAACATAATATTTGTTTAATGTGAGGAAGCAGGGGTAAGTGATCTGCAATCAGAAAGCTTGTATTAAAATGGCTCCCACAGGTTTTGTTAAACCAGGATCTGTTTCAAATCTGCACCTCCAGACACGCTGCTGACAGTGAAGCGCATTTGTGTGAGCGGCCCTCGTGCATGTAATGAAACGGAGCATCGTGAGTCTGTTAAAAGTTCACTATTTTCAATCACTGGAGTGTAATTCTTTTATAGTTCACAAAAAACAAATGTCTGCATTGCAGCAAGATGTCTGAGGCAAGGTAGAGACAGCAGCGTTGTGCCTCGGCTCAGCCCAATGGCGCTGCTCCGCCAGCGCCGGAGCCAATTGCCGCAGCAGGCAGGTTAAAGATTGACAATTGCAGTGGCAAGGCTGAGAAAGGCCTTCTGGAAATTTCTGCCATCTTTGTTCCAGCTAAGCAAAGCAAATTCAGCCAAACTGAAGGATTTCAGATGTATATATTTTTTGGTGCTTTGTCAAGGTACAGTGTTAGCACTCGCTTCCCTAGGTTGCGTAATAAGCTGTTTTTTTCTGTTCAGGACAGATGGAATGTGGGTTTTTGTTTTAAGTGACAGATGCAGGGAAAAAGCACGTATGCTTTCTCCCCAAGATTTTACTGGCCTGGATCTTGTTACAATCACAATTAGACAGGACATGTATGAAGCAATGCAGCTGAGGTTTATTCAGCTTGGAGCAAATGGCCATTATTCTGATTATAACTAGCAGTTAATCGTATAATTACACTGTAAGTTTTCTGGCTACTAGAGAGTAATTTGAATTGCCCAGGATGAATATGATTAGGCATTATTATTTAGTGCCAACATCCAGTTACTTTTGTAATTAACTGGACAAAGAATAGAGTGGGGGGAAAACAAAGGAGTGATCTGGATTATAAATCATGGTGAAAACAGTAGCTTTTTAAAAGCTACATGCCTTTTTCATTCTTTGCAGGCAAACTGTTTTACTTGGAAGCTAAATAGTGCTAGGGAAAAGCTGAGTAATTTCTTTAAACAAATGACACTACTTAACATATTGGAAATGAAAAAAATGCAGAGTATAAACCACTCCAAATGTAACAGTCACCCCCCCTCGCAGTAGGTAGGAGTATGAAATGTAGCAGTAAAACCTACGTTGCTACTAAGGGAGCATGTAATGAAAGGAACTTCATGCTCAAAAAGCAGAAATAGATTACATTGCAAATTTAGCCCTTCATATCATGTCCACAAACTTCAACTGGCTCATCTTCCTGAGCTGTCTTCCATTTTGTGATATCACTTTTGCTTGAGGTTTTTGTTGTTGTTTTGTTTTGTTTCTGGTTTTGTTGCTTTGTTTCTCCTGTTCTGCCTTGCTTTCCAGGGTATTGTGTTGTATCCCTTCCCAGCTACTGTGGATCCAGTAGCTGCAAAGTGATAGCTGGTGGTCAGTTTTCCATAGTGGTGGTACTCCTCCAGCGTAATTGGTTAAAGGGAGATAAATCCCAGTAGAAGCTCTCCTCTGTCTGAAATTCAGGTATTAATTTGAATATCCTAAATATCTTGAAAGTTGAACAAAACCTTTGCCAATATGAAATGGAGTGGATAGCAGTTTTCAAATTTTGTCATTTGTGGATCCCAAGTATTTTTCCCATGGGCACATGAATCCCATTAGAGCGACTTTAACCCTGTTAGACTAGGTTTGATTTACTTGGTTATTGTCTGCAAACCCCTTTGTGGTGGTACACTGGCTTTGAGGGGTCTGCAGACTGGAAACCAGCAGTAGGCCATCAAGCTTGGCCCTTTAAATTGTATTCAGAAAGTAATTTAAGTACATTTGTTAATAAACATGTCTTGTGTTCATGGGTTAAAGACTAATTTAGTCATTTCTACATAGGAAGTGAGTTTCATGTATTTGGTAGCTGTCTGTCATTCTCATGTTAACCCTTTACTGCCTGTTGTCAGAGCATCTGTGCTTCACACTGTGAGGTTAAAACCATGCTGTAACAGGATGTTGCCATTCTTAATTCAGTTGATATAAACCTTTACTTTCAAGCTGATTGTTCTCAAATTATATTTGTAGCATCTCAAATCTGTAGTTATTTGGTTGCCTTGCTTGGGCCTCAGCTGTGTAATTTATAGACTTAAAGATGACTGTGTGGCACCAAGGATCCCCCTCCCTCCCCTGATTTTTCTCTTTTGTGCAGCTATTTTAAATGGACACTGAATACAAGTAAGGTTTTAAAAAGAACAGAAATGTTTTTTAAATAAAAAATAGTTACTTTGCTTGTTATCACAGGTAACCAGCTTAAACATTGCTGTACATAGATATCTGAATGAGCCTTTTGTGTATATTAATTACTTAATACAGAGTCTTATTTACTTAATACACATGGAGCACTTTGCAGGGAATTCTGCAAAAGGAAATGCAAAACATGAGGTGCTCACACTGGAGGGTGAAGCTAAAATTGAGTGATTTCCTTAGTAACCTGTGACTTCACAAATCTCCCTGTCTTGTGCCTTTTTAGTTAAACGTTCGGATGTCAGGTGTCCTTTGGTCCTTCTTTACCATTTCTGATATTTAGATGCTGGCTTTGAATCTTGCCCTGCTGTGTAAACAGGAGCTGCTGGTATTGAACAAAGTGCTACCATTTTAGCTCCAGAGCAGGAGTGAGGCAGTGCAGTGCTGGCAGACGCCATTTTAAGAGCCCTGCATAAATAGCATAGCTACCGATGAGTAAGAGACTGTTATAGGTGAGTGCTCATACAAAGCTGCTATTTATTCAGCAATGGCATGCAAATAGTGGTTTTTGGTTTTAAATCTTTTATTGAATGCAGGTTTTTTTGGAATCATTATTTGGAATTGCTGCTCACAAATGTGATGCATGAGAGGCAGGAATTATCTTAAAGATAAAATTCAGTTTTAGTGCTTATAGTCTTTAATCATTTTTTTTGTTTTGTTTTCTGTTAATTGAAAGGAAAAATGAATTCCAGAAATATGTAGTTCTTGATCTGAAATTCATGTGTTATTCCCTGATGTAGATCTAGATTGTGTATGTGGGCATTAGCTGTTTCGAGTGGTTTTCCATATCTGTCAGTTTTTCTTGGTTAAATGTCAAGGTGCAGTAGTTCATCTGCAACTTTTAATTGCTCTTTGTAGTTACTATGGATTACAGCAGCTTATATATTCTTGTATATGTACATTTTCTCAGGTAAGTACTACTATTAGTAAAGGAATGATTTTCCTAAACAGAAAAGTCAGTATATAATTCAGGGATGTGAAATTTGAAAGCTTGAATTTTATATTAAAAAAAACCCACCCTCTTTTCAGTTTGATAGAGAACATATTTAATAAATAGGCAGCTGAGTTATTTTTCCTTTTTACCTAAGTAACAATAAATCTTGTATATTTGCAATCTTTTTTTTTTCTTTCTGTGCCCAACTCTCTCCAAAGGAATAACCTCCACCCCTTCTACCCTTATTCAGACATGCTAAGCTAGTTTGTATGAAACCAATTAGCTTAACATTTTAGAAAACAAACTTTTGTTGTTGTTGTTGCAAGTTTTGTCAATATGAGTAGGGAAGTTTTAAATGATTAATTGGTTTTCTGGTCATTTGACAGGGAAACTGGCAAAGCTTAAATTTCAGTTGTGTTCTTAAAACGTGTTTCTCTGTGTTCATTCATCTTAATGAGGAAATAAGAGTAGCTTTCAGAATTACATAAGCTATTTGTTGTATTCATTTAGGTACTTAACTGAGTATATTCCAGTATCATTTCTGATCTGCAGCCTCAGAGCATCCCATTCATACATGCATGACAGTAACACATGCTGGCTGAAATAGCTGCTCTGAGCCCTGCAAAGATGAATTCTCAAAATAAAACTCTCTAGAATAGTCTACTTGACCACAGAGTTATTGTTTCCATGGAATGAGATACTTGTTTTTAATTATTTTGCTGCTGGTCTTAATTTTCTTTTTATTTTATTGTGGGTAGTAGTAAGGTAACTGATTAAGAACCTGTTTTTCTTGAATTGTTTAATTGGAAATCTTTTACTGATATCTGCATTTGGAAGTTTGTTCTTTATAAAGCATTTTCAGAATTTTCCTTGTATTGGTGGGAGCATGCAAAGGTGAAAAGATGTCAGCTTTAGAAAAGTTACTGTAAACTTGCTATGAATTGCTGGTATGTATTTATAAACTTGAATCTCAAAGATGACCACTGCAGTCATCACTGCCAACATTCCAACAATGTCATGCTGTGGAAGTCATTATACATTACAGCAAATAAAGCAATGGGAGATGCTTTTGAAGAGCTGTAAATGTTCAGTGTCTTTTATAGCTGTGTCTAACAACTTTTATTTAACTGTTTCTCTCCAACATTTTTTTTTTTTAAGAACAGTCTCTGTGGTTTTCTTATATACTGAAATGTTTGTGCCCTTAAAAGATTAATTAATTGCAGAGAGTATAGAGATGCCTCTTCCTCTGAGGCTCAGGTTTCATAGTATAGTAGCTAATTGCTGGATTTTGTGTGAGTATAGGGGAATGTGCTCCTCCATTGCTGAGGAAAATGGAGAACCTTGCTATCAAGTGGAGAATGCAGTTTTGACTGTTCATTTGTACTTTAAAATCTTTGGGAAGGCTGTTTCCAGGCTGTTTCCTTTATGTGATGTGTGCATCCCTGCCCATGGCAGGAGTTTGGAACTAAATCCTCTTTGAGGTCCTGTCCAAGGCAAGCCGTTGTATCATTCCATGATTCTTTGTATCAAGATTTTGCAAGATACTTTGTTCACCTTACAAATGTTTCTGAAGAATTGTTTTCTTGTTTATGGCACTATTGCAAGAGCACTTTGAAGGAAACTGACTCAGTTTCCTAAATTGAGCTGGTTACGTGAGCTGAACACATCCTGAGCTGAAAACCCTGCTGTGCTGTCACTAACGGGTAGGAATCCTGCCCTGTAACCCCCTGCAGTGCTGGGTTTGGGCCCAGGGGCCCAGAACATCCTCAGTCACTCTGAAACATCTTCTGGTGCTTTGGTCAGGGAGGTGGGAGCAGTTCCTGCCATGGTGTTGCCATAGGGATCCATCACTCCCATTTCTCAGCCAGGATTCATGCACAGCTCTCTGGATTGTAATAATGATTTGTGCCAACTACTGTATCTTTCATGTTGTACCATGTTCCTCTGAGGTTGTGTTTTAAACAAAATGACCTGATAGATTTGGATGAGTCTGGAATATTATGATTGCTTTAATGTCACTTGGATATGAGCTGCTAAAAGCTGCCCTTTTCTCCCTGTGTGGTTCTCTCCCATTTTCTGCATGTCCAGCTGCACAGTGAGTTGCATTCCAGAACTGATTTGGATAAAATGGTCATCGTTTCTGGAACAAGAAGTTAAGGAATGGTGAAACCATTCCTTTTAGTAGCAGCCTATGTAAAATGAGCATAAGTGTTCCACCTGAGTCTTGTAGAGCCTTGTATGTCCTAGTCTGTGTCTGGAACTGGACCTGTATTTTAGAAGCAGTTAATGTGCACTGCCAGATTACTCCAGTCCTACAGAATTCTTGGGTATGAATACATATTTACCTGTGTGCATTATTGATCATCTATTCATGATGTTTTAAAAATATGGGGTTTGTTACAGTTTGGCAGTATTGAAATAGGATTTTATAAAGAGGAAGGGGAAGGAAAAACCTCCAGTGCACCATTGGAAGAGAACAATGAAGCCATCCCATGAGCCCATCCCTTCCCTTTGCTTAGGAGAGGAACAGGCAAAGGCAAGTGGTGCATGAAATGTTTTGGTGTCTGCAGGCCACTGCCAGCTCCTCTTTGCTGAGGCCCCTGGGAAAGGGTGTAACAAATGTGCAGAATAATTGATCTGCCCATGCATAGTTAATGTGTGAGCATTGTAGTATGGTTGGCTGTGTTGTGCATTTAATCTGCCCATGCAAAATAAATCTGAGAAGCATTGTGTTACAGTCAACTGTGTTACACATTTACCATAATTCTGGTCACATGGGTGCCTTGACTTGTTCCTGAAATGATCAGAGTAGTCCATGAGCTGGGAGGTAGATGCTGGTAGAATAGAACTTCCATTCAGTGTTTGTGACTTTAAAGAGCTTATGACAAAGAATGATTTCTGGCATTTGGGGTACTTCTCAGTTTTGGGTTTTCCATCCATTGAGCTTGGTTAGTTTGTATATAAAATGTCTGCTGACATAACTGTACTGTTTAGAACTGTGAAAGGAATTTCCAACCCAACTCCCCAGTAGCTCACAGTTGATTACAAGTAGTTTTGTCAAATAGCAAACTAAAAAAAACTTCTGCTGTTAAGTTTTACTTTGTTAAGGAATCTCTTTTAACTTATACCCGTAACAAAACTCCTGCTAAAATAAACTGTTTGTCAGGCTGAAGAGTTTCTCTGGTGTAATTGTAACCAAGTCCTCACTGTTGTTTCCCAGCTCTGATGAGATGTCTCAGGCAGATTTATACCCAGTGGCTGAGCAAACGTCTCCAGCTGCCCTCTTGGCCCTGTCCCTGGAGCTGGGGTGGCTGAACCTCAGCCCACTCCACAGCAGCAGAAATTCATAATCTGCCATATCAGTGCAAACTGCGATCAGCAACAACTTCCATTAACAGACTGAAGGGCAAATTGTCTCTGTACAGGAGAGGATCTACATCCATCATGGCTGCTGTGCTCTGGTGGACACTGCAATGCCTGCCTGAAGCTCCAGAACCCCATTTGTCCATCATTTTGAATTTGGGTTTGCTTCAACATTGTGTGTTTTCTTTTACCTTTCATCTGGGGTAGTCACATCTTCAAGACTGCTCTGTAACTCTGTGTTCATTATGTTCATTTTTCCTCTCCCTTCCATCTTCCTTCCCCAAAGTGACTTAACAAGCCAAATTGATTGAGTTGTTTTCTTGAATGGCATCACTTTAGAATATCACAAGTAGAATATCAGAAAGTCAGATGTACTTTGTAATAGTTTAATCCTGCCTGGAGCAAATGAAAAGTGACTGTGTAAGATTGAATGGTAACAACTCTATACTGTTGACTCTTTACAGTTAATAATTGGTGGAATTGTATTGCCAATAAATTGTAAATATTCAGTTTTCTGTTATACAGTCTAGTTCCAAAATCCATAAAATTATTTATTTGTTTTAAAAATTACATTTTACCTCCTAATTTTGCAAGTTGTTCTGTGTTGCTAAGTCTGTTACTTCAGCTAATCTGTTCACGAATGCTGATGAGCATTTAAATGTTGGCAGGCATCTGTCCCATGGTTTATCTGAGATTAGAAGCTGCAAGGAACAGAATTCCTGTTTGTCACACGCACACAGTTCATACATACATTGCCATAATCTTCAGTCCATGTTACAGGACTGTAACATGGTACAAAAATGGAATTTTTGTGCTTGGTAACTTGCAGCATATATTGTACCTGGATTGTTTCTCACTGTGATTTGATCAATGTATCAATGTATCAAATGTAGCTTAATGGATAGAAGTTAGTCATGGGATTAATACGGTCCATAAAGTATTCTAATTCACCTTTTTGAATCCTGCAGCTTGGCTGAAGAGGAGATAAAGGCAGAGCAGGAGGTGGTGGAGGGGATGGACATCTCCACTCGATCCAAAGGTGAGTAGGAGGAATATTTCAATTAGGTTCTACAACACAATTATTGTTAAACCAGGGTGGTGAAGCTGTATCATCTACCATGAAGCTGCTCTTGAGCAGAGACTCAAGATACACTGTATT
The DNA here is from genome assembly GCA_024865655.1 of Emberiza elegans. Lineage (NCBI taxonomy): Eukaryota > Metazoa > Chordata > Aves > Passeriformes > Fringillidae > Emberiza > Emberiza elegans. The sequence goes on from JALJVW010000129.1 coordinate 18,675,138, forward strand.
TTTTACAACAACTTCTGTATGTTAGGAAGTGTTTTAATTTTCCCTTGGTTTTCATTATGTATCAACTCTACACACAGAAATATTTCAGTGTTATTTCAGGTTTATGAATAACTACGGTTAAATTACCAAAAACCAGCAACCTCTTGTATCACTTATGGCTTCCTTTAAAGTAGTACTTCTAGATTGGCAAGACAGGAGAAAGTAGTAGTAGCAGCAAAACTATTAAGGTAGTATTTCCTACTGTACTGAATTCTTTTTTTTCCTAAGAATAAAGAATCACAGTAGCATTTCTGTTTCCACAGAAATTAGTCCCCTGAGCAGTATGTATTTCATGGACATTCATTCCTGTCCATCTCCTTTTGTACTTGCAGCTGAGTTTACCTGAAAACCATTTCTCTAAAACAGCAGCAATAGTTACTGCCATCCTTTTAAAGTTCTGGCACATACCCAGTTACTCTTCACATTCCTACAGCAGGGCTCACAAGTCTGCTTAACTCTAAAAGTGCAGGTGGGATTGTCTTGAAGGCATGGCACAGATCATCTGCGTGTTTTCTAATAAGGAAACCTGGCTGAATAACATGGTTATAAAATTGTTTTCAGATCTTATTTGTACTAACAGACAGTAAATTTCTTGTTTCAGGTCTCATGGTATGGTTAGGTGAGGCAGTACATGAGATCTGACGCCTCAGAAGAGATACAGTAGCTCCTTTTGTCCCTTCTCCCTGTCTTTTTCTCCCTTCTCTCCTTCTGATCTTGAATGTCAGTCTCCACCACTGGACTGCTTTCAATATTTAATTCTCTTAATATTTCTGTTTTCTAAGCCAGCAGAAAGTAAATGTTTTCATTGCTTTAATGATTGCTACTGACTGGGGTGAGCTCCCAGCTCTGCACTCCACCACTTACTTCCTTTGTGGTGCTTGTCACATCCCAGCCACTTGAACTTTCTAACCAACTTAAAAGCTGAAACATTTTCCTGCTGTTGTAGTGACCAGTTTGTTTGTGAAAGAGTCTGATAACATAAGAACTTGGTGTAACAGACAATGGGGGTTGTTAGATACATTTAGCTGCCCATGAAATCTCATCTTTATTTCTCCTTAGAAACACTGGCCCACTTTCTAGTACTAATAAGAGCTCTGCATGCCTTAACTGAGCTAAACCATTACTTATGTCACTCTGATGTAATTAATGTCTAAAAGACACTTAAAATCTGATATCTACTTATGTAGATGTTTACATTTTGGTTCTGGTGCTTTAATCAGCCACAAACAGGTGCATGGGCCATGCAAAAAGTTTCCATTTCCTCATGGTAGTTGTAGTGCTGCCCTGACCTCAGGATATGCTGTTTCAGTGAATTAAGCTCACAGAAAACTTTTTGCCTTTTGTTTGGTAGGGTTAAGATGAAGCTTTTTAGGGCAGTGGGCTGATTTAATATCCTGGTTATTGAAGAGGTCAGTCTGTCATGTCCCAACCTTCTCACACACATGATCTTGCAGCTTCCCTTGCACTGTGGGCTCTTAACAATTAGAAGTGGTCAGTTCAGAGGGATTTAAGCTGGCAGAAAGAGATGCAGGTTTTCATACTGTTTACTGTTGTTGCAACTCCCTGAACCAGCTGATGCCAAAGCCAGTCTCACCACGGTGCTGGTTTAGGTTGACCCAAGCTGTCATGTGTGGAAGCCACTGGTCCATGCATAGATGTTCTCCTAGTGCTTTAAATAGCAGTGGGAGTGATGTAAATGGCATTTCTGTATCACCATAATGGAGATAAAACTTAGCAAGTGTTGAATCACTTTAATAATAAGGGAATTGGTATTTGTTTAACTAGATACTGAAGCTGGTTTGTTAAATTTAACATGTATGTTGATAAAACCCCTGCCAGCCCCACTCCAAGGACAAGAATAACAACCACCCACCCCCAAGCCCTTACAGGCTTGTTTTTTTTTTCCAGTGAAGAATGTGGGATATAAAGAACTCTTTAGACTTAACTGTAAACCATTTCTCTTTGTTGTATACCCAACCTAATCTGTAAATTAGTGATACAACTTTATAATAGTTGAAAATATAGTTTCTCACAGAAAATAAAGGAATCATAAATGTTATCTCCAAGAGCTAGCCACATTGCAGCCCTGGTGTAATGAATCTTTCTAGACTCCTGTTATTGGGACTGAAACAAGCTTCGATAGTTCAATGCAGTATTTCTGCAGCAGAGAAGTCACAAACCAGAATTTCAAAACTGCTATTCTATTCAGTGCAAGACAGAAAAAGAGCAGTGAAGTTCTCAACTGGTGGGATGGTGGCAGCAATGTCTCCACTTGCATCAATTAGCTTGTGCAGAGTTTTGTTTGTGTGTTTTGGAAAGGATATAGATGAAGAATTTGACCCTATCTAGACAAATCTGGTGGGGAGCACACAGTTCTTTGTGCTTTGTTTGGGTTTTTTGATGTGTGAGGAGCCTGTGCAGGAGATCAATCCATAGCACTGTACAACTTCAGCCTTGACCTGGAGCAGCAGATGTGTTGCAAGTCTGTAACCTGCTTGTCCAGCTATGGTTTGTACAGCTTATCTGAGGCCGTGTCTAAAGAAAGTTGTAGGGAAATAGATTTAATTGCTGTGATACCAATTAGCCTGATGCAGACCTCCTCATGAACATTCTTGTTTTGGTATAAGCAGTTTAATTGCTGTAATTCAGTTGCAGTTCAGTTGAAGCTAAACTAAACCATGCATTGTTTAACCTGTAACATGGGTCTGAACACAGCCTTTGAATTGGTCTGGGTAACATGGTGGTTTCAAAGCAGCCTGAGCTGGTCAAACTGCTCAGTGCAGCAGTTTTATCCACTTCCTTCCATACCTAAGCTGGCAGGAAACTAAGTGAACCATAAAACATGAACAGTTTTCTACTAGCTCAGTGTGCTGAAACAGCTTGGTGGACTGCCAGCAGTGGTGTAAGAAGGAAGGCAGGAATACACCAGTTGGGTGCAGGAAGTGTGGAGCTTTGTTAGCAAGCATTTAGACAGGGCTAGGCTGGAATGAAAGCAGAGCTGAAAGCCGTCACTGACACTTCTTACTTTATATTGTGATGGCTAAAGTGAGTCTGTGGCTGGTCAGGGCTATGGAGTCCTACATGTTCAGCTGCATTTCTCTACCCTTCTCCTTTGCTGGCTGTAATGCTTCTGGTGTTGCACAGTCAGCTGTGTCAAGCAGCTGATCTAGCAGAAAATTGATCATTTTTTGTAGTACCAGATTTTGCCTGTATCATGATTAAGCCTCCTGTTACACACAAGTGCCTGTCTCCAAAAGGTTGTGGGGACAGATAGATGGTAAGGTGGGAAAGAGGAATAGAGTTACTCTAGCAGTTGTAATTTAGATCTGCTTATAAGCTGTGCATGTGCAGCCTTGTTAAAGACAAGGTTTTAAAATACACTGCTTTCTTGATGAGAACAATAAAGCATAAGGTGTCTGAGAACTGGAAGTGGGAAATGACAGCCTAAAGAGAATCCAAAACCAGGAGTCCAAACTCCAAGGAATCCAAAACCAGAAAATGGAGTGAACAGAGGTTTGCTCTATAGTGAAGGAGAGAGGCCGTGGATTACGTGATTTTATTTTGTCCTTTGTATGTGATACATTAACATGTCCAGCAGAAACATCTTATTGTATTTCTGCTGCAGCCTTATGGACTAATTTTTAACTTTGGTTATTAAATATTTCAAGATGGGGCTTGCAAGATCTCTGAATAAATGTCTAAGCATTTCCAGGTTGTGGTTTCAGTGCAAATTCTGTCTTCGCTTGTACTTGTTCTTTTTGGACAGAATGAACTCTCCACTGGATGTTTTCTTCCTGTTTACATGGAAGAATTTTTTTTAAATCCTCTCTGCTAGTTTAATTTAGCTGCTAACAGTAGCAAGCTGTGGTGGCAGATGGACTTCCATGTAGGTTTTATGTATTTCAGCTGATACTGGAACCGTTGCCTGTTTAGTGCCCAGTCAAAAGGAGCTCTTTAACTCTTTTCTTGCCATCATTAGTCATACATCTCTTGTATTGCTTTTGCACCTCTGCTGGCTCTTAGGACTTGGGTGGAGAGGTTGTTTTCTACCTGAACCAGATTACTGGGGAGTTGAGCAGATGTTGGACATTGCTGGGAGCAGCCTTGCCCCAGCAGGGACAGCTGGTCATTAGTTGGTCTTAGCTTGGCATAAAATCATATACTGAGGCCCTACTGCTTAACAGGGAGAATTCTGACATTTACAGGTTTGGGGGTTTTTTCAGGTTTGTGTTAAAGGCTTTGGTCTTAGGAGCTCCTCTCTGTGGTAAAATATTCAGATAAACTGAATATAAATACAAAAATGATTAATTAAATGGAATTCTGAGAATGCACGATACATTTTGTAACAGTTTCATAATGCTACATCTCTATCAGCTTTCTTTGTAGTCATACCAAGTATTTAATCACACAGAGATGAGATTCTTACTCCAGTGTGAAGCTGAGACTCCTGCAGGGAACAGAAGTGCAGCCCTGGGCTTTTGTCTCTGGTGAGAGCCCTTGCTATCAGCAGTCCCACCTTAGGAGGGCCTTGGGACAGGCTCCAGCTTATTCTTGCCTTTCAGCTCTTACCTTGCAAGTTGGTGGGAAGTGTTTCTTTTTCTTTATCTCCCAAAGTCCTACACTGAAGAAACAACTAACAGTGGCTTTTTGTACTTGTGTAAAACTGTGGCAGGAGTTCATCAGAATTTACACAACCAGGGCTGACCTCTGTTATTTATTGCATTAAGTGAGTGGACTGGGTTAATTACATCAGTTGAAGTTTCTGGAATGTAAACAGGGCTTTAGTGGTTGGTTGCAACTGCATCATATTTCAGAACTCTGGCAGAAAATTAAAATTCCTCAAAGCTGAGTGTAAGTTCTAGCAGATTTATCCATGATTTTATTAAGTTTTTAAGATATTTGGCCTTGCTAAAGTATTACAGGTAATGGATTTGAAAAATCAGAAATCTTTTAACAACCATTCAGGATAATAAATTTAACTGGAGTGCTTCACAGTTCTGGAATTTGTCTAAATTATATGAAACCTGTTCTATCAAATGAGACAAGTTAGTATTGCTACATTTTCTGTCTGATTTCTTCATTGATTACACTCCATGCCATTTAAAGTAGAGGCATTCAGAGATTTTGAGAAGGAGCAAAGAGACATGACAGTCTGGGTGATTTTTTTTTTCTTCTTCCTTCTAAAGGTATAGATATACATTTCTTCAGGGTAATGACAGTTTAAGCAATCTTCAGCACCTTTCTTTTCTTGTACCTTCTCTCAGACTGCCTTCTTATAGCTGTTTCTTAAATCCATCAAATTAATTCTTCATTCAAGTGTTTTTAATAAATTTTTGGTTTTTTACATTTCGATTTGGTTCACCAAATGTTGGCAGAACTGTTTGTGCCATAATAAAAGGCATAGCATGACATTAGAAATTAAAGTTTAAGTGACACTTTGCTGAGTGTCTTACATGGAACAGTTGGTTGTGTTTCTAGTTGGAAATGTTATTCAGAATTTTGCATATTTGACCCACTTGGACTGAGATATCAAAAACCTGCTTGGATCACAGGAAATTCATTGGTGTAACTAAGTCTCAGTTTACTGATGTCTTCTGTGAGGTTAAAATCATGCTTTCACTGAAAAAACACATTGCTGTTTCTGGCTCCTGGAGAGCTAAAATGATTTCTAATCTTACCATTTTTATCTCAAATCATACTGAAAAGCTTTTAAAATTTCTTTTTATTTTTGTTGTTACTATTCAAACAAATGTGTTTCTTAGTTTCCCTCTTCTCACTTTTTGAAAATTTCCAGAACAGAAGTTTTTTCTCCAAGTGGTAGAAATTCATTTTTATAGGACTTATATCTGCAATTTAAGAAAATTAGGTACAGAATTTGAATAAGTAATACTCTTCATGAAAGTAAACTTGATATAGTTAATATTTTCTTTTTTAAGTGTCTGCACTTTACTTTGAAAAGCAAAACTTTTCTTCCCATACACACAATCTCAAAGGTTAGTTCTTCACTCACAGTAAAAGATATTATCCTGCAATTTCCACACTTTCTGGGAAGGCTTTTGTTTTGTTTGCCTATCTTGTTTGTGAGGTTGAATTTGAAAATCATGGTCTACTGGAAATCTGATTTACTCAGGCTTTTCTCATTTACCTTGCTATCCATTGCACTGAGGATGGGAGGCTAAAATGAGATATCCTGGTCTAAGCCAGCCCTGCCACACCAGCATCCCTCCTTCACTGTCACATTTCCATCCTTCTCCCTTGTACTGGCACTTTCAACTCTGGGAATTGTTGCTCTGCTGATTTAACTGAAATTAAATTTTAAGGTTGTTGTTGATTTAGGCCACATCCGTTTTCCAAACCATCTTGCTTCCTGGGTGAATGAACCACAGTGCTAGAGGAAAAAAAAAAGGAAACAAATTTTATTTGTGGAAGGGTGCTGTGATGCCTTGACTTAGGTGTGGCTCTCATTGAGGCTTTATTGGGAGAGAAAATAATCCAAATGTAAGGGGTGCCTAGAAATACATATATAGACATGATTTCACCATTGTTTTAGTCTGGATTGCCTTGATTGCATTTAACTTAAGTTTTTAAATTGAAAAAATAACAAAGAAGTATGGAAAGAAGGGCATAAGGGAGTGTCACTGTCAGCCTGTGGTACTGAGCAGTTTATGCTGTGCTCTTACAGTAAGGCATCTTGATGGTGCTTGTTTTCAAGAAGAGTTACATTTAAATATCACAGGAAAAGCAAAGAAAACAACATCCTACTGTTACAGGTTTTCTGAGTTGGCACCTGCTTGTATTGAGAAAAGCGAGACTTCTCAGTTGTCAGGGATCCCTGCTATGGAGTGTTTACAGTGCAGCACTATGCAATACACAAACTATAAAAATATTTGGTTGTGGTCTGTGTTCCATATGCTGCAGCAAGATAAGATCTCTGATGTAAATAATATACTTTTGTTTGTTTTTATAAATTTTTTAAGCTAAACTATAGTAAGTCATTAGCGTAGTTATCTGCTTACAAAGTGCATTGCCATCACATAAAGTTGGACTTACAAAGCAGTCATAAAGTGTGAAAAGAAATTGCTTTAGGGTTTAAGTATGCTTTAGTCTGTCCCCTGGGAGCAGTAGTTAGTAATCCTTTAGTCACATAGTGGCATACAGAAACAAAGGTTTAAGCTTCAGGTGAAGCTCAGGTTAGCTCCTTGCTCCCCAGTGGATGGTTTGGAAGAGCACTCAGAGGTGCTTATTGTCAACCTTGACAACATCACAGCCCAATTAATACTAACCTAGTGATGTAAAACCAGGGAACTTTTAATGAGAATTTCAAAAGTTATTTCAGGTGTCTATTTTTTCACTTGAGGTGGAAGCACATTTTTAAACTGGTGCTAAGAAAGCAAAATTACACAAAAAATCAAGAAATAAGCAGACTAAGGTTGCTTGGCAAAATTAATATTTTTTGTACAGTTGGTTTATCAGTGAGAAGTTTGGATGAGGGTGACATGCTCAGGGTGTGACAGGAGTTCTGTAGGAGCAGGGAGATTGCTCAATCCCAAGCCAAGTGGTGACCAGCTGGCATGGTGAGATCCTTTCTAAGGTGAGACCATTCTTGCTCGTTAAACACTTCTTGAAAAATACTTACTTATCATAGAAGAGGTCACAGAAATTCTGGCTGTTCCCTTTTGGAGCAGAAACTTGAATCCACCCTTTAAGCAAGTGATATAGTCACCAAATTATTGCACAGCTTAAATTTGGTCTCTTTTGTTCTTTCCCCCCAGATTTGTTTCACTTTTTTCAAGTAACCCTACACTAGAAAAATGATTCAAAATTAAAAATTAACTTTCCTCCTTACAGGCCTGTTCCAACAGGGATCAGTTTCTTGATCTGGCTCACAGCTCAGCTACAGGAACTCTGCTCACAAAGCTGGGAGATCCAGGGAGGGAGAAGCAGCAGTTTGTGCCAAACAGGGTATTCCCACTGAAAGAAATTCACACAAAATGCAATTTTTTATCATAATTAGAATTGAAAACTATAGCCCGAACAATTTAAGAAGATGCTATCTTGAACTGAATTAAAAGATTGTTAATATTGTCACATCCCTCAGTTTGGTAAATTGGCAACATACTGTGGTAATTAAAGGCACTGGCCTATTCCACCAGCACAACTAAATCTGAAAAAATATGCCTGTGCATTGCTGTTTTCCTGTCTATTCCTTAATTTTTCCAGTTACATTGCCTCAAGAAAACCTCTGTGCATTTGAATAACTTGCCAGCTGAAAAAAAAAAAAAAGGAAGTGTATTTCAGGTCAGTTTTTTACGTTGTCTATGAGTCAGTCACCACTAGTTGATTTGAAAATCCCCAGTATACTCAGGCTTCTTGAACCAAGGAGGAAAATTACATCACTTTAAGTAGTTTTTGAAATTACTTAACCAAACATACATGTTTGTGTGACCATTTAATAAGATTAGTATTGAATCAGCACCTTTTCTGCTGAATTGTAGCTTGGATTTGGCTGTGACTGAATAGTCATTCAATTCTGGTTTGGCTAATAACAGTTTAACACTTTCCTGACCCCAAATCAGTTAGTTTAGGAAAGAAACAACATTTAAAAGTGAAATGGATCACATGAATGGGGCAGGAACTTTACTGGTGATTTTCATACTTAGAGATGAGACACAATGTGCAGTGTCACAGCTTCTTTGTAAACCTCACAATCTGGGGCTGAGGAGCTGAAAGGAAACTTGGCAGCTTTGTGCCTGGGAGTAAGAAATAAAGGCAAAGAGCAGAAAACTCTACTGTTCATTTCCCCTCCTGGTTTAAGGTACAGTCTTGAAATAAAAACCCAAATCTCTTTAGGGGTGGTTTTATTTGCTGGTGAGAAACTTGGGCTTAGAGATCCCTTTGAGGATGTTGTTTGCAAATTATAATAAAGAAACAAAGACTTTAATGTGATGGTGGGAAGATGAGAAAACACATGGTATGATGCTGATTTTTGTGGGTCACTCTGAATGCATACAGCTCCCATGCTGAAAAAGCTCCATTCTACTTTGATTAAAAAAATAGCATTCAGAGCTTGTTTGGTTTTAGGTTTGATCATTTTGATTTAGTTGTGAGCTTTGGTTTAGCTGACACTGATGCTGCAGTTTCTTCCAGGATAGCTGGGTTAACACATCTCTCTTGGGATATATGAAGCATATCCCAGCCCAAGGAGTTCTTCTGCCACCTTCTGTGCATAATCAGCTAAACTGCCAAACCCTCTGAGTTTGCTGTCAGCAGACTTGTACTGTGTTGGCATTTTTATTGTCCCAGTTGCTTAAGGAGGGGAGGAAACAGACATTGTATTTTTCACACATATAGGTGACATAGCAGCTCTTTGTATTGTCAAATCAATCTAAATTTTAGGCTAAATGGAGCAGGAGGCAGATTTGTTTGAATCCAAACACAGCAAGTAACAATAATGGTCTCAGGCACATTGTATTGATTGATTTCAGCCAAGGCATGTCAGCAGATAACTGGTGCTAAATGCTGCCAGTATGTGTAAAAGAGAAGGGTGTGTGGGAAGAGAAAAAAGTCACAGGTTTTAGTGTCAAAGCTCAAAACATGACAGGTTTTTGTTTGTTTATGTAAACCAGTTTACTACATTTTGCCAGCATTTTATGGCTTATGTCAACAGAAGAGTTTCTCTGAGAGCTGACAGTAATAATTCTGCTGCTCTGCCTACAGAATTAGTGTCAGACACTTCTAGAATTGTTGAAATTCCAGATGTTGTTAGCCTGGTGTAGCTATTCTAGGATAGTAAAACACAGGATGGGCAAACACTCCTACATTTGTTTTCTCTCTTTCAGTTTTATGTCCCTCCACCTATATTTTCATGTGTTTTTCATGTTAATTTATAGGTTCCCTAAATATTATCTTGACACATGTTAACCATGCTTTTGGTCAATCAAAAGTCATCATATAGCACAATATTTTCCATAGATTTGTGTAGAAAGTGGCCCAGACCACTGCAGGTTTTAATTTTTTCTGTGCAGTTAAATATTAGGGGGATGGTTCAGTTGTTTCTCTTGTGATATTGTGAATTCTGGTCCCTGTGGTTCTATGTATAATTTTGGTTTTTTGTATGCATTAAAAGCTTAGGGAAAAATTAAACTTGTTCACCCAACTCTGATGAAATTTCACTTGTATTTTGTCAGAATCATATCACTGTTCTATGACTGTCCTTTGCAGCTGATTGTGTACTTGTTTCTTTTGAAAAATAGCAGTAAATTCTTTTTAATAGAGCTGAGCATTTTGTATTACTGAAATTTTGTTCTGAGGAAATGAAGTTGTAAATGCTCTTCTTTTAAAAAGATGAAATAATTTTTCATCTTTTTTCATCAGTTTGCAGTCTTTACCCACGTTGTTTGTATCTGTTACAGATCCTGGCTCTGCTGAACGTGCAGCACAAAAACGGAAATTTCCCAGCCCTCCACATTCCTCCAATGGCCACTCACCTCAAGATGCATCAACAAGTCCTATAAAAAAGAAAAAGAAGCCTGGTCTATTGAACAGTAATAATAAAGAGCAGGTAAGAGAAGCCATGGTTTTATTATGCTAGAATATGAAATAGAAGAGGAAGTAGAGATAGCTGAGCAGGAGCTCAGTCTTCTCCAAGGAAGCTCCATTTTTGTACTCCTAAGGGATGGATATTAATTTTTGAATGCAGTGGGAATAGGAGTTGGTATTATAATTTTGATGTGAATGCTCTTTGGTTATTGTTTTACATCTGTTGAAAAAGACCACTTGTGTCCTGTTTAGTGATTTCATAAAGGTAATAAGATGTATAACCAATAAATGCAATTTGGAAGAGAATTATTATGAATAATTACAACAATGAATAATAACAATAACAGAACCAACAATAGCTGTTTTTTTACTAAAACCATTAGCAGGAAATGTTCAGTAGTGTGATTATGAGACCTTTCTTAATCTCGATTATGTCAGTGAGGTTCCTCATCTGCTTGCAGTCCTTTCCTACTGCCTGTTAGTCAGCTCCACCTTGGTACTCTGTACATTTCCTCCCCTTCCTTAAAGTTTCCAGGCAGTGTACACACCTACCAAACTAGTTAAATCAAAGAGTCACAATGACTTTTCAGTCTTTATGCTTGTAACCTTATTTTTACTGTCTTCTGAATGCTGAATTGATAGCATTTGTTGTCCTTCTTAGAACTTGACTCCACAAGACTTTGACAATTTCTGATTCATTGTATGATGCACATGAAAGAATTATATGAATTGTATTGAATAGCAAATGTTGTAAAGAATCTGTATCATCTTGGAGTAGATTACATGAAAGCAGTCTTCAGTCTTACTGAAATTACTTCACACCTGATATACTTTGTATTTTTCAAAGTGCATTTTTGTGTCACAGGGTTTTTTGCCAGTGCATATAAACACAGGGTTAAGTTCTGAGTGTTCTAAGCACTTTTTCCTGGCATAAGAGCATCCACATTATCCTGGTACAATTGCATTGGTGAAGAAAGAAAATTAAATTCCTACTCACTGCAGTTGTCCTGGAACAAAAGCTGTTAATAAATCAGGCCTTAAAACTCAGTATAAATTGTATTTTATTTCAGGATAATCAGGAGATGTAACTGTATCATGTGGAGGTGCCCTGGGGTCAGTTTGGCATTTGCTGAGCTTCACTGCAGCCTGGGTTTATTCCTTTACATCTTGGATATTTTGTGGGCAGACACTGCCCCTCTGAAGTCTGAGCTTGTAACTGTGCAGTGCAGAGATAATTTTGCAAACACAGTGGAATTGAATCCTTGGGTATTAATTTCCACTTTTTCTTCCTGCATTTGAAAATATATGTGAAAACGTAGTTGCAGTTGTTGAACTTGATAAATTCCCCTTGGTAAATACTTTTCTGTTTTCCAGGTGTCTCAGACCTGTACAGGATAGAATAAAGTTGTGTATCTAATGAAGAAAACCTATCAGACTTGCTTATTTTGCTGTGCTTATTACAAGTTAGCAAGAAAATATCATCTGTTTAGTTCTGTTTAGCTTTTACAAGCTGCTTTTCGTTTAATGTTGTCTTGCATGTCAGATTTGAAGTGGGCATGCCTGAAGATTGTCGTGTCTAAATAGGTTCAAACTCTGCTCTCTGTGGTAGCAGGAGCTGTTTTTAAAGATTCTTTTACTGCTGAGCAGATGTGAGCTGAGCATGCAGGTTCTAGTTTTGCACTCAGGGTGAGTTTGACTATGATGCAGCTGATAGCTGTGGTTCTGATTGACTGATAAATCTGTTTTGAGGTATGACAACCTCCCTGGAAACCTCTAACTTAATATTCTACATTACAAAGTGCTTTATAATGCTTGAACATTTCAAGATACCATTACTAAAATTACAGTTGCACGAAGCTTTGTATTACATGTTGTGGGTGCAGTCACAGATCTTCAGAATGGTGCTATCAGTTATGTAAAGTGCTGAAAATCAAGCAAAGAATTAAGGAATTGTAGAATGTAACTAAGGTGAAAAATCAGGAACTTCTGATGTTTAATTGGACAGTTATAAAGTAATTAAAGTTGTCAGCTTGTTTTACTACTAGTTTCAATATTAATTTAAACTGAATATAAATAGTGATCTTTTTCTCTCCAAAACAGCACTGCAGTACTGTTGTTTTTCTTCAGTTTCATTTGTCATTCTACAGGTCTTAATAACTTCAGTAATGCCTTCAAAACAAGCTACCACCTAGTTGAGCTTGAACTTTAATAACTGTTAAAATTTTAACTCTTAAAACATATTACTCTGACTAGGACAAGTGAAAAGGTCCCTTGATGCAGTTGAATCATTCATTTTCAGTCTTTTTGTTTCATTCCTTGGGTCTCTATTGAGTCTCTAAACCCTTTCTGTTTTGTTTCTTAAACTTGGCTTAGGGAAAATATGGTGATAGATATCTAAATGATAAAAGCATCCTTGAACAGAAACCAAATTCATCTCATTTGCCAGCAAAAATTGACTTCTCTTCAGTTTGGATGTTATGATTTCTGTGGAAGTTTCACAGGTTTTATGTTTGTAAAAAGCAGAATCTTTTTTCTCAAAGCAGAATCTTTGAATCTTACGAAGTTAGTGTGGATATACCACTTACATCCACTTCAAAGTCAGAATATATATTAAATTCCCCTGGTAATTTCTTTATCTGCAGTGGAGGAAGTGCCCCACAGCTGCCTGTCCATGTGTACAAGACTGAGATGGTCTCACAGCTGTGGTGCACTTAGCTGCAAACAAAACATGTTTCTGCACTGGAAATTACAACTCTCCCATCCTCACTCTGGTTTCTTTGTTTGAATGCTTGCTGTAGTAATTAGTTTGAAATGGACTGAAATCCTTATGCTGTCCCACTTATTCCACAAGATTTCATAGAACCATTCCTTCTGAAATTTTTGTTGTGTCATTACATGTGTGCATATAGAAAGTACAGAAGTAACACTTTGCCCATTTCTGTGCTGGGAACAAAGTGTCTCTGGGCTTTGTCATCTGTAGAATAGAAAATGAAAACCACCAAAACTGGCACAAAATCATGTGAAATTTTAGGTGGCACAGTGTTTATGGATAACATCCTTTTCTTTGCCTAAAATATTGTATAGTGTTGGATAATCTGAGGGGGTTTTTTTTGAGATAAAACATCTTCAGGTGGGTTGTTACTTCTACCTTGAAGATCCCTTTTTCCTGCAGATAATTACACCTCCTTTTTAACTTTAGGAATCTAGAAATACCATGGTTCAAAGTGGCATGCTGGTGCTTTCTGGGGACATTATTTATGCCCTGTGTGCCTGATTTTGTTCAGGATGCCTCAAAGATACAGAGCATATGTTTGGTTGCCATGTCCTATGAACCACATGGGTGTGTGACAGCTCAAGAGTCTCAGAAGTTGCAGATTTGTAAATGGTGTAGGACACTTACAAAATGACCTGAGAATAAAACAAAATGGTTTATCAGATTACAAGTGTTTGGATAATTACAAGTGAAGTCACAAGCAAGTGCTTTTACATCAAACAAAAAAATCACATTAAATGAGCTGTCTAAAATCTCAAGGCTGTTTCCCTCCTCAGCAAACCACCCCTATAATGAATATCAAACAGAGAATTTGAGTTCCCTTGTCATTAATAAATAGAAAGTAGTTTTCCATGTTAGCAGCACTTTAGAGATGATATAACAAACTTCAGGTATCTCTGGACCCATTTAAGCCATCCCAGGCTCTTCACTTCTTGTGTTTTGGCATCAGCTGTGTCATCTTTGAGCTGCCGGGCTCAAGGCAAAGACCAGTTCATGCAGGGTACAAAGTTAATGCTGTTTTCTAGTGCAGGCAAACTGGTACAGATGTGAGTCTCAAATTGTGATATGCAGTTAGGTGATGAATGAAATCTCTCCTGTAGGGAGGTGGCTGCTCAGGATGTGAATTTGCTCCTTTGTCATCCTTCTCTACAGTTTGCCTTATTAATCAAAATCAGCATTGGCTTGCTTTGTGGTACAAAGCTATAAATTGCTGCAAGCTAGCACTGATTTGCATGGTGTTCAACTCCTTGTTGCAGGACTAACCTCTTCAGTTTTCCCAGGTTTAGCCACCACTAAATATTTCGGTATTTAGCTTGCACGGCCCCATGAAATTCTGAGTTTACAGGGCCTAAAAGCTTCTATAGCAATACTTCTTTCTTGCAGCTGAAAGTGTTTGCTGGCTCTTGTTGGATTGCATGTCTTGCACTCAATGCCTTCACTTGCCACAAAAAATTTATTTCTGGTCTTGAGTGCAAATTGTCATTCAGCATCTGAATAAGCAGTAAACTTCTTTATGAATGATTTTGTGCAATGACTAAGATACTGTGCTTGCATAAATGTTAATCAAACTCTGTAAATTGCTGTTTGCTTATATATGATGACTATTATGATTTGAAAAAATGCAAATTTGTTTTGAAACCAAACCTGTTTTTCTTGCCTACATTTCAGTCAGAACTAAGACATGGTCCGTTTTACTATATGAAGCAGCCACTCACCACAGACCCTGTTGATGTTGTACCACAGGATGGACGGAATGATTTCTATTGCTGGGTTTGTCATCGGGAAGGCCAAGTCCTCTGCTGTGAACTCTGTCCTCGGGTTTATCATGCTAAGTGTCTGAAACTGACAGCCGAACCAGAGGGGGATTGGTTTTGCCCAGAATGTGAGGTTAGTTTGATACAAGGAGTGGATTTCTTGCTTGGTTTTGAGATTTAAGCAGCTTTTTCTGTGTTCTGAAATGTTTCTGGTTTATTCCTGTTGCCTCTTGGTCAAGGTACCAGAAAAATTTGTGCAGAAGAGGAGGCATCCATGGCTGTGCTTCACCACTTTTTCTCTGTGTGTTACCTGCCTTGTGTTTGCCTTCTTACCACGAGTCTCCAACTTCCTTTGTGTCTCCAGCTCTAGAGAAGCACCAATTCAAAGAGTGATCTCTTCATCAGGCACCAGTAATTGTGAAATCATTCTGAAGTTTTCACTAGTTTAACTTGTGCTTCTTCTTGTGGGCTGATCAGCTTTTCAATAGTGCAGAAAAACAATGCACTATAGGGTCTACATAAACAAGTGGGTATTTTGTTACTGTAGAAGAATTTAATAATTCCTCTCCAGTGATTTCTGGAGAGAGGATACTTAGCATCCAAATGTCTGTAATGAGAGCAAATTGGTTTATGGCATGTTTTCATCTGATCACTTATTTTATTAGAGCCCAGGTGACCTTCTCACTCTCTCACATTGCTCTGAACCCATATTGTATTTGGGAATTTTATGTATTCACTTTGTGTGATCTTGAAGATGCTGGATAATTTTCTGCTCTTTTTCCTTTTTTCTTCTTTTTTGATAACATACACAGGCCAAACCCCAGGTAAAACAGGCATCTGAAGTACTTACATTACATTAACAGAAATGTTTTGTTTCTCGTAGAACAGCTATTATATTTCATTTGACTGCTAGAATGTGTCAGTGGAGAAGTATTTATCTAGAAATGTTTGCTGACAAAGTGTTTTTTTAATCTGAACTTTTAGAAAATCACAGTTGCAGAATGCATAGAAACACAGAGTAAAGCAATGACAATGCTCACCATCGAACAGCTATCATACCTACTGAAGTTTGCACTACAGAAAATGAAACAGCCAGGGGTAAGGACATTTTTGTTGTTTTCTTCTTTAAATCCTCGGATCATGTGTTTGGCATAATCTGGGGTTTGCTTCCTTTAGTGGATGATGAATGTTTAGTTTATCAGATTGTTTGTGGCAGCTTCTGTTCTATGTGCCACCTGTCTAGCACAGACAGATTAGTTTAGGTTGTACAGACTGTTCTGGAGTGCATTTAAACTGTACTTTTGTGATGTAACTTCTGGATGTATTTTCAGTAGGTGTAGTGAAAGTAAAGTGTGGTTTTCCAGTGGAAGGTGGTGGTTTCTCACTGTCTGAAAGTGGACAATGCTGTATCAGACATAGAAGGGGAATGTGGAGGCATGATCTCTTCCCAAGATATTTATGTAGACAGCCCTAGGCACTGACACTGTTGCATTATTGAGTATATGTGTTGAAAATGTAGCTTCTATCTCTTATTAGCAAGTGTTCTTACCACAGAAGTTGGTTTACGCATACTTTTAAAATGCTAAGGGAATTCCTTCAGTGTATCTAAAACATGTGCCATTGTTTTGTAAATCACAACAGTAACTTCTACAAATCCCCCAGCTTTTGTGATTTTTGCAATTCATCATGTCCAGCATATGAAAAATCAGCTAAATGAAACCCTGTAGTTCCCGTTGTTTTACTATTATTGCCTCACAACATTTTATAATTACCTTTGAATAATTTGATAACCCAGAAAATGAGTGTTGTGTCATTGATGAAACTGTTCATTATTAGTAACCAGTGTGGTTATTTGTTCCCCTAACAGACAGAGCCATTTCAAAAGCCAGTTTCACTGGATCAACACCCAGATTATGCAGAATATATCTTTCATCCAATGGACCTTTGTACATTAGAGAAGGTTTGTATGAAGCCAGCTGAGGAAGGTTCTTGAGTTTGATTGCTATCTGTAACATTTCTAAAATGTTTGTTGGCAGGGGGAGAGAAGTTGTTTGAAATTATTTTGATGGGTGAGGTGGTTTCTTGCTTATGAAAATGAGTTCATTTACAGCTTAAAACCAATCATATGTTAACTGAACTTCTCTGCTATGTCTGAGCCAGTAACAAATACTCAGGAAAAAAATAGTGTGAATAAGACAAGCTTACACTGCTGACTTCCTTCTATTAAATTCATCTGATTCTATGAATGATCTCCAGGAGGGACTTCTTAAAGCAGGATTTTCATGTGGTCATTATGTTGCATTATGGTTCATTTGATCATTATGGATCACTGGTTCATTAATTAGGGACCATTTGATGTACATCCAGGGGTCATTCCTGACTCATTTTACTGATCATTCAACAAATACTGTAATCTCCACTGCACCTGAGGTGTAGAAGAAAAAAGAAACAGTCAAGAGGTGAATAATGGAACTTTCATTCTCAGTTCAATAATAATTTGAAAGTACATATAATGAAGAAATTCTCCATTGCTTAATGAAGAGTGAAGCATTGCAGAACTTTGTTCTGTCAGGGCCTGGTGAAGAGAAGTTTTCATCCTCTGTGTTCTTAGAGAGGAGGCTGATTCTTTATGGTATAAAGAATGGTAACAAAATCACAGGACTAATTTTATTTAATCAAATTGCTTTACCCACTAGGTACACTGTAATATCAAACATATTATCTAATGGACTGTGACCAGTATTTTTTCTGGGTCTTGTTGTGGAGTGATAATAAATCAGTAGAAAAAACCAAAGACTTTTCTGCAGAAATATTGTGTTCCTAACACTGTTAGGAACTTTTTTTGGAAATGTTTGAGATGTTGATCTACGTAATTCCCTATTTAGGTTTAATTTAGACAGTTCATATATTTTCAGGGCAGTCAAAAGGCCCCTTGAATTTGAGATTTTTAAGCATTTAGAATCATAAGTCTACAGTAAATAAATATCATAGAATCACAGACTGGATTGAGTTGGAAGAACCTTTAAAGCTCATCTCCTTCCAGCCTCCTGCTGTGGACAAGGACACCTTCCACAGGGCCAGGTTGCTCAGAGCTCTGTCCAGCCTGGCCTTGAACACCTCCAGGGGTAAATTTTATTTATTGTATGACTGGTAGAACACAACATTCAGGAAGAAGCTGTCACTTCTTACTGATTTCTGTTTCCTGATACATTCTTAATTTCTTCTTTCCAGAATGTTAAAAAGAAAATGTACGGTTGCACTGAAGCATTTTTGGCTGATGCCAAATGGATTTTGCACAACTGCATTATTTACAATGGGGGTAGGTATTAATGTGTACTTACATCCTTAGATATGAAACTTTGTTAAAGTTATGGAGCAATTTGTAGACTTCTACACTGAAAATGTCTTCCTGTTAATGACCATAGTGCCTAAAACCAACAATTTTTTTTAACAAGTGGCATAAATGAAACAGTAGGGCCAGATAGAACCTGTCCTGTCACTTCCTCATTCCACCTTAGAGAAAACATTTCAAATAAGGTAAAATCGTGGAATGGTTTGGGTCTTAAATGACCTGATCTAATGTGTCTCATCTAGTTCCAACCCCTGAATTGGTTTAATGTTTTGCATCATACAGCACTTAATGGAGACATAATTGAGAAGATCATACAGCAAATCCCTCAGTGAAGGAGTGTGTTAGTGGTGGGAAGGATACAACAGATTACAAAAAGGAGCATTTAAAGATTATTAAATGTTATATTGAGAAAAAAAGTGCTGATGTTCTGCTTTTGCAAATGTGTAGTTCATGTAAATGTTTTTACATAGTTTTTTTAGATCTTCTCTTTTGTTTTTACAGATGACTTATATCTGAAAACTGTTGATTTTATCATAGTTCTGCTGTAACAATTTTCTTGGTTTAAAGCATTTTATTGTTTCCTCAGGAAATCACAAATTGACACAAACAGCAAAAGTCATCATCAAAATCTGTGAGCATGAGGTATGAGTGCCCCAATTAAATTAATTGTTCTGTATGTTTTGTGTTCCATGTCATGTATTTGTGAGTGACTTAATACACGTTTTCCAAGCTGTGTATTGCAGATTTATAATTTTTGTAGGTTTCCTTACATTGAGGTATTCATATCCATGGCCTACAGAATGGCATTTGGCAAAAGCATTGCTAACATGTCTTCCACTAGGATATTCACTATTTATAATTAAGACTTGTGAGGACAGGAGGGAAGAAGAGAAAGTGGATATATGGATTCTGCTGAAAGGCACCTGTCCTGTTAATGAATATTTGGAGCACTTCCTCATTCCACCTTAGAGAAAACATTTCAAATAAGGTAAAATCGTGGAATGGTTTGGGTCTTAAATGACCTGATCTAATGAGTCTCATCTAGTTCCAACCCCTGAATTGGTTTAATGTTTTGCATCATACAGCACTTAATGGAGACATAATTGAGAAGATCATACAGCAAATCCCTCAGTGAAGGAGTGTGTCAGTGGTGGGAAGGATACAACAGATTACAAAAAGGAGCATTTAAAGATTATTAAATGTTATATTGAGAAAAAAAGTGCTGATGTTCTGCTTTTGCAAATGTGTAGTTCATGTAAATGTTTTTACATAGTTTTTTTAGATCTTCTCTTTTGTTTTTACAGATGACTTATATCTGAAAACTGTTGATTTTATCATAGTTCTGCTGTAACAATTTTCTTGGTTTAAAGCATTTTATTGTTTCCTCAGGAAATCACAAATTGACACAAACAGCAAAAGTCATCATCAAAATCTGTGAGCATGAGGTATGAGTGCCCCAATTAAATTAATTGTTCTGTATGTTTTGTGTTCCATGTCATGTATTTGTGAGTGACTTAATACACCTTTTCCAAGCTGTGTATTGCAGATTTATAATTTTTGTAGGTTTCCTTACTGAGGTATGCATATCCATGGCCTACAGAATGGCATTTGGCAAAAGCATTGCTAACATGTCTTCCACTGGGATATTCACTATTTATAATTAAGACTTGTGAGGAGGGGAGGGAAGAAGAAAAAGTGGATATATGGATTCTGCTGAAAGGCACCTGTCCTGTTAATGAATATTTGGAGCTGGAAAGAGACCTAAAATATTCTGATGAATAGATGTACTTTTTGTGGTTCTTTTACTGTAACAAAATTATTTTCTTCTGAATAAATGCAAATTACCATCCTTTGGATTCTGTTTAATCTCTCCAATAACTTTGCTTTTTCTTTCCAGATGAATGAAATTGAAGTATGTCCGGAATGTTATTTAGCTGCTTGCCAAAAACGCGAGAATTGGTTTTGTGAGCCTTGTGTAAGTTGAGAATTATGGTAGTCTAGCTACTGCATTAAACTAGCAGTTCTCATTTGACTGTTATCTCCTCTTTGTTTTAAACCTGTGGTGGTTCCTGAGTCAAGGAAAGCTGCTGTAGTTTACCAAACAGCTTGTGCTGGCATGTCATCCTTGTGGAGTCAGACTGTCTCAAATTACTTAGCTGTAAGATTGCACGTTTTCACAAAAGGATTGATCCAGCCAGAAATAATTGTAAAGGCTGTCAGCAACCAGTTCACACGTTCTTTGTCCTCAAATATAAGGTAACTGCCTTGTGCCAGCAGTGCTTATGTGTGGTACCCTCAGTGCTTGGAGGATTTCTGAAATGGGAACATCTCTTTCTGCAGATGTGCATCAGTCGAGACTTGCTTTTTCTTTTATGATCTATTGATAGATTGTCTATTTCCTGTTTGATACTGAACTGAATTTGGGAAGACACCTTAAGATGCTCAAGTAGAAGTGTGTAATCCATCAAGTCCTTTCTTGGACTGTCCTGGTTTCAGCTGGGATAAGAGTTCCTTTTCTTAGCAGCTGGAACAGTGCTGTATTTTTGATTCAGTATGAGAATAATGTTGATGACACGCTGATGTTTTGGTTGTTGCTAAGTAGTGCTTACCCTAAGTCAAGGACTTTTTAGTATCTTATGATCTGCCAAGACACAAACCTAAGTGAAAATTACAGCATTTCAAAGATTGGCTCTAGCCTAACTTAAGTTATGCTATATATTTGGAGGGGACTAATAACAAATAAATGAATGAAGAAGTGCAATTACAAGCAGTTTAATTAAGATATGTAAGGTTTTATGATTAGCAGGTTTTTAAATATAATTTTATCATTTTGTCCTCTCAGTATTTTTTATCTTTATAGTAAAATGGAATCTTGTATTTGGCAAGTGCTTTGTGCGTGTTGGATCTTTATTAAATCTAAGTAATGCATACAATTAAAAAAAAAATGCTTCAGATTTGAAGCTAGTACTGCTTACATTTTCTTACTGTGTATTTTGCCTCTTCCTCTAGAGCAATCCCCACCCTTTGGTCTGGGCTAAACTCAAAGGCTTTCCATTCTGGCCTGCTAAAGCACTGAGGGATAAAGATGGGCAAGTCGATGCCCGTTTCTTTGGCCAACATGACAGGTGGGAGTTAAACAAATGGATGTCTTTGGCTGTACTTAAAAAATTCATGTTGTAATTTTGTGTGCTTGCAAGTTTTTGGATCCTGTCTTTAGAACCTTGACCCTAACAAAAAGTGTGTAATGCTGTAGCAAACACAGTTGTAGTTCCTTACATGATCGTAAGATATATACATAATCTGGTGAGTGTGCAGCTTAATTCCTGTGTCTGGTGTAGTGCTGGGGAGAACTGCATTTCTTAAAGATGGAAGAAACCAATGAAGTAATTTATATTGTCTAAACATTATGGGAATATATACACACCTGTAGGTTTAAAAAATGCAGAAATATAACCTGTGTTGAAAATGCCAGTTTTGCTCTGAAAGGAGTTCTCTGTGCTTGTGAATCCTCTGCTTAGATGGCCACAGCCCTAATGAATACAGGTTGTTTTGTCATGAATTAGAAATACAAATCTGTAATAATATGTGTAAAAGACCCAACTATACAGGGCCATGGAATAATTAAGTCAAAGTTCCTGCTATCTTAGGGTCTTGGGGAGGCAGTTTCAGGGTCTGGTTAATTTAATGATAAATAAGATCTCTCCAGTACTTGCTGATGGAACTTTTCTTGGCCAACCTGGCCTGGGGTGTGAAATGTTTCTAAGAATGTGCTTGTGAAGTATTCATTTCCTTACCTGCTTTTTACATTTTTGTGGTATGACATATAGACTGTTTAGCAATGGTTGTCTTGCAGTTACATAGACTGTTCCAATTAGGAATATTTTTTCATTGGACCATTGTTAAGTCATGTTTTATTGCTACTGAGTAAAGTAAAATAAGCCAGGGATAATCCAAGGCATGCAATTTGCTTACTTGTCAAAACTAAGCACTGAAATATTGAAAGAATGTAATGCTGGTTCTTTAAAATTATCTGAGCTACTCATATCTTTATGATTAGGCAAAAGTAAATTAGTATGTGCAGAAAAGCTGGCAGCGTCAATTGACAGTATGAAATGTAGTTATATTATCTTTTATTTTTCTGTTTTATATATAGGGCCTGGGTTCCAATAAATAATTGCTACCTCATGTCTAAAGAAATTCCTTTTTCTGTGAAAAAGACTAAAAGCATCTTCAATAGTGCAATGCAAGAAATGGAGGTTTATGTTGATAACATTCGTAGAAAATTTGGAGTATTTAATTATGCACCTTTCCGGACACCATATACTCCCAACAATCAATACCAAATGTTGTTAGACCCTGCAAACCCAGCTGCTGGAACTGCAAAGACAGACAAACAAGAGAAAATCAAACTGAATTTTGATATGACAGCATCACCCAAGATTCTGATGAGCAAGTCCATGCTGGGCAGTAGCACAGGTCGCAGGATTTCACTGACAGATATGCCACGGTCACCAATGAGTACAAACTCCTCAGTTCACACTGGCTCTGATGTTGAACAGGATGCAGAGAAAAAAGCAACTTCCAGTCATTTTAGTGCCAGTGAAGAATCCATGGACTTCATTGAGAAAAATACAGGTAAAAATTAAAAAAAAAGAGGTACAGGACTTTGGAAACAGACTAGTTCTATTCCATGTACTTTTTAATGATAGGCTGTGTTATGACTTGGTTTATGAAGAAATTTTAATAAAAGAGATGCATGTAACTTTCAGTATCACAAATAAGAAAGAACAGTTCTTCCTGTCACATTGAGCAGGGATGAATTATCTTGAAAAGTGACTAAACCCGTTCAATTTAAATAGCAGGAAATAGTTGTATCTATTAAAGTGAATGGAGAGTGGAAATAAATACAAAAAAATTAGAATTGTCATGAGTAGGTGTTCTGGTTTTAAATCTGTCTTTATTAATTTTCTACTTTTTCAGCTTCTCCAGCACCAACAAGAACAGGTCAATCAGGGAGCTTGTCAGGCAGCCCCAAACCTTTCTCTCCTCAAGCATCAACGCCAATTTCTGCTAAGCAAGAAAGAACTTCCACGCCAGGAAGCATTCTGAATCTTAACCTTGGTTAGTTCTGATATTTGCAAACTTAATACTCTAACAGCTGAACAAATTATGGCAGTGTCAGTGCAGCATAATACAAACAAATGTGCTTGTATGTGACTTTAAATGAGCAAAGGTCTTTAAATGAGGCACACATGTAATTATTGTTTTATCAGATTTACTGGGTTTTTTATCTTGTGAATGAAAGTTTCTATTACTGTTTCTTGTTGATGAAAGGAAGTAGTTAAAGGATAATTTTTTTCTCAGCTGAACTGTGAAAATGAATGTGTCTAAACAGTAGGTAAGTTTCTAAAGGTTGTAATTACATGAACGTTGCTGCTCTTCACCACTCAGTCTCTCTCAAGTGAATTGCTGGCAAGGTTTTCTTGTGATCTTTAGGGTTTAGGATTTACTAGGGCTTCTCTCTTGCTTCCTTCACATCACCTCCTCACTGACCATCCCTCTCTAGGGAGATAGATGGATGAAAGGAATTAGCAGAATTCTTGAAGTCTTGAAACTCCCTAGAAGTAAATTTTGGGATTGTGGAATTTTGAAAGATGGAGTAGGTAAGTAGTAAGTTGGTAAAATAGTCCTGCAAGCCAAACATGTAAATCAGTTTCCTCAGTCATGCTTTGTTCCTGTGAGTGTTCTGATTCAGTTCTGGTTGCTTTTTACCTCCATGTGATATTACACAGAGAACCAGGATTTTGCTCCCTTGGTGTTAGCCAGGTACTTCAGGAAGGATTAAGTTCAAATAATGAATTCATGTCTTCAGTGCCTTACAGATATTCTGATTCTGGATACAAGCTCACAAGTCTATTTCTCAGTGGGTCATATGTGTGGACATAATTGTAGAATTAATTTCTTCTGCTGCACTGCAGCTGCTTGTCACCTCATCTGAGGTGACAATGCATTTGGAAAAACATTAAGAAATGCATAGTGCTGCAGTTGTTTGAGCCACAGATGGGAGACATCAGCTGGAACACTTTGAATCATTTGCATAGATTGGAAAATCTGATGTTATGGTCCATGAGTAATACCATAAAAGAAGTGCTTGTATGCTCTCAAGTAGAATATCTGGGTTTTTTTCAGGTTTAGGGGAATTTCCTTTATTAAATATACTTTTTGGTCATGAGAGTGAACAACCCTTCTTCATTTAATACTGTCAGCTGTGCCAGGCATGTGTTCTTCTGTGGATATTAGAATTTTTCCAATATAACTCATTGTGTCTCATTGTCATATGTGATGTGAACAGAGTTTCTCTCTACAAAAACAAAAGTGAGAGTCCAGAAAACAAAGACACTTTGTATCTTCAGAAGAGTGCTAGGAGGATTCTGTGGTCTGCAATTGAGCAAAAAGGAAGGAAAAATAACAGAAATGAACCATCTGTTGCTACTGGCACACTTGCTAATTGACATATACTGAGAAATGTGTTATTCTGTCTTGAATTTACTAATTTATCCAGTGAAATAATTACATTTTTATATGTATTCTCATGACCTAAGTTTTGTATTTTAAATGATGACTATAAAGATTTTATGTGTCTTATAATATTATAAAGATTTTATTTCTATTTAATTTTCTCTGTGAAGGTAGTAGTAAATAACAGCAGTAGTTTAGTAGAAATGCTGTCAGACAGCTTTACAAACCTGAATGGGGGTTTTTTGATAAATTCACATTGATGGAGAAAATGTCCCCAAAATTGATGGATGTGTTTTGTGTGTGAAGAGAGGAAGAATCCATAGTAAAGTTATTTCAGAGTTACTATTTACCCCACAATTACAAAAAAAAAAAGTGCAATATGTTCAGGATTGTCTGCATTGCTCTTTGGTGAAATGTGTTTTCTTGGGGTTTCTGTGGTCAAGATGACCTTGAGGTGTTAGAAAGTCTCTTTTTCCCTACCCCGAGATCAAAGAAGGAGTCAGGATTCTTCAGCTGTGGTTTTCAAGGTTGTTTATTCTCTGTTATCTATAACATTCTTTTCCTGACCTGCTGAGGTCTGTCTGTGGCACACCCCGGAGGCGGTGTTATCTTTTTATACTAAAAACTACGTGTACAGTATTTACAATAATTTTCCAATACCTATTACCTATGTTAGATAGTGTGTTTCTACTCTGAACCAATCCAAAAGTGCCACCATCACCCAGAAGATAGAGGCTAAGAAGAAGAAAGAGCGATTTGGGAGTGCCTTGTCCTTCTACCTTGGCTTCTGAACCCCCATTCTAAAAACCCAAAATTTTACTTTTTCACCCTGTGATAAACTAACTATAATTTACTTAAACTCTCGTGGCTTGTAAATCCCCATATAAAGTTGGTAATTTTTTCCATGGGTTAAAATCAAAGACCACAGGTGTTTTTGACTCCATGCCAAGGTCTCTGAGCCCCTTGGCAAGGGCTCGAGGCATCCAGGGCAGCCAGAGTGATGTCCTGAGTTCCAACAGTGTTTTATCTGGATAACCATCTCAGTTCTTTGTGTAAAATCTTTATTCTGAGCTGTGTTTGTTGTTGCAGATCGCAGCAAGGCCGAGATGGATCTGAAGGAGCTGAGTGAGTCTGTGCAGCAGCAGAGCACCCCCGTGCAGCTCATCTCCCCCAAGCGCCAGATCCGCAGCAGGTTCCAGCTCAACCTTGACAAGACCATCGAGAGCTGTAAGGCACAGCTGGGTGAGTGTCCCTCAAGAACTGCAGCCACATTTCTCCTCACAGAGAAAAGCAAGGCACAATTCTTCCCAAGAATATTTCTGGGTTTCACATTCTTTGAATATCAGGGAAAGGAAAAACAATTCTTATCATTTGCTGTGCCAGTGTTTGTGCAAAAGTAGAACACAATATGGAGATTGTTTACCCAAAGTGATGGTGTTTTGTTTCCTTGGCCTGTCAGGGCCAAGAGTGTGTGTGTGTGTGGAGACTGTGTGCAGAGTTGAGTGCTTAGCAGGTTCAGTTTTAGATGTATAGAATAATATAGTACAGTAAAGTAATTATTTAGCCTTCTGATATCAATAGAGTCCTTCTCATCATTCCTCCTCTGTTGGGGCCTGTGACCAGACAGCTATAAACAACACTCAAATTGGAGGTCAAATAAGTTTTTGGATAGTAAATCATAAATATTTCATGTTTTAAAACAAGAGTAGAGAATATTTAAGCTCTTTAAGGCAAGTAGAATGCACTGAACTAGTTTGTTTTAAAACACAGTGAAACCTGATGCTTCAAATATTTCTTTCATCTTTTAACCTGTTTTTGTACCATTCTGATGTAGATAGTATGAGAGGATTATAGTCTTAACTGCTTTGCATGTTGAAAAATTGGAGAATTCTGCCTAAATTCTGTCAGTTGCACAAAGTGGAATGAATGTAAGTAACTAACTATAATCAGGTGAATAGTGTTGCTGATTTTTAAGGTGGCTTCTGTGGGTAAAAATAATTCATTTTCGTATTTGCCAGCATTGGGCCCTGAATGTAACAATAGACCTTGTAGGTAGTGGGAAAAAGCAGTGAAAGGAGGGCCATTGAATGAAATAAGATTATTAACTGGAGTATGTAGAAGTTCATTCTTATACATTATGGTGCTGGGATAGGGCACTAAGCTTTGTAGCTGAAGGACTGATAGTTAAGGGAATGGTATTTGTACACTTTGTTCCAGTATATAGAGTATTTTCTTGGTAATGTCAGTCAGTCTGATGTCAGCATGGAATGTACTTTCCTTCCCACAATTAGGAATAAATGAAATATCTGAAGCTGTTTATACTGCAGTAGAACACAGTGACTCGGAAGATTCTGAAAAATCTGATACCAGTGACAGTGAATATAGCGATGAGGATCAGAAATCAAAGAATGATCAAGAGGATGGGGAGGACAAGGAAGGTGCAAGAAGTGACAAAGAATCATTGAGCTTGAAAAAAAAACCTAAGCCTCCAGCACAGAATGAAGACAAGGAGGAACTTAAAAGCACAAGTCCAGAAGTGGAGAAAACGGAAGAACCAGTCAAGGAAAAGGCTGTTTCAGACACTGAAAAAGAATTTTCTGAAAAGGGAAAGAGTTTACAGCATCCTGCAAAAGAAAAGCTGAAAGGGAAAGATGAAACAGACTCTCCAACTGTGCATCTAGGACTGGACTCTGATTCTGAGAGTGAACTTGTCATCGATCTAGGAGATGATCATTGTGCTCGTGAAGGAAGAAAAAACAAAAAAGAATCTAAAGAATCTTCTCCTAAACAAGATGGTAGGATGAAATTACTTCCTTTTGTTTACTCTCTGTTCTGTTCTTACCAAAGGTAGAATTGCCACCTTTATTTTTGCATTAAGATAAAAATTGTTTCAATACAGGTATTTTTAGGAGTGAATGTTCATCCTTTGTGACTATGAAAAGTTTTTAGTGCCCATTGTAGTTTCTGGTTTAGACACAATTAGTTTTACTGTTTGCTTTCAGCAGAGTGGAACTATGAATATCCATAATTTTTGCTGGGCAGGACTCAGTACTTGGCCTTATTGAACCTGATCAGGTTGTCCCAACCCCTTGATTCACTCTCAAGATCTTTGTAGAGCCTTCCTGCCCTCGAGCAGATCAGCACCCCTGCCCAATGTGGTGTCATCTGAATTTCGTAGTTAATGTCAGTTCACTGTTGTTTAGAAAGTTTATAGTTTCTTCAGTTACTGCTCAGACATTAATCCTTTAGAATGTTTTTTTTCCTGAAAGAAATTGGGATGACAGGTGAAAGTTGTAAGGCAGAAACACACCCTAACAAGTGCTAACCTCTCACATATCTTTTGAATGAGGTCAGGCTCGTTTTTCTTGGTTTTGTACTTCTTGTTTTGCTTAGCCACTGATGCATCTGAATTGCCACCACTTTCAACTAGACTGAAATGACTTTACTTGTAGAATATTGATTACTTTTGAGGAAAACAATTCAAAGCAGACTGGAAGGTATATATAGTAGTTCCAAAAAGTAGATGGAAAATTATAAATCAGATGTGTTGGTTAAAAGCAGGCATAACATTTTATGTTCTGTTTAGTTGTAGGTAAAACTCCACCTTCCTCCAGTGCAAGCAGCCAGCCTCTACCAGAAACTCCAGTGCTCACCCGCTCTGCGTCACAGACCCCCCCAGCTGGTGTGACAGCAACCACCAGTGCTGCTTCTACTGTCAGCGCTCCCTCTGCTGCCACAGGGAGCCCTGTGAAAAAGCAGAGGCCTCTGCTGCCCAAGGAAACCGCCCCTGCTGTGCAGAGGGTGGTGTGGAATTCTTCAAATAAATTCCAGACGTCTTCTCAGAAGTGGCACATGCAGAAGGTACAGAGGCAGCAGCAGCAGAGCCAGCAGTCTCAGTCACAGCAGCCTCAGTCCTCTCAGGGGACAAGATACCAGACAAGACAAGCAGTTAAAGGTACACACTTTTCTAACTCAGTGTGCCTGTGGTGCCATAATTCCCCAGCAGTGATCCCTGTGCTTCAGAGGTGCCCAGCCAAGAGTTCTTCTGTATAAACAAAGTTTTAAAGTGTGTTTCTAGTCTGATAAGTGTCTTTAGTATAAAAGTTACTCACTATATGTGCTCTTTCTGCTGTGTATTTCAAGTCATGTCTTCTTATTTTAATGACAAAAAAAATTGTGTCTGTATAAATATTTTTGCTTTTCATAGCCATAACAGATTTGGAAGGGTGAACTGAATAATTTTCTGGATCATATGCTAAAACCATTAACTATTCCACTTGCATGTTTACCAATGTCACCTCAGTATCTACAAATTGCTTCCAGTTTTATCTGACAGATCTGAAGGGTTTTTCAGAGTATAATTTGACAACAATGAAATTACCCAGGCTCCAGGATTTGTCTTTGAAATCCCTGTTGTTTAACAAGACTTTGATGCTAGTTTACTGAGCAAACAGCCCAGGCATTTCAGAATGTTTTCACAACTGTTTTCTCACCATCCCTTTGCTGGAGCCTTCACCAATAGCTGGCACAGGGTAACACAAGCCTGTGCTGCTGATGCTTCACTTAACAGCAACTTTATGTAAATCAGCTTCATTTGTCATTTCAAGTTAATAAACTGAAATGTTTACTGCTGTGCCTGATGAGGAGACATTCTCCACTCTGCTGACACCAATGGCACACAGGTGATGTAGAGGAGAGAGGTTTGGGTGATGTCACATACAGACATTTACAGAGGCTCATTTCTCTGGTCCCAAACTGCTTTTGTTTCTGTCATTTAAGCAGTGTTGAGGAAGTGGCATCTTTTTGCTTGTAGACTGCACAAATTGATACAGAAATATGCAGTGAGGAAAAAAAATGTGGAAATTGGAGAAGGTATATGCTAAATTTTTAATACAATCATGCTTTAATACATACCTTAATAGTATGGGCTGAACTTTGTGTTCAGCCCATGAGTTTGTTTCCTCAGTATTGTTTACTATTGAGCACATCATGGCATATTCCTTCTTAAATATTATAGTCTGGAAATCTGTCATGTGAAAACTATAGAATCTATAGATTTCTTATGTACTGAATTGGTATAAACAGAAATATAGCACATAAAGATGAATGAATTGTTTATTTCAGTAATTCCACTACTGAGGAAATTGGCAATGAAGACATCTTTTATAATATGAATCAGTAAAAATAGTTTGAAAAGTTTTAGTCTTAAAAAACCACCATTTAAAAAATACACCAGCAGATAAGTCATTAGAACTGAGGGAGACTTCTGCACTGGCCAGTCAAAAATGATAAGTTTCAAAGTTATATTTGCTTCATTACCTCTAAGCCTTACAATTATGTACAAGTTCAGTGGCTGAGCACTGTGTAATTAATCATTGGATGGCACCATTGTATAAATAATACAAATCTGAAATGGTTACATGCACACGGTTTAGTTAGATATTGAAGGTAGAAGTTTGCCTGTTTTTTCATAATTCCTTGTGTGATTGATCCCCTCAATGTTCTCTTTTCTTAGCTGTGCAGCAAAAAGAGATCACCCAGAGCACTTCCACATCCACTATAACCTTGGTCACAAGCACTCAGCCTATTTCCATGGTTACCAGCTCTGGATCTGCAAGCACACTTTCTTCTTCACTCAGCACAGACTTGCCAATTGCAACAGCCTCAGCTGATGTGGCTGCAGATATTGCTAAATACACCAGCAAAGTAAGTTCTGCAGGAAGGTTTTAATGAAGTTATACCTTTCTTTTAAAGTTGTACTTCTCTTTTAAAACACCCTGTAGTTTCATTAGGTGGGATAAATGTGTGTTCACACATTAAAGAGATGCTAAGTTGTTAAAGAGGAGGGGTGATCTCATCATAGTGACAGTGAGGGAAGGGATGTGAGCTTTCCATACTCTTTTAGATAATTGGATTTAAAAAAATCAATGAATACTGTGTTTTTTTTGCATTGAGTTTCTTCCCCAAATTCGTGGTTATATATTTTTTGTTTATAAATTATATCAATAGCAAGTTCTTTGAAAAGTAGAAGGTTAAGCAGTTTGCCTGTTCAGGACACTTAAAAATCAGAGTCCTGATCAAAATTGTTGTGCTCTGCCTTCTAAATAACTAGAGCCAGGTAAACGTCATATATTTAAAGAGTGAGAAAGGTAGCAATATAGGTTCCCAGTAGAGGGGTTGAATGAAAATCAAAGTGGAAATCTATTAAAAAAAATATATATAAATTTTTTTTTTTTTTCTCTTTTAGATGATGGATGCCATCAAAGGAACAATGACTGAAATATATAACGATCTTTCAAAAAATACTACTGGAAGTACAATAGCTGAGGTTAGTGTAAGATTAAAAAAAAACCCTTCCATTTTAAGTTTGAAAAATGCAAATTAGTATTTTTACATATATTTAAATAGGCTACCTAACTGTATCTACGAAGTTTCACATATGGAAATTGTCAAGAGATAAGTAATTTCTGTGCTGTTTTAGAAGTAATGATTAGAATGGTGGAAAAAACCACTGAGAAAATACTAGGTGGGCTCTGTAAGAAAAGCATTAAGCCATCAAACCTGGGTTCTTCAATCTTCTGTCAAGAATTTGCCACCTTTTTTAAAATTAGAAATGGAGCTGGTTTTTTTGAAAATAAAATTTTTGTAAACTGTATAGTGCAGTAGCTTATTACAACCATAATTTTTAATACTTCTTTGAAATATTTTGCATTTTTAATGAAATGCTATACATTGCTTTTAATGTTCCCTAAGGGTAGGACTTAGTGTCTTTTAAGGGTTTTTTTAAACCTTAGAAAAAGGAGATTAAGCAGTGCAAACTAAGAATGAATGGGAACAAATAAAGCTCAGTGTGATGATTTACCTGCTTTAACCAAAATAAGGAAGTTAAAGTTTTGAGCAAAGATATTTCTATTCCTGATCCACAGTGAATTGATAATCTTGCTTTTCTAAGCCTCATCTAGTTAAACTAAAAGACATGAAATGTCATGCTAATAAATACGAACAGCACTGAGGAATAAGTTCTTGATTCCAGCCAGAAATTTGAGATGTTTCAGAGGAATCAAGTTTAACAGAAGTTATTGTAAGTTCAACAGAAGTTTTTTGTCTTCAAAGAGTCCTGTGCTCCTTATGATGAACAAATCTAGCAAACAGATATTTAGAATACTTCACACATTGGTTTGGGATTTACTGTTGTCTTTTCCTCATGTTAATATGAAGGAGCCTTGATGTAAACAATGGCTCATTGCTTTGGGCATGGTTTTATATATAATAATTATGCATTACACACCATGCCCTGTTTGTTATTACTAACTATTAAATTTTTAATATTTAGATTCGGCGTTTGAGGATTGAGATAGAAAAACTTCAATGGTTACATCAACAGGAACTTTCAGAAATGAAACATAATCTAGGTATGAAAATGACAGTCCAAAACAGTGTCAGGTATTGTCCTACATAGAAAATGGAAATGCTTATAGTATGTGTTACCTTCATCACATTGTCCTTCTTGGAACTAATGCATTTTGCTTTGTAAAGAAACTAAGATATGATGAACAAATGAGAGAAGAGATGGAATCCTCTGTATTTTCTGAATTTGGAGCAGAACAAAAGTTTGGGCTTGCAAAGACAAAGCACATTAGCAGCAGCTGCATATGTTCTGTTTGTGCTTGTGCTGTATTCTGCTTCTTTGTGGGACATCTAGAACTAAAGTGTTTAACAAATGGAAGGTAACGGTTAAAAATCATGGTGCCAAAATAAGAAAATATGGAAGACTTGCATTTGTTGAGTAGGTATGAAACAGATGCCCAAACTCAGGGAATACCTTGACTGCTAGCTTTGATTTCGTGTTGTCTTAAACTTATGAATAGTACTGTTGTGCTCCTTGCTGTTGGGGAGTGGAAAATGCAAACCCACCTTTCTCTGGATTTTGAGTAGAACTGACAATGGCTGAAATGCGTCAGAGCCTGGAACAGGAACGAGATCGTTTGATTGCTGAGGTGAAGAAGCAGCTGGAACTGGAAAAGCAGCAAGCAGTGGATGAGACCAAGAAGAAGCAATGGTGTGCCAACTGCAAGAAAGAGGCCATCTTTTATTGCTGTTGGAATACCAGCTACTGTGACTACCCCTGCCAACAAGCTCACTGGCCTGAGCATATGAAATCTTGCACACAGTCAGGTAATGGTGCCTCTTACACAGCTGGGGAGGTTTGGGTGGGTGGATGGATCCACAGTGATTCAGTTCTTCATGTGCAGATGATTCTGAGGAGGGACTGTGGACTGGCTCCCTTGAGTAGTGGCCTCATTCTCTTTTTCCCTTGATTTTAGCTACTGCGACACAGCAAGAAACAGATACTGAAATTAGCACAGAAACACTAAATAAATCCTCCCAGCCCAGTTCAAGCGTGCAGTCTACACCCACAGAAACAGCCAGCACTCCTAAGGAAAAGGAAGGTTCAGCTGATAAAAGCAAAGAGAGTGTTACAGTGAGTATCATCACTTCAAACAAAAATAATGTGTAGGATTTCTCTGAAATCTACCCCTAAAGGCTTCCCTGGATAAGCCAGGAATTTATAACCATTTATATATTCCAAAGAGTGAGTTTTGGGGGTGATAGAGAATTTTGGTTTTTGTTCTTCATCTTGTTAAAAAAGACCTCCTTCTGCCCTTTGGGAATACCCTTTCCCTTTCACTAATTCCCAAAAAAACCTTGTGTTGGCTTGACTGATCCTTCCAGCCAAGGGGGATTGGACCTCTTTCTCTCTCTCTCTTTCCAGGACCCATCAGTGTAGCTTCTGGTCTGGACCTTTCGATACAAGTTGCCTTCTGATAAGCAATACTGACTGCAGCACTTCCAAGCCCTTCTTGCCTGGGGGTTCAGAGGCCAAGCTGAAGACCTGCATTCAAACCAACTTACTTTCTCACCACAGACTGCCATTGGGGTACCACGATGTTCCATAACACTGATACAACACTTCACCTGGATCTACGGTTAACGGAGCAGTTTTGAAATCCTCCATAGCATCTACTCTGATAGTTTTCAGTAGGCAAGGATGAGCAAATGCTCTGACAAAAAAAAAAAAGGACTTAACATTGCATATATAGAAAATGTTTATAGAGAAGATTCTGCTTTATAGGTAGGGCTTGACTATTAGCAATTTTGGCATCAGTTTTTTTCTGCCCTTGCAAGATTTATTAAAAGAAAAATTTTAGTGGGGGGGGGATGGGGCTGATTCTTCAAACCCTTACACATGATCCTCCACATCAGTAGGAGCCTTGTTGTATTTTAAAATATTAAAAGCAAACTAATTTTGTAGTATTGTGATTCCAGCATGATGTCTCATCGAGATAGTCCTGTAGAATTGGGAAGCATAGTAATTTAGAGAGCTGTGTTCATTTCTTGACACTTTTGCTACTGTCTGGTGTTAGATCTCTGGGCTTGAAATGTCATCTAAGGGAGTAACTTGGGGAACAGATTTGAAGGGGGGAAAAGGAGGTGCTGTTTCACTTAAATGTTTTGATGAAGTTGGTTAAACTCTGACTCACTCACTTAATGTTTGTATGCATTGTTATGGCAGCACAAGCTTTGTATTACTGGGGAAGTAGGGAATGTGAGACCTAAAACCTGCCAGGGAATATTCCAGTTACACAGATACGGAATTGCTTTTATATAGATGTTCTACCTGAAACATCATGCTGTATACATTGATCATGTTCATAATTTGAATTTTGTTTTATTAACAAAGAAGTAACCTGTGAATTCATTAAGATGCAAATTTTTAACACAAAGAAAACATCCAACATAAATTGCATATCATAACAATAATAATGTAACAACTAGGTGGAATTTATGTACAAGCTGAGGCTTCTACTGAGGTTGCCTGTGCTGTCTCTGCAGATAGCAACAGGTGTGACAAGCACCCAGCCTATAAAACTGGTCCAGGTACCGCAGACCACCACCTATATTCCAACTACTCAACCCACAATTGTAAGTACAGTATTATCATTTAAAGTCTGCAGCAATGCTGTTCCTGGCATTAAAATTGCTCAGTATCTCTGGGGGGTTGTCTCCGTCTGCTGTTGTATCAAGAGATGAATTCACTGGTATAGTCTCAGCTTGCAGTGCAAAATGCTTTATTTTGCTGTGCAACATTCCACCCTTTCATTCCATTTGTGATTTCAAGGATTCAGAAATCTTTAAGTCTGGCAAAGGCACTGAGGACAGGCAGAGGCCATTTCACATTATTGGTCTGTTTCATGTATATACTTGACCACAACATCAATGTAAATATATAGAATTCATTTTAAATATCTTTTAAATATCGTTTTGTCTATGGTATCCTAAAGAGATTTAGAGATTTAATTATTTCTGAGCTATGCTTGATATTCCTGTGACATCTCAGTACCTGTGAAAAAGAATATGCATTTGTCAGCAGTGTCTCTCCCATGCAGTCTTGCACATTAGCATTATGAAACGAGAAATCGCATTGGAATCAGACCTGAGTTTTTTCCATCAAAGGCTTAACCAAGGACATCTGAATTCCCTAGTGTCAGTCACAGTAGATGGGACAAAAGTGAGTTGGATTTTTGTATTTTATACACTATATTAGCCCGTTGTTTCAGCTGTTTGTGCTCTGTAGTGGTCATGTCAGAGCCAGCTGCTGAGCTGATGCTGTCCTGGTCACAGTACGTGCTTCAGCAGGGAAGCCCATGTGGGGGTAACTTCATTTCTGAATTAAAAAAGACACTGTTATAAACCATCTGATTTAACAGTGTTCCCTTACCCACACTGTGACTGTGAGCCTGATGTGCTGTAGACGTTCCTCTGTGTCTCTCTCTTTCCCTGTGCACGCCCCCAGCTGCAGGACACACCTGTGTGTCCTGCACAGTCAGGTAATGGTGCTGGTGCAACTCTGTGTGTTGGTGGGTACACGCTCCTGCACAAACAGTGCTTCACAGCCATCAGGTTCCACACAAACACAGCTCTTGGTGGGGATGGAGACTTCCCACATTCCTCACAGCATTTCAATTCCACTTGGTCTCACCTGAGACCACTGTGCACCTTTGCAGCATTGGCCCTGAGTTGCTTGGACTGAACTACCATTAACAATAAGGTTTTGTATGTGTTTTAAAATCCAATAGCAGACTTCTAAGACATCAGGCTTCTTTTGTGAATAGCTGCGAGGTTGTAAGATCCTACGGTGGTTTTGTGTAATATTCAGAAAAATGGCAGTTACCCTCATCTGTTTTCTGTAACACAAAGTGTATTGAGTTATGTAAAGCAGAATTGGAAGGTGTGAAAGGTTTCCAACTTTATTTGTGCATGTTTATAACTTTGTACACATTTGCATTAGTCTTGCACAGCTACAGACGCCTCTGTATTCTAATGACTGCACGTGCAATTTAAATAATTTTAAACCTTAGTGCATGTTTAATATGTATGCAAAATGTACATATGTGTAAAACTGGCAGAGGTGGAAAATTTACCTCTCAGGGAATGATCTTAACACATTTAAGAAGTCTCGCACATTCCATATTCCGATCGCGCTAAGAACTGAAATTAATTAATCAATTCCATGTGTGTAAGTGTGTATATTTAAAAGGCAACTGTGGCAACCTTAATTTCCCCACCTCTAGTACTGACAGTGACTTACATAATGGCTTCTTTAGAATTCAGTTTGCACTTTGTGTCCAACTAGGAACAACTTCCATTGTATCTTCTGGGTACCATTTCCACTGAACCTTGTAAACACATCTGAAATCATTACAAAATGGCAGTAACTTTGAATTTATTTAGCCAATTGGTCCCATGTTTGTTTTTTATTCTTCCTGCAGTTAAAATAATGTAAAAATATGAACCCATCTTCTTTGCATTCCAGGGAATGGAATGAGTAGGCTTCTGGAAGGCACAGACTCAGTCACAAAGGAGCTGTAATCCATCTCAGCAGGGATACTCAGAGTCTTTGTGGAATATCATTAAGACACTCATGTGGTTTCTTGAATCAGTGTGGGGAAACATTGGGCTTCAGTGAACTTGTATTTGTTCTTCCATGTCCTCTCTGGAATGTCACACTACCATTGGGGGAAGATCTGTGCATCCCTTTCAGGTTCCTCAAATCTCACTCCCTGTTTCTTCCACAAGATGTTGTGAACTGAAATGGATGTGTCTGATCACCAGTTGTGCATCACTGGAATTGTGTTGGAACACACTTTGCAGTTTGTATGGTAGAGACATTTCTAGTCTTTCTCACGTTTTTGGAGGAAGATTAAGATACAGACTTTAGGTTCAATAAATCCTCTTACAGATCTCCAGAGTGATGTGACCTTGACCAGATTGTTTAACATTCTTGTGCCTTTGTCTCTGCATCTGTAGAATCAATTACCACCTATAGAGATGTCCTGAAACTCCATTTGTTGAGATGTATAAATCATGATCAGTATGATGGAAGTGTAAAGTTTATTCTATATTAATATTTTTACAGGGTGTGTAAGACAGTTCCCAGTAATGCTGATGTTTTTGCTATTGATTTGTGCAGAAGTTAACTTAAGTATTTTTTTTTGTTCAGATGGATGTTCTTTGTTCTCTTCTGTGTAGACTGAATGCATGGGGGAAAGTTCCTTTTGGGGAAAAAGATTTAAGTAACGTGTAACGAGAATATACTTATAAACAAGGGTATTTTTGTACTCCAGTTTGATTTGTCAGAACTTTTTCAAATGACAAAGGATTTTCTTAGCCCTTTTTCCTCTTCCCACATATTAGTTTGCAGAAAAAACATAACTGGATGTAACTCTGAAACCCTCAGCCTCCAAGCACAGGCAGTGTGTGCAGCCCCTATAGCACCTCCTGTCCCTGTAATTCTAGAGCAGTGATGAGAACACAGAAACTCTTGGCTATAGGGAAGTAATGCACTGCTCCTCCCCTGGAATGAGGTAATACTGTGGTAATAAAGGTATTATTAGTTCTTGCACAAAATTGGAACTTGTTCTGGATTTCCCCTGGAAAACAAATCTCTATTTCTGTGGTCATGTTTATGTGACCTTTAACATAACAATCTGTTTCTCTTGGTTTTAATCCACAGACCATTCCTGTAGTGGTAAGTCCTTCTGCTGGGACAGTGGCAGTGAGAACTGGAGTTCAGTATGTTCAGACCACAATGCCAGTCCAAGTACGAAGAGTCTAACTGCTAACAAGAAGTTCATACAATTGTTGGAATAAAAAAAAATCTAATAGAAATGTGATAAACACAGTTTTTTGGATTAACCTCAGAGGTTCAGACTTTAGCTTTGTGTATGTGTACAAAGCATTAATTACACTACATTAATGTAAAGCATTAGTGCTGGCTTAGAAAAGCTAAGGACAGGTAAGATCCATATTAAATCTATGCTTCTTTTGTAAATAATGTACAATTTGTGGATGTCATTAGAGTACCATCTCCTTTTTATATTTGTATTGACTTTAACTTATAAAGAGTGTTTGAAGTTGGAAAAGGAAGGTTTAAAAGAGCCTTACCACAACCTAATGCTGAGAACTGGTCTTGGGAAACTGCATCAAATAATCTGGTACAGAAAATTTGAACAACTTTTTGCATTCGGAGTGAAAAAATTTCTGCACTTTGAAACTCTTGTGGAATTTTTCTGAACAACCAAGTGATGAAGGATATCTCTTTTCAACTAACTCTATTAGGCAAATTATGGACCTGAAATCCATAAAAATGTAAACTGTTTTTCACAATGACCAGGCTGACAACAAATCTTAATGGTGTTTACAGGTTAAAATTATTTTAAAATTTCGTTCCGTCTAAGATCAGAAAATTTGCAAAGTGTAATAGCAGCTGGTTGTAGCAGGATTTCTGATGACTGATATCAAAGATTGAGGAAAGTAAAGTTTGTTGCTATGCTTCACAGTTTTCTTATTTTGTAAAAATCCTCCCAAAGGACTTTGAAGAAGAACTAGGTGTGGAGAAAAACATGCATTGGGAAACATGGGCAAAGGACTTTTGATGCTGGGCCAGAGCATGTATTATTTATATGATGGAATTTTATGTTTTTCTGTAAGCATGAAGCAGTGCAGTATGAGAGGAAGTACCCCCTGGAGATGCTGTCTGTTACACTGAGGCTGTAGTCCCATTTTGTATGTTGTGTAAAACGAAAAGCATTGAACAAAGCAAAGGTGATGTATGTATATGAGAAAATTAACTGTATGATATCATTCCAGTACATCCTGTTGTACATTTTAGTCATGTTGATTTCTCCCATTGTTTATATAAGAATGCGGTTTGTACAGTCTCCAGCTAGTACCCAGATTAGAGGGAAAAAAGTATTAGAATAAAAAAAAAAAAAGTGAGAACAGAATATTCATTAATTGCAGTTGTGTCAAAACTAGCCTAGCTGGCCTTATTTGTGAAGCATAATTGCTTTTAGCATATGGAAGTATTTTTTCACATTTTCTTTGTATAAAATTTGTATTAAACTTAAATATCTTTTTTGACAATTGTGTTTCTTTGTGATTAAGACAGGTGACACACACAATATGCTTTGGGTTTCTCCAGTTTTTCAAGAAACGTCACAATTTTTTTATTAAACTGTTTTAGAAAAATGTTCTGTGTTCCTGGATTTCCAGTTTTGGTTCAATCTAGAGGAATGTTCATTTCTGCACAGTCTCCAGAGCACAGGTAATTTCACTTATGATGGAATCTTCTGTCTCAGAAGTGTGGGACCTTTGGATCCAAAAACCTGTCAATTTATGCTGTGAATCATTTATTCAGTGGTTGGATTGGGGTTGGACAGATACATGTCAGTGTTAGGTGTTTTGCAGAGAAATGGGGGCTCTGAGGCAAAATGCAGCCCTCAAGAGGGCATGAACATAT
Source organism: Emberiza elegans (assembly GCA_024865655.1). Taxonomy (NCBI): domain Eukaryota; kingdom Metazoa; phylum Chordata; class Aves; order Passeriformes; family Fringillidae; genus Emberiza; species Emberiza elegans. The sequence continues at coordinate 18,714,977 of JALJVW010000129.1, forward strand.
TAAATCTATGCTTCTTTTGTAAATAATGTACAATTTGTGGATGTCATTAGAGTACCATCTCCTTTTTATATTTGTATTGACTTTAACTTATAAAGAGTGTTTGAAGTTGGAAAAGGAAGGTTTAAAAGAGCCTTACCACAACCTAATGCTGAGAACTGGTCTTGGGAAACTGCATCAAATAATCTGGTACAGAAAATTTGAACAACTTTTTGCATTCGGAGTGAAAAAATTTCTGCACTTTGAAACTCTTGTGGAATTTTTCTGAACAACCAAGTGATGAAGGATATCTCTTTTCAACTAACTCTATTAGGCAAATTATGGACCTGAAATCCATAAAAATGTAAACTGTTTTTCACAATGACCAGGCTGACAACAAATCTTAATGGTGTTTACAGGTTAAAATTATTTTAAAATTTCGTTCCGTCTAAGATCAGAAAATTTGCAAAGTGTAATAGCAGCTGGTTGTAGCAGGATTTCTGATTACTGATATCAAAGATTGAGGAAAGTAAAGTTTGTTGCTATGCTTCACAGTTTTCTTATTTTGTAAAAATCCTCCCAAAGGACTTTGAAGAAGAACTAGGTGTGGAGAAAAACATGCATTGGGAAACATGGGCAAAGGACTTTTGATGCTGGGCCAGAGCATGTATTATTTATATGATGGAATTTTATGTTTTTCTGTAAGCATGAAGCAGTGCAGTATGAGAGGAAGTACCCCCTGGAGATGCTGTCTGTTACACTGAGGCTGTAGTCCCATTTTGTATGTTGTGTAAAACGAAAGCATTGAACAAAGCAAAGGTGATGTATGTATATGAGAAAATTAACTGTATGATATCATTCCAGTACATCCTGTTGTACATTTTAGTCATGTTGATTTCTCCCATTGTTTATATAAGAATGCGGTTTGTACAGTCTCCAGCTAGTACCCAGATTAGAGGGAAAAAAGTATTAGAATAAAAAAAAAAAAGTGAGAACAGAATATTCATTAATTGCAGTTGTGTCAAAACTAGCCTAGCTGGCCTTATTTGTGAAGCATAATTGCTTTTAGCATATGGAAGTATTTTTTCACATTTTCTTTGTATAAAATTTGTATTAAACTTAAATATCTTTTTTGACAATTGTGTTTCTTTGTGATTAAGACAGGTGACACACACAATATGCTTTGGGTTTCTCCAGTTTTTCAAGAAACTTCACAATTTTTTTATTAAACTGTTTTAGAAAAATGTTCTGTGTTCCTGGATTTCCAGTTTTGGTTCAATCTGGAGGAATGTTCATTTCTGCACAGTCTCCAGAGCACAAGTAATTTCACTTATGATGGCATCTTCTGTCTCAGAAGTGTGGGACCTTTGGATCCAAGCCTGTCCAATTTATGCTGTGACTCATTTATTCAGTGGTTGGATTGGGGTTGGACAGATACATGTCAGTGTTAGGTGTTTTTGCAGGTAGAAATGGGGGCTCTGAGTGCAAATGCAGCCCCTCAAGAGGGCATGAACTGGGCAAGACTTCTCTGTGTGTGTCATAATTACAAGTTAAAAGAAACAGGGAGCTTATGAAGCATTGTAAAATCTATGAATATTGTCTGAAGTTCCTGCTCCTGCAGTTACCTTGTTCTGGGCATTTGTAAAGCAACCACAGTTGGTGTTCCCAGTGCTACTCTTTACAGAAATGCACAAAACTTGAAAGCCTGAAATGAGGTTTGGCCTTCCCCATGGAACTTGGATGCTGAAACGAGGCCTTGTGTTAGAGGAAAAAGTGATGTACAAATTGTAGGAAACCCCACTGCTTTCTGATACCTGTTCCAGCCTGTGGAGGGTTTTTTTTTATTAATGAGCATTGGTTTTTTTTCTACAGAAGAGATGTTTTCTTTCCTCCTCTAAAATAACAGGTTTCCAATTCCTAGTAAAGTATGTAGAAAATGTAGAAATATGTAAAACAACAAGTGAAGGGACTGAGCAAGACCTGTACATGTGTCTGTGCATGTTCCTAGGCCTTATGGATGTTCCTAAGTACAAAACTGCTGTAGATCCCCTCTTCTGTCCATGACAAATTCCCTGGAACAGTAAATCCTGATCCTCCTGCTGCTCTGAGAGATGAATGTGCCATGGTGACTGAAGGAAGTGGTGACACCTGTGTGACAAATGTGTTCCTGACCCTTGGTGTGTCCCACCCAAAGCCCTGCTAAGAATGTCACCAACAAAACCAAGAGCTTTCAAACCTTTAAATATATTCTGAAAGCAAAATCTTCCACGAATCTTTAAGAAAAACCCAGAATCAGTGCTCAGGCAATTGACTCGATTAAGTCAGGTGTTATATTTGGTATTTCAAGGAGGATCAATTAGCTGATAGATGGGGTCTTAAAAGCTGAAGTTGTGCTTCTCTGGGAATCTGCAATCCCTGGCATTTATTCCTCTTTCAGAAGTTAATTTACCAGAGTGTTTACCTTGTAAACATTAGTCAATTCTCCACTGACTTTGTCACAAATAGGAAGTTGTATCACAAGTGAAGGAAACCATTCTTACAGCAGGGAAACCTTGAGGAAAAAATTCTGCTCAGGAAGCCCAGAGACCTGCAATGCCTGTGCTAGAAAAGTGACACTTTGCATGGAGTTGTGCTAAGCCCAGAGAGCAGCTCTTTGCAAATGCCCCCACAGTGGGTACTGAAACGCTTGGTTTGCTCATGCTGATGGGTCACAGCTGCTGTGGGGCTGCTGCCTTGGAATAATTTCAAATTTTCTGCTTTAGCTTGGCAGAAAATCCCCTCTCAGATCCAGCATTGTTTTCCCTGAATGTTGTTAGAGCTTAGGAGTATCCCTCAGGTTTGTGTAACCCTTTGAGAGGTGAGGGCTGTAGCATTTGCTGCATCTCTCACCCCTCCTTCCAGAGAGGCTTTGATCCTTCTGCCCTTACCTGGTGCCACAGCAAGGAACAATCAGCCATTTTCAAACTTAGAGCTCCACCCAGGCCCAGAGAATTTAAATATTTTGACAGCAACATTACCAGGCCAGCTTTGAAACATGGAGCACACATTCCACCTGCTACCTTTGGACCCAGGAGTGCTGGGAGAGAAGGCAGGTACTCCAGTCCCCCAAAATGTAAACATGTTTTTATTTAATGCCTTTCACTCATCACAAGGTACTTTTCCCCATCCTCAGCCCCAAGAAGGCAGCATAAGGCACCGTGTAGACACAGGCACAGTCCATGTACCCTCTTGGTGAGGTTCAAAACCACAGCCACAGTTCTTACCAGCAGTACCATGTGTCCTTACTACTCATGTACACAATATGATTCTCCCCAGAGTTTGTTCTGGAGAAATGAACTATTAATTTAGAACAGTAAGACTTTCCCACCCCTCCCAACCCCCAAAAGCCAGATGAAAAACAGGTACAGAGCTTAATACCAGAGTAATGAGATTAGTTCATAAATTAAAAAAATACAAAAAAAAAAGAAACAAAACAACAACAACAAAAAGATCAACAGTTTCACTCCTATTTTCAGAAGGTCCTGTGTGATGTGATGATTGTGCAGAGACTCCTTGCTGTGTCCTCTTCCCCTCTGAAAACCAAGGATGCTGACAGGAGACCCAGACTTGTAGCATTTGCCTTGCTGATGGCAAAAAGGCCATTAGAGCTCTGTGCCTCCACCTCAGCCAGCAAACTGCAGCATCCCAGTGACTGATGAGGAGCACTTTCCTCTGTCCAAAGGAAGGAGGACTTGAGACAATATTCTTTGGCTGCAAGTTCTTAAAGGCTTCCACTGAAATGGTTCTTCCTTCAAAAAAAAGAAAAACTGCAGTTGCTGTGGGATTTTTTTTTTCTTTACTAAAAAAACCTTGAGGAATAGCTGGAACCGATGTAAGAGTCTGCGTGAAGCCCTCCCAGTGCTCAGATGTTGGGGTCTGCTACAAATATTCAAGTTCCAAGGCGTGCCGCAGAGCTTCCAGGTCAGCGTGACAGGAGATTCTCCAGAAGGGCATGTTGTGCTAGAGTGAAACCAAAAGAGTGCAGGGGTTTTTTTTCTGGTTTTGTATAATACTGAGATCAAAACAACTTTCTTAGCTTGTACCCTCAGGAACAGAATTTTGTCACAATGCCAGAGGCAAGGAGGCTCATCTCAGGGAGGGAGGAAGGGACAAAGTGGGAAGTGTCTCTGTTGCAGACAGGAAGACACATTCTCCCCAATTTAGGAGTATCCTGCTTCACAGGTGATGTGGGCTGGATGCTAAACTTTGCTCCTATTTTTCCCCCCCACAAATTAATTAGGAATGTTCCTAGAATTGCAGTATTACTAGAAACAGTTTTAAATGAGCATCAGTAGTGGAAGCTGTTATCAGTGATTCACAGACAAGTAAATTAAATCCACCTATTGGAAAAGGAAGTTACTAAAATGTATAAAATATAAATAAAGGAATAAAATGGCACACAATCAAAATGCTTTCTAACTACTCCTTTTCCACAATTAACTGGAACAGTAGGTCATACTGCATTTTCTATAAATGTAGGAATAAAGCAAACCAAGACAGCTGAAGAGACTGAAATCCACTGCTCTGCAATTTCACTTTAAGAGGAAAAGTTATTTCCTTCCCCGTCTCCCAGTTTCTATTAAACCCCTTCCATTAAATTATGTTTTTCTTTCTTAAACCAGAAGAAAACTTGGCCTCCCAGCCACTCCTGTCGTTCAGCAGTTACAGATTTATCACTCATCAGACAGGTGAAGAAAAATGACCCACGAAACTGGAGATGTTATCAGTGCTGTCAGCAGAGCAGCAAAAGGCTCTCTGCCTGTCCCCTCCCTTTTTTGGGTTTTTTTTCTGTATAAAGCTCAGGTGTGTAGAAGGTTTGATTAACGATTGTCATCAATCAAAGGAGGCAACGGCCCCGCAAAGAATGGGCTCTGCTAATGGCAGAGCTGCTGGGCCAGGGGACAGGAGGCCCCTGAAACCCCAGCAGAGGAGATTGCTGAACCTCCCCAGGCAGGCAGGAGCCCCTGCAGCCTGGGATGGCTCCTGTTCACTGACCCGCTGCCTTTGAAGTGTGGCCCTGAGCTGCCACAAGCAGCAGGCCATTGTCACTTCAGCCCCACTCCTGCATTTGGGCTCTTCCTGACAGCTCCTTAACCCTTCCTGAGCTACACAGCCATCTGCAGTTTTAGCTGGTTTTCCAAGGTGGGTGCAGATATTGTTACTTCCACTGGGCAGGAAAAATACACTATAAAAAAAGTGGGTTTCTGCTGCTTTGAAGACAACCTGAGATTCAGTTCTGGGGACAGAACATTTGCCCCCCACCTTATTTTCTGGGATCCCTTTGTTACTGGGCTTGTGCAACCAGAGAGCTCAAATTTGCTGGGAAAGTCTTTGCAGTGAGAATGAGATACCAGGTCCCCCAGCACAAGGTGCAGCTGTACAGCTGAACTCCTGTGATATAATATTTCAGTATCACCTGAGCTACAGCATTTGCGTATCTGTTAAAAAATCAAAGTTTGCTGAAGATGGAGCTCATTCAGCCAGTTCCTGCACCTCAACCCATGTGCAATGCTCCTGGAGCAAAGGCAGCTCCATCACATTTCTCCAGTCACCTCAGGAACACAAGACCCAGGATACACAAAGACATCTTGCAAATATTGTTTGCCATTAACAAATTGTATTTCTGGCCCTGTATAGCCAAATAAATAAAAGTTCCAGACATGTTTCTGTTCTAAACGTTTTGGAAATAAAAACTTTGGCTGTTCCAATTCTCATTATTTATGATCACACTGCTTTTGCAGTTTCTGTTCTTTGTATTCAGTACAATTTTCTAATTTCATTTTGCTTGTGAAATTAATCACATTGATCCAGAAGCTGTTGATGAATGCAGCAACTCTGTACAAGCCCTTTGGTATTTGCTATAATGAAGTTACACTAATGATCTCAATGAGTCATAAATACAAACACATGTATGGTATAGGCATAGTCTAGTAAGTAATTCAAAACTAATTCCAACAAGTTAGGATTTACAAATCAGCATGTGTAGATCAGAAATTCACTCTGCCTGCTCATCTGAGGTCACACACTGCAATTTCCCTTTACATGTCTTTACAGCCATCTTTATTAAGCAAGAATTATTCCTGGAACATGTGACACAGCAATTACCTGAAATATTGTACCAGCTGCCAAAGTTGGGGGGATTTAGAGTATGGAATTTCTGACAAGGTGATTGTTGAGTATTTTACATATTAAGAAATGGTAAGCTTCGAATGGGAGGGAGCTTCATTAAATTCTTAAATAAAGAAAGGGTAATTGCAAACAAAACCTGGAAGAATCCAGCATGGCATCCACAAACTGTACCTTTTTTGCTCCCTGTTCCTCTTCAACACCATCTCCTATTACAATGTACACGGCTTTCCTTCCAAACCTCTGCATTATTCTTTCAAAACAGCTTTCTTTCCCTGGGCAATGCAAGAGAAGACAGATTTTTTTTATCTGGACACACACCACAGGCAGAGCTAATATTGAGGCACAGTTATCCCCTAACTGAACTGGCTGCAGCACTCTTTTATCAAACTGATCTTCGGAGGCAGATCCTCTCCATCTCATGACAGTCACTAGTGCTTGTTTGCCAGCCAAGGACTTGCAAGTGCTGCCAGTTTTCTGTGGGCTTTGTGACTGTGGTGCCCTCCTGCTTAGGCCACCAGCAGGCAGACTGCTGTGACACTGGTGGCATTCAGTCTCCAGAGCCCTCTTCTGTTCATTCTGGTCGCAGTAAAAACATGAAAATGCAATCCTCAGAGGTTCAAACACACCAGAAAGAACAGAACACAAAGAAGCCCCGAGCCAACCCTACCAGTACTAACACTCACAAAGCTCATTCAGCACACTTGACCCCTCTGCAAGAGCAAGAGGATCCAAAAAGAGTTTCTGTAACAGGTCCAAGCAGAGCTTCCTTCCAGCTGGGTGCAGCTGGCCATCCCTCGAGCAGCCAGTGCTCCATAGGGTGGCTGCATTTCTGTATATCTGGCTCACTTCCCCTTGGAGACACTTGAGAAGTGTTTTTGAGACCTTTTTTTTTCCCTCTGCAGTCTGTTCTAGGTTAAGTGTGGGAGTCAGGATGTGAATGAGACATCTGTAAGTAGGGAGCTAAAAATAAAGCTCACTCATTGCATGACTTAGGGACAAAACTTCAGCCTGCCTTAGGTGAGGCCTCAGTCAGTTTGTTCTTACCTGTTTTTGTTGCACTGTAAATGTTTTCAATGGGGAAGACTGTGCCCAGCCCATAGAGAAGCACTTTAGCCAGAGCTGGTATAAGCTGAGTTGTGGTGACCAACACATTCACACAGTTGGGCCTAGGAAACAGAAGTTGTAATAAATCTGGGTTTATTTCTTTCATCCTGGACTGAAAGGTGGTAGGAAGCAAACCCTTCCTGCCACTGGAAGTTCCTGAGCCAATGGGGGATTTTGCAGCCAGAGGGAGATAATGTGAGAACTAGAAATGCCTTTTTGATCAGATCAGTAGAATGAAAAAAACATCAACCAAGCTAGCAGCAGTGATGCAGCCTTACTGCAAGCTTGCCAGGATGTCTTTGGTGGGAATTTAAACACAAGGTAGTGATGTCCATGCTGGGTTCTGTGAGTGAGCATGTTCAGGGACAGAAGGGCTCTTCCCTCTCCTCTTCTGTAAGCCTGAAAATGGAGCCATGGCTGAGGGAGCCAAGGAAAGGCAAGGACAAGGATTGTTTTGGTTTTGCTCAGTTCACCATCCCAAGCTCACCCCAGCCCCTGATAATTCAGCCTGGCAAACTGTGCAGACTGGCCTCCCATAGGCTTGGCCAGCAAAGCCCAGTAAATGTGTCCCAATTTGTTCAGAGGGGGAAAACAAGGGAAGCAAAGGAGCTCCTGGATCAAACCCACAGGCACTTCCTGGAGCTGCTCTTACCTGGAATGTATCAAATTCAGGGCCTTCAGAGCATGGGTGAGCCAGAGATCAGTCAGAGCCTCCAGCTCTGCCCTCAGCTGCAGCCAGGTCTCCCTCTTGGGAGCTCCTATTAAACCTGCAAGCAGGGAAAGCACAGAAAGGGAATTGCATGGGAATGCCAAAGGGCACCTGCCTGTGCTCTGAACTCTCCCACTGCCCTCTCCTGGCCCTGGTGCCACTGCCTTGCTTTGTCACTGCCATGTCTGAGCCTCAGCTGCTGCACAATGCTCTGCTGCTGCAGCTCAGCTTCCTTCCCCTCTGCTGAAGGGCTCAGTCAAGCACACACAGCAGGACCTCCTTGGAACACCCTTTCTTGGAGTGAGCATAAAGCTTGCATGGGAAGGGAGCAAGAAGATGGGAGAGCTGTGTGAAGTGGGCAGTGGCCTGGGCAGAGACACACCTGAGGCCAGGGTGGCTCTGTTTCTCCTGAAAATCCATGCCCCATTTCCAGTGCACGCAGGGTAGACTTGTCCTCCAACCAATAAATAAGTTGTGGTGATGCTTTGAGTTTTGCTTCTTTTTCTAGTCAGAGGGAAACCTGCACTGATGTACTGAGAAGGAAGCTGAGAGTCTCTTAGAAGACCTGTCTGGAACTGGGTGAGATGAAGGCACCCAGGAAATCCGGATTTCTGGTGGTGTTGTTTTAAGGGAGTTAAAAACAAGTAGCTGTAATATAAGAAAGCCTTCAGGCAGCAATCAGACATGCTGTGTAGAAAAAAAAGGACTTATTTAGTTTTGTACTGTTTGCTTGCCTGCTAAGCATTCTGGAAAATCGGAGAAGGCTGCTTTCCTGCCAAATAAATTACAAAACAAATCCCCACACTGGGATGTGAGTCCTTCTCAAGCCACTAACCAGGTGTTTTCGTGTGACTCCCACAAGCCCTGCACAGAGCCACATTCCAGGGTGACCGCGCAGGCGCTTGCTCAGCTCACCGTGAAGAACATGGTGAGGCTCCCACCCCTCCTCCAGAGCCGGCCGCAGAGGCTCTGCAGTTTCTGGGAGGATGGAAGGCCTGCTGCTGGCCTGGGCAGTGGCACTTACCCCCCACGTTGTTCTTGTAGGTGTTGTACATCTCTTTGACCCGGCGGTAGCGGAATGCCAGTTTCCGCATCCAGTCCACCCCGCCGTGAACGCCCGAGCCCAGGCACAGGCTCGCACTGGCACTGGAGCTGTGGAAGCCATCTGCAGAGAAGTTGTACGTGCTGGGAGGAGGCAAGGGGAGAGGTCAGTGTAATTACAGCCTGCACGGTGCCAGCAGGGAGGGGAAAGGGCTGAAGAGAAATGTAGAGACAAGAGGCACACACAGGACACGCTGTACAGAACTGGAGTTCATCTTCAGCACAATTAGCAGCACAGATCTAAAAAAATGTTCTGTTCCTGCATCAATTTCTCACAATAATCACCCATAAAACCACTAATTGCAAAGCTCAATATGAGTTCTGCACATTTCATTCTTTTCCTTTTGTTGCTCTGCAGGCAACACTTTGGGAAAAGCAGATGGAATTGTACAGAAGTAATTTCTACGAACATGATGACCCAACTTACACAGGTAATGCTAATGTTTGGTGCAGTTTGGGTACAAGTTTCAACAAGGATCTGGCATGGCAAAGTCCAGCTTCTCTCTACTAAGCCCGTTCATTACAGATTGGACAGTGGGAAACCTTTCAGTTTGGTTTTGAAGCATTTTGGTGACAGCTCTGACAATTGTCTGGTTAAATCATATATGAAACTGGTGTGGTCTGACTGGAGCTCGACCTAATTTGGATATATTTCCCAGAATGGTCCAGATCTCAGCATAGTCAGGGCCTGAGAGAAGGCACAGACACAACAATGTGAGAGAGGGGACTCTGAGCTTGTGTGTGCTCCATAAATGCAGACAGCATGGAGCCAGGAGGGGAGACAGGGCAGGTCTGAGAGCCACTGGCCAGCCCCCTGCTACTTCCCAAATGGCTGGGGACTGCCTGTCCTGCAGCTTCCAGCTGGGGACACCCCATACCTTAGATCCTGACCATTATCATCTGATGATACATCATCTATGTGGATCTGGTCACAGTCCTAGGAGGCAGATGAAAAAAAAACAAACAATAGTGAGTAAATGTTGAGGGAAAAATTTGAAATAATATAATGCAAAATTACTTAAAGTGTAATATCAAGAAGATAAAATCTTACAATTTCTAGTATTGTAGTCTAGCCAGTTAATTGTCAGCAACAAGTATCACACAGCACTTGCACAAAATATGAACAGACAGAGTGTATGTGAGATCTGCTGTTATCTAAGGGCACAACAGCTCTTGAATAACACAGTGAGTGGAACTCCTCATGCAGACAGAGATGGAGATGCTTGTTTTAGCCAGGAAAGCTGAGTTTTCTCTACTCTGTATGCATGATAAGGCAGAGACTTGGCAGCCTCTCCCCCTGTGAGAACACTGCTCTGGACAGGAGGTGCGTGCCCACATAATTACAGGGGAGAAGATCTGTCCCAGGGAGATTTCCAGAGATGCCTGTCCTGCCTGTCCTGCTGGTGTTTTCCCAGTCTGTTCTGAGCTGCCTTTGATGTGCAGGGAAGCTGGGCTGAAGCTCTGAGGGCAACAATCACTCCTTCACTGCCCCAGCCCCAGACTGAGCTGAGGAACAGTGTGTGTCAGCAATGAGGGAATCTGTGCACAGGAAATTTAACCAGAATACATGCTTGGAGCTCAGCCTGCATGAAGTATGTGCTCGAGATCTTATCTTCCAAAATCCCTCATTGTTCCAACGGGGGAGGCCCTGCCTCAAAAATGTGAGAAATGTTATTCCTTTGGTTTCTTTCCCAGTCTCAGCATTCAGATTAGAAAGAGAAAAATTGAGAAGTTTCCCCCTGCACCTTAACTCTCCTTTCTCCATGAGCCTTACAGGTGAGAGCAGAGCAGAAAGCCTGCAAGCTGATGAACACTATCTTTTATTTTGGTTGATTTTTCAACAGAGTTTTTAAAACTGTGACAGCTGGTACCACAGGACTGTGGAGTCAGAACAACTGCAGCTAACCAAGGTAATGCTTCACCACTTCAGTGTTCTGTAAACCACAGAATTTGTTTTACCTTCCTTACACAATGATGAGTTTGATAAATTACTTTAAACTAAAAAGAAAAAAGAAAAAAAAAAAAAAAAAGAAATTAAAAAAGAAATCCCCAGTCAAGTTGTTGTCAATGGCAAAACATGACAGATATTCTTGTCCAAAATAATGAGATTTTCTGCAGCATTTTAGATAATTCCCAAAACGACACACAACTGCATCTTGTTCTCATCTCATCAGCCCATCACTGGAGTACATACTGCTGTATATAACTGCAGCCAAGCAGCTGAACAGCAGATAGATCCCTGCTGGCACCCCTCTCCTCCAGCCCCCGAGCTGCTGCAGCCCACTGCACTCCAGCTGTACCACTGCATGAAGTCAGGGGAAAGGCATTTGTGCAGGGATCTGTTTTTCTCGTTTGTGAATGGATTGTTCTGTACACCGAAGTGTGACAACAGTAGCTATCACATTTCTGGGTTAATAAAACACCCTGACACTGCCTGAGACGCTACCTCATAGCTGTGCCTCTCGTGTTACCCCAGGCCACAGCCTGCACCTTCCACCTCTGCTCACAGGCTGCTCCTGCATCCCTGACACCCAGGGAGAGGGGAACCAAACCCACCGAGATACCTCAGCTGCTGGAAGGAGGAGGTTGCTGGGATGGCAGGAAGAAAACCTGGCCCAGGTTTCACGTCTGCTGCTTCTTCAGCTGGGATCTCAGTGGGGATGGTGTGTGACACACACAGCCCGTGTGTGAGCCCTCCGTGCTGCTTCTTCAGCTGGGATCTCAGGGTGGGTGGTGTTGGCACACCCAGCCTGTGGGGATGGTGTGTGACCACACAGCCGTCCCTCCGTGCTGGCTTCAATCTCAGGGTGGGTGGTGTTAGCACACCTGTACCTCAGGCAAGTGTGTGAGCCTTCAGGCAGCCCTTGCAGCTCTGGGCACTGAGCTGGTTTTACTCTCTGGGTGTCTCTGGGTGCTGCACAAGCTGCCTCCAGGTGGGAGCAGCCACTTTTAGAGGAGCCTGAGCTGTTTTAAATGGAACTGCTGGCTCGGAGAAAGCCTCTGCTGCCTCCTTGTGAAATACAGGGCTCCTGAGAGCCGCTTCTGGTATCCCTCACATTCCCCTGAATACTCCCAGTGAATGCCTCGTGCAGGTATAAAAACAACTTGCAAAGGCACACAGAGTCTATGTGGGGATCAGGGCTGTGCTAGGGAGTTTTAAACATGGATTCACTGATCAGGGGAGCTTGCATCCCTCATTAGGAGGGGTTAACACTTCCCAGAACACAAAACCTCCAGGGATGGCTCCCAAAGGCAGCAACTTGTAAACACACACTAATCCCCTTGTTTGTCAGCTCCTCATCCCCCTGCCAGTCCCCCTGTCCCCAGTACCTGTTTTCCAGCCAGCTGGACAATAATATCCACAGAGGGGCTGGGGGTGGAAGGTGCTGCTCTTCAGCCAGCATTGTGCTGGGAACAAAAGGCATCGGGGACAAAAAAGCACAACCCTGGAAAGCCCAGAGTTTGTATTTTAACCTGTGATTTTTAACCCTGGGTAAGTTCTTTCCCTAGAATGGGGAGCAGAGAGGGGAATATCTTCTGCCAGGTGAATATTTGCTGATATCCTCTGCAGCATGATCAGAGCCCTTTGTGCAAACACCTTGCATGGCTCGCACTTGCACACTGTAGGGATTTCATCTGCCTGTAGGACTTAACTTGCTGACAGAGACTCCCTTTCTGTAAAAAGACGGAAAGTTTTCAGTAGGAGTCTAAAACTTAAAAAACTTCTGCAGTCACCCCCTGCCCTGGGGACCAGTGATCCACCTCCTCCCACACAACCACCCTGAGTTTTGGGGTGAATCAGCTGGATCCTGGCTGCCTACTGCTCTGCAGCACTGAGAGAGGATGGGCTGAGGCAGGATGGAGCTGAATAGCTCCACCTGAATGGAACCGCACAGCCAAAATGCACTCAGCTAATGCATCCAGGAAACAATTACCTGAATCCCTTCTGGGTAGATCCTAAGAAAAGATAAAGCCCTGGCTAACCAGAGTTTCAGAATTTTTTTTTTTTTGTTACATTCCAGTTCAGGCTCCTGCCTCAGATTTTGAAGCGTTTTTTGCCAGGTGACATCACATCCTCACCAGACTAAGGAGGATCACACAAATTCTCCCCAGGGCTGTGCAAACCTTGCTGTACCTATGGACAAATGTTTTGTCCTCATCAGACACCTCCTGGAAATGCTTCAGAAGAGCTTTGCACCCTGCAGCACCTTCTCCTCTGCACAGCCCTGCAAACTGCAGCCAGCAGAACAAACCAACCATTCCCCCATGCTAAGGCAAGGGAATTGATCTCCTTGTCCAACCTGCCTCTCTGGAAAGGATGGGTGACATTTTCTCCCCTCTTTCCCCTTGTTCCACTGCCAGTTCTGAGGCCAGCCATGCTCTGGTTATTCCAGTCTGCCGGACCCCCAGAACGGCTGAACCTGGATTTGTGTCAGAGAAGCATTTTCAGTGTTTTAAGAGAATTCCTGCTGTGATTTCAGATGGGAAACTCTCCCCCTGCTCTCTGAGCTGCAGCACCTCCCACTCTGCCCCAGCACAGGAGATGCTCAGAAATGGTTTCTGCCCTGAGCAGTTCCAGCTCATTTTGGCTGGCAGAGGCCAGCACTGCACCACATGATGGTGCTAATGTACATGGTAATGCTTGTGGGGCCACAGCTGAATCTATTCCTCTGCTGGTTTTTACAAATCCCTTTTTTCATTTTTAAGGGTGTCATTCCCTGTATTTTTTTAAGCCCGGTACTCAGTGATGTATGATCCTTAAATACCACTCTGTGAATACACAAAGGTGGCTTTTATTTATCATCCTAAATGAAGGAGTAGGGTGGGTAACTCTGAATGATTCTGTTACTGCAAATCCCTCCAAACTGACATGGCTTTTTTGGGAAGTAAAATTCTGTAAGGCACATTTACTTTTCTTTAATTCTCCGTCATCCATCAATTTTTCATTGAAAAAGCTCAGCTAAAACCAAACCACCAGTGCCCAGAGCTGTTACTGACTGACAAACGTGCACAATTTGATGAAGGCCAGACAATTTGCTGCTTCATTTAAAATGTTAGGGCAGTAAGTGAAAAAGGAGAAAACTTATTTTAAAACTGGCAATTCTTGCAAAAGTCTAGAAAGACAGAGGGGTTTTGTAGGGTCACAGTGCAGGACATGGAGCTTTGCTGCATCACATACTGAGATCTGATGGGTGAAAGGTGATGGTTCTGTAGTAAATATTATCACTATTTAAATAGCGCCCTGGGCTCCCAAAGAGGAGCTCTGTATCTTTTTTTCCCCTAAGAGAAAGATTTCATTTTGTACTTTCCATGCCCTCATCACAAACTCCCTCTATGAAAAAAGTTGAAAGAGGAAAAATCTGTCAGTTCAGGTGCTTGTCTTTGAAAGGAAATAACAATTCTGAGCAAGTGACACCTCCAGACTGCAAGAGCCAGGGGGTAGGAGAGGCTGTGCCTCCCCTGACAGAGGGGACTGAAGGAACCACAAATCCCCACTCAACTCCTCAGGCACAGAAAAAGTTCTCTCCTTTCATCTGGCACAGAAACAAATTCTTCCTTTTTCAAGTGAAGAGGAAAAAAAAAAAAAATAAAAGACCACAGAAGTCTGCCCAGGGATGCCAGGTTTTTCTTCTCCAAAAGCCTCCAAGCAGTGTTTTGATTCCAGGTGCCCAGAGCTCAATCCCCACCTCATCACCCTGCACTGATCCATGCAGCTGAGTGCTCTGGCTGCAAATTCCAGCACATTCCCACCCACAGCTGCCCCTCAGCATTCGGCCAGCACCACCTTGCCTGCTGTTTGCCACACACTCCAAAGGATTTTTGCTTTGTATGAGAGATAGACAGGTCCGACCATGTCACCAGCAGGACAAATTCTTCCTTCTTCTTCCTTCTTCTTGCTTCTGTTACAGTGAAACTCCCACAGTTTCATCCTGCAGCTCCTGATCCTGAGCAGAACCTCCTGCTCTGTCTGTCTGTGCAAAACCTTGCTCAAAACAGAGCAACATTTTCAAAACCTCTGCTTGGGCTCATAGCTAATTGCTGCCTGCCCCCATAGGATCTATGCCAATTTAGCTGAATAAAATTATTAAATAGCAAATTTCAGGAGAAGCAGCAGCAATGTCTTCATTATTACATTTAGTAATAATTTAATAAGCCTGCAAATGATTAAATTTAATAATTTAGTAAACCTGCAAAAAGCCATCATTGTTAACTGACTATTTAGAAAAAAAAAATCCTGAACAGAATGGAGGTGCCAAAGGGATGCTTCCAATAAGCCAACTAAGGTCCACCTCTCTGGGGTCAAAAATAAAAAGTTTCTTGGCCAATCCCCCCCAAGTTTGTAGACCACATGCAAATGATTACAAGAGAAAAATGTTAAATAAAATAAGCAGCCACATACCTCCAGGTCATTGAAGAACAGATGTGTATCTGCAAGGTTGAAGATCATTTCTTCCATCATGAGACCTATCCTCACAGAGGCTGTGGTGTCCTGTCAGGGGAAAATCAGGTTTTTTCCATTCACTTTGATTATCTTTTTTGGGGATAGGTGTGGGGGGTGGGAGATCTTAGATCAAACCCAGGATCTACACATTCCTATTTCTTAAGATACATTTATTAAAGTAATTTTACTTCCCAAGTGTATTTTAACATTAACATGATTTTCCCATCCTTTCTTTTGCTCTCCTAGATAAACAAATTCTGTTCCTTGAAGGACGTCTGTGACTCCCCCTGACCACTGACAGCCCACACACTTCAGATGATACAAAGCTCCTTTGAACACCTCAAACTATGCAAGAATTGCTTCAGTGGGATAGAAAAAAAAATTGGTTTCCAGTAGCATCAGCAGTGACTGGTTTGGGGGTAGGACCCAGCAACACAACCTGCAGAGGGCGATTCTTTCCTGCCTTGTCCTTCAAACCAGCAATTCCATTCCCACTGAAGCTGCCCACTTATTTACCAGCCTCAGCTGAGTTAAACTGGCCCCATCCTAAATAACACAGGAAAATCCTTGTCCCATACAACCACTGCTGCTCAGGGCAGCAGCCTTGCAGAGCCCCAGCTGCAGCCCCAATGGCAGCAACACCAAATAACAACATTGCTTAAAAAAACTAAAATAACATAAAATTTACAAAAAAAAAAAAAAAAAAACAAGACACAGCACGAATTCAGGAGAGGTTCATCTGTCACTGCAGCTGGTGCTGGGAATGGCAATGCCCCCAGTGCCCCTGACTGTGCCCATTTGCGCCCTGGGGTTCTCCTGCCCCAGCAGCTCCCAGCCCAAGCACCTGTGGGTCTGATCCAGCCCCAGGGTCCCCAAACTGCCTCCTGGAAGGGAAGGACATGGTGCAGAAACTCTGGCTGCCTGTGGCATTTTTAAACCACACCGAATGTGAAGATGCATGTGCTGGCAGCTCTAAAACATCTCCTGCACCTTCATAAGGACATGTGAACTTTCTCACACCCAGATCCCGCTCCTGCCAACATCAGTGACAAACCCTTCAGTGAATTCGCCTGGAGAAGGATGCTGCTACCTGCAGCTCTGCTTAAGTGAGTTTGGTGAATCCATCCTAGAAAATGAATGTTTTTCCCCAGCTGAGACAGCACTGAGCCTGTGAAAAAATGGATGGTGTACTGCACACCAAGCAAATTATTGCACATTCCTGGTGGAGCTCTCTTTAATTAGAGCAGAATGGCTGTGGCTGCAGCCGTGTGTGACTCACAAGCCCTGTGTCCATTACAGAGCAGCTCTGTCACTCGTGTTTAAACATTCTTGCTGCTGCCCCACAAACCAGGGCACAAAGTAAAAGCTCCGGCAGACTTGCCTTGAGCATGTCTCTCATTTTCAGCCCCAATGAGGCACAGGGACACAGACATAATCAGGGCATTTCACTGTGGCCCCACAGGAGCAGCACTGAATCAAATTTTACTACCCAGGTGTAGTTACACGGGGGAACTGTTTTGAAGAAAATATGCCGCTAGGAAGAAATTATTTTGTAAAATGGTTTTTAATGAAGCAATTTATTTTTATACATTTCAAGGATCATTAGCCTTTAAAACTCTTTCAGGAAATCTCATTGGTTGCTATCTGTCATTATTCCTCTAAGTTTCATTTTGGCTTTATTGGTATTAATCACTAATGGGGAGTAGGAAACATTTCCACAGTGTATGGAGTTACTTTCTCTTTAAACAATATGGAAACCAAACTGTAGATTGGGGCGGGGGAATCTTTCTCTTGAGATACAGAATATGATGGAATGAAAACAAAACAGAAAAATGCACTTTACCACCCAGAGGGGAAGTCGTTTGGGGAAATGATTTGGCACCACTGGGTGGATATTTCCTCCACAGCAAGGCACAATTCCAAGTCCTAAAGAGGCTGATACAGTTTTAAGGCCAACCAGCACTCCCAGAGTGACAGAGGTGTCCAGAGGCACCAGGGCTTCCTCCAGCAGTTCTTTATGTGCAGGGCTGTAGCACCTAGGAGCACCAGTCCCAGAGGTTGTGCCCACAGTTGCTACAGCTGTCAGTTCAAGCAGGAATAAACAGGAAAATCAGGCTGCACCAAAATGAGATCAGTGTATCCAAATTCTCTGTACAGTGTGTAAATAATCAGAAAGAGGATTGTGAAGTTTGTGTGCAGATGCTGATGGAGAGCTTTTCCTGGGCACAGAAACCCTGCGCCACTAAAGGGCATCTCTGTGGTGCCAGTGGTGCCCATGTAGGAGCAGTGTGGGTTCAGCAGAGCAATGGGAAGTTCCCAGGGATCCCTGCTAACATCCTTCTGTAGGAAAAGCATGCCTGGGAATGAGTTCCTGATGAACACATCCAGCCAAGGCTTCCTGATGCATGTGGAGCCCAAGGACCACAGACAGCCTGAAATCAAATCTCCTCCAGGAACCACTTTTTGCAGTGAAAACAGATTAATCTAAAATCTCAACTCTCCATGCTTGTTTAGTAACTTTAGAAGAGCGAGGTCCTCCCTGTGCTAATCTAGGAGTCATGCTCTCACAAACAAGGACAATGAGAGGCAGGGGCGCAAAACAGGCAATAAACTCCTTTTGTAAATAAAACTTACAGCAGCACAGAGTATCCCCACATGCCTCATCTCTGCCATGCTCCATTGGTGGAGTTTCCTTCAGGGTCAAACTGCAACAGCCCCACAAATTACTTTTAGTGCAAGCCCCTGGTGCTCAGACCCAGCATTCCTGGTCCTCCCATCACAGCCTCAACAGCTGCCTCCCATGGAAACCTGGGGGAGGCAAGCCTCAGGAGGGAAGGGATCACTCTGAATTATTCATTCCTTCTCAACACACCCTTCACTCCCACTTCTAAAGACCAGGAGCCACAGTTTCAGAGTTGCCCATTTCTCCTCAGGGCACACCTTGAGAGAACCCAGAGGTAAAAAAGCCCCCGGTCCCTACTCCTGCTTCATAAACAACACGGGATCGAAACATACCAAGAGTAAGTCCTATTTCAACATTTTGCTCAGAAATGTTTTCTCTAGAGAGCATCCTTGGACATGTCCCTGCTCTTTCTGATGGGCTGCTGCCACTGCTGGCAATGGCCACCCCTTGTGAGTGAGACAATTTCCACTCCCAGTGAGGCACTGCCAGCCCCAGCTCCACATCCACTTGCTCTGGGGAACTTTGCTGCCTGTCCAGCACATATTCCTATTCCAGGAAAACACGGGCAGCAGCAGCAGCCTGTGTGTTGTAAAGGAAGACTAAAGCTCCCATTCAGCAAGGAGCACATTCTCTTTCATATCCCAGTGGCACCAGCTCACACAATTGTTGCCAGTGCTGCTCTTAGTTTGGCCACTTGCATGCAGTGTTTCTAACCCTTGAAGTAGTTCTCTACATTTGAAATGAATTCTGTTTTGAAAATTAGAATTTGAGTTCAGTCACGTCCTCCGAGCTACTAATACCTCACCTAAAATTAATTTCTGTTTCAGTTTTCACTTTTAACCTTTGTTTCAAGTAATAATATGACAGAAGATTGTTAAAAGCTTGTTGAACAGCCTTCAGTTTGTCTTGAAGACAATTTCCATGAAAACTGGAGGTGGGCAAGGAAATATTTCCCTATGACAGCAGTGGGAAGGCAGACCTGCTCACACCACACTGTATTTATCAGAGCAAAGGGAATGCAGAGTGTGCATGCACACCCAAATCAGCTTCAAGTGCCGCCAGGATGTTGCAATGTGCGCTGTGCTGGTCCCAGAGCCCCTCCTGGAGCTGAGCTGCACAGAAACCCTCACTGCCAGAGGTGCTGGTTCTACCTCCACAGCAGCCCTGGGGCATTGAAATACACAAACTGCACCCCCAGAACCCTCCCAAGGGCTCTGCATTAAAACCACCCTTGGGCATTGAGTTAAACTGCACCCCCAGCACCCTCCCAAAGGGCTCTGCATTAAAACCACCCTTAGGCATTGGTCACTCTCAAACTGCACCCCCAGCACCCTCCTAAAGGGCTCTGCATTAAAATAACCTTTGGGCATTGAATCACACTCAAACTGCACCCCCAGCATCCTCTCAAAAGGTTCAGCATTAAAACCACCCTTGGACATTGAATTGCACAAACTGCATCCCCAGCACCCTCCCAAAGGGCTCTGCATTAAAACCACACTTGAATTTCACAAACGGCACCCCCAGCACTCTCCCACAGGGCTCTGCATTAATATAACCTTTGGGCATTGAATCACACTCAAACTGCACCCCCCAAAGGGCTCTGCATTAAAATCACCTTTAAATTACAGAAATTGCACCCCCAGCACCCTCCCAAAGGCTCTGCATTAAAACCACCCATGAATTACACTCAAACTGCACCCCCAGCACCCTCCCAAGGGCTCTGCATTAAAATCACCTTTAAATTACAGAAATTGCACCCCCAGCACCCTCCCACAGGGCTCTGCATCAAACCACCCTTGGGCACTGAATCACACTCAAACTGCACCCCCTGCACCCTCCCAAGGGCTCTGCATCAAAACCACCTTCCTTCAGATCTCCTGGAACACTGATTTTTCATGCACTGCTCCTTCCTGCCCTAGAACATGCCCCACAAAGCCGTGTATTTGTTAACACCTGCAGCTGATCCAAGCTGCCTGTCCACAGCCTGCTCTCCCTTCCCGCACTCTGGGACTCGGAAGGGAAGAGGGAAGCAGATTTATCTCTGGCAATCTCTCAAGTGCAAGTCACTCCAGCCCTGGCTCCAAAGCCCTCTCCAAGGCTCTGCCTCCAGGGTCCCTGTTCAGACTTGCAGGCCATTAGCAAAGGGGCAGAGCTGGCTCCTCTGACACAGATAACAAATCTGCCTCTTGTCTGACTCTGCTCTCCTCAGCAACCTGACAATTAACTCGACATTGGGATTGTCAGGACAAAGTCATCCTGAGCCTGGATCCTGGATTCAGACACCATCACCTCCCTTAAAAACCCCACCGAAATAAAGCCCCTGCATTTAAAACTAATCAGTCCTTTTAAATCCCTGCCAAATACCTATTTATGCCGTGAGCAAATAATTACTTTTCTACAAGGAAGAAAGTATTAATTAAGATTATTCAGCAGCCTCCTATTCTATAGGGTTTATCTGCCACAGGTGTCAGCCAGAGGTGAGAGACGGATTAGGATACAATCAAGGGCCTTCCAAGTTAAATCTCCTCCTTGTGGTTACCTGTTAATAACAAAGTTGTCACCAAAAGAAAGAATTTAATAGTTTTAATTGAGTTTAATTACTGGGAAACGCCTGGAAAATGGACCAGCTTGGTTGTAGCATTAAAAAAAAATCATAATAAAAAAAATTCAAAGATACAAATACCAGGGCCACATGTTGGAACAAAAAAAAGTCTGTGGGAATAACCATCCTTTCGTTGTAACATTTTATACCTTGATCAAAATTTGAGACATGAACAAGACTTTCCCAGAATAATGGGAAATTAACCATGTGCATGAGCTCTAGTTCAAGTAAATTCATGTCTTTTTCAGGAAAAAAACAACATTTCTCTCTTTTACTAACTACACCTAAGTAGCTTAGCTTGCAATTTTATCTCTTTAATAACACAGGCTACAGCAGACTGAGCCTCTCAGAGCTTTCCCAGTGAGAGCATTTGTGAGAAAAGTTGTTTAAAGTAAGGAAAGTAGTTGAGGACCCAAAAGCCATTTTCAGAAGTGATTTACTTAAGGGACCACACTTCAGGCTTTTTTGAAAAGGACCATCCCTTTTCAAACAGAACCTCTCAGTTTTTCAAGGTCCAAACTTTTTCTCACCAAAATAAAGACATTGTTTATGAAAACATTGATACATCCAGGTTTATGAGGCAATTTACTGAATTTAAATGATCAGTGTCATAAGGCAGCACAGTGTGAGCTTGTGGGAGGGCCATGATGGAGAGCAAACCCAACTGAATCCCTTTTCTTCAGCTACTTTTCCATATTCAGCCTTCCTGTACTGAACAACTCCTTTTACTGTCATGTCTCTTCACATATGGTTGGAAATTATCCCAATAACCAGACGGGCACACAGGCCACTAAATCTCACATTTAGGGTGAAAAGTCTCTCCTCCCTCTGGAAAGGAACTGTTCTCAGGGACAGGCAGCAAGGACCACTCTAATGTATCCAGGGTCTGAACCCATCAAGCCTGAAGTGGATTCCAGTCCTGGGGGAATATGTACTTAAATACAGGTTAAAAGCTGGGCCATGATGCTTGAGGATAAATGGGAATTGTTTTTATTTAGTAATACAAAAGGTTCATGACCAAAAAACCTACAAATAATTTATTTTTACTGTATGTGGCATCCATTTCAGAAAAGGGAGTGGAATTTAAACCAAATTAATCTTCATTTCCTTCCCCTCAGCACAGGAAAGTCACTGTATTTCTGTAGGAAAGCCCTTGATAGGCCTGTGAAAAACACAAAACTTCTGGAAAGCTTGGTGGAAACACACCACGGAGTGTAACCCTCAGCACAATGACATATGTTGCCCATGCAGCTTCCTAAAAAAGCAATGTCCCCTTAGTTTTTCCAACTTTTTCCCCTGAAAACTTCAGTCCCAATTCAACCATGCTGGAAACCAGGTTCCCTTCCTCGAGCTTGTTCAATAACCCAGCATTGTTTCTGCTATTTATTTTATGTCAGAAATAATCCTCCGATAGCCCCAAATGCCACGTGTGCAGCTTGCTCAGAACCCCTGGTGCTCCCCTAAGCTCCAGCACAAGGGGTTACATCCTCAGGAGCCCAGAGCATCTCTGTGCCCACCTCCAGCCTGCTGGGGTCTGCTCTGGCTGCTCCTGCTGCTGCTTCTCACCCCGATGACAAACACAGACGTCCGCTCCCGAAATACACATTTGAAACCATCAAATGGCAGGAATTATTTACTCCCTTCTCTCCAATAACGAGCTAAATAATTGATATAGCAGCATGTCTAAAGTAACAGACTTCTTTATTACCTGCAGTGATTGAATGCTTCTTTAATTTAACTTAAAAAGGCATTAAACACAAGGTTTAGCCTCCAGTGGGTAAAAAAATCTCCAACTTCCTCAGAAAATCCTTTCCAAATTGTATTCATCTTGACTTAATCCATGATCTACTGAGTGAATTAGGCTCTATTTGTTTTGAAAATCTATTTTATGGAGTTCCAAGGGCTGTGTTTTCCTTAGGAAGGGCTTATTCTGCCTTTCTGCCCAGGATGCCTGCTAGCAGCCCTCAGCAGAGGCCTCTGCAGGTTCTGAACGTCCCAAGGTGCCCCACACATATGACTAACAAAATGTAAATAAACACAGCTGAGCCAGTAAGAAATTGGAAGGTTTTCTCATTAAAGAAATAAAATAAACAGATGTCCTTAAGCACTTTGGCTCATGTTTGTCAAAGGAATGGAAAACTCTCAGATGTTTGAGCAGCAGTCATGATATAAGGCCACATCTCAAGCGAGAGAAGGGGAAAAAAGCAATGCCCTGGCACTCAGAATTAACTAATAGTCCTCAAGGGAGGCCCCTTTTGATTTGAACCTTAGCAACTTCTACAAATAGTTTTTAACAGCCGAGCAATAAAATGGGGTTTTATTCCTTCTCAGTTTGTAAAGTAGTAAAGGACAGGCTCAGCCATTAGGAGCATGAATCACCAGCAGATTTGATTAAATCCCCATGGTGTTTCAATCAGGTCCTGGCTTTAGGGTCCTGTGAGAGAACAAAGCAGGGAAAAGCACAAGCTACTTGAAGCATTCAGTGAAACCAGGGAAGGGGGAAAAAAAAAGAAATTAAAAAATCAAACCTGGGGTTTTACAAGGATCTCGAGTAGAGCCAAGGAGGAACTTTTCAATGACTTTTTTTTTTTAATTGGAAATTATAATTCATTCAAAGGAAAACTTTTCATAAGAATACGTAACAGCCAGTGAAACTTTTGAGGAATAAGGTTTCTTAGATCCACAACATCATTTCTGGTGAGAACAAGACAGTCCAGTTCACAGCCAGCATACAGCAGCTCTAACATTTATTCCAATGCTAGAAAATCGTATTTATGTCCTGTCCTCAACTGGGCCAAGCAGAAACTTCTGCTACTCTCTCCAAAAGGTCCTGCTATGATTGGTGGGCCCTCTCCTGGGTGACTGCAAGTCTCTCACCAGAGAGGCCAAGCCCGTGTTTGCACAGGCTGGAAAGCTGAGGGCATCTCCTGTCTGCTCACGGCTTGAGTAAACCTCATGCTGCCACTTCTGAAACACAAAAGCATTAAAAAAAACCCCGTGGCTGTCACAGAAAAGCAGCCTGTGCTTCAAAGCAGCACCTCCGAGGCACTCGGCCGGCCCTCACTGAGGGCAGAGCGGCTGCTGCACCCACACAGGGCAGAGGCACACAGGGGAGCTGCACCCCTTCCACTGAAGCTTAACCTACACCCAGAGCTTTGCATGATTTAAACCGGGACATAATGTGCTTTACACATTTTTGCAGTGCGTTTATTTCTCAGTTTCAGCTAATTCCAAATGCTGAACAATCTCAGAAATTACATGGCTCTTGCAGGGAATTTTATAGGTCTCAACTCCCAGGTATCAGCAGGCACTGTCGAAGTGCTGATAAAGATCCAACACAATTCAAGAATTTAGACTGTCCTATGTGTTCAGATCTCTCAGCCCAGACTAAAATAAAATCCTTGTCATTTGATTCCAGGATTTTGGAATATCTTGCATGTAAAGATGAATTTTAGCTCCAGTTTTTACTTTAATCACAAGTCACTTGGACACTTCAATCCCAAGAAATGGGGATGCAACACAGAACAAGAATTCACATTCTTGGAACAATACAAAATACTAAGAAAAGGTACTGGCTTCACAGAACTCCCTCAGATTAGGGAAAACAACACTCCCACTGCTCCCTTTTTTTCTTGACACCAGTTCTTCACAAAGCATAAGAATGAAACCACAGTATAACACTTGAACAAAAATTTCTGCAACTCTTTCAGTCTGAGAAATTTTAAGGCTTAGACAACACAGGTTATGGAACAATCTTGCAAATATCCCAGTTGGGGAAAGAGGAATAGAGTCATGATTATTTTTGGCAAAGCACTTCATGCAATCTCCTCATATTGTTTCTGAATTACTACCACCAAACGAGTCAGTCTGTGCTCACCTTGCTGTGTCAAACAAGCCCCCTGACCTTTACCCAACTCCTGTGAAAGCCCAGCAGCACTGTTATGGATTTTGAGCCATTTTCCCCCACTATGTTCAGTCAATGATCTGGGACAAACCTTTGCTGGCCTGGCCAAGCCTGCAGCCACCTCCCTGTGGAGCAGGAGCTCCATCCCACACACCAAAGGGATTAAAAAGGCTCCACAGGATGCCACAAAAAGCCACAAGGGTTGATATCTGCTGAGGTCTGTAGGCACATGGTAAATATTCTGCACCCATCCAGTGATCAGAAAGCTGCAGAACAGGTTTTATAAACCCTCCTGAACATAATACCCAGGGTTACCTGCCTCTGGAACTTTTGGGGAGTTGCCTTTTCTTGTCACCCTATGGCAAAGAAATTAAGACCAAATTTCTGATGACTCTGCAATCCATGGGTTACAGCAAAGGGTTTGGGAAGAGAGGACAAAAAGGAGCAGCCTAGGCTGGGCTATTCATTCGTGCTTCAACTTTTAGTACATTTTAGGCTTTAACTGCTATTGGTGCTGTGGGCAAAGTATTTTCTGAACACCTGAGAGTAACTCTCAATGCCCTGAGGAGGCCATATGAATGTTAAGAGCCACAGAGAAAACAAAGAGAATTTTCCCATGAAGTCAGGTCAAAAAATACGCATTGAAGCATTCACCATTAATAACAATTCTTTTTGTGAGTTCTTTCTCCTCTTTTTTTTCCTCATTTTTTGGACAGCTGCCTGTTGCTGCCATCACCAATGAAGGGGCAACAGACACAACCACTTGTGATTAAGTAGCTAAAGAACACGGGAATTTAGACCCAAATCTCTGAAGCTGTGGTTGGTGTTCCTCCTCCCATCTTTCAAGAAAAACCACCCCAGAAAGAGGTGTTATTCTTCAGCTTGGACAACTTCACAGACTAATTCTTTGAGCACCTGCAGCTCCACCAGTACAACACAGAGCATGATACTGGGAGATAAATGTTGGCCAGAGGATGGTCAGGATCACATAAACCCACACCTTTTCTGGAGAAGGACAGAGAGACAAAAGATCTCCATGTGAGAGATTTAATTATAAGCATATGCATGTCTAATTTACAGGCATGTGAATTCTTTTATGGAGAATTTTGGTTTTGATACTTAATTTACTTGGAGATTAACACTTCCTACACTACTGAAGTAAGAGATTCTGAATTTATTAACCTCTGGCTGCTTCACTTGTACTTGATAGTTCTGAATTGTGCTACTATTTAACAGTTCCCAGGACAGCTGTCTGAGTGTGCTGTATTTCCCTCTTGGTTTAAGGTCTGTTCCAAAGCCCACCAAAGCCTCTGGTTGTCTTTGGATCAAGCCACCAGCCTATAATAGTTTTATAAGTATTATAAACCATTTCCCCTACAGGAGAGTCCTGAGGAATTTAATACTGATGAAACAAATGAAGAACTGCAAAAAGTCCTTCCAGAGAAGTTTCTCAAGGAACCTGTCATAACTCAATAGAGAAGGTGATAGATTCTTCCAAAATAATTCTCTAAATAGATAATTTTCTAAATTAGAATAAAGGAAACAGCCAACAGAAGCCCCCACACAGCAGATTCCAACTCTAGACCCTCTGAACGTGTGCAGGAGGCAGCAGGTGAAGGCATCTGCTTCAGAGGTGCTGTGCTAGGACACAGACAGCCCATTAAGGGAACTCTCCCCAAGAACTCAGCAGCCCCTGCCCAAGGCTGAGCTCGACCACAGAGCAGATCTGCACACCCTGACTTTGTTTCCTGATCCTGCCTAATTCCTTCTGGTGTTTGTAGGCAGTAGGTCTGAGCCTACACGTGCACACCTCGTTCATTATGTTCCCTGGGAAAAGTCACCACTTCAATTACCTCGTACAACACGGCTCTGGGTAAATCCCTGCCTGGAAACACGTGCTTGGTTTTCAGAGGGTGCTGCTAGAAGTGTTAGCAGCATTCCAAGTGCTGCAGTAGACTTCCACACCACAAACACCATTTTATATCCTTTACAACTGTGCACATCTAACAGTGAACAATAAATCTATCTTACTAATTACACGTTCAGCTTGTTATAACCATCATAAAAAAGTACAGCTGGTAAAGCCATGAAATGATGTCAAATCATATTTCTGCTTTCTGCTGAGAAGCTGGGTTATTTTCCAGTCTCCTGATGAAGCTGAGTGCCCAAAGCCATGTGTGGAAACAGCTGCCAACTATGTCATCCACCTTTAATTAGGTAATGATATTGTCTTTTTTCCTACCCATTTAAAAGTGCTTGACATTCTGTAATTCAAAGTGACTTAGGTGTTTATCATAAAAAGCTGCCTTAGGAAGAAGTTGAAGCACATGGTACTAAATCTGAACCAGTGTTTTCTCCTTAGCAGCCAAGTTCAGGCTGCTCAGCCACAGTTCTCTAAAAAAATGGAACTGCCTGTGTTTCAAAGAGGGTATCTAAAGTATGGTCAGCTAAACATGTTTCTGAAGCCCCCTTAGAAATGTGAGCTTCAGCAGCAATGTGGGAAGCACAGCCAGTTCTTCACAGCAACCCAGAGAGAGGAACACAAAATCTCTCTTAAAAAAATTGTCTGAGATTTGTAAGGAAACACTGGTCTAACAAAAAAGTATTAGCTTATTCAGGCTGGAGTTAATGGAGCCTGGCTGCTGGATGCTCCCTCTTGCAGATGACAGACACTGGAAGAACATCCCAGCAAGCGGCAGCTGAACAACACAAGCTTTGGAAAAACAAGGGGCTACTTGCAACATGAAAGGGAGGTAAATTAAATTTTCACATGTTCAGAGGAAATACCACAGGACACGTTTATACAAATATGTCTGAATAAAACAGGCAGCATCTGTTTGAAAAGCTGGCTCATTAGCTGCCCCCACAGTTCCCGACGCGATTTGGCTGGACAAGCAGTAATGCTAAAAAAATTAAATTTTACCTTCCCATATCTGGATGCAAAGGTTCCCGTGAGTAAGGAGTGAAAAATAATTATCGTCTCATCCAAATCCCATACAAACACACGCTGTGATGACAGATGGGGTGGAAAAAAGAAATATAGTTACATATTAGGCAACTGCAAGAACAGGTTCAGTCAGGAAATATGTCCTGTTGGACTAGAGATTTTTAAGATCTCAAGCCATTTGGAGCACTGAGTGGATGTTTTGTGAAAGCAGGCAAAATGAAACATCAGGAATTTTGGAACTGCCATCCCAAGAGCCTGCTCTCCTAACAACCACAGAAATCCCCTGTTGCCTATCAAGTCAGGGGAACAAAACATCAGACTTACAAAGAGCCCAAAGGGAAAAAAAAGGGTACGTATGAAGAATAGCTTGAGATGTTGATAACACAGAAATTGAGCAATTGTTTTGACTACTTGTGCCTGCAGGTTCCAGTTGTATTACTAATTCTGTTCTGTCTCTCAGATTTGCTAACAGAGGCAACTGTTCATCCTTGCTGGATGTACCAAAGGAATATAAATTGAAGTTATTACCTCAATCTCACTGTCAGCAGTAGGGGAAGGATCGTTGCTTCTTTTTGACCGGGCTCGTACCTTGCCATCTGACCCTCTGTGATGTCTGTCTGTCTCTACATCTTTTGCTGGTGTTGTTGAATATTCCCCTATTAGGAGAAAGAAATTCCATTGCAAACCTACATTTTGTTACTGTAATTAGAGCACAAAACCTTTAATGAAAAAGCAATAGAAACACTGTGAAAACACCATGAGAAAATCTCACTCTTCTCACACCAATAGCTAACAGTGTAAGAGAAGAAAGTTTTAATTCCTAAGATTTGTTAAAACAATTTCAAGAATCATCAAAACTTCATATATAACATTTTAAAAAGGACATGTCACTTCAAAAATCCTTATCAAAATTTTCACTGGAAAGAAAAAACTTTTGGAATTTTACTCCCCCCATTCTTTTCAAAGACAGAAATTAGAAAGGCAATAGAAACAGAACCCAAGACCAATTATACTTTTGAAATTTTTTTTCAAATCTTTTTGGTTTTGTTTTCTTTTTAAAATTAATGAATTTGAATGACTGAAAATATACTTCAACATCAAATTTTATATAAAAATACGGAACTAACCTGTTGAACCTTACCCCATTTCTCAGAGGATAGTATTTTAGAAATAACTGAGAAGACACAGTTAAAAGCAAACTTCCCATGTATAAAGTATCTGTTTTGATTGGCTTGAGTTCCACAGATCTGTCTGGGTTTCACTCACCTTACATTACAAATCCTTTTCAAACATATTTTTCTTTACACCTTGCTAAGTTGTGGCCTCTGCAACTTCCTCGAATAACCATACTCTTCTTCAGAGAAGCTGGGATTGTGCCTAGGAAGCCTTTTAGAAATGATCCTTTCTCAAAAAGGCTGAGATAAGATCTAAGGAACGGAAAATCCTCCAACTGCTTTTAGAGCAGTCTGTGATCACTTCTTTTAAATAACAATACTAGATTATTTTTCTTTTAGAGCAACCACAGATGTTCAGATTTGTTTTGTAAGTCAGCAGACCTTCAGTGGGTGTGTACTGTGATCATCCACAAATTGTGTGGTGTTTTATATAAATGTTATTGCACGCCAATGAAAACTAGCAGGGAAGTGATATCTGAAGATTGATCTTGAACAGGACACTGGGGGATCATAATCCACCAGTAATTCCATAAACTACTTGAGCTTTGAAATTTTAAAAATTAGGCATTCAAAGAGAGGATGCAAATTTTGAAGCTTTTTTATGCCTTGGTATTCATCTCGAACTTTCTTATTAGACACACAGTTTGTGTAGATTTTTTAAAGAGGGACTTTCTCTTGATGTTGTTTATGAATGCACAATATTAAGTGTTGTTTTAAGAGGTGAATATAATCTTTGACAAAGATATGAGCTAAAACGTCATCAGACACTGAGGAAACTGAATTTTTCAGAGCATGGCTGTTTGTTTTGAATTCACGGCCATGCATGTCAGCCCTCAGTGCTGCTCTGGGGTTGGCGTGTCATTGTTACTGTCATTCTGTACTACCTTAGAGGAGATCAAACCTCACAGACTCACAAAACCAACACAGCATGGTTTTAGAGAGCATGGACATTCCAATCTGTTCCCAAACCTCTGTGTAAGAACTGGTCAGTGCTAGAAAATCTGAGCATTTAAAACGCATTTAAAAAAAGCATTTAAAATACGCATTTTTTCCATCCAACAAGAAGACAGCATTTCTATCTCCAGATGGCTGAGGCTGCCAGGCTGGGAGCACAAGAGAGGCACCTACCAGAGAGAGATTCCGTGCTCTGGCTGGTGATGTTGTGGGAAGACTCCTGCAGGGAGTAGGTGGAGGTGGGGATGGCCGAGGGGCTGATGCTGTTGGCAGACACGTACGGGGAGTTGTAGGACGAGCTGTAATACTGAGAGTACTGGCTCTGAGGGAAGCTGGGATACGAGGAATATTCCTTGGAGGGAGAAAAAGAAACAGATCTAACTGGCATGTACCTGGTTTTATCTCACAAGCAAGCAAGCCACCACAAAAGCTGTGTTACTTGGGCACGCAGCAAGTCACGGCTCGGGGATGTTTCACTGAAGAACTGCACTGCATTCACTTAGGAAATTACATTTCTGCTTCTCACAAATACACTCCTATTTTATTAGGATAGGCTAACCAACAAGAGGTCAGAAATCTGGCAAGTTCTGGGTTTTTTGATAGGATTTTAGTTATCAGTGCTGACACATTTTATATTACAAAGTTTAACAATTTAGTGTAAGAGTGAAGTAGGGCAGCTTTCAGAAAAGAGTCATGATGGAACACATAATCTTTGAAAACAACAAAATACCTAAGAAATTGCAAGAACAGAATGAATAACTGGGTGAGGGAAGGAAACAGGCTGCATTTTCCCATGATCAGCAACATCTTCTGATCAGCTGTGAGGCTAAAAAAATTAAAAGAAAGTAGCAATTTTTTTTTTTTGCAGCAATGCTCATGACAGTCTGCACAACTATCTCAGCAATGAATAAATGCCTGAGTGATCTTCCCTACCTATGGAAAAATGAACTAAAAATATGAGGTGCAAGTGACCTTGGGGAGCTGAGGTATCACAAAACTCTTTGCCTTGATTTTAAGGCACCCAAAGAAACCCTATAGCATTATCCTTGGATGTTTGGTGAGTGTTTTGTGAAAAGCAGGACACTAGAAAACATTATAAAATGCATCTCTGAACAATCAAAGCATAAAAGGTTTAATTTGTTTCTTTTTGTTCTATTTGCAACTCCTGTCCTTGTCCACTGAATTTGCTTTTCCGGACAGAGAACTGTGTTCATGCTCTGGGCATTGTCTTTGAGCAGAAGGCTTTTATTCCCTCAGAAATTATAATTAGCCTCTGGTATTAAATAAAGTTAATTAATAAATAGTCTTTAGGAAGACTGAAAGCACTTTCCTCCTTAACAGCTTACATCTTTGTCTGTGACAGCTATTTTATTAACTTTCAGTCACCAGGGAGCTCTCAAGAACAAAGACTCAAATTGTCATAAGAACAATTAGACTGAAAAAGAAATGAGATAATTTCATTGTTTTCTCCTACAGAAGATTACAAAATAATGAAAAAAGCCCAGCTTTTCCCCCTATTTAGGCAACCCCCATTCTTCAATCAAATGCCCTTCTGTCAGTAATGCTGATGTTTTAAGGCCAAACGGCAGCAACAAAGAAATTGCCCACTGTTGCCATTAAAAATACAAGTCAACAATCACCCTAAGAACAAGGAACTGAAATTACTGGCCAACCAAAACACATTTTCTGGGACAGTGTACTCATTTGTTTGCTCCAAACAAGAAGAGCCATTTGCTACTGGAAAACATCTGTCTTGTGTTTTATTTATACACACACATTTACCGAGGTATCTGAGGCACGGAGGCCACGGACAGGCGCGCCCTCAAAGAGGGAAGTGCACAGACAGCTCAGATGGCTCAGCATCCACCAGGGGCTGCCAAGGCCTCTCTCAGATTGTTCACGCTTACTGCACAGTGCCAGCGCAGAGGTGACAGCACTCTGGGAGCCATCCCCTCTGGAGACGATGCACAACATAGCTGGAAGTTGTAAGGTGGCAGGAGAACGAGGAAACTCCTGGCACTGCTACAGCAGCAAGTCAGAGACTGCCAGGGCACCCTGCTCCTGCAAGGACTGCACTCTGTGTGTGTGCACTGAGACACATCTGAAAACTAACCAGGATACCCCAAAGTCCAGCAAAGGGACAGGCCCAAGGAGCAGAGCAGAATGGTGTTCAGCAAAACACAAAGCAACACCTTCCTTAAATAAACGTGAACGCTAAAATAATCTCTCTGGTCTATAAATCTTCCAAGTGGTTTAAAATAAGTGACAGGGCTGCCAGCAATAGGTGCTGAACCATACCTGATGCACACCACTGAATCCTGCAGAATTTGTCAGGCCGTTGGCTCCCTGGTAAATCCCTGCTGTGCCTGAGGGAAAGAGTGTCACAGTCATAAGATACACCAGCAATCAAAGTAACAGGGTATGTTAATTCAAATAATTTCCAACAGGAAGTAAAGGACCAGCTCACCACAAAAAAGTATGGCACAAACCTGAGGCTGTAAAAACTTTGGGCTGTTACTGGGGTTTACTGAGTGAAAGACATTCATTACATGCACTAAAATATTGCTGGCTGGGAAACACAGCAGGAACACAAAGATTCAGCCCAGATTTAAAATTCAGTTATTTCTTTTTACAGTATGTAATGGAACAGTATTTTTAATCTTCTCCTCCTTTAGGAAAACCCCTCAGATCACACAGACATCCTCCCACATGTGCTGTTTCATGCATAGGTATCTGTCCTAGTTGAGCAGGTACCCAGGAGTTTTCAGAAGAAGAATCTGTTCCCTGGCATTGCTATTCCCAATGTGAGAACAATACTGCTGAGGTTTCTGGGACAGCAAAGATATTTCTTCATCCTGGGCTATCAGGAAGAGGAGGATGGACATGGTTCTGTCCAAGCAGAGCAGCTGCTGTTCAGCCAGGCTCCCTCAGCTGGAGGAAGCACCACCACAGAGACTTTGTTTGCAGAACTAAATGTCCAGGTAAGATCTACAGGAATGGTCTGTCTGTGCCTCCCATCAGGCAGAGGCAGAAGAGCCATAAGCTCTCCTCCCCTCTCAAGTTCCAGCCTTGATTTAACCTCACTTTATGCTGGTTTTGATTTCAGCATTTTTCATTTCACATGGTGTGTTAAAGAGGTGTGATTTTGGTGCTGCCTGGCTGCACTGGGCTCATCTTGGCTTCATTCTGTCACCTCAATGTGCCATCAGACTGACCTAATCTGTACCTAATCAGACCTTTGGCCTTTTTTCTCATCTGGCTTCTCACCATGTGAATGACTTTGAGCAGAGCTGTTTTAACAATATGACACTCTGCACGTCTTCATGTGGCAACCATCCTCCGAGGTTCCACTCGCTTGTTTTTATTTTAGGACACCAGATTAGCTGGGGAATGGACAGCTGAACAAACTCCACTGTGCCAAGTGCAGCTACAAAGCACATGCACTGAGAAATAAATCTCAAGCCAAAAAGAAACGGGAGAGGGGACTCTGCCCTCCTGAACTAATTCGTTGCCACATGTGGTCTTTAAAAAGAAAATAGCAGAGAGGAAGAAAACAGAGTGCAGGTGACTGCCAGGTACCTGGAGCCTGGGTCTCCCCAGGGCCCAGAATGTGCTGGCTGGGAGCTGAGCCAGGGCAGGTGGGATTGGGGATCCTTGTCCTGGCATTCCTGCCTCAGAGGCAGCTCTGGGTGGATCAGTGTCCAATCCCTCCTGCTTCCAACAGCCCAGAGCAGCATCCCAGAGACAGCAACACATCCAGCTCCTGGCATTTCCCCACTTCCCACCCGTGACAGGTTTGCCAAAAGTCCCAGGTCTGCAGCAGCAGGAATATATTCCTGTGGTAGCAGCATTTCTCACCACTCTGAAGGAGAGTAATAGAGCCCCAGTGCTTACAGGCAAAAACAACTTCCACAGAAGACAAAACAGCTCTTGTACACCAGAGCTTGAAACAATACAGGGGGGAATTTTTGATTTTCCTAAACTGTCATTTAGAAACAATCCATCATCCTTTATTAAAGCTGTCAGGAGGGGGATGAGTTACCTCGAGGGACTCACGCTTTATGTGTAAATTGTGATGAGAACATGTTTATTGCTGTGCTACCTGCACATGATACTGCAGCTTCCTGCTTTCCAAACAGCCACAGAGAGTGAGGAAAGGAAGGATTCACACAGCTGGATTAAAGAACTCACTCAAACTCACCCAGAACTTTGTACCAGCTGTGAGGAGTGAGTGCGTCCGTGCACACACAGGTAAGTGAGCAGGGAGAAGAGGGCAGGAATGGGGGATGAGAGGATGGGGAATGACTCCACAGCTCCCCAAAGTGCACTGTGACTGGACCCAGTGGGCTGGATTTTATGCTGGGGTTTTGTAAATTATATTTTTGCCACTTTGGCTACCCAAGTTCAGGTGTCCCTACAGGCCAGTGCAGGCTGGCTCCCTCTGCAGAGGGGATTTTCCAAAGGAAGGACAGATTTTTTGCCCACATACCTAAATATTTGTGAAAGTGCTGAACACTTCTATTCCCTATAAACCAAAGTTCAACCTGGCAACTCAGGTTTTTCTCTTCTTCTGGCTCCTATCACTGTATCCTGACCAAGGAGGACGACCATCTCAGCATTGTTTGTCTAACTGAGATCAAACACAAGCCTTTTCCTTGCCCTCCAGCAGTGCATTCAGAGATTTGAACACCCTCCCCACAGCACACCTTGAGAGCTGCTAAGCTCAGGATGCCTTGGCAGCTCAGTGTTACAGCAGAATAATTACAGATAAGGACACTGGGGACAACCAAAGTCAGTAAACACTTGGAATTGCTTCCCAGCTGAACAAGGATGAAAAGAAGGGAGAAAAAAAAAATCAATGATCTGCATGGAAAAGAAAGTTCTTAAAGATTCAGGCTCAGCAATATTTGTCTTGAGAACTATTATAGCTCAGACCCTGTTCCACTTCACAGGGCAGGCTGCAGAGACCACGTTTTCAATGATGCACCCTCAGCTCAAATGGCAGGAAAACAAACAAGTGCCAGAGGCAATGGAGACAAGAGATAAACCCTCTCTCTCTCCATAAACAGAGAATGAGGCCTGCAGGTCACAATTTCTGTGAGCAGCCTTGTAGAGTTCAGCAGTTCAGAAAACATACCAGAATCAGCCCCAAATGTTTGCTTTTCCTCAGTTAAGTTGTTGGTAGGAAATAAACACTTCCACAACAAAATTAATTCTGCCAGGTGCAATTTCAGTTTTGCATCAGTAAATTTTACACTCAAGAAACTGGAAAATTATCAACACATATTGCAAATTAGCCCTATTTCCCATGTAACCATTTTTCCCCTCAAACACCTTCCCAAGTAATAGCACTTCTTGTAATATTCAGAGGAAGACTGGAATGAAGTTTGAAAGTGGTGCTGTGTGGAAAGGGGCTCTTCTAGGAAGCCCCTTGGTAAGCAATGTACAGAATGCCTGGCCCCCTCTCATTTCTGCCTGTTTCTGCAGGACTTTTGCTTTCACATATATTGGTTTTTTCTTTTCCATGGACCTCTGAAGACAACACACATGCTCAAACTGAGGCTGGTTTTACATTTGCAGTATTGTAGAGGTGGGAGCAAGCTATTTGTTTCCATCTATCTTGGTAGCTCAATGCCAAGTAATTGCATCCAAACTCCCTGCAAATCAGAAACAAGCCTAGCATCTCCCCCTTTGGATCTTCTCCATATGGAATATGGCTCACATCTGTGTTCAATCAAGCCAGTTGCTAAATGTCACAATGCCCTCATTCACAGGTAGCTTAAAGAACATTTAGCTCATAATAAAACAATCTGAACTCTGAAGCAGAACAGCTCTTCAGATGTGTGGCACTGTAAGTGTTCCTGTGAAGTATTTCTCTCACAAACACACTCTCATGGGCAGACAGTGCATGAAAGGAGTCCACATGCCAGGCAGAGCCAGTGCCACGATTTCCCCTTGATAAGTAGATGTGGCCCTTTCTCTGTGGGAGCGTCCAAGGGCAGCATGTACAGAAAAACTCTTTGTGAGCTGATGAATGTTCTATTCCTGCTCTCAAACACATGGATTTCATTTGCCGTTTTTCCCTCATTCACGTTTTAATTCGAGCATTCCCAAAAAGCCTCTGCCATGGTCAATGATCATTGCAATGGTGCGTGATCTGGCCTGCAAAAACTTTCATACCAGCCTCTCACCCTCTACATCTGTCTTTCAGCCACTGCAGCATAGGCTGCATTTCTTCCCCTCCTTGCCAGGTATGAGCAAGTAAAGAAAAGAAAGGAATATTTATGGTTATTTTCAGTGTATTCAGCACTTAGCGTTGGCATTGCTAAGAAAAAAATCATTTTTCAGCTCATGAATGAACAGAATGATACAGGAATACTGGTGTGTTAGGGAGTGGTGATGTTGAAGACAGGACAGGCTGTGGTATAGCTCAGACCAAAACCAGAGCAAGCTTTGAAAATTAGGTTTGTGTCCTTGTCTTTCACAGGTCAGAGGGGCCCTGCCCACAGAGAGGTGTTCTCCAAGCCTCCTGTACTGCTCAAAAGAGAATAAGCTGCCCTATTTAGAAAAACAGATGGTTTGCACTTCCAACATTCAATGAAATACCCCAACAGTCAGAGGAGGAGATGGCCAGGTTCAACACAGCTGGACAGCTTCAGTGTTTATCACAGCTCTCTGGGCAGTCAGCTGTGAGCCCAGAACACTGAAAAGATGCAACACTGACGGTGGCTACCATGGGCATTTCTGAGTATGTTTCTGTCGTGATTTAACTCCCAAAAAACAGAATGAGGAAGCTCAGACCTAAGTATTTCCTCTAACTCTTAGATGAAACACACAATGGTTCCACAGAGAGTTCTCTCAAAGGATTTAGGACCATTTAGGACTAATAAAATAAATGCCTGCAGGGGTCAGCTGAATTGCATGGTGTTTTACAAGCCTGCACACAATGGCCTGTGCACTCTGACATCATCAGGCTGTTCTCCTGCAGGAAGCACTGCTGGCTGTGGGCGATGAAGGCAAAGCCCCAGTCCTCCTCCCTGCACAGTGTGCTTTACCCTGGGCTGTGAACAACATCTGCCTGAAGACTTCCACGGCCATTCAGAGAGGTTCTTTGCAGTGCTTTAGCTCTCTGACAGGCTAATGTTTCCTGCAGTAAATGCTGCCTTCTCCAAGCTGCTACACTTTTAGTGAGAGGTTAAGCACTCATCAAAATTACCTCCCACCAGCTATACTCTAGTGCCTTGTAAGGTTCCAAATCCTACAACATCTGCCTGCATTTACTGGGCAAGAAGAATCGTAAAACCTTGCATGGTTGTCAGCTGTGGAGGCACTTCAAGACTATCCAACCTGTTAAAGGAGAACAAAAACTCAACCCATATGTACTTTGCAGCAGATTGCTCAACTGTTTGCCATTAGGAGTAATGAACCCTTCCCCAAAAAGTCTTGTATTTCTGTCTGGAAGGGCTCAGACAGTGCAGGGAAGAGCACACTGCATTAACCTAGAGGAAAAGTATTATTCTGCAGTGTTATACCACTTGACATCAGCAGTGTCTGGTAAAGGACATTGTTCCCAAAAGCATTTGAACACCTCCTGCAGATACTTTCAGATATAAAACCCATTCTAAATAAGTCCATATTTCTCTCACCACAATCCCATGCAGTCCTGTCAGCCTGACCAGGTGTTTGAGGGCACTCTGCATGGTGATATAAAGCACATTTCACAGTACAGCTTTTCTGAGTCAAAGCTCTTCCCCTGCTCCTGGGAGCACTCAACCCACAGAGCCTCAAAGAGCTTTAATAAGTGATGACCAAAGCAGCTTTAAGAGCCTGGCTTTTACCATCCTTTTGAGCTTGGTCATTTGTATAGCTCAATCCAGATCAACACTGGTGTTGAAAGTGCTGGGATGGTTTACAGTTACTCTCAGGACTTGAACCATGGGAAAGCAGTTAAGATTTTACTGTACTCTGAGAAAGTGTTTTTAACCACTTCTATCTAAGAATGCTACAGCTGTAGAAGGAAATCACACTGGTCTGTCTTCAAAAACAAATCACAAGGGAATGTTTTGGGCCAAAAAGGGAACATCCTTACAGCAAGGATGTAGACTCTTTCTTTGAAAAAAAACCAATCAGCCAAACTGACTTTATTTGGGTGACTCCATGGACACCAAAGAATAAAGATTCCTCCAGCTGCAGTTTCATCCTGGACCCAATCCTTCACGGATGGATAACAAGACATGAAAAAGGAAATCTGGATTTGGCTCCTCCTAGGCTAGTTAATGGCCATGGACTTCCAGTTCCCAGGTCACCATTCAAACCTAAGTAACCTTGTCACATCTACTGTCATGCCACTGGGGATAAAAGCTTGCCCTGTCAGCACAGCTGTAATTTAGCAATTCTCTTCCTCTTGAGCAAAATAAATCTTCAAATATCAGTGAAAAAGAGGGAGGGGTCAGCACATCTCCACTCTGACCCATTACTTAGCATCCCTGTAAGTCTCAACTGAGTATTCCAGATCCAGGCATTGGTCATGAGGCTTTTCCAGCCTCAGTACTGCAGGGGCTCCAGGAAGAGCCACAACAGAGAAAAATGTAAGAAACTTGACAAGAGTAGAGTGATCCTTGCCCTGGTAATGACTTGTCAGCATCAATAAATCTGCCAGTTACAGACTTTCTAAGTCAAATTTTCATCCTCCTCTTTTTATCTGTGATAACTCAGTGGGCTCCTCTTCACACCGTGCAGGTATTCTCACCGTTCTAGAGGTCACAGTGCTGCAGTGCAGAAATGTCAGTGTTTAAACCCCGCCAATATAAACAGAAGGGGCATCCAAACTACAAATAAAAAGGCCCATGCAAGAGCAGTTCAGAAACTCCTGAGCTGCACAGCCTGTGCTGACTCAAGCAGGGTCAGGCTGAACTTGTCCACAAACATCATCCCAGTCTCTCATCAAATGGCTGAATTCTGTTTTTTCCACCACAGCATTACCTCACACAGTGCTTGGAGATGAGATACAACAAAAGCAGTAGCAGAACTGCACAGCATCATGAATCTGATGTTTCCTAACTTTCAAATGCTTGGCTATGCAGGTATGATGTTTCTTGATACAGATTTTTATATGTAATTTTACACTAGCTCTTCTATTGCCTTCTAGACATTTTCAAAATCATTAGGTATACCGAATCAATTACTCAGTGAAGCTTCCATAACATTTTAGCATATTCTTTGCCAATTGCACTGTAAGCTGAATAATCAAGGCCAAGTTCATGAATTCCCAAGCTGTTA
The DNA here is from genome assembly GCA_024865655.1 of Emberiza elegans. NCBI lineage: Eukaryota > Metazoa > Chordata > Aves > Passeriformes > Fringillidae > Emberiza > Emberiza elegans. The sequence continues at coordinate 18,754,021 of JALJVW010000129.1, forward strand.
CTATCCTATGTTTTTGGATTTTTTTAATATCCTACAGAAGCAATGAAAATAAAATCCACAGAGAAGTCTCTATAACATCCAAACATCTCTGTGACTGTTTTCTGTGTTGATTTTGCTCATTAATCCACATTTTAAGATTTCTATCTGGCTTCCACCAATGCTCCCAAGCCAGTCAAGCAGCATGTGAGGGAAATATCACTTCTTTCTTCTCTGTAGATTCCCTCTTTCTCATCACACAAACTTTTCTCTGTATTTTCCTTATCTTCCCTTTACTACTGCCCCTACCTTACGGCTTCTCTCTGCCACAGCCGCTCCCATCTCCCCACTGCCACCCCTGCAAGCCTGACGACAAAGTCGCACAAAACTCTCAAGGAGACACAAGACGCCTCCAGAATAAAAACTCTGCCTCAGAGAACATTCCTGTTTTGACTGTACCGGTTTGATATTTAATTTCCATTAAATGGCAAGAGGCAGAGCAGAGCTTTCCCTTTGGGCAGCAGTAGCACAGCTCCTTGCAGCCTCCAGTGCATCACTGTCAACACCTTTGCCTCTCCCATGAACTTCCCCTCTCCTACAAGTCAGCTCCTTTTAAAACAAAGTAAATGGAGCACAGTCAGCCCCTGGTGTTTAAAAAATCTTTGAAAGGGAGGCTGTGCTGTTATTCTGAGGAACCTTGTATTTACACTGCAAAAAGTGAGGTCTGACCCCTCCTGAAGAGAGGCCTCTCCCTGCTGAACCCACCACGGAGTGGAGCACAACTTTTCTGCCACGCTCTGAGACTGCCATTAATGCAAACCAGCTGTCCAGCAGAAGCTTTGCAAGGAGGCTGCTCCTTTTCTACTGAGGTTTTAATTTTATCAATCTAAGGCATCTGAGTGACAGGCTGCTCAGAACATGCTCTCACTTTCCTTTATTTTGGGGACTTCACATGGATTCACGATCTGGATGCCAAAGTGTGATCCACATTTCTCAGGTGTAGATTGAAATTTCATCACTATTTTCATCACCAACTACTTCAAGAATCAAGTTTAAAACTAAACATGGACTTCCTTTATAAAATTCAGGCAGGCAGAGGTAACTGTTCGCACCAAACTGGTATTTATGACCTCATATTGAATTTTTAACACACAAATTGGCACATAATTGTAAGAAATTCTGGCATCTCCTGGAAAAAAATTTGTCTAGATTATCCAGATATCAACAAGGGTCGAAATGTTTTCAGCATAAGAAAACATTTTAATTGATTAATTATTCAGATTTTACTTGTTCTCAGGCCAGGAGAACAATTCATAACCAATTCATTCCACAACCATAAGCAATATATATATAATTAATCAATTTTAAATCAGTGTTGCACAAAAGAAATGCTAATTTCTATTCATTCACTACTTCACAGCTCATCAGAAGGGCTCTGCAAAGAAAACAAATGTTCAGCAGTAGCAAAGAATTTCACTGCATAGGTCTTTGGTCCCAGATTTATGTCTGTCCCAAGCTCAACACTGTTCTGCAATTCCTTGGCAAAGGAAAGTTATCCCAGTTACATAACAGATTTTTCCTTTGTAATGTAAAAAGTATTTTGTGGGTAGATAGATTTGGATATTAAAAAACCCCAAAAAAGCAGTCAAATCTTTTCCTGCCCAACAACAGCATCCACAGTGGTCTTTGGCCACAGTTTCAACTGTTGTGCAACTTCATAGTTTCATGCCAGCTGTCATTTCAGCAATTATAACTGAAGAGCGAGGCATTGTCTAGGAATTAATGACAAGCTGAGAAGAGATGGCCTAATGTGCAATCAAGGGGTAGCACATGCTCCTGCAGCCACAGGAAATGCTCTATAAGCTGGCTGTTACTGCACTCTCTGCAGAGCTGATGGGTTTCTGGGCTAGCTAATGTGCTGGCACAATTTTCTCTTTGTATTTTACATAGCTCACTAAATGCTAAGTTTCTTATATTCCAAAGATTTCTCCCCCACCCTCAGCAACAAGCAGTTTCCTCAGCTGCCAGTTCAGACAGTAAGTTTTTGGGGGCAGAACTGGAAGATAACCTTTGTGTCTCATGTTCAATTTCTATCTTTGAATAACAATTTTACCAGAAGTCTGAGCAAATCACTGCACGGCTAAATTGTCAGGAAATGTAAACTTAGAAAAACGTGTAAAAAAAGCAAAAATATATTTCTAGCATCAAGCACAGAGTGTTTGGTGATTTGGTGCTATAATTGAACACTTACATGAGGATTGATTAAGAAATGAAATGGACCTTGAAGAAACATCTTTTTCCCACATGACAAATTTACCACTTTAAAGGCAAAAACCTAATGCAAGCTGTTACCTCCTCTCCAGGTTCACGACTCTAAAAGCGAGCGCCATCCCCAGACTGGCCACATGCAGATTTCAGGTATCTTAATTACAAAACAAATAATTTTCTAAATGTAATAATGACATGGAACAACCCTGTACACAGCACAGGTTAAAAAGAAAAAGAAGAGAGGAAAAAAGTCACTCCTTCAGAGCAAATATGTGAATACCAAATTTCAGTCTGAATGTTACTTGAAGCCTGATGATATCCACTGTTACTTGGCAATTAAAATCTTTATTTCAATCCACAACCTTTTCAATCTGGTTTTGTGTCATTTTTATGAGCTATGGAACTTGCTAATCTCATCTTCTGTATTTGTATATATGGGTGACACATTGCATTAGCTATTTGGCTAACAAACTCTTCCACAATCAATTTAGTTTCATGCTAGGGAAGCATGAAAATAGATTTCCCCTTCTGGCTGGCTGTAAAATAGCTCCTTTTCTTTACTACTTACTGACCAAAAGGATGTTACATCCTCATTCTTGCTCTTCAGTGGATCCTGTTCTCGCTGAAGGATCAGGATACAACTGACAGCTGGAGTTCAGGATGAAAAGCTGAATGCTGCCCCTTTACACCTGCATCACCTGTGTTTGTACTGCAAACAAACAGACCTGAACAGGCAGCAAATCTGGCTTCAGAAGTGCCATTTACTGCCCACAGGCACCCCAGCCTGCCAGTGCTGCTGCCAGACAGACACCAGAGGGAACAAACCAGCACCAACAAGGACAGCTCTATTTGTCCTAGAGCCTGTGAGACAAAAATTTGTCAGCCAAGGGGCTGTCTGTTCCTTGGTGAGTGGTGTAACACCTACAACGGGCACTCATGTGCTGCTGTAACTCCTGTCTGAGGGGACAGGGAGGAAGAATCGCGAGGGCTGAGCAACCTGACCACCCACCCTCACCCACAAATGAGATCACCATGTTGCTCTGGGATTTGGTCCCCACTGGAGGCAAACAATACCAACTTATTGCACTTCTGTACCTGAGCTATTAACTCTTTAAATACTTGCAGAGAATAGCTTAAAAAATATTTTTTTTTCCTTGCACTTGACAATAGAAAACTGAGCAGCATTTGGAGGTACCTTTTCTTGCTGAGCTCCTCTTCACAACCTCTCTTCCTCCATGATGCAAAAAACATTTTGTCCTTGAGCTGGGAGTTAGAGACTTGACTCTTAAAGCCTCCCTGAACTTTTAAATAAAATATATTAATAAAAGTTTGTCCTTTTCAGCTGTTTTGGCCATCAGCAGCCAAGCCCCAGTGGCCCTGGGGCTGGGTGGCACGGGCAGGGATCACCCCCCCACCCCCAAGTGCTGCGGCGTGGGAAAGCCCTGAGCACACATTCCTCAGTAGCTCTCAGCACAGGAAGGCTCCTTCTCCTCACTCAAACCTTTCACTAGCACTCAGCAAGGAAAATAAACCATTCGGCCAGGGAGCTTCACACTGCTCCTCTCACAAGCCAGCAGAGGAGGGGTGGAAATATTTGTTTGCTGGAAGACACATTTACTCCTGCTCCCTGTGCCTTGGAGAAAGCACCTGCCACTTGCAGAAATGGTTTCCTTTTGAGTTAAAGGCTTACTGAGCTGGCTGGAATGATCTCCCTGGAATAAATAGGTGATGAGAAGTGATTTTTCCTAATAGCACAGCATGGCCCTAGGGCACCTTCATGCTCACACACACAGCTCTCCTCAGCCTGTCTTGGTACAACTCATGGCTGTGTCACTGCTGCTTGCAAGTGGAACATTTTCAAGTGTTGACGCACAAAATTTGTTTGTCTAAACCTCTTGACAATGGGGACATCTTAAAAACCTCAGTCCAAATAAAGTCAAGAGTCTTGTCTTCTCAAGAGAACACATGTGGAAGTAGGACCAGATATAGGTAGAAGTCCAGGTGACCAAAAATCCCAAACCCACAGGCCTCCTTTTCCTTGTTTCCCTTGTTTCTTTTCTTTTTTCTTTTTTTTTCTTTTTGGTGCCACATCCAACACAGGTGTCTTCAGCATGTACTATGAGGTTTTCAAGCCCCAAAAACCACCTTAGTGATAGAGATAACGTGCTCTAACAAAATTAGCAGGTGAAGGCTCAGCCAAGGGTCAACTCTTAGTCTTCAGCTTTCTTAGATAATATCAGGAATAAAATGGATTTTACCCTGTTTGCTCTCTTTTCAAAACTGTTTAGGATTTCAGCTGGTCTCAGACTTAAAAGAAAAGTGGATGTGTATGCCCAATTTCACTTTCAGGATTGAGAAGAATTAAAAGACAGTTTTGCAATGGGAACAGTAACTATAATATCACAAAAGGGCCTTTTGCACAAAACCCTCAACAACATCAAAAAGCAAAGTGATCTCTCTCCCCTTCAACAGCTTCTATAAGGAAAGCCATGCAATTCCTCTTTGGCTTTCCAACCCTTGGAAAATCTCAGAGGGATGAACAAAGCCAATGCAGAGCTTTATCCTCATGTGCATTCGTCTCTCCTCAAGGAAAGTCACTCTCATTTTTCTTAGTATCAAAGTATCAGACTGTTAAATAAATACGAATAGGGAGAATATGCAGCAGTTTAAGCACAGAGCAGTTTGTTCAGGTCAGCATAAGGCAGAAAGAAGCATAATACTGACAGGACTGCTTGCATGAAGTGTAAAACCACCTTTGTTTTGCTTCCATCAGAATGCAGGAACTCACACCAACAAAACAATCCCAGGTATGCAGTCACAGAACTAATTAAGAGAAAGAAAACACAGTTTCTGCAGAAAGACAAAGCTTATATTGATCATAGGTGAAATTCTGCTAGGACATTAGACTGTTAAATCCAGTCCCTCAGCCAGAAATCAATGCCTTGATGAGCAAAACAGATCAAGCAGAGATTTTACCTCCTTCCCTGTGCTGACTGCCTGCACCTAGAAGCTTTCCACAGCACTTGCAGGAGGAGAATGGGTCCAGCATGGGGCTGGGAGTGCCCCAGGTGACCCTGGGAGTGCCCCAGGTTGTTGGGAGGGATGAAAGTTTGTCAAGAAAGTCTCACAGATATGTATGCTCAGCAGAAAGATTTTTAAATGAAGAGTCTGATGAAGGAATAGAGATGGAAGCAAGTTTTGATATAGAAGAAAAGAATTGCTGAGCCAGTCCTGATGGCTAACCAAGGAGGCAAAGGGTGTGTTAGTTAGAAGGGGTTTTTATGACTTAGAGCAAAGGATAAACCCACCCCAAACAAGAAGATGTTTTTACCAAGCAGAAAGATAGCACAGGCAAACAAGTCAGCAAAGTTGCAAGTAGAAAAAAGGTCTCAGAATTTTCCACTGCAAGAAAACTGAAAAACAACTTCTAGCTTAAACTGTATGTACTAACTTTTAGTGATTAGAGAATAGTAACCTGAATGTGGTAATTATAGGAGTTATGATAGGCTACAGGTAATAGTTGAGGTATAGATTGGTTCTACTGTATGAAGATGCTCAGCAAAGAAAAGTGTATAATGCACTGTAACCAAACCCAAAGGGTGTCCAGGCCTGCCTGCAGCTGGAGCTGACAGCTGTGGGCACAGCTCTGTCACCCACCACCCTGGGATGCTGTAACCTCTTGAATGGAACAAACTGCACTTTGGAGAGCCCCTGGAGCCCCACATCCCTCATTTTGGCTCTTACACCAGGTGACCCTGTGGGCTCAGGTAGCCCTGTGATGCCCTAGGTGGCCCTGTGGGTGCCCAGGTGACCCTGTGAGTGCCCAGGTGGCCCTGTGGGTGCCCAGGTGCTCAGGTGGCCCAGGTGGGAGTGCCCAGGTTGCCCTGTGGGTGCCCAGGTGCCCTGTGAGTGCCCAGGTGGCCCTGTGGGTGCCCAGGTAGCCCTGTGGGTGCCCAGGTAGCCCTGTGATGCCCCAGGTGGCCCTGTGATGCCCCAGGTGGCCCTGTGGGTGCCCAGGTAGCCCTGTGATGCCCCAGGTGGCCCTGTGGGTGCCCGGGTGATGCTCACTCACCGTGCATCTGGTAGGTGTAGGGTGCCTGCCCCGCCGCGGGCGCGCTGAAGCCGGAGCCGTAGCTGAGGAAGCCGCTCTGCCCTGGAGAGTGGCTCAGGCTGTCCTCTGTCTTAATGCCTTGGGGAGCCAAGAGCAAAACGTGAGTGCTTGCCACGGAAACATGGACAAAAAGCAGGTGACCAAAAACCCACAGGCCTGCTTTTTCTTTTTTTCTTTTTTTTTTTTTTTCTGCCACATCCAACACAGGTGTGCTCAGCGGGTACTATGAGGTACATTAATGATTTTTCAGCTGGACTGGAACCTAATAAGCTCTCTTTTTTTGACACTTTCTTTCACACACATATACATATTAGGGACAGATATATCTATCTATCTATCTATCTATCAGTATCTATCTATCTAATATATATACGTGATATATATATCAGTTATATGTATATATATTATAGATACATCTATATCTATATGTTAGAGATGTATCTAATATGTGTATGTGATATATATGTATCAGTTATATTATATTATGTATATTATATAATAAACACACACATACACACACACACAGAGACATATATATATATATATGTATGTGTGTGTGTGTGTGTGCATGTTTAATTATTTGCATTACCCAAACAGGTCTCCTAACGGCCAAATAAATTAATACCAAATTTATTTGTGATTTATTAATTTATTTGAGTCAGCTACATCCTGTATCTACAACCAAAAGCACTTTTGCTAAGATGGGTAAAGAACCATGAATAATACTGTTCTCAAAAGCAATTTCTGAAGATATAGTTTTGTTACAGAACTGAAGAAACTCTTGTTGTAGAATTGAAGAAAATGACACATAAACTTCCTGAAGAGTTATCAGATGCAAACAGTGATTAACAATGGAACAGGACCTTCAGCAAAATAACCTCAAGATTTCTGTTCTCAAAAGAGTTATTTTTTACTTGCATTGTATTTTCAGCTTTGGTATCAAAACATTTATTGGCAAGTCCTACAGGAGGGTTATCATCTACTCAGTTGGATATAACATACAGTTCAGGAACAACAGGTAAGCCCTGAAGCCACAAAAATCTTTTCATTTCTAAAACCAGGCAATTAAACTGACAATTTACAGGGGGAACAGCAATAGCTGAATTAAACATTGCAAGATGAAACCCTTGCTGGTAATGAAAGGAGTTGATATTTTATTCTGAGATTGTACAGCTGTATTATTAAAATAAACAGCTCAAAGGTGCAACACATTATGAACCCTTTGGGCGTGATCCTTCCCTCCTTTGCATCCTGTTTGCACAACAAAAGATGGCTAATGGACACTCCCCGGGTTCTGGGATTAAAAAAAGACCCTGCTGATGTTTGGACACTGGATTTACACACTTTCCATGCTGTTGTCATCTTTTAGCACTTGTAGACAAGTTGAATTCAGGTGCCTTACCCCAAACATGCTCATTTCTAGCTTGACTAGAAGAAGCAAGTCTGTGCTTGCTCAGGTTCGGAGAAAGCTTTCCCAGATAATGTTTTCTCTAATAAAAATCATTTATTATATCTTTAGGTGAGAAGAACTGCGATGCAGTTTGAACACAAGCTCATCACAAGATGACTGAGAAAGGCAGGAAGTTTATTTGGACAGCAAAGGGACAAATTCTGGTGCAAGTGTGGGGCTTCATCACTGCTGGGGAAAAGTGTGCAGAGAAGCCCCTCTCCCCAACATCCTGAGCTTTTCTATTCCATCAGCACTCCACAGGCCAGCATTCAACCTGCCCACCCCAGTTACAATTAATCTTCAGCAAATGGGCCTCTTTGGAAGCCTAAAAATTGTTGTCAGACAGCAAAATACCTTAGCACCAAATTAATTTCCACATAATGTTCTGTTTTGTCTAGGAGCTGGCCGAGTTTTATTTTTTGTGCCTAAAAACAATACTGCTTCATTGTTCTTGGTTGTCAGCCAGGTGGAGTTTTTCATATGCTGTGCTGAGTATCTTAGAGAGGGTGTACAGGCTGGGGGAGGGAAATCACTGCTCAAGGATGCTAAGAGGTCACCCACAGGATTTATAAGCAGCATATGGGCCTGACACATGTATGCCCTAAGGCCTCTAGGCAGTAGCAAATGGCTCTGCTTTCACCTGCTCTAACAGGACAACTGCTCAGAGTTTTCCTTGGAGGTCAGCCAGCTGATGCAAACACACAAACAGCTCCAGAAAAGGGTCTCTAAACATTCCTGCCATCATCCTGGTAGAGTTTTGGCTCTGCCAAGGCCACTTCCCCAGCCTTCCAGAGTGCTGCATGAAATCCCCCTTCAGTAAAAGCTTTGTCTGTATAAAAACTTCTTGTTGGGAAGAGATATTGTATTAGCCAAGTAAACAAAGGTGTTAAGGAGCACAAGAGAAAACAGGAGTGGAAACAAAACTATGAATCCATTTTAATGGTGCCAGACTCAGCCCTCATGTGAGCAGCCAGAAGGAGGAAGCCCCAAGTTTTCTGTTAAAGAGCTGCACCTAAACAAGAGCAACATCTCTTTGGTCTTTAGGAATGGAAAGAAATTTCAGCTTCCTCAAAAGCTTGGTATCCTCACGCACAACTTGAGGACACTTAAGGCTTGGTTTAGCAGGCATTCCTCTGTCAGGAGTGCTGGTTTAATTAGCTGCCCCAGCTGCTCCTGCCCAGCACTGTCTCCCCACAGCTGTTGGCGAGGCTGTGCAGGGAACAAAGCTGACTGGGGTTAGAAATGCTGACTGCACATACAGCCAGTAAGTGTCCATTTAAACACAAATTGTCTTCCAAAACCAAGGTACTCTGTAACATCTCACCCATGCCTTGTTCTGCTCTGCATTTTGGTTCCTCTGTAATACATACACAAAATTTTTCTCAAAGTACCTTGTGTTATTGAAACCTCAGGAAGAATCAAGGATGGTAAAGTGTCGTTTTCATAAATATCAAATTTACTGGACACTGAATCCTGGGAACACTCATGAGCTGTTACTCCTAAGTGGCACATCCTACTGAACCTGAATTTCTCATAGTCTACTACTGACTGGCTCCAAACTTACCTGGTTTGCAAAAACATAACCCATGATGTGACAAGTTGACAGGTTTAAAGCTGATAACATTCAAAGGAAACCCAACATTTTTAAAGTCAGACTTTCCTCTAAGATTAACGTTGCCGAGACACAAATGACACTTCAGTGTAAAACTTAAAGACTCCAAATCTGTTTTGCCAGCAGCAGGAGGATGATGCCCTCAGAGGCACCAGGACTGTAGCAGGGGTACTCACTGTAGGAGGGGATTCCGTAGGGCTGCCCCGGGGGGGGATAGGCAGTGTAGGCAGCAGCCTGCTGGATTCCCGTGCTGTACTGAGCCTGTCCATAGGCTGCCATTGCGGGGAAGGACGGGACTGTCACTATGTGGGGATAATGTCTATCCAGAACAAGAAAACAGAAGGGTTTAAGGCAATAGTTACTGCACATGGTCTTCTAGAGCACAAGCAGAACAGTTCCAGACATCTTGTTAAAATAACGTTCAACAGAGGATGCTGAATATTTTGGGAACTTGGAATTAGATGGACTGAAGCAGAAGTTTGTTTTATGAACTATCAGATAAAGTCACTTAAATGCATGGTGGCTTTAAGACAGTGCAAAATACATGCAAGTTAAAAAAACAAAATAAAATCAACACTGGTTTTTTTGGGTTTCATTTTGAGTTTGCTGAACAAGTGAGTGAGATGGGAAACCTCAGACATTTCGACACATCCCCTCTGTGATTACTCATCAACACAACAATATTCAAACTGATAAGGTTTGGATACCCAGAGGTACAAAAACACAGTTCACAGTACCTCAAACCCTATTTCACTCCATATCCGAGAAGATTAAGAACCAGCTACTTCCCTGTGCCAGAGACGTGCGGGGGAACAGGTGGATGGGCTTAGGGCAGATGTTTTTTAAGGTGACAGAAGTCTGCACAAAATGGCTGTTCAGCAAAACAGGGATTTTAAATTACAGCATTTGGCACAAGCACTCACTTTGTGGTGTACAGATGGAGAGGACACTGCGGTGCTGCTTTGCTGCTGCCTGGAAAACAAAATTAAAGGGTCTTAGATTTTCATTGTATTCTGTTCTGTGGCCAAGCTGATACAATTGTTTTTACCACTGCTGGTTTGAGAAAAATATACAGGAATCAAAATACTTTTTATTTTTTATTTAATATTCCCAAGCTGAGGTAGGTAAGAAAGATACTCTCTGCTTCACAACAAATATAGATTTAGTTTTTAATTGAGGGTGATACCAGTTGATTGAACTACCATTTTCTTCTTCTCATGGGACTGATATCAGTCATGAAGCTGGGCTTTGAAGCAATGACTCATATGCTAAAGGCTATAAAAGCCAATACTATGATTGCTGAAGTGATTTAAGCTCACTGCACATTTTGATCTTTTGCTTTTTTTGGTACTCTCCTAGACCATGACTCACTTTCTTTAATGTCTGTTAAAATATATCAAATAATAGTAAATATTAAATATACAACATCATAAATCTCCTTAATTTGAATTTTTTGAGTTAACTATAACATAACTTATTGAACTACCAGCAATCAAAAAATTACATCAGTAGAAAACCTATCATGCAAGTTATATGGGCAAGATGCCTTCTAATGGACCAAACAACTGTGTGCTGCAATACTACCAAAGAAAAAAGTGCTACCAGCTTTATTCAGAGATAAATTTATATTTACCAAATTAAAAACAAAAAACAAACAAACAAAAAAGCTAAATTAAAACCTGCAAGTTGTACTGAAAATGTCATACCAAAATACCACCATGTACATTTTGCAGGTTGCCTCCACAGTGCCATCCAAACCTTGCTCCTCGGTTCCTGGCTGGAGGTGTCATTAATTCAGCGCTACAAATGCCAAAACACTCTCACAACCATCAATAATGACAAGCCACAACTGATTCAGGCTCTGTGTCCCCTGTGCATCAATGCACACACCAGACTCACTGCACATGGCTTCTCCAGCCACCTCCAGTGACCAAAGCAGCACAACCTCCTTCGTTCAGACATCGGTCAGCTGGCAAATTAAACATTTGCACCATTTGTCATTTAATGAAATATGCAAGCACATATAAAGTGTAAATGCATGCAAACAGTTCTATGGGTTTGGGTAATTTGTGCTGTAATCATGGACAGAATGACCAAAACGATCCAACATGCTCTCATCTGAAATGTTTGTTCTTCCTGATTTAGATCTCTCTTGAAATTGTTCTCTCACATACAACTCTTTTTCACAACATTTTAATGGCTTGATCATTTTATGCTATAACATGGGGATTACATCAAACTATTTTTAAAAATACTGCCATTTCACCTGATAACTTTTTAGACTAAATTTCAATAAAAACTGCATAACTATGAGTCTTTGCTAAAATATTAATTACTAGGTATCATTCTTTTTTTAGAATGTTAATTTATGTAATTAATGGTGAAACCTCTACATGCATAATCACTGACAGGATCACCCTAATCACTCACAGAAACAAAACCAGAAAGACTCTTCAAACTCCTGCAACCCTCCCACACCTTAGAAAGTAAAACCCACCTGCAACCCCACCTTGCTTTCTGTACCCATAAAATGGGGTACACCACCCTATTTCCCGAGCAACAGGCAGAGAGGTTTAGTTTAAAATACTGACAAAGGACAGTGTTATAAAAATGCACATATTATTGACAAAAGATAATGTTACACACATATATCTATTCACTTACACATCCACAGAAAAAAGACTGAGTTTAAAACCAAAACTGGGCTTACCTGAGTCACCTTCAAACTCACTATGAAAAATTTGCTTTGACTTACCTGAAAGACAACAGTTTAGAAAATTAGATTTTCAGACTGTGAAAACAAGAACTACACCATTTCTGACTGTCTGATAACCAAACAGAACTGTGCTTAAGAAACAGACATTTAGAATTAATTCCTTTAATTCTTAATGGCTTTAACATCAAAAAACAACAGAAAGTTTGAGCACAAGCCTCATGTCTTTTCTCTTTGAAAAACACCACAGCATCAAATTTTTATTTTGGTACAGAGTAAATAAGTTTGCCAAGAATTCCAAGTAGAAATTTACTGTGTGTGAATATGCAATATGCTACTGTCACTGACAAGAAAAGGCAAAGTTGATCCTACAGGCAAAATGTGCAAATTATATATTATATATGTAATATTTCAATTATATTGAAAATTATATTGATATAACTGCACATCTCATGACAAGCACCCATGAAAACAACAGACCAGACAGCTACATGGACATCTAAATGAGTAAGTACTATGACTACACTTGCTAAATTTAATACTTTATGTGTAATACAGAGCATAAATTTGTGTGCATTTATTACATGAAGAGCTCTGTCAGTCTGAGAATTGTCAAACACACAAGTATTTTCCTGTTCTTCAAATTAACCACAAGTATTTTCAAGGGAAAGAGCACAATCTTGGTAGCACAGGGGATCATTCTGTAGAAAAAACACCATAATATTTCTATAAGAAACAAATCAATGTGAGCTGTCACTGGCAAAGTGGTGCTCCTGTGCTGGCTCTTGCTTATACCCCATAACAAAAAACAGTTTCTGCACCAAGACTTTTACAAATAGATGTACCTAAAAATCATTTCTAGCTGTAATCTTTTCTGCAAACAGGACCATTTAAAAGGATGTTTCCTTTAATTCCTCCTGCTGCTCTTGCAAATAGGCAGCCACGATGGGCGTGATTTAACCATGCAATTCCTAATGCCTGAGCAAACACGCAAACAAAACATCTCCTGGCCTTCTAAGAGCCTCTAAATGAAGGGTTAAACATACTACTAAAACATAATAGCCAGTGCCTTTTCCTACCTCCCCTCTAACAGGAAGGCTGACAGATCCTGACCGCAGCAAACAATAGCTGGGATTGTACTAGCAAGAACTAGTTCAGCTGCATCACTTGCCAATAATTTTTTTAGCAGATTTAACATTCTTCTGTTTCCTTCACTTGAACAGTACGATGGGGCAGGGGGGAGAAGGAGGAGAGCAGATAAATTTCCATCAGAGCCTCAACCACTGAAAGAATTTGTCCCTGGTACCTGCCAAATGTGAAACTCCAGAGCAGGGGCCAGCAGGGCTAACCATCAGGGGATGGCAGCAGTGGTCAGAGCAACGCAAACTGGGCACAGAGCTGCTTTGGCAGGAGGTTTCCAGGCTGCTCAATCCATTTCTGGGCCTGGGAGCCCCCACAGCCCCCACCTTAACACCAGCAGCAGCACAGCCACCTAAGCCCAGGGCTCACATCCACATCGCCACTGGGACTCCAGCAAAAACTACCAGGGGTACACGAAATACAGTTTACACCTGCAATTCTTCCAGTGGAACAAAAATCTACACATGCATGTGTGTAAATGCAAGCACCAACTATACACAGATAGAGATTTATATATGAAATATTTCTATTCCATTTGCATTCAAGCCATTGTGGAACTAAAGGATTCAACAACAACTGGTGAGTATACCAAAAAAAAAAAAAAAAAAAAAAAAAGCCCTCAAAAATCTCAGTTGCTCACTATACTGTAGAACTAATTGCCAGAAGCAGAGGCCTTGCAGTGGCCAGCTCCCTTTGGTAACATATATTCATTTATTTTATGTTAAAGCAGCAAACAGCAAGCAGAAGAGCAGCCTACCTTCTATGTCATCTGGAGCCGCGGCATAAATGTGAGAAAGGTTAAGCTTCAGTCTGTCAGGGCACTCTCTATTTACAGTCAGGCTGGGTGATATCACTAGATCTAGCATTTCCTTATACCTGAAGGAAAACAAAGGAAAAATACAATTTATTCATTAATTATGCATGCTTACTAATGATTCAATTTTTTTTTTCCCTAAGAGTATAAATATTAAAGCTGATTACCTAAACCCAGGCTTCATATAAATTCCACATAATAACATTCACTAAAGTTTTCATCAAAGGGAAATGCTGAATTAAAATGCAGTACTTGCTTCCTTGGAGATTACACCCATCTGATTAATGATTTCCCTTTTCTTCCTGGATTTTGCCACACAAAAACAAAATTCCAGATCTCTCATATGCCATCAAAGCAAGAATACACACACCAGCGTCCAGTGAGGCTGCAGAACAGACTGTAACAGGCTGAAATGAAGCTGAGGGCAGTTAAGATCATGAAGGTAATAAAGTCAGGACTGGTGACAGGATCAGTTTTCCAGGGGACACCCAAACCAGGCACCCCACGACAATGTCCTGGCCATTAGGTGGCAGTGATACAAGGACAGTCCCCTTCACATGAGCAACCTTCTCTGAAGCATCCAAAAACTTCCAATTAATGACATCTAGGACTTGCATCTCTGAAGAAAAACGTAATTCTTCATGTGTGCATGTGACCTACACCACCACGAAAGCTTACAACCTCTGCATTACATAAACAGTCCAGAAACTAGGACTAAGTCATTATTTCAGACCTTATGTATAAAACCAATAGGTGTATTCCTGTACACACCACCATTTTCGATTCCACCTGCCCGCCTGCAGCTACAGACCCGTTCAGCTGCTTGCTTCCTTTGGAAGCGTTGGATGGGTGCAAAATGTCATTAAGAGCACAGATTTACACACCCATGTTTTGGTGAAGACAATGGGGTGAGTACAATAGGGTCTGGTACATTTGATACCTGCACAACTGCCTTTATGCAAGGCAGGTTTCCTTGAAACCTTTACTCCCATCACATTCTCCCCTTGTTCCCTGTGCAACCAATGCCTGCATCTAGAACTGAAGAACCCACTGGGCAAGGAAAACCTGGAGCTAAATTTCTCAATTAAGTGTCTTTGTTTCTTTTTAAATACGCACAATGCAATGGAAACCTATTTGGATTTTCCAAGACTAAACCTGCAGCTTTTGGTTCAAGCCCAGAACAGATGATGAACAGAGAACTTGTGGGAATTCAGCACATCCCTCTGGGATGTTGCCAAAAGCACCTGGTGGCTTGACTTTGACCCTTTTAGGGATCTGCCACCTGTTTGTGGGGACATGGGAATCACTTGGGTTTGAATGGTTTGTTCACAGGGTGAAAAATGTAGATTTCAGGATTTTGGTACAGGGGGGTTTGGGAGACAAGATGGAGGATTCAGGCCCCGACCTCGTGGTCTTTTCTCCTTCTTCTTGTCATCCATTTTCTGGGTGATGTTGGCACTTGGGGATTGGCTTAGAGTAGAAGATCACTGTCTAACATAGGTGATGGGCATTGGAAGATAATTGTAAATATGTTATACGTAGTTTGTGGTATAAGAAGGCACGGCTGCCCTGTGGGCGCGCAGAATGCCTCAGACGATCCTGCTAAGCTGACCTCGTCAGAAAGAATTTTGTAGATAAGAAATAATAAACAACCTTGAGACCGCGAAATGAAGAGCTCAGACTCCTTCTTTAAGCACCGGGCTGGGAACAGAGACTTTCCAACAATTCTCGGGATCACTCAGACAAACTAACGATCTCACAAGAACTCAAAGGTTCTGCGCTGTTCTTTGCTTTCTGTGGCCACACAGAGCACAACCTCAGTTCTGTTCCCTGAAATCACTGGGTGGAATTAGGGCTGTTAGGGGAAAGCATAACTGTGCTCTTGGACAGAGCAAGAGCTGATGGGGGACAGGGAATGTGGTGCTGAGTGGATCCTGGCCGCAGCTTGCCCAGGCTCCCTTCCCTCACCGCTGAGTGTGCCTGCCAAGGCAGCTGGCACATCCCTGCTCCAGGCTGGCACTGCCTGAGCTGGACCAGGCAGGCAGCACCTGGCTGCTCACAATCCACAGCACACCTAAAACACCCCGGAGTTACAGAGAGCAGCACATAAAGCTGAAATCGTCAGGCTTCTGCAATACCAATCTATGTGTTCTGGGAGAAGCCAAGGGGTTTGTTTTGATTTTCTGTTTAAATACCCCTGTATGGCTTTACCAGCTTTGAGAAACAGAAAACCACATACTTTTTATCTGAGCCTCCCCAATTCCTTTTATAAAGCCTGTGAGGGAGGACAAGGATTGTTAAGAACAAGCACAAACCAGATCATTTCATCTGTAACTAAACAGCAAAACCAAAGCTAAATTCATTTTCACTTTCTCACCTGACAGCTGCCCAGACAAAAAAACAAACAAACAAACAAACAAAAAAAAAAAAGCTCCCCAAAAAAACATGAGCCCTCTATGAATTCATAGAACTACCAAAAATAGGCTGAAATGAAGAGGCATAACCATGTACAGTGTCCACAACCCCAATCCTCCTCTCTCCAGGTATGATCTGGGATCTGCCCCCCTTGGAAATCCATGTGGGTATCTCATCACCAACACAGCCTCAATTCCAGAGGCTGGTAAAGGCTTCCCAAATTATTTGCCATGAAGGAGAAATGGTCTGGATCCAACACTTGTGTCATCCCTTTGTCCCCAAATGCTACCTGCTACAGATCTGCTAAAGAAACCAGAGCAGCATAAAAATCAGCCTTGCTCTGCAGCCGCATCTTTGCTGCTGGAGGGTCTCAAAGGGTTCCACCTTTGATGTGTCCTTGTAAGAGGAGCACAGCTGGCTCCCCCTCCCTGCCTTAGATGCACACAAACTGAAAATGCAGAAGCACAGGGCCACCAACCGTGCCCACAGCCAGTGCCCACGCCACCAACGGCGTGGAAATGCAGCAAGGAGGCAGCTATGTGCAAAAATACAAAAAAATAATCCCCAGGTGTAAAAGATCCCACCCAAGGGACACAGCCCAGAGCTGAAACAACAGTCCATGACTCCTCACTCAACTCAGAACACGGCTCATGAGAGGCTCCACTCAGCGCTGCAGGACATTCTGCTCCATCCGCAGGGCAGTAAGGGATGGTCACAACCCTTCCTCTGCACACTGAACTTGTGCCAGAGGCTTTTCTCCAGAAAAGCCAGCACTCTCTTGCTGGCACAGCCAGGCTGCCACAGAGAAAGGGCTCAGGGAGAATTTTGTGGTGCTTCTCAGTGGGGCAGAACAAGGTATGAGCTATGGCTCCTAATGCTCTCTGAAGAACAGCAGGGTGGGCAGGGGCTTTTTCCCAGAGGATTTAAGGAATTCGTTTATTCAAATCCACTAGCACCCAATTAAATTTTGTCTGCATGGCTGAGAAGGTGGGGTTCCATTTTGATGAGCACCATCTCATTTCTTTTCCCCTTCCTCAGTGCTATCCCTGAACTGAGGGGAAGCACTGCTGCCCCAGATCCTGTCAGGCTGGGGCTGTTCCACCTTGTTTCTCAGATAACACATGCCCTTCAGCATAATCCAAACCCCCATCATTCATGACACTGCCCGGGCTGTTGCCAAGTGAACAGGAGCAGATGTTTAAAGGGAAATGATCTTTTATAGTGATTAATGCACTTTAATTACATCATTGTTCAGAGATTTCATTAGCTACTCTCTCTGCCTGATGGTTCTTCTACTGGTTTTGTTCTGTTCACTTTTGTGTTCACCAAGTCACATCGTATTTTCCTGTTTTTTCAGCTCTCATTTTGGTTTAGAGCCTGCATTAGCTGCATGTACAAACAGGTAACTTTTCACAGAGCTGCCCGGCTGGCTGTGCCTGTCACGTCTGAGTGCTGTCAGTGGCTTTGCCTGTTTTGCACGCACCATTTACTGATTTATTCATGTGCATTTCTTGCCTATGGACTTCTTGACAAGAGTTTCTGAAATTCCAGTTTTAATGATGGCAAGCTACAGAAAACAGTCAAATGATGGAACAGGGCTGGTATTTAACGCAGTAAATGACATGCTGGAGTGCAACTGATGAAAATATCAGGTCTTTGTTTTCTTTTTAGAGAAAAAACATTTTCTGGCTTAAGCAGTGTACAGTAAATCAGTAATAAAGTTTGCTGAATATGAGCTTTTATTAAAACCAGTGATGGCAGCATCTAGCATGCAGGGCTGACAGACATCTGGAAGAGCTTTTGGCTTCTATAATTAAGAAGAACCTTGTGTGAATTTGTTGCTCAGCTTTTCCATTAGAATCTCCTACTCAAACCCCAGTATTTCGCCCTGAAAGCCCACAAAATCTCTGCCAAAAACAGAAACTTTTTTCTAATGTTTAGGAAGGAAAAAATAGAAATATAAGTTTGTTGGTTTTTTTTTTTTTCAGTCATTATGAAGCTAGGAATGCCAGATTAAGCAATTTAAGGTTTCAGATTTTTGACTGGGGTGTTGGGGCAACTGGCAAATCCCCTATTCTTTTACAGTGATGTTTTGAAGGCAGCGATTCCAGACCCCAAGGCAAGGCAGTGAAATGTGTGCTGAAGACTGAACTCCTGAGTGATCCAATCTCTCTCCAGCAAAGTACCCAAAAATGGCTGTCCAGTGCCATGGAGGGATGCCTTAAGTTTTAATTTTCATATTTTACAGATTCTGTACTGCATTAGTACAGAACTCTGAACTTCACATAGAGTGTTAGCAAGTTCTCCTCACAGTTCAGTCACGCCAAACAATCCTTTTTCAGCCTGAGAACTGCAGCTTCAGGCCCAGAAAGTGCAAACAACAGCAAAGTGAGGAGAGCAATCTGGGATTATGGGACTGCATAACCTGCAGCTGCAATTGGACAACTGACCCCAATACAGAAATGGACCAAAACTTATGAAAGTGTGAAAATTCGTGACCCACCGTCCACCTTGGATGTAGACATGGCCAGGCTCTTGCACTGCCCAAGGAGTATCCTGTGAAGGCCTTTTAATAAATCCCTACTTCATTCCTTTAACTCTAGGCAGCCCCTCAAGGCATCAAGGTGGGCAGACTGACCCTGCAAGGTGATGAGAACTCCGTGGATCACATCATGAGAGGGTGGAAGAGGAACCCAAAAATGGCATTGTGGGCAGATGGAACCTCCCCACAGCTCTGCCCGGCACAGCTGACAAGCCAGAAGGCACCAGCAACAGATCAAGGAGGCTCCTTCCAAAGCTCGGGGCTCTGCTGCTCAGGCAGAACCTCAGTCCTCTCTCAGCCTGCTCCCACTCATTACTAACATCAATCCACAGGACACCAAAGGCAGCTCAGGGCACTTCCATCCTCCCCAGGGAGGCAGTGGGCTTATGCCTGGGTGAGAAGACAGAATTCTGGCTTCAAAATGCACCCAAACAGTAAAAAAAAACATTCAAAGGAGAGCTTTCAGGGCATTTTCAGCAAATAAGATACCTGGGTAGCATGAGGCACCAGGGTAAACTCAGTGGCCAAGTGATTGAGAGATTTCAGAGGGAATATGTGCAAGGCAGAGCAGGACATTTCCCCAAAACAACAGCATTCTGCAGGAGGGCATCTGAGCAACAGAAAGGACACTCAGGAGGAAAAGACACTAAGGGGGGAAAGCTGGCATGGGTGTGGGAAAAAGGAGAATGAGCTCTGCATCTGCCATCAGTGAGGGAACTGAAGAGGTGGGAGTCCTGCAGGTGAAAAAGACAGAACTCCTCTTCTTGGGAAAAACCTGCCAGAGCCTACAGTGGAAAGGACAAGTACTTCAAGGCGGTGAGAAATTGCAAAGTTTCTCAGAAATTATGCTCCCTGCAACAATCCCTTGCAATGATCTTCTCAAGAATTTTTACTTGTATCTGGATGGAGGCCAAATACAAGCTTAAACCACTAGATCTTCCTGAACATCTGCATATGCCAGCACAGAGCCCTAGGCAGGAGTGGTACAAGCCAAGTGCTCTGCTTTCAGCTCTGCTGGGAAGGGGAGGAGTAGAGACAGAGATTGCAGCAGAATTGCAAGAGTCACATTTTTGTCTTGCTTCTGTGACTTTATCTGGTTTTAATTAGTTGATCAACCGCTTTCATCTTTCTACCCTCCTAAAAAAAGGGCGCAGATTGCTAAGAAATACTTGATGATTCCAGTAGTGCTCATCACTAAAAAGATGACAGCCCCACTTTATTTCAGAAGTGAATCACATGCAGAAAAATCCGAAGATGGCATTCTCACTCTCTGATTCAGAGAAAACAAACACAACCCATCCCAGTACTAAAAAGTTTGGGTTTAATTCATTCCTAGGAAATACAAGAATTATTTTTTCCCCCATATGGATAAAATTTTCAAAAGCACCTGCTATGCCTCATTAATTTTCATTGGGAATTAAAACTTACTACTGTTTTAACTCCATGGGAAGCATAGTAGCTTAGGCAGCGCTGCCAGGACTTTTGGTAGCAAATTTCTGCTCCCAATTTTACTTTGCTCCTGTACAAAAATAAAGGAATCATTCATAAGCAAAGAAAACAGTATTATCTTGCAGCCACCTTCCACATGGTATAATCATAGGGAATCTCCCACACTGAAGATTTTGGCTACTTCCATCCACACGTTTCAAAAGCAGAGGAAAGTAATTTCATTTCCTCTGTCCGTACATTCCTCCCCACACTGTTTGGCCGTTCCTCTCCCCATCCATAATAGCTTCTTTGTTCCATTTCAAAAACTCACAAACGCTTCAGCAGGTGAAAGCCACGACCCTGTTTTCTCCTTCATAATGAGTCTTAGTTCACCCACGAGTACATCTGATAGATGCATGCAGGAAAAGCCTGGACAGGCACCAAGCTAAACCTGGGCTGGCATTAATGCTCATGTCCAAGGCTGACAAGATATCCTTTCAAGGTGACCTGCAGGGCAGATGCCTTGGGCTGTTTATATTCCTGAGAGCTGCTTTTTACCCATCTAAGTGCGCAATAAAAAGCAGCAGTACTTGTCTGGATTTATCATTGCCCAGCCTGTTTCAGACACAAAAGAAAGAGGAGTCCTCACTGTGGCTGTAGCACACATAACAGAGCCTCCAGCACGTGTTATCTGAGGCTGAGGATGGAACCAAGACAAGCAAGATAAAAGTTATGTGATAGGTAAGGAAAAAAACAGTTGGGTTAACGTTGAGACTGTCAAATTCCTCTTTTTTTTTAAAAAAAGTGTTAATTCTAAACAAGTTTAAGAAAAATAACTGAGAAAAAATAACAAAACAGACCAATTCTTTCACACTTCTGAAACCACTATTGTTCAAAAATAACCAAAGTATTCCATCAGCTTTAAAATCTTTCCCCACATGGTTTCTGTGTTTTGTCCTTTTTTTTTCTTTAAATGAGACAGTCTTTTTTATCAAAATTTAACTTTCACTGGAAGTTTTCTGTCTTGCTCTAACCCATAGACCAGACAGTGAAAAACAGATGAAAATTCCTGTCTCTTGAATTTTTTGAGCCACATTAACTTTTTTTTTTTTTTCCTTTATTTTTTGGAAGGAAAGTCAGCCTTAAGATTTTTCAGTGCTTGGAACCGGCACAAGTAATTGCATGCCTTGTTTCCCTGGAAGTCCTGAATTTCCAGAAGCATTGACTTGCTTCACCAGGCTTCACCACCTGCTATTCCTGTGTGCTTTTCACTGATTTTTCTTTAAATATATTATTTTTTTTTTTTTTCCTTTAAATACAGTATTTCTTTTTTGGCTCAGACCTGTTAATTAAAAAAAAAAAAAAAAAGAGAGGGTGCCTTCATATAAATAAATGTTCTTCCTCCAATTAGCAGGGCTTCACTACTGCCTTCTCTAGGTGCTGTTTGCCTGATCCCCCCTGCAGACACAGGAGACTGAGATGGAAAAGGGGCATGAGCTGGGCTGGGATTCCCCTGCCTTTCCTGCAATTAAAATGGGAGAGACTGAAGGAAGATAGAGCAGAGGGAAGATAGAGCAGCATTTTCTGGCTGAGCAGTCACAGGGGAGGGGATTCAGTGCCCATAAACCCACCCAGGGCACCTTCACCATCCATTCTGAAAGCACACTCCGAGAGGCAGCTTGGAGACACCTGTGAGCTCATGATGGGGCTCACACCACAGAGCTTCAGCCCGGCAGCCTGACCAGAAACACATCACGGCACTGGCTGGAGTCATTGGGTCTTGTAAAATCCATTTCAGCAACAGTATTTCACTTATTCTCAGTCAAAATGAGAAAGTAGAATTTTTCACAATGCCTTTTTTTGGGTCTGTTGGATCTATTTGCTAAGTGGAGCAACTCTTGCAAAGTTACTATTTTCCAAAGCATAAAATTACTCAGCTTTCTTACCGTGAACAAGCAAGTACCACACAGAACAGGATACAGTGATAAAGAAACACTATGAGCTTACAGCCTACAGTGATTTGAAATATAGAATTCTATGTGTATGCATACATACAAAAGTACATAAACAATCTCTTTCAGCTTCCACATTCCTATTTGACATTCACAAGGTTTTTAATTTCATCACACCTCTTCCTATTCAGATCCCCCAGGCATGCAAGGGCTGCATGAGGCTGCAGAAAACCACTCCAGCAGCTCCAGCTGCAGAATTAGGGCTCTTCATGTAAAATAACTGCTTCCAGAATCAGAGCTTCCCAAACCAAGGGCTGCAGAGTCCAGCTCATGACAATTGTCACTATTTAGGCACCTCTTTTCACTTGGAAGAACTACATTTTTTTAGTCCTTCTCCTAAGAATCACAAGGGCTAAAGACACAAATAGATATAGATACAGATATATATATAAATATATATATAAGAAATTAAGAGTTTATTCCCCTCAGTTTTCTGCTTTCTCTTCACATGTCATGGTGAGTAAAAAGCAGAACATCAAACTCTGATCTTACCAGGAAAAAACTCATTCTCAGGTGTGTGTTTGCAGGGCCTCATTTTTGTACAACATTTGCATCATCAATACACTGTAACATAAAGCAATTACATAAGCAAAATTAAGCATCCAGAAATGACTTCAGCTCTATCATACCAGAATGAAGTGGAGAAAATAAAGCACTGAACATCACAGAAAAAAACAGCTGCTTCAAAAAGTAGTGGAAAATCTCAAATAGAAAACAGCGTTTTCCTGGCTTATCTGTGGAGCCTTGGGCACACCTGCCCAGACTCCAGTGGAATGAGAGAAATTACTTTTAGGCAATCATTTTTGTAAAACTAACTATTCAATGAGGCAAGCAATAACTTCCCTGAAACTCTACTTAATGCAGCAGGACAAGACAAATCATCCCAAGGTGCAGAGGGCTTGGGAGGGAAAGCACCTCACACAGCACACAACAGCAGGGCAGCAGGAATTCTATCCCTGCACAGTTTAATGCAGTGAAAGTTGGCCATGAGCTGGAACAAGGGCCAAGGGAAAACATTTTCCAGAAAGTCTGGAACATTTATATCACCCACATCCTAACAAAGAAACTCCTCATTCAAAAGGCAGTGATGCACCATTCACGAAGATGTCCCAAGCCTCAGAGTGTGAGCAACTTGGTCTAGTGGCAGAGGGGTTGGAACAAAATGATCTTTAAGGTCTCTTCCAACCCAAGCCATTCTATGATTCCATGAAGTTCCCACAGAAAAATCAATGTATTACAAAATACTTGCTCATATTGCTTCAGAAGTGATACTCCTATAAAAATCCACAGGTAAGTGTGTGCAAGAAAAAGCAGTGCTCACTCACACGGGAACAGCTCTCACAGAGGACACAATGAGATTAATTCTGCCACAGAGAAACAGCAGCTCAAACCCTGGTGTGAGACTCAGAAAACCTGGGGGTTTTCTCCCTGCTCTGCCCCTGGTAACTCAGCTGATTCCTGAGTCCTTTGTGCCACCACTGTGCTTCCTGCCCTTTGTGTCTTCCTGCAGAAGCTGCAGGACAAGTGTTCCTCTTTATGCACACGAAGCATTCACCAGTGCAATGCTGTCATACTGTCTGTGAGACCTCCAGGCACTGCAGTATTAAATAAACTGCAGTAACAAAAGATATATATATAGATATCTATCTCTCTCTCTCTATATATATATCTATCTTTTCTCTACGGCTGCAGTTTATCTTGAAGTAACACTACTGAGTTCTTCCAATCGCTATGAGATTGGGCAAGTTTCTCAGGACTACATTAAGGCCTCTGTAAAACTGGGAACTACAGTATAAATTGCCAATTAAGCTCTTTTTAGGGGCTGGAAAGTCCTCTGAAATCTTTAGGTGGAACCTGTTACACTGCTGGAGCATTGATATCCATGCCAATGAATAATGAGACAGCCAAGAAGGAGGCGAGGCACGAGACCTGTCCTTCAGGGCATGTTCTCTCACTAATTTTTGGTCCAAAATCTCTCCATTCCCAGACTATGAGAATTTCTTCACCATTTTGATTTACTTCTCAAACCTGTCAGAGTCCTGCAATGGCTCCAGCAACCCACTAAGAAAGGTAGGGCTGCCCCTTTATAACAGGCCTGTGTCAGCACCTCCGTTCTCAGCCTGTAAAGGAGGAGCACTTGGGGAATAATAATTCAGAAAGAGCTATGGGAAAAGAACTATGAAATGTAAGTTAGCAAAAGGACTTTGGATGTGAGAGAAAAGTCTAGGGTAACAGTACAGGTGAGGCTGGAGTGAGAATGACGTACTCTCTCCTTGGTTAAATCCCTCAAGTCAGACTTTCTCTGAGCAGAGGAGACAGCAAAGAGTTGTTGTGTGTGTAGAAGGTTAAAGAATCTCTGATTGCCTCATTTTCCTTATCAATAAAAGAGCAGTGATGCTGATATCACTATGGCACTTCTGAACAGAACTGCTCTGTCAGTGCTACAATTTACGGAAATACCAGGCTCACAAAGTTTGGACCATTCAGTGATCAACACTGAATTTCTGGCTGGGTCATCTTCAAACATGTTGATCCAAATCAGTGAATCCTTATAATACAACAAGAGCTGCTCCCCTCCTTTTGATGCTGTTTAACACACTCCTGTCCACAAATGCTGCAGGAAAGGCTGGTCCAGCACTGCAAACGCAGCTGCTCACTCAAAACCCTTTAACCCTGAAGCTGCTACCCGAATGCATGGCCTGGATGAGGAAATCCAACTGTTCTTTGATACACCTTCCCTGTTTAGATACCAAGTAAGTCAGGTTACCAATCTGGATTTACCAACTATGTGTTTACATAAATCAAATTAATGAGCTTCTAACATTCCCTTAGTTGCAATCCTTCCTCTATGAGAAGAGCAGAGGATACTCCTGGAAGAGGGACTATCACTCAGCTGAACTTCAGGAAGTTATCCTTCCCTCCTCTTCTTCAGAGATATAACTAAAGCCACCTTTCCCCTCTGTTCTTGACTCAAAATAAAAACCAACTGTCATTATGCATAATATTTCTGTAGTGAAAGTTGGTTACCTCACCAGCAGGAATACTGAAATGTCAATTTTTTTGTTCCCATATCTAAAACTGGAAGGCTCAAAAGGGACAAACTGAATCAAGAAGTTGGCTGACAATGGCAGTTTATAGGTAAAAGTGCAGCGGATTTCTTGTTTTAAAGAGCTACAGCACAACAGCAGGGAGCAAAGTTGCACAATGTAATTGTTACTCATCTTGGAGATGTTAGGAGAAAAAAAAGGACAATAATCAAAAGCCATGCTTGAGCAAACTGCACTTTGTTACTCATACCAATTAACAGTGTAGAAACAGCCAAGAGGAACAGGAATCCACTCAGAGCAAATGCTCACCATGTTTTCCTTGATATTAACTCCATTAATAATTTGTTTCTGTGGGTATTTGAAAGTCAGGCTAAAATAACAACATGGGAATAACAAATGGGACAGCATGATTCACTTTGTATGTTCAGGTGGGCCAAGGTCTGATTTCCTACGAGTTTTGGTGGGATAATAGGCTGAAGCTTTTTTATTTAAGCCCAGGTGAAAGTTAACCCGGGCCCAAGTTCCCAAAGCTGCTGGCTGTTAGGTTTATTTTCAAGACAGAGGGAAGGAATTTTTGCAGGGATAACCAGAGGATATTAACAAAGAGGGGTCACAGAGATCCTGCCATCCAGTCACTGATGCCCTGCAGGACAGCACGGGAGTGAAAACCCCAAATAAAACAAATGCACCAACCCAATGCCATGCATACAAATGTCCCTGTTTTCCTTTGCAAAGCCTGATTTGATAATGAAAAACACTTCCTGGAAGTGCCATTTTATGATATTAAACAGGCCTCAAATAACTTAACAAAGTACAGAGGGACACTGACATTTGAACTGCAGGAGTTTTGTTTTCCGTCTTGTTTTTCCCCACTGTGAATACTGCATTTGAATAACTGAAATTTTTAAAATCTCTTTTCCTCCTTTCAGCGTGATGTAATGCAAGTGTTGCACAAGAATAACAATGTAGAGCTACTGCTGCTGGAGCCAAGTTTGGCACCAAGAGAGATTAGGGTTGGCACCGTGCACCATGATCTTTAAAATAAATTTGGCAGCCTTGCTCTTGCCACTGCTGCCATAAACAGCAGCCAGGGCAGTAAATGGAAAAGTGCTGAAAGAGACCGTGAGTTTCTAACTGGAACAAAGATGCCCATTAGCCAACCACTTAATCTAACACCTTCTCATATATGAAAAGTAAAGAGTTTTACAATGGCATGTCAAAATTAGCAGCAGTAGCAAGGACCAAAGTGTAACATAACAGTGCCTTTCATCTGTCCATCACACCAAATCGAGCCTACAAAACCCACCAGCCAGCTACCTGTCAGCCAGGAGAATTAACATGCACAACTGCGAGTTCCACTAGATTATTCAAAGAAAAATACTTGATCTACACAAGAGCACATCTGTCTCAACAAATTTTCTCTTTCCAGTACTTTTCAGTTGTGCTTTCCCGGGAGGACATTTGCTCCTATTCAGTGAAGCTGGAACAGCTCTCTGGAAAGAGACACAAATGTGTGTTTTCCTTCTTTAAAAGCAGATGGAGAAGAGGAGAAATGCAAGGTTTCCTCACTACATCCCTCCTGGCTTGAACTGAGTGAGCGTGGGCTGATTTTCTCTGCTCTATAAAAGGAGCCTGATGATTTGTGATGTGGACATCTGTCTGCAACTGGACAGATGCCACCAGCTTATTTCACACAGACAACTAGACAGCCGCGTAATAGCAGCATCTTTCAATTGCTACTTCATTTTTTTTTAAGAAACCTCATTACCTAGCAGAAGAGCTCCATATTCCATCCCAAATTTAAAAATTCTGTAAGTACCAACTCTCAAAAAAGGGACGATTTCACCTGTCAAATAAAAGTCAAAACCATGTGTGGTGCTGTGACAGCTTTTTGTCACTTGGTTAGCACTAAAACATGCAAGAACATTCAAGGCAGATTTCAAGCAGTAACTTTCACCAGCAGTACCAACAAGCACTCCTAATGGGATAGCCAGCATGGTGTTTGTGTAGGGAGACACACAGAATTTACAGACTCCTTTTGCAGCTTTGTTTTAAGGTGAAAATGCACTTTTGCCCCTCACTACCAAAAATCAAACAAAATGAAAAAAATAGGGTCTGATAACCATGACCTAACTCATTTTCTGATGGCTTCAAATTCTTCAAAAATCATCTCAAATCCAAAAACAAAGGGCAACTTTCAATGGCCACAAACCATGGTATCTTTTATTAGATGTTCACAGCTTCAGGTGACAAAACTAGCATCTTAAAGCCCGTTTTGTTTCTCTAATGAGTGCTTTCCTCCATCATATTATACACCACTTGCCCTTGGGAGCCCCATGGAACTCTCAAGAAGCCACTCGGTGACACAGCTCCTCCCCTCTGAGGCCACCTGTCAATAGCAACCACTCAAATCCAGTTTGGGACTGCTGGGAGCAACAGGGACCCAAACCAGCAAGAGGCAACTGTACCATTCACAGATAATTCCAAAAATTCCTTGCAGGAACAGAAAATGGCAGCTCCTTGAGTTTGTTCAGATAATCTAAGAAAAGAGTTTTATCATCTGTACAGATTAAAAAATCCAGCTGCAAGTAAAAGCCAACTTTCACTGCTTGGATATTTGAGAGCAAGCTCACATGTGCCATGGAGAAGGTGACTGGCTTAGAATTAAAACTCAGATTTGATCTGCAATTTCCTTAGCTTAAAGGCAAATTTCACTCACACACGCAGGACTTCAAAGGCCCTCACCTTAACACAGCCCAGAGGAGCAGCCTGACAGCCTGGTTCAGCAGTGGATATGTTTCCTGACATTGGATTAACTTCAGCTCATCACCTTCAGTGTAGCATCTCTCTGACATTTTTATGGAGTAACTTCCAGCTCAGACAAAAGAATCAAAGTCATTTCTTGCCTCCAGCTACTACAGATATGTCCAAGTCACTCACAAGCAGCATGAAAAGATGCTCTTGCTGACTCCAACAGTTTGCAGCAATGAGCTTCCAGAAAATTAAAATATAAAATCAACAGTGCGAAATATATGGATGCAGTGCTTGGCTTCCAAAAGAAATACAGCAGCTCACCTCTTTTTCCCCTTCACAGAAAATCAGATAACTGTAGTGAAAAAAACAAGGAGAAAGGAGACTGTGCCTAATTTCAGATCATGTTTTGCTTTTTTTAAAATTAGTTCATATACAGGAGTATTACAAAAATCTGGAGCAAAGGTATCTGAGCTCAAGCAAATTACAGTTCTACACTGATTCCCTCAATCACTAATTAGAGAGTTACCTTAAAATACTAACACAAATAGAACTGCTATTAGAAAAACAATTTACTTTATTTCTCTTGAGTGGAATTGTAAGAAATGGCAAGTTTGATGCCATGATCCAGTGGCCAGGGCTCTCATAAGGGAGATTTGGATTCAGTCCTGCATCAGCCACAGCTTTCCTGTTACCAGAGCAGTTTACAAAGCCAACTCCTATTTAACCTGCTTGCCTCTATTCCCCTCCTCTGTAGAACAGGGGTTTCTGCAATTTTCCACTGCTAAGCATGCTGAGCTCAAAATTACGAAGATTACATGCTGCACTCAGGTAAATTAGGACAAGGAAATGAGGAAGAAAAATATATAAACACCAAAGACAGAAAAGCAGCCCTACACGGACAAAAAATGCCATGAAACCAGTGTATGTCTGACTTTTGCTTACCACTTCAGAACCTTTCTCTGCTCAAAAAATGCCATGAAAAATGCCATGAAACCAGTGTATTTGTGACTTTTTCTTGCCATTTGAGAACCTTTCTCTGTTCTTATGCCCGTGCAGGGAGCAGGCACTGCCTGCAGTTGTCAGCACCAAACAGAAGCCCGAGTCTCATGTTCCTATTCCTTCCTAAACCAGATAACATCCCTCCTCATTCCAGCACCCAACTTCTGCAGGGTTAAACTCCCCCTTTAATTCACATTTGGCTGTGTAACTCTTCATGTCACTGCAGTTGGTCTGTCCCTGTCTGGAGCAGGAGGTGCCAGGTTTGTGCATCTCCTGCTCGCACATGTCCTGCCGTGCTCCACATGGAGCATGACCAATGTGCTAACCCCTGGGCAGCTGCTGGTTTTACAGGCTGTCATCACAAAGGCTGCCTGTGTGCCTGCTTGCAGGGGTTTGATTCTTTAGGAGCCCAGAAACTGCATTCGTTCAGTTCAGCGGCAAATGTAAGCGTGGAATTGAAATGCCGCTATTAAGAGAAACGGCTTTGCTTAGTTCAGCTTCTAATCACAAACCAACACTGGGGCTGATGTCTTAAAATCCTGCACTTCAAACTCAGCTCCCGAAGGTTCACAGGGTGCACTTTCAGCAGTAGATACTGCAGAGTGAATGGGTGCAGAGATTCCAAACGGCAAGGTCTCACAGGGGAGGACAAGATGTGCCAGAACCTCCATCGCCTAAACTCATCTAGGAACTGCTTCCTTAGTGCTCATGTACCAGCGGGGGAAAGCTAAGAAAGACAAAAATCATTAAGAAAATAGCACAGAATAAGAAGAATGTGTGACACAGAAGTAAAAAAGCTCCTGGGATGTGGGCTTGAGAAAAGCCTTTTGAAACGCTGTGGAGTACTACTGAAAAACAGAATTTCTGAAACCTTTCTGTGCACTGGATAAAAAAAAAAACAACCAAACCAAACTAACCCAAACAAAACCCACAAAAACTTTCAGTACAATTTCTAAACAAACAAAACAAGTTTCTGCTAGAATTACACTCCATCTATTTCCCTCTAATTCTTGTGGACTGCCCACAAAAACTTGAGTTTCTGGCTTGTTGGAGAGAAGTTAACACCATCTAATTGAAAAAGACAACGTTTTCCTTGTCCTGCCACATACCACTTAGCCAGTAAATATGTGAGACAAATAATATGAAATGCACGTACACACACCTCAAGCAAAAGTCCAAGTTTTAAGAAGAGCCTGACAGTGAAAGCTGTAAGAGTTAAGATTTTTCTCAAAGCTAAGCATACATTTTTCCATGCAAGCAGCTGAATCATGGATATTTTAAAGAATAGTTTATTAAGCACAATATAGCATATCTCCTACTCAGCTCTATAAAATGTGTCCAGTGCTGCACAAAGCATTAAAAAGCATTTAAATCAAGAACTTGATGGCATCCACTGGCACAGCAGAAGAATTGAGAGAACTAATCTAACAGCTGTCTGGAAATACAGCAGATTTATACTGAGGGTTTTGTCATTAACTGTAGTTATCTGACTTACACCAGAACACTGAATGAGCAGTGGTGGTCTCTAGATTAATGCAATGCATGGCAACCCCCAAAATACACTCCTGGCTCCAGGATGCTGAAATTAATTGCTTTGCTTCTTAGTGGAAGCATTCCAGTCTGGTTAATAAAAAGTGGAGTCAAAGGAAAAAGCCAAATAAATGCTATATACAAGCCAGTTTATCAAATACCTGTGCACAGAAACGGTTTATTAGTCTTCTGCATTGCTAGAGAAATGAATTTGCAGGCTACACACAGCAACTGAAAAATTGGCATGATTTAATAGCCCAACGCTTCTTCTGGCTCCTTTTATACATTTGTATTTATTTTTTAAAGGGAAAAGGAGATAACACCAGAGAAGCAGAAGGACAAACAGCATCCTTAGCTGTATGGAAACTTGCATCTAAGTATGCATTTGAGACTGCAGTGTATGGCAAATATTGCTAACTGGGTTAGAATTCAAATGTCAAGTCTGGTGAATTCAAGGGAAAAACAGTTGTGTGAATACCACAAGAATCTATTAATAACTGAACATATAAATGAAATTCTAGAAAGGCTGGCACAATTACCCTTGGTTACACCAAGACTTTGAGTTCGTGCCAAGAAAAGCTCTATGGTTTTTGACATGAGTACTCAGGTGGGTGGAATTCCAGGGGAACTTCACTCCAAAAAGAGGTTTTCCTGTGGTACCTCCTAACACCTCCACTCATCCTGATGACCATGTGCTCTTCTCCAGGGCTGGAGGAGAGCTGAGATGCTGCACAGCTGGAAAACCTCCTGTGGATAACTCTTGTGAGGGATGACACTGAAGGCATCAGAAGCAGAAATCACTCCATATCCTGCCAACAGCAAGGCAAGTTGCTGAGAAGCTTTTCACTGTCATTTTGCTGAACAGTTTTTAAAGACCGATATTTTTAAAGATGCTGTCAAGGACCACACTGAGGTGATGTGGAAGCTGAGCCTGGCTGCTCCTCTCCACCTCCCACCCCCCAGGACCTTCTCCCTGCAGTTTATTTGGCACAGAGTCTCACCCAACATTGCTACCCAAGAGTTCCCGAGCATGATTAATTTGCTAAGGATACAAATCTCCAAACAGCACATTAGTCCTGCTGATGATTTATGAAATGCCAGAGATCATTCTCTCACCAGCGATAAGCTCTTGGGTTTGTATCAAACCTCTTGCAATTTCTAAGGCCATTCTCGACTCTGCATCACTCCCAGACAGGGCAGGGGCAGAGCTGCAGCAAGGATTTCTGTAATGAACTGCAGGTTATGTATACACACAAACAAAACAGAGGGTCAGGTTATGAATTCTTGCATACTTCCATATGTAAAAAGCTCAGAGTGTGCTTTGGAGCAGGGACAAGCCTCACTAGGCAAACACTCTGTTTGGGCTGTTCTCCTCCCAGGATGCAAGCACTCACCAGCAATTGCAAAATTAGGCAACGTTTCCTTTTCTCAACTGCTCAAAATATTGTCCTTGGCACCCCACTGGCCCGAGATACAAGAGCAGGGAATCCAAATACAGTCTCAAAAACTTCAGTAGTTTTTCGTGTTTCTTTGCCAGACATTGCCTATGCTGAACCCACCTAAAACCCACAATACCCCAAGAGTTACTGAAATCCCAGCACACCCTTGACCAGAAGACACCACTGATACCCAACTGCCCTCAGCTATGATTTTATTCCTTTGATCAATGGCATACAGATTATGCTTTTCTTTTACAAGCAACATTTGCAGTCAGCTTGTGTTTCCTTGTGTTCATTCTCCACATTTATGCAGACTGTAAGTTATTTTTACCTATGTGGAATAACCACAGATAGCTGAAAATATTTAAGATATGAGATCTTCACTATGACCGGCCAAGAATCCTACAGCTGCTCTTTTTGTTCTGACAAGTTAGCCCTTGCTTAACAAAAACACTTCCAAATTGGAACAGTTGGGGGTTGATAGGACAGTTTTTGGAACTTTTCCTCAATCTTAAGGGCTGGCATTAACTACTAATTCCTGTAACAGGAGGCTACCACGAGACACCTCTGCTGAGTTCCATTTGTCTCCCTGTTGCCTCTCTCCCCACTGCATTTACTTGTGCTGAGACAGAGCTGGAGCTCTATCCAGCTCTGCTGTCTCTAAAAGAAGACATTAATTTGATTTGTAGGCATTAATCAGCGTGCCATCCCTCGGGGTGTGCATGCCCAGGGTTAGCCAGGGGGATTTTCCACTCGTGGTGCCCCCAAAGTCAGATGTTTGAACCACCCTGCACACCACAAACTTGGGGTCACTCCAGGCCTGCCCTGCATGCTTTCCCATCACAGAAACAAGTCAATCTGGTCCGGTTTTTATGCATAAACAAGTGATTTTTATTTGGTAAAAACTTCACGGACCTGTCGCTATTCCTGATGCACATTTGTGTCACTGAAATATTTCAAACAAGCAGCTCAGCAATGCCATGTATTTCTCTGCCCTGTTCCAAGTGTAGAATCTTCTCTAAGGCTCCCCAGATTATGGCATTGCATTAAAACAACTTCACATCACCTCCAAGCTACCATTACAAGCCAGTGGGAGGTATAAAACCTGAATTTAGAACCTGGGTACAAAGAGAAGTAACAGGCAGGAGCAAACAAGATTTATGAATTTGTTATGAAATACAGACCTTCCATTTCTATAATAACTGGAGCAATCTGGAATTGAACTGCATATACTACCCAAATATTGTTGTGACTTTCTTTTTACTTTATCATAAAAACTGATTAATGTGTGGGCATTTAACATTAGGGCACTGTCAGTTACAAAACAAAACTTGCATATTTGACAGAAAAGCCATTTCAAACTTGCAGTTTGTTTTGTAAATCAGTGTAACTCTGGTTGCATTTAATAAACATGAGAAACAGAGAATTTTACATATACTTTTTAAAATGTACCTCTGTGCTCAGACAAGCCTCAGAGGTTTGGTTGTTTCAGCTCTACGGTTCTGCCCACAAGCTGGTAAAACCATTATTGCCACAGAAACCTCACAGGAGCAAAACAAACAAACAAACAAACAAACAAACAAACAAAGAGCCCACGAAAACCTAGAATCAAAACAACCTATCTTCATCTGCATGCACAGTCTGACTAAAAAATACACGTGCAACCAAGCTTCAATTAGCTCCTGACACCATCAGCAGCCTCTGATGCCAGAGATCACCTGCAGTGCATGGGGGTTTTAAAACTAAACCTTTCCTTTCACTCTGGGCTCTGCCTTGGTTCTCTGCTTGCAGCCCAACATGAATTCCAACTGCAGGCACAGAGGTGAGGCTGTGGCACCACCCCTGCTGCACCCCTGGAAGCAGAAATGTTTGAGCAAAGGTGAGGAGGTCGGAAAAGGGCAAAGTCCCAAGTAATTTCAAGTGGTTCAGCTAAGTAGGGAAGGCTAATGGGAAACCATTTTAATTTGTTACAGTCATCCCCAGCGAATAAAAGGACAACGTTTTTCTTCAGCAGCTTGATTACAAAGCAGTAAATCCCTCTGTGTATATAAAAGATCTATGAACACTATAGATCAAATGTCAAAAAAAGATTTGTACTTTGTGTTGGGAACAGTTTTAGATACTCAATCATTCTTGTTTTTAAATACTTCCAACAATTATTCTCTCCCTAGAAGCAGACACATGTAAGTAATTCTGCCATTCTCATCTACAGAGACACAAAGTAGTGACATTTTTGCAGCAAACGCTTTTGGACCTTCTCTTTCCATAGAAAAACACCTAAGAAACACAGTTTTGAGCACAAAACATGTAATTTTTCCCTCTCTGCCAACAACACTGACTCTTGTTGGTAACAAAAATTGATGCTGCTTCAAGTACTGGCTGCAATCTCTGCTTTACAGACCCCAGGCAGCAGCAAGCAAGGCACGGCTCAAGGTGACAGTATTCTCCAGCAGCAGAAATATCTTGGAGTAAGAATTATGCCAGAATAGGATTGTTCTCCCTTGCTGACAGGGTTTTTGTGCAGTGTATCAGTCTCTTTTTCCCTGACAAACTGCCAGTTCTGACAGACCCACAGGCCAGCATACAACCTATTTCAGGCACTCATCTAAGATGGAAAAGCAATTGAAACAGTGAAAGTTGTAGCTGTACAGCCACAGGTTCTTTCACAAAAAGAGGAATTTTTTTTTGCTATTCAGAAGCAGAATTTTTAAGCTTAGAAGTAGAATGCTTAGTTATTAAGAATTATTAAGTGTTTCCAAAGATGTATAATTCAGAGGCAAACCCCAAATATTTGGTTTATTTCTCCACAAAATAGTGACCTGGTCATGGCAGTTTGTATCTTGTGCCCGCATGGGTTTTTTTCTCTGATCATAAGAAATAAATACTCTAAAGCAAGAAGCATTTTAATCACATCTACATTCACAGCAGGTCTTGGACCTCCACGTGCTGCTGTGATCAACAACCACCACACACTGAACCACAGAACTCTGTAACACAGACTCAGCACTGCATGCTAAATAGTTCTGTCCACTCAACTTTGCAGAAACCTTCCTGTACTGAGTTTGCCTTTTGATGAGGAACCTCAACCAGCCTCGCAACTGTGGAAACCCTTGAGGTAAAAAATCCTGACAGCGCCCAGGGACTGCTTAGGAGGGATGTTACACCATGGCTCAGCACACACTGGCACCAGGACAAGGGGCCCGTACAGCAGCATGATCACATCACCAACAGCTCAGCCATGGGGTGGCAAAGCTCCTGGACAGCTTTATTCACCTTTTCTTACTCAAGGACAAAACTCTGCTGCTGGCACCTCTAGTGCACAATGCATACCTGCAGCCTCAGGCACTCACACCAACATTTCTCCCCTCCAGTGTCTTGAACTAACAATTTGTGCATCCTCAGCCAGGTTTTGGAGAGGTCAGCTCTGTCTTTAACAAACTTTTCTATACAGAGGCAAAGTTGAACATCACATGCAGTTTAATTTTTTAAGAGGCTGAATTTTAAAACTTTTAATCCATTTATTGTCAATAAGAAACTTTACGGCAGTTTGGATGCGTGGATATTGACCCCTGGCCAAAGCAGGCTCTGGTGTTTGTGTTCTGTCTGCCCACAACACTGCCTGTCACTTGTACTGGCTGAAATGTTCTCTGGTGTGGTTTTGCAGAGTGTCCCTCCCTGCTGTGGGCTACACACCACCAGTTGGGTTCCAGCTCATGTACGGCTCCGCTGAGCTCATGGGGAGCCAGGGGAAGGAGTGAGAACAACAGGGGATGGGACCCAAAGCTAAATAAATCAATGTTGCTTTGATCCTTTGGGATGAGGATGCTGTAAAAACACATGGTTATTAGAACTGTGATTTTATTGGTTAAAGAGTTGGTTATTGGCACAGTATTTCAGCATGAACTTACATGATGGTACTAAGTACAAAGTGTTCGTTCTGTTTGTGGCTCTAAGAATTAATCTCTTCCATGTGCAGAGAGGGTGTGTGATAATTCAGCTGAGACTCCTGTTGGTAGTCTGGGCAAGCACTCACCAGCTGCAGGGCTTTCAACAATGCACAGCTCCAGCTCCAAGAACAAATGATGTAACTCACACCCCTCGAGTGCTGCCCAGCAGGGCCACAGCAGCCTGCTCACTTCAGGGTCCTCATCCAAGCAGGCTGTCAGAAACCTGAAAACCTGAAACTGAAAGGTGAGTTTCTCCCCAAACACTGCCAACACTTAACTCTGGACAGGATTCAACAGCTAATGGACATTGAATGAAATGGTATGGTTCTAATAGCTTGCATTTGCCTCAATAGTAAGAAAAGGTCTGATCCTGATTATTAAAAATGAAAAACTAATTTGCAATGTTTATGTGGATGGCAGCTTTATATGCATGATAGAAATGGTCCAACTGCCTTTACAATCCAGCTGGAACAAAGTTTTCATTTTTCTTTTTCATGAAATTTCATTTATTATGAGCACTGTGTCTCAGTTAGGCAGCTGTTGGCAGCAAGATGTGAAATTTAAGTTAAGATGGTTAGCACCAAGAGCCAAGATATAATATGTTTTTGTCAGAGAGAAGTTTTCCCTGTATATATGCAGTAATTAAAATGGTTTGTCAGTCAATCCTATCAACCCCCCTTGAAGGAAGAGATACTGCTATTTTAAAATACAATTTACAAATTGCAACCAAGAAACTGGGATTGCTACAGCTCATTTCAGAGAGTTCCTAAGTAGGTAATGCACCAATGACTCCAGAAATTAGGGATACCTGGTTTTCATCACTGTCCTACTAATACAGTGTCGGATTTTGGGCAAGTCACTTCTGACAGGATTCCAAATGGGAATTAAATGAGGATCAGTGTGTTACTATCGTACACTGAGGATGTCTCACACAGCCTGTACCTGGAGGAAATTGTCCTGGGCTTCCTATGACTGGGGCAAGCACTCCTGTCATTCAGTACATAACCATGATTCTCCTCCAGCTTCTCTGGTTGCTACAAAAGAAAGCAGCAGAAAACTTCACATCTTCCTCTGAACCTCCTCTGGAATGTGTTTAAGATGCACATTTCAAAAATACCTACCTAAAACTGCCCTTGGGAAACAGGAGGATGAACAGGACAGGACCTGGCACATGCTGCTGGACCTGGCACATGCTGCTGGAAGTTCAAGCCAGGTAAGGGTTGAAATTTTATAAATTAAGTGAATAAAAAAGAACATAAAAAACCCCATGTAAACTGAAGTATTAAGCTGATCAATCCTCAACAGCCACAATGACTACTTGCAAACTGGCTTCTTTCCCAAACTGTTGCCTGGAAGTTCAGCTATCCAGGGTAATTGCAAAACTGTATCATCATCTATCCTGGGATTTGATTAACCCCTCTTGATTGCAAACATTCAGAGGCTTTACTACTGACCAAAGACACAACCTGTCCCTGGGCCACCCACAGCCTCCTGCAGGGACCAACAAACTCATCTTTTACTATTTTCCTACTGGATGAACTTGCTGATCCAGCCCGCAGCACAGCAATGGCACCACCACTGAGGAGGAGACAGGAACACAGCCCGGCTGAGCAGGACACAGCTCTCAGCCAGATAACCCAGTCTGGAATTCTGATATATTTTTGTCATACAGGGGATCTATCAACACCATTGCTTCAGGAGGGTCCCACTGCCCACAGGGGTGATTGTAGTTCCATCTAAGACAGACCCAAATTACTCCCTGTTCAGGTGACAGCTACCTGCACTTACCTGTAAACACAGGATTACAATTAAATACTTCAACACAGCTGAAGTTGGCACCACTTTTACTGTTATAATATTACCTGACATTAATTTAATGGCTTTGAGGACTCTGCCCATACCACCTAATCCATAAATTATACTCATACACAGACTTTTAAGCAATTCTTATTTGATATCTACTTTAGTTGGGTGTTTACTTCTTGCCATGCTTACAGCTTGACAGCCATCTACTGCAGTTAAGAACAGAGCCAAAAAGTTCAACTAGAGAACTAGAAAATTAAATTGCATGTAGGGATGGGTGGGAGGCTGCTCACTGACATTTAGTATCAGTGAACACAGTGGCTGGCTTCAGGGTACTTGCAAGTATTTTTAAGCCAAAGAAAGCTTAGCAGGTTCTTTTCCTCCAAGCAATTCTTTCTCCGAGGAGTTTTTAAAGGGATAAGCATTGGGATTTACTCTTCTGAGATTACATGCATTGTGTTAAAGACAACTGGATTGTATCTCTTTTGTATTGGAAAAAAATAAATCTGCCTTGTCAGTATCTAGAGGGTTAAAATCTTCAGATTAAAAATGCATTTAGTACATTCAAAAAGATGAGAGCTGGTGGCCATCACTCCACAAGTGCTGCCTCCAAATACACACAGATTTACAGCAATATAAAAATACAAGGCTGGCAAGAAACTGAAATGAGAATAAAACACATATGAATCATGCACACAACTAATTAAACATGAAAATTATCTTCACAGTCACTTACCTTCACCATTGTAAGTTAACATTCAGCAGAAGAAATTTGAGAAGTGTATTTTTGACATGTGCAATCTGGGAGTAATATTTCTTTTAAACTCATGTCAGGATAACACAGCTTCCTTTCCAAGCACTGATTATTTTGGGCTCTCCTAAGTGAAGCGAAAAATGCTTAAGACTGAACACAAGCCTTGGCTGACAGCACTTAAGTGAGCCTGGAAATCTTCAAATTTACCGTGCTGGGAACTGCTGTGTAACTTGCAGGCTAAGGCTTCAGGGCAAAGCATACCTATATTCCATCCATTCACAAGTTAAAAAAATCAGATTTTGGCAACTAAACTCTGACTTCCTTTTGCATAAGTAATACACCAATGTCTGAGCACCCGACTGTTCACTGTCAGGGGACCAAGTGAAAAACACCTCAACAAATCACATCCCAGCTATTTCTTCTTTACTAACATTTAATTTGCAGAATACAATCCAAATTGCACTTCCAAAAGTCACAAGGGTGTATCAGCCAATTCAGGCAGTGCAAAAATAAACACGACAAAATTTGGAGCTCGCTTTTCAGCGATGCTGAAAAACCCCTGTATGAAATAACTTCCACGAGTATACGCCAAGAGTAATTATAAAATTTTGAGTTCCAGAGACTACAGCATTGCAGGTTCCATTCTGCTTCTTCTGGTAATGGTATTTGCATCAAGGAAGAGAGCATCCACTTGAGGAAAGACAGAGAGCATGGTGTTGGCACAACAAAGCCCCTTCATTAAGGAGACATCTGGGCCATTAAGAGCAGTCGGTTGGGGAAGGCTGCACCTCGCTAGATTGGGTTTCAAACCAAGTTCTCCATGAGGTGCTGAGCAAAAGAGAATTGGCTGCAAGCAGGACAACACAGGCCTGGTGGGGTTTGTTTACTGTGCAGCTGAAGGACCACTAAATGATTAATGAAGGGCTGACAGCTTCTTTGGAGAGTAGCAGACAACATTTTGGGGCAAGACTTTGGCTTGTCAGGTTAAACATAAAAATGCTTACATAGAGCTCTCTCTCCTGAGCTCACTGCTGTTCAAGGGACTTTTCTAACTTGCTTCCCAGGACAAGAACATAAATGTACGGCTATCTTGAGGAGAAAAAAAAAGCACAACAAAATGTTAGTTTGCCAGAGCATCTGGCATATTCATATGTGTGATAACACCAGCAGCACGCTTTCATTACCACCTTGTTAGCAGCTACAGGCAAATCTTCAGCAAGATCCCTCTCAAAGTAAATCTAATTCCACTGAGAACAGCAGGATCATTCACCCTCCTCAGAAAACCTCTGCCCTCCACTCTCCAGGCTCTTCCTAGGCACAGAGCTGCCATCACCATCAGGAATGGCAAGTGGCTCACGAGGAACTGAACACACCTTCCTTTGGCGCATAAATAAGGTAAAGAAATGCTGCCATGCAAGCTTAAGGTTGATAGCTGAAAAGCCCTGAATCCCAACATATCAAGAAAATTTTATATGTTACTTAAGCCTTGGATGCATGATTAAAATCAAGAGGATGGCCACCATTTGTTGACAAGACCATCTCACTGTTTCTACAATTTAGCTATGAATATTAATAGAATACAGGCAAAAAACCCCAAACATGAAAAAAGATTTGGCCTCTGGAGAGGCAGGGAAGAGGAGAAATACCCTACAGAAGCCTTTCCAGTATTCAGAGCAGTTACAGATTTTCTGGCAACTTAAAATCAAAAAACACAATTAAGAAAACATATCTAGGAAATGTAAGATTCTGAACATGCAAAAAGTGTCCCTAGTTCAGGAATTCATGTAAAAGACAACACATTTCCCAGCCAGCAAGTTACCATAACAAGTACAACTACATTTTCACTCAAAATCATTCCCCAAGCTGAGTCTGTTTTGCCCGTGATGGGAGATGGTGAGTGATCTCCTGTTCTTATCCTGACCCATGAGCTTTTTTTTTCATATTTTCTCCCCATATCTGTTGAGGATGGGGAGCAGGTGAGGAGCTGGGTGGACATCTGACATCTCTGACTTAAGAATACACCCGTAGCAAATGCCATAAATTTCCTTTCCAATGATCTCCTTCTGACAGGACATAACATCCTCCATTTCTCCAACTAACCATAGAACAGCTGAGATTAAATCTTCCTAGTGAGAAACAGAACTGTGTTACTATGGCCTGGAGTCTGCAGGACACACCAGGGCTCCCCTTGTGACATAAACACCTCCACCACAAAGCTGTTGGGCTGGTTGTTTCCAACATTCATGGTGTTTGTGGGGCAGGTTGTTTCCAACATTCATGGTGTTTGTGGGGCAGGTTGTTTCTAACATTCATGGTGTTTGTGGGGCAGGTTGTTTCCAACATTCATGGTGTTTGTGGGGCAGGTTGTTTCCAACATTCATGGTGTTTGTTGGGCTGGTTGTTTCTAACATTCATGGTGTTTGTTGGGCAGGTTGTTTCCAACATTCATGGTGTTTGTGGGGCTGGTTGTTTCTAACATTCATGGTGTTTGTGGGGCAGGTTGTTTCCAGCATTCATGGTGTTTGTGGGGCAGGTTGTTTCCAGCATTCATGGTGTTTGTGGGGCAGGTTGTTTCCAGCATTCATGGTGTTTGTTGGGCAGGTTGTTTCCAACATTCATGATGTTTGTGGGGCAGGTTGTTTCCGACATTCATGGTGTTTGTGGGGCAGGTTGTTTCCGACATTCATGGTGTTTGTGGGGCAGGTTGTTTCCAACATTCATGGTGTTTGTGGGGCAGGTTGTTTCCGACATTCATGGTGTTTGTGGGGCAGGTTGTTTCCAACATTCATGGTGTTTGTGGGGCAGGTTGTTTCCAGCATTCATGGTATTTGTGGGGCAGGTTGTTTCCAACATTCATGGTGTTTGTGGGGCAGGTTGTTTCCAGCATTCATGGTGTTTGTGGGGCAGGTTGTTTCCAACATTCATGGTGTTTGTGGGGCAGGTTGTTTCCAACATTCATGGTGTTTGTGGGGCAGGTTGTTTCCAACATTCATGGTGTTTGTTGGGCAGGTTGTTTCCAACATTCATGGTGTTTGTGGGGCTGGTTGTTTCTAACATTCATGGTGTTTGTGGGGCAGGTTGTTTCCAACATTCATGGTGTTTGTGGGGCAGGTTGTTTCCAACATTCATGGTGTTTGTTGGGCTGGTTGTTTCTAACATTCATGGTGTTTGTTGGGCAGGTTGTTTCCAACATTCATGGTGTTTGTTGGGCAGGTTGTTTCCAACATTCATGGTGTTTGTGGGGCTGGTTGTTTCTAACATTCATGGTGTTTGTTGGGCAGGTTGTTTCCGGCATTCATGGTGTTTGTGGGGCAGGTTGTTTCCAGCATTCATGGTGTTTGTTGGGCTGGTTGTTTCCAGCATTCATGGTGTTTGTGGGTGTTTTTGTGGGGCAGGTTGTTTCAGGTTGGTTTTGTGGGGCAGGTTGTTTCCAACATTCATGGTGTTTGTTCATGGTGTTTGTTGGGCAGGTTGTTTCCAACATTGTTTCCAACATTCATGGTGTTTGTGGGGCTGGTTGTTTCCAGCATTCATGGGGGGCTGGTTGTTTCTAACATTCATGGTGTTTGTGGGGCAGGTTGTTTCCAACATTCATGGTGTTTGTGGGGCAGGTTGTTTCCAGCATTCATGGTGTTTGTTGGGCAGGTTGTTTCCAACATTCATGGTGTTTGTGGGGCTGGTTGTTTCTAACATTCATGGTGTTTGTGGGGCAGGTTGTTTCCAACATTCATGGTGTTTGTGGGGCAGGTTGTTTCCAACATTCATGGTGTTTGTTGGGCTGGTTGTTTCTAACATTCATGGTGTTTGTTGGGCAGGTTGTTTCCAACATTCATGGTGTTTGTGGGGCTGGTTTCTAACATTCATGCAGGTTGTTTCCAGCATTCATGGTGTTTGTGGGGCAGGTTGTTTCCAGCATTCATGGTGTTTGTTGGGCAGGTTGTTTCCAGCATTCATGGTGTTTGTTGGGCAGTTGTTTCCAACATTCATGGTGTTTGTGGGGCAGGTTGTTTCCGACATTCATGGTGTTTGTGGGGCAGGTTGTTTCCAACATTCATT
This sequence comes from Emberiza elegans, assembly GCA_024865655.1. Lineage (NCBI taxonomy): Eukaryota > Metazoa > Chordata > Aves > Passeriformes > Fringillidae > Emberiza > Emberiza elegans. Next base: position 18,796,831 of record JALJVW010000129.1, read on the forward strand.
CATGGTGTTTGTGGTGTTCATGGTGTTTATGGGGCAGGTTGTTTCCAACATTCATGGTGTTTGCAGGTTGTTTCCAACATTCATGGTGTTTGTGGGGCAGGTTGTTTCCAGCATTCATGGTGTTTGTGGGGCAGGTTGTTTCCAACATTCATGGTGTTTGTGGGGCAGGTTGTTTCCAGCATTCATGGTGTTTGTGGGGCAGGTTGTTTCCAACATTCATGGTGTTTGTGGGGCAGGTTGTTTCCAACATTCATGGTGTTTGTGGGGCAGGTTGTTTCCAACATTCATGGTGTTTGATGCAGTACTCACTTCTCCTTCCCCTATCTCTAACACCACTGGAGCCCTAACACTGAATCACCACTTCTGTCATAGATATCTACTGCAAGCACTCATCCCAAGCAACTTTTTGGGTTGGACTAAACCAGAAAGCCCTCAAGAAGCAAGAGTGCTGTTGCTGCAGGGTCAGCAGCTTGTTTCTTAGGGGAGAGAGACTGAAACCCTTACTTCACTCTCCCCTGGGACTCCGTTGGCTCACGCTCCCCCTCCCTCCAAGCTGTTAGAAAAGGCAGCACTGGAGGGACAAGAGCCGAGTTAAAATTTTGTTACTGCAGCAAAAGGCAAAGTGAGGACACCACACCAGTCTCTGAACACTGGAGTAACTTTCTGTTGGGGAAAAATGACTTGTCAAAACACTGATGTGGCACAAACGCCACGCTCTCTGCTGAAAGGTTCGAGCTGCAGATACTCCTTAGCAGTTCTTTCACCCAAGCCTTGGATTCAATTCATTTAACACCATGATAAAGAATAAAAGGCATCAGCAAGCAGAGTGTGGCTGGTTTTCCTTTCAGCCATGCAGTTCCTCCTGCAGCAATCCCCAGGCTGCAGTAGGTGCAGCTGGGAGCAGAACCGGAGCCCTATCAGTGACTTCCCTCCTCAAACGTGTCCCCATGAATCCCACCGAAGCCTGCAGGTAAAATCCCTCCCCAGGCATTTTATTGATAGCTTTAGAGCCTTCCTTCACACGACTTCGGCTGCTTTCCAGACCTTTATTTTTTCTCCTTTTTGTAACTGTCTCCAACGGGAAGTTGCACTCGGTTTTTTCACCCTGCGTTTCTCTTAGAACTGACATCTCTGCTTTGTAATGAAGGAACCCCTGGGTATTAGTGACAAATTAGTCACCAGCTAAAGAATATTTTCTTTTCATTTCTATACCAGGTGGAAGATATTAAAATCTCGAGAGGAATTTCACCTGCTCTGCTACAATAAATCATCACACAATTTTCTTTTAAAGTGACTTAATTTTACTGCCTCTAAAACTTCATCACCATTGAAATAGTCTTCTGAACTTGGTCAGGGAGACTCTATAGTAAATAGTATGTATTTAATTACGCTTTGAAAATTAATGTGATTTCACTTTCATACTTTAAATGATGTTTTTAAAACATGGAATTATTCCTTTCTCAGAAGAAAACCCATGTACTACCATAGGTAGAAATTAACAGAAACATATTTTCCCTTGTTTAATTTTCTAATAAGGAACAGTATTTAAAAAATCTCCAGAAGCCCGCACACAGTCTGTAAAAAAAGGAGAATTATTGCACTCACTATTCTTTGTTGAAGAACTTGTAAAGTAGCAGCCAAAAGAGAGGGGGAAAATGTAAAAAAACTTAGGTAGATTACTGAAGCCCCAGGCCACTGAAATACAAGAAAATATTCAGTGAAGGCAGTGATTTTACCTTTTTTTTTTCCTAGAAGGCTACTACTGTGTTAGTAGCAATATGTTATTAAAAAGTTGATTCCCAAAATGTTAACCTTACAACCACACATTTTCTGTCATTACAGTGGAGTTTTCTACTTCATAAGACAGATAAATTTAAAATCAAAGCTAAATACTGCACAAGTGGCTTACAGCTTCTGATTAAATGGCTTCATATACATATATGTGATTTTAATAATTAATTAGTTTTTCAAATTATTATAGGTCCACTAAGTAAGCCAGCAGCAAAGGAGTTAATTTTACAACAGAAAATAACACCAAGACTGAAATTTAAGAGTCCTGCCCCACCAGCAAAAGGAGGGCAGAAGTGTGTCCATCAATAAATACAGCACATTAAGTCTACATCCAATTGTTTCTTCCTGTATTTGCCATGAAAAGGGAAGAGCAGAAGATCAATTAAAAAGCAGAAATGTAAAACCAAAGCATTAAACACTACGAGATATTTAAGATCCCACCGTGTTCCTTACAAGCGCAGAGCATCACTCCCCCGCTTCTCCCGGGGGAGTTCCAGCTCCAATAATTACCTTCTGTCTGCTCTCAGGGTTCAAGTTCAAAACAATATTCATTTTCCACTTCCCGTCCTAAACCAGGGCACAGTGCTCCTGTGCATCCCTCAGGAACCACCCTGCTCCACCACAGACATGGCTAAACCACTGCTGGGATTGAATAATCCTGATTTGTGGCACGCGGCTGGGGCAAGGAGGAGCCCTGGGCTTTAAGAGGGAAAGCATCAAGCTCCAGCATCAACACCTCTCTGACTTTGAGCAGCAGCATCCTTTATTACACTCAATTAAAAACCAAGATTTGTCTTCCTTTATTACACTCAATTGGAAACCAAGCATTTGTCCCCACAGCCCACCCCTAATTTGCAGGGGGGGGCCTAAATGGTGTTTCAGAACTAATCTGGCCCAGAAGCTTTTGCTGCATCTCAAATATTTTACAGCAGACTCACTTGGCTTCCTCAGCCCCCTCCCCAAATTACATTCATCTGCTGCAGTGAACAGGAAGGATGGCTGCCAAACAAGCAATATGAAATCACATATAATAGGCAGAACACGCCTTCCTTCAAACCACAACTTAAGAGTTTTCAGGTGAAGAGACACTGAAGAGGGAAAGACAGCAAAGGTCTGTGAAAGTGGCTGTACAGAACACAATCTCACATTGCCTTGTGCAGCGTGACACACATTTACTGCACTGCTGAATGATTATGTATTTCTGGTCAGAGACCTAAGCTCGCCTCTTATTCAGAGAGAAATGAATTTTATTAAAAACAAGATTCCTCGAATGTAGGTATTTACACAACAGGCCACCAAGGCTACACAGAATAAGGATCTCATAATTTTATTTCAATAAATAAAAAGAAAAATGTTGTCTGCCTTATTTTCCTGCTGCACACCTAACTCCACCAACACACTTAGGAGTACCAGGTCAGAGATGTGATACCACAGACTAAGTCATATCTCTGCAAATTTTTGGTACAGGAGGTTACAACCACTGGTACCAAAAGGGCTGTGGTACCTCCCTCTCCCCATCCAATTCAGTTTTATCAGCTTTTTAAACTGGAAACTTTGCTGATTTGCAAACAGGTATTTGAGCATGGACAGCACAGAAAGATGTTGATTCCCACTCTGGTTTTGGCAAGGCTCAGGCACTGAAGAAGTCAGCTGGACTTGCACTAGCAGCAGTTATGATGGGATTTAAAAAAAAAATTGAATTTGCACTTTTGCAACAAATACAGAAAGTTTAAAACTGCTCCCACTCAATAAAGTTCAGCTCTCACTTGAGTGAAATGATTGGGAACTGCAGTGAGAGCACAACTGGATCTAATACATTTATGCACAGTTGAACACAAGGAAGGAGAAAATTTATGTATTTTGCTACAAGCATTAAGGCTGACTTAATCCTAAATCTATCTCAGTGAAGAGGAGTAGTATCAACACAGCACTTATCACATGTAAACTGGCAAAAACCATGGGTTTATAAATTCAAAAATAAAGTCAGCCTACAAAAGAAGAATAAAAAGGAAAATCTGGATACAGGGAAAATAACATTCACATGTTTTACTTTAAAAAGTGTTGTGAAAAAAATGGTGTTTTTTAGTTTGTTAAGGGGTGGAAAAAACAATCTCTCCTTTTCAAATAAAAAGTATTGCTCAATTTTAGACAAGATTTTGTCTTGTTTCACCCACAGTAGCGGGGAAAAATAATAAATTTACATAGCTTACAAAAATGAAGTACACACTGTCAACATTTATGGAGGATAAAGTAGTTTGTAAATACATTTTGACTTGTCTTAGAAACAAAAAATTGTCAGACAGTTGCAATTAAAGTCTATGGATGGTAACTGAGCACAGAGGAGCAGTCACAAGGGGAATCAAAACTAGTGATACAGATCTATATTCAAAACTGATCAAAGTTCTTTCCAAAGTAGCTGTAGGACAATTACACAGCAAACAGCCAAATCAAATGTGTCATCAAAAGACACGATTTGCAATAGATGGAAAACTCGTCTTTAGGACAGCTGATGAGTCTCTCTGCGTGGCGCACAGACAGAGCTGTAAATAACTGGGGCCCCCAGACTGCTCTGCTTACTCAACCTATTTAAAAAACAAAAACATTTCAGATGCCCGCCCCACTTTCCCCTCACTGTTTCTTGTGGGTGCCTGAGTAATCCCAGAGGCATGTCCAGTTTTTAAGGCATTTGCTGAGTTTAAGGAACATTCCCCACGTCCCCCTGTCTTTGGAAGTCCCGCTCTGGCTGAGTTTCTCTGCTCTTTCCAGCACAGACAGAGGCACCAACTCTCCATGGGTTGACCAGTTACTATCTGGGCTGACTAGTATTAAATAATTTTCTTCCTATATGATTATTTTTTTATTTAGCTGGGCTGCTTTCCTCCTCAAAAGCAGGGACGGCAAACAAGAATTTTTGCACGGCAAGACCAAGTGTCTAGAGTTAGGTGCTCAAGCCAACAGCACGAACTCACCCATTTTCTCAAACCTCTCTGCACATCTCAGAAGGGACAATGAAAACTGGAACTTCTTTGATTATTGCAACCCATAAAAGTAGGAGCCCACAGCCAGGAGCAGGCAGCAGAGAGAAATCCTGTCTGCAGGGAGACATAGCTTTGGTTGAGCTTGAAGTCTGTAATGCTGGTTTATGTAAAAACATTCCTGAAGAAGTCTATTATAGTTAAAATAATTCAAAACTTCAATTTCCCCGAATTATTAAATGGCGTTGCAGCAAAGGCAAGTTGAGGTTCTACCATGCATCAATTTCCTCTCCAAAAAGCAGAGGGGAGATGAATGACACCAGCATTTCATGCAGCACTCACGCAAAGACATGGACGTGAAGAAATCTCAGGTTTGTAACCAAATACTTTAAACCTTCATTTCCTTAACAGAAAACCAGCTGGGAATAAGTTAGAAGTGGGCTATCATCAAGGAAGTTCCTAACATCTGAACAACAAAACTTCAGTTCCACCACTCTCTGTGCATCAATAACAAACCCTTCACCTGCTTTTCAAATTGCTATGGCCCAATCATATCCAGGCTCTCACAGCCTCGAGCCCATTTTCACTCTTTGTATTCGAACCTGGCAGCAACAACAAAAAAAAACCCCAGCAGTCTTGCAAATAACGAAATCCCACACCCCAACAAAACATGCACCCTGCTTCTACTAAATAAATGTCAGTCAACAAATAGGCACAAATTTCACAATGGCTGAGGTCATTCCCTCTAAGTCATTACGGTTTGTGGGTGAGTTTTCCTGGTGGTTTTAACATTGGTTTCTGTGATTGCAGCTATGCTTATTTATGCATTTAAGGCGTATGATCTAATACACTTAGGTTTAACTACTTCATTCTTTTGACATTCTTTCCAAATTATAAAAAGGATTCTTGGTGTTTTCACTGCCTTGGTAAAGCAACAAAATTGCTGTCCACATAATTTCTTAAAAATACAGAACAGAGTAAGTACTTGTTGAAAATAATTCAAAGGAAAAAACCCTATCCCAGACATTCCCTCCTCCAAGATAACACTTTTGCTTGCTCTCTCTCCCCCCCTTCTGAGGGAACTTGCTATTTTTTTAGAAATAGATGTTTTGCTGGCTTTTTAAAAACAATATCCAGGCCTTAAGAGTGATTCAGCTACAACGTATAATCAACACAGTAGTTCAGCCATTTTTTTAAGCCCTTCTATTTTTACTGTTATGCTTTTTAAAAACTGCACATTTGTGGTATACTTCAGTCACATTGCATCTTCCACTGCACTTTGAATTCTACAATAATGCTCATTTTATTCAACGCCTTTTGGTTATTATCTACCAGGGATCCTTGCTTGATAAAAATCAAAGAAGGCAATTTTCTACCTTTTTCTAATGGAAATTTAAATTATCTTCTCCCTCCAAGGCACAAAAAGCCCAAAGAGCCCCCACCATCCAAATGAGGATGGAGAAATTCACTGACTTGTAGAAAACATTCAGAAACATTTCCAAGAAGCTGAAATTAAAATTCAAATTGTGCATGGAGATGGGTGTGCACATCTCTCTCCCAATACTGTGTGCAGTGCATGGCTATTACCTCACATACAGAAGTCGCAGTAAAACACTTTAATTGACATTTTTAAACTTGAGGCCATGGGTAATTCTGTATTTCTGGAGTCCCCGATAAGGTTTTATGTGTCCAAGCATGTTTCTAATGCAGCAGAAGAAAGAGTGAGAAGCCCCACAAGCTCTGTGGAGAGAGAAGGGTCCCATCCTGTGCTGCCCCTGTGGAGGAGCTGCCACCTCTTGCAGCTCAGCACCATCGCCAGGTACCGTCCTGACTCCAGCTCTGACCCAGCCACACCAACAGAACCTTATTCACTGGCACACAAAACACCCTCAGTTTCCCAAGCCATCACCCCAAATGTGTAAAACCCCTCCAGCACAGCCACGCACTCTGTGGGCACCACCACAACATCCCAGGCTCCTGTGTCCCCTCCCGCTCCATCCTTTCCCAAGATGCTTTTTCTAACTGAACCCCAACTACAACAATCCCCCACAAATTACAACAAACCTCCCTCGAAACTCCCCATAAACCTTACCACAACCCCGCAGCAGGCTTCTGGCTTTGCACAGAGCCTCTCTACACCAGGGAAAACACCTCAGCACGGCACTAAGAAAGCGTTTTCCGGGCACAGCAGAGGTGACAAACAGAAGGAGAGCAAAGCCAAGATGCCATCTCGACTTCAGGCAAACAACCCCTCCTGACCTCCGGCAGCTCCCACACACTATTAAACAAAAAGTATTCTCTCCATGTTAATGAACCATGTACAATCTAACAGATAACGCTGATGTTAAATAAACATGTTTGTATGTGACTCCTAATGCCAGGACTTAGGCAGCTGCAGACAAATAATTTTAAATGGGAAGGATTATGCCCGTGTAATCTTTCTCATCTCATTTTACACATCTTTGAAATAATTAAGATATATAATTAAAGCACAAGCAGAAAGACTGAGAGAAAGGGGTTTTGACTATTTTTAATTAAATATTCACTCTGTGACACACTCACTGGAACCATCTCTGCAGTGAACATTATTTTGGATCCAATTTTCCTCTCACACCTCTTGCAGCAGTAAATCAAGATCAACTGAACAGACTGACAAAGAAGGAGCTGGATCAGGTTTTGAATGCTGCAATAAAAAAATATTTTGCACAAGACTTAAATCCTTATTCCAGATTTCTCCTCTTCCTGCTTCAAACCTTGGGCAGCACCTCCAGGCCCCAAATGACCCAACCAAGAGGAGCAATTATTTGCATCCTAATTAAAGGGCTTATCCTCACCTGATTAAAACAAGGTGTTTGTTAAACATCATTACTTGAGTTAAGATCTGCAAATAAAGATGAAGTATTGTTTTAAGAATTTGACTGCCACAAAACAATTGTTTTCTGATGGGATCTCTTAATGAACAGTCCCAACCAGGATTTTCAGCAGAAAAGGAAGCGAAAGAGATTTGACAAGTTCTCCCTATTCATATCAAAGTGAGGAAAATGCCAAGAGGTTTTAGTACTTACATTTTTTTAATAGACATATACTAAAAAAAAAAAAACCACTAACTTCTATTTTTTACTAAATTAAGCCACCAAAAAGGAGGATGTATTTAAGCCCGGATACCTTTACTTTATAGACATAACACTGGCTTTACTTTTATATATGCCATTATTTAAACCTCTGAATATATCTTTTGTTCCTAACTATTTTTCTGTCCTGTGCAGTACAATGTGAAATATAATGAAAATAACATAATTGTTAATCCAGGACGCTCCTCCATGCACTAACCAAATACACATCGCTACTGCTGTGAAAAATACACAGGTACAATGAAACTAACGATACACTGGGAACGGCAGGATGAGATTTCCTTCCCTACATGGTCTACCAAATGACCCCTCCACTTACAGGATACATTTAAAATCTTCATATTAAAACTGCAGTGTTCCATGGCTTATGAAAAGGATTTGAATTTGCAACTTCATTTAACAGTCTGTCCCGAATAAAAGTTACCCCAGCCAGGCAAAATTAACTCAAAAATATTTTCTTAGCAGTCTAAGAACTTCTGCTAGTTTTCACAGATTTATAAAAGCATTTTTCACTGCATAAGCAATCTTAACAATAATTTCCACAGATTAGGTCTAACAACCTGTGAATTTACTGCAGAAGGAATTTACTGCAAGGAATAATTAGTCTTCAGCACTGCTCATGCTTGTTCTCCGGCTGAAGACACCTTAAGACCATCTGGTTACTGCAAAATTTGGCACAGAAGAAACAAATCTTACTGAAGAGAATTATAGCTGATTTCAGAATAGCTGTTGTACTACTACACATCATAAATAACAGTTGGGAAGACAGCAGAAAATTAGTAACGTCTCTAATTGTTTTCTTTGTCAGCAGTGTGTACACAGACACACACTGCCACACAAACACAGCCACGCAGAATTCAGCCCGACGCCTTGCAGGCTGGAAGTTAAATATGCATAATATTTGCAGGATTAATAGTTAAATTATTAAAGTTTCAGGGAAAAAAAAAAAAAAGCATATTAACCAGCTATGCATAACAATGCAGCAACACACGAGACTCTTTAAGTGATATTCTGAGACCAAGTTCTTTGTCTGAATACCTGAGTTTAATTCCTTCTTATAATTCAAGGCATATCCGCACACACCGTGGAGCTGAATACGGGGCTCATTGTTGGAGGGGGAGTTATCAACAACATTTTTATTTCTCCCTAATGAAGCCTTTCTAATGGAACCTAAGGCTGCCAATGTTGTGAGGTATTTGAAACAGGAAACCGTTTCAAAAATTTCAACCAAATAATGGTGATAAGATTAGCGATTGGGAATCGAGTTCCACGTACAATTTTAAAAAAAATGAGCTGGGGGGAGGCTACGCAAAGTAAAAGCAAAACAAATCGATGAGCGTAAAACCAAAAGCATACACCACTTGTTATTTAGCCAAATGCTTTGACCTGTTGGTGGGTGGTTTTAAGAATTTGACTGCCACAAAACAATCGTTTTCTGATGGGATCTCTTAATGAACAGTCCCAACCAGGATTTTCAGCAGAAAAGGAAGCGAAAGAGATTTGACAAGTTCTCCCTATTCATATCAAAGTGAGGAAAATGCCAAGAGGTTTGAGTACTTACATTTTTTTAATAGACATATACTAAAAAAAAACCCCACCAACTTCTATTTTTTACTAAATTAAGGCACCAAAAAGGAGGATGTATTTAAGCCCGGATAGCTTTACTTTATAGACATAACACTGGCTTTACTTTTATATATGCCATTATTTAAACCTCTGAATATATCTTTTGTTCCTAACTATTTTTCTGTCCTGTGCAGGGTAATGAAAATAACATAATTGTTAATCCAGGACGCTCCTCCATGCACTAACCAAATATACATCGCTACTGCTGTGAAAAATACACAGGTACAATGAAACTAACGATACACTGGGAACGGCAGGATGAGATTTCCTTCCCTACATGGTCTACCAAATGACCCCTCCACTTACAGGATACATTTAAAATCTTCATATTAAAACTGCAGTGTTCCATGGCTTATGAAAAGGATTTGAATTTGCAACTTCATTTAACAGTCTGTCCCGAATAAAAGTTACCCCAGCCAGGCAAAATTAACTCAAAAATATTTTCTTAGCAGTCTAAGAACTTCTGCTAGTTTTCACAGATTTATAAAAGCATTTTTCACTGCATAAGCAATCTTAACAATAATTTCCACAGATTAGGTCTAACAACCTGTGAATTTACTGCAGAAGGAATTTACTGCAAGGAATAATTAGTCTTCAGCACTGCTCATGCTTGTTCTCCGGCTGAAGACACCTTAAGACCATCTGGTTACTGCAAAATTTGGCACAGAAGAAACAAATCTTACTGAAGAGAATTATAGCTGATTTCAGAATAGCTGTTGTACTACTACACATCATAAATAACAGTTGGGAAGACAGCAGAAAATTAGTAACGTCTCTAATTGTTTTCTTTGTCAGCAGTGTGTACACAGACACACACTGCACACAAACACAGCCACGCAAATTCAGCCCGACGCCTTGCAGGCTGGAAGTTAAACATGCATAATATTTGCAGGATTAATAGTTAAATTATTAAATTTTCAGGGAAAAAAAAAAAAAAAGCATATTAACCAGCTATGCATAACAATGCAGCAACACACGAGACTCTTTAAGTGATATTCTGAGACCAAGTTCTTTGTCTGAATACCTGAGTTTAATTCCTTCTTATAATTCAAGGCATATCCGCACACACCGTGGAGCTGAATACGGGGCTCATTGTTGGAGGGGGAGTTATCAACAACATTTTTATTTCTCCCTAATGAAGCCTTTCTAATGGAACCTAAGGCTGCCAATGTTGTGAGGTATTTGAAACAGGAACCCGTTTCAAAAATTTCAACCAAATAATGGTGATAAGATTAGCGAGTCGTGGGAATCGAGTCTCCACGTACAATTTTAAAAAAAAATGAGCTGGGGGGAGCGGGCTACGCAAAGTAAAGCAAAACAAATCGATGAGCGTAAAACCAAAAGCATACACCACTTGTTATTTAGCCAAATGCTTTGACCTGTTGGTGGGTGAGTAGAAGAGGCACAAGAATTACGTGGACAGTTTGACTCTGTAACTACAGAATTCAATTTTACACCATAAATTTGGATATTTTTTTTTAATTAAGAGTTTTAAGTTAGAACAATTAAGTTATCAGCTGCTGTACCATTTCAAGTAAATTTTCAAAACATGCTAAAAAAGTTTCTGGAATGTCTCCAAAGCTATGAGTACTGATTATTTTCAAGGCATTTGTACTGCAAGTCTTCCCCACTTGCTTGTGTTACATCTGAGGGCACAAAATGCCTTCAATTTCAAAGCAGAAATAAAAAGTCAGCTTTATTAAGAAATAGGAACAGTTTCCCCACGTAAAAAAGGATGATGAGAAAGCATTTATCCTGTCTGAAGCAACAAGTAACAAAACAATGCAATGCTAAATGTATGAAACTATCTAAGAAGCCTTACTTTAGACACAGATTTACTAGTTTAAAAGTATGCCATCTTTTGCGGACCAGATTGCCCCAATACCCGCAGATGTGGATAGCATGAAGAAATTTAAACATGCCTTCTCAATAAACTGGGGAGAAGAAGGGGAGGGACCCTTCCACGGATGGCATTGCAGAAAGAAGAAATTCTCAGTAAATTAATGAAGTCCACAAGAGAGACAAAACAATAAACCATTCCTGCCACTGCTTTTAACGGCGCTCAGGGATGCGTGAATTTGATATTGCGCTGAACAAAATTTCTGTTAATATTTGATACAGACCAATAAACTGTTTATTGGTTCACTACATGAATTTTAGCAATCACAACTTTATACAACAGAATATATCATTATATGAAACGTCTGAACAACAGTAGCTGTACACCGTGAATAATTTCCTTTAGAGGCCATTCACTGGGCTCAAGCACATTTTAACATCAGAAAAGTTTACTTAAACTGCATAAATCACATACAAGTTTTCCTCATAGAAGCAGCCGCGGGAAAGTGCAGCGGCTCATTTTATTTAAAAGCCATTAAAATCATTAATAAGCGGGACTCGCTTGTCGGTAAAACCGAACCGCACGCTGCGCAGCAATTAACTCCCCGCGCTAATTCTCAGTCGCAGCTCCGCACCCGGAGCCGCTCCGCACCCGGAGCCACCCCCCGACGGGCTCCGGGGCTCCGCGCCCCCCGCCCCGCACCCGCGGAGCGCTCCGGCCCGCGGAGCCGCGGCGGGCAGCCCGCACCCGCGGAGGCGCGCGAACCCCTGCCCCACTCACCGGCGGTGCAGCGCGGAGCCGCGGCGCTGCGGAGTGTGCGCGCCCGCCGCGGGCGCAGTGAGCATGTGCGAGGCAGGCGCGCATGCCCGCGGAAGGGAGCGCAGCGGAGCGGGGCGGCGGCTCCGCGCCCGCGCTGCGCCCCGGGCGCGCCCACCCGCCCCTCCCGCCGCGCCTCCCGCCGGAGCCGCCCGCGGGCTGCGCGGGCGCGGAGCGCAGCGCCACGGCCGCAGCACCGCGGAACCGCGCGGCGCGGCGCGGCACGGGGCTTCCCCGGCTCCTCTGCCCTGCCCCCGGCACGCCTCCGGCACCGCCCGGCCCGCCGGTCCCCAGCGCCGCGGCAGCCCCCCGTGCCGCCGCCGCCGGGCCGCCGTCGGGGCCCCTCGCAGCGGGGCGCGGAGCTGCCCCGCAGCCCGCCGCCGCCGCCGTCGGGGCGCACCTACCGCACGCGTGGGGCCGCCCGGCAGCCCCCGGTACTGTCCCGGCGCCCGGCAGCGCTGTCGCTGCCCCCGGGGTGCCGGGGCCCCGGAGGAGGAGCCGCCCGCAGCCCCCTGTCCCGGGCCGCCCGGCAGCCCCCGGTACTGTCACGGAGCCTCCCGGGGCCGCCCGGCAGCCCCCCGGTACTGTCACGGAGCCGCCCGGCAGCCCCCCGGTACTGTCGCGGAGCTGCCCGCGCCCCCCGCGCCGCAGGGAGCGCGGAGCCGGCGCTGGCGGGCGCGGGCCGGGCTGCGCGCTCACCGGCGGCAGGTACGCGCCGGGCGCGCTTGCTCCCGCCCGTGGCTATGGTTTAATGTTGGTGCTATCAGCGTTCATCGAGCTGCAAGTGTTTGGAAGAAATTTTTCCTGTAGAACTTGGACCCTGAATGCCATGTGAATATCACCTTGTCTGTAGCCTCTGTTTCCATGAAAACAAGTCACTTTTCACTACAGTCCTTGTGTTTCGGGTCTCTAGTGATAATTTTAAAATATCAATCTAAAAGGAAGGGCTTTTGTTGGCATCTATTTTGTCTTAACACGCACAGTGCCACAGAGCCATCGTCCTGCAGAGCATCATTGACACAAGCCACCTTTCTGCACTCAAAGCATCACACAGCTCCTGGCTCCCCAGAGGGCAAAACCCTGCCCATAGTTCCCAGGATACAGGATGGATTTGTGGCCGTGCAGAGGTGCTGTCCCACCTCTCGTGTCAGCACAAAAACAGGCATGTGCCCCTTGTGCTTCTGCCTGATGTGCTGGACGCCTCAATCAGGCACCTCATCTGCTTGTTTGCACATCCAAGAGAGTGGCAGGAGGCACCTTCAGATGGTTTATCCTGGGAAGATGGGGCTGGGACATCCCACTGCACACCCCTCCCCTGAATCCCCTTGTGCTGTACGCCCCACAAACAGCTTCCCCTTACCCATGCTGGCCTTGTCCCTGCTCAGGTACCAGTTTCCCCCTTCCACTGGCATACCTGCTCGCTGGGGATGCAGCCTGGTCACAGCAGGATTGGCGTATTTCATTTCCACACTCTGCTTTTCCTCCTTATTTCCCTTCCTCACCAGTCTGGGACAGACTGCAGTCCTCCAGTTCTGTCTCTCCAGCACTGGGGAGGCATCGGGGGAGACCTGCAATTCCTTGTCCTGACGGCTTTTATTACACCTAGCCCTTTCCTCAGGAAGGAGATATCCCATGAACCGCAGTGGAAAAGCCAAAGGAGCACAAAGGGTGTTGAGTTCAGGGTTTGAACAAGCTGCAGCCCACTCATGGATTTAACTCAAAATTTTGACAATGGAACAAAAACATCATTGCAACGAGACAGCTGTTTTTACTATCAAAATCTCTCAGATCAGTTTGACTGCAAAGTGTGTTCCTACAATCCAAAGGAGACAAAGCTCCCAGCATCAGTGTGGAGCTGGCAGGCTTCCTAGCATGAGCTACCTCCCGCCAGCCTAGCAAAACCAAAGCTCTTTCAGTTGTTATTCCCCATCAGTTCTCGGCACTAACCCCCTGATTTCCCCATGGATTATCTGCAGTTCTGAGTTTACACTGCTCTCACATTAAACTCTGAGCAATCACTGGCTGGGGGGGCTTCCTTGCTGCCTTTCTCACCTGTAATTGGGGTTCTGCTGAGGAGTCTCTGAAGTACAAGAAAGTCCTTGGATCCATCTTGAAAATAAATTTTTCCTTCCTCAACCTGCCGTGCCCAAAAGCCTGATTGCCACATTAGCTCCTTTTGAAGCTGGTTTTAACAAGTAAATTCATATCTAAAAATGCCTTGTTTGCAAAATTCTCCCGACCCCTGATTTCACAACATATTTGAATATATGCTTAGTTTTATGCATGTGAATAGGCCTACAACAATCAATACAATTATTTACCTAAGTGCTTAAAGTCAGGCAGGTATTTAAGAATTAGTATTGTTTGTGGTAATGCCACGGCAAGCCAGGCAGGGACCAGGACCTCATTGTTTGTTCAGCAACCTGCACACAAAAAGACACTCCTTGTCCCTTTCAGTATAAGTAATTTTTGTAAGTTGTGAGTAACTTGTGAATCAGTGCCAGAAACACCTTTCTTGAGCTGGTGAGTAAACATTATTTGTCTGCTCTAGTATCCTTCTTATTTACCAAAAACATTGTATGCAATATTTAGAAAAGTAATAAAGGCACAGTGGGGAAAGGGTGGGCAAAGAGGAAGATAAAGGATATTTTTTCCATTAGGTATTTTAAGTATTTTGATCATTGTTAGTATCCAGGAAAACACCTGTAGATGGTAAAAGCCATTTAGAAAGGCAAGGGAATAGTACAGCTTCTGGCCCATCGGTGGGACTGTGGGTGGGTCAGACAGCTGCACGGGGTACAGGCTGCGAGGTGAGGGACAAGGAGCCACTCCTTGGAGTTGGCTTGATAAAAGTCTCAAATTTCATCGAGCTGGGGCATCATCAGGGATTGCCAGGGATTTCTCAGACCAGGGGAATTTTTTTTTGGTCAAAAACCAAGGCAGGTTTAGAAGGTGGTTTGCTTGATTTGTTACTCTGTGCTCATTCCACATATTGTAAGCTCAAAGACTAAATGGAAACGGTGCAGAAAGCTCCAAATGGAAGTGCTCCTAAGCATGGGCTGGGTGCAGTGTCCTGCACAGATTTCAGAGATAATGGTCCTCCTTTGACACCTGAGAAGGCAGACAATGCCCTGTCCTTAGGGAGCATGGGGAGCTGTCTTCTACCACACCTGGGATCTAGAGGGTTTATCCCATAGTGTGGGAGAGCCACACCTCAGCCTCTCTGGGAGAAGTGAAGAGCTAGATCCCAAATTTTAGTTACTGTGGAAATGCATTTCCCTTGAGGAAATATTACCTTGGGCTGTTGACCTCATTGTCAAAATGAAGAGAACTACATCAGTACCAACAACTGGTACTGTTTTTAAAAACAAGAAATTAGCCAGTATTGAACTTCATGACCCTCCTTCACAGTTGTGGTATCACCCTCTGTAACAAACCAAGGTGAGAAGTCCCTGAAGATGATGCAGAGGATTTATTGGGGTACTGAAAATGCTTAACCCTGAGCATAGAAACACCCCGAGTTAGAAATCGCTTTACAGAGTGTAAGAATTTAAAAATAATGCATTTTGGGCTCTTCCTAATTGTTCTCTGGTCCTTGGGTTCATGTTTTCAATTTCTGTTTACAATCACAATGCTGAGTAACTTAGTTGTCTTCTAAAATTAAAACTGAGAATCACACATTTTCATGTTTTCACATGATGCCAGAGCTCAGGCTTTGTGGGGAAAAAAAACAAAAACAAACCCCAAACACCCCAACCCTCACATTTTAGAAGACTTTCAACAAAATTGCGAAAGTTGGCAACCATAATATTTCCTAACACAATATTTTGTGGATTCCAGTGAAATTTCATTCTCAAGGCTAATGGTTGCTTTTTCTCTGGTAAATGTCCTGAATCGCTGCTGCTGTTATTGTTAGAACATTGTTAATTTATGCAGTAATTTAAAAACAGAGGAGAGGTGCTCTGTCCTCAAGTAATTAGAGGATAAATAACATAATCTAGAGACTATTTAAAATTTCTTTGCTGTACAGCTAAACAGAACTTATGTAAAAATTATCTATTTCCCATATTAGTGCTCAGGCCTGCAAGACACCGAGGGTCTGATTCTGGAAATACTTTAAATATATTTAATTTGAATGCCACCAGACTGCCCCCAGTGCAATAAAGCATTTCATATAGGACTGTGCCATCCAGGGGGGCTTCACTGTGCTGTACTTGGTTGCATTTTAGGTGCCAAAATGCATTGCTCCTTGTAGGATGGATTCTTCTGTGGATAACAAGAGCTGTGTCAGGATATGAGTGCTAACACCTCACATTCAGAACCAGAGCCATCAATTCTGAGATTATTCCTGTTTCTAAGAACTCCTTGTTTGCTAAGTCACAGGCCACAACATTTAACACATTTTATCTCAGTCTTTGGTATTGATGATAAGCCAATATGCGTTGTTTAGCCTGCTTCATCAACATTCGGAACATTTGTAACTGATAAACAAAGTGCATGTTAGCTATTAAAGCTCAAAATTAGGCAGGCAGTAAAAAGTAATCTGAGAGCAGGACTGTAGCTACTGATACTATTGAAGCTGGTCTTAAAACATATGGCTTCTAATCATTGACACAATGCACAAAAATAAAACCCTGCAACCGAGGAGTGCCTGATCTATTCACCACTAAATGATCAAATATGCCTGTTTGTTTTTTAGTTTTATGTCCCCTTCCTCTTTCTGGTTTTCAAAAGTAGAAGCTTGCTATTTAATATTAGCTGAAGATCTGGCCCTTTGTACCAGCTGCAGACGGGCTTCATTAATCAATTTCCACTACTGGACTGAAATGAAAAAAAAACCAGAATTTTTTGCTTTTATTTTTTTCAATACTCTCCCACTATTTTGCTTGGAATTTCTCCTGTAGAAACAGTAGATCCCTCTACTCCATCCTTCCTGTTTCCTCATGCTTTAGAGGAAAAATGTTTTGGACTGTGCAGACAATGCAACTTCACAAATAAAACATCCACTGACAGAAAATGTGTGATTTGTTTCAGGCTGGGATCCTCCACTCTACTGCAGGCATCTCTAACAACAGGAGTAGACCAAATATGATCTTTGAGCACAGCTGAAAAACAATTAGTTTGCATAGAAAGGTATTTAAATGAAAAATAAGTATTATGACCATTTTAGTTTTTTTCTTCATGAGCTTTTTTTCAAGACCACTTTTAATAACATAATGTGAGACGAAAATCCTTGTCTTGTGCTGCCTGCATGGAGCATTCTATGCAAATTCATGGTTCCTGCTGACTCATTTTGCCACGTGCAGTTACGAACCCAGATCTGAGTATGGGAAATGCCATGGCTCTGCTGGTGGAAGGAATGATGGTCTGCAGGAGAGATTTGAAAACCTGCCCCTGAGCTAAAGCAATATTTTAAAGTTAAGGTTTGATGTTATTTCAATTACCAGCAATAAAAAAAAAAAAAAAAAGTCACTAGGAAGAATTTGGACATTGATCCATTTGGAGAGGAGGTGCAGGATTGGGGGGATTTTTTTACACTAGAGCAGAGCTGAGGAATGACCAATTTTTAGTTCTAATCAATGTATGCATCAAAAGCCAGGTTAATAAAATCTGTATTAACTTTTAATAAAAGCACATATTCCCTTTGAATCTAATATGTATTGGTGATCTAAAAGGAAGACACATGGTCCACTCCTGTGGCTGTGAGTAAAAATGGAAGGGATTTGTGCAGTTTTTTCTCATGGGTCCTTGGCTTTTTAAAATTTTTTTTCTTTACACTCTAGGTGAAACATTTTGTAGATATCAGATTCCTCTTCAGGGAAGACTTATGAATTCCATAGGCTGGCAAACCCCCTCATGAATTACAACTTCTGGCTCTGTTTCATTACGACTGGAGCAGTGTGCATGAGGCAAAACATAATTTGAGGTTGCCTCTGACCCATATAAAGTTGTATCTCTCTCTAGGCAGCTGATGTTTCAGTAAGCCAAAAAAAGCTGAATTTTGGGTGGGCTCCAAATTAGGCATTGGTTGGCTTTTGATGCAACAGCATCAAAGTGCCCTGGCTGGGCTGCAGCAGCAACTCAGCAGCATTGCTGGGACAGAGAGCCTGAGCAGTGTCCCAGAAATATTCCATCTAATGTATCTTGTAGAACTGCAAGGATTTTGAAGGTTTACTCACACAGGAATCAAAAACCATTCTTCTTGATTTTGACTGCAAGGAAGAGTTTGATTTTAGGAATTGGAATGCAAGCACTCCAAAACTTTTTTAGCATGCCTGTCCTAGTGGGAATGAGTCTCATTATTATGTACATTAAAATTGATAATCAAAGACAAATGCTTCAGTCTGTTATTTTAAACTTGGAGAATGTTTACCTAAATTCTATCTACTTTCATTCAGGAATTCTCATCTGGCTTTCTAAACTGTTCTCTATCTTTAAAGAACATTTCTTTAAATCACATTATACTTGATGGAAAAGTAGGGGCAAATTCAGTTGTACTTTGAATGTAATTTAGCTGCACCATAGAAACAAGCTTTCCAACCTTTCATCGGACTGATTTACGAGCGGAACTAAGGTTTGCTTAGTACAACATTTTCACAGTCAGAGTTACATTCCCACAAAAGGGAATGCTGTCAGGTAGAATGACCATGAGTCAATTCTGCCAAACCAATCTTTTTGTTCAGATAAGCCACTCTGGCTGCCGCAAAACTTTAATTAGAAATTTAACACAATATTAAAAAAAACTATTTTGAAACAATCTGAGAATACAATAGATGCCTAAGAGCATTTTGCCAGTTTCCCATCATTAGTAGTCATTGGACTTTTCTATTTGTTTTACAAACTAGTGAAAGGGCAGATGCTGGAAGAAGTGGAATGTACCAAAGGAGATGTACTTCCAGAGTGCAGCTTGTACTGCGTTTCATATTGCTTGGGATTACAAACTGTAAAATCCACCCCAAATTAAAAGAGTAAATTCTCTTTCCTAACTCCTGTGAAAATACAGCAAAATTCAAGAAAGTCGGTGCTAGGAAATCACTAATAGTGTATTCTCAATTTTTTGGTCACACATACTATGATTCTCTTCCTGTTTATTATGACAGGGATCATTTGCATCTTGCTAATCCATATTAGAGGCAGGAATAAGCCCCATCCTCAATCTTTGAGGCCAAGAGCTCCATGCATCCTTCCAATAACTCATTGGTCACCCTTTAGGAGTGAAAAGCAAGGAAATGAATATGATTTATAGTTTTGGGGGCAATTCTCTTCAGGTCAATTTACCCAAGATAATTCTTTTAAAAACTGACTCTGGTAAAATGTTTTCCTTTTCTTTCTGTGCTCAAGAAGATAATTGGACTAAAATGTTCCCTTATGCTCCAAAAATGTGACTTTGCATGATCTAATTTTTTACTTTGTTTTTGTTTAAGCCTACATGTCCCTTCTGCTGCCATGTGCTAGTGCAGAGGAGCAGCGCTTCATGTCCTTCCTTGGCAGGGAGGAGACAGGGTCTGCCCTGCACAGCCCAGATCAGTGCTGACCCAGGAGATCCACTCCTCTGCTAGGCTGTGAGCAGAGAAACGTTCAAAAAGAAGCTATTCCAAATTGTGGGAGGTATTATGATAAGATCTCCATCTGGCTTGCAGCAATTTGAGTACTTCTACTGCCTTGTTTATACCATTTTAAATATCTAATGAATACAATATGCCGTCCCCAAAATAATATAGCATATAAGGCCAGTAAATTTAGAGTTGAAAGTTTTATAAAAGAACTTGGCACATTACCTCTCTGTAAACATTAACTGAGTGTTCCTAAAAATGCTTTCCCAAGCTTCTATTGCACCCAACAAGAAGAGAGGGCGGTACAGGTAGCCAGGATGAAGTGCCAATGCAGTGGACAAGCTTTCTCTTGTCTGGTAGATATTTTCCCTAACAACTGTTCACTTCAATGTTATGTTTTTCAGGCAGCAGCAAATGCCAGCAGATTCCTTAGGGAAGGGGGCCCAGGACCCAAGTGTGGCTGCAGCCCAGGCAGTGATGGGTGCCAGCAATGGGGCTCGTTTAGAACCCAGAGGTGAGGAACAATGAACCAGGGGCCCACCCAGGTGGGGACAGGAGGGGGCCAAGAGGACACCAGGGATAAACCACCCACAGCACAGGAGCAAAGCTCACCCAGGACTCCAGGCTGGAGGCACAAACACGTCCAGCCCAGACAGGGACTGGGTACCCTGGGCTGAGCCCAAGCAGAGCCATGGGCACGGGCAGGGGCTGCGGGTGGAGGCTCAGGTGAGGCTGCTCGGAGCAGTTAAGGACTCCATACACGCAGGGTGCTGCCAATGTCTGGCAATAGCTGTGGTCCAAATGAATCTGTTTGTTTGCTGCAGTTTGTGCAGGGCATGAGCAAACAGGCTGGGATAAACAGGGCGCCAACCGACAGCTCGGGCTGGGCTCCAGCTCTTGTGCAGCTGCAGCCTGGGGGCAGGCAGAGCTGGCAGCCAGCTGTGTGCCAGCTGGAGAGGGGATTGTGCCCAGCAGAGTGCCCAGGTGCCCTGTGCCACTGCCCTGAAGGCACTGCTGGCTCTGGCCACCAGCGATTCTCTGAGCCTCGCTGGGTTCTGTCATTTACGTGACTCTACCAACTCCTGGCATAGACCAAACTGGATTGTGTTTATGGCAAGGGCTGTGCCCAACTGGGCAGGAATAGGGAAGGCCCATGGAAGTTGTTCCATGAAGTTTTTGAACCTCTTTCTGCTGCACAGTCTCTGAGAAGACCCAGCTTGTTTTTCTCCCAAACGAGTTGATGTCTCTTTAGAGCACTGAATGAGATGGATCATTTTCCTTCTGCATTGTGAGGCATCCACATTGCTCTCTTAGAGCGCATTTATAGAAAATAATGGGCATTTATATATTTTATATATATTGATAGTCGCTTCTCTTTTTTTTTTGCCTTTATGAACTGATGGGAAATAATATCTTGGTTTGGGAGAAAATGATTTTGCCACCAGGCTTCATGAGCCTCTCTTCATTCATTTCAAACGTTGCCCATTTTAACATTAACTTCCAGAGGCGCCGTATGCCAGTACAATACAGATCAGAAATATTGAGTGCATTACAAGTAGCAGGTTACACTTCAAAACACTTGGTTCACAGTGTTTGAGACCATTAATCATTTTTATTATTCTAAAGGACTGAAAGGGCTTAGAAACTTTGCCTAGGAAGCAGTATAGATTCTGAACAGCTGCACTACGACTCCTGCTCACATTAGGTTTTGGACAGACCATTGATTTTCAGTAAATGTTCTTGGCGGCCAGGAAGTGCTGAAACTGGCAAACTTTCTCTCACAAACTCTTTTTTTTTTTTTTTCTTCTGAAATGAAAAACATGCTGGTTATTCTGATTTAGATCATCAGTATGGCCCTGATTTACCACTACATCACACCCTCATAAAACTGAAGTATCAAGGGACCTTGGTTACAGGCCAGACAAAATCAAATCCACGGCAGGGAGCATATATACAGTTTTGCAAGATTTCTTTTTTTTTTTGAGTCTGTATTAATAGGCACTGCATATGTAAACTCTTGCATATGTCTTTTCTTTGTTGTTGTGACAATTATTAGCAAGGAAGATAATAAATTTTGGCTGTGTGTGAATTCAGATTTTCAGAATAGACTGAGAAACATTGCACTTAGAGAAAAAGTAGCACATCCACAAACTAACAAGGTATTATTATTCCCTATGCAATTTTGTCTGCTCTAAAATGACATTTGATTTGGTCTCTTTATATTTTTGCATATTTTGTTCTGCAAATGAATGTACCAGACACTGCACAGAGAGATGACAGCATACTTTATCCTGGGTTTCCTTCCTGGAAGTTACACTTTATTACTTGTAAACTGGAAAATACAACCTGCATTGTTCCCAAAACCATGGAACTGTTTAAGAAGAGAGGCATCTAGAACTAGCTACATTTCTAAGAGATAACAGGACTGTAGTTTGGACTTGAATGTTGGACTTCAATGCATAAGAAAATCTCAAATCAATAATTAAAAAAAACCAAAAAACTGTGTCTGAAAATGGCATTCTAATTAAATATTATGAAGATTTTAGAGACAAAGGGGGAAAATAAACATCATTTGCATCCCCTAGGCAAAGCAACATCACTCTTTCTTTTATTTAACCTTTTTACTTCTCTTTTTATGCCTCTTAAAAGCTCTATTGGTTTGGTTGGGGTTTTTTTGTAGAGAGGGAGAAAGTTAGGAAATTGGAAACCTTCCTGCCCTGCCAGCAGAGGTGGAAAACAAAAATGTTCAGTTGCCAAAACCTAGAATTATGTTCTGAACGGATGCAGTATAAAGCAGCAATATTTTGATATTTTCACTTGGATCATTTAGAATGGAAATAGAATTATATCATATTTGAAAACAGTTCTGGAAACAGAAAAGCTGCAGTCTTTGTAATTGGATTTTTCTTGAAAAAGATTCTTATGAAGAGCACTTTCAAAAAAGAAGTATTGTAGTTGGGTTAGTGAGGAGTACAGAGGGCAGAAAAATAGAAACATTTTCTGTATTTGACATTTGCAGTCCTATAGAAATTTTCATTTGGAAAAGCCTGGGGGAAAAAAAAATTCAAACAGAGCATCTGATGTGATTGGTCAAATATTCAATATAAAAAAGTCTCCCATTTCCTTGCTCAGTAAAAATAAATTTACTGTTTGTGGGGGTTTGTTACTGAAGTCAGGCCATTGCAGACAAATCTCCTTTCTTGGGTTTTTTTCTTCCCCCTTGGGTTTTTTGTTTGTTTCATTGGTTTTTATTATTATTGTTTGTATGTTTGTTTGGTTTTTGTTTTGGGGGTTTTGGTTTGGTTTTATTAATTTTTTGTTTGCTTGGTTTTTGTTTTGGGGGTTTTGCTTTAGTTTTTGTTCATCTTTTGTTCGGTTGGTTTTTGTTTTGGGGATTTTTGTTTGTTTGTTTTTTCATTTGTTGTTTGTTTGTTTCTGAGATGGGGTACGTTTCCAGTTTCCATGGCTTTCATAAGCGCAAACCAACTCACGCTGAATGAAACAAATGAGATCTCTCCATCTCTGTGAGGTTTAAAATCTCGTGGTTCTGGGGTGAGTGTCCCAGTGTGAGTGTGGAGCAGCCCTGCAGTGATTTAGTGCCCCCAGGGCTGGCACAGCTGCCAAGGGTATCAGACAAGGAGCCCACTCAGGCTTATTTATAGAGACCCACACACTTTTCATCTCCCTTTTGAATTTTTATTTCAGCAGCATTTGAGATCCCAGCCCTCCTGCCCTCTCGCATGAGAGCGTGGTGCCTCTCCTGAGGAGCTGAGATTTTGAGATAGGCAGACAAAGGGAGGAGGAGGAGAAGGGCTCCCTCATTCCATCAGCTCAGCTCCAGGTCCCGACAGGAAAACTGGGATATGGAGCCTGGCCCATTTTGAGCTGCGGTTTCTGTGTTTTGGTTGGGGTTTTTTAAAGACAGTCATGCTTTGGGATTGCACAGAAAACCAATTTGCTGCACAGTGCCACTTAGAAAGTGAACTCGTGTCTGGACAATTTTCCACCAGAGCCTGTCCAACTTCCCAAACTGCTTTCTTTTGTTGCTTTTGGGATGAACTTGACTTTCATCGCAGAGAGCCCTCTCCTTTGTTTTCAAAGGCTTTTTCTGCCAAGCCAAGTAACTGTATTTCTCAAGCACAGTCCTCTGAAGGCACTGAGGCATGTTGAATACAGAAGAGTAATTTGTTCCCTCAGGCTGTATATGTCTTGTATTAAAAATTACAAGATGTGAATCTGTGGCTGTGCTGGGAGCACACACTGGATTTGTTGTATGGTGAGAAGAGAACAGGTTATGGTTAATCTTGTTCATTCATTGAAGATAAGAGAGGCACTGCCCTTTCTGCTTTTTTGTTTTCTTGGGTCTGGATCAAATCCCCATCTGTCCATCAATGTGAACAATTGTGTCTGAGTCAAGAGTGCTTTGATTAAAAATGATATGGCTGGAAACACCCTTTTTACTGAGAAGAAATGAGTAAGGAAATGGCCCTCATGTGTGAGCTTTTGGGGAGGGACTGTCTGCTCAGCTCGCAGGCCAGTCAAAATATGCTCTCCAGCAGGGAAATTAATAAATAGACCAGCTTCAATAGATGGAGATTTAAGGGCAGGAGACCAATGTTGTTCTAAAATTCTTTTGGGTTGGAACTTAAATCCAATCTTAATGAGGTCATAGTAGAAAATTAATTTATTTTCTATCTTCCAAACAATATCTTCTTTGTTAAACAGGAAGATTGGAGAGAATTTTTTTCAATAATTATTTTTATATATGCTCAAAAACTGTGTGAAAGCTCTGGCCCCTTTCATTTCCTGAAGACAATCATTATAACCTTAAATGGACCACATGAATTTATTAATCTCATATTCCTAAGTGTTATGGAGAATTGAGAAACCTCCATTCTCTGGATTTCCTCTGTATGGGATGTCAAGAATGATATGAAAGGAGTGGTTTTGTAGTGAAAATACAAAACTGCTGAGTAACAGCAACATGAGTATACAGGGGCCTGGTTTGGACTGGTCTCCAGTGGAAGCGGTGGAAACTCCATCATTCAAAACATCAAAGTCTTGTGACTGTTGAGAGTCTCACAATACCGGGTGTTTTTCTTGAATCTCCAGCTTCTGGAATCAATGAATTTGTCAGCATTTCCATGTATTTTACATAAGCAAGCACACAGATGAGCTACTGGTATTGCTGCTTGAGGAGAAAAGCTCAGAAATGAGACTCTGAAAGATTCAGATAGCAAAATACAAAGAAGTAACAGTTCCTGGTTTGGCAGATCTGGCAAATTTTGAATCTGCAAGTTCGCCCGTCCCTCAGAAAAGAAAAGCAGTGGCCTATCAAGTGTCCACAATAACGAAATGTCAGTGGTAAGAGGTGGTGTGGGCGTCCTGGGATGCTGGCATACTTCAGGAGTTCCCACTCATCCCTCAGCTGTGGCTCTTTGGAATCACACAGGTGATGGGTGGGTGCTTTACAGAGCTGCTGCAAGGCAGGGAAGGGGCACAATGCGAGGGCTTAACAAGTAAAGAACTGCTGGGATCCACATCTGGGGCTTGACTTTGGGTCTGTCCTGAGCAGGGTAAGAATGCCACTATGTACCTAAATCACTGGTTTATGATTTCCATGTTCAGTTTCCTGCATGAAGTGTGAAAGTTCTCATCAAAAAATGCATTTGTTTAGCAACAAAAGGTTTGGCAATTCACCCTCAAGGAATGGATGACTCTTGAGTGGCAGAGTCACAGCTGAGCCAGGGGAAGAACAGAGGACTGATGAAAATGGGAACCCCTTGACACAGGTGGTGTCTCATGGCTCCACACTGTGTGCAGGCAGGTAACACTTCAGCACCTCTGTGAGTCTCACTTGGATTTTGGAAGGAAATGAATGGAAAGGAAGGCAGATACTTCAGAGAAGAGTGACTTGATGGAACTGGTGGTATAATAATGCTGAGATTACTCTACTGTGGCCGGGAAACTCTGTCCATCAGATCCAGATAAATCTCTGTGTGTCTCATTGCCGCAGACCCTCCAGTCACAGGTAACACCCAGCACAGTGTAATGCAGCTCTGGTACTACAAGGGCTTTCCAAGTGGCTGCAGAGATGCCTGGAGCTCAATTTACACACAACCTTCTCCAAGATCCACTCAGGGTGGGCCACCATGTGGCCAAGGCACCATTCACTCTCTGCCAGCCATGCAAAGCGCCACCCTTGCACTGAAAGCAAAGGGTAGGTCCTGCCAGAGCATTTCATTAAAATTAAAATGCACTCACAGGTAGATTCCTAAAATTTCACCCTCCAAAGGGTCTGAGCTAGCCCTGCTAGCATACAAAGAAGTGATTCACAAAGCTATTTCTAACTTGCTGCTTAGCTGCTTAAGCCATCACATGGCAACTGCTGCCTGCACTAAATGGAAAAGAGTATTCTTTACATGCAGACACAGTTTAATGTCTTTGCCAAAGTTTTTTTTCACCTCCTCTGCTACCCTGAGCCATCACCTGCTAGTGCTTGCGGCGTGCAAATTGGAGAGTTTTCTTTATGAGTTGCACATAAAATCCACACCTCTGGTCATGCATGAGAAACTGCTGAAAGAGCCTGGTGGAGCCCTGAACGTGTTCCCCGTTTTATGGACGGGACCTGAAGGTTGTTTGCTTTTCCGAGCTGCACCATGTGTCACGCCTGACCCTGCTGGCACCCACAGATACCAAATGACACACTCTTGGCAGGGGACGCAGCTGGCTGATTATGCACGCAGTTTACCTACAGACTGGCTTTAAAGGCAGCCCAATTAAATGATCCAAGGGGTCAGAGGGAAAATGAAGGCATTGCTAGAGGAGTGAGACCTTTTCTACCTCCTGAGGTAAAACCTACTATTTTCACAGTGCTCAGGGAAAAAACAAAGCAGAGCAGATGTGTTCCATTTAAAAAAAAAAGCCTATTTTGCTCCTTATTAGTTTTGATCGTTATCAAACTTGACATTGATTTTTTATATTCTAAAAGAGGGATTCTCATGCTATTTGAATATTATTTTAATACTAATCTTTTTCTTGTTCAATAACTGTCCACTTCTGTGGGGTTATTTTTATAGAACTGTTAGCTTAGGCGAGCAAAGATAACAGAACCTGTCTGCTCTTCTCTGTCTTGCTTCTTGAGAGTTTTTCTAGTTGGGCTGGTATAACCCCAATGTACTTTGTGGGACAGAATGGGCTTCCCAAATTAATCTGTCTCTGAGTTAAAAAAGCATTTCAAAATCAAAGTTATCTGCCTAACAAAGGGAAGAAGCACTTGTCACAACTTTTCACAAATCTGAATGGCCTTCTTGAGTTTTTAGATGATTCACCAAGGGACTTTGCATGGGCTGCTGCCAGGAACACAGTGCTGGGAGCAGTGCCAGTGCCCCACAGTTTGCAAAAGCCCAGGCACAGTTTGTGGTCCCAGCCCTGCAGGCCAGGGGTCACCAGGCAGAGCAGGAGCAGCACATGGGTGTTTCCAACCTTAAAGCATTTGCCATCTCTGTTTTGCTCCATAGCAGTGATGAGTTTTCTCTGGAGGCATGCCCAGCCCTTTTGGGGAATATACCTCTTGCAAAATAGGACATGAACTTGAGTTTCCTTGATTAAATCTTGTGGTATGCACACTTTGAGAGTTGCCCAGCAAATGCCTTCTGCATTTGACAGCGTGGATCCAAAGATAGCTCACGCTGCTGCTGTCTGGGCAAACTGTTTTTCCTTCTGCTGCCTGTGAAATAGCTGGAAAAATCTTCTTGGGGGAGAAAGATTTCTGGAAACTCTAAAGCGAGCTGAATTCCCCAAGTCATTACACTTGGTTAGTGTCTTTCACAACACTGCTAAGCCCTGGGTAATGGTATGCATAACCCCGAAAAGCAGAAACAGAAAGACAGGAAATTATGGCTGAACTGGTGTTTTTCTTAGGGCGTTTGTGCTCACTGTTGGAACAACCAGTGCCAGCTATTGTGAAACACAGTGAGAAGCCCCTTTTCACCTAAGTTTCTGTTTAAAATTCAGCCAGATTATAATGAGATATGAAAATCTCCAGAAGAGGTATTCTGTAAAGGCAGGAAGCTGCTTCAAGAAGTGTCACTGCCTCTTTGGGAGTCTTGGGGGCACCCAGGTCATGGTCCCTGCAAGACAGGCTGTGCTGCTAATCCCACAGCTCCAGCATCTCAGGGAGGTTCCCTTGCCAGTGTAAGGAAAGGCCAGTTGATGCTTAGAACAATTGTGATGTGCTCTTTGAGCTTTTGGGGGTTTAGATTGTCCTCATGGCTGTGATGATGCTTGATGCACTCCATGTATTTCACATGAAGTCACATCTCATTTTCCAGAGCCATACCATTAGGGCTGGTGCTTTAACCAGAGCTCCAAACACTGCAGTGTTGGGGGAAAAGCTCTGTGGGTGCTTCTCTGGTTATCTCTGTCTTGTGGGCCCCTCTTAAAAATTTGTGTGAGGCAATTCACAAAAATGCCAGTCTAATTGGCAAGCTTTGATACCACGAGACAATTCTCAAAAATGCCAGTCTAATTGGCAAGCTTTGATACCACGAGGGTGCAGCTGTGCTGTTGCAGGACCCCCAGAAGGTCTGATAAGCCCCTTGCTCGTGTCTGATACACAGAGAGCAGGGTTTAGAACAGCCTGAGACAGGCTGTGTCACTTGCCAACAGCTTTCCTGAGGGATGTAAAGCACAGTGGAGCAATATTTGTTGAAAGCCACATTGAGGACTCTAAGCTCTGCTCTTACCCAGCCTGGTTTCTCCCCACAGCCTCTCCCCACAGGAACCTTTGCAGTCTGTGTGACTGGCCAGCCAAAGCTTTGCTTTCTGCAGGTTATTCAGGGCAGAAAACAGCAATTGCTTTGGAGGAGGGAAGCAGCAGCAGCAGAAGCAGCCCCTAAACCTTCAAAAGGGATGAAAAATTCCAGTGCAGTTGTTGGGCAATCACAGGGAAGGAGTAGGACAGCAAACCACTTCCAAGCACATATTGACAAACATGAGCTTGCAGCCTTAAACCCTCACAAATTAAAAATGGCTTATTCCAAATCTTGACAGAGAAATGATGGGGTCTCATTCCATTGGCTCCAATGGTTTTTCAAGGTCTTGATGTATCAGCTCAATATTTTTATTAGAAAACAGACGAGTGTTTTGTGGCCTGAGGAGTGGTGCAGAGGAGCACCTGAGAGGAGTTTTGCACAGGCCATAAGGAACAGATCAGGCCTGGCTCATTGTGTTGTTCATTTTCACCTTGCCCCACGCGCAGCCCAGCGCCTTCATCTCAGCCTCATGCTACACCCAGACAATGAGCCCAATTCACCACTGCATTCCTTTATTTTTACCTCAGGATAATTCCTTTTAAATCAGAGGACAGACTGGACTAACCCAGTGGTTTTTGTGCCAAAGAAATCAATGCTACAAGCCTTTGAGCTTCCTGACCTGCTGTTTTGCTTTAACCTTCACTTTGGGGTTTTTTATCCTAGTTGGGAATCTTGATGGGTTCATAGTTGTTGGAGGCTCCTCTGTTGTCTCAAGAGAGGCGGTTAGGTGCTAGAATTAAATACTGAATGACAGATTTTTCATAGCATGGGAAGAGCAAAACAAAACAGCTGTCTGCAGAAACCTGAAGGAGCAGGAACTAGACTGCTCTTTAAAAATAAACTTGGCATTGGAGATGGTGACTGAGATAAAGTCATAGCCAAAAATGGTGAATATTTAGGATGCTCAAAAATATTCCTATGTTAGTGGTTTGCAAATGTGGGAACAATATATTCAAGCTTTATTTTCTTTAGCATGTTCTTTGGCTTGAAGTGAAGTTCAACATTCAAAATGACCATGTAATAATGGAACCATTTCAGTCAATCTCCTGTTTTTCTGTATTCAGTCAGACCCGCTGTCTCTAGAGCCAAAAATAAGTTTTTACTGATTTTTACTTTTATTAGCCTGAAAGAACAAAAACCAGTGGAGAATCAGCAAACTGAGATTGAATGATCCAAATCCAAGTTCACTGAATTTGACTGTTTAAACACACTAAGGAAGTGGGCTACCATAAATATTGCTGAGATTCTAATTTAACCAACAAAGTAATGCATGATGAAGGTATAGGGCTGCAGGAACTCACACACACAGGCCAGACTATAGTCTTGAAAATGTAAATCTTATTATAGTATTTACTTGTATATTACATATGCTTTTATATGGAAAGCAATGTGAGAAGGATTAAATACTCCATGATGGTGTTTTCAGAGCCAAACAGAACCAAACTAATTCTGCCTCCACTGCCATACTGATGGGTTCTCATGTGCACACCCCACAGGAAGTGAAAATTAACTAAAAATTCATCTTCTCCATCAAAGTCTTTCAGCCTGGCCCAGGCTGGGCTGCTCCATGTGTGAAGGAGCATGGTGTATTTGTCCCCAGGTCTGACATAGCATGGCAGGAGAAGTGACAACCAGGAGCATACACCAGGGAGATGCTTTGTCTGCCATAGCCAAGAGGGAATCACAGGAAGGCTGTTTGCCACTGCTGCCATGAACACACCAGGGAATGATCACTTTGTCACCATCTTCACTGCCTGCTGAGCTGCTGGGGTCCTCTAGGGTCTGTCTGGGGGCACACATCCCAAAGCCTGGTTTGACAGTCTTTATGCACCGCTTGGCATTGGGGATGTTATCTCCATATTGAGAAGGAGCTGAGAAGATTACAGTTACAGCTCTGTAGTTCATTTCCCAGGACCCTGCAGAAGTGTTTCCCAGTTTACATGTATGAGAGAGTGTCTGCTCTGGCTATCACTCAGCTGCAGACTATGAGGCCCAAATCCAGAGGTTAAGCTTAGCTCAAACAGTCCTAATCATCTCATTTGTGTGTCCAAAGCATCTGTTCCTGTCTTTGCTCAGTTTTCAGGGCAGCACAATAGTGGGTCACAGGTACACAAATCTTTCTGCTGGGAGGTACTTGGTTTGGAGGCTTTGACAGAATGTGAAACCAGATTAGTTTCATGTAATATCAAGTTTTCTTACAGGCATTTTCTGTGAGTGCATTTATCAGGGAAGCTGCAAAAAGCTGGGATGCTGCTCCACAGGAACTTTGAAGCAGAGCTGAGATCCAAGGTACTTCTAAATGCCAGAGCTGGAAAATGAAATGGATGCCTGTTTGTATCTATTTCACATGTATCTCTACTTTCTCAGCTGTAGTGTAACTGAGAGAAAAGTGTCAGGGCTATTATACACAGCCCAGACAAACCTTAATGCACTTCCACTGAAGTCATTAAGGTATGCACAAAGTTGGTTATATTACTTTACTCAAAATATGCTGAAATTCTTCATTCAAGCACTCAGAACTGAAAATATTTAGGAATTAATGTTGTAACTTTAACACAGACTTTTTTCTCTATACTTTATTCAGTTAAATCATAACTGCATCATCCTGTCCTGCTTCATCCACTGGACAATCAGTGGCTATTCAGGACTCTTTAACCCCTTTTAATACATGGTCCCAGATGTTTGTACTGCACATTATTCCAATGCTGCTGGAATATGAAAGTGAATATGGTTGTGTACATTCCCATGGTATCACCATTCTATCTGAATACTTCTCAAAATCAATTACTTTACCTTTCCATCAATGCTGCAATAGCCAGTCCTATTGTTACCCCCTTTTTCCAGCTAAGCAGAGAAGACAGACACTCAGCTTCCACAAGCCTCTGATGAGTGTTTGCAGACCAACAATTCTGAACTGCCTGAGTTAGGCACAGGCAGAGCTGTAGTCACAACTGGGGACTGCAAAACATCCAGGCACCACACACATTCCCACACCAGCAAATGTTAAGCCCTTGCTGAAAAGATGGAAGCAGGCAAAATCTCAGTGAAATGTGTGTGAGGTTATTTTTGCACTGTTTCTGAACTTCAGAGACATCATCCAGGTGGGTCAGGATGTCAGGATCTGAACAGCAGCACTTGGAGCTTCCTAACGTGATGAAAACCTTACACAGACCCTCAGCTCATCCTCCTGTTTGATTCCTTCTGGCTTGTGACTAGAAGAGCCTTAATTAGCTCTTGAACATGTCCTTGAATGGCAGGTGGAATTTATTCCTGTGTATTTTCTTTGTGTATTTCTTTTTCCCTCAGGACAAAAGGAAACAGTTGTGTCTCAGAGGATCCCCCAGCTGGTACTACTTGTGGATGATGTCCCATCTGTTTTTGCTGCTGCTGAAAACATGCAGGTCAGTGCTGACAAACACTGCACAAGCACTCTGCAGTCTGAGGGAAAAGCTGGCCTGACTGTCTGGGTGAAATCTCTTTGCACTGCTCTGACAGGAGTGTATCACCACTTGGGTGGCAGCCAGTTACACACCACGTCTGTGAAATCTGGGGGCTGCCTGGGCTGAAGCACTGGTGTCATTATATCATAACCAAACTATTTGTGCATGGGAACTGATGGTGATACTTCCAGAAAAAAAAAGAAAAAGCCTTTTCTGAAGCTACATGCAATAGCTAGGTTGTAAATGTCTGGAGAGTAGTTTAAAAATTCTGTATATATGTGCATGAGTCTCTTAATCTCAAAGAGATTTATGACTTTTCAAATCATGTTAACACTATAGCATGCAAGTTGCACATGAATTAGCTACAATAAATAATAAAACAAAATGTTAAGAGGCCTATTAGATCATCTTCTCATGCCAGTCTCTTAAATGTTTCATGTAGCACTTTGTCTATGTGGTGGTTTGCTACCATCCATGAGAGCATTAGTTCACTAATCAAGCATTAGCATTAATCAGAGATATTCAATCCCTCTCTGAACATGTCTAGAGGACTGAGGAGCCAAGATGCTAGCAGATATATATGCTTCATTTCTAAAAGCATATACAGTTCTTAAAGACCTTACACAGCATTGGATAAGAAATCATAAGAAAATAATTTAAAAACAGATGAAGTTTAATAGGGATGAGCAAATTGGACTGTCAAACCAAGCTACATCCTCTCTTAGCGAATGGAGTTTCTGTTTTCTGGGAGCTCAGATCTCTGGGTTTTTAAAGATCATTTTGTATATCTATTTTCCCCTCTTTTGCCTTTGTGACCTTGCATGGATGATACAGATTTTGAGACAGACTTGAGTCTCGCTGACATGGTGATTCTGGAAGTGAGACAGTATTTTATCAGATTTCCCTGTAAGCCCCAGACTCACCTTCCTAACAGACGTTTCTCATGCTTGGCTGATAGAAAAGGGACCATATAATAATAACTAAACTGCAATGGATATAAAATAATAATGTCTGCAGTAAATTAAAGGAGATGGGAGGGCACCTGTGTTACCCTTTGCTCACTGCAGGGCAGTGCTCAGAGGTGAGCACAGGCACGGGGGAACATTCACGGTGCTGGAACAAAGGCACAGTTGACCCCTGACATCATTTAAAGCTACTTGATGCCAAGGACTTCCTCACTTTTTACGGATATTGAAACAAATAAGTCATGGAAATGATGACTGACCCCAGCCATATGGGAGCAGAGAGATTAGCTGCTAATATGGAAAGTTACCTGGCCAGCGTTGAGATCAGTCACGGGAGAAGGGAAGATCAGAGGCAGGGCTGCCGAAACCGTGAGGTAATGTGGCTGCTGGGGAAGAGGGGCTGGAGCTGGGACTGCCTGGAAGAGAAGAGGTGAAGGATTTTGCTCTGCTGAAGCCAAACGTGTACGTCATCATGTGGCCGAGTGACAGAGCTGCCTTTCCTAGAACGTGCTTGATGCTATGGGAATAACCAGCACAGGGAAGTCACTGCGAAGTGCACGGGAGGAAAAGCAGTAAATCAGGGACCAGAACAAAGCTGGAAAGGCTCTGCCCAATCCTGAGCAAAATACAAGCAAGAACAGGGAGCTGGGGAACGGGAAAAGTCTGCAGGGCTCATTGCAGGAGAGCTGGAGAGAAGAAATACGGAGCAGTGTGGTGCAGGGACACTGCTGCTGACAGGGGTTAAAGAACAAAACGGAGCCATTAAACTTGGGACTACAGAAATAAACACCAGTCTTTGTAGCAACTTGATTACGTGGGTTAATTAGATGGTCCCAGCCTTTATTTAAATACATATCCCACTGAAACCCAAGAGGAAAACTTCACAGTTGTTCTCACAGCGCATAGGGAGATGATACAGTCGTACTAAAGATTATTTGGGGCTGAATTTTCACTTTCCCTGAGCATAAGATTAAAACTCTCACTAAAACTATTTAATTGATTACAAAGTGTGTAGAACTTGATAAACAGCAAAAGGAAGACAGGTTTTAAACCAAATTATGGATGTTTCATTGTAAAAAGAACTACCCAGTCCATATCTGAAATATGTAGACTTTAATTTTAGCAAATGACCATTAACATTAATTGCCTTGGAAAAGAATAAAAATGCAGTTCCTAGGAGGAACAAAGCTTTAGATATCCTTAGGACTGGAAAGGCCAAAAAAAATAGACAGATTCTGGAAGTGAGACAGTATTTTATCAGATTTCCCTGTAAGCCCCCCAGACTCACCTTCCTAACAGACGTTTCTCATGCTTGGCTGATAGAAAAGGGACCATATAATAATAACTAAACTGCAATGGATATAAAATAATAATGTCTGCAGTAAATTAAAGGAGATGGGAGGGCACCTGTGTTACCTTTTGCTCACTGCAGGGCAGTGCTCAGAGGTGAGCACAGGCACGGGGGAACATTCACGGTGCTGGAACAAAGGCACAGTTGACCCCTGACATCATTTAAAGCTACTTGATGCCAAGGACTTCCTCACTTTTACGGATATTGAAACAAATAAGTCATGGAAATGATGACTGACCCCAGCCATATGGGGAGCAGAGATTAGCTGCTAATATGGAAAGTTACCTGGCCAGCGTTGAGATCAGTCACGGGAGAAGGGAAGATCAGAGGCAGGGCTGCCGAAACCGTGAGGTAATGTGGCTGCTGGGGAAGAGGGGCTGGAGCTGGGACTGCCTGGAAGAGAAGAGGTGAAGGATTTTGCTCTGCTGAAGCCAAACGTGTACGTCATCATGTGGCCAGTGACAGAGCTGCCTTTCCTAGAACGTGCTTGATGCTATGGGAATAACCAGCACAGGGAAGTCACTGCAGAAGTGCACGGGAGGAAAAGCAGTAAATCAGGGACCAGAACAAAGCTGGAAAGGCTCTGCCCAATCCTGAGCAAAATACAAGCAAGAACAGGGAGCTGGGGAACGGGAAAAGTCTGCAGGGCTCATTGCAGGAGAGCTGGAGAGAAGAAATGAGCAGTGTGGTGCAGGGACACTGCTGCTGACAGGGGTTAAAGAACAAAACGGAGCCATTAAACTTGGGACTACAGAAATAAACACCAGTCTTTGTAGCAACTTGATTACGTGGGTTAATTAGATGGTCCCAGCCTTTATTTAAATACATATCCCACTGAAACCCAAGAGGAAAACTTCACAGTTGTTCTCACAGCACATAGGGAGATGATACAGTCGTACTTAAGATTATTTCGGGTTGAATTTTCACTTTCCCTGAGCATAAGATTAAAACTCTCACTAAAACTATTTAATTGATTACAAAGTGTGTAGAACTTGATAAACAGCAAAAGGAAGACAGGTTTTAAACCAAATTATGGATGTTTCATTGTAAAAAGAACCACCCAGTCCATATCTGAAATATGTAGACTTTAATTTTAGCAAATGACCATTAACATTAATTGCCTTGGAAAAGAATAAAAATGCAGTTCCTAGGAGGAACAAAGCTTTAGATATCCTTAGGACTGGAAAGGCCAAAAAAAAAATAGACAGACAGAAAAAATAAGAAGTCTGAAATCAGATTTTACCTTTCTCACTTGGGATAGTCATGATGTAATCCTGCTGAACTGACTGAGAATATTCAACATGAAAGAATATTCAGCATGGGAAGATGTTTCTTGCTGAAAGGCAGCAAAGGAAACATGCACACACTGGTGAAGGGTTGTGGCACGCAGACTTAAATCCAGGAAATGAGGAATTAGCATGGAGCAATTCACATAAAAGTTCAGAAAACATATTGTGTGGGATAATATACTGCAAGGGGTCATTCCTACACTTGTTGGGAATTATTTTAAGACATAAAGAGACCATGTCTGCATTTCTGTCTGTCTGTCTATCCATAGTGAGACTTCTGGTGAAATCAGATATCAGGGTTTTTATAGATAGATTAAATGGAAGTTGATTTTCCTTTCCAAAATACAATGAAAATTACTAATTTTTAAAAAATGAATCTTTGCCCTAGGATTGCTTGAAAAATTCTTTGTGGATCTCTGTGAAGTAACTATTTAGGTCAGATAAATTGGATCCATAGAGGAAACTGATAAAGGATAGAAGTAGAACTAAGAAAATTTTTTCTGTCATTTTTTCCCTTATTTTATTTTTTCCTCTTTTTTTTAAAATTTTATTTTCTGGTTTCTTTGTTATTCAATTCTAGTAATTCATGGGGGTGTGGATAATTATCATTCTGAATACTGATGTACACAATTAGATTATTATGTGTGTATTATATTAACTTAAGTTTTTGGTAATTATGGAATTTTGTCATCCTTAGAGCTGCCTTCTGCTTCAATTCTTGTCACTTTGGAGGCTGAAATTTCTTTCAGTGTCATAAAATTTAAGGTTGTAAAATTCATATTGTAACTTTAACATCCACATCTGTTTTAAACATTTTTGTTTTAAGAACTCAATGAGAATTTAATGACAAGGCAATAAAAGGAAAAGTTGAAGGAAATTATCACAGATTTGTAAAGCCATAAGACATGTTTCTGCACTTCTGTGGGCCATCAAATTACAAAGAAACAGCCCAATTGCTTTTATTACAGCAATTCTGCTCTTAAAGCATTTCATCGTTTGATGTATTAGCAAGAATTAACATTT
The DNA here is from genome assembly GCA_024865655.1 of Emberiza elegans. NCBI lineage: Eukaryota > Metazoa > Chordata > Aves > Passeriformes > Fringillidae > Emberiza > Emberiza elegans. Next base: position 18,833,447 of record JALJVW010000129.1, read on the forward strand.
CATTTACATCAGTATTAATAATGACAATTATACCCAGGTGCAGGATATTGCAATTAACATACAGACACCCACAGCATGTTCAGAGAAAAAAATTATCTACAGTGCTGCCACAGTGTTTGACAGTAATAAATGATAAATTATAACATATTTTGCGTGCCACCAAATTAATCTACAGGACAAAGAATGTGATAAAAATAATTTTTTCCTTCAGTGTCTTGCTACAAATCCAAAATTTCCAAAGGTGTAAGGCAGGGTAATGGGGATGTTGCTGCTCAGACCCATCCATACAGCAGAACCAAAGGTGCTGAGGTTGGGAGGCATCCCTGGACATTCAGCCCCCAGCCCAAGACAGGGTCAGCCAGAACAGATCTCTCTGCATCCAGCCAGGTTTTGGACATCGGCACAACCTCCCCAGGCAACTCTGACCATTCTCACCGTAGGAAAAGTTTTTCATCTGTTGAAATGGTCTTTTTGTGCCCATTGCCTCTTGTCCTGTCACTGGGATCACTGAGCCATCCTCTCATCCAGTTCCCATCAGATATTTGTACACATTAATAAGGCTCCCCAAGGGGCTTCTCTTCTCCAGGCTCCACAGTCCTGGCTTAAGCTTCTCTTCAGATGTCAGATGCTCCAGTTCCTTATCATCTTTCTTGCTCTCTGCTGGACTCCCTCCAGTATGACCATATCTCTGTTGTACTGGGGAGCCCAGAAACATTTAATAACAGCCCATTAGAAATTATGAACTTAATCTGATGTATAGTACCTCTGACACCAGATCTCCTGGTCCTTCCCTGCCTCTCCTTCTGGCCCTTCTCAGTCTGATCTCTGTCTCTGCTGATAAATGGAGACGAAATGGAAAGCTGCAGAAATCTGTCCTACAAATCCCTTAACGTTGCATGTAATGTTTATGAAATCGGAGTCACATAAACATTTATGTAAATCAATTAGGAGCGAGCAGCCAGGATTCAGGATTGTTTTCAGTATCACTTTCCTACTGAAAACCCTACTAGGCAGACCTGGTTAACCCAGTCAATATGTTACAAGCTGTCCCAGTGCCATCTTTTATATATGTTTGCAAAACTCATTATGGCAGAGGAAAGGAAGGGGTTTGAAAGAAGAAATTCAATGACCAGAAGCATTTCAGCAACCTATCTTGCCAAATATAATTGCTACCATGGCCAGACTCTTGGCATCTGGTTGTGGCTCAGTTGTTATGTCTGTCACTCTTGCAGTATTTAATAAAGCATTTATAAAGAACCCTTTTTCAGATAAGACTTTGCAAAGAAACACAGGCTCTATCTCACTGGCAACTATTTCAGATAAAGTGATTTACTAAGCTTTTACAAGTGAGCTGCTGCTTCTGGACTTCAGAGCTCACCACCAGTGCAAAAGTTTAAAAGTGTGTTGAAAACAGGTCCACTCAGGGCAGATTTAAAGTTGCTTCCTACAGTAGGTCAAAGATAAGAAAAATAGTAGCACTGCAGGTTTAAGATGTAATTTGATTCTTGGAGGGGCAACACGGAGCTGAAAGGAGTCTCTGTTACACTGGTAAGTGATGCAGAAAGTTATCACAGCACAGGGTCAGCCCGCTCAGAGCTGGGGAGTTTTCCTGCTCCATCATTTTGAGATTACAATTTTCAGTTCATAGCTGTGCCCCAAAGCAAAGGCATAAGGAATGCAAATTCCACCAGTCCTTTTTAATTGCTCCCCAGAACTTACATATAGACAGGATATGACTTTCCATTGGCAAACTGACATACTTTCTGTAATTTGTCTGTTTTGTCTGCAAAATTTCACAGATGAAGTTAAAAGCATCTGCTGCAGATTTGGTCCTGGTAGCCCCACTTGGATGCAGAAAGGTGCAATAATAACTCGCCAAAATTTGTGGAGTCTAACACTCCAGTCTGACTCTGATTGACTCTCTGAAGTCTTGAGCTGAGAAAAAGCTTTCACATTTTTTTTTCCATTATAGACTTGACTTCTGTATGATAATTTGTGTCATAAGTTCACTGATGGCACACAGAACAGGTAATTACTTGTAATGCAAGAGTGCACCCAGTTTGTTGGCTGTGTGCACATATTCCCATTTTGCTTGTGCAATATTAAGCACACCTCACACAGGAACTTCCTGCACTCATAATTGACTTTCTCTATTATTTTTGGAAGATCTGGATAGATAGACAATAAAAGAACACAACTTACAATAAAAGTTTTATTCCAATCCAACAACAACCTTAGTCTTTATTTTCTATGAAATCACAGGTCAAAATTTGCACAATAGTGTGTCAGCTGAACTGCTAGAGAAAAATTTGGGATAATCAACTAAATTTGTGCAGGATACAGGATCTGTTTCATTTCTCAGGAAAAGTGTCCTGAGATCACAGTGGAGACAGTAATTTAGTTGCATGACTTGTAGTATATAATGTTGTCATCTATAGTGCATCAGTGTCATATTTAATAAAAATGAAAGCACACTAAATACTTCTGCCTGATTAATAAGTTATTCTTCAGTGTTTGTCATGAACGAAATAAAAGATGTACAGAAAACTTTACTTTTTCCAGTTATTGCTAGGGCTGATTTTTTATCCCCAGAAGGACTGGAAGGATGTCTGCTGCATTATAGGGTTGAAAGAGTGAAAATATAAATGATTTTCCTTGATTTCAGTGAAATCTGGGGCATTCAAAATAATTATTTTTTATTTGTTGATAAAATAAATATGGCTCCAAAGGCCACTCTTTCTTTCGCTGGCATTCATAATTATCTCCCAACTTTGATAGATTTTATTACAGTTTGAAACTAAGATTGAATTTTTTGAATTTAAAACAAACCTCTACTACCAACAACAATAAAAAAAAAGCACCAGAAAACTGCAGAAAGAAAACAAAACTCTGAGTTTTGTTCCATTTTCGACCGTGACAGTGGGTTTCATGCAGTATTAATGAGAGAAGAATTTGGATCTAAAGATGTGATTTGGTTTCTTATTTCTCTTTTCTGTCACTTCCACTGAAGGAACAGACTTACAATACGTCTTTGCTTGCTTAATGCTATTGCTAATTGCCCAGATGGGACTCTGAGAGACCATTAAGTGTCTATTGATTGCAGCTTGCCTATGACAGATGAAGTTGACTCTGGTGGGTTTTTTCATTTTTTTTTTTTTTCCTCCCCCTGTCTGGTGCTGTAAACCAAAGTCTTTATGCTCCTGCTGACCGTGACTTTCCTGTATTGACTTTCCTGGCTTTTTCCAACTTTCCATGTAACTTTTTGCTGTTCAGAGACGTGGCAAGTGCCGTCCTGGGTGATGGGTGCACCTGTCCCTGTGACTATCTAACTCTGGAGCATATGTGCTGTCTGCTTTCTGGCTTTTGCTGTTGCTGTGTTTCAACAGTTGAGAAATTGGATGTGCTGGAAATAGGGTTTTGGGGGAGGGAGGTTTGCCTGGGGCTCTGCACCTGTGCATATCCACACCACCACACAGGATCAGGTCTGCTCTGTGGTCACTGTTTAAAATGACATTTAACGTCATTAAAGAGTCATGACTGTGGGTGAAGGTGTGCCAGTCAGTTTAGTTGTTATCTAATGTGAATTTGAAACTGCTTACATCCATGTTCTGCCTGAAAAGTGTGTCATGCTATCACTATCAGAGTGAAAATTCTGCTCAGCCTCCCTCTGGATAGAAACCTAAATCTCTGGTAGGGTTTAGTACATTGTCCAACAGCTAAAGAAATTGTTGAGTTAAAAATAAAAGCCGTCCACAGATAGAGAGGAAGAAGGAGCTGTGGAAATGTCCAGTTTCCAGAGCAGAGTTGGTGGTAGGACTGAGTGGAAAAGAAAAACAAGAAACTCTGTGTAGGAGGAACAGATACACAGGAAAAACTGAAAAAAAAATTATCCCCTGGAAATTTAAAAAAAATGGTAACAAAACTGTCAGAAATATAAATATGAAATGCTTAAAAACAAATGTAGTAATGGGCATGGGGAAAGGTGGTGCACCCCAGTAGCCCTGTGCCTCCTCTGGGCAGGCTCTGCCAGCTCCCTGCAGTGGTCACTGCCTGAGAGACACTTTGGCCAGGGGCAGGGAAGGTGTGGAGCCCAGCAGGGCAGGTGGAACAGGGCTCCATGGTCTGCAAGGTGATAATTGTGGCATCTGCAGGAAATGCTGCTCTGTGATGCCAGGCCAAGGAAATGGCCATGGCTGGAGGTTGTGCTGATCATCCACGCTCTGACCACTGCCAGATAAGCTCACTGGCATCAGGTTTTGTTGCTTCCCACTGTTCACAACTGTTACTTTTGTTTGGTGATCCTGAACGTGCCTCATGTAAACCTCATCCTTTCCTTGCTATTTCCTCAAGAGAGACAACTGCTTTCCCTGTAGCCTCTTGTTTTCAATGCAGTTGAAAAATTGTTCTAACACATTGAGCCACGAGATCAGATTTCACCCCAGTCTGGGGGCCTGCATGGGCTCTTGTGAGATGCCTCATTGATCCAAAGCACTCACAGTGACCTACTGGACTCTGTGTAATACCAGTGTCAAGGAAATGTTCCATCTGTGCCGTCCTGCAAACACCTCGTCCCCACCAAGGTCAACACTGGCAGCTCAGCCCACAAAGCTGCTGCTTGTGGGTCAAGTTCCATGATGCCATCTCTGGATTTGCACGCGAAGTGGGCACAAATAGACATGTCTGGGTCTGTGCAGAGAGCACAAAGCACATGTTGGTGTCTAGCAGCCAAAGGACAGGGGAACTGGGGGCAGACCTGCATTTCTACAGCTGAGTGATTCAAATTTTGCTCTTAACCCTTCAAGTGTGGTGTTTGTGAGGGTCCCCAGGATGAGGTGAGAGATGAGAATTTGACTCCATGTTCTCAGAAGGCTGTTTATTATTTTATTATATTATATTATATTAAAAGAATACTATACTAAAACTGTACTAAAGAAAGAGAAAGGATACATCAGAAGGCTTCACAAGAATGATAAAGAAAAAAACCCGTGACTCCTCAGAGCCTCTACACAACTGGACCATGATTGGTCATTAATTAAAAACAATTCACATGGAACCAATTAAACATTCACTTGTTGGTAAACAATGTCTAAGCTACATTCCAAAGCAGCAAACACAGAAGTAGCAATCTGATAATTATTGGGTTTGTTCCTCTCTGAGGCTTCTCAGCTTCCCAGGAGAAAATCCTGGGCCAAGAGGATTTTTCAGAAAATATCACGGTGACACTTCATAGCACAATGGACTTAGGGCTGAGTTTGGCCTCAGCAACTTGGTAAAGAATCTACCTTCAAGTGTTGGAAATATGTAAAAATAATGACTAATGTTTGTCAGAACCCAGGAAATTCCTCTGGCTGCCCTGGAGGACTCGAGCCCCTGCCCAGGGAGCTCAGAGACCCTGGCACAGAGCCCAAGACCCCTGTGCCTTTGATTTAGCCCTTGGAAAAAACAATTACCAACCTTATATGAAGAATTACAAGCTATGAAAGTTTAAGTACAATGATAGTGAATTTATCACGGGGTGAAAAATAGATTTTTGGGGTTTATAGAATGGGGGACAAGATATTCAGGGGACAAGATATTCAGGGGACAAGATGGAGGGATCTGGGTGTGTCCAGCCTTTCTCCTTCTTCTTCTTGGCCTCCATCTTCTGCTGGGATGCTGGCACTTTTAGATTGGTTTAGAGTAGAAGCTCACTGTCTAACACAGGTGATAGGTATTGGAAAGTAATTGTGAACATTGTACTCGTAGTTTTTGTATAAAAAGATAACACCACACCAGGTCAGGCAGAGTGCCTGGACTGTCTCGCTGAGTGGACCTTGACTGGACAGAAGAAAAAATTTTATAGATAAGATACAATAAACAACCTTGAGACCGAGAAATTAAGAGCTCTGACTCCTTCTTTGAGTGCCAGGCTGGGGAAAGAGACTTTCCAATGTTTCTCAGGGTCACTCTGACCAGCTAGAGACCCCGAGAAATGCTCAGCAAGAATCTAGCATGGATGGGTGGGGCCCACTTCATGTCTGAGCCGTGGACCTGCTGACTCCTGAGAGATGACCCAGACACAAACAATTCCCTCAGGCTGCTCAGGGACCCCATGCACAGCACAGGGTTCTGCCTCCTGTGCTGAGCAAGGCCCTCTCCTACCCATGGCTGCCGGGACACCCAGTGCCAGATGCCCACAGAGGGAAGGGGCACATGCTCCTCCTCTGCAGCCCCAGAGGGAAGGGGCACAAGCACCATCTGCCCAGCACAGGTGTGGGTCCCCACAAGGGCCAGCAGAACCTGGCAGGGCTGTCACAGGCCCGATTGTTGAGCCCAGCTGCGTGGGGACAGCCATCTGCACCGCGGGACGGGCAGGCCTCAGCTCCCGCGTCAGCCATTCACGAGCTGACACACAGTAATTTATGGGAAATTGCTTTTAGCAGGTGCTAACCTGTCTCAGCCACGGATAATGGGAGAGTTGCTATTGGGAATCAAACCAGAGAGCCATAAAACCTGAGTATCATTACAGATTTTACTGGAGAGCACAGCTGTTGCAATGTCATCATCTCTCTCTGTTGAAGACACACCGATTCCTGCTGGGTTCTGACCAGCTAAAAGGCAGGAATTAGAGCCACGCAATCAGGGAGCAGCAATTGCCATGTCAATATTATTCAATTCTGTGCATGTATGCACATGTTTGTCTGGCTGCCACATTGCCACATGCTCTTGACACCTACTGCAAATCTCTGTTCCTCACTTATCCCTCACTTCCATTTCTCTGCTAGAGAGAAAACCAGAAGTATTTTTTCCCCTTCAGTCTCACTACATATGTCACTAATAGGACTTTTCAAAACTTTTGTCAGTCACCTTCTGTAACAGCCTGAGGAATACTATGGGGACATCTCTAGTAGCTGGATACAGGATATTGTATTTCTTAGTTTGTCCAGTTGAATAATTGCTTGGGGTAGCTTTGTGGACTTGCATGACTCTTACTTGGAAGGAAGTGAAAAGCCAGTTGGGGAATCAAAATATTTCTAGGGTGACTTACAGAAGAGTCAGGTTAAAATCAGCAGGTCAGGGTTTGATTTGAGATCATAAATTAGGTGCCTGGAGAAAATTTGTTGGGAGGAACAATGCCCAGCATACTGAAATAATTTGAAAAAACACTTTTTATTGATGCGCCATTTTTCATTATTAAAGTGTTGCTCCTATTTTTTGAATTTAATGCATTTAATGCAAGATACTGTTGAAGAAAAGGGTGAGAATCAAAGCAATTCAAGTCTCCCCTTGTTGTCTCTTATTCTGGAGCACACATTCCCAGAGGTGTCCTTGGCAGTGGTGTAGGACTGGATCAGCAAGCTCGGTTCTCACCCTGGAAATCCTCCCTCTGCATCAGGTAGCAGCAGCAGGGAGCTGAGTATGGGAGGAGCACATTTGGGCAGCAGCCTGCACGGTGAGCAGGGAGCTCTGCCTGTCAGTCTGGCATCTTTCACTAACACCAAATTTGCTTTAAGGATAAAAAAAAACCAAAAAGATGAAGCCAGGATGTGGTTGAGAGTGAACATATGTTGGAAGTTCAGCTTAGGTAATAAAATAAGCTCTTCAAGAACAGGTTCTCTTTCTTCTCAGTGTAAATAAATACCCATGATAGCCCCAGACATATTCATTTTCTTGGGATTCTCTCCATTCTTTATCGGAGGTGGTGTCCCGTGTGTTATTGATGTGGGCTCATTTGAGAGCCTGTGCCCTTGTCCATATGCACAAGGCATTTAATAAGATGAGAAGGAATGTGTAAAATAACAAGAGTGTTGATGTAAAGTTCTCAAATGGCCAGCACTGGGATTAATAGTTAATGGCCTATTGACACAGAATATTTACTGATGAGCAACACAGGGTTCCAGTGACACCAGTACAGGATTGGTTTGGAGGGCTGCATCCCCCCCCCCCTTTATTTTTTTAAGATTTAATTAGTAAAATGCATTTTATTGGTGTTTGTTACAGATTCTCTTGCAATGGTCATAGGGAAGTGTTCAATTGGAAAGAAGCAATTTGAGGTAAAGATAGATCCTCTAAGAGCACAGTAGGTTTTCTGAATGGCCTGATGAGATTGTTACAGCAAACAGCTCTTCTAGAAATGCTTGATAAGATAATTAAGAAGAAAATCAAATTTTGTGCTTCAGGGTATAAATTGATCAAAAAAATCTCTCCCATGAACAGCTGTCTAGTTAAGTATTCAAAATGCAAATGCATGAGCATGTGAGTGATTGTGATTTTCCCATCCTTGGGAGCACTGTGGGAGCAGCACTTACACCCCACCTCATGTCACCAGGGACAGGAGCAGCAGCCCTGACCTTCCAGGGGCAGTGGTCAGGTGAAGCAGAGCCAGGCTGTGCTGGTTGTGCAGAGGAGAAGGGATCCCCTCTGCCCCTGGCTCCTCCTGGTCACTGGGAGCATGTGGTGACCCAGTGCATGTGCTGTGGGTCTGCTTCTCTCTTGGCATAGCTGGGGAGTTGGACAGAGTCAGAATCTGAGCCCAGTGAAAGGCAGCCAGCACTGTGGCTCCTCTGCTCTTCTCTTCAAATTGGCTGCTGTGAAAAGCATCATTCTGAACCCAAAAACCTCAGACCTGCTGCAGCTGGACAATCCCATCCCAGAGTTTCAGGTGGATGTAAAACATCAGGATAAATCAGTGGTGCTTCCACATGCTCAGATCCAGGGAGGGCAAAGCAAAGCTTTGCTCAGGAAGAGAAACCAAAGAACTCTTTGCCTCTGCAGGACAGCGTCAGTTGAACACCAGATCTGCTCTTCTACTGCCAGTGCCACCGAGCTGTGCTCCCCGCACAGGTGTGGGCAGCCAGGTGCTTCTCCTGCCCCAGCTCTCCAACACACCAGGGTTACCCAGGACACTGCATGAGTTAACACACCTGAGCTTGACTCTCCATTCCCAAAATGGAGATTAAACTGATTATATTTTCCTGCTAAATGAAAAAATCTGACACAGAAACAAGCTGGAGCAAAAGGGGAATGTTTTATTATAACTCTTCCAAGGCCAACAGTACTTTAGGAAAACTTCCCCTGGACTAGTTTTTTATGGCAGTGTATTTTATACAATTATTTACAGAAAATTGCATCCAGGATAAACAGCTGGGTTAGCTACTCCAGAATTACCTGTATGTCACTGGGGAGCTTGATCCATATAAAAGATTAGTGCAGAAGGCTGATAGTGAGTGGGATGGGAAACCTCATTAAAAAGCCAGCTCCTCTCCCCAAAGTGCCCCATGGGTGACAGTCAGTACTGCAGCAATGTGTGCTTGGTAATCCCTTCCCAATCTCTTCAGTAGATATCAACTCCTTGTCTTTCATGAGTATTTCCTCACTGATTCCTATGGGTTATCTCTGCATTTTTTTTAAAGTACACCAAAAATAAAGAAGATGGTAGAATAAGACAAATGGATTCCCTGCAATCAGAAGGGTGTGCTGACATGCTGACCTAGGTAGGAATGCCAGTATTGGTATGTTCCTCGCAGATATGTGAGCAAATCTGACCTTACACATGCAGCTGCATGAGTGCTAACAGATTTCATGCATCTCCAAACTTATTTACATGTGCACCTAGATGACAATCTCTGTAAATCTGATAAATGCTCACTGTGGCTCCCAGGCAGACAGGCAGGTACCCACCTCTGTCCCACGTGTGCACAGAGGTGTACCCAGATGCCAGGTGTCATTTTAGCCCAGCAGCACACTCACACACATCTGTTGGTGGGCACTGGGCAAAACTGGTATCAGTGAACTGACCTCTATGCCCAAGCAAGTGAATTGAAAGCCAGAAGCAGCAAGGCTGGGGCTTTTAATGAAGTGAATGAGAAATGAAAAAAGAGAGATTGAAAGTGCCTGGTGCTGTGATACATAATTGATGAGACTCCAAGCAGGGCTTCAGTGGCTAATAAATTATTAAACACTGACTCATTAGGGAAAGATTTCATTATAGGATAATTTAATTAAACAACAGGCAAAAAGAGGAAAGAGCTTTAAGGGACTGCATCCTTCTGTTTTTTTCACTGTGACACTGATGATTTAAAGAGAGAGGAGCCAAGAAATCATCCCGAAGATGAGAAAGTTGTTTACTGTGCAAGAGAGGACTGATCTTTGGCTTCCTCAATGCTCACATTTTCATTTCCCTGCTGTATGGTAGATGTGGGCTGTTGTTATTCTGCTTTAAATACATTTTACAGGCCCTTTCTCTGGTGTAAAAGCCCGTGTGGCGGGGCAGGTGAGAAGTGGCCCCAGTGATGCTGTCCCGTGGTGACAGACAGGACATGATCATCTGTGGTTCCTGCGGAGCACAGGGCTGGGGTGACCCTGGTCCATCACTCACACTGCTTCAGGGGACAGGGCAGCATGGGGGGTGTCCAACCTCAATTTTCAATCTTTACAAGGCCAGAGGCCCTGGGTGGAGCCAGATCTCCAGAGGGCTGAGGGCCAGGAGCCTCTGCCTTTGAGTGACCTCTGCGTTTGCCCAGGCCACCAACCCTTTTTCCTTCAGATGAAATCAAGCTCTTTAATCTCACCATCCAAGTGCATGTAGAAGGCAGAGCACAAGACCAGGACCTCTCCTGGTACAACCCACAGGTGCATGGTGTCACCAGCCTAGCGATCAAGAGAGAGGGAAGAACCAGGCCAGCACTCCTCAGCAGCTTGGGGGAGCTTGGATACAAGGGGATCTCTTCTTGTTCTCAGCTGAAGAGAATGAAGATGTGTGTCACCCCTGAAGGGAGCCTGAAGGGACACAAAGTCCCCTGGTTTGGCAGCAATGATGAGAGGGTTCTTCAGGGCAGGGCTGGGGTGTGCAACCACAGCTCCTTTGGGTTCCCACTGGGCTGGGGGAGCTCCCCAAATCACCCCACAGGCACTGCAGGGAGCAGGGCAGGGAGAAGACACTGAGCTCTCAACACCATCCCATGACTGAAGAGATGTTTTCATTTCCCCTTTTCATCAACAGGACAGAAATTTGTACAAAGAGTGACTTTTTCCTTGCTTCTCTAGGGTGGTTTTTCTCCGCAGATGAGTTTATTCTCCATCAGGGTGAGGACAGCTGGGAGGAAGGAGCCAGGCTGGTCAGGTCAGAGGGAGCCACAGGACAGCAGCGGCAGTGACTGAGGGCCCACCTCGCTGAGTTCCCCCCTCCTTTTTTGCTTAAACAATGTGCCCAGCAAACAGATGGACAGACTTTTGGGGTCACTTGGCTGTTTTGCTCAGGGCTGTGAGTGGGATGGGTGCCCAGCTGCTGTTTCTGCACAAGGAGGTTTTCAAGATGGAACAGACAAGGTCAGGTGCATCCAAAGTGATAAACAAAACAAGAAGAACTTGCAGGATGACAAGCATAGCAGAAGCAGAAAATCTTCATTTCCAAGCAGTTACATTCAGTATCTGTTTTACTTCAGAAAGATGCATGCAGCTGTCTAACATTTGCTCAGTTTTGGGCCCCATTTCAATTCCTTCAGGCTCTCCTACACCCAGACTGTATCTACAAAGTAGGTGAAATTAAGAATAATTTTTTCCCAAAACTTTGAGGCTACTGCAAAATCAATAACACCTCCTTTTATTTTTGCACAGTGCAAAGGTAAAGGACACATGAAAACTACCTTTGTTTGAAAAAATCTGCTCATCTCCTCTCAGGGAAAGCAAGGAGAGGGAGAGAACATGGACTACAGCTGTGATGAGGGCACACGGGGGTGTTTTAATAAAAGCACAGCCACTAGTTTGGAGAAAATGGAGATTCCTCTCTGCCTCACAGCATTGTGACCCTTCTTGGAGGGAAAGGCTGGTTCTGGGCTCCCCCAGAAATAAATGGAAGGAAGATGCTCAGGAGGCTGAAGGAAGCAGCTGGGTGGAAGCCACCAAAAGCTAAGGGGGATCTTAATTGCTTCTAATTGCCAGGCTCTTCATAGGGATTGTGCCAGGTAATTGAATCCCTCCAAGGATATTTCTGGTTATCAAACTGTAATAAAATGCTGAGCCAGACATCATTCTCAAGTGTACAGTAAGTAGGAAAAATATCTCTGTCTTTTTTCATGAGAAGAGGGTACTTCATAAATACAAAATTGTGCTTAACTGCAGTCATTTGCCAGCAGACTACCCACAGCTCCTCCCTATATGTGCTGGTCTTTTGTGGTCCTTGTTTACTAGTTGCAACAGAAAAGCAGGAAATGGCTGAGATTTTATGCTGGAATGCAACCCCTTAGCAAGTGTGGTTAGAAATTTGGGAAGTCCCCAAGAAACACCAACTTTCAAATTACTATTCAGGAAATAGAGAGACAAGAAAGAAAAAAACCTGTCAGACAAAGGAGGAATATGACATTTGCCTCTTGATAATGACCTATAAATGCCTGAGAGAAAGGAAACCAGTCCAAAAAGTACTTATTTGCACTGTGAGAAGAGATTATTCTGTCTGAGACTGACTGACAGCTTTGGTTTAGAGTCTCACTGGCATAAAGATGTGAATATGCATGAAAGACAATGACTTAGAAAAGGTCTTGTTTCTGCAGAGAGGGACAAAATTAGGCTAGTTCATAAAAAAAAGAAAAATTGCAAAATATGTTAGAAAATATGAGTTCCTGGCTGCCTGTCTTTTCAGCTTAGCTCAGAAGCTGCTCCTCTGCTAAGATGGGGAGGCTCCAGAAGACTTGTGGCAGCCAGAAAGTTGGTCAGATTTAATTGCTGGGTGGGCAATATTCTGCAGTTTTACCTGGTCCTGTCTCACTGTTCAAAATTAAGGGACCTGCTCTTGTCAGCCCCTTTAAGTGGTGACCTGGGAAATGGAGCTGGGATGCTTAAATACAACAGATCATCAAGTGAAAAACAATTAATCAAAAAGAGGGTGAAACAGCTAAAGCCCCCCCAGAATTAACAGCAATTAAAGATCCCAGAATTAACAGCAATTAACATATTCTAAGTTACGTTCTTGCACTGTCCTGCAGCAGCCTGATGCAAGCTCGTTCCTTCCATTGCTTGTGGGTGTAATTCATTTGTGAATTTTCAGGTTGGTACTGGGTGATCAATACAGGACCTCGGTCTCTGAAGAACTCAGCCTTTAATGTTGTATTTCCTTCTTAAGTTCTCCCGAAATGAATTCTAAATTTCCTTTCTGCAAATATTCCTTTCCAGATCTTAGTGTGTGAAGTCGAGAAGCCTCTTCCCCTTCCCTTATAAAAACTCTCACTCTGAGCATTTCTTGCTGCTGTGCACAGAATGTCTGTGACAAGGGTGCAGAGAGATGCTGTGGTCACATCTTCCTTCCTCTGGCGGACAGTGAGTATCAACTATTTCACTTCAGAAATCCTGGCACATGCTCACGTTCCCATTAATGTCAGAAAGATTACTGTTCTAATTAACCTCCTTCTCAAGGACGATTTTGGAAAGCAGTCAATGAAGCTGAAGAAAACAGTCTTAATAATGCAAATTAATATTTTTGCATTACTGCCCAAATGCAGTGCTTGTTCTGTTCTAAGAATTCAATAGAAGATGTGGAAAAGTGAAATCTCTCAGTTTTATGCTGTGTCTTGAACTGTGAATTTTGAATTGCCAACAATTTAGATGTTTGGCTTGGCTTGCACAGATGCTCAGAAGATGATGCTCTCTTTGGTCTGCAGAGGGAGCAGATAATTTTCTAAGGAGAAGTGTTTCTTTGGAGAGTTTCAAGAAAAGCTGAAATCATAAGTGGATTGACAGATCAGGATTTTCCTCTGGAATGGGGAAGAAGAAAAGAGGTATGAAATGGTTACAGGGAGAAAGAAGTGAGTAGAAATCCCTCCCTTGTGTTACTCAGGTTTTGCATACATTCACTTGTGGCTGTGCATGAGCACAATCAAGATTTTCCCCTCATTTATCCCAGAATAAGCCTGGAGTGACTCTATCAGTGTTCACAAGCCCCTTCTTGCCTCCAAACCTTCCTGTCCTTGCTTTTTGAACCTTCTCCTCGGCTGAGGCCATCCTGGCATGGCTTTGCACTACTGCTCATTGGGCCTTTAGCTGTCCTGGCACTCCCTCCTGGGGCTCAGCATTCCAGCATTGCTGGCATCACAGCTTGCAGAACACATTTTTCCTGGCTGTGCTGCTGGTAGGGGATTACAGCAGCAAAGCTGGACTTGGCAAAGCCTCCAGAGCCAGGCTGGCAGGAGCACTGTGGTCCTGGCAAGGGAGATGCCACATCTTCCAGGTGCACTGTCCCTCCTACCTGTCACTGAACTGAGGCTTGCATAAGGAAGGTTGTTTAGTAACCCCATTCCCTGATTAAACTTGTTTCAGGTAAAAATGTCATTCTCTACTCTCATGTATTGGAGTATTAGGATATTTCTCAATTCTTAATGGGAATTTAATATTGAAGGGATTTTTGAAATGGAAGAGATCATTGAAGGGTTATCTGGCACTCCTACAGATTCATTTGGTCATTTTTAGAAACCACGTGACCTTCTGCCTTGGTTTGTCTGAATATAAAATGTAGAAGTGTGAAAATGGGTGTGAAAGATGTGCTGTGAAAATTAGAAAATTTTTCTATATAAAATTTTTGATAATTAATAATTTTTGATATTTTCTATAGAAAATAATTAGATAGAAAATTAGATGTAGTCTAAAACTTGCCAGGGAATAAAAAGACATTACTTTGCACCTGTAGTGTCTTGAATCCCAGATGTTGGACTGCTTTGTAGATGTTACCTGGTGCCAGTGTCTGAAGTCAGCAAACAGGACTGATTCAAATAGGGTGAGAGTGGGACAGACAGACAGACAGACAGACAGACATCCTGTTTGGCAGTGCCATCATCTGATGTCGGTTACTGGGACCACGTTTTTAGGATTAGCATAGCCCTGGGGAAGGAAGGGTCGTGGGCTGCTGCCCATTCTCCAATTGGAGCCATCTCAGAGCTCTTCCAACTGCAGTGAGGAACGACTCCAGCAAGATGTGCAGGAGATTGATGTTGATGCTCCTGCCCAGAGCCACTGAGGTTTGATAAACAGCTTCTGCAAAGACTTCAGAAACTTTTTGGGTAGCTGTGGCAACAGAGTAGTCTCATTCTTCTTTGTTATCATAATGATTGTTTTGAAAGATTTGACTTGCTGTTTTTCAAAGAGATTTTCTACCTGATATGCAGAAAACCACCCCGAGGGGGAGGAAGAACCCTCTCCAGTGAAAGACTTCCAGTTACAGCCCAGAGTAGAGACAAGCCCCTCTTTTATTTTGCCAGTTTACCTGCTTTGCAGGCTGGTGACTCAAAAGGATTAAAAACCTCTCAGTCTCTCCGCTTCAGAGGTGAAACATTGGGCTTGTTCTCTTGCTGTGACCTCCAGGAAGTTTGGCACATTCCTTAAGTGAGATTGACCCCAAGTTCCTTTTTCTGATGTTTTTGGATTAAGGCAGGCTTGGCATTCACGTGGGCTGCGATACAGTCAGCATTCCCTAGCTGTGATGGGTTGTCATGGGTCAGCACAAGTGAAAGCCTGTTCAGCAGAAGGTCGTGGAACTGCAGCAGGACTTCCTGCAGATTAGTGCTGAAATGTGTAAAAGCAAGAGGAGGGAGCATGGCTGGAACCCTCTGGGTTCCACAGATTAGCCCTGGTGTGCTGTGATACTCAAACACAGCCAGAAATGTGTTAAAAGCTGGTTTTTGAGCAGACATCTCTGGGGTGCTCTGGGCTGCCTCACAGGCTGCTCAGCTCCCCCTTGTCCCACACTGGACTGGGCAGGGTGGGCTCCTGTGGCACAGACTGATGTTTCCAGAGGTGTTGAGGCTGGTTAGACACATCTCCCTCTACTCATCCCAGCTCTCAAAATGCCAGCAGTGGCTTCACTGGTAGCTGAATCCTGGCAGAGTTGGGAGCCTGGGAATAAATGCAGGCTGGAATACAGCAGGAGGCAGTGCTGGCTCACCCAGGGAGGATCTGAGAGCTCATCCCTTCGTGGATGAACCAGGTATAAGGGCTGTGAGATCCCAAGGAGTACCAGAGTCAGATCATAATGTCAGATCCATGGCTCCCAGAGCTTCCTTGGAGAGTGATTGATTCTGCTTTGCTATGAAATGTCTAACACAGCACTGATAACTTCAGGGTGTCCTGCACTCCAGCTGTCATTAACCAGGCTTTCCAGTTGTATCCTTTTTTTCCTTTTTTGCAGTGGATTAAGAAGGCTGCAAGAGTCTTCTGGGTTTAATTTATTTCCAGTCCATTGATATTCCTAAGACAGGAAACAAAAAATAATGGCAGGAACAGGTTTTTATAACATGATGGTTAGACTTGGGAATAGATTATATTTTTCATTTAGCATATTTGGATTTCTTACATCTTCTTTGAGCAGTGAGGAGTGCTGGATCATTAATAAATAAATTGTTCATTCACTGCAGGTGCTACTGGCTTGAAAATGCAAAATTCAAAATTTGGAATTCTAAGTAAAAGTTTAATTTACAATATAGTTTACCCCCTTCAGAGTTGCTGCTTCTTCCTGGACCCTTCCAAAGGAGATTCACTGGTGTTGGAGACCACTGGGCTGTGTGGATCTGCTCTGGTCAGTGCTGGATTGCAGGGGTGCAGCACTCCAGGAGCCTGTTCATTGCAGTGTTCCATGAGTGGTTACCAAAGGTGGAAAACACTGAGTCCCTGGCCCAGGCAGAGCAGCCTCATCTCGTCCCTGAGCAAAATCAACATCTCTGAGCAGAGACAGGAGGACTGGGAAGGTGGGAACTGAGTTACCGTTCTGCTGAGGCTGCAGGCAGGCCCCACAGTGAGGGAGGCAGAGGCTCAGCCATGGATGGATGGAAGGATTTGTGCATTTAAATGCAGGATTGGTGCATTTAAATGCAGCATGAAGAGGAACCTCGAGCACCCCCATGGCTGTGACCCAGGTTAGAGCTGGCTCTCCCTGGCATCTGTGCCCTTCCAGGAGCCCTTCCTCTGCAGGTTTCACATCAGCAGCAGTTTTCTTGCCAAGGCTCACTCTGTCTTAGCCATTGCAAAGTGCCTTTTGTGAGTTTCTTCAGAGTTTTGATTTTTTAAATAAACTTCCAGTATAGTCCATATTTCATATGAAAAACAGGAAAAGAAGGAGTGTGAGTAGTGAAGTGGAGTGAGAAGAAAGATTTAAAACACCAGAGAATTTTCAGTTACTTTTAACTGTCTTCAGAGGCATTATAAATAACTATAACAAGCCCAGTTTTCCACCCTTCATTAGTTATTCCAATCCAGCTGTATTTATTGATGGTGATTCTCCAGCTGAGCAAAACTCCATCGTTTGTAGTACTTAAAAAAGTTGGTGAAAGACTAAATGCAGAGCTGAGGTTGGTAGATAGACCATAGCCAAGAAATCTGAAATTCTGTCTCCAAATAATATTTTCCAACTCCCTCCATAGTCAGAGATTTGCTGGGTCCCCACATAACTTCTTCAATTATTGTATGTAACTCCTGAAATCAAACATAGACAGGAGTTTGTCTTTAAGGAGGGGGTCAGATTTAAAATTAAGGCATCTGGGAGCCAAGGGAAATTTTCTAGGTGCTAAAATTGGCTCTGGAGCTGCCATTTCCCAGCACAGTAGAATAGTTCACCCCCATCCAAGAGGTCACAGCAAAGCATGAACTGAAGGTGTTAATGTAAAACCCCAAATGCACAGACTTGTTGATTTATGGAGCTGCCTTTGCTTTCTAGGAGGGAAGAACAAGATTCATTGGTGATGAGGAGGGGAAAAAGCTTTTTTTTTTGTGTCACAAGGCTTAGATATGCCATTTGTTCCTGACAGGGATAGGTCAGGACACCCCAGACAAGCTGTGTTTTGTGGTGCTTTGCAGAGCCTCTCTGGGTTGTGGTCCCATTTGAAGTGGCTCTGCCAGGCAGAGAGCAAGAGGAGGTACTAATGAGACTGTGAATATGTATTTATGCTAATAGAGGCACATGGGCCTCTATGGAGTAAAAATAAATGGAGAAAAAATCCTGTCTTTACTGACCTCCAGGACTAAACTGCTTCTGTTCTCAACCTCCTCCTTTGCTGCAGAGGTCCAGGAGATCCATTTCCAGCTATGGCAGGGCAGGTGGACCTGCAGCTGTTGGGGTCTCCAGCTTGTGACAAACCTCAGATGAGAAAGAGGGGGTCAGTGCAGGTGTAAGGAGGGATGGTTCATGTCAGAGCTCCCCTCCTCTCTCCCCTCACTAGTATCACTCATGCTGAGTGCTCAGTGTTACAGGATGGGAAGGATTTGTACCAACGCAGGTCTCTCCCCATCATTCCTATTAAAACCATTATATTCCTTACCCCTGAAGGCCTCTACCTGATAAAAGGCTCTGCTGATCCTGAAATGAACCAGAGAAGTTGGAAAACTCCTATAGCAAAGCCTGCCCTGAGTCACGGCAGAACAGATAAATAGGAAATTCAAGCACATCTGCTGTTGCATAGGTGAGTCCCTCTGCACCCCCCTGAGTGGCACCACGATGCTCTGGAGCTGCTGTAGCTGTCAAAATTCCAAACTCTCACCTCAGCAACAATGGAAAAAAAGCCACAGAAAGTGTTTTCCTCCAATGGATCCTCTTCTGCCCTTGGTATCCACAAGCTGCAGTGGGTGACCGCAGTATGAAGGTAAACCTTGCCCTGACATGGAGAGTGATGAATAGTTTCTATCCTGAAATCCAATCTCTGAAATTGATTGCACCATCACAGTAAATCCATTACTGGAGCAACCCATTTTACCAATACCACATTTCAATAATTTATTTTAGAATAAAAGGCTTTTTAAAGTATCAGATGAAATTAAGACCAGTTCTTTGATATCTGTAAATACTGGAAGCACTGCTTCAGATGGAAGTGTCACAGATACTTCCTGAAAGCAAAATTATATTTCATAAAGATAACAAGCTAGATGGAGGGAGGGTTACAGGGAAGGAGAGAAATCTCACTTAATGTGTGCACCTCCCTTTTTGGGGATGGCCAATTCTATAATATTTATGTAGACACACTTGCTCAATGGCTTATATATTTTGAAATTTTGCAGGATAGTAGATAAAGACCAATAATTCTATGAGTCAAGTCTCTGCACTGATGCTCAGACGGGCCAGCATGCTTTTATTCAGAGCTGATGATGTGGCAGATGCAAACAGACAGAGAAGATCAGGCCACCAGCCCGTCCAGCCTTGCACCCTGTCTCTGCCAAGGGCTCGCAAGGGGATAAGAAATGTAAGAAACCAGAGCAATCTCAGTGTCCCATCCCAGCACCTGGCCAGCTCAGCTTGCAGGGAGATTCACTTGGTACCCCTTGGTGGACTTTATTGCTTTTACAAAATAAATCCATGGAATGCTCCAAATGGGCTCCTGCTTTTGGTAAGACTCTCCTTTTTTGACAATTTATCTCTGGTTACAGTATGACACATTAAATGAGTGCTGTGTTATATCCATGGCCATTCCCAGCACCACCCCCCCTCCAGGAAAAGCTACCCCAGCCTGTTCTGAAGCATCCAGGGTTGGTTTTAAGGCACTTGGGGGTTTCCATGTTCACTCTGCTGTGCTCTGCAGCTATCAGAGCACTGAGTAATGGGATCTGGGTTTAGGAAGCTGAAAAAAAGGGAAAATGCAAAGCAGGGGTATATCCCCATATTTAATACACATGTAACATTTTATCCTCCAACTTCTGCCTGTTTACAATACAAATAAAATGAGCTGCCCTTGGTGTGACATTCCTTGCATTTTTACATCAGCTTAACCCTGGAAAAGCTTAATCCTGGTTTAATGGTCTTTTAATAGAAGTGGTCAGTAGTTTTGTAAATGTTTAAGTGACAGGTTGACAGACATTGAGTTAACACTTTAATCCTGGCTGCAGGCCAAATGGCTACCAAGCTGGTTTTTCTTTAAACCTGAGAGTGGGGCATTTATTTCCAGCTCAGCCTCAGGTTAGAGGTGCTGGCTCTGAGTGTTTACAGGAGGAAAATGGGTGTTGCACTGTGTTATCAAGAGGTACCTTTGGGCGGTGTGAAGCATTTCTATCCCAAACCTTTGACAGACAATTTCCTTTTCCTCTGCAGAATGCAGAGTAACATTATTACAGGTGTGTCTGAACGCTCTGTAGAAAGATTGTCTTTCTTCTAAATGCCAGGGAGTTTCTCTGCAAGTGACTCTAGTACAGAAACACAGAATCATTTAGGTTGGAAAAGACCTTTAATACTGAGTCCAACTGTAAATGCAAAACTGCCAAGTCCACCACTAAACCATGTCCCTGAGTGCCATGTCTGCATTATCAAGAATTCCAGATGCAAAGTATTAGAGGGAGATTTCCCAGAATAAGTAGGCAATCATAAAAGCTGCAATTAACAGTGTCTGTGCACTGGGCATCTTGGAAGGATTTCTCACAAATTCAAGCATGAATTTACAACTGAGCTTTTGAGGCAAATCTGGACTGGAGAGCTGATGCCCTCATAGTCCAGATGTGTTCACCTCCCCAGCTCACACTGCCCCCTGAGCCAGCTCCTTCTGCAGCTCTGGGGGCGCACACCTGGTGCCTGCTCATGAGCCTCCCTCCCTGGCTGTGGCCATGCAGGAGCCCAGAACTGCTCCAGGGTTGAAGGACCCAAGTGAAAGAAGAGTTAAGGAGAGACTGGTGCCTCTGTCTTTGACCTCAGTGCAGTCCTGGGAACAGTGGGTTGATGAGCTCGGGCTCTGCAGACACCACTGGTGTCCAGACCCCATCGGGGTGTGGGGTGGCTCTGCAGTGATGTGGCTCCCAAAAGAAAAGACGACTTTGGTGGGGTTGGCACTGCTGAGGAACAGCCTGAAAGCAGCCAGGACAAGTCATGGGCACAGCTCTCTGTGCCCTTCCCTCCCACACCCAGCTCCTCCTGCAACATCCTCTGAGCCTCAGATACGGCATAGTTTGATTTAATACATCATTCGTGTCAGCAGTTTCTCTGAAAAGTACTGAAATAATTTCTTTTATGCTCCAGATCATATTTGGCTTAGGTCAATCTGTTAAACAGTAAGTTTTAATTTTATGGGAACAGCTTTTCCTCCTTTACAGAGGAGGGATTTAACAGATTCATTAGTTGCTACCAGCTTACATGGGAAACAGTGAGTTAGTAAGGACAGCTGGAATATGTTTTAGCTAGTAAAAGAAACTTTCCCTTTTTTAAATTAATGCACCATATTTTAAGCTATACTTTATTTTCCCCTTCATTCTGGCATTGACTGTGCTAAGTTTTCTGTTGTATGTTCAGAGTGTGTGTTTGTACATTTGAATACATGTGTGTGTATAAAGTATATTCATTGGAATGACTTATTCACAGAGGGATAGATTAGGAAAAAGTCTCTCCCAGTGATTGACAGTTGCACTCAGACCATGGGGATTATGGGGGATCAATGAGGATTATCTCATTTACTTTCATTAACCCTTGAGTTTACTTTGCCAGTTCTCTTCCAAATGCCACTCAACTGAATGTTAACAGTTTAACAGACAACTTTGCTGCCAAAATCAAAGGCTGGTTTTTAAAGATGTGCTTTAGTGTTCTGAAGTGGTTAGTGATAAACAGAGATATTTGATGTTGATGTCAAAAAGCTCTGCAATGGTATAAAAAACCTATTTCAGAATTTTTATCTACTTGGCTCAACAGAAATTTAACTTCCTTAGGCATTTCCTTCCTAATGTCCCACAATTTATTTGTAGGAACTTTTGAACAGAACAGAACTGAAGAGAAAATTCAATCCCCTCTCCCTAACAGTTCAATATTCATCCACTTAAATTTTTGACTTTCGTACATTGCATTTTAAAAAAATTCTGTTGATATTGAGGCTACAGGTCTAATTCCTGCTGGTGAGAGGTACCAGCCTGAGCCAAGTAACAGACCAGGTAGATGAGGTGCTCCTTGCACCCAGCCTTGGTACCAGCAAGGAGAGGGGTATAATTTCTGTTGATACAAACTCAGCACCCAGAGGAATCCTCTGCTGTGTCACCATTGCCAAAGTCAGGCCAGCTTCAGGCAGATTTAACAGCACAAAAGGAGAAGTTTGGTGAAGGACCCAGCTTTGCACTCCCTGTTGGCAGGAACCAGACCTTCACTCAGGCTCAGAGGAGGAAGATTTATCAAAGTTTCTCTGAATCTCAATATATGGGGTATGATTAACCTCCTGCTTCTTTTCCATCCATTCTCTCCCAAGGCTGTGAACAAAACAAAGATGATACCTGAAATATGAAACCTTCTAGCAACTTGGAAGAAATTAATTTCATCGCTGACCATGGTGCAGCACAGTTGCTCATGTGCTGCATATTACATGTGTAATACTAATAGCAAAACATGGAGAGAAAGCCACTTAATCCCACTTTTGCTCCCATGTGGCTCTTATAGGGAAACATCCAGTCTTGGAATATGTGGAACTAAATGCAGAATGGATATGTATACCCACAGAGGCTGAGCTCAGCCCAGAATCCCCTGGATTAAGGGCTGGATGTAATTTTCATTGTTCATGCTTTGCACAAGTGTCTACTGTATTTCAAATCCTGTGTTATTCCCTTGCAGATCAAGAGTGAAAGATATGGCTGGATGTGTCCAAACAGATGCTGCATTGCAGAGTACTCTGCAGAAAAAAATGGTTTTGGCACTTGAGAAACAGGTTATAGACTGGGGTTTTGGGTGTTTTTACAAGCACTAAACAAAAATCAGTTGTGTGCAAGCAAGCAGAAGCTCTGCATCAAATTTTGGTGTGCAAATTTATGTAGTTCTAAAATGCTCTTACCAAGTATGAACAACATGTCAGTGACACTAAGGGAAATGTGTTTTAAAATTCATGTAAGCCATTTGATTTTTAAAAAAATTAACTAAAGATTAATTATTTTTACAGATTAACCTAAAATAACGAGTATCAATAGTAGTTTTTAAACAGAAACTTATTAAGTAACTTTCTAGGAAAATCTTTCACAGAACCTCCTCCTATGTGCTCAGGATATGGCTAGAACCCCAAGAATGAATTATGAATAGCAATTCTTAATGCCAAGGAAGTCTCAGAAGCCAGTGAGATGTCTCTGCTTGAACTAAACAACGTAAGTGTGTGCAGATTATGGCACTGGGAAGTATTCTGGTGAAACAGAGAAGATACCAGCAGGCACACATTGCTTTGTAGAATTACACAGAATAGATAATAAGATCCTGTCAAATATCCCTTAAAAAGCATTGGAAAATCCTGGTGAGCCATTTTGTATGTCCCTGGCCAATGCAGGCAGACATGGAATTTTCAGCCTGTAGGAATTGGGTGGCACCAGGCTCATCTCATTTTTAAAAATAATATTTTCTCTTTCCAAACCCATCATTCTGATTCTATGTGTTTTAATTATAACTGCAAGCAATTGCTTTCTTTGGGATTTTGTTTGTTTAATTTTAGTTTGGTTTTGGTTGAGGGTTTTTTTTTTTCAGTTGGTTTTTGGTGCTCCAGACATTTCCAGATGGAATTTGCAACTACCTTTATCTAAGAATTTAGCTGCAATCTGCTAGGGCACGTCCTCTGGTTAAACAAATAAACCCAGAAAAGCTTGGGAATGGAGGAACATCCGAGCTGCTGTCAAAGGCAGCTTCGTGCTCTTGAGAAAACTTTTGTGAGGTGCCTTAAAATTGGACAGTTCCCTGGTATCAGCAGGTACCCGTGACTCCTCTGCAGTTTGGAAATTAGGAACCACAACAAAACAAAACCATTTTCTGTCTTAGCAACTCATCTCAAGTGCACGAAGTAGAGATTTCCTCCAGGTTGCACAGTTCCTGACTCTCCAGTCATCCAATTAGTGCCAGACAAGGCTGGGACATCTGGAGTTGGTTAGTGGAGCATTAGCTGTTCATTGGGATGTTTTGACTGGGCTCTTCAATGGGATTTATTGTACTTTATAGTTGTTTATTTTCCAATCAGAGTCAGCCTTTAAGTCAAGATTGCTGCTTCAGCCCCTTCTGAGCAAAAAGAAACACAAAGAAAGACTCTCCTCTGACTCTTCAGTAGAGAGGGTTTCTCAGCAATTAAACATGGGCTTAAAACACATCAAGGCAGACAAAGTCAACAGAGAGTGCTCGCTGCACGCTGGTGGTGGCAAGAGGGTGAGGCAAACCACAGTTGGGCAGGTATGGAGATACACCTGGTGCTTCTTCTTGCTTTGAAAAATAAAGATTATTCATCTGATGCTGGGGAGAAAAAGCAAGAATGGGATTTCCTGCATTTGAGGCTTGAGTAGCAGGAGGCAGAGGAGCAGATGCTCATGCCACACTCACACCTGGCTGAGCTCCAGACCCTGCACCTTCTGGGACTGACGACAAGGTCCTGCAAACCACCCCTGTCTCACCTGCTGAGGTGGCTCCCAGGGACGTGTGCCTTGCTAGTGAGGGGATGTTTTCATGGTGGGATTATCTTTGAGATTGGAAAGAATTCTGAAAGGATGTTGTGCCTGCCAAGGCCAGTGACCATCCAACACCTGGAAACTGCATTACAAACACAGCCTGAATTCACTTGACCTGAAGGAAAAAAAGCCTCCCTCTAGCCAGTCCCCATTGAGGTGTTTGCAATAACACACACAGAGGCACTGCCCAGAAATGTACCTGGCTGTGGGAGTAATTCTCAAATATGTGTGTAGAGAGAAGCCAGATTATTCCTCCCGTGCTGAAACCTGAGTTTCACTGACAGTTTTAGGTGCCCAACTTCAGAGAAGTTTGGGGAAAAAACATCATACTTAAGATCTGAGCCTCATTAAGAGGTGAGAAGAGATTAAAGTCTGCAGCTCCTGGTTTTGGGAGACAACATCTATGTGGAGCCGTGCC
The DNA here is from genome assembly GCA_024865655.1 of Emberiza elegans. Classification (NCBI taxonomy): domain Eukaryota; kingdom Metazoa; phylum Chordata; class Aves; order Passeriformes; family Fringillidae; genus Emberiza; species Emberiza elegans. Next base: position 18,858,225 of record JALJVW010000129.1, read on the forward strand.
TCCTCCTCCTCCTCCTCCTCCTTCCTTGCTCCCTGCACGTCCACCCAAGGCTGTTGGTGGCATTTGGCCACGGTGACAGCTCAGGGGAGTCACCTGCTCTCCTGGGGGTGCCAGTGGCAGGCACAGGGCCACCCACCTGGATAGCTGGAAATCAGCTTCTCCAGCGCACACCTGCTCTTCCCCCAAATCCCAGCCATACCTCATTGCCTGGCCAGGAAAGAGCCCAGCGCAGCCGGGGAGGCTCTCAGGGTGTCCTGCAGCCTGCACAAACGCTGGGGCTCGGGAAGGTGTCAGCCTGTCCCTCCCTGCTGATGGATTGAGCAGCAGCTCCAGCACAGGCTCCCACCCTCTCTCCCTCTCAGCCTGCAGACCTCCAGCTCTCCCTGTCTCCCTCCCAGACCTCCACGGCTGCTTCCCCTCTCAGGCAAGCCCCAGGAGCTGCGTCAGTCCCGCTCAGCACTGCTTGGCAGAGCTTCAGCCCCAGTCATTAAAGCTCCAGCCAAAAAACCTGCCGCAGCAGACTCACCACTGCTACCTCTTTTATTACCCAGCTCTACACAATCTCTATTTTTGCTTTTATTACCTGGACTGAAGTCCAGCAGAAGTGTATGTTCCTACGCTGGCCGCACTTCAGTTCCTAATCCTCACTGTAAGAAAATGAGGACAGCTTTTCTCCCCCTTTCTTTTTCTCTACCAGTGTTTCCTTGGGGTCTCCATTGAGCTCCTTCAATGATGTTCAGTCAAGATCAAATATTTTGTATTTAACGTAATATCTCCTACATTTTTTCCTATTCATCCTAAGCAGAAGTGTAATCCACTGAGGAAAATATCCTCAATGGATATTTTCACCAACTACACTAGCAGCAGCTTAACCAGCCTTTTTTAAGTCTGCTCTGAAATGAAAACTACTTCAAGCTCACAAATGGAAAAACCCAACTCCATTTGAAAGCAGGTATTAAGACTTGACACATTACCAAGTATGTTAAAAAAAAGCCAGAGGACTGAGAGTCCTGCAGGCATCTCACTGGCATTTGAAATTGGGTAATAGATAGGAGGTTTGTTTTTCACTCACCACTTCACTGGTAATTGTTGGTTTAATACCACAAATTTGATCGTATGGAGCACACAGAATTTGACCTCTCCTCCCCTTACCTCCAACCACTTGCACATGCTGTTACAGAGGGTTGGCATTTGGAACTGGTGCTAAGAGAGACCACATGGAGTCTTTCAGATTACAGGCAAAGAGAGGTGATCTTAATTCATTCTGATGGGCTTGTGCTTTCTGTGTGTGTCTGCAATGTCATCAAGAGCTTCTGAGGGAAACTGCAAACCTTGCAGCCTGTCGCTTTTAATGGAGGGAAGAACACGTAAAATCACCTAATTTGCTGTGAACGTAAAGTGGCAAATTAAAAATGCCTGTGTCATCACATTTGTCTGGAGGTATTTCCTGACCAAACAAAGGCCCAACTAATAAAGCACATTCCAGATTTTCACTAAATAATGTGGGTTGTTACATAATAAAGCCTCCATGCTCCTGGCCCTGCTAGAATCCGTGGGGAAACCTCTTTAGCTCAACTGTTTGGAGAGGCAGAAACTATCTGGGCTTATTAGACCTTCATGCATGGAAGGCGTGCATGTACAGTGCAAATTTTATAGATTTGTCTTGGCCAGACGTTTGCCATGGCTGTGTTGTGCTGTGGCTGCCAAGGGTTGGAAATCAGCACTGTGCATGCTACAAGGAAAACTTTTGTTCCTTGGATTTCTCCCCCCCACACACACACCGTATATAAGCCGAAATATTCTTTATATTTGAACTAAATATTTAAATGCTCTGTTATTCAGACAAATGAGAACTTGATCCTGGGTCTGAGCTGTGGAATTAATATCAATACACTGGAATATTTTTACTTACCTAATGTGTGTTCATTGGGATTATGCCAATCATCAGGTATGTTTGCACATATGAGGAAATTCTTTGCTTTCACCAGAGTGACTTGGAAATCTGCTGGTGAGGCTACCAGAGGCTTTAACTGAGCCTCCGGGCTGGGGAGATGATTTGGGCAGACCCAGATTGTTCTCCATTGGAAATGTGTGGGATTTCTTTTATAATGTCTTCCACACTAATAATAGTCAGACTAAACCCCACAAAGGTTATTGTTCTCATTGTATCATTCATTTCCATGTTTTTTTCTCATAAAAGGTTCAGATTTTATAATTCACATGAAACCATCCCAGTTTTCTCCCTGCTGTATACCTGGGGAGGAGATGACCTTTGAAGGCTGAAAGGAACAATTGCAAAAGCATGTGAGCAAGGTAGGATTCTTCTTTAAAACTGATCTGAATCAATGGTGGAAAAAATTACTATTGAAAATAACAGGTAGGCTCCAAAACCACCGAGGTTCCTTATAAAAATGCTACCCCAGCATGGCTTTTGCTTTTTGGTTATTCTTGCCTCTTAATTTCATTTCTGGAAAAGACAAACAGTGATGAAAATCTATTGATATATCTATGGAAAAAAGCATTAGATAACACTAATGTGCCTGCATTTGTTTTGGATGAAATATGAAACTGCAGACCTCAGGCATCTGAACTAGGAAGTAACACAAAGAATAAAGAGAGAAGCTCCAAACTGGCCCCAGGGCAGAAAGGTGCCTGGATTATCACCTGGATCCTCCTGCTGAGGTTCTGCGTGGTTTGGTGATGCTGCAAAAATCCTGGGAGAAAATAATTTGGAGGAACTAGCATTTTGGTGCTTTGTGATGGGAACACATGGAAAGCCTGGATTTGGAAGGAGCTTTCCCACACAGACCCTAAAGGTGAGACCTCCCTGCTTGGCCAGGGTACCACCACTAACTGGCTGCAGGAACAGCTGTGTGGAGGTGGTGGATTAAAGGGAAAGTCAGGACATTGGGAAAAAAATGTAAAGCAAGACGGTAGAATGGTAAAAGGCACAGAAGTTCTTTCTAAGAGATGGGCTGCAGTATCTCTGTGTGTTACCAGGGGCTTGGGGCCGCAGGGAGGTTCATTTGAGGGCGCTGCACACAGTGTGGGAGCTCTTGCCAATAGCAGCCTCGCAGTTGCTGGAGTTTATCCACTGCCATCTGTCTTTATTTTGCCCATCTTACCCAGGGAGGTGCCACAAATCAAACTGACTTGGTGCGTCATCCCAGCCTGGCAGGCGGGGCAGGTGCTGTGTGTGGCTGGGCTGTGCTCCGAGAGAGGCACAGGGCACGAGCTGGGGCTTGCCAGGGAGCAGAGAGCTGCATTGTCTGCTCTCTATCAGCTCCACTTCTCTAAAGGTCACAGCAAATTGAGAATAGGAGCCCTAGTGAGTCACAATAGCTGCACAGAATATCTGGCAGTTCTTTGCCTTTTCTGCCTTTTTCTGTGGTCTGGCACTGGGCTCCAAGTGGTGAACTCCAGAAAGCTGCTGCAGGTGTGGTGCCAGTAACTCCAAGCTGCTCATGAGAGTCTTTCCCACCAGCTCAGCTGAACAGATTCTCTGTCAGAACAGTCATCTCTGATGGCCAAAAAAGTGTGGCATATATTTTTCCCTTTGAGGAATAATTTTTGTGTGTAACATTGCCAGCATAAATCCCCTTAGTCAGCAATTCTCCCTCCATACATGCATGTTACTGATGGTACTGTTCTGCAGCATTGCTTTTCTTAGGAAAACAAAATAAAAATGTTTAACGGGAGAAAGAAAACCAGTGTAAGGAAGGTAGTACATGGTAACCAGGACAAGCAGATGTGGCAGCACACAAAACAAATGCTGTCTTCTTGCCATCTTCTCTCCATAGTTTGATGCTGCTTGATGGCTGTTCGCAGATTTAAGGGAAATTATTTTTGAGAGGACTCCCTTGCCATCCTTCTCTGTAGCCAGTAGTTGCATTAAGTAGATTTTATCACAGCAGTAATTTCAGTGTAGATTTGCAGTTTGTTGTAATGTTTATCTGGACGAGGGACATAAAGAGTCATGTTTTAAAGCCAGGAGGACTGACTGGTGGGTTGAGCTTGAATGTCTTGTTGATGAAGTTGGGGAAATGCTGAGAATGAGGTTGCTGAGGTGAACCCAGCTGATAAACACACATATACCCAAACAGCAGCTCCACAGCCTCTTCAGGTTACTTCACCAGCAGTGCTTTTTCTTTTCTCTAAAATATCCATTTCATGAAGCATAACTTGGGGGTAAAAGCCCAGTTGCTGCATGCCAGCCCTTGTCCTCCTGCAAAAAAGCAAAAAGACCTCCCAAAACTTAGAAGAATTCTTGTCCTGCTCCTTGTTTTCCCTCCAGCAGGGCAGGAAGAAAAGTGCTTTTTCTTGTGTTGAAAGGAACACGTAAAGAATAATCTGCAGCCAGCCCCCAGTGGGGAAGAAGGATCACGATGCCAAGCTCCTGGCTGCAGCCAAATGGCAAATTCTGGTGTGGGAGCTGGGGATGCCAGGCTGGGCAGGGGAAACACCGAGCTGTGGATGTGACTGCAGAGCGGTGTGGGGCTGGGAACCCATCACACAGGAATGCTGTGCTGGCTGCAGCCCCCAGTGCCCGTGTGCTGGTGGGAGCAGCACAATGAGAGCTGCTGGAGCAGCCAAGGGACACTGGGGAGCGGGCTGGGCCAGCCTGGTCCCCGGGATGCGGTGCCTTGGGTGATGTCTGGCTGTGCCACTGCTGATCCGTGCCGGGCTGGGGTGCCCCAGGGGAGTCCCTCCAGGTCTGTGTCCCAGTAACCATCTTAACACACGGGAAATTAGGAGATAAACGCAATTGCTTTAGCAAACCTGGATGTGAGCGGCTTAATAAATATATCTGACTTCAGCCCCAGATGTATTCTAAGCCTTGTAAAATGGTTTCCTGAGTAGCCTGGATAATAATGATGGAATTTAGCATTATCACAGATCTGACAATTGCTAGCTTGAGTTTCACTTTTTTTTTTATTCTTTGAGCCTTCTTGCCTTGTTTCCCCCCAGGAGAGCTGAGTCTAGACACTGAGCTGGGAACACCAGAGAAGGTGAGGCAGAGAGCACCTTCCTTGTACATCTGCTCCACCCTCTAATCCAAGTTCTGCACATGTGCTTTCTTCACAGCTATTTCTAATTGCTTGTCATGATGTTAGACCTCACAGACTGAGAATACAGGAGACCCTGTTGCCTGGGTAGGAACAAAATATCACACTTGTCTTTCCAATCAGCACTCTTTCATTAAAATGGAGCTGTTGGCTGCTGCTCATCTCCTGGGGTAGAAGGGAGGAGTTCCGCACAGCGCTGGGGAAACCTCCTGACCCTCACCTTTTCTCCTTACGTCCTCAGAGCCTTTTTTCCTCTAACAGTCACATTTTCATAAGTAGCAAGAGAGCACTTCTAGACAAGACTCCCAAATTCTTGATTTACAAGAAATGAAAGGCTCAGCAAACCACTTGAAGCATCTCCTGAGGAAGGAAGGGAGCTGTTCCTGAGGGCACGCTCCTTGGATCACTCTGTGTGCATACACCATGGACACAGAGCAGGGAAAAACCAATTCATCCAATGCTTGGTCCCATTTTCTCCTCATGGTGAAAACTGTTTATCTGGAGGAGAGCATCCAGCACTAATGCAAGTGTGGGGGTGTTGCAAAAGGGAGCAATTCTTCCAAAAAAAAGCTTGCAAATCTGGGCAAGTCGGTAGTGAAGTCAAAAGGCTTCTGAATATCCAAGCTGGGGAGTAGTACGCGAATGGCAGCAAGACACAGTCTGGAGTGATGCCATTTCAGCATTATGAAAGTAGAGCAGCTCAAAATAATATTTTAAATTAAAAATTTAAAATTTTTAATTTTTAATAATTAAATTATTCTGATCTCAGAAGCTCAGGGGGCTCCCAACACCGATGTCCCTGTGTTCTGAAGCTATACAGCAGGAAGAAGGCTCACAGTCACCCATCCTCCTCTGGGTCTTGTGTACAGCCTAAAGCAGCTTTGCTGGAGGGGGTTGCCCAGCTCACTGGCCACATGAAGCTCTGCAACAATGGCTTTTCTGTAGTAATAAACTGTAAAAATTGGGAAATAAAAAAAAAAACAAACCAAAAACAAACTGAGTGTGATGGTGGTCACAGGGGTCTTAGGATGAGGGAAGAGACGTCGATCTGCCTCCATGTTTCAGAAGGCTTGATTTATTATTTTATGATCTATATTACATTAGAACTATACTAAAGAATAGAAGGAAAGGTTTTATCTCAGAAGGCTAGCTAAGCTAAGAATAGAAAGGAAAACAATGAAAACAAAGGTCTGTGGCTCGGACAGACAGAGAGAGCCAGCTTTGCCGTGAGAGGTCACTAATTCCAAACATCCACACGAGACCAATCACGGATCCACCTGTTGCATTCCACAGCAGCAGATAGCCATTGTTTACATTTTGTTCCTGAGGCCTCTTAGCCTCTCAGAAGGGAAAAAATCCTAAGGAAAGGATTTTCACAAAAAGATGTCTACGACAACTGAGGATCAGCCATGGTCCAACGGAACGCCTTCCTTCTCAAAACCTCCCCTGTCTGAATTGCAAGGACCTTTACCACCTGGCCCAGCGGCATGAAGGGACTTTGCTGAGGGGTTTCTGTGGGGTTTCTCTCTGCAGCTCCAGTTTCAGCATCCCGGGGGTTTCGCTGTTCTCCAGCGCTGGCCCCTGGCAGCAGGAACATGTGAGCTCCGGAAGCTCCGCTCCAGGTCTCAGATAGGGAAGCTGAGTACTCGAGTCAACACTTCAAATTTATTGATGTCTTGCACAAATATTTATGAGGCCATTTCCTCCTGCACTGGCAGGCACAGAGCCAGCGAGCCCGCTAATTCATGGTATGGTATTTATTGAGAGGAATGTTTAATTGTTTTAGGGGAAGGACAAAACTGGGTGCTGCAGCGTAAAGGATGTGTGAGCTGAGAGTTCAGCGAGGGAGTGGGAGCCTGAGGGGCTTTAGCAGCCATTTCCTAATACAGCAAAGCAGGGGCACTGTGTGATGTGCCAGCACTGGCATCCTCAGCAGCCAGAACCCTTGGCACTGGGCTCTGCTCTTGCTCCTCTTCCTCGCTCTTCCTCAAGAAAACTTCACTGATGGGGTTGAGGAATGAATTCAGTGTCTAGCTGGTAACCCTGCAAAACTCCAAAGACATGTCACAGACACATGGAGCATCTTCTAGACCTGCTATGCTGGTTATTTGACAGAAACACCAAATGTACCCTGACAGTTGCCCTGTATCAAATTTCTTGGATTTTGTATTCCTGGCCAAAATCTCTCTGCAATGAAAACCAATGGTGCTAAGCTCTAGAAGTGCATATTTCAAAACCAGAGGGACCACATGCTTGTAGGCTGCCAGCTCTGAAGTGGTGCCAGGGGCTATCTCCTGTTACAGCTGTGGCCAGGCTCCTTCCTGGCTCACCCCATGGAGCACCAGCTCTGCCTCAGCTGGAGCCCCACAGTCCTTGGCCTCCCCATGGGAGAAAAAACCACTTTGCAAGGCCCTTTCAAACCCAGCATGAGCAAACCAGAGGAAGCAAGAAGGCTTTGCCATACAGGTGACAAGGGCATATTGAGTTTTCCTCCCTGCTTTGGCCCTGGGGTCAGAAGATGGAGGTTTTAAGCACAGTGTGGATGGGCTTTCTCCTTGGCAAGACTTCCCCATGGCTCTGCGGTGAGGGAGGAAACTGGCTTTGCACTGGAGGGCTCCAGCAGGGCAAATCCCAGCAGATTTGCACCAGGAAGGTGCCCATCCATCAAAGATAGAAGGATGTAAAGGTGATCAAAAGTCATTTTCTTCCATCTTCACCTTTCCCCTTCCATGAAGCCAAGCACGGTGTCTAATCAAAGCGTTACCCTAATCACACAGAAAAGTCACTAAAACTGTATGTCCCATAATTACATTACAAAAAATGCAATAAAGTAATAGCATCTTTACATTACCATGGTTGAAGTGGATTTTTAACTAGCTTTGTCACTGGCATGTTAAAAATAAAATAAAAAAGCATGGGCATTAATTTTAAAAAGAAATGATATTACAGTAACTCTGTGTATAGTGAGAGTTTCAATTTTAATTTTAGTTCATTATCTTTTTCCTTATTAAGAAAGCTAAATCTGTTTTGTGTTTTCATTATTTCATTAGCTCAAGAAACCTCATCAGTAACTGTGAAAGCTGCCAGCATAAATAGCACAATTTTCATATGTGAGATGGAATAATTTGCTTAACCACCTATTCAGCAGAGGCTGGAGCTAACAATTAGAGAAAGCAGTGTGATTCAAAAATAAGTTACAATTGATTGTGTTTCAGTGGAAATGAGGTTTGGAATGTGCTAATTTGATTTGATGTACACATCTGAGCCATAGTAAGTTGACATGAGACTTTGGACACCTCATGAAAGAAGACTCTTCTTAGGAAATGTACAAAAAATTGTTTAATATAATATTTAAAACACAATTAAAGCAACATGCTAATGACACTCTCACTTCTCAGAATTGACTGGTGACATCTTCCAGGATTTACACCCAGATGGAAAATTTAAGACATGCTCTGCAGTATGGAGCATCATGTGCTCTGGAAGTGCTTATGAACTAATTCACTTTGGAGTGAATGTTTTAGAACATTCATAATTTCAGTGCTTTTTTGGCCAAACTGTCCCATTCCAACAATGATCCTTGTGGACTAAATAAGGGCTAAAGCCAAGAGGGTTAAAATAATCTCTGTCCATACAATAAACTGTAAACTAGAATCAGTTCATTTTCACACAGGTAATTTTTACTCTTCAAAGGCCTGTTGACGCAGGAAAGGAAGTTTCAAGAGGCCAGTTGGTCAACTCAGCTGAATTTTCTAAAGCCCTGTAAAAGGCAACATTTCTATGTGGGAATGCAGAACAGCAGGACGTGGTGGGCCTGCCCTATCTTCTCATCACATCCAGAAAGGTCTGGGCTGTTCCCAGGTGTGCAGAGGATTTGGGGGATGCTGTGATCACTTGTCATCTGTCTACTGGGAGCATGTGTGGGTTAAACCCTTCTCCCTTCCTCGTGAACTCCTGACATGTGTGAGTCTTCATGGGCTCTCTTTAAAGGTTTCTGACCTTCCTGACGACCCTTTCCCTGTCCCCATCCCTCACTGTTCTCTCCACCTCAATTTTCTTTATGTAACCGTTCTTCCCAAATCAGAAGAGCAGCACTGTTTATGTTAAACTGTGATGTTCAAGGTGGTACTTAGTGATCTGTTTGAAAGAAACAACCTGAGGAGGCTCCGTGCTGGGTCTGTGGCCAAAGCAGGCAGATCATCACACTGGCTGTATGGGTGTCTCCAAGAGTCTAAGGAAAAGAGGTTTTAATTTCCTTTTTCACCCTCCCTGTTCTGGTTTGGCTTCCCCTGGAAGACACGATGCCCTGTGAGAGCACGTGTGTCAGATGTTGTTATTTTATGATGATAAATGTCTATAAGGAGCTCCATTTTAAGTGAGAATGCAATTAGAGCTCTCAGACCTGCCTAGATAGGATTGCACACTGTCTTACAAAGACACATGAGCTGCTAATCTGTAGGCAGTGAATCCTCTGTGCACCAACCCTTCTTTACATGCAGAGGCTACTGAGACAAAAACAAGGAGGTGTTTGGTGCTGGTAGCTGTATGTGCACTGTAGAAACCCATCTGCTAACCAGAGGACCACCCACACATCATTGTTTTGGACACTTCAACTGCAATTTTCTTTTATAGATGTCCTGCAGTACGGACTCCACCAGGATTCTGGTCTCTGGCACATACATATGTATTGAGCACACTGACAGAAACCTAATGACTTACATGGCTCAGGCATGAAGAATATATTTCGGAGGTTTTTAAAGGAGAAACTCTGAATTGTTTATGGAAAGCTCCTTGGATCTCCTTTTCCAGGAATGCATTATTTATTGTGCTGGTACCACAAAGGCATAGGGATATACCCTGAGGAGGAGAGGCAAAGCTCCCTGTCGTGTTTACTGTTGTAACAAAGCACCAGGGCCTGGTTCTGATCTTACTCATGTCAGTGTAAATCATGAGCACTGTGGCCTGTGGATACATGTTCTTTTCTTGCTCAAGAGGTGCCAGCACAGAAATTGGCTCCTTGCTGCTTTCTTCCTGCAGGTTCCCTCTTTGCCAGCCCCAGCACAGGGTGCCAGGGCCTTTCTCCTAGAAACGACTTGGCTGGGTGCTGTGGGCTGTTCCTTCCTTCTGCAGCCCCTCAGTGCCTGCTTTCCCCAGGAGGTGCACAGAGAAGGAGGCTGGGAGTATCTACCTGTGAAACATTCGTTTTGCCAAGGCAGGTGTGGAGGTTCACTGTGAAGAGCAAACCTGGGGCTCAAGCCTCTGAAACTGCTTTGAAAATCCATCTGCACCTTGCAGTACTCATAGGGTAAGGATGCATTTGTGGCAGGCAATAGTCATAGGATAAGGATGCATTGTGAATGATCCCACTGATGGTCCCATCTGTATCTCCAGCCAGCTTCTCCCTCTTTGCTGCCTTGTAGCCCCTGGCTTTGCTTGCTGCAGTCTGGACCTTCCTCCAAAAGATGCAGGGGGAGTGACTTTTTGACAGCAACCCAGTCTGGCTGGGTGGATTCATCTCCTGGGAATGGCAGCTTGGCCTCAGGAAGGGCAGGCAGATGTAGCAGGCCTGGCTTGAAGGAGGTGAATCTCCTCTAGTCCATCCTGGCTTTGCTGGGTAACCTGGGAAATGGCTCAAACCGGGCTGTGAAAACTTTGTCTTGGGGTGGTCTATGATTATGGATCTCTACTGCAAGCAGGGCTGTGTTTTAATACAATTTTATTATTGTTTACTCTTTCTAAAGTTTCTATGCAAGGAATTTGAATGGTGCCTTAGCTCAACGTGGGGCATTTGTGGTCTGGAAGGGAAGTGAGAATGCAGAGTAATAGAAATGTCCACTGGTAAATACATGAGAGAAGAAGGACAAATCCATCCTTTTCTCCCTGAAACAAGCAGGGCTGTTTCCTACTGGTATTATGCCCATTAAAACCAGTGGGAATTTAATCCCTACTGGCAAGGGTTTCTTTGGGAGAGAGATGGTTGCTTTAGTCATAATCTCACTAATATTACTGGTCTTCAAAACATTATGTTGCACAGAGGCATTGGATGGAGATAGAGGGAGAAATGGTGTCAAGCCTTGAGACAGGTGTGTCCCCAAAGGAGCTGAGCTCAGTGATGGGGCAGAAGGGGCCAAACAAAGCTGCTGCCTGGGGCAGGAATTTTAGCAGCATGGCACCCCACTCTGTGGCATCTCTCCTTGCACCTGGTTTGCTCATGTGGATGGGGAAGAGGCCAGAGCCAAAGGAAAGATCTTCCTGCTTGGAGTGCAGGAAGGATTTTCCTGCTTGGTGTGCTGGGGGCAGGAATGGTGTCCAACAGGAATGTGAGCATGGTGGAATCGCTCTCCCAAAACCACCCTCTGGGGCCAGAAATTGCATTTCAGTCTCAGAAGCACTGCAGAGGCTGTGAACTGGCTGCTTGCTCCATTTCACTGCCTTCTGGCTGCCTGGGTTATAAATTGCCGTAATTCCTGCATTAGATTTATATTAAGGGAAACTGCACAGGGCTTCAGCTGAGGGGTCCAGCTCATTCCTTCTGCCTGTCTGATCCAGGGATGGGATTTTAGCAGGACAGACAGAAACATTAGCAATGCTCTGCAGTTTATGGGGTGAATTTGAGCTTGTAGGAAATCCCGTCATTCTTCCAGCACGTGCAATCATTAGAGCTAAGGGCACTTATACAGATGTTGGGGTGGAGGAGGTCACCTAATAATGTCTATCACAGGGCATCCTTTTTCACTGGGTGTAGCTCTAAGTCAGCAGAGAAGGCTGAGGGTTTAATTAGTCTGTGACACTACAGAGTTATGGACATTAAAGGGCATTTGACTTCATTTTTTTCACATGGCATTCAGTTTTTAAAATGTCACTGCGAAGTACTTTAGGGCCCTGTTTCATCACTACATTATTTTTATTCCATGCCAATGTCACCTCATTGATTTCTGGATGGAAGGCTGGAGGGCTCAACGCACCATGGAAATTCTGAGGTTGGCTTTGAAATGAAATCTGGGATTCAGCTCATTTGTCGTCTTGGGGAGTTTCCAGGCTGTGGTCACACTGTGTGTGTTCGTGTATGCAGAGAATGAAAATTCTGCCAGTTTGAGGTTTCTTGCTGGACTAATGACAAATATCACCACTGAGCCAAGGGTCCCATGGCTCGTCTAATGTCAGGTGCCTTCAGGATTACTCAGGCCAGATGTGAGTTGTTAGGAAAAATGACTGTTTTCATTAATATTACTTTAAAAATTGTTTTGTGAAAAAGAACCGGGTTTGGCATTTTCAGTCAAAAACTCGTGAAAACAAGAAAATTTAGTTTGAAATTTTGGGTTTGGTTCTACCTTTGTTTGTTTTTTTATCATTTCTTTCCTGCTGTCTTGTTCTACTTTCTCATGTTTTTGCACTCAGGAGGTGAGGGAAGGCAGAGGAAAGCGTAGGGCTCTCATAACACTTGGAGTAAAAGCTCCACAATTTAATTTTGAAATCTGAGATTGATTTAAAAGAAAAATTTAAGGTTATCTGAAAAATATTAGGAAGGTAACTTTCTCAGAGAAAGAAATTTAGACAATTGCCAGCCAGCTCAGCTTGAAATAGATGTTTGGAAACTTGACAACACGGCATTGCTCGGATATTTTCCAATTATCATTAAATGTTGTGTAGAGAACCATATAGCATGGAAAGTGGACATTCCTCCTGTGGAGAAGCTTGGGCAGGCAGGGAGCATTCAGACATCATGAACAAGGCTTGAGGCTGCTCCTCCTCCCTCAACTGCCTCCAGTCCAGGGGACAGGGCACGTTCTGCACCCTGGGATGGGAAGTTTTCTCCAGGCTGGCACAGCCTTGCACTGCTCCTGGCTGCTCCAGTGCTCCATTGCCTTCCCTCCAGCAGCAGGACACAGGATTGTTTTATTTTCATTTCTAAGCACTGCAAAGACCTCCAGCAACTGAAATGAGAGGCAGGAAGGCAGAGGCAAACATTTTATTGTTGCTGCTATTATTCCTGTCTGCTGTGTGGGGTGCCCAAGAGCAGACTATGAGGATCCTGTTTAAATTGGGATGGTTTCACTCAGTGGCCCAAATGTCTTCCAGCTTGGAGAAAGGGATGCTGCAACAGCTGTTTCAGGACATGAAATGTTTTTTCAGGACAGGACATGAGATGTTCCCAGGCCAGAACCAGTGAAGAGAAAAGGAGAATGAACCTGACAGTTTCAGATACAGACTGTTCACATGCAGACCGTGTGTCTGTGCTGAGTATTTGTGCCCAAAGTGCTGGCACTGGGAGCATGTGAGCAGTTTGCACTGGCTGTGAGTGTGCAGGGGCTGTATGAGGGCTGATGCCCCAGGTTTGAAGAGTGGTTTTGAGGGCTGGCTGCACTCTGAGTATGGGCTGTGAGTATCTGGTTCTCTTCGTGGCTGTGGTGGATGGATGGGAATGTCCAGTCTGCTTGCTGGGGGGACATAAGAAGTCATTGCAAAGAATTCTGACAATTGTTCAATTCAACCTTCATTCTGGCTTCAACTTCTGGATTTGGTCTGGGTGATTATTCTTCACAAACTCGTAAAGAAGGAAAAGATGTAATGGATAATCCGTATATACGTGTAGATCTTAAAGACAAAATGTTCTTTCCCTTTGCTTCTCCCTGTTCTGGATTTGATATAGTTTTAAAGAATAAGAGATTTGACATTTTTTGTAAACAATATTTTGACCTTTCTCTCGGGAGCACCCTCACTGAAGGGACACTGGCAATACAAGGTCTGGTTTGCAGCTTCCACACGGCCAGGCTGCTCTTTACATCTTTAAAGCACAAGAACGGCTTTACTCATATCTTGTGAAAATTATCTATTGCTGAAAAAAATGCAACAGATGAACTGTGCCTTCCTGCCCTCAAAAGCATGAGCTGCTGTCTGAAGAGATCTAATGAGAAGATTAAAGATAAAGGTTCTGAATTCAATTTGAAGTGTCAATATGTAACTCAGTAAGAAATGAAACATTTTTCAATTACTGGTAATATGAAACAAAATAGTGGGAAATAGAAATGGCAATCTTTTTAGCTAACCTGAAGGCCATTTCCAAGAGGCACTGTGCATTAACTAAGCAGTGAAAATTTTTACATCACTATTTTCCCTTGTGCCCATAATAGCATAAAATAAAAAGATTTTAGATAAGATTTCATTCAGTGAATCAATTGCAAAACCACACAGAGCCTTAGTGGGCATTCAGGGCTCGATCTAATGGAAATTTTTACGAGGATGTCAATGCTAAGTTGATTCCTACAGCGGAAAGCACATACAAAGGATCCAATTACAGATGGAAACCTTTTGCTTTCTAAGAGACTTTATTAACCCCTGAAGCACTGAATATGCAAAGGGTAAGTGAAAAGTTTCCTGATGAACTGGATGCTGGTTTATATCTGGTTGCTCCCCCCACAACCAACTCATTTTCTTTTTTTCCTTTAGCAAATAGAAAATAACACTGAGCACTGGAGGCAATGAACAGTCGCAGCAGAACGTGCAGAGGAGCTGTTGGATCCTAGAGGAAAGACACAAGCAGGCTACATCAACTGTGGGAAGGATCTCCCTAAAAGATTTTAGCCTGAAAAAGACATCATGCCACGAAAATGGCCAGCAAAGAATAAAACTCCCTGTTAGACCTTCTGCCACAGAGTCTTCAGTGAGTGGGGAATTTGTAATGCCGGAATGGGACCACCAGCATCCAAAACCCAGGGGAGAAGGAAGGGTGACAGCATCACCTTGTGTGATGGGGCAGTGTTGGTACTCTGAGCTCTCCATTTCACAGAGCTTTAGGGCCAGATTTGGGGAGCATCTTTCAGTTCAGATTCTCCCCTCCATGGGAAGGGAGCAGAAAAGCTTTACAGTGGTTCTTACAGCAATATGCTTGGAGACAGGGTGTGCAGGTTTGGAGTTCTATTGTTACAAGCCCATAGGCAGCTTTCCTTAATTTATGTTCAATTGTTTATTATTTCTTTGAATCACTTTGCCTGGTGAAGTCTCAAACATGTGACTCCTGCCTGCTCTGAATGGCAAGCAAAGCTCAGGAGCTGAGTTTTTGGTGAGGAGCTCATGAGTGAGAACATTTTGTTGATGGATATGTGCAAGGCTTGAACAGTCAGGGGGGTCTGCAGTGTGTGCAGAGCATTTGACAGAGGAGATAGATGAATTTTTATAACCACTTCTGAATACTTTTTGTTCTTCTGCTGAGCCTTTGTTCTGTTTAATCTCACCTCCTCCTACCATCATTTCGCCATGCTTTAGCCCAGGGCTGTGCTCACAATCTGTGTACATTTGAGCCACTGTGACTCTATTCTATATAATATATATATAAGATAGATATAATATAGAAATGAAAGTGCAAAAAGGTATGGCTGGTGATGTGAGCAAACTTTGCTTTATTCCCACTTGTGATCAGTTCTAGTTTAATTTCATGGCAGTAACTCTTGATTCATGGTGGAATGAAGTAGAAAAAGGCCACGGCAGAAGTGTTTATGAACTGAACTCTAACTGAAACCCTAGAGGTGGAAATCCAACCTCCAGTTTCAGATCTGGATTCAGATTTGACATGCCCCAAAATTTCTGTAGGTTCAGATCCAGGCTTTTGTTCTGAGCCCATAAGAGCCCAGTGAGAAGTCAAGTACAGTGTTTGTTCAACACCCCTGACAGCACTTATTCACTGCTCTGCTGAGACTGAAGATGTGAAAACAAGCACAACGTGCCCTGGACAGCCTGGTCAGGCTCCAGTGGGGAGTTTCATCCCCCTGGAAGAGATGGAAAGATGGCCTGAGCCAGGGTGCTCAGCCTGTGCCTGCAAGCTTTTGGCTTTTTGGCTTTTGGCTTCTCCTTTTGAAATGAAAGGCAAGAAGAATATAGGGTCAAAGTTCTTTAAATCTCCACTGATTTTGTTTGTGTTTAAGCTCTGGACATTTGAGATGTGGGAATGTCAAAAATGCCTTGCACAAGCCAAACTTACTCACTTATCCCTTGCATATTTGAAAAGACTTTTTCTTTGTCCCCAAAGTCCAGCCTTGGTCCCAGATGATGGGCAGTGAAATAATTTGGTGTTTGTCCTTGCAGGGTGAGCTCTGTAGGTACCTGTTGGTATTAAGGGATGCCTCCAGTTATGAGTCAAAGATCCTGAAGGGACAGAAGTTTTGTATATTTATGTTTCTGTAGCAGGAGAGGAAGGGGGCCACTGTGAAGGAATGTGTTGCTCAGTCCCTGGTTGCCCCAGGCTGTGGCAGGCTGGCAAACACCACTGGGTTTTCCCTGAAGAAAGGTGGATCTGTCTCCCACTGTTGTGTTGTGACTTCCCAAACCAATGGACACCCTGAGACTTTCTTATGAATAACACATTTGTGTCTAAAATTAGGCCAAGCCAGAATGCAGCTCTGGGGTTGGCTTTGTCCCCACCATCTGTTGTGCTGGAGATGAAAGGAGGCCCATGGGCAGCTGAGTTGATTCCATGGTCCAGGTTTTATTTCCAGGTCTTATTTCCCAGTTCTACATTTCTTTGACTGGTCTATCTGAATCATAAGTTTCAGGTCAACCTGTGTTCCTGCGATTTGAAAAAAATGTTAAAATAATCTTCAGTGTAGAAAATATCTATGGACCTAATTTTTCTGTGCAAAATGACTTGAGATTTTGTTGAGCCACTCATCTGACTTTATTTGGGCCAACCTACCCAGCCCAGCTTTGCTAGTTTAGGCTTAAACTGTTCAAATGGTGTTGTCTTTATTTGGGTGTACCAGCAGCACCAAAATCTCTGTCAACATTCAATAAATAAGACAGCAGAAAGCCTGCAACTTTTAATGATAAATACTGCCAGTATCCTGTGATAGGCTTTCCTGGGGGAGTGATGAACCATACTGGCATTGTGTACAAGGAGAGAATATCCTGCAAGTGAGAGCAGCTATATTTAGAAGACAAGTGCAGCAGCAGTGGGGAGTGCTGAGGTGGCTGTAACTGATACCCCAAAATGGAGGTCAGTAATTTGACCTTTCTGCCAAGCAGCTGAGCCTCGCTGTTGTCTTTTTGGACAAATTATGAGTGGAAGACCTGCTGCCTGTTCACAAAAGCTCTAATCAATTTGCTATAAATAACTAAAAAATTATTTACAGCAGATTTGATAAGTCCATCACATGCCAGGCATACTGTGCAGTTTCTGCTGAAGGGGAGCACAACCCACCACCATGAAAATAACAACAAACTTAGAATAAACTTAATTGTGGGAAATAACTAAAAATCAGATATTTCCAATAAAATGTTGTCTTTGAAATCTTCTTTGTAATAGAACAAAACAATCTATCTATTTCTCAATCAGAAACAATCTATTTTAGTCAAAACATGTTTTATGAATTTATACTGCTTTGATTTTTCTCCCCAGCTTTAAATTGAGAGATTGGACATTATTTTAGAATTGGATTTTCAAGCTAAAGAGTATAAGTAGTTTTGCTGGTAATAATAATTTATAGGAAGAAAATATCATTCTGATGTGACTCAGACTCAAAAATTCTCCGAGTGATTGGAAGGGTCTTTGGGTCCACAACAGGCACAGAGAGCAGTAAAATTTCCTGCTCAGCCCAGGGACTACCAGAGCCACTGCTCATGCCAGCAGTTGGAAAGCCAAAGTGGGAGCACGGTCACCCATTGCTTGTCTCCAGCAGGGTTCTCTCCCCACTGAGGTGGCCTGGTGGTTCACCCACTGTGCTGGCAACAGAAATGCAGAAATGCATGTGAGTTCACCTGAAATATTATTATTTACCTTTTTGTACCTATCCAGATAACACCATTGCTGTGGTTTTCATCGGGTAAATTTCAGAGTGTTGTAGAAAACCTGTGTTTGAGGACAAGGGGTCCTCATGCTCAGCTGTTCCAACCTGTGCCATTCCCAGCCTTTCACAGAATCATTAAGGCTGGAAAAGACCTCTGAGGTCATTGGGTCCAGCTGTTAACCCAGCACCATTGTGTTCACCACTTATATGATTAAGATACATGGAGATATTAAAGAAATCACCACTTAGTCAAACAATTAATAAAAAGAAGGTGACAGGTATGCAAAGATCACACACAGGCTCTCAGAAAAAAATCCCTTTTCCACTCTCACTGCACACCTACTGCGCTGACTTTTCACATACACACTGCTGCTGGATTTTTTTGGGGTTTTTTTGGTCTTGCCTCTCCTTTTGAACTTCAGCCCTAATTTCTTACAGTGCTCTTTCTGCCGCTTCGCTGTCATTAATTGCCTTGCTCATGAGCCCTCCATGAGTGTCACTTTGTTGAGCTGCCAAGGAATGGAGGATATAATGCATCTCACTTGTTTTCTTTTCCTACCCTCCTGGCCCTGAGCCAAGGAAATGCCATCACCTCATCACCTGCAGCTCGCCATTCTAATATCTCTCATTTTAAATTAAACCTCACATTTTATTTCTCAGGCATGGCAAGAATTTTACAGCAGTTGCACTCTAAGGAGGTGGCTTTGGCCATGCTATAGGCATAGACATGTCTCTCCAGATGTCCACAGACTCTTTGCTTCCTTTCTGCTGCATTTGCAAAGGTGGGCAAGCTGATTCCCTGTGGAATTTACTGGGGCGAGCACTGGAATGGGAGAAAATGTATGGCACAGCTGATTGAGCTGCCAACCTGACAGGTGCCCAGCTCCAGGGGTGAGAAAAAAGTCACGTTTGCTGTCCAATCTCAGCATTTCTTCAGCGTGATCTGACTGTCGCAGACATCTTTTATGGAAAATGATTTTTTTAGGATTTTTCTTTCTGAGAAGCTGAGAGGCCTCAGGAACAAAATGCAAACATTGATTATCTGCTGCTGTGGAATGCAGCAGGTAGATCTTTGATTAACTCATGTTAGATGTTTCTAATTAATGGCCAATCACAGCCCAGCTGGCTCGGACAGAGAGTCCCAGACAGAGCCTTTGTTATCATTCTTTTCTATTCTATTCTTAGCTAGCCTTCTGATGAAATCCTTTCTTCTATTCTTTTAGTATAGTTTTAATGTAATATATATCATAAAATAATAAATCAGCCTTCTGAAACATGGAGTCAGATCCTCGTCTCTTCCCTCATCCTCAGACCCCTGTGAACACGGTCACAATCTGACAAACACTATTTCAGAAAACTGTAGGATATTTTTCTCCGGTTTGACACTGGGCTGGGCAGATTTGGTGTCACAGGTCAGCATTTTTCATATGCCAGTGGTTGCTCTTTGGGCACTTTACATCCTGCTCCATAATGCAAGGAAAAGCTTTGCAGTGAACTGAAGAGCAGACTACCGGTGGCTGAGTTCTGCTGTTAAACTTTTAATGCAGAGATCCAGGACTGGGCTAGGCTGAACTTGGGTTTGGAAAGTTTTTCTGTACCATGCTGGGCAGATATATGTTTGGATTCTCTTCTTGTTTATGTATTTTTCTTGGCCCCTGCAACTGCGTCTGCATTGTGATTAAAAAGTATTTAATTAACATACAAAAATAAAATTTAAAAGTGTAATAGTTATTGTAAAAATAAAACTGTACCAAACCACTCAGGCAAACAGCACCCTGGGGAGCTGGTAAGCTTGGAAAAGCTGGAAAAATACAACTACAACTGTAACAACTTCTCTCAAGAGGGGTACAACCAGTCAGGAAAATAAAACCCACCATCCACTACAGCCAACAACCACCCTGAGGGCACCAAGGCAAGGCAAATAAAACACACACCCAAAGCTGAGCAAGGAAAGTGCCTTTCCCCATACTTGTTCCTGAGATTGGGGGTTGTGAGCAGCCAAAAAAGTCAACTGGGCTTTTCCTGGGATGGGAATTTTGGAAGATGCAGAGGTGAAATTGTGGCTCTTTGAGCTGCAAAGCCTGTGCCACTTGAGAGCCAGATGCCTTTGTCAGTGTTGTGTTAAATGTCTTGGCATCAGGTGTTTTTTCCTGGGTTTCTCCATCTCCAGGTCTGGTGTGCTGCTGCTGCTGTGTCACCTCCCCTGCCAGCAGCAGAAATGTCGCGCCCTGAATTCCTGCAGTCTGCCAGAAAATCTTTGTCAGAGGGAGCAGAATCTTGACGGCATTTATTGTCAGAGCTGTGTGGCACTGGAGGGTAGCTTGAACAGCTGTGGTGCTGATCCCAGGCTGCAGATGGGCAGCAGCATCCCCAGGTACCTGGGGCAATGTGGGGCACCCAGGTCAGGGCTCTGAGATCCTGCAGAACCAGAGATCACAGCCCTTGCACAGCAGCAGCTCTTCCTGCCCTGCATTCTTGTGTTTTTACTAGCTTGGTTTCCAAACAGTAAGTTCTTATTTTTCTGTCCTGGCAGAAGGTGGGATTAAAATGCTTGAACAGAATTAGCAAGTGAATATGAGAAACAGAGAAGGGCTTAGAGTGGGAAACCTGGGTCAGGGAGATGGGCTTTGCAATTAGTCCTGCATGCTGTGAGGCTGGGGAGTGCCATTATCTCCCAAAGACCACATCTCATCCTGAGCCCTCTGAAAGCTCTTTTCTGCCTGGGCCTCCCTGCCCTGGATGTTTCTGTTGGCCAAGGGCTCCTGGCCATCCCAGGGGACCAAGGGACCTCCCAGGCTCTGGGTGATGTGAGGGGCAGCTCCAGGGGAGCTGGGGGACCTGAGCTGGGTGTGAGGGGCCCTGACTGGTGCTGCGGAGGGGTGGAAGGGACAGGGGGGAAGCTGGGAGGATGCTCTGGGTGCGACTCAGGGACTCCACTTAGGAGCAGAGCAAGATTTCAGAGCACTCTCTGCCCCAAAACACTTTCCTGAAGTCTCACCAATGCATCTTTCTTAGCTGAGTGATTTAAACCTCTCTGAGGCCAGAATATATAAACTCTTCTAAATTGCTACAGTCACATTTTTACTCCCTTTAAAAAACAAGTGTAAATTCCTCATGGCCAGCCACTCTTTATGGATCCCTTCAGTGCTTTTGTGAATTGCAAGGTCCTTGGGCCCTGGCCATTAATATCAGGTTTGCAGCAACTGAATTATTTTCATGATTAAAGATAGTAAAGGATTTACAGGCTTTTTTTTTTTTTCCTCCATAGAAATCTCTCCTGGTTGGATTTGTCCTGAGCTCTGCTGTGTTTCACAGAAAATGAAATGGGAGTTTGTGCCAAAGCAAAAGGTTAATTTCAAAACTGCAGCAGAACTAGGAATATAGTGGCATATGATAAGGATTTTTTGTTTTTCTGGTGGCTCTGGGAACAGAGTCACTATCTTCTGTGTGCAGAAACTCACCTTAACATGAACAATGAGAAAATACTTCTGCCAGGGGAATTCCAATTAATGTGTCTTTCCCCTACAAAAAAGTCACATCGCCTGTCTATGCCCAACCCTTTTCTCTCAAACACATGCATTAGAAATTTTCATTTTTTCCTTTTTTTTTTTTTCTCTCACAGCCTTTGGACAGACTGTGTGCTGTTAGTTTATTTTACAAAATTTTCTGCAGAGTTGTTATTGGAAAGCTCAAGGAAGCACCTGCACGATGGCTGAGTACAGAACAAGTGGGATGGGTGAATCAGCCTTGATGAAAGAAGAATCATCCTGGACTGCTGACCAGAACAAATCAGTTGTTTGATGTGACTAAACCGTTTGGTGGTTAATGTCCCTGGCAGTGTTTATTCCTGTAGCCTCAGGCATTTCCTGGTGCTGGTCCAAGCTGAAGCCACTGCACCAGGTGCTGGAAAGTTCATGTAGAAATAGCCAAAGCCCTGTGGTGCCCTGGGGGATTGACATCACCCTGCAGGGACGGAGCTGCTTCTGGAAAAGCATCCTTCAGACAGCGTGGCATCCTTTCCAGACAGGTGCTACTTTTGGCCTCCCTACTCAAAGCTACTAGAAAGTGGAGATTTATGAGCCAGCTCCATGATCTATAGCATTTGATCCTTGTCCTGATGGCTTGCAAGAACTTGGACCTTGGATTGTGTCTGATCCCTTGGCCTCGCAGTGCTGTGTTGGCACACCTCCAGGGCAGAATTTAGCAAGTCCTGCAGCTCAGGCCAGAATAACTTTTTAAACTACTGACAAATGTGATCTTCCTTTGCTCCTTACCCTTGATTTGCCTCCATTCATTTTCCTGTCACAGAAATCCCTCATTAGTCCCAGTCCAAGCTGTTCACAAACCTTGCTGAATTTCTTCTTCTTCTTTTTTTTTCTTCAGGCTGAAACTTTGGTCTGGCCTTATAATTACAGTATTATTAATGTATTTTTATCATTGTTAATTATTTTTACATGCTGAAATTGATTCAATATGCCTGGAGCTGCCATGCTGGAACATGCCTTGATTCTTTTCCAAGCTGGAGCCCTTGTGCACCAAACGTGGAGAGTTCCAATGGCTTTAAATCACTATAAACCTCACTGAGTGATTTAAGTTATTGGAGTGTGTTCAAGTTTTTATAAGCCCTCGAATGTGAACTCTGCTCAAATTCTGGGTATGTGCAGTGCAGTGGGATCTAAAATGGTTTGAGTGCTCAACATACTTTCTAAGCCCCTGGCTGGCTGGAGAATAATCAGGCTTGTCGGGCAGTGCAGTGTGCAGGGACTTGGGATGATGGGAACCATCACATTTTAAAAATGCTTTTAATTCCTTTAAATTGAAACATTCCTGCTTCATTTAAGGCACTTTGGGCAGAGCTTTCTGTGTGGATTGGAGGATCAGCAGTGCCATGAAGTCGGTTTCATGCTGGTGCTGATGGACTGACTCGTGCAAGGCCAGTCTCAAGGCAAGCCATCCCTGATCTCTGGTGACAGCCAGTGGGGCTGTGATCTGTGCCAGGACCCCAGGTTTGGGGTGTGCAGAGGGCTGAGCCCTTCTCTGATCTCCAGGGTCAGTGGTGTTTGTCCTGACCCTGGTTTAGAGATGGCCACGCACCAGAAGAAGCTGTCCCTGATCACATCCTGTGAGCAGGAGGGCAGCAGGGAGGGACATCAGAAGCCAACTGCTGCACAAGCTGAAAACTTTCAGCTCCTTTTAGAAGGTCTCAGGTCAGGAAAAAGCTGTAAGAACACAGGTGAGAAGCTGGGCATGCAGCGAAGGGAGGAGACCAATGTGGGTGCGAGAGAGCAGGGCAGAAGGGCTCCCTCTCCCCCTGATCTCCATGGACACGGCCCAGCACTGCTAGCACACCATGGTGAACTGCCTTGGGAGCCTCTCGAGTGAAAATGCAAAGTCTGAAAACTCAAAAAGGATGTTGGAGGAGCCCTATAGCTGCAGGGCAATTTGATCCACAGCTCTGAGGAGCTGACTTTGAGACTGGAGCACTGGAGACAGCAGAGAACCCAATGTCCTGTGAAATATTTACTCGTTTCAGATTTCATTTTTCATGGACAACTGCATAACATCTCCACTATAATTCCCTGCCCTTGCCATCAAGTAGCCAGCTCTTTTTATACTCACAAGTGCAGCTGCTGAACACATTGCTGCTGTTGGGAGTTTTGCCTTGATGAATTGTTTCTTTCAGTTTGATATCATTAGGTATGTATGGGTGGATATTAACCTGGGCAGTAAAACATTTAAGATTTGTACCCATAAAGGCAATTCCTGCTGCTCCTGATCAGTAAATAATGACAGCTGTGAGATCTGTCAGTGCTGAGCACCTTTGAATATTTTTTGTTATGTACCTATGTGGACCTATATTTAATATTCTCAGATGATTAAAAAGTAGTTTTCTAATCCTAATGGACTAAATTCTGCCCTGAATTTCTACACCTGAAGTAACTTTAAATAAAACAGAGAAAACCTGAGTTTACACACCTATTAGTTAGGGCAGGATTAGGCCCTTCATAGTGCTCAAATCTCATTTTAATAGCAAGAGAGAGTTTTATTAGTCATCTTAATGACAGAGCAAGCCCCAAACTACTGTTCATTCAAGGAACAGGTTCTTATAGTTTAAACAACATTTAATTCTCCTTAAAACCTCTTTTATTAAAAAGTTTTAAGAATAATATTAAATACATAAACAGCCATGTTAATTAGATTATATAGTTAATGTACATTGGAACTATGACTTATTGCAGAGTTACTGACCATGAAAGCACATTTTGATCATTCCAGGCTGTAATCCCCACTTAATCCATCCCCAGTCTGTCAATCAGTCGAATACAATCAGGATATTTATGATCACATCAGACCAGAGATCTGGAAGAATTTAGCAACTTTGCAGAGCTGAATCCAGAAAAGGGAGGGGGGGAAATGTTTCCACTGGCAAAATGAACCATTGCCAGGAAAAACATTATTGTTGACTTGGCCCATGTAATTGAATTTTCTACTCAGAAGTAACTTACAAACCAGCAACTAGGAGAAATTATCAGTGCTGGGAACTCTCATAATAACAAAGCAGAGGAGTTTTACCTGGCACAGCATTTTTTAAAATCATGTTTTTCTTTTTTCTTTTTTTCAACGTAGTGCTGTGGTTTTCTCCTCTCCTAATTTTCTGCCATCATGAAATAACTTGAATTGCTAGGGCAGCAGGGGAAAGCATCCCTTTCTTGGGCCCCTGCCTCCTGACATCCACCTCAGCCCCTGCTCCAGGGATTGCAAGAGCTGGGTCTCTCTGGGACA
The DNA here is from genome assembly GCA_024865655.1 of Emberiza elegans. Taxonomy (NCBI): domain Eukaryota; kingdom Metazoa; phylum Chordata; class Aves; order Passeriformes; family Fringillidae; genus Emberiza; species Emberiza elegans. Next base: position 18,882,850 of record JALJVW010000129.1, read on the forward strand.
CCTGAGCTCCGATGGGGCACCTGATCCCCTGCCCTGGCTGGGGAAGGCTTTGGGGTCTAAGCTGCTTTTGCACACCTGAATCACGTCTCAGTATTTTTGTAAGGGCTGTGCAATTCAGCAGCAAAACACGTGGCAGCAGTGAGGGTGTCCTAGAGGAATGTGGCACCTCTTGCAGGGCTGTCTTCTTCTGGGAACTGCAATCTGTGGGTTATTTCAATACCCTCCATCTTTGAAAACATTGTCCGTGGAAGAGATGAAGAAGCAGAAAGTGTTAGGAAGAAAGATGTATCAGAAGGGAGGGGACCAGCACTGCTCAGCTCGAGGTGGGGGAAACTGGATGGGGCTTTACAAAGATGGAGATTTTCACCCTCTCCATGCTTTCCATCAAACCCAGGATTATCCTCCTGTTTCCACAGTCGTACATCTCACTGTCAGGATGTGGTAAATAACTTCCATTCTGGACACCTTATTCTCTCACTTTCAAACACAGACAAAAACTGAGGAAGGAGGTTCTGCTATCACCTTCCTTGCAGCTGTTCATAGCTGTACATGGGGTGTGATTTCCATGTCTGTATAGACAACAAAATTGGCATTTGCCTGCTCAAAGCCACATGTAAGAGCCTGATCTGGCCATTTCTGCCCTAAGTAATGCTAAGCAATATTATGAAGACTTTCACCTGATGATGCACAGTCAACCAGTAAGTGACTTTTTCCTCCCAAGCCTGAATGAATCCAAGCACATTTCATACTTTGCCATTTCATTGTTATTTGGTCCTTTGCCTGGATGGCAAAAGGCTGGATTCCAAAAAATGTTTCTTCCATGAGCTTCAGTGACTGGAGCTGTGCTGAGCTTGGATAGGCAATCCTGTGATGAACTTTCCAAGTTCCAGCTGGCTTTTTAACAAACTCCCCCTCGTTAGGCTCAGAAGGCCATTGGAGATCACGCCCAGAGGATGAGCTTGCTGGGCTCTTGATCTTGCCTCCTCCAAGGCATATTTTTCTCAGTTGCTACTTTATCACTTCTAACTTAGAACTCTCTCAGTAATACTCTCTAAGAGAAGTAGACAAATATTTCTTAGGGGAGGGGTTTGGTTATGGAAGAGAGAAGTGTAAAGCAGAAAACAGCAGGATAATCAATATTCCTTTAGGCATTGCCAAGATCCTCCTCATGGAGATTCAGTCAACACCCTTTCCCTGCTCCAGTAGGAATAGAGATCTTGGAATGGAGCATTGTCAAGGGATTAGTCTTGTGCTGGTAGAAGAAATGCTTTAGCAGTTCCTCAGCAGCGTGATGCCATTATCTTGTTGACAGTGCTCTGTGTCACTGATATTGTCTCTGCTGCAGCTTCTCTTCAGACACAATTTGCTTTCATTAAGCTTTCATCCAAGCTCTCTCTTTTGCAGGACATTTCCCTTCCTTTTCCCACAGGTACTGGAGCATCCCTCAATAACTGTGTAAACAAAAGTTGCAATGGGGGTGTTTGATATTAATGAACATTAGGAAGAAATGAGGTAACCAACAGCTCAGGAGTCTTTGCTACCGGTGGCATGACACAGCTCCTTGCTTGAGAACTTGAAAAATGCCAGTTACAGTTTGTTTCTATCAGAGTAATGTGGTAGTTGTAGCTATGCCACTTTCCCAAGAATGTAAATGCTTCGTTAGTTCTGTCCCTGTCCTGAAAAATCTAATATGGCACAAATAAAGTGCGGTAAATGGCTTCATGGAAAGCAGATGTGAATGGAAGCCTAGACTCCTACCAAGGCTTTAGGGGACTTCAAAGACCGAAAGAAAGAGCTGAACAAAATATTTGACTGTGCCAAATTTTCACTGTTCTTGATGAAAGAGCAAAAGTGAGGAGAAAAAAAAAAAAGAAAATCTGGCTCCTTGTTTTCATTTTCTGCTAGCCTAGGGCAAGGCTTTTAGAAGGAATAAATTACAAGCAAACAGGGAGGGAGACTGAATGGAGCAACTGCTGAACAAAGGGCATTCTTGGAAGGGTCTGGTTTTAGAGAACCTAGAAATTGTCAGCTCAGTTATCAGGAGGCAGCCTCCCTCCCCTCCTGCCAGCTTTGAGCATTGCTGCGGCTCCCCGGGAGCTCCCTGCCCGCAAACGCTGCCCCTGCATGGCCACGGGGAGCCCTTGGCACAGTGTCCAACCCAGGAGTGGCTGCCAGGACAGCCAAGTGCAGAATGCTTTGAAAATCTGGCAGCAGATTTGAGTGGGACATAAATGATTGCAACCTTTAAAGTTGTTTTGCAGAAGAAGCTGGTTGGGCTGTGCTTGGATGTGATGTAGAATGTGGATGATGGTATTCAAGGGGCTAAAACATGCCAGCTCTGAAAACTAGAATAATTTATTCCCGTTGTTTTGGGTATCATGTACTACATAAGGATTAAAAAAAAAAAAAAAGCCATGCACAGAACAATCAGATTTTTCTTTTCTTCCTCAGATACTGTGGGGGTAAAGGCTGTGTCTTAACAAAAGTTGGTTAGAAAAGAGAGGAGAAATATAAGAAACTGAGCTGTGTTGCTTGTGGCAGTTTTATGAAATGATGCTTCATCTGTTTAAAACCTTCTCCATCCCTGTTTCCTTCCAAGCTGCCCTCTAGGCTCCACCCCTACCGAGTGTGGCTGGCAGAGTCTTGCTCTTGGCCTTGAATGTCTCCTCCACCATTGAGTATCTCTGTTGTAGGTGCAATTCATGGTCCTGAGCTCTGGGTTTTCCTTGCTCCATGTGAGAGCAACCTGCAGGAGAACCGTATCTACACGGCCAGTGAGGCATGGTTTTTATACAGGCAGAGAGTGCTGGGACAAGCGAGGAATGGTTTTAATATGAAAGATGGAAAATTTAGATTAGATATAAGGAAGAAATTCTTCCCTGTGAAGGTGTTGAGGCCCTGGCACAGGTTGCCCAGAGAAGCTGTGGCTGCCCCATCCCTGGAAGTGTCCAAGGCCAGAGGCCAGAGGCCTGAGCAACCTGGGATAGTGGAAGGTGTCCCTGCCCATGGCAGGGCCTTGGAATCAGATGAACTTTAAAATCCACCCCAAACAATTCTGTGATTCTATGATTTGAGCTATATAATATTATTCTCACCATTTTTGTTCTTCCTTCTCCACGTCCTAAACCGGAAATCTCTTTTAAGCAGTATTAACCCACTCTTAGTCACTCAATTCACAGCTTAATTCGTGTAGGTGCCCATTGTGGCTGCACATGACAATGAGCTAATGGTTTGCAGAATGTATTTTGTAGATGGACACATAGTTGTGAATTAGCTGTGGGACCTCAAGGCACATTTACCAAATACAATTGTGTTGCTGAAAATAATTATGTTTGCTTGAGTTTGGGCCAGGCTGTCCAAAGATTCTCCACACTGAAATGAGCTGTTGCTGGCTCAGCCTATGGTTTAGGTGTAACTGTGGAGGTTTGTTTAATTTTTATAGTATTTTTTTTTTGAAAACCAAAAAAGAAAATAGGACAGCAGAAGTGGATGAGCTGAGTGGAAGAAAATCCTGGTACTTGCTAAGTGCTTAGCTGATTTCCCACTCCGTTTTCTGCAGTAGCCCGAATACCAGGCTGTATTTGTTTGCTGCTGCCTGCTGAAGCCTTCGACCTCAGCCTGCCCTTCTCTCCCTTAGTGCTGACAGTAAGTGAAGAAATGCGAAATTCATTCATCTGCCTGAGAGCCCTTTGAAGTTCCCCACTAAAAGCTCTATTGTTTTATTAGCTGTTAATGCGGCACGGGGGAATTGGGCAGTGCATAGCAGAGCCGGGGTGCGGGGGGGCCCTTCCTGGCAATTTGTCACTCTTTAGAAGTATGACACGTTCTGCTCTGCTCTGCTCTGCTCTGCTCTGCTCTGCCCTGCTCTGCTCTGCGGGCCCGCGGGCAGCTGGAGCGCTGCGGGCTCCGCTGGGGCTGCTCGGTGCGGGGAGCCCGGGGCTGCGGGATGGGGCACACTCGGGTGGGGGCACACTCGGATGGGGGCACAGACGGATGGGGGCACACACGGGTGGGGGCACACTCGGATGGGGGGACACTCGGGTGGGGGCACACACGGGTGGGGGCACACTCGGATGGGGGGACACTCGGGTGGGGGCACACATCTCTGTGCTCCCTGCAGGATGGGATGGGCTCACACACCTCGGTGCTCTCTGCAGGATGGGTGCACACAGCTCGGTGCCCCTGCAGGATGGGCTCACACACCTCGGTGCTCTCTGCAGGATGGGTGCACACAGCTCGGTGCCCCTGCAGGATGGGCTCACACATCTCTGTGCTCCCTGCAGGACGGGGGTGCACACCTCGGTCGCTCTCTGCAGGATGGGGGCTCACACATCTCGGTGCTCTCTGCAGGATGGGCTCACACATCTCGGTGCTCCCTGCAGGATGGGCTCACACATCTCGGTGCCCCTGCAGGATGGGGGCTCACACATCTCGGTGATCCCTGCAGGATGGGCTCACACACCTTGGTGCTCCCTGCAGGATGGGCTCACGCATCCTCTGTGCTCCCTGCAGGATGGGATGGGGGCACACATATCGGTACGGGGCTGCGGGACGGGATGCAGGTCAAGAGGGATGAGAAATTAAAGATCTGCAGAGCCGAGCGTGCTGGATGCAGCTGGAGACCGGCTGTGGACAGCCTGCTTGTCAGAGTGGGCAAACCGGGGCTGTGGAGGGTCTCAGAGGGGACATGCCTGTGGGTGCTGGGGTAGGCTGCCTCTTCACTTCCCTGCCTTAAGATGGTTTGTGGCATGAGCTGTGTCATGCCGCAGGCAGCAAAGACTCCGGAGCTGTTGGTTACTTCATTTCTTCCTAATGCTCGTTTAATATCAAACACCCCCATTGCAACTTCTGTTTACACAGTTATTGAGGGATGCTCCAGTACTGTGGGAAAAGGAAGGGAAATGTCCTGCAAAAGGGAGAGCTTGGATGAAAGCTTAATGAAAGCAAATTGTGTCTGACCAGAAGCTGCATCAGAGACAGTATCAATGGCACAGAGCACTGTCAACAAGATAATGGCATCATGCTGCTGAGGAACTGCTAAAGCATTTCTTCTACCAGCACAAGACTAAACCCCTGACAAACCATTACCACTCATGCCTGAACACAGCTACTGTCAATCCTCTTCCCTTCCTAAATCCTTTCTCAGGTATGTGGCATGTGGGGCTGCAAGGTGCTGCTTGTCTTCTGGAGATTCTCCAGCACCAGCGCTGCTCAGGGCTGACATCATGGGCCTGGTGATGGTTGGTGGCTTTTAGGGGTGACCCAGTGCCTGAACACCATTGTGGCTTCCTAAAAACGTGCTGGGAATGCTGCAAAGCTGCAAGATGAGGCTTGTCTTTCTACACATGTGCTCTGCATGGGCAAAGAGGCAGTGAGCTACAGGCTAAAGCACCCATTGCCTTCTCCTTGTGGCTGTCACCTCTCTGTGTCTCACCTCTCTGCCGAGGAGGGGGCTGCAGGGAGCTGCTGCTGTGTACCTGTCCGGGCACACATCGTCCTGCTGTCCCCTGTGCAGGGTCTGAGCACCGGGCATGGCACACCTGGGACAGACCAGGGATGGGGAGTGGGTGTTGTTCATGGCCCAGCAGGCACAGAGGGCTCTGCAGAAGCCATCCATCACTGCAAGTGCAGCTGGTGGCAGGGGCTGAGTCCTGTAAACACAAACAGGATGGGAGGCACAGCCTGCTGGCCCCGCTGGCACAGCCAGCCCCGTGTTTGCTTTGCTCTGCTCCGACTGCTTCCCACTGACTCAGCTGGGCTGTCCATCACCACAGCCTTTCTTTGCATCCCTCTTCCCAGAGCCTTCTGTGGCACTTAAACTAAGTCAATAGAAATGAAAAACTTGTGTCCTGAGCCTGACAATTCTTGAGAACTTTGCTCATGGCTTGCACAACTGTTTACCTGCACTGCAAAGGGAGCTCCTCAATGGGGTGTTGTCCTGCCATGTGGAACTGCTGCTGTTTGCTCTCAGGGCAAATGAGCCTCCCAGCATTTTCCCGTGGCAGAAAGGTCAGGGGTCATGAGGAGCTTGTCTGCTAACATCTATAATGTGGGAATGTGCAATGGATTTGATCTGCTGGGCCCTCATCGCTGGGCTGCAACACATCCAGTGTTCCTCTTTGGCAGAGCATTTAAAATCCAGTGCCTTAGAAAAGCACAAAGCAGTGGCAGAAAATAGCTCCCACTTTATTGTCCAGATTCAGCAAATCACCTGTGAGATTTGTGTGTGTCTGTTCTGCATAAAACACATCCCTAGGGTTTGAAATGTGCATTGATGGTGAAGCCTTTTTAAGGTTTATTGTAAATGGTCACAGTAAGGGTAACCTTGCAAGGCAGTTGGAGACCTAAACTCATTGCACAGTGCACATTAAGCAGCTTTCAGGTAGTTTAAAAGGCAGTGGCCTATTCAGGCTCTCTCCCAACATTGCTTGTGGGTTTGACATTCTTACCAAAACATTTGCAACCACTTCAGTCCAGTGTCAGTATATTTGTAAACCACAAAGAAAATATAATAATGAAATATTAATTATTAAGCTATTTATTATGCCCATGTTTCTCTTTGGTTTAAATGGTGGTACAACTGATTAACATGATATACGTGTAATTGCATGACCAACCTTTGTCACAGCTAGCACATAGGCAGGCAGGGAAAGCACACAATGAACACATGCAGCTGCTGTGACCCCCCTCTGCCAATCCCAGCCCCTTTGGAGCAGATGGGAGGGAGAACCACCCCTGATTTAGTAATTAATGTCAATTAATGTCTTCTGTGCACCTCTGGGTTTGTAAAGCACCTCTGGGACAGGCTGCTGGACACTGGGAGGCAAGTGTCACCCTGCTACTGACCAACTTCACCATCTTCCCACATCCCAGCTCTTGGCCAGTGGTTAGATGGCAATTAGGTGTGCAGAATGCCCACATGCTCCCCAGTTGTTTAATTAGGAAAGCTTTAGGATGACACTTTCCCCTCTGAGGGAAAGAGTGTCAGGCAGCCTTGCAAAGATGTCACTGCTGGACAAATCCCTGCAGGCAGAGTGCACACACCTTTTGCCTGGCTGGGCTGGGTTTCAGGGCTTTTGCCAGAGCAATTTGGGCGCTCTGTTTCCCACCCAGTGGGAGATTTCTCATGTGGGTGAGAAATCTCTCAGCACAGCCACTGCAGAGCCTGCAGAGCCCTGAACCGGAGCATCCCTGCAGCAGTGCAATAGATTGGTTCCTTGCCACCCAATTTCCAGAGGTCTGAGAGGGATTTGAACTCTATCCCAAATTTTTCTGCTTTAATGCTTGGAAAATGTATTTAAAGGAGGCATATACTCAAAATGCTGCTCTACAGAAATGTCTCTTTCATTATGTTCCCATTAACCTTAGAATGCTTTTAAGCACTTTTCTTCCATGGGAATGAAACTGGGGAATATTTCCAGCTACTCAGAAATTTTTTTTATTTTGACTCATGGGAATTGGTCAAACTCAAGATATCAAACAGAAACCAAACCTGACTAGTGGTTTGTCTTTCAAAAAGCCCCTCTGCCCCATTGCCATGGCTCTGCATTCAGAGCCCTGTTTCTGAATATAAAGTAGGGGTTTTGTGAAGGTCACCAGCAGTTCTTGTGCCAGCACAGTGCAGAGTCCCACTGCTGCATTAGAGAGGCAGGTTTGTGCTTACCACATTGCTTCACACCTTGAGAGAAAATACATTTTTAGAAAGCAGTTTGGTACTTCAAGCATCTGGCTTCCAGGGGGAAAATGGTGCCATGTCCCAGGTGATTTGTGCCTTCAGACCTGGGGAAATGCCACCACGGGGTTCTGGCTTTCTGCTGGAAAACAACCAGACGGGTGTGCTGAGGTTTTCTCTCTTTTTCTCCCTGTCTTTAAACTTACAGCTACTGTGGAGAGTATCTGAAGGTGAGGCCAAGGGGAAGGAACACATTTGGGTGTTCTCTGGTGTAGCTCAAGGGGGTACCAGAAGGGTCCTGATGGGGCTTCTCCACAGACTTTGGTGTTGTCCTGCATGTTAAAGCAGAGGGTGAAGGACTGGAGCCAATTACACCTTCCCTGATTTCTTTCAGAGATTTTCCAGTAAATGGACACATAATGTCCAAGTGGCCTGTGGTTGCAGGGGATGGGAAGAAGCAGATTTTAGAGGGGTGGTGAAAGCCTGCTGCCCAAGGCAGGTACTTAAATGTGTTTTTCTGAGAAGAAATGGAAGTGAGGAGTGAGGGAGTTCACATTATGGAACTGCTGGCATCCAGCTGGGCTGCCTGACACAGGGTCTGTCCTCCCTCTGTAGTCACACAGGAGAGAGCATCTCCTCCCACAGACACTTTGCTGAGAGCCAGCTCGCTCCAGGGGGGACTGACACCTGTGGGGAACCTGTGACACATCCCATGGGGTTGCTGGGGGTTTATACCCCCAAAATTCTTCTCTGTTTCAGTGGGGTGTGTGATAAGTTCAAGCCAAGAAGAGACATTTCCATCCTCAAGTTGTGAAGCTGTCCAAGTTACAGACAGCCATATTTCCAGATGGGTAAAATTCCAGAGAAACCATAATGGATTTGACACATCTCAAACGACAACCATGGAAGTGTTGACTCCCCCTTTAATTCCTTCCCCTAACAAACAGGGTCCCTGCACCTGGACCACTTCACTGACATGTGCAGCACTTGTTTCTCTCTCCCTGCATGTCTGGTTGGCTTTGCCTTCCTCCCCTGCCTCGTAACTCCCAGCTCCTTTCCTGCGGGAAAGATTAGGGAGGATAGGAAGTCGTCTGTGCAAAAAGCATCCCTGGCCAAAATAAATACAGGTCACAAGATTAGGCTTCATCAGAACTTTAAGCCTGGCCCAAGCTAAACAAATGAGCTGTCATGCCTTGGTAAAAGCTCCAGTATGAGTGAGCTGGCACGACTGCAAAAACGGTAAAGCAGTTAATAGGTTTTGCAATATGGAAGCTTAAAGTTTTTGTTTTCAGTGCTGCATTCCTGACAGTCAAGACTTGCGCTGAACTTCAAATGTCATTAATTTTGTGTGCTGGCCTTGCTCACTACTATGCAAACACCCTTCCCAAAGCACAGCAATAGCAGCAAAACAGCACCACAGGGCTTGTCCACCCCAGAGAGCCCTCACAGTGCAGAGGAGCAAACAGGGGATGGTGAAAAACACCCTGTTTTCAGCAGCTTGGCAGCTCTTGCCTGTTGACACTTTGAGATTGAACCTCTGAATGAATTACAGATCTGTTAAAAAAAAAAAACAACAACCAAATTCTAGCTGTTCAAATATCTAACTTTTTCATGTCCAAATATCTCCATAGAAAATACCACCAGAGCCATGGTGTAGTCCATAGCCATAGGTAGCTGTTCATGAAAAAGGGTAACTGAACCAGCAAGTAGGTGAAATGTCCCAAGTTTCCCTTTAGAGAGGGTAATTTGCACCAAGAGAGGACTGTGAATATTTATTTTATCTTGCAGTGAGCAGAGCCCATGAGCAGGGGACTCGGGCATTGTCCTCTGGCTCTGGCACTGCCCTGTTATTCATCTCTGGGAGCTGTTAATCCCCAAGCACTTTGATTCCCCTGCACACACCTGCACAGTGGGGAAAAGCATGGCAGTGCAGGACAGCCACTCCAGTGCTCAGAAAAGTATTGATGCTGCAAAGCACAGAGAGGCATTAAAAGTCTTTTGTGGGTGCCCGGTATCTTCAATAATTACTAGTCTTAAACATTATAAAGGAAAAAGCCAAAACCAAAACCAGCAAGCATTAAAAGTCTTTATGGAAACAAAGCTGTGTCCTGTTGACACTTTGAGATTGAACCTCTGAATGAATTACAGATCTGTTAAAAAAAAAAAAAACAACAACCAAATTCTAGCTGTTCAAATACCTAACTTTTTCATGTCCAAATATCTCCATAGAAAATACCACCAGAGCCATGGTGTAGTCCATAGCCATAGGTAGCTGTTCATGAAAAAGGGTAACTGAACCAGCAAGTAGGTGAAATGTCCCAAGTTTCCCTTTAGAGAGGGTAATTTGCACCAAGAGAGGACTGTGAATATTTATTTTATCTTGCAGTGAGCAGAGCCCATGAACAGGGGACTTGGGCATTGTCCTCTGGCTCTGGCACTGCCCTGTTATTCATCTCTGGAGCTGTTAATCCCCCCAAGCACTTTGATTCCCACACCTGCACAGTGGGCATGGCAGTGCAGGACAGCCACTGTGCTGGAAAAGTATGATGCTGCAAAGCACAGAGAGGCTGCAGCAATCTCCAGTGCTCCGGTATCTTCAATAATTACTAGTCTTAAACATTATAAAGGAAAAAGCCAAAACCAAACCAGCAAGCATTAAAAGTCTTTATGGAACAAAAGCCAGGCTTTTAATAATGTTTTAACATACTTGACAAAGCTTTGGTTCAGAGCTAAGGCCGGCCTCTTGCAAGTATGCAAAGCTTGAGACAATTGAAAAACCAAAATACTTCTCCCAATAGAGACCTTGCAGCTTATCAGGTAACTGCAGACTGTATTTTGGCCACTTTTAACTGGGCATTAAAAGTCTTTTTGACACTTTCTTTATTCCCCTACAATAGACTCTAACAGCCCCTCGGAGGCCTCCTACAGCCCGATGTGTAAAACGTAATGGGGATTGGTTTAAAGAGTGGAATTTGACCTGAGAGAGATGTGAGTATTCAGGGACTACTTAGTCCTCAGTAGCACTCGGGGGCTCTTTAGTTTGTGGGGCACTTTATTACTCACGAGTGCTCAGGGACACGGTTTGCTGTCTGGTGGCTTTCTCTGCTCAAGCATTGCTGTGTTGGTGCAGAGCAGATGGAGCCTTCCTTCTCCTCCTCTTCCTCCTCCTGTCCTGGAAGGAGCAGCTGGACCTGGGGCTGCTCAGGGATATTAAGGTGTCCTGGAGGGTGTTTGTTAGTAGAAAAGGACTGAAGTTAGTTAGCTGGCCACAAACACGAGACCCGTGGATGCAGGGGAATGTCTGGTGCTCACACAACTGTAAATATATGGATAAGAGGCTCACAGGGAAGCTGTTTGTGCTGGTGGGCTCTGCATAACCCCCGTGCAAAGCCACTCACTGATGCCTTTAAGATAGGTACTTGTTTCAGCCTTGTCCTTCTGCTTTGCCTCATCCTCCTGGCTGTGTCCCCGAGTCCTACACCAGCCACTGCCAGAAGCAGAGGGGGATGCCCTGGTGCTGGCAGATTCTGTTCTTTTCTGTTTCTGTGAAACAAGCTTGGGTGAAAGCGCCAAAACTCTTGCCCTGCCCTGAGCTGGCACTCTCTTGCTTTCCAGTATTGGCCAGCTGTGGGGATGTGATCACTCCTCACCCAGGGCCACAGCCATCCTCCCTGGCAGGGCTGCCTGCTGGAGGGAGTGAGGTGGGCTCAGAGACAGCGCTAGTCCTTCTCACTTTTACTTTTCCCTTTAGCTTAAATTATTCCCAGACGTGTGAACTCAGCAAACAAGGATCAAGTTTTCTCCACAAGGCAAGGTTTAGTCCAGGGCTGGAATAGTGCCTGAGCTTCCCAGTGGTCAGGAAAAAGCTTGCAGGGAGCAGATGAGCAATTCCTTTTGTATTTTCCATCCATCAGGAAAAGCTGCATCTGAAAAAATAGCTGAACTGGAAAATAAAACTAGACATGTCTGAACAAATATGGAAACCATCCCTGGCTTGGTATTGGAAAAGTCTCAAATGCTGGAAAGGAGAGAAGCAGAGAGAGGGAATGGATAAATTTTGGCCTCTGTTAGGAATATGGAAGGAATTATTTCATTCTTTTTCCCCATCTATTTGTTCTCTATATGGCACTCTGTGTGGTTAACCCTCCATCTTTGTCATAAATATATGTGGCAGAGACAAGTTTTTTTCAGAGATCCCAACCAAAACATCTGTTTTGCATCTGTGGTTTTGCATATGTAAATATTATTACTAATAGTAGCAAAAGCCATCCTAATGGCAGCAGGAATAGAAACACTATTAATAGCCATGGTGCTGACATTTTATTTGTGTTGCTGCAGGAGTTCACATGGTGCACCAGCACTCAGCTGTGAGTCTGAGGGAGAACAGAAGGATGGCTGTGACCCCCAGGAGCTGTGAGTGAGCTGGGACACTGCCAGGGGTGTGGGGCCAGGATTGTCACTCTGGGACTGTGGCACCTGAACCTGGCCATTTCCCCCAGACCCTTGCAGAGGACCTTTACAAGTGGAGATGGCTCCTTGCAACTCTTGTCATGGTGGCAAGGACAGGAGGAGTCCCAGTGGTGGGAGTGGCTGAAAAGTACCTGAAGAAAAATGGAAAACTTCCCAGTAAAGGCACTGATGTGATTCCTGCGTATCTGGAAACAGAATTTGTCCTGGAAAGTCCAGGAGAAGAGCAGTGGTTTTGGTGTTGCTCCTGCTGCACCTGAGGTCTCACCCCAGCCCAGCCAAAAATATCTTGTGTCCCTCCCTACAGACAGCTGGCTCTTCTGGGCAGTGACCTGTCAGAGCAACTCATTCTGCAAACCACCAGCAGCAGGGTGGAGACCTTATCTTTGTGTCTCTGCTTTGCTGCTGTGACTAACAGTGACCGCAGCTCTCCTTCCCTCTGCTCAGTGAATTAGGAGACCTCAGGGCTGGGGGAGCTGGGCCCAGGAGCAGCAGGAAGGAGCCAGGTGGAGCAGGAGGAACGAGGACACAGGCCATAGATACCAAACCTGGAGAGCTTGGAGGTGCTGGTGCTGGCAGCAGCACTGCAGAGGGGAGAGATGCAATAAAAGGAGGGAGCAGCAGCCACGTTTTAGGCTTTGGTCTGACCCACACAGTGCCTGGAGACACACAAGCTACCAAAACACAACACACCCATCTCCTTCCAGGTTTAGCCTGGGTTGAACTGCTATCTTTGTTCCTGTATGAGGACTGTTTTGTGTTCAGCTCTGGTTGTTTTGCTGGATCTGTAGTGCATTAAACGGCCCATCTTCTGGTTTGTATTTTTTCCAGTGATCGTGTTTCACGTATTCTGGCTCCTTTCAGCCAGCTCTGTATCCCCCCGAGCAGACACTAAGCAGGATCCAGTCCCTGAGCACTAAAGGGATGTGGACTCACATCCCACATTTCTCTGCTGGGGTGTGGGAATATTTGCAGCAGGGACTCACACCTTGCTCTGCTCTCAGTCTGTCACCATGATCACATTGCACAGCTGGACACTGCGGGCTCAGGGATGGTACATGCTCCACTGACACTTCACATCACCCCTCTACAAGCTGGTTCCTTGTCTCCCTGTTCTTCTAAGTTCTTCTAAGCCTTCTAATGTTTACATTCTTATAACAAACTTTCTCACCCATTTTTATGTAAATAATTATTGTTTTACATTCTTCTCTGGAGGAGGAGAAATTTGATGGACTCTTGTGCAGTGTCATGGTAGAGGTGGCACTTTCATCCTCCAATCCACTGTCACTTTTGAAAGACTATAAATGTTAGAGTCAAAAAATAAACTTCCCTTCTTTTTACCTTGGATGTTCCAGTGTGTGTGTCATTTTATTTCATGTCCTATAGTGATGGTTCCTAAAGCCAGTCTGGGCCAGCCAAAGTTTGCACTTCTTTTCCACATCATTCAGATTTTCATTATGGCACAGGTAAGAGCGGGGGGTGGCTTGCTGGTGCTTTTTAAAGATCTGCCCCAACAGCACCTTCCCTGGGCCACCAGGCTCTGCAGCATCCCTGCAGATGCCATGGCACAGAGAGACAGAAACAGCAAGCGATTCTCACAGCAGCTTGTGAGAATTTTTAGGGAGTTGTAAGGATGTGATAACTTGTTAAATATAAACAATCTGCAGGTGGTGTTTCTCTACTTTGTCTTTCTGCTCTTCTCAAGGATGGCGTGTGAGAAAGGTGTTTTTGTTAATTAGCCAATGTGAAAATGCATATTTAATGATTGGCTTTTCACAAATATTAAAATGAATATTATATGTGTTGCATTAGAAAGTAATGCTGTATTAATTCTCTTAAGTCGTGTGTTCAATATAGTTTTGGGTTATAACAAAATGTTAAAATAGAAACTATGTTATGTGGGATACTTTTTTTCTAAAGAAAGGACTCGCACTGAGATAGCAGCCACAGAACACCTGAATCTGTCAGAGAAAGAGAATTTATTGCTCCATTATCAGGAGAATCGAACTTCTTCCTGCCTCGCTCAGGCAGGATGATGCTGTTAGGATTATGAGGAAGAAGTTGACGATGACCAGACAGAATCCTGTGTTTGAATGGAATTTATGCATCATGTATGAGGTGTATGAATATGCAACAGGCTGTTGTTTTTAAGGGTTAATCATCTGTTAACGTGGGCCCTTTCTTGGGCTTATGCTGCCCAGAAAAAGGTACCCAGACACCTGTAACTCTTTGTTTCTATTGTCTCATATTGTCCTAATCCAAATTGTCCAAATATTATTACTCTAATTGAATTACTATTTTTATAACCATTTCATTACTATTAAACTTTTAAAATTTTAAAAACAAGCAATTGGCGTTTTTCACAGCCAATCAAATAGTATGTATCGTATCACTCTATTAAAACCGCGCAGTTTTCTTGAGTAAAACCTTCTTCTGCTCTTTCTACAATCCTGCCTCCTGCCTCTTCCTGTGTCATTATAAAAACCACGTGGTTCTATTGAACTAAACCTTCTTTGCTCTTTCTACAATCCTGCCTCCCGCCTGTTCCTGTGTCATTCCCGGCACAGGAGTGACCATCCCTGCGCCCAGCCCGGATCCCCCTGAACCCTTTGCTCTCCAGCTCTCCAAGGGATGCTCTGCTGATCTTTCCCTGCCCACTCCGAGCAGCGGGCGGTGTGTGTGTGTGTGTGGGGCCTGGCGGGGCTCTGGGAGTGCGGGGATTATCCAGCAGCACCTCGGGGGCAGGCAGGGGCCGATCCGAGCCGGGCTGGATGCGCGCCTGGACCATTTCAGCGATGCAGCACCGCCCGCCCCTCGCACAGCTCACAGGCATCCCTCACCGAAACCGGCCTGCCTGGAAGGCTGTCTGCACAACCGGGGGGGAAAAGAAAGGCATGACAGCACAATTAGTGAGAGCAAATGAAAGGCTGTTTGAAAAGGAGGAGGGAGGAAAGGGGAGAGCTGCATAAAATCCCTGGTGGGGTTTTGGGCTTGACATCAAAACCCCTTAACAGTGTATTACTTCAGCCCCCGATGTGGACAGATGTTGAGCTGTGGCTCAAAGGAAGTCAGAAATCTTTCCTTAGAAAAAATTTGGCCAGGAAACTAAAGAAAATATTGTGAAAGAAAAGGAAATAAAAGCCCACTAAAGAAGATTTATCACTGCCTCAAGCATTTCTGTATCCTCTGGTCTTATGAGGTCTCAGCCTCAGGGGAGGGAAGAAGAGAAACAGCCTGTTGCTATGTTAATGGGTCAAAATTGGGAGTGGGGACACATTTGTCCAGTTAGATGATGATGGAGGGAGCTAACTCACCCAGGCAAGCCCTCCTCCCATCCATGCTGACCCCAGCCAGCCTTCAGGGGCCTCTGGCACCAGCCTGCAGCATTCCCCAGCACACCCAACCCAGCTGCCCTTTTTGCCCACTCATTCCCACTTGTAAGGGTTTTACAGAGCCCTTTGTCAGTGGCAAAGTGTGTTCATTTCTAGAAGAGTTTAGTATCATCCACAAACATGGAGATTTTGCTGTCCATTCCCTTGCCAACACTGAAGGTGCTGAATAAAACCAGACCCAACAGAGATTCTTGGGCAGTCTGGTTGCTGAATCTCATTTATCTTCAAAAACTGCCTGTTAAAGCTTGCACTTTGCTACCTACAAGACAGGAATATCCTTAAAGAGGTTTCAATGCATAAAAGAAGCATTGTTTCAATCCCCTGGCAATGTAAATGTTTTTTAAAATAATTTTGACAAAATCTTTCATCTGTTCTGTTCTATTGGGTCCTCCCTATCCACGTGAATAATTGATATATTCCTAGAGTCCCAGTATGCTGGCGAGGGAAGCTTTCCCTCTTTGGCATCCCTGTGTGCTGGCTCTGTCCCAGCTGCCCATGTGCTTGCTGCTGGTGCAGACCCCAGCAGGGACAGAGGTGACACTCACCCCTGCAGCTCCCAGGGCCCCCTTCCAGAGCCTGGATTGCCCCTGAGAGCTGCACTAGGAACCTGCCACCCCTGTGGTACAGCAGCCATTTGGAAAGTCACACTGACCCAGTGCCTCTAATTTACTGGCTGTGAGGTTCTCCCAAACCTGCAGCAGTGCAGAACCACACTCAGTTGTGCCCGAGCTGTCTCATCATGTCTTATCCTCCCTGGCGCCCTGCTGCATCTTTGTATTGAGCAATGGCTCCCCAGCCAGTTTCTTCCTTTTGGTAGAGTTAAATAAAGATTTTTAGAAGATACTTGCAAGATCTTCCTGTTCTTTTTAGCTGTCTTTTCTGTCTACTCTTTACTTGCCACGTTTTATGGCTTTTCCTTTTCTCTTCATGTGAGAAACCTTTTCCCTTTTCAAACACTGACCTTCTCCCTGTGATACCTCCTTAACCTCAGCAGTGAGTCAGACAGGGTGTTTTTAGGACCTCTTAGTTCTTTTTTGAGTTGTGGCACATGTTTTCCTTAGGCTTTAATAGAGCATTTTTTAATCACCTCCAGACTGCTTGCACTCTCCTTGCTTTCTGCCTGCTCCTTTTTTGGTTTGTTGTTATTGACTAATCACCTTCTTTTTTCATAGTTCCCTTTCTTGAAATTGTAGAGCCCCAGGCTGGATTTATTTGGTGTGCACTCTCCCACTACAGCATTAAAGGTTGTTTTGTGGTCACTGGCAGAGACCAGCTCTCCCACAAACACCTTGTGAAGCAGGTCCTGTGCACCTCTCCCCACCAAACCCAGAGCACAGCCCTCCCTGCACTTCTAGCACTGCTTGGTCCTGGAGACCCTTTATTGTACCCAAACCCACTTTTTATTCCTTCCTGATGGATCACTGAGCTAACTTCTCCAATCTCATTTTATATTTACCCTGGGCTCACTGAGCCCCCTTACCAGGAGCTGTCTCACAGCTTTCTGTACTGTCACCCCAGCACCTGGCATTGTCCCCAGCCCTGTCTGCTGACCCCAGAGTTAATTTGGGTGTTCTCCCATCAAAGCCAGCCCTGCCTGCTGCCCCTGGTCCCTGTGACACCCCAGCATCCCCATCCTATGCCCTGCCCCTGGTCTGATGTGGGAACCCAGGGCATCCCTCTGGCTGGCCAGGACGGCCAGGACCCCTGCCAGGGGGCTCAGAGACCCTGGCACAGAGCCCAAAACACCTGTGGGTTTGATTATGACCCTTGGAAAAAATTACCAACCTTGTATGAAGATCAGCAAGCCACAACGGTTTAAATAGAATAATAGTGAAGTTATCACAGGGTGGAAAAGTAGATTTTGGGGTTTCTAGAATGGGGGTCCAGGGGGCAAGATGGAGGAATCTGGGTGTGTTCAGCCTTTCTCCTTCTTCTTCTTCTTGGCCTCCATCTTCTGCTGTGATGTTGGCACTTTTAGATTGGTTTAGAGTAGAAGCTCACTGTCTAACATAGGTGATAGGTATTGGAAAGTAACTGTAAACATTGTATAGTTTTTAGTATAAAGACATAACACTGCCCTGGGGACAGGCAGAGAGCATCGAACTATCCTGCTGGATGGACCTCAGCTGGACAGGAGAAAAATTTTAAAGGTAAGGAACAATAAACAACCTTGAGACCGAGAACTGAAGAGCTCCGACTCATTCTTCAAGCGCCTGGGCTGGGAAAAGGGACTTTCAACAATCTCAGGATCTCAGCGACCAGAAAGGCCCCAGGAGTCCCCCTGACACCCCAGCATCCCCATCCTCTGCCCTGCTCCTGGTCCCTGTGACACTCCAGCATCCCCATCTCTGCCTGCATTGTCCCTGACACCCCAGCATCCCCATCTCTGCCTTGTCCCCTGCCCACCCCCAGGCAGGGTACCCCCAGTTCCCGCTGGCATATCCCTCCTGCCCGGCCCCGTCAGGCCCCGGGGCAGGGAAGGGGCTCCGGGGGTGCGGGGCTCTGATTTTGGGCATTGCGTGTCTGACCGAGCGGGCGGTGCCGGCCACCCACTGGCGGCAGGGCAGGAGCGGTGCCCCGTGCTCCAGAGACCTGGAGAACACCACACCCTGCTCACAAACGAGCCTCAGGGATGGAGAAATTGTCAGCAAAAGCCGTGCTTTAATTCCTGCGTATAAAACCATGAGTCTCTTAAATGGTAGAAGACACAAGTGATTAAAAATTCAAAGATATCAAAGGAAGGATGTGTTCCCTGCCTGGGAACAGAGGTTCTCCAAGGACAGGCTGTCGGTGTGTTCCCAGATCCAAGGCACTGCAGGGAGAATTGCCACTGACCAGAGGTCACCAGTTGAAGGCCCTGGAGAAGAAGTGTCCTGGTGGCCCAGCCTGCTCCTCTGCTGGTGCAGCTCCTCACACTCCATGCTGTGGGCAGGTTTCATGTGCTGCTGGAGTGCTCCACTCTCTGGTACAGTGCATGTGTGCAGCTGGCTCCTCTTCCACGTCTCTGCTTGAACACATTTGCTTCCCACACCCTGCTGGGCAGTGAGGAAGGTCAGGAGCAGCAGCTGCAGCAGCAGGGAGCTGGGCAGGGGCTGACAGCAGGCACCCCTCCTGCCCCCAGGGCTGTGTGCTCCCTCCCCTGCTCCAGCAGTGCCTGCCCTGCCATCTCCATCACAACCAGGATGGCAAAACCACATTTTGATCTTCCCTAGTTCATTACAAACTTTGTGTGAAAATTATCTCCATGTTCCAGGAGATGTCTCTGCCTCAGAGGAGAAGGATCAGCCTGGGATTATTCTAAGGTGAAAAGGACAGGACTATCGTCCCCTCCTGCCTCTTCCCAGTCCTGACCTTCCTGTCCCATGTTGTAGTTCTGGTCTTCTCTCCTCGACCATTAGTCCTGGTTTTTAACCCATTTTTCTTGAGTGTCAGTGCTGCCCTCCAGCAGCACAGGGCAGAGACCTGCTGATAAAGGCCCTGCAGCTCTTCCACCCTGCCCCACAGCCCTGCCTCAAAGGTGACATTGTCTATTTTCTCAGTAGCAATGGCACAGAGGCCAGGGGCTGGCAGTGGGCAGCCCCCAGAGGCAGCGCTCCTGCTGGGACAGCAGCACACCTACCTTTTCCTGGAGAGCTGCTGCTCTATCTCCTCCAGGGACTGTCCTTTTGTCTCAGGCACAAAAAGGTAAATGAACACAACAGCCATCACTCCCATCAGCCCATAGAGAAGAAACATCCAAGACAATCCAATGGCATCTGCAGAGATTCAGGTGTGTGAGTGTAGGAGTCACATTGTGGGGTACAAAGGAAACTGGTTCCTTACAGTGAGGTGGTCATTGGTGCCTGACAGGGGCACCTTATTTTGTGAAGCTTTCAAGAGAGCTGGGAAACTCCTTATCTGCAAGGCTTGGGCTGGAAATTGGCAAAGGGAAAGGCTGTACATGCCAGGCTTTGCCAGCAGCAGAGGGAAGAAGGCAGCTGATATATTCCTAGAGTCCCAGTACGGACTGGGACTAGGGCCAGGGCTGGGCTGTAAAGCTGCCTGTGTGGAAGCTGCAGACTCCGTGCTTCCTCAAACTGTGGTGCTACAGTGCAGCCCAGTGGGCAATTGGTGATTTTTATAAACGAGAGGCTCTGAGCAGAACTGCTGGCGCCTGGCTCTCCTGCTCTCAGGGGCAAAGGGTCACACCTACTCCAGCCTCAAGTCCTCACTGTTCAAAATGTCTCTTAATCTCCAAATGGCTCGTGCTGGGCACCTTCCCTAACCAGAAGGAGGAGAAGGGGCTACTTACCAATAAGGTCCAGGAAGGAGAGGCTGATCAGTAAATTAGCAGCCCAGTTAAAGCTGTTACAGAAGGCAAAGGCTCTTCCTCTTATCCCAGCAGGGTAAATCTCACTCAGGACCAGCCAGGTCACTGCACAGATTAGAGAGATCACAAAGACAGCGCGGAGTTAAGCAATTTGTTTGGGAAATGGGCAAGGGAGATTTCAGCAGGGGGTTTAAACTCTGGCTTCACCCAGCACCCGCTGCTGCTGGTGTCAAACATTCATCCATCTCAGAGGCTGATCACAGCAGAACCCTTCAAACCTCCTGGGCTCAACGCTTCATGGAGGAATGAAATAGCAATAAACAGGCCCAGGGAGTAAAGAAGAAAGCAGGGTAGCTGGTCATTCCATTCACAGGAGATGAAGAGATCTGACCGGCCTGCTGTCAGGTCATGCTCTTTGTAAATAAATGAGAAAAGGGTGGAATTAGGGAGACAACATTGCATTTGGGCTAAAATCAGAGTCAAAGCAATACATATCTTTAAGCCTCTCTTATCCTGGGGTTATTTTGCTTGGAATAATTCGCAGGGTGTCTGTCAAACCCATGAGACTTGCTCATCTAACATTATTTTCTTGAGTTAAATCCTGTTTTCTCACATCAAGGCATTTACATGCCAGAAAACAGTAGAGCTTACATGGAAGCAAGAACTAATCTTTAATCTCATCTGAAGAAAAAAAATAGAATAAAAGAACCCCAATTGATATTGAGAAACTTCAAAAGAGGTTCAACTTCCAGTTCTGCACTGACTTTCATAATCACACAGCAAAATCCCTTCAATCCCTGTGTCCTCAGCCCTGTATTTTCCTCCTCACCAGGGTGACAGGAAGTTTATGTAGTGCTTGTAGAGTTTGTAGGATGCTCTGAGTTTCCCTTGAACTTCAGAGAAAAAACCAGCTTTACAAGGGTAGTGAATAGCACGGAAGAGAAAGTTACTCCAGTGCTGTAGCTGACAGAGCTGCAGTGCTAGAATTGATTCAGGGGGCAGGAGGGGACATATTTCCAGTTCCCAGACAGTGAGCTGCTCAGCACAGCAGATACACAAGGCATGGTTCAGGCAGGCAGCTCGCAGATGAGCCCTCGTTTTATTCTCTGGGTTAATGCAAGGATAAACACCACACTTACTTGGCCCAAATCCAATTGAGAAGGCACTCACAAAAGCCATCATGCTCAGCAGTGTAATCCAATTTAAGACCGTGTGTTGTGCCCAGGGAGCGGCACTGAGGGGAGGGCTGGTGCTTTCCAGTGCTCCTTTCCTGGACTGACCTGCCAAGTCCCTTTTCTGAGTGAGGGAAGGATTAGGAACAACCTCTTTGCTTTCAGTGCTGCCAAAAACTTCCATGAGTCTCTTTGTGGCAGCCATACCAGGGCCTGCCTGACTTCTGGCAGCACCTGATGCTGGTGGGACGGGTGACACAGCAGCCTGGGGGAGCACAGGTGGGGTCAGGGGGTGCTGGCTGAGGCTCTGGGATGCATTGGGGCCCGTGGCTGCCCTGCAGTCCCTGGCCATGGCCAGCGGAGCCATGCGGCTGCTGAGGCCCAGGCTGGTGACAGAGATGGCCATCACCACACAGCCAGACATGAGCAGCACCCTCCTGCCTGCCTTGTCTGCCAAGGCCATGGCCACCAGCGTGGCCACCACCTTGATGGCTCCCAGCCCGACTGAGGCCAGGATGGCTGAGGAGTTGCTCTGGAACCCCACGGAGTGGAAGATTTTGGAGGCATAGCCCAGCACATTGGGCTGCCCAGTGAACTGCTGGAACAGCACCAGCCCCAGGCCCACCAGAGTCCGCCTCCTCATGTTGTCTCTGGTCCTAAAAAGATCAAGAAATGAGTAATGCTTCTCCTGATAGGGCTCCCGCTTGGCTGCTGCTCTGTCCTCTGTGTCCTGCAGTGGGATGAGGCCCTTCTGGCAGTCTGAGTCCCACGAGCTTAACTTAACTGGGTTCACTGGGAGAAAAGGATGCTGAGGAACTGCATGGCTGCCGGGGCTATGGCCAGTCCAAACATGTACCTCCACCCCTCATCCACATCTGCAAAGACATAATTCAGTGCATAGGACAGCAGGATGCCCACGGTGATTCCTGCCTCGTAGAGAGACACCAGCAGGCCTCGCTGGTGAGCAGCCACCATTTCTGAGACGTAGATGCAGCAGGCCATGGATGAGACAGAGATGGCAAAGCCCACGGTCACTCTCCCAATGACCAGCACGGTGAGTGACCTGGCCAGAGTGAGGATGAGGCTGCCCACCAGCAGCACCAGGTTGCTGGCCAGGATTGCTCTCCTGCGGCCGTGGCGGTCGATGAGGATGCCCCCAGCCAGGGAGGCGAGCAGGGCTCCGATGAGGACGGCGCTCACCAGAACCTCTTGCTGGAAGCAGCTGAGCTGAAAGTCTGCCTGCAGCTGCAGCAGTGCTCCAGAGATTATCCCCAGCTCGTACCCAAATATCAGCCCGCCCAGGAGAGACACTGTTCCGGACAAGAGGAGGACCAGCAGTGCACGACCTGGAAAACAAGCAAGCAGGGCTAGGTTCAGTTCTCTGATGCTATAAAACAAGCTGTCAGCAGGCATAGGCTGGAAAAAGCTCTCCCAGGACAGCCACAGTTTTCCATCTACTAAGTCATGATGTGGAATTCCCCCACAGGTCACTAAGTCACATGTAGAGAGGCACTTGCAGACAGTCACACAACCCACCAGACTTCCACTAACTGCAGGGGTACTCATTTGGGGTGCAGAACTTTGAAATCAGGACTTTTAAATAGAGTTAAAATTTGTTTTTAAGTGCAGGACAGTGATTTGCAGTGCCTGGAGTTGTACAGTGGGATCCTCTGTGGTATCTCTTGATTGTAACGACAAAATTTGTTCTGGGCAGGAAATGCAGCTTCTGCTTTCTGGTTCTGCATTATCATTTTCACATTTCAGTGCACATGGTATGACCAGCACTCCCTGCAGGTTTAGCATTCTCACTTCCTATATTGTGGTTAAAAGCCCTGCTCAAAAAAGTTTATTTTTCCTTTATTTCCTCCTTTAGTTAATCTTGTACCCTTTGCGGGATGGCCCTGGTTTCTTCATTTCTCCTCCCGCAGCCCACAGCTCCCAGGATCTCCAAATCAATTGCAGTCTCCTCAGGCTGGTCCAGGCCCACAGGACAAACTTCATTGTCCGCTGAAAAGTTTACTGTTGCCACCCTCAAACACAAGAAGTGACTCTTTGACCTTGCCCTTCCCACAGGGCTGAGTCTGCCAGTTTCCTAAGTATGCAAATTTAGCTAAAATAAGACAAAAACAGCAGCAAAAGCAACTCAAACCAACCTGCCCCAAAAAACCCTACAAAACCAAGGTTCTGCACGTGCTTCTCACCATGGGGAGGGGATGAAGGGGTGACCATGAGTGAGCCATGAGCCGTGTTTCACCAGCAGGGATTGCACTGGGGCAAGAGCTGATGTGGGGACCTCTGGGGACAGAAATGACAGTGACCTCACCTCCAATCACACTTTTGAAGCCTAGGTGAAGTGGATTAGTTTTGGGGTTTGTGCTGTTTTGCAGCACACAATGCTATCTGTATTCTTTCATTTAATTAGAAATACTCACAGTTTTGGTAGACTGTACATGGAAAAAATGTGGGCACAACCACCAGACCGTGGAAACTTTTCTCACCCTGCTGAAGGACTTTTTTCCTGTCACAAGCTGTGTTTAATGGAAGTGTCTCTGCTTGGCCTTTAATCACAGCTATCAATAAAGGCTATTTCTCACTGATGGCTGTATATAAATACAATTATTTTTATTTATTCTGCAACCCTCATTTGTGCTACTAATGCCATCCCAGCTATCCCAGTCTCTCCCACCATGCTCTGTGTGACCATCTGCGCTGCTTTTAGCACTCCTTGTTATGCAGATAATTAGAAAAAAATACCTGCTGAGAACATAAGGCACAAGTGGCCATCCCATTAGCTTCAAGCCACAAATTCTATTAGACACAGACAGTCCCATGGCTGATTTCATCAGGTTTTGCTGCACTTCTTGTTAACTTAATAAGCACTCATGGCTTATGAACTTTGACTGAAATCCAGTTTGAGTATGGTCTATTCTGACGTAGTTGGGGAATTTGAGGACTCTTCAGATCTCCCCATGAGGACAGAAGGTTTGGAGGAGCAAGGAGCTGTGCCAGGCGATTTTCTCCCTACAGCAACCCGGTTCGGAGGACAGGGCAGTGACCCTCTGTCCGGCCGGGCTGGGGATGGCCCCAGCACCAGGCTGAGCCGGGCTCTGCTCACACCAAGGCCAAGCCAATGGGCACGGCACAACAAACCCAGCTCCCTCCACGCTCCCGAGCCCGCTCCCCTCCCGGGACAGCCCCGGGAACGAACCACAGGAAATTCCTTGGCTGCTACGCTCGCTGTACGCGCTGCCGGGACCGCTAAAAACAGCACAGAAAGAAAGGAAGAGGCGGGGGATGCACCCCAGACTTTAGCAAAAGTTGCAAACTTTTTTTTTTTTTTTTTTTTTTGCAAACTCCTCCCCGGGGCAGCGCGTTCCCGTTCCTCCCCGGCTGCCCCCCGTGCCCCCCGCCCCGTCCCGTCCCGTCCCGCACTCACCCATGGCGGGGCCGAGCCCCGGAGCGCGGCGGGGCGGAGCGGGGCCGGAGCGGCGGCCGCAGCCACGTCGCTGTGCCCTGCCCCCGAACGGGCAGCCTGGGCCTTGTAGTCGCCCTGCCCGCCCCTCTCGGGGGCGGGGGTCCCGGAGCGGAGCCGGGAGCCGAGCCGGGTCCCCGGGGATGGGGGAGCCTGTGGGTGAGCCCGGGGACGCGGAGCTGCGCGGCGATTCGGTCCGTGTGACACACACCGTTCAGTTGTTTTGAAAATTTTAAAAGTTTAATAGTAATGAAATGGTTATAAAAATAGTAGTACAGTTAGAGTAATAATAATTTGGACGATTTGGATTAGGACAATATGAGACAATAGAAACAAAGAGTTACGGGTGTCTGGTACCTTTTCTGGGCAGCATAAGCCCGAAAAAGGACACACGTTAACAGATGATTAACCCTTAAAAACAACAATAGCCTGTTGCATATTCATACACATCATACATGATGCATAAATTCCATTCAAACACAGGATTCTTTCTGGGCAGTGTCAACTTCACCTCATAATCCTAACAGCATCATCCTGCCCCAGCAAGGCGGGAAGAAGTTTGTTTCTCCTGATAAGAGAGCAATAAATTCTCTTTCTTTGAAAGATTCAGGTGTCCTGTGACCGCTATCTCAGTGTGAGTCCTTTCTTTAGATAAAAAAGTATCCTACATAGCATAGTTTCTATTGTAACATTTTGTCATAACCTAAAACTATATTGAACACACCACTTAAAAGAATTAATACAGCATCGCTTTCTAACACAACACATATAATATTAATTTTAATATTTTGCAAAAAGCCAATCATAAAATACGCATTTTTCACAGTCCAGAAACGAGGATGTGGCTCTGGTGGCTGTGATGCCAGCTCTGTCCCCAGCCTGTCTCACTGGAGGAACAGAAATCTCCTCACTGCCAGCAGAGCTGCTCTTGTGCAGCTCTCTCTAGACGAGGAAGCCTCCAGAAAGTGCACAAGAGATTGACAGTTTATTCATGTTTTTAGGTAGCTTGGCTGGAAAGCCACAGAAACCAGCTAAGAAAGGGGTGGCCACTTGAAAGCTGAACCAGTTCACAGCGGACAGCAAACACTACATGTTTGTGTCTGGGCTAATGTTCCACATTTGGGGAGCACAGGGGGATGCAGGGGGTGCAGTGTGATCTTGCCCACAATCTGTGGCCCCCAGAGCTCAAGCCAAGGCACTTTGGGTGAGCTGTTTTAGGAACTGGAGGAGATCTCTCCCATGCATTGTTTCCCACTGTGCCAGGCAGAGAGCCAGAGAGAACCCAGAGTTCTCATCAGCCTCAGGGCAAACTCACTCTTGGCTACATGATCTCCAATTAGCCTGAACAATCCCTTCCTTCTAAAATTATTTCAGTGTGAGAAGGAAGAAATTATATTTTTCTCCATGGTCACTGAGCATTTACTTTTCTGCCACCTGAACATTTTCTGGAGGCTTCTTGGTCTCCAGCAGGACAAGAAATATTATTAGCACTGAGAACAAGAAGGTGAGGTCTTAGTGAGCACAGGAAGAGCTTTATGGTGTGTTTACCAAAGGAGGACAAAAAGATGACACCAGGGTGTACAGAAATGCAGCTGTCACATGGACACTGTGGAGGCTGTGGGTTATTGCCCTCTGCAGAAAAGGGTGAAAACCTGCTAGGATCTACAGCAGGGATAATTTGGGGAGGAAAAAAATCTTTCTTTGGGGTCCTTAAAGTACAGCTTTCTTATCACACCTTCTGTAGCCAGCGGGTGTTCTGGGCCTGCTGAAAGAATTCACAGAATTCACAGAATGATTGGGTTGAAAGAGACCTTCAAGATCATCAAGTCCAACCCATTCCCCAACATCTAAACTAAACCATGGCACCGAGTGCCACATCCAATCTTTTTTTAAACACATACAGGGATGGTGACTCCACCACCTCCCCAGGCCATTCCAGAACTTTATTACTCTTTCTATAAAAAAATGTTGCTTTTTTTTTTTGGTGGTGGTGGGGGGGTTGTTGTTGTTTTTTGGGGGTTTTTTTTGTGGTTTGGGTTTTTTTCCTCCCAGCACTTTTGTCCCTAAGCTCCACATGAGTACGCCCGGATCCACCAATGCTCAGTGCCTGCAGGCACGTTCCTGTCCTTGCTTCCTCCTGTGATGCCTTCCTCCTCCTCCTGATCTGCAGTCCGTGTCTCTTGGCAGTGCCATTTCCCCTCCGATCCTTATCTCGATCCTTATCTGGCTCCTGGCTGCCGGGCTTGCGGGGGCGCATTCCTGCCTGGCAGTTGGACAGTGCCTCCCCAGGGCTGAGATATCCATCCCAGGGCTGAGATATCCATCCCCAGGGCTGAGATATCCATCCCCAGGGCTGAGATATCCATGCCCAGGGCTGAGACATCCATCCCCAGGGCTGACATATCCATCCCCAGGGCTGAGATATCCATCCCCAGGGCTGAGATACCCATCTCCAGGGCTGAGATACCCATCTCCAGGGCTGAGATATCCATCCCCAGGGCTGAGATATCCATCCCCAGGGCTGAGATATCCATCCCCAGGGTTGAGATATCCATCCCCAGGGCTGAGATATCCATCCCAGGGCTGACACATCCATCCCCAGGGCTGAGACATCCATGCCCAGGGCTGAGATATCCATCCCCAGGGCTGAGATATCCATCCCCATGCCTGAGATATCCATCCCCAGGGCTGAGATATCCATCCCCAGGGCTGAGATATCCATCCCCAGGGCTGACACATCCATCCCCAGGGCTGAGCCACAGGAATGTGCTCCTGAGAGCTCTGCCTGGGGAACCGCAGCCCGTGTTTGGCACCACCACCTGCCTGTGACTGCTGGAAATGTTACCTTCTACCTCTGAGCTGGAGCAGCTGAAAGAGGCTGTAAAATCACAAATTGAAATACAAAGAGGAGAAAGAAGTCCATCCTGGGAAAAGGAAGATGTGGTGTTCAGGAATCCTCATCTCAGCCTCAAGAGTATTTTTTTCTATTATGGTGGACCCTTAGGAAGGGGCTCAGGGGATCAAAGTGACCAAACTCAATTCAGTTCTTGATGGAAGCGACAGTCCCTGAGCTGGCAGAAGTGTCACAGCTGGCCTGGATGGAGCCAGCTCAGCAGGAACCTGCATTTATTGCACATTCACTTACATCCCAGAGGGGTTCTCCTCCTGATGCCAGGCTGCAGGTGTTTTCTGTTAGGATGTCCTTACCCAGGGGGTTCCCTGGCAATGCTGGTCCCAGCAGGAATCTTGTTCCCTTGTACGTTTTAGGGATGCCTCCAGCATGGCACCCTGCAACAACTCAAACTCATCCCTTTTCCCATCTGTCCAGCCCAGAGGATGGCAGGCTCCATCCCTAAATAAGCTGGGAGAGCTGCTTCCAGGGCTGAACATGATGGCAAGGGATCTGTAGGACAGCAGGGAGGAGCCCATGAGACCTGCCTTGATTCCCATTAGCTTTGTTTGCTGGGCTGCAATTTTTAAACTTAATTACATTTTTTGCGAAAGGAGAGTTTGTAAATGCTTGTCACCAGGAGCACAAAGTTACATAATGAAACCATTTACCAGTCTGTGGCTTCAGAGCAGTTCTCTGGGGTGATTCAATATTCCAATAAAAATACTGGGTGATACCATAAATATTGTAAATGGCTCTAGTTAGTTTCCAAGGGCTATGTCAACTGTTTATTGCTTTAAAAGAGAAAAGAATAAGTGAAATCACAGGGAAGATAAAATTTAAATAAATAAAATAAAGGGAGAAATAAAGCAAAAATATTTTCTTTCATATTTTGAAAGCTCTGGTGGAGGTTTTAGCCAGCATGAGAGAAAAGCATCACGTTTGCCAGAATAATGAACCCTAAGCTATGTGTGTGCACTTGCTTATAGGTTGTATATATGTGTTTATGGGGGTATCTATGCACAGATGCTCTGATAAAATCTATTCACAACACGGGGAAAACCTTCTGCTTTATTTGAGTGCTTGAGGCATTTGCAAATTCCAGCCACAGAGAATTCACCCTGTTCCCTGGGCAAGCCCTGCCACAGCTGCAGGAGGGTGCCACGGGTGGGCACAATTGCAGGATGGATTATCTGTATCATTGAAACCTTGGGAAGGTTGTTTAAAAGTTGTCACTGAAGCAAGATAAATATTTGCCAGGCATGATCCCACCGTGCAATGACATGTAAGCTGTGTGGAATGTGTTAATAAAATATAAATGTTCTGAAAAGGAAACAAATGCCGTGGGTGAGAAAACAAAGACAAAATGGACTTGAGGCACCTCCAAAAGCAACAATTGAAAACATATTGACATGGACTGGGCTGGATTCTCTTGTATCTTCTGAGGAACATATTTGCAGCACGCACAGGTCACCCAGTAGGGCAGTGGATTTTCAGGGTGCCATAAAAACCAAAGAACTGCTCCAATGAGGTTTATGAGGATAATGAGGTTTATCCATCCCTTATTAAGATGGCAATGGGGGACTTGGCTGCTGGAGGAAGGGGAAGTCACCTGGCTCAGGGCATGAGTGGCCCATGGCAGAGCTGGGCCAGGGGCTTTGGTGGTGCCCAGCGTGGGGACCCGAGGTGACAGCACGCCCTGCTGCAGGCTGCTGATCCTGGCAGCTGAGGGGCAAACCCCTTCTCCTTCCCAGCCACACGTGGGCAGCTGCAGTGGGTCTGCACGGGCTCCAGCAGAGGCTTTTGGCATACAAAAGAGCCAGTGATGGACCATGCTGGTGGTGATGTCCCAGAGATGGAGTCCCAGAGATGGATGCTCCAATGGTAGGGGTGACACTGTAAATGCGGTGTCCCAGGGATGATGGGACGTCCCTGGAACCCTGGTGATGCTGAGAGAACCTCGGGGGAACCACGAGCTCCCACTTGCCACCTGGGGAAGAAACGCATCCAACATCTTCCCTTGCAAGCCTTGGGTCAGCTGCATGTCTCGGTCTTGCACCGGTAAAACCACGGGAGGGCGCGCTGGCTCGGGGATGCTCGGGAACGAGTCCCACCATGCTGCAGTTACCCAGAGGCAAGCAGAGGGCAGCAGGATTCCCGGGGGGAATCACAGGGGTGTTTGGAAGGAGCAGCGCCGGCAGCCCCGGGAGCAGAGCGGGGCAGGGCGCGTTATAGCGGGGGCGGCCGAGCGGTACAGCCGGGCGGCGCTTCGGCACTTCGTAGCTTCCCGTCACGGCCACCGAGCGCTGCCGAGGATGGCCGGAGATTGCCGAACACTGCCGAACAGGCGTACCGCGCATGCGCGGGTGTGTGTCGCAGCAATGGCGGCGGCCCAGGCGGAGGCGGGCGGTGCGCGGTCGGTCATGGCCGGGGCCGCTGCTATGGGCGATGTGGGGCCCGTGGGCTCCGCCACGGCCGAGCTGGGGGCCGCGGGCCCCGCCGCGGACGGTGCGGAGTGCGGGGCGGGCGACGCCGTGGTGGTGGAGGAGCCGCCGGCGCCGCCGGCGCTGCCGGGGCTGCGGCTGGTGCAGCAGGGCGCTGAGGCGCACGTGTACCGCGGGCTCTTCCTCGGCCGCGCGGCCGTGGCCAAGCTCCGCGTCCCGAAGCGCTACCGACACCCCGCGCTGGAGGAGCGCCTCAGCCGGCGCCGCATGGCCCAGGAGGCGCGGTCGCTGCTGCGCTGCCGGCGGGCAGGTGGGCACGGGGAAGGGCGGGCCGGGGCTGCCTGGCAGGATGGGCGGACAGACAGACACACCCCGGGGCAGGACACACGGACTGACGATGTGGGCCCCACCACCCCGGCTCCTCAGGTCGCTCAGAGCAGATCCTCAGGCACTTAGCGCCATCCTGAACGATGCGGGGGCTTCCTCTGAGCCCGGGGCGACGCGCTCTGCTCTTTCAGAGTGCCCCTGAAGCTCGTCTTGCCCTCGGTGTGTCCCAGAGCGCGTTTTATCGGGGAGGCACCCCCAGGAGGGGCTGGGCTGTCAAAAGGTTTGAGCTGCCCAGTCTTGTAATGCTTGCAGATGGCTTGGATTGAGTGTTGGCCAGGCCACTCCAAGGGGTGGATCACCAGTGGCTGGGTGTGATCTCAGCTGGCATTTCTGCTCAATCCTTTTATCGGTTGTGTTTTGTTAAAATAAAGCTGGGAATCATGTAAATTAACTGCTGGTATTTGATTTGTTCTTTTAAATAGGGATTCCAGCGCCAGTGGTCTACTTCGTGGATTATGTCACCAACTCCATCTATCTTGAAGATATTGTAGACTCAATTACTGTTCAGGATCATATTTATTCTGTACAAAAGAGTGGAAATGATACCAGCGGCCTCCATAAGTTAGCGGAGAAGATGGGTGAGCTGTTAGCAAGGATGCACGATGAGGATATTATCCACGGGGATCTCACAACTGCCAATCTCCTCCTGCGGCCACCCATGGAGAAGCTGGACTTGGTTTTGATAGACTTTGGACTCAGTTTTATTTCAGGTCTTCCAGAGGATAAAGGAGTTGATCTGTATGTTCTGGAAAAAGCCTTCATTAGCACTCATCCAGATACTGAAGCGATGTTCCAAGCTCTGCTAAAGACCTACGCAGCCACGTCTAAAAAATCTGGTCCTGTGATCAAAAAGCTGGATGAGGTTCGGCTAAGGGGAAGGAAGAGATCCATGATTGGGTAGGAGGGAGTGGGGTTAGAGATGGAGAAATAGTGGGTTTTGCAAAGAGGGTTATTTATATTTCTAGTTGGGTTTTATTTCACAGATCACTATTTTGATAACTGTGTCTTCAAATAAATAAACTTGAAAGAGTTTTAAGTGTCATCAAGTAACAGAAGTAATTGTGAGATTGGGGCACAGCCAAGAGAGAAACAATTAGAGGTCACTTCTGTCCTAAATGTTAAATATTTCTAATACAAAATAGTTTACAATGTCATTCTACTCATCTTTGTGTGGTTAGACTCATTCAGAGCAATCTTTCTTGGCCTATAAATTCGTGGGAGGTTCTTACTTCAGAGACTACAAAACAGCATCTACAAAAGGTAACTGAGAAAAACAAGTGTGTTGTTTTTCTCAGAAGACTTTACAACAAAGGGTTTAAATCTGTTATAAATGACTCAACACATCCTGAAAATTTTCAGAACTGAATTCTGGAACATGGGCAATGCTGAAATACCACACTAATGTAAATCAGTTTTATTTTCTTCTGTTAGTAAATTGTCTTTTTTTACTCTCAGTCAATAGTTCTGTCTGAAAGAAATATAAAATTTGTTAATCCAGAGTAATTTTCTACTGAGAAGCTTCTACTTTAAGCAAGAAGCCTGCTGTAAATTTCCTGTTTTGGAGCTGTACAAGGGGGACTGCTGGTATTGCTGTCCTGCCCAGGTAGGTGGTTGGCACAGGTAGGTGGTAATTGTCTTTTTTTTGTAACGTTTTCTCTATATTACTTCATTTTTCTGGCTTACTGAATCTAATAGTGTGAATGGAAGGTGTGCCAGAGGAGAGTTTTGCACACCCCACAGTGGGTGGGCTAGGAGATTGTCAGCTTTGTGAGCAGGTTGGGATGTGAATGCGGGAGCATCATTCTCCGCAGGTAATGGTGCAAAGAAACGGTGAACTTTATGCTGAGTTATTCACTGTGCTGGGCAGTCTTTATCCATTGGGAAGATCCTCTTTTCTCCTGTGCACTCCCACTTCTTGCTGAGCGATTCACTGTGCTGGATAGTGTTTATCCGTCGGGAAGATCCTCCGTTCTCCTGTGCACTCCCTTGTGCTCTGAAACTGCTCGTGTAAAAAGGAGTGGAGTCCCTCGCCTCTGCACAGCCACGGACGGGTCCCGTATGGATCAGGGGAGAGAAGGCAGCTGCGAGGAGCTGCTCTGGCAGGCAGGGCAGAAGGATTAGAGCTTTTCCTGCCCTCTTGAAGCAGCACAGCCGAGCGCAGGGGACGGGATGGAACGGGCGGCGCCGAGAACCACCAGGCGCCGCCGCAGCCCCAGCCCCACTCCGCGCGGTGGCGCCGCCGCAGCGCCGCCGCCCCTGGTCGCGCAGGTGGCCGGTTCGCGTCCCGCGGCCCGCAAGTGTCCTGGCGCGGCGGGCTGCCCGTGCCCGGCGCGCATTTCACCTCTTGCCAGAAAAGCCGCTGGGCGAGTGCCCGACCCCGGCGTGTGGGGCACGGGTTCCACCGCCCAGCCACAGCTTTGGTACCGCGCCGGACACCCTCGCTCTGCGCAGCACCCGTGTAGCTGCCGTGTTTTGTTCAGTGCCTGCCCACCCCGGTTGCTCTTTCCCGTGTGTGACAACGGCGAGGAGCGGGCATAGAGAAGCTGCGGCTGCTCCACCTTCTCGTCCTCGGGAGGACACACGGACGCTCAGATCGGATCGGTCCCTCCGGTGCGTACACGGGCACTCGGATCGGTGCTCCCCGCGTGCCCCGATGGCACGGTGGAGCAGGTGGATGTGAGCTCACGAGTCCCCCCCGAAGGAGGGATGTGGGCCCCGAGTGCCGGCCCCGCGGAGGGGAGGCAGCAGCCTGACCCCTGCCTTGCCCGCAGTCCCCCATCTGTACAAACAGCGCTCACACCGCTCCCGGTGATGCCAGGATTGAGTTCTGTTTGCAAAGCCCTTTGAAGAAGTGTGTTTCCAGCTATCACCGTGTTTGTTGAAATGCAGCTCTCCCTGCAGGACAGCGGAGCAGAAACAAAGCCGACCCACGGGAGGTTTTCAGGGTGGCGCGGTGCCCTGAGCCGGGTCGGCAGCCTGTGGTCAGGCCAGTCCTCTCGGGGAGCTGTGCGTGGGACTGCCCTTCGAGCAGGGACTGCTGAACTGGCCTCTGCTGAAATCAGCTCCGGGATGCAGCTTCAAAACAAAGCAGGACAGTACTGGTCAGGAAAAGCAAAATGTTTTGCTTTTTCACTGCGTGATAAACCCCTCCTTGTTATATAAGTGTTATTTTCTGCACATCTGTGTTAGGGCTTGTTGATATTTCCTCTTGCTCAGCCTGGCGTGTCAGATGGATTGCTGTAGAGAATGCTGAACTGTTGCTATTTGAAGGTGGAAAAATCTCAGCAGGTTCATATCCAGCAAAAAGGACACTCTGGACATGCAAAGTGTCCACCCCACATCTTCTTGCAGCCTCAGCTGTATCAGCCCCTCAGGAGCTGGACTCAATGATCCTTGGGGATCCCTTCCAACTCACTCTGTGATTCTGGGATGAGTTGTATGTGCAGCAGCACCTCCTTGGATGAAAACCACGGGTTCCCTGACTGGTTCACAGGGCAGGTGGAGGTTCCAGGTTTTTTTGGCTGGGAATAGCTTGACATGCTGCTGTGTTAGCTTTCTGTGCATCTCTGTGCTCATAAACACAGAGATTTGTATTACTATTATTGTTCTTATTAAAATAATTTGCCATTGCATTATTAACACTCAGGTTTTATGTCCAGTGCATGTCCATTCTTGTAAGGTAAATAGGACTCCTATTTTCTTTCTTTCTTTTTTTTTTTAAATTTTTTTTTCCTTCCTGAATAGTTTATCTGCTGCAAATCCACTTTTGAGCCACCAATATTCTTTCAGCGTTTGCCTGACTTTTTACAAAGTCCTTGCAACCCACACTGGTGGAAGTGGTGATGTCCTGCCCTGTCCTACCCAGAGGGGCTGTTCTCCCAAAGGCTGTGTTGTCCTTCAGCCCCTCCAAAACCCCTCTCAAAGGCTGTGTTGTCCTTCAGCCCCTCCAAAACCTTCTTGCTTGCCTGTTGGGGAGACCCTGAGATGGTGGGATGTGACAAGTGTGGTGGCTGGTGTGCACAAAGCCACTGGGGGTCTCACTGCCACCATCACTAGCACCAGGAAAATCTGTATGTTCAGGGAAAAACTTTGAGCAGGATGTATTTACAGCTGTGTTGATTACTCTGGGTCTTTCTACTGCTTGAATCTTTTTGCTTTTAAAAGTGAATTGTTGTCTCAGGGCATCAACTCCAGGCCTGCTGGGAACAGCTTCATTTCCAGAGGCTTCCCAGCACCTCCTTGACCTTGCTCTACACCTGGATATCACTCAAAAATGCCATGAATACAAGGTGTGCAGATCAGATGTGGAAAGAGGAATGAAAGGAAAGAGGGAAAGTCAAATGAAATGGAAATGGAGGCATTTTGTCGGCAGCAAGTGCAGTGTAGTATTTCTGAGGGAATTGCTGATTATTGATGGAGTTGCCTTTTCTGTTTATTTTGGTATCTGACTTCATCAGTGGTTTCTGTGGTAGGAATGGGGAGCTCTTGGTAACCAGCCTGACTTTAGGTTGGCAATAAGACCAAGTTCTGTTTTGCCCACTGATGCCATGGAGGCAGAACTGAACTAAGGGGATTTTTTGAGATAAATATGACCTGGAGACCTAGAGGAACACTAAGAGGAAAAAGAAACATCAAAAAAAAAAACCCAAACCCATACAAGCAAGGTACAGGGATGGAGACACCGTTGAAGAATCTGGGAATGCTGTTGCCATGAATTTTGGACAGTGGCTGCTCTGTGATGGCAGTTACTGTGGTATATGTAAAAACTATGCATACAAGATATATGGTGTAGCTTTTTTCAGTGAACTTTTTTATAGTCTAAGCCTTGATGTCTGCAGGAAATTGATATTTTCCAGTTTTGCAAGATGTAGAACACTGATAACCTTTTGCAAGCCTCTTCTCCCTCCCATCACTGCTGATAAAAACCCAGTTAATGCAATAAAAGCATAAAAGCTCAATTGTAACCCAGGGTTCACTCTGTGAGGGTCACTACAGATAAATAAAGCCCCTCTTTGGCCCAAACACAAGCTGTGTCCCACAGTGGTCCCTTTGGGCACTTCTCAGCACCTTTCTTTTGCCAATGAACTAAACTTAGTTTAAGTAATAGCCCAGGAGTGGTCTGAGCCCAGTGATGGAGAGAAGGCACAGGCAGGGCAGCTGCTGCTGGCACTGGAAATGGGGGCGGTAGAGATGGAGTTCACAAGAAAACAAACTAATTAAACCTTAATTCCCCTCTGAAGGCCAGGAGAACCAGCGTGCAGCCCCTGCACAATGGGCTGGGCTGGGGAGCTCTGCAGGCTGGGCCAGCATCTGCCCCGCTGAGCCGAGAGGGGCGGGTGGGGCTGGGGAATGGGCTGGGGCTGTCCCGCCTGAGCCACGACTTGCAGGGATCATGCTGCCCATCCCCTGACCCTGCACACTGCCAGAAATGGGTATCCTTATAAGAGAAAGAACAAACTGTGCCTGTTGTTATTGTTTTGAAGATTTTTTAAAGTTTCAAGGTTGATTTTGGAGAGAAGTTTTGTAGAGCTCCTTTGGTCCGGCATGTGGCACACACTCAAACACGGGCTCCCAGTCTCTGTCTGATGGGTATTTTGGGTAAGCTGAACCTGTTTTAAGCATTGCATTGTTTTACTGGCCTGAATTTTACTTTCACTCATCCCTCTGTGCATCCTCTCCATCATGCACCACCACCCAAGTCATGAAGCAGCTTCTCCTCCCACAGCCTGCTGTAGCATCGAGGCAGCACTGCAATCTCCTACTCATTTATTTGGCCGTGAAAACTTTGTATTCATGTTGTTGAGCAGTTCAGGAGAAGCACGATAAAACTCCTCCCGGATTTCTCTCTCGGCCCGCTCTGTGCTCTCTGCCGGGCCCCGGGACAAGGTGCGCTTGCCAGCGGGGCAGGGCAGCGCGGGGCCGGGCGCCAGGCGGATGCCGGATCCTCGCGTTGCCAGCGGCCCCCGGCAGTGCCCGGCAAAAGCTTTTGTGTCCGTTCTGCTGTTTGGAAAGAGCCGCAGCGGTGATGTCGCCACCCTTTAGCCCCTGCCCGGGACGGCTGTGGGCATTAACTGATTTGTTACTGTTTGTGCAAAATTACATTTGTGCTGTTAAGGAGAGGGAGGGGAATGGAGGAGGGGGATCCAGACCAGGAGCACAGTCCTGTCTCTATTGCTGATTGTACCACCACATTCTGATTTCTTGTTCCCTGTGTGCCAGTGATTCATGGGTTCTATAGGGGTGATGAGGTTTTCTCACATCTGTTTTTTAAACTAATGCATTTGACTCCAACTTCCTTGATGATCTAGGAAATGGTATCAAGGGGGAGTGACTCTCCAGAGAGCTGATTACTTGTGAAACGGAGAGGTTTCTCAGTCATATATGACACTCAGAGTATGCTCCTGAAGTACTAAGGGTGTTACTTTGCTTTCCCATTTTTCTCCCCACCACTCAGCTTTGTTTAGCCTTCAATTGCAAGGCCGTGCAAAAAGCAGCTCCCTTGGCTTTGATCTCGTGCTCATCTTGATAGTGGAGCAGCTCAGTTTCCTGAGCTATTTGCCTCTCACTGCGCTGGGACAAGACCAGCAGCCTCCGCAGAACTTGCTGAGATTCACTGCAGTCAGGAGAGGGGATCCTGTCCTGCCCCACTACTCCCCCATCTTCTTTCTGATGGCCCCTATACAGGACAGAGCTGGCAAGAAAATCCACCCTCGGAGTTCAAACTGGGCAGCTTTTGTGTTTTCTTTTTGACTCATGAAGCATCCTTAAGGTCCAGCCCGACAGGACACCCGGGGTACAGTCAAGGCTCGTCGCTTCCTTGCTGGAGCTCACACTTGTGTGAGCCAAGACTTCTCCTCCTGCTTTTCCGCTATTTCCCATGGCTCATCCCGCTCCGCGCCGCTGACCTTTTGTTTGGTTGTGTTTGCTTATTTTTAATAAGGAAAAAAAAAAGAAAAAAGAAAAAGAAAAAACGCTGGGAAATGGTGAGGTGGGGGAAAGGAGGGGGATCTAGGGGCCGTATAAAGGGCGGGTACCGGGGACAGGAGGCGGAATAGCGGGGCGCAGCGCCGTGGGGCGGTGCGGGGCCCCTCCCGGTGGGCGAGGCGGGGCGGAGAAGGGCGGGGGGTCCCGGGGGTGCCGCCCACCGGGAGGGCCGTTCCCGGGGGATAAAGCGGGGGCGCGGGGAGGCCGCGGCGATGGGCGCGGGATGGCGGCGCTGGGGGCGCTGGTGAAGAAGGCGTGGAGCGTGCGGAGGTTCGTGGTGCTGCTGTGCGCGCCGCTGGCGCTGGTGCCCATCCTGCTCAGCCTCCCCGCAAAGGTACCGCCGGGGGACCCCGGGTGGGCACTGCGGG
This sequence comes from Emberiza elegans, assembly GCA_024865655.1. Taxonomy (NCBI): domain Eukaryota; kingdom Metazoa; phylum Chordata; class Aves; order Passeriformes; family Fringillidae; genus Emberiza; species Emberiza elegans. The sequence continues at coordinate 18,920,407 of JALJVW010000129.1, forward strand.
TTTGGGACCCCGCTGCGGGGCGGGGGGCACGGGCACGGACAGACTGCGGGACACGGAGCGGGGCACGGGCACGGACAGACTGCGGGCACGGAGCGGGGCACGGGCACGGACAGACTGCGCGACACGGAGCGGGGCACACGGACAGGCGCGACACGGGCACGGGCACACCGGGGATGCTGCAGAGCTCCGAGTGTGTGGAGCGACCCTGGACAGGGACACAGCCGGGATGCTCCGTGCCACCGCTTGTCTCAGAACAGACCCCTCTCAGAGGGTCACCCTGCTGCCTGACACGGTTTGACCATGGAGCAGGGGACCCTTTGCAACACACCGTGGATGCTGCACTGAATTCTGGATGCTTATATAGACATTGGGAGATGGGAGGATCGAGTGTGTGGAGCGCCGTTCTGCCCTGGAAGGATCAGGGGACACAGCCGGGATGCTCCGTGCCACCGCTTGTCTCAGAACCAGCAGAATTCCCCTCTCCAGAGGGTCACCCTGCTGCCTGACACGGTTTGACCATGGAGCAGAGTTTGGGCTGCACCGCTCCTCACCCTTTTGCAACTTAAAAGTGCGAATGGAGGGGCCGTGCTGCGGTCATGTCGGGTTTATAGGGGGAGGAAGGGATAGATACCTGAATTCTGTTTGATGTTTCTTATATAGACATTGGGAGATGGGAGGATCGTATTAGCTCAAGCTCAGTGGCAATGATCATTGCCTCTTGCTGGTACCCAAGTCGTTTTTATCAGTAGTGCCCAAATGGCATCTGGGGAAACTGAGGCAAGACCAGCATCACCCAGAGCTGGGGTAGAACTACGTGCCCGGTGCTGGGAGTTTACCTGGCATGGCTGGCACATCCATCCCCTGAGCGATGGGAGCTGCGGAGCTGTGCTGCAGTTCGTGCTGCAGGGCAGGGAGTGCCCGCCCCGCCGTGGGCGACTCTCGGGGGACTTGGGTGCTGTATCTGAAAAGGCTTTGTGAGTAAGATAAGTGCTGTTTTCTAAAGGTGGAAACTGGTCTCCTCTGAAGGTTTGTGCTGTAGCATGTGATGAGCTGCACATAAAACAATCTGCGGCAAGGCTTTGGGGGCTGGAGGATTTTTTTGCACAGCTCTTGTGCACCAGGAACCTCTGAGCCTTGGGTGGAAGTCCACAGGGCAGTGAAGACAGACACTGTGGATGTCTGCACTGCCCTGTGGACTTTTTTGCACCATTGACTTCAGCGTGAGCCAGATTTCACCCTCATGTTCTGACTCAGATCCATTTGAGAATGACTTAAAGTAAGTAATGATCAGTATGTAGTGAACATAGAATAGTTTAGGAGCTGTAAGGACACAAAGCTGGCACTTAGTTCAGCCTGTTCAGTGCTTGTCAGGTGAAACATTCTCCTTTGAGATACAAAATACACTTGTTAAATTAAAAAATAATATAGATTGACCATTGCTTTATTTAGCGACACCATATATTAAAAGAGACATTTCTTTGGATTTAATGTCACTTTTTTCCCTCTGTTTTATATTGTTGGCTGGGTTATGAATGGGACTGTGTTAAATGTCTGCCTCAAGGAGCAGAAAACACACTGCACAACAGGTACTAAATTCCTTTGCAGATTCATAACTGAAGAGTTACATCTCTACATTAATTTTCAATAGCTGAACAAATTACTTCAAGTGTATTTAATAGCATCCTGTTTGGCTTTGACACTTGGTAAAATTGTGAGATAGGATTAGAGAGGGAGGAGATGCACTGTATGCTAAGTGCAAGCTCATGTCTGGTTTTGTGCAGTGGTTAATAGAAGAAGTCACAGATGAACCCAGCGCCGTGGGAAGGGCCTTGATCTAGGTGCTCTGTGTGCTGGTAGAAGTGTGTAGGGTCACACAGGCTGTACAAGGATTTGGATGTTCAGGAAGGGGATTTCTGTATGTGTACAGAACTAAAAAATATCTCTGTGGTGTAATGATGCTGCTCACTCCCACTCAGCTCCCAGAGTGAGCTGGTAGTCCACTCTAGGGTGCAGTCCATGGAGGACCTCATGAACAGGGTGGTCTGATCAACGCTGTTTTATTGAAGAAAAAATGGTGTTGGGAAAGTGGAAATGTTTGCAGCTGAGCAGGCAGCAAAGCAGGGGTACAGCTGTGGTGATGGAAGGAGACCCTGGCAGAGCTCACCATGGGGGTCTGTTCTTCATTCTCCATGGATTTTAAAGCATCACAGGTGGGAGCAGTGCCACTGGCTGGTGCCTGTCAAAACCTGGATGCTGACATGAGTGAGTATTTCAAGCAAGTCCAAACTGCAGCTTCCCCAAGTTCTCCCAGGGTTTGGCATCGGGGGGAACCTGTAGCTGCTAACTCCTGTACACAGTTGTATCTGTTCGTGTCCAGGGGTCAATGATTCATCCAGGGTTTCAACACTAAACTCTCTCACTTGTTCAACAAGAAAAGAAACTTGCTGTTGCATCAACAGGGGATTAAGTTCTGACGTCCGGAGCTCGCCTGACCCCCTGTCCGCAGCCCGAGCCACGAGGGGCTGTGGGAGGGGAAGGAGCAGGTTATGCTATTACCCACACTGTGAGAGCAGCAAGGGGCAGGAACAGGGTCAGCAGGCAGGGCATCAGGGGTGGCAGAGTGTGGAAGTTGTCCTGGCACGTGATGGCAAAGGCTGCGTGCCCTCACTGCACCGCCCCGGTCAGGCGTCTGTCTGTCCTGCCACGGGACTGCAGGACAGCCTGGCCTCTCCTGGGCAGCCAGCTCGTGAGAGCTGCTGCAGGTGGCCAGCAAGAACTCAACTGACTGGGCTGTGCTGGGGTTACTGGGAGCCTGTCCCAGGCAGGGAGGGCATCCAGGGACAGCAGGCTGGGGCAGGAGGAGTGCTGCTGATGTGCAGTCACTGGAACAGCCGGGATGCTGCCGAGTGCTTGTGCATCTGGAACATGGGGGTGTTGGACAAGCTGGAGAGAGAGCCCTGTGCTCCTGCTGGGATGGTGGAATGCTGCCTGGCAGGGTGCAGCAGAAACTGTAGGAGAGGAGAAGCAATGAGGCTCAGCCTCTGCTGGTCTCAGGATGAGCCTTCCCTTGTGAGAATGTGTCTTACAGGCAGTTCTGCAGTAATTCCCCCTCTGACAATGTTAAAAATCTGTTCTTACATTGTGTCACCATTGTGTTACTCCCTGCTGGGTTGCTCTGCAATTTTAATCTCCCAAGGGATTTTTCCACCATAAGAAGCCACCTCAGCTTTGGTTTCAAGAGCAACATTTCACTTGGATCTGGAGGCCAAGAACTCATGACTTAAAGCTGATAGAACACATCAGGCTGTGGCTCCTTGGATTAGTGTGTCCTTTCTGACTGACACCCTGAGATGTGGGTGCAGTGGGTTTTGCAGGGAAACCTACACTTAAGTGACATCCCCCTGGAAACATAAAAGAGGAAAATCATCCATCAAGTCTGCTCTTGCTCAATGGTGATGGACTCCAGCGTCCACATCTTCAAGCTGTGATTAGAGCTCTTGCCAGCTGTCACTCTGCAGTGGTTTTTCTCCAGAACCTCATGTGAGTCCCTTCACAGAGGGATGGTGACAGGGCTGCCACTGCTGCTGTTATGTTAATTGCCCTTGTTTTTAATTGATGGCCTCTGGTGGTGGTTGTGTAGAGGGAGGCTGGTGTAAATGGTTTTGTCTACAGCCTCCTTTCTGCTAAATAGAGAAATGAAATTTCTGCTTTGTGGGTGTGTTTGCTGGGACCTCAGGGTGTGCTGCCCAAGCTGTGTGTGGAACAGTGCTCTGTGTCCACCACATCAGGCAGCAGAAGGAAATGCTCTGTGTGGAGCCAGTTGTCTGCACAGGGGTCTGTGTGTCACCTCCTGCTCTGGTTGCTGCTGAAATGGCTGAATATTTGTCCCGTGAGTGGGAGTGCCTGTGACCCCCCTGCTCGGAGGGCTGTGAATGATTGCAAAGAGCTGGGGCAGGGCAGGAGGGGCTGGAGGAACTGTTCTGCTGGAAGGGGCATGGGGGCACTTTTAATGAGCTGTGCAAAGAGCTTGTTCCAACAGCTTCTAATGAACTCAATGTCTACAGCCTCTTGGCTTGGTAACAGCTGAGGCAGCCAAATCTGCTAAAAGGAGCCCTGAGCAGGCAAATAGGGCCCAGTGCCTTCAGAAAACAGACTTGACTTCCTCGGTGGCCATGGAGCAATTTAAAATTAACTTGGATGTGATGGGTCCTCCTGGTTAGTACAAGGAGACTTTAAGATCTTCTAGAAGAAAAATTACACTGCTTGCACTGGAAAGCAAAGAGCATGAGGGGTGCCTTTGTGGGCAGAGGGGTGATGCAAATGTAGACAAAGGGGATGGGAGTGGGTTGTCCTGCATGCTGGAGGGAGCTGGATCCTGGCAGGAGAGCAGAGCAGGAGCATGGACAGGCAGGGAACAGGCTAGAGAGCAGCCTGGCAGGAGAAATAAGTGATTGTAGCCTGGTTTTGCATTTCATACACAAAGTCCATCTCTGCAGTGTTTGTGTGTGGTGATTTGGGAAGGCCAATTTCCCAAACCTGGAAGCAGTGGTCAGTTAAAAGATGAGAGCAAGAACTTCAGTGGGGAAAGAGGGGGATAACTGAAGGTACAGTGACAACATTTTACCACATCCTCTGTGAGCTTCAGCCCAGAGAGAGGGCCAGCCTGGCAAAGAGCAAGCTGGCGCTGGGAGGATGTGAAAGCAACAGTACTTGGGTTGGGGAAAGGGAAGTCTTTATTGACAGGAGTTAGTATTAACTGGAAAACACAACTGCACATCAAACATGTCTGCCTGATTCCTGCCTGTGTCTGCAATGGTTGACTCTATGATTGTAAAGGTCTTTTCCAAACTATTTTTTTTTCTGTGGTTCTATGAAAAGAGATATGGAAGAAATCCCTGGGCAGGGTGTTGAGGGTGATGAACACAAATGTTGTAATCTATTGCCAGATGGACAGTGCAGAAAAAGCCACATTCAGTGAACCATTTTTGTTCTATACTGAGCAAAATTCTGATAGTTCAATCCTACAGTCTAAGAAATTGACTGATAATAAATATTTTTACTGTGACAGTAACTAAACAGAAATTTAGAATTTCATACATCTAACCCTGACTACCTTAAAATCTCTAAATTCAGACAACTTCCATACAATGATTTTCAAGAGCCTGAAGAGTTTATTGTGTACCAATAAAGTGGTCATATTTCTACAAGCCCCAGTACAGATGGAGATCACCAGGGATGCTGAGCACATGGCTGATCTGTAATCTCCCTTGGGAAGTATTAAAAAAAAAAAAAAAAAAAAAAAAAGGTAGGAGATCATAATATGTAATTAGCTCAACACAGCTACAGGACTGGCTACCCTCAGCCAAGGTGGTAAATGTGGTATTTGTGTGCATGGGGTGTGTGAAAGTCGACAAGAACAGTGAAGAGTCTACCAGGCTGCTGTTTGTTGAGTTGGTGACTTTTTGCCACACACTCAATTTGCCCACTTTATCTTTCAGCTGTCTCATTTTAAAACAGAGGTGGGTTTTTTTTGCCAAGTACAAAACAGCAAGAAGTTCAAATAAAAGTGTTTAAAGCTTTATGTCATTTTAGCAAAGGAAAATAGATTCCCTGAAGCTCTTGCAGCTTTGTGGCCCTGTGTTAGTGGCCCCTTTCTAGCCACTCTGCAAATAGCCAGCAGGAGCAAAAGGACTGCACTGGCAGGGAGGCTGGTAAACAGGGCTTGGGCTGAGTCCAGATTACATAATGCTTGCAGGAGCTGGGTTAGTAGAAATCAGATTCCCAGATCCATCCTGCTGCAGAGCAGGCCCTGGGCACAGTGGGGCTGGTAGCACAGTGACAGCTGTGACATGAGAACACCCAGTGCCTCGTTTTCTGCTCCAGGTGGTTCTGTATATCACAGGTAGGATGTTTCTTTGTGATAGCAGAGGGATAAAAGGGCTCCAATTCAGCCAAAATCTCTCTTGGTGCTGGTACCAAGGTCCTGGAGGAGCCCTGTCTGCCACTCTTTTACCTGGCCAGAGGGTGGGGAGGAGCCTGTGTGGCTGATGGGGCTGTGATCATCATGCAGCATTCAGGGGTTGATGGAGAAAACCCAAAGTTTGGCAGTGCCAAGGCAGGGCTGCTTTGAGCACTGAGTCTGCCTGGGTGGGGAATCTGTGGGCACTGGGTCTGGTGGGAACAAGGTCCAGCTGAAGGTCCTGGTGTCCCTCTCAGGCTGTGCCTGTGTCCCAGTGCTGTGCCTGGGTGAGCCAGCTCGCCTCACCTGACCCACATTCCCTGCCAGAGCCTCCTTTCCCTGGGGCACCTCATCTGCCCTTCCCTGAGATCCAGGAGACAACCTCGTGGCTTGGCTTCCCCTGCCACAGCTCAGCAGGTCCCCCAGGGTGGAAAATCCCCAGGGCTTGAGCGTAGCAAAGACAGGATCTGTGTCTGGAGGGGCAGAGGTCGATCCCGAGGCTCTTGAGCAACAGGAAGAAGAGCTGCTGCAGTCCAGAGCCACAAGTGCTTTCCTGGAAATCATTAAATGGCTATAAAATTAACCTGATCACAAGATCCATTTTAAAGTTCGTATGTGCCACCATGAACTTTGACAGAATTCTGTTGAAAAATGTAAATACAAAGGTGCAGGGAGATCCAAGAAGTAGAAGGAGCCTTGACAAGGATGCGGCCGAGGGATGGAAGGATAAAGATCATGTGGAGGTGATGGTGCCACACAGAGCAGCGAGTTCAGCCCTGCCTGTCCAGGAACTCCCTTGGCCAAATCCCCAAAGGACCATTCTCCTGACATTTGTTAGCATTTATTGCTTGTGTACTCACCAAACATACCAAACACTGGGGACATCAATTAATTAACATCTGCAAAATATCTTGAAATAAAAAAGCTTTCAATTTCATGTAGAATTTGGTTCAATTTTATTGATTTTTTTTCATTCTGGAGAATGCTTCGTTGAAATTGAAGTTATTGTGCATTGGTCTTGTTCCTTTTTTGTTCAATGGTGGTCCTATCTCAAAAACCTTTTCAATACAGCTGCAATTTGTTCTCTTTTAGGGTAGAATAAATTGGATAAACGGCACTACTTTCTTCAAGTGGTTTCCTGTTGATCCATATAGGTTTCAAAAATTCAGGGAAGCCTTTCACATAGCAGTTCTTTCTACCCTGTTTCGTTTTTACCCCTTGGCTCTTGATCTTGCAGTGAAGAGGAGTTATTAGATTGATGCTGTGTCTCATTGCAGTGTTTTCCAGAACATTTTCCATACACTCGAGAATAAATATCCATTACTTATAATTAGTTTTCTAAATTGTACATCATCTATTTTGTGAAGTCAATTAAAGCCTTCACTGATATGCTCTTGTATCATTGTTAAATATTTTCAGTTGACTCTGCTCCAGTAAGAGCTAAAGTGTCTTTATTTTGAAGTTGACTTTGGTGCAACTTTTCTTTCAGGAAACTAAAAAATATTTTGCCAGTGGGAGAAAAATTATCCATATGGCCTTTGGAAATTAAATGGAAGAGAGCTTAATGAGAGCAAAGCTAATTATTTGGCATAATAAAAGAACCATTGTAAAGAAGAATTATCAGTTGGCACAGGAATTGAATCACTAATCTTGTGGCAAACACTTGAAAACATGATTCTTTATTTTTGTAAAGTTTAGCACTGCCAGGTTTGCTGCTCTGGTCCTGCTGATCTGGGGGAAGTGAAGAGCAGGGAGCCCATGAGAGCTGCCAGGGCTGGGCTGAGCCTGAGGGTTTTGCTTCACACACTCTCATATGTCATTTTACTGGCATCTAAAATTAGGTCTGAAGGTGATCTTTAAGTCCAGATCTTGGGCACTTCATATGAGGCATTGACACTGCTACAATTAATTTATGAAAAAAAAAAAATCAGTTACACTGAGTTCTGCTGTGCTCATGTTTCCACATTCACTGAAGTGCTGGGGCCTTGCTAGCAGGACCCCTTGTCAATGCAAAGCCTGGGTGCCATAAGAAAATCAGGAATTCTTTCATGTTGTCCACCTTTCAAACCCTCACTTGCAGATGTAGTGAACACAAAGCCGTGTTGGCTTTGACCTCCTTCAGCCCAGGCCTGCAGCAAATTGCTCTTAGGTGAACAGGCAGGTGGTGGCTGTGCTGTGCCTGCTCTGGTGCCTGGCTGAACCCTCAGATGATGGGGCTGAGGCCACATTATCCCCAAAATGGAGCTCCCCACAGTCCCCAGCCTTGGCAGGGGGCAGAGCCATCATCTCCCCCTCAGAAGGCCAGGGGAGGAAGGTCCCAGCGGAGGCACAGAGGTGCCTTTGAGTAGCAATTCAACCTGCACAACAAGCTGGAAAAGTGATAAAATAAATAGTTCTGTGGCTTCCAAGTGATGCTCAGCGATTATTTATAGTGCAGTGGGCACTCTGCCTGTGCTTGCTGACAATGTCCCTGTTCAGCCCTGCTGTGACCCAGCTCAGCTCTGCCCTGGGCTCTCCCGTCCTGGGCTCGGGGCCGCTCTCCCGACTTCCTGCCACTGCTCATTGTTTTGGCCGTGCCTGTGGTGACAAATGGCTTTGGTCTAGTTTGTGCCTCCTGGGTGGATGGGTGAGTTCACACTGTGGCCTGGGGGCCCTGGGTTTCTGCCAGCCTTGGCCAAGGCCGGGGTGATGCCGGGTGATGCAGCCCGCAGGAAGTGCTGTGACACCGCGGTGCTTGATTTACTGATTTCCGTAGGGACTGGGATCAGTTGCCATGGAATGGGTTCTCATAAATCTCTTGGGAGACTCTGATCCAAGAAAAGAAACCTTTCTGAGTGCTGCCTATTGCAAATGTGTGGGGCATACATCTCCCAAGGCTGTCTTTGCATAGCTGTGCAGGACATGGTCTGTGGAAGTTGGAGGGAAAGCACAAACATTAAATGGGTCAGACACCTGAGCATGTCAGCAGCAATGCCAGCCCTAATTCAGTATTGTGGGACAGTTCCTGCTCTCCAGAGATTCCTTGGTTGATGCCTGCAAGCATGTGGGAAGATCAGGCAATCAAGGAGGATTTTGGTTTTGCTGTGGTCTCAGATCAGTGCTGAACCCCTTACACAATGTAGGAGGGGAGATGTTGTACTTGATGGAAATGATTTGGGAGAATTTCTGTATCCTTAAGGGAGTAACTGGAGCATTTTGCTTCTCTAAGTGTCTCCAAGTGACAAGATGTCTCTGTAATGGCACATCTCACTTTTCCTCTCCTCCTCTTGCAGGAAGGAAGATGCCTCTATGTGATCCTGCTGATGGCCCTGTACTGGTGCACCGAGGCCCTGCCCTTGGCCGTGACAGCTCTGCTGCCCATCGTCCTCTTTCCCTTCCTGGGGATCCTCCCATCTAACAAAGTTTGCCCACAATACTTTTTAGACACCAATTTCCTGTTCCTCAGTGGTTTAATCATGGCCTCCGCCATCGAGGAGTGGAATTTACACCGCAGGATTGCCCTCCGGGTGCTCATGTTGGTGGGAGTCCAGCCAGCCAGGTGACCATGGGGGTTCTCCCTGGGGGATGGGAGCTGCAGGAGCTTGGGAAGAGGCTCTGCTGTGCTGCTGCTACACTGGGGGCTGTCCACACCCCCTTCTCTCCATTTGTTCCCAGCTGTTTGCCCCTGGGTCACTGCAGCACAGGGAGAAATGTTTGGTTCGGCCCCATACTTGTGCTCCATCCAGTTTCAGGAGAGTCACAGAAATCCTTTTTGGTATTGGTTTTGTTATCTCTGCACATGAGCTTTTCCTCCCAATGTGTCAGAGAACTTGCCAAACTGAAGAAATTCAGCTTTTCCTTTTTTCTCTCTTTCAGACTAATCTTAGGGATGATGTTGACAACGTCTTTCCTGTCCATGTGGTTAAGCAATACTGCCTCCACTGCTATGATGCTTCCAATTGCAAATGCAATTTTAAAAAGCCTCTTTGGGGAGAAAGACACATCTAAGGATATGAACAGGGAAAATGAAGAAAACCAAGGTAATTGAGACAGGGCAGTAGTATAAGCCAGCTGAGGTCTGCCCTGCTGCCCTTAAATCTGCCCCATTTTATTGACTTCACTGGCACACATACCATGTTCATTAGCTTGCAGCTCAGTCTCAGGACTGGTCCCACTTTACTGCACACTTTATTCCCATGGTGGAAGAATATTGGCAGAAAACTCCCTTTTATCTGCCCTTTCCTCATGTCATGCAGGAGGCAATGCTAATGAGTGGCCTGGAAAACCAAAGAGGTGATACCCAGCCAACCTGCTCCATAAACATGCTGCTGGCACAGGTTGAAGTCCAGCTGTGTGGTGGTGGTGGGTTTGTAGGGATGCTGTGGGGATAGCTGGAGCCAGGGAGGGCTGTAGATAGGGCAAGTGATGAGTGGGGTCCCTCCCTGTGGCACCCAGAGCTGTCGTGCACTTGGGACCTGTGTGTTCTCTTGTTTTCCTGTTTGTCACCCATGGAACTGGAACCTGAGCTGGAGGAGAAAGCAAGGACTCAAGGGAAGGCTGGCAGGTTCAATATCTGTCTATAAAGTGCTTTGTGATTGTTTCCATCTCCGTGTTGCTGTTTGGTGTTGTTCCTGAGCAGGCTGAGGATAGGTCAGGGGTATGTGGCCTTTCTCCAGCCCTCTCTTCACAAGCCATTCATCAGAGCCTTGGGCTTCTGGCAGACAGTGATGAGAAACAGCAATCCAGAAATGACATCCTGACATCCCCTTTGCAGCTATTGCTGATAGCTGGAGCAGTAGTCACAGCTTCTTCTTCTGCTTCTGCTTCTTCTTGCACTAATTAGTAATTCATCTGCCTCTGTGATTTAAAAGCAATGGCTTCTTAGTTCCTGCTGAGTCCTAAGGCAGATAAAGGAGTCCCCAGAAGAAAGCTCAAACATGTGCACATCTAATAAAGATATAGTTAATCATTCATCATTGGTGTTTAGCAATTATGAGATATTTGCACTCCAGGTTGCTTTATCATTTTTGCTTTGTGAATTTTTGACTATTCACATCTATTAAAATCAACCTCACTGATTTCCTTGCTATAATTTCCTGTTCTGTGTTTTGTCAGTCTGCTTTTAACCTTTTTGTCCCCAGCCTCTGAATTTGACTGTGTAGTTGGCTGTAAGTAACACATAAAAGGAAGATTCCCCACCTTGTCCTAGACACTGTTAAGCACAGAATTAACATCCTTGACTCACACTTGGAGTGGTAAGAGAAACCAGAAAAGGCAAAGGAGGGGCATGCAGGTAGAAGAATGAATAAAGTGATGCTTTGCAAATATCATGTGATGGTGTGATTATGTTTGGGGTTTTTTGTGTGGTTTTTTTTTGAGACAAAGGCTTTCAAAAGTTATTTATGATACAAGCAAAGGAGGAATCGCCTGTAAAATGTACATTTCATGCATCAAAATCTGGATTTTTATATAGACTTTTTATTTGAACTTTAGTGTCCCAAGGTAGACTCATCCTTCTCTGTAATCTTTCTGAATGGATGAGCAAAGCTGAGTTCCTGGAAGGAAGCCCTAAACCTAAAGACAGTCAAAAGTGACAAATTTGATGTTACACTTAGGAACAGAGATGTGCAGATGAGAAAAAGGTATACTCATTTCATAGTTTATTAAATGTTTATAATCTCTCTGAATTGTGATCTGTTCTCCAAAAAAAGATTCATTTGTGAAGGGAGATGTATGTGGAAGAAAACTTGTACAATGGCATGGGATAAAATCCATTTGCCAGTTGACTTGGCTTTATAACACTGTGGCAGAGTCCATGAGGCTAAAGAATATTTGGGTGGTTAAAAATAACAATTTAAAATATAATAAAGAATATGTGGCATTTCAAAGCATTTGACTCACAGCAAAAAAATCTCAACAAGTGTATGAAACCAGTTTTGTGTAGGACTTTGCTTACACACATGGAGCCTGAAATTAAGTGATCTCTGATCAGTTGGTCACACTTTTTTCCTGATGAGAGAATCTCAAGATTTTGGTCACTTATGTCCATGCTCAGCTGTGTGGGCAGCATGTTACAGATCAGCAAATATTTACATTCTTGTGTCATTGACAGCTAAAACTGAATGTAATAATTTGTTCATTTTCACACACTTGGCTTCTGATGCATGAGTGCAGGCAGTGAGGTTGGCTGGCTGAAGTCCCAGCTGGTTCTGGTGGATCAAAGCAGGGTTATAAATTTAACACCAACAGACATTTTTCAGCTTCTAGAACTTTCCTTTTGGAGGTGAGCCCCGCAGTTCTGTCTGACATCTCCAGCAACAGGTGTGTGACAATTTGGAAGCTGCTGTGCTTTTGAGCCTGACCTCTCTCTGCTTCTGCCCACTAACCCCTCATTGGCAATATTTCATTTCTCCAGGCAAAAATCACAAGAAAATATTTCCATTCTTTTTTTCCTTCATAGAGAATATTCTGCAAATTCAAGATAAACTGCATTCAGTGCTTGAGGTGTAACTGAGTCACAGACCTGGAAATTATGTCTCTAAAGGGGTAGGTGGGAAATGTGCATTTTTGGACAGTGCTGCCTGGTTTGACTGCCTAATCCCAGGCAGTGCTGGCAGGGTGTGGCCACAGCACTGCTGCCTGCATCCCTCAGTCAGTGGAAATATTCCTTTTAAGGTCTTTTCAACCTTTTAGAAACAGTAAAAATGTAATTAAAGCAAAAAATATCTAGGAAAAGTATTTCTGCCTCTAAGGTATATGAGATATTTTGGTAAAATGGCCACAGAATCCTCATACTGCTCTGTGACAGGTGTGCACAGCTGGGTCCAAACTCTGTTACCTTTGGCATTTTCTGACTTATGGACCTGTAATAATTTTCAATTCCTTTTTTATAAATTTCATAGGAAAATCTCTGCAGTATGCCTGGCTTTCCTTTGCATGGTACCTTTGCAATCCTTCCTTGAAAGATAACTCACAGTTGGTCCTGCCCAGATGGGCTGGTAGTCTGAGCTTAGCAGGGGAATGAAATTTAAAATTGTTGAAGTAGAATGAAATGTTTTTGCAGAGCCAGGACTGGGCTTCAGTGGGACAGAAGTGTGAGAGCCTTTGGGCTAAATCCATTGAGGGCTCAACAGTCAGCCATGGGTTAATGTTCATCCTTCTAATTACATCCCTTCGTCGTGGCAAGGTTGGGATGAAAGCTCAGCATGTGTGTGTGTCCAAGCCAATTAACTCTAATTCAGTAAATTAGCCATGTGTAAAACATGACATTGCAGAAATCCTTGGTTCACTGAGCTGGAACGAGCACGGTGTCTTGGTGCACGTGAGGGAGTCCAGAGACTTTGACCATTGGCTTCTCTCCATGCTTTTGATGTCTAGGTCACATTGGGTGGAAGGGGATTGGGTTTTGGGCTACGAAGGGGTGCAGGGAAATTTGGGGATTGCTTAGGTGGGAGTAGCAGGAATTGGGCTCTGTATGCAGCTGTCTGCAGAGCACAGGGAAGTGCAGGCACACAAACCTCTGGAACCAAAACCTCACAGAGAGCACAAGGAAAGGCAGCAGAGCCAGCAGGGGTGGGGAAGGGCCACCTGGGCTGAAGGTGGATAAAACTCACAATTGCTCCAGTGGAAAATGAGGTTTGGTCAACCCAGGACAGTAACACATCTCCCACCTCAGGAGGTCAAACCATGACCACAAATGTCGTGAGCCTTAATGCCACATCTGGTAACAGAGAGTGATTGTATTGCATTTCTATTTTTTGATTTCTGAGCTCTCCCATGGTCAAGTGGTGTGCAGTTCCCAGAGTACTGGGACTGGCTGCTCAGCCTGCAGGGTCTGGCATTTGTGGAGAGGGTGATGGGCTTGGAATGGTCCTTGCTGTCAGGATGGCTTTTGGAGGAGCTGGTACAAAACCTAATCCCCAAATGTGTCTCACTCTTGTCTTTAAAGAAGGAATTACATCCTTATGGTGACTGCAGTAGATGTCTGCAGGGTGTAAAATTCTCACCCCATGGGAATGAAGCTCAGTGCTCCTGCTGTGCCTTGGGGAGCCTGCCTTACAGATACAACAAAGCCCAACAGTGTTCCTTCCTAAAAATTATTAAAGTTAATCCTCCCCCAAGAAAACCCATCCCAAACCCATGACTTGGTAAGGGATACCTGTGAGTTCTGGGCTGTGTTAGAAGATCCCAAAGGCCAGCCTGTGGCAGAAGCTGTAAAGGGACCAAGTGCCTGGCTGTTGGAGAAGCTGGGTGCTGTGGTGGGGCTGGAGCAGTGGCAGGAGGAGGAGGGCTCCTTCATCCCTGCCAGGTGTGAGCTCCTGACCCCATCTCCTTGGTGTGAGCTCACCCCTCATTTGCACAGCCCCTCCTCTAACATGGTAGTTGTTTCCTCTGTCCCTCTATTTGGTTCAAGGGAATTTTCTAGATGCTTTGAACTGTTTTAAAGTCCTCATCTTTCTTTTTCAGCATCTTTACAGCAGAATAAACTTTACACTGTACCAACTGAGATGCAGTTTCTGGCAAGTACTGAGGAGTAAGTTAACTATAAAGTTTGTATTAGAGAGTTGAGAGAGAATTGTCCCCTGAGCTAGACCAAGTGTTAGGAATTTGAAATTCAATCATTGCAATGTTTTAATTATACCAAACATCCCGGTCACTGATGATAAAAACCCTCCTCTGTGTGTCCAGCACCCCTCTGCATGTCCAAAGCATTAAGAGGTTTTTTTCAGCCACTCTGAAATCATAGCCAGGGGTGTCTCCTGCTGGGGATTTGTGCCTTGGTTTTCTCAGGAGCATCAAATGTGTGAAGCCAATGATGTAAAACCCCCCAAGATTTGCACACTGGTGGTGGTCCTGCTTTGATAACAAAGATGGGGAGGAAATATTTTTTCAGGAACACGTTTCTTCCCTCAAATCTATCAAATTTTAGTTCTTTTTCCTTTTAGCAGTCCTGTGGACTTTATGCTCAGTGCTACAAGCTGCTGAGGGGCTGGGCAAGGCACAGGCACCCTCAGCTCCTGTGGATGGGTCTGGGGGTGCTCTGTCCTCTGCAAGGCTGACAGTTCCACGTGGCACTTCACCCAGCAGACCCCTCTGCAGCACTGAGCTGCTAAGCTGTCCTTGAGCACCACACTGGTAGCTTGGATTTCTAAAAACTGGGAATTTTCCTTCTGTCAAGGCTCTGAAGTGGTTGCACTGTATTTAAACCAGGGCTTTCACCGGATTCTCTTTTGGACTGTTTTAAAGCAAAGATCTGGCGGAGGAGAAGGAGCTTTCCAGTGATGCTCTCTCAGACTTAAAGAAGGAGGAGGAATACAAAACAAACATATGGAAAGGTTTCCTCATCTCAATCCCATATGCAGCCAGCATTGGAGGTACAGCAACGCTGACAGGAACTGCACCAAACCTCATCCTTCTGGGACAGCTGAAGAGGTATGGGAGGCTGTCCTGGGGATCCCTGTGAATCCTGCAGGACAGGGGCATGTTCTTCATCCCTGCAGGAACAGGGTGTAAAATTCTCACCCCATGGGAATGAAGCTCAGTGCTCCTGCTGTGCCTTGGGGAGCCTGCCTTACAGATACAACAAAGCCCAACAGTGTTCCTTCCTAAAAATTATTAAAGTTAATCCTCCCCCAAGAAAACCCATCCCAAACCCATGACTTGGTAAGGGATACCCGTGAGTTCTGGGCTGTGTTAGAAGATCCCAAAGGCCAGCCTGTGGCAGAAGCTGTAAAGGGACCAAGTGCCTGGCTGCTGGAGAAGCTGGGTGCTGTGGTGGGGCTGGAGCAGTGGCAGGAGGAGGAGGGCTCCTTCATCCCTGCCAGGTGTGAGCTCCTGACCCCATCTCCTTGGTGTGAGCTCACCCCTCATTTGCACAGCCCCTCCTCTAACATGGTAGTTGTTTCCTCTGTCCCTCTATTTGGTTCAAGGGAATTTTCTAGATGCTTTGAATTGTTTTAAAGTCCTCATCTTTCTTTTTCAGCATCTTTACAGCAGAATAAACTTTACACTGTACCAACTGAGATGCAGTTTCTGGCAAGTACTGAGGAGTAAGTTAACTATAAAGTTTGTATTAGAGAGTTGAGAGAGAATTGTCCCCTGAGCTAGACCAAGTGTTAGGAATTTGAAATTCAATCATTGCAATGTTTTGATTATACCAAACATCCCGGTCACTGATGATAAAAACCCTCCTCTGTGTGTCCAGCACCCCTCTGCATGTCCAAATCATTAAGAGGTTTTTTTCAGCCACTCTGAAATCATAGCCAGGGGTGTCTCCTGCTGGGGATTTGTGCCTTGGTTTTCTCAGGAGCATCAAATGTGTGAAGCCAATGATGTAAAACCCCCCAGGATTTGCACACTGGTGGTGGTCCTGCTTTGATAACAAAGATGGGGAGGAAATATTTTTTCAGGAACACGTTTCTTCCCTCAAATCTATCAAATTTTAGTTCTTTTTCCTTTTAGCAGTCCTGTGGACTTTATGCTCAGTGTTACAAGCTGCTGAGGGGCTGGGCAAGGCACAGGCACCCTCAGCTCCTGTGGATGGGTCTGGGGGTGCTCTGTCCTCTGCAAGGCTGACAGTCCCACGTGGCACTTCACCGAGCAGACCCCTCTGCAGCACTGAGCTGCTAAGGTGTCCTTGAGCACCACACTGGTAGCTTGGATTTCTAAAAACTGGGAATTTTCCTTCTGTCAAGGCTCTGAAGTGGTTGCACTGTATTTAAACCAGGACTTTCACCGGATTCTCTTTTGGACTGTTTTAAAGCAAAGATCTGGCGGAGGAGAAGGAGCTTTCCAGTGATGCTCTCTCAGACTTAAAGAAGGAGGAGGAATACAAAACAAACATATGGAAAGGTTTCCTCATCTCAATCCCATATGCAGCCAGCATTGGAGGTACAGCAACGCTGACAGGAACTGCACCAAACCTCATCCTTCTGGGACAGCTGAAGAGGTATGGGAGGCTGTCCTGGGGATCCCTGTGAATCCTGCAGGACAGGGGCATGTTCTTCATCCCTGCAGGAAATTCCTTTCTGTGCTGAGTGCTGGTTTGGAAAATTCACGCTCTTCCAGAATGTTTTGGGAAATGAAAGCAGGGAGTGCACCAGCCTTAGATTTAATAAGCAGGTTTCCAGCCTAGGCAGGCAGGCTGTCGGCCAGACTGGAGCATGTGTGCTTCACCTCACTGATGCTTTTAATCCCAGTGAATTTAATGGGACTTGACTCCACACCTACAATTAACCTGGTAACTGTTTTGATGTAGTGCTTTGTGAACAATTATAGCTACTGCTGTATGGGAGAAAGAAAAATCATGACCACACCACTTCTCAGTCATAAAATATTCCCCCTATGTGCATTGGAGCAGAGATTTGTGCCAGCCCAGGTGCCCACCGATATTTCTTAGTTTTTCTTAGACCTCTACAAGGAGTGCATACAGCCTGTCCTGGGCCCTGCAGCATCCCTGCCAGGTTCATGCCCAGACTGCCCAGCAGTTTCTGTAGCAGGATTTAATCCTGGGTGTTCAGGAGCATCTTTGCGTGAAGGCATTGTCCAGCTGGAGGGAGATTTCCAGAACTTTCCTTGCAGGCTTGCACAGCTGGGCTGGGTGAGATGGGGTGGCAGGGTGTCCTGGGAGTTGTCCCAGCACAACACTCCTCACGTTTCCTTATGTCCAGATAACTCACAGGGATAGTTTTTAAATGCACAGGGGCAGGTTTGTGGGATATTGCACTGCTGATTTCGGATGCTTGTTTACCCGTGGACGGAAGGGTTGCTTTCCCATCTTGCATTAACTTGATTTTTCCCGTTTGCTTAGTTATTTTCCAGAATGTGATGTGGTGAACTTTGGTTCTTGGTTTATGTTTGCATTTCCTTTAATGCTGATTTTTCTTCTCATGGGATGGCTATGGATCTCTATCCTGTATGGAGGAATTAACCTGAGGTATGTTGATTTTTACTATACATATATGTAGTCTGGTTATATTAGCATTATAATATGTTTTCATCATGCTTCTCATCCTAAATCTACTGATATCACCAAGGATCTTCTGTAAAGTGGGGGAATTTACAACTAACTCTAGCAGGCCCATCCCATTACAAGTCATCTATTTTTAAAAAGCTGATATAGAATAGGAAGGTTTTAAAGATATCTCATAGTTACATATACTTTATCCAACTGAAATACATGTACAAAGTATGTATTATATTCATTCAGTTAAATGTATAATTTTTAAAGGTTGTTTAACTGCCTGACCTTGGCCTATGGAGGGTAAATGCCAGATTTTTAATGACAGAAGGAGAAGCAGATCTAGCTTTGAACACCATGATAAAATCTTAGTTCCCCATGAAGGAGACAGGGTTTCTTCTTGGGGCAAAAACCTGGCTTTGGAACAGATTACTTCACAACAGGGCTTAATTTTACAACAAGGTGTTAATCTGTAACTGAGAATAACATGTTTTTCCAGTAAATCTTTGCTGGACACATGCAACCCCTCAGTGTGCACAACCCACAGCGATTGCAGCGCTGCTCTGCTGCTCATGTGGAGCCTCTTTCCCCCTCCACACTCTCACAAGTGATGGTAACAGAGTCAGAGTCTTGCTTCCTCCAGGGACCATACAGAATTTGTGATATTTAGAAAAGCCTTTAATTGTTGTTTTGACTTTAAAATGCAAATGTAGGGAGAGGGGAAAAAGAAGAACAGGTGTCCAAATATTTACATTGTCTCAGACATAGGGAGAAAAAAAGATCAATGGGAAAGTTTTAATGCAGAAAATGCCAAGAGCTTGTCCTTGACTTGCTGGTGGGGCTTCTCAGGAGGCTCTGGGTGCTGCTGTGTGCTGCTTGGCCAGCTCACTGCTGAGAGCTGTGCTGCTCTCACCGTGTGCCAGCGCTTGTGCAGAGCTGAGTTCCCGTGTCCCTGGGCATGGCACATCCCCAGCCTCAGGTGAGGGAAGAGGCCAAAGCCAGGGAAAGGCAGCGCTGCTGTGGAGCTCAGGGACGTGATGCTCTGTGTTTGCTTTGGCTCGTCCCCCAGCTCAGGGCTCGGCTCTATTGGGATAGCTGGGCCAGCACGGATGCCAGAATTCCCCCGTGGTGGAGGGGACTCTGCACAGCTCCTCAAGTACAGCCAAGGCTCCACAGGAGCCTTGCTTGGGCTGTCACTGCCTGGGGAGAGTGGCTGGATTTCTCTGTGGGCAGGTCCTGCGTGTCTGCAGCAGGGCACGGGCAGGTGGGCACTTGGGCTTTGCTTGAATCCAAAAGGCATTAAAAGGAAACCGGGCCCAACAAAGTGAGCTATAAAGCTGGGATAATAATGAGAAAAAAATTAAGGGGGTTTGGAAATGTCCTGTTTTAAGAATGGAGGGCTGTGGGGAATGGAGCTTTTTGAAGTGGGCTGGCTGAGATGAGGCTGTTAATAACATCCCCAAAACCCAAGAAATTAAAGGGCCAGGAACTTGAACTGCAGGAGCTTCTGAATGATCAACCATCCATCTCCATAGAACATCCAGCCACCCTTTGGAACAATAAATGAATGAAGGAAGGGCAGGGACCATGGGGATGGGCAGATGTGTCTGACGCAGAAATTTGGGGTTGTAGTTTTAATCAAGGTCACAAACAATGTTAGAAAGCAGGTTCAGTGTCATGGGATGTGATGGGAGATGAAATGCAAGATGTGAATATATCATTTGTATGCACATGCTACAAAGGAGCAAACTGTGAGCAGTCAGTGCAGCCGGGCTAAGAGGCTTAGCCAGGAGCACATTAACATTCCCGGCCACTTAGAAATTCCTCACATTTTTTGTTGATCCTCAGCAGCATCCTGGGATCACCCAGGAAATTACAAGTGACTTGAAAAATGAAGGGACAGATTAATTTTCTGTGTCACCCTATTCCTACTCGTTCTGTCCAAGTAGGTAACTTGCTTGGAAGGAAGACAAGGAAATCCTGCAATGTTGGGACTTTCATTTGGCAATCACAGCCCATGCTGGAGGAAACAGTTCAGAATATAAATGAGAGGAAACTTCCTCACCTCTGCAGGGACTCCTTTGTATGAATGCAGAGACAAAGGATATATAAAATAAAGCCTTATTACCTTTATATCAGCAGAGATTTTCATTGTTATTCTTCATAATCTGAAGATAACACAAACTGAGAGATGTGCAGCTCTTTGAACCTTGAAGAGCAGGTGCTGGAGAAGGACACTGAGTTCTGCATGAACTGCATAGAAAATGAATTATTTCCTATGTGCCACTTAGGTCAGAGGCATGTAAAAATACATGTAAAAATATAATTGCGTTTCTTGGCAGGGGCTGGAAAACAAAAAAGTCAAATATAAGAGTGGATGCAGAAGCCCGAGCCAAGGAGGTGATAAAGGAGGACTATCAGAAACTGGGCCCAACAAAGTGAGTTGTAAAACTGGGATAGAAATGAGAAAGAAATGAAATGGGTTTGGAAGTATCCTGTTTTAAGAGTGGAGGACTTTGGGGAATGGAGCTTTTTGAAGAAAATTATAACCTATATTTCTACTGAGTCTGTTTGTAACCTGCTAAACTTTGCTTTTTGCACGCTCCAGCCCCCTCACCTTTGCTAGCATGAATAATTGCAAATAGCAGCTTGCACTCAAATCTTCTGAAGAACAACATTCCTGTTATAGAGGGAATTCATGCTGGGTTGTTTAATTACTCTTTGTGATTTTTCTACTCCAGGAACAAACCCAGTTCTGTGTGAGTTAGGTGCTAACCAATACAGGCTGGATTTCAAGGGTTTGTGCATACAGGAGGCATTTGCTGAGAAGGCTGATGAATCATCTTATGGATATGAATCATATGGATTGTAGATATACTTAAAGAAATCTTAAAGCTCAGGGAAAGTATACAGAAAGAAGTCAGATCCATGCCATGGAACAAATTAATTTTTCTGAATAATTCCCTCAACTATGTTAGTCAAGTGAGGAAAGTAAAAGCTGGTACAAACTGCAATGATGGGGATTATATTTTGGAGTAAGGCACCAGCAGAAAGAAACCTGAGTTTTAGACTTCTGAGAAATGCCAATAAAAAGGGGAAAGAAGGAAAAGCTGAGTATCTCCAGAAATCCAACCCTGCATATGTCCAACCATCCACTGATATTCTGGGCAAGCAAGACTACTGAAGACTGTTGAAACTGTAGGGTTTTTCCTTAAATGGTCTGTGTTTCCCCATCTGTAAAATAATATTTTCATACTCAGGGCAGTGCTGGGAATATCCAGTGATGTTTGTGTCATGCTATCGACATTGTAATTATTTCTGTTGTGTGGAACATGGAGTGGTTCTTCAAAGGCAGCTCTCTGTGCCTGTGCTGTAAATGAAAGCAATTGGTTTATTTGTTCCATTCAGTACATTATCGAGCAGCCTGCAAAATGTCTCTGAAAGAATCAAAGTCCCACTTTGAGATCTAGGAGTGGGAAAGTCCATTAAGCTGAGCTCTACCAATTTGATTAGCAACCCCATAACTAAAAACCAGCCCAAGCAGCCTCTTCCCAAGGGCTTGTGTGCCCTTGCCTGTGCTCAGAGAGATTTTAAATAGAGTTTTGAGGCATCATCTTAAACCTTGGTTAAATCTTAACTCCACTAGATACTTAGTGAATGCTATTGCCTTTTACCCTGCTGTTTGTCACGTGTCTAAGGGACAGTGTTTAGATTTTGACCTTGGAGGAATTTGTTCCTGCTGTCTCATGTATGATCTGAACCTCAGTCATCCTTTTGTATGGTTTGAGCTGCAGTGCCACCATCCCTGGCTGGTGTCCTGGAGGGACATGGTCAGAGCAGTGGCCATGAGGAGCTGCTTGGCCCTTCCACACCCAGAGGGTCAGCCTTGCATCCATCCCACTGCTGGGACATTCCTGATCTCCATCTTGCCTCTCCTTAACGTCTTCCAATGAGAGACTATTGCTGGCAAACACCAGTGCCTGCAAATAGATTTACAGTCTGTCCCAGTGTGTCACTGTAGCTGGTTTTAGAAAATCAGCCTCACTTCCCAGCCAAGATGCTGCAGCAGGAGCTGGATACTTGTCCTAGCTTGGATCCACCCCTTTAGCACATCAGCATTTTAACCTCATTTCTTTTTATTTCAGGTTTGCAGAACAGGCAATTTTCTTCTTCTTCTGCATGTTTGCAATCATGCTGTTCTCCAGGGATCCCAAATTCATTCCAGGCTGGGCAAGCTTGTTTGCACCAGGGTAAGAATTTTTATTTTCCTTCCACTCTGCCATTTTACAGTAACATTTCCAAGTCATTGACATTCCTGAGTTTCTGATTGTGTTGCTTCACACTATTACTCAGATTTCCTGGAATAAATTAACTGAGCATCAAATAGCAGAGCCAACTTTGCATTTTCTGTCTCCTAGAGGAGGTGCATGAAGCTGGTGGGAAGTTGTGATGTGTCTGTTTGAGGCCATCCCTAGGAATTAATGTTGGGAATGCTGTTTATAGGTATATTTATAGTGAAATACTGAGTTCTTTAGGCAATCCACTCATTTTGCCAGTGGTCTGAAGACTGAAGAGAGATGGCAGGACATGATTCTGAGGGCTGTCCTGTCTGTTTGCCAAGTGTGTGCTCTCTGTGACAACCATACCTTGTGCAGATGAATAGATACAGCAGTTAGGGGATGCTAGAGCTCAGAGAAGGTGTTGTTATTTCTTAAAAGAAGAGACCTTCATAGTTTGGTGGGTTTTTTTTAAATAAAATCCTAGTTTGGTACATGTTTCCTTAATATAGCAAAGTAGTTATGGACCTTTTCCTCATCAGTTAATAATTTTACTGTATGGAGCCTGTGTTTCACCCAAGAGTTTGAGCATTTTGCAAAGGGCTCATATAAATAAGATGGTTTGGGCTCTGTCTCTCTTCCTCCCTGCAACAGGCTCAGGAAACTTGTCCTTATAACTCTGCAATCAGAAAACCAAAACATCAGTGTGGAGGGGATTAGATCTTGGTTTTTGCTTTTGTAGGGCAGCTTTTCTGGGGGGTTCACAGCCCATGGTAGAAAATTAGCTCGACGGGGAATTAAAAAAGAAAAGAACTCTGAACAACAAGCATTGTTGAAACCTGATGGAAACTTGTAATCTTCTTTGGTAAATCCCTGTTCTCATAAACTTTGTAATTCTACAGGCTTGTGCTTCTTACAAGTGTTTCTGCTGCTTTTGGACAGGTTTATCTCAGATGCAGTTACAGGAATCACCATTGTGATTATACTGTTCTTCTTCCCTTCACAAAAACCCTCCTTCAGGTGGTGGTTTGACTTGAAAGGTGAGTAGGAGACCCCTCCAGGCAGGGACTGGCAGGGCAGGCGTGGGGCAAGGAGCAGTGCTGTCCCCCCTTGGAGCTGCAGTGTGGAGCAGGGTGCCTTCAAGGTGCCATTTGATCCTAGAGAGGCGTTTTTTAAAAAAAAAATCTGAAATACCAGCAGAGGCTCAGCAGTCACTGCCCTGCTGCTGATGGCAGGAATGGCTCAATTGCTCATGCAGCTGTCAGGGTTGATGCCACGGTGGGATGAAGTGGCCTGAAATGGATGTTCATTTACCCATGGTGTTAATTTACACAGCAGATCTGATGGTGGAACACAGGTTTGGTGTCTGACTTCCCAAAGGCTCCTGTCCTTCAAGGGAGCGTGGACCTCTGAGAGGGCAGAGCTGGGATAGCTGTCCATTCTCAGATACAGGTGCTCTTCCTCAGTTTCTGGAATAATTTGAACTCTTAAAGCTCAAACTCTCCAGCAGGTTTTGAAGTCTTGGGTCAGTCCTCTTGAGGAGCAATGAAATACAAATTTTAATTCATAAGAGATGATCTGAATGGGGAGAAGTAGCTGAAAGTCTTTTGTGGATGATGGAGAATCGCCTGGGGTCTGTGGGAACAAAATTGCAGCTGCTCTGAGTTATGCACATTTGTTGTGTTGTCCACACACAGGAAGATGTTTAATCAGGCCTCCTGTGGATAAAATATGTGCCCTTTTTCAACAGAAAATTTCAGTCCCATTAGTGCATCCTTCCATACAACAGAGCTCACTTTATCATGTGTTAAGAAATGGATTTTAAGGGTAAAAAATGGATTTTTACTCTCTGCTGTTGAACTCACTGGCTGTTGAATGAGAAATGGAAAATGAATAATATCTTTAATTCAAATGGCAGAAAATTTCCTCCTTCTATGGACCCCCGTTTGTTAAAGACAATGTTTATGTCTGTTACAGAGAGAAAATTAACCCCATATTAAATATTAAATCAAGAAAGCCTCAAAGAAAACTTTATTGCTAAAATGTTTTTGGTTTTATTTTTACATCTGACACTAAGTTAAATGCTCCTTTAGTTGGCCAACTCAAGACACTCCCTGTGTGTATTTGATCAGCAACTGATGGTCAGTGAGCTTCAGCACTGCTGTCAGACTTGTGGTGTCATTCAGTCAGGCCATGACTGATGCTCCTCTTTGGGTGGGTGTTTGACACAGGCCTCTCCTCTTTGTCCAGCACCAAACACAGAGACCCAGCCCTTGCTGACCTGGAGGAAGGCCCAGGAGACAGTGCCCTGGAACATCATCCTGCTGCTTGGAGGAGGCTTTGCCATGGCCAAGGGCTGTGAGGTGAGGCATCATCCTGCCCAGCAGGGCTGGATCTTATCAGGGGGTCACTTGGTGTTCCCATTTGCCTTTGGAAAACTTGCACCAATGGAGTCATCACACTCAAAGGACATTCTTGTCAACTCCAACTGATGACAATACAGAGCAGATATTTGAGGAGGCTACAACTCCTTGCAAGCTGCATGCAGTGAGACACCCTGAGGACAAGTTCTAGGAGAGGACCAGTTCCCCTGCAGGGATGCAGGAGGATGACTCCTGTTTTTTCTGTCCCTTCTGCAGGAGTCTGGCTTGTCTGTGTGGATAGGAGGCCGTCTGCATCCCCTGGAGGGTGTGCCACCTCCCGTGGCTGTCATCCTCATCACGGTTGTCATCGCCTTGTTCACGGAGTTTGCCAGCAACACTGCCACGATTATCATCTTTCTGCCTGTCTTGGCAGAGCTGGTAAGGTCATCCCATGGCATGAACAGCTCATCCTCTGCCCCCTCCTCGCCCTGCTCCTTGGGTGGGTGGGTTTGCGTTGCGTCTGTGCTGGGACAGGCACTGGGGAATTTTCCTGCTCCTGGGCTTCAGGCTCTTTGAAACCCTTGGGAGCAACAAGTGCTGAAGCATAACATGGGCACTGAAGGATAATAATCCTTCAGACTTTGTTGTGAGAGATGTGATCATTTATTATGAAGTGTGGGATAGGGCTGTGCACCACTGGCTATTTGCATCCTTTGGTTCATCTGTTGGCAGCTCAAACCCCCAGGGTCCAATTTCTGTTCCTTTCTGGTTTTCCAGGCCATCCGTCTGAAAGTGAATCCCCTCTATTTAATGATACCAGGAACTATAGGATGCTCCTATGCGTTCATGTTGCCAGTCTCAACACCTCCCAACTCAATTGCCTTTTCCTCCGGACATTTGATGGTCAAGGATATGGTAAGTTCCTTTAGATAGATAAAATGATGAAAACAATCAGCCTGAGTGTTTAAAGAAGGGTTTTTTTCTGTATTGTAAGTACTCAATAGGTAGTAAAATGAGAAGACAGAAGTCTGATACTGTTCTCAACAGTGTTTGAAGGCACAGGATGGAAGGAGCTTGCATGGAGTTGAAATTTGGAGCCACCATGGCTCCAAATGGTGACAAAAGTGGTCTTGAATGTGGTCAGCATCCCCTAGCCCCTTGTCCTGTTTCTCTAGTGTCAACAGCCCAACTTTCATAGGTTTCTGGATGCAGGAAAATTTCCCCAGCTCAGTGAAACAAAGCTTATGAGTAAAATTAGGCTTAGTCCCAGTTCCTGCTCACATTCCTGAGGCTAAACAGATGTTAATGTTTTTGATGGATCAAAGCTTGGTAAGCAGCTGCAGAATGGCCTTTGTGGCTTTAAGACTGCTTAAAATGTTGCTAATATTAATAGCAATTAAACCTTCCATTTTTATAATGTTTGCATTCAAATAGCTTCGTGCTTCACATGCTGTAGATGTCCAGTCTAAACTCAACAGCTGTCTTTGTATTTCTTTTGTAGGCCAGAACTGGGTTGCTCATGAATCTTATGGGAGTTCTGCTTCTTAGCCTGGCTATGAACACATGGGCCAAGAGCATCTTCCAGCTGGGGACCTTCCCTGCATGGGCCAACATCCATGCAGAAAATGCCACCTCACTTGTGACAGCTGTAGAAAATGTCACTTTAAGTGCACTAAATAAAATATGAGCAAAGCCACCCCCGGGGAAGGACTCACTCACTTAGGACTGGGGCACTGGAATCGTCAGAGTTTGCACAGGAGGAAAAGCCACGTGGCCGCTCTCACTGTGTGGGACCTTCTGGTTTAATTTTATTTCTAGAAATTCTGGTCAGTGTCACAACATCCATTCGTTATTTTCTCTGGAGATCTTTCCCCACCTTTTGCAGGTACAAATCCGACTCTCCCAGAGTCCTTCTGTCACAGGTGGTTGTTAACTGGACAACCCGTAAGCACGGAGCATCTTTGGGTAGATGTGTGTCCCCCCATGAGAGCTGACGAGCCTTGCTGCTCCAGCTTCTGATACCCTACCTCGTTTTGGAAAGCAGCCCTGGCAACAGGGTGGAGGCAACTGGATTATTGACGTGCAACCCAACGTGAGTGAGTGTATCAGAATCTGGCCGGGGAGAGGGCGGCGTGGCCGGGCGCTTGTGGCAGGGTGTAAGGCTGGGGTCTCGTTGCCATCTCATGAGTAATTCTCTCATGGAGGATGAGGAGCATTTCCTCAGGTTTGTGTGTGAAGGGATGACTCAGGAGATGTGTGGGTAGGACTCGGTGCATTGCTCCATGCTTTGGAAACTGGATGGCCACGGTTTGTTTCCAAACATGTGCAATGTTTTGAAAACCTGGGACGGCGACTGCTGCCTGGTTCTTTGCACTGAGTGCACAGATGGGGGCTTGGGACCAAATTAATTCCTGGCATAACTTTGGGCATCAGTGGTGTTTCACTGCTGGTAACTGTGGCCAGTCTTAGGCTGTGAGATTGACTCACTCACAAATGACCCGCTGAGTCACAGGTCAGTGGACAAGTTGCATTGGAATATTATTGACATTTCTTAAAAAATAGACTTTGATTCTTAACGTCTTTTTAAATCAGATTGCTTGGGTACTTTCAATGAAAGCATTGCAAATTGACTGTGATTTTAATCACCATTTTATCCAATTATTTTTATTTTATTTTCTGTAAGAACATAAATATTAAACTTAAATCATCAGTCATTGAAATAGATGATTGAATGATAAAGGATCTGATTCTTGCTTTGTGGAAGGTGAGTGATTGGATCTCTGTGCTGGGACCAGTTTCTCTGACAATGTAAACTGGTGGAGCTGACAAGATGAACTGGCCCGGGGTAGGGATCCAGTGCATCCCCCTGCTCCTGTGCTGCTGATAACCCCCAGGGCCAGGTAGGAGGGCTGGCAGGGAGATGTTCACCAACTGCTGCTGCAGGGGTTACCCTGTGGGGGTCACCTTGGGGTGATATGGCAGGTGGGAACTCGAGGGGGATGAACTGAAATTGCCAAAACCAATTGAATGTGGAACTTTGATCAATCAATTAAAGAAAGAATCCTCAATGTTCAAACAAAATCCTTAATGATTGTGGAAAACTTAAAATAAAGCACATTGGTTAGCACATCACATGGTCCTGTTTGCTCTGTAGTTTCAGGGGAGAAAAACAAAGCCCGAGCCTTCCCCTGCTCCAGGTTAATCCCTGATTTGGGCAGTGGCTCCCCAGGAGGAGCAGGAGGGCAGTGCAGTCCTGCTAAACAGCGGAGTAATGGGAAAACCCCTGGCCCAGCATCTCAGGGCTGCTCTGCTCAAGAGCCTTTGAGCACACCCCAAATCCCTGGCGTGTGCTGGGTTTGGGCACTGTCGTTCTGCTTGGATGCTCCTCGTCATGCCTTAGCAAAGATGTGCTGAATGGGAAGGGAAAATTGCTCCCTGCAGTTTGCTTTCTCAGCCAGCTGTCCATGAACAGCACGGGATTGCTGTCCCAGGCCAGAGAACAGGGAGCAAACAGGGAACAAACAGGGAACAGGAACAGGCTGTGCCTGCAGGAAGGAGCCCCGCGGTCCCACTGCCCTGAGCCGCTGCTGCTGCTGCAGGGGATCCTGGTCAGCCACGGGCGCAGAGCTGCCTCTGCCCCTGCAGCCTGCAGGACAGGCAGTAAGAGCTTTGGGATCACCCCGTTCCAAAGGGTAACGTCCAGTCCAGCTCCCTCTCAGGTGCCGGGGTCGCAGGTTTGTTTATGGTCTCAGCTCTGACTTGGTGCATCCTATGTGATTGAATCCAGGATGGTTTTCTTTGGCTTGAAAGCAGAGCTGAGACCACAGAGTTTGTGTGGTAGTCTCCAAAAATCACTTCCAGTGTCCTGGCATGCCTGTG
This sequence comes from Emberiza elegans, assembly GCA_024865655.1. Lineage (NCBI taxonomy): Eukaryota > Metazoa > Chordata > Aves > Passeriformes > Fringillidae > Emberiza > Emberiza elegans. Next base: position 18,948,823 of record JALJVW010000129.1, read on the forward strand.
GCATTGGCTGTCCAGGGATCAGGAGGTATTTCACAAATGCAGCCAGGGCAGGGTTGTGATCTCTGTGCCAACGTGAGAAACTGAGGCAGAGAGGGGACCAGTGACTTACTCAAGGTCCACAACGAGGCCTTGGCCACCTGGGAATGGTGCAAGGAGCACCTGGATCCTAAACCTCTTTAGTCCAAGACCTGTTTGCCAGCTCTGTCAGCAGCCCCTGTGTTTCCCAGGGCTCCCCAGAGGATCTGATCTGAGGCATGTGGACAACAGCATTACCTAATTCTGCTCTTTTATACTCAGGCCTCTGTGAGAGTAGGACTGGTCTGGCAGGCTTGAGTTTTAATTTTTTTTTAAGCAGGGATTTTAAGATTTAGTGTTTCTGGGGTTCAAAGGTGAACAGGCCTGCATGAATAATTTCTGATTCCATTTGCTTCTGCTAGTACTAAGACTTGCCAAAAGCAGCTTTTAATGGTAAGTCAACCCCATTAGTCTTGAAGGGTCTGTGATATGCGTAGAGATATGAAAATTCCCAGGAAAGGGTATTTCAAGTGCTGTAGTAACCTTCTATAACTTTGACCGTGTTATTTTAATGGAACTTTGCTTGCCTATGCACCATTTCTCTAGGAATGTAAAAATCCAACAACCATCACAAAAGCCATTCACATTAGCAGCCTCCTTGTGAATTTTAATTAACAGGAAATGCCACTCATTGAAATTCAACATCCAGAATATCTCTGCTTTACTCCTTTGATGTTCCCCATCAAGTCCTGGACTAACATCCATATGTTCTCCTGAGACACTCGGAAGAAAATAATTTTGGTTTATTTGTAGTAGGAAAGCATTTCATCGTTGTCTTTTATCCCAGAAGCATTGGAGTTGCTTTACAAACTGTTCACACGGAGGAGCTGCTCTGTGGGTCCTTACAGCAGGGGTGATTCAAAGCTGTGCTCCTCTGTTTGCACTCAGCAGCAATGCTGGAATTTCGGGAGAGGCAGGGAAAGAGTCCTGAAACAAATTAAAGTCCAGCACGATAGGGTATTCAGCTATTACAGGTCAGATAGCCTTGGTTCCCTTACCACATTTATCCCTTATAAAGGATAGTGCTGGGATTTTCCTATATTTCTACAGTAGTAACCTAAGAAGACATGATCTGGCTCTGTGTTACTGTAAGTTGTTCATTTGCAAGTGATTTTAACAAACAAAGAACCACCCCTAATTAGTTAACCTTTCCCACACCCTCAATTTCTCAGATGGGCAGAGTAACATGATCAACAGATGATACTGCCTTGGAGAATTATCTTCAGACTTAAATAATTCTATTTTAGCCCTTCATTCATCTTCTTTCTCCAGCTGTATAGTTCATTTACCCCACCCTCTGCCTGGGGTACAGCGTTGCACCCCCCCCATCCCTGTCACCATGACAAGGTGACACTGTCACCACAGGTTGAACCTGCAGGTGTCTTGGCACAGGCCCACCCCAAACACTGCAGTCTGCACTCAGAACTGAGTTTACAACCTCTGTCCTGGTGGGTACAAGCTCAGTACCTTTATCCAGGTGAAGCCAGGCTCTGGTTCCTGGAAATGATGCCAAAGGAATCCTCTGCTGTCTCACGGTTCCAGCAAGCTGCCCACAGCCATGTGGGGCTCAGGCTCCTCCTGTAGTGCAAAAAAGTCAAAATTGGTGATGTTATAAAATTTTAGACCTTGGGCTCTACAGAGACTGGAGCTTGTCAAGAAAGCAAATTCCTTTTATACCATCTGGAAATGACTCAGGGTGGGAAAAGGCATCTTGGAGCATCCTGGGAGGACACAGCATTGCTCCTTATCTTAGAGCTCTCCCAACCACAGAGTGGTTTTTTTGCAGAGCCAAAAGGAGCCAGACCTCAGGGCCCTTGGGCAGAGTGTGACCACAAGATGTCACAGTTTCTTTGCTGCCAATGCCTGGTCCTGCCCTTCCCGTGTCCCAGTCCTGCCCCTTTCCCACTCCCAGCCTTCAACCCCAGGTATCCTATGAACACACACTCTGGTATTTGGGGTTTTTGCTGCGGTGTTTTGTTTGCTGGGGTGGGTTTTTTTGGCAAAACAAGCTTCTTCACTGTATTCTGGGCAAGGTTAGGCATTTATGTTTCAAGCTCATATAGAGGTCATTCATGGTATATAAAATTGAAGTTTCCCCAGATTTATGCCCTTGCTGTAGGTCCAGTTGGCAGACAACAATTTTGAGTAGAGCCAGAGGAAAAAATCTATTTTCTTACTTAAAACAAACACTTCTTGGTGCTGCCAGAGTTACTGCTCAGTGTCCCCACAGACCTCAGGTGCCTTTGCCAGATGGTGTAGCAGACTCAGAAAACACCACGATGTTGTGGACTTGAGAGGTTTCTGTTCTTCACAGCCTATTGCTAAAATTATTTCTTTTTCTGCCCCAGAAAGCTGCCTGCATAGCCTGGATGGGGTCCCAGGGGCTGATGCTAATACCAGTTCACTCTGAAGCAGAGCGAGAAAGGAGTTTAGTTGTAGAAGAAGCTGATGAGCCTTGCAGGATCCAGCTATGGGTCTTTTGGGTTAGTCCCTTCTAGTGTGCACATTGAATTAAAGACCTAATTCATGGCCTGTGCAAGCAATTGCTATGGATGCTCCAAACAAACAGCACTTTCTTTCCTGCCCGCCTGGCTGGTGCCGCTGCCCGGCTGGAGCCAGGCAGAGTTTCTCATCTGGCCCCTGTGCTCCAGGGCACCAGGAGGGAAGCTTTGCTCCACCAGCCACACAGGAAAAATGAAACCCTCAGCCATAAAGTGGAGCTGTTGAGCGGAGCAGCTGGGGCACAGGGGCAGAGGCCTGCTCTGCCTTCTATGCCCCTCATTCCCTGCCCTCCGATTCCTGCCACTGCCGTGGGATCCAGCCACATCCCCTGGGGAAGGTGCTGCTCTCCCACCTTTCTCTGGAGGGCAGAGCCCCACGTGCTTTGTCCCCAGGGGTGGCTGGGACAGGGCTGACCTTGAGCCCTTTGCCCTTTCCCACCCAGGGGAGCATGAGAAGGTCCCGGGGGCCCGGCGGTTCCCAGCTGGCGGGAGGGCTTGCCTTGGGACCGCGGGTCCCCACAGGGGATGGGCTCAGTGGCAGCTGTGTGGGCTGTGTCACCTTGGCCCACAAACGGTGGCTTAGCATGAGAGAGCCTGGCCAGGGGGCAGGGAAGGCTCCTGTAACCCCTGAGCTCATAACTGAGGAGCAAACACTGTGGTTGTTCCTCATCTCCAGGTGAGCACGTTTGGTGGCCGGAGCTCTGCTGGGCACATCCTGGGGCCAGGCAAGTTGGTCCCTTGGGGACTGCACATCCTGGCCTGTACATCTGGGAACTTCTCAACAGTTTGGGAATCCTGACTGTGGCTGGGTTTTCTCTGCAGTGGATTTGCTGGCTATCAGGAATTCAGAAAGGTTCAAGATTAAAACTTCCTCTGCTAGGACTGTGAGATGAGTCTTGAGGCCGTTTGTGAACTCTGCACACAGTTTCAGCAGGGAGCAGCAGCCTGTCAGAGCAGATGAGCAGTTACCAACTGGGTTGCTGGATCCTGCTGTGCCTTTTGTGCCCATATAGGGCATAGATATAGGATATCTGAAAGAGGAAAAGGTCCCTTCCACCCTGAGAGAGATGTCAGCCCTGCTCGCTGCTTGCTGGTGGGCAGTGTGAGGAGTAGTCATCTGATTTCCCCATATGGAATGATGACACCCCAGGTTCCAGGATCCTTGTTCCATCTTTGTCAGCCCATGTGTCATTGCCTCTCTTTTTTTTTTCATCTATGTGTCATTAATATAAGCCTTCTCTGCAATAAGGGTGAGGCCAGAAAAAATGCATCCTGGCACTGTTCTGTAGTGCTGTTATTCCCCAGGCTTCACTCACCAGGTTTTGCACACTTCAGGGATTGCTGATCTGAATTGCTTTAAAACATCCTGGGTTTTGAGTCTGGTTTTCTGGTGCTGCCTTGGTTTCCTACCCTGCCTCTCCCAACAGCCACATCGGGATCCTCTCTCAGAGCAGCAAGGCACTGGAACATGGAGAGTTTTCGGGCAAGGCTGGGGCACCTCACTGCCACTGGGTATGTAGAGTCTGCTTTATTCCCTCTCTTTCTCTCTGTCTTGATAGCTATTGTATGGCTTTTTCACAGAAAACCCCCTTTCCTAGTTAAAATTGGCCCTCAAGGGAGAGCTGAGGCTGCTGTCCAGCAGTGGGAGACAGGGATTGCCTGGCTGGGTTTAACCACAGGACAGGCTCTTCTCCCCTCCAGGTTTTCTGGTTTCTGGAGAGTCACTCCAGATGTGAGGCCTGAGAAATTATATTATTTCCGGAATGTTTGTTTCCACTAGACTTTTGAATAGCTTTACGGGACATTTCATCCTGTCTGCAGTGGCCAAATTCTTGTCCTTGGAGACTTCCTCTGGCACTGCAGCTTCAGTGTGAAACTGTTTTCTTATTTGTCACCCTTAAACATGTGGATTTGTGTTTGGCCTCCTCTTAAGAGGCAGGGAGAGCACCACTCAACTGCCTCTTGTCCATGTAAACCTCTGAATTACAGAGCTGGTATAACAATTTCCACAGAAGCCAGAAGCCTCCTCTTTCTCCCTCCAACATCCTCTAAATAAGCATTAAAGCCTCAACCACTGCCAATGAGGTGACTCCTCAGAATGACTCTATTATGGTATTTATAGAAAAACACCATCTTTTCCTGTGATTGCAATAATAGAAGACCAGTTGCATCATAATTAGTATTTATTTTTCAATAAACGCCTTGAACTTCCCTGTCCTGCTGCTTCCAGGGGAGACCTCAGCCCCAGCTACTCAGGGAAGTTAGCAGGGAAATAGAGAAGGGTGAGACCAGAGGCACCCAGAGGAGGACAGTATAAAACCCATAAATTATCATCTCATAAAGCCCCCTAATCATGTTTATGGACTTCCTCTGCTAACACACAGGTACTTGTTTTTCCAGGATGAGAGCCCGTGTTTACTGTGAAGACTTTTTGTTCCCAAAGGTGCACAGAACTATGGCAGAGCTGTGGGGGATTTACTCCAAACCTGTCCCAGCAGACAGCAGAGAGCTATGGACCTTGTTTCTGCAGTGCTCCTGCATTACAGCAGTGATAGGAGGCCTCTTTTACAACTGGATGTTTGCTTCCCTGGAGTACTCCTGGCACCTCTCCCTTGCCATGGCCATCTCCTTCAGCCTGCTGCTTCTCCTGACTCTCTTTTTGGTGCATCCTGCCCGTTGTGTCTTCAGCATGATCATGCCCACCTTAGGCACCAAGCAGGGCCGGAAGCTTCTCTTCTCCACCTGCATCATGATTGCAGCGGTGAACATAACACCCAACATCATAAGCAACATTAAAACCATACTGCAGGTCATTCAGTGCATCTGCAAGAACTCCTCTGACAGCCTTCTGAACTCAACTGCCCTGCTACAGAAAGTTTCCTGGGAGTTTGGGGAGGCAGTCCAAGAAGCTGCTCATAATAATGTCTTTTATAAGCCTATGAATGGACATTTTCGCTTTTCATTGCTTCAGAACAGCTCCTTGATTTACCAAAAAATGCACCTTGCTGGTGAGAAAATTAGCAGAGAGTTCTTGTCTGTTGAGGTACTGGTCAAAGACTCAGTACGAGTAGCCAACAGACTGGCTGCTGGATTCTCTATGCTCTATCTCTGTTTTGAGTCCAGCTGGTATTTGAAAAATTATCTCACCAACATTCGCTTTGACAATTTTTACATCACCAAGAAGCTGGAACGTTTAGCCATGGACAGAAGAGCAGCTCATCTCCTGGTGGGCTCATCCAAAAAACTCATCAGACCAACAGGCTTGAAGCTGTCCAGGGAAGAAGTGGTGCTGTGCCTCGTGCAGGCCATGCTGGTCACCGTGGCCCTGATGCTGATGCTGGTGCTGGTGGCCATGGACCACTTTGCCTTCAGCGTGGCAGACACGGCAGTGAGAAAGGCAGCTCAGTTCTCTGCAGTGCCTGTCACTCTCAGCATCAAATACAAGGTGAGTCCTGGGGTGTCCTGGCCTGTGTGGGGACCCTGTGTCCCTTCAGGGAGGGGTGATGGGGATTGCAGTCTTTGTACTCTTATTTACACAATCCTGACTTCCCTCCCCAGCAGCCAGCGGGGTGAGCAATGGGCTTTGGGGAAGGAGGCAGTGGCACAACCTCAGCTGCTCCTCCCAGTGCATCAAATAGCAGCAGACACTCACCCAGCTACAGCCCCTTGGGAGCTTGGAGGGGAGCAAATGGTGCCTCATGCTGCACAGGCACTGCTAGACCAGGCAGCCAGATGTCCCTGTGTCTCCAGGCCCTTTCCCTAAGCTAGGTGGAGGAATGGGAGTCCCTTGGACACTGCAGAGTGGGTGCAAATCCAAAAGGAAGGGGGCAGATGATGAACACTGAGAATGTCTCCTCATCCTATTGCATGGGCTGTTTCTTCAGTAGAAATGCCTGCTTGCTGGCTTTGTCCTCTCCCTCTGCAATCCTTTCCACAAACCTCCCCAGTTTCTAACTCAATATTCTTTGGCTTGGTGTTGTAACTTCCCTCTTCTGCCACACAGCCTGCCTCCTTCCCCAGCCCAGGATCCTTACTGCAGACACCTGCTTATGATGGATTTACAGGAAAACAGTCAGGGCTTAGAAAAAGCCTCTAACATTCAGATATTCAGCCACTAATACCATGGTCTGGATGGTGTCTTTCACCATAAATCTCATACATGTTATGATGTCTGTTCCAGAGGATGAAGATGACAGATAGGACTGGCTCTCAGCCTGCCCAGTGCTCAGTGCCTGCACTTTGCACTGTTACTCAGCCTGAAGTGATCTCATGTCACTATAGGACATCAAACATGACACACGTACACACTGCTGTTCTTAAAATGAAAAAAGAGAAGTTTATTTTTTGACTCTAACATTTATAGATTTCTGAAAGTGACAGAGGACTGGAGGATGAAAGTGCCACCTCTCCAATGACACTGGACAAACTAACAGTCTATCAAATTTCTTTTCTTCTATAAAAGAATGTAAAACAATAAGCTATTTACAGAAGATGCATGAGAAAGTTTGTTACAAGAATGTAAACATCAGAAGGCTTGGAAAATCTTAAAAAATCAGGGCAACATTCACACCCTTCAGTGTCCTTCTCTTAGTGCTGTAACAGTGATTCCACACCCCCAGGCAGATGTTTCTGTAGTAACCAGTTGATTTTGGTTTCTTCATGCCCCAAATGGTTTCTTCATACCAAAATGGATTTACATTTTAACTCTCCTTTTTTCAGGCTGAAGTGGGAGTCATGCCCTTTCTATACAAACTTTTCTGGCGTCCTCCTGACGCATTGCTGCTCGGGGACTTCGACAGGACCTACCACCACCACCTGATCTTCAGCTCTGCCCAGTGCAGGATCAGCGCCCCCAGGCCCCCCAAGCCCTCTGTGCTGCTGGCTGTGGGGCTGCTCTTCTGCATCCTCTACGGCTCCGCGTTCCTGGAGCCCTTCGCGCGCCGCCTGTGCCGCGGCATCGCCGCCTCCTTCTTCCAGGGCTGCCAGGAGAAGAGGGTGCTCCACCTGTACAGGAAACTGGCCAGCAGGCACACAAAGGAGCGAAACTCTGGCAAGGGTGCCTTGGGAAGTCAGGGGGATGGCTGGATGGCTGATATCACAGCACTGGCTTCTGCCACAGGATCACGTGTTTAGTTTTTCCAGAGTTCGGGAAGTGTTTGGAGCTTGGGAAAAAATACTAAAAAAAAAAAAAAAACTTAAAATAAATCCAACTCTAAAAAGAAAAAAAAAAAAGTTGAAATGTCATATTTTTGCATTATTTTGAGAAAAATGGGCTTTTTAATTTTTTAATTTCCATTTTAATATCTAGAAGAAGGTCTGAAGGGAGCTGTTGTATATCTGCAGCACTAGGCAAGGCTGACTGAGAAATAGATGGGAGTTGGAGTCAGGGAGGAGCTCATTTACCTTCTCCACCACATCTGTGCTGGAAGAAGTACATACTTCCTTTCTTTTTAAAGTTATACCTTCAGGCAACAAAAAGGGAAAGTAATTTGACTTGATTAATTTAATTTTCAATGAGGTTTTCTTTCGGGTTTTGTGCACAGAAGCCTGGGTAGACCAGATAAATTTAGTAGTTTATTCACCTAAAAAGTGTAATTTCAATCTGCAGAAGTAAATTCAAGATCAATATGACCATGAGAGGCACACCCTGGGCATGGGTGGTGGCAATCAGGACATGAGGGCTTTACAAAATCTCTTCAAAATGGTTGTTCACAATAAAATGGAAATAAAATACCTGCAGAACATCAGAAGAGAATGAGAACAGTCAATAAAGGTCAATTTGGGTGTCGATCTCTTTTCCCAAGTAAGAAGCAATGGGATGAGAGGAAACAGCCTCAAGTTGTGTCAGGAGAGGTTTAGATTTTATATTAGGAAAAAAAATTCTCCAAGGTTTACCAAGTATTGGCACAGGCTGCCCAGGGCAGTGGTAGGGTCACCATCCCTAGAGGGATTTAAATGACACAAAGATGTGGAATTGGGGACATGTTTTAATGGTTCCTTGGCAGTGGGTTAATGGTTGGACTTCATGGTTTTAAATGTTGGGCTGTTTCAAGCTCAGAAACTATGTTATTGTGTCCAAATTAATAAATGCATCACTTGGGCAGCATCTGAAATGTGTTATTTTTGCTAGAGAGGCAGACTGGACACCTCTGTAGGAGCCAGAGGAGAGGAGATGAATCCCTGCCAGCTTAAAAACTGAGCAACTTCACAGCTTCATTTCTTCGAAACATATCTATTATTTTCCTCCCTTCTTCCATTAAAGTCTTCATTAAGGCAATTATTTGACATAATGCACCTCAACGAGATTAAATGACAGAAATGAAGTGGTGGCTGCTGCCAGATGCACTGAATTTTCTCATCTTCTGAGGTACTTGAAACAAGTATGTTTGGATTATATTTTTTAAGCATCTATCTTAGAAAACCCTGGTGAATTCATCTCCCCAGGGTTTTTAATGCCCTGTTGTTCTGATGATTAATCCAAGCATCTTTGTGCCTCTACAGCAGCTGGGGGCTTTGTCATAGTGTTTCTGTAGAAAATGCCCTGTGCTCTATGGTCTGGGTGAAAGCAAAAAGATTTCCACTGAATAACTAAAATTATCTGGAGCTGGGGGTTCAAACAGCTGGGAGGAGAGAAGCCTTCAGACAGCAAACCATCCCAGCAGCATGTTGTCTTCCAACAAGAACAACTTGAAAAGGAGTTTTTCCTCAGCAAGGCTTGTCTTTTTGACACCAGCCATGTTGTCCCTGGTGCTGAATTGGGCTGTATTTAATGTTTTCCCCAGACAGGGCAACTGGCAGGAGGCAGAGCTGCTGGAAATTGCTCTGCTCTCCTGAGAGGCATTGTTCCTCAGGCAGATAAAGGTGTGACAAAACAGAAAACATTGCCATTATAAAGCTGTATTGCCCGCTGGAGGGGTGAGCTGCCTTGCCAAGGTTTGCTTGATGGTGCAAGAGAGAAATGCTGAGCAGATTAACCAGCAGGAAACGTTAATTTATTCACATATTTTTTATTAAGTAGAACCAATGTACAAGTCTGGTTATTTGCTGAGGGATTTTCATCCATCAGAGCCCTTCTACACTCACACCCTCACTCATCAGGGCTCATCAGGGCTCTCATTGCTTTTGTTTCCAAGCCTTTGAAGCCCCTGAAGCCCTTGATTCCCTTGGAATTTTGTTGTGTATTTTAGTGAAGGGATGGAGGTGAACTGACTCCATTTCCTCAGCCTCAGGTATATGAGGTAAAATACATGCTAAGTTCTTTTTATGGCTGGCTGTAAGGTAAGAATGAATGGCCTTAATATACTGAGGTGCAAGTGTAAATAATCCAGCTCAGACAGACTCTAGGAAGCATCTCATTCATAGCCACAAATCTGCATCTACCACAGCAAACAGGTAAGCAAACAAAAAACCATTCTCCAGAAGTATTTTCTGATTTTTAACCCAACTCCATTTTTATTTTGTTTATCCTATCTATATTATTGCACTGTAATTGCAATGGAGAAAAGACACTTCTGTGCACCAAATTTTAGAAAAGGAAATTTTACTGAACATTAATAAAAGCAAAAAGCTACTTCATCAGGTGTGCAGAGTGTGCTGTACCAAGTGCTTGTTGTTACAGAGTTATGGTGTTGACATTCAGATGTCACAGAATATGAAATAACCCATAATTACAGTCTAATTGTTCTGCCAGAGGTTTTATTTCTTCATCATATCACATGAAGAGCTTTTATCTCCCCTCAGCATTATTGTGGCTGTTTTCCCCCCAGGATGCCCCTCCAGCATTCATCCACCCAGATGAGTGTTCTGGGAGCTGCCAACCCCTGTCCTGGCTCCAGGCACATCCTCCCCTGCATGCTGTGCTCGGGATGAGCACTGGGATGGGAGATAGAGGCGGGATGTGTCACAAACAGTGCCCCAAAAGCACATCAGAGGATGTGCCATTTTTCACAGCACACCTCCAAGCCTTGCTGGTTCTGGCAAAGGCTCAGCTTTGGCTGCCCAAACCACAGCTTCCTCTTACAGACATCAAGACTCCAGAAAGAGTGGAGCTCCCAGTGCTTCCATTTCTTTGTGCTGCCCTGAAAGCCAATGCTTCCACCTGCTTCTCTCTTTTTGCTTATCCAGGCAGATTTCCTGTAGGACTGAGCACACTGGAGAGGGTGGAACAGTTTATTGGTGACAGCAGGAGTTGTGAGCCCTGCCCTGATGCTGTGAGCCCTGCCCTGATGCTGTGGCTGATGCCCAGGTCCTGCAGGGCCATGGGGTGTGCAGGTGATGCCATCCATGGATGTCGGGCTCAGAGGGAGGGGAAGGGACACTTTGGGCCCATTCTCCCATGGGCCAGCCCAGAGCAGCCCTGCTGGTGACACAGGGATGACAATGTTTGTTTTCACAGGCTGTGTAAAATACACTGTGTCCTACCCACACTGAAACCTGCACCGATCATCCTTTCCCATTCTGGTATTCTCTGCAGAGATGGATAAATCCCCAGTGGTTTGGTTCATTGACTTATCAAATCAGTCCAATGCATGTTGCTGCAGATTTATTATTTCGGGTTTTTTTACTATTCAGGCTGCTCAGCCCTTCCAGGAGCCGCCTGAAGCAGAGTTTGAAGGATGCACTTATTAAAATGTTAGTAGGGACATACTGAGAAATGAGAGGCTTGTGAATGGCTGGCCGTGGCCAAGCCCCTCATTTGCAATATCTGTTTTCACCTGTTTGATAACTATGGGGCAGTGAGAGGCTTTTTCCATGAGGTGTCAGGCTGCAAACACAGCAAGGAAGCAGGGGAAAGGTGAAGGGATAATTTTCCTGTTTGTGAAAGTGGCCTCACTTGACTTTCTTTAAAAGCTCAAATTACAGTTATTAGCTAAAGAAAAATCACCAGTTTCTTTGTGTCCTGAAGGCATTTGCAAGACACAGTGCATCACAGATTGAATAGCAACAGATCTTTAAAAGAGATTATTCAAACCTGAGGGAAGGTACCCAGAAGCTGGGAGGAAACTGCCAGTGAAGAAAGGGAAGAGAGGATCCTGAGAGGACCCACAGAGCTGCCTGTGCTCCCTGAACCTGGAATTAACAAACCCCTGGCCTCATATGAGCATGGGGAAGCATCCTTTCCCTGGGACAGCTCTTCCCCAGGCTCCATGTTCCAATGAGATGTTGGAGCTCCTGGCACCACCAGGTCCATCAGGCACCCCCTGCCACAAGGAAAATGCTGCCTGTGCTGGGACCTGAGAGAAGAGCCTGAGGATATTCTCATCTTCAAGCCTGGAATGGTTTCACCCACAGAAATCCACATCACTGCCTTCCTCCTAATTGTTTTCCATTCCTTCAGTCTTCAATGTTTTCCATGAATCTGTTCCCTTCCACATTGCTGGCACAGATGTGATGCCACTGGGTCTGTGAGCTGCTCCCTCTAGGGCTGTTCACAGAAACCAGTAGAAAACCCCAGTAGAAAACCACCAGGGTTTTGGTTGTGGTTTTTTGGTTGTTTTTTTTTCACATTTTTGTGTTCATGAAACACACACCCAGATCAATTTTGCATCTGTTTAATTCCTTGACAGCTGCCTTTTTTTGCTTGATCTCTGAGGGCAATAACCCAGAAAGCCCCAGAGCAATTTACTTATTGGCTGTGACTCTGAAACAGGGAAGGTGATTTTGAGAGAACTCCTCTCTCCTTTGTCTTTCTGACTGAACAATCCCTGCTGCCTCTGTCAGACTGGCTCATTCCCCGTTGGCACTTGTCAGCCCTCAGGCTGCCCATCAAAGCCTCCAGCACCTTCCTGCCTGCTCCCTGCTGAGCTGCACCAGTGCACAAGTGGGAACCACTTCCCCACCATCGCTCACAACTCAAAATTTGGCCATTGCCTAAACCCTGTCACCAGTGTCTCAAAAGCACTTGTGGTTTCTGTAATTGCACTTCTCACATTCACTGGCACCGCATGGACGCTGCCACCTCTGTGCCCCAGCTCTAGCAGCAGAAGTTTTATGGGTTTAATATTTGTAGCAATGAAGCCCAAGGGAACAGAAAGGAGTTTTTCACAGATTTAGGTAGGAAGATCGTTTTCTTTTAGCTTTGTTTATTTAATATATGAAACCTCAGAGTTCTTTTCTGTTCATAGGACTAAGGGAGCTGCCCAGTGAGGCTGTGTGAGAGGGATGAGCTGCAAGAAAACTTCATGGACATCCTGAAGCCAGTGCTGACCTGCCCTGAGCACCCAGCCTGGGCACAGTGCTGCTCATTGCTGGAAAGATCTGGAATCTCCCAGTCCAGGACTGGTTAAACCTTCTCCCTCAGAGGTGACACTGTGCTTGTTTGGGACTGTGGTGGTGTTTGCAGGGGTCCCAGGATGAGGGAAGAGATGAGAATCCTGACTCCATGTTTCAGAAGACTGATTTACTATTTTATGATATATATTATATTAAAAGAAAATGATATAACTATACTAAAAGAATAGAAGAAAGGATTTCATCAGAAGGTTAGCAAGGAATAGAATGGAATGATAATAAAATCTTGTGACTTAGCAGAGAGCCCGAGACAGCTGGACTGTGATTGGCCGATAATAAAAAACAACCACACGAGACCAATCACAGATACACCTGTTGCATTCCACAGCAGCAGATGTTTATTGTTTATATTTCATTTCTGAAGCCTCTCAGCTTCTCAGGAGAAAAATCCTGGCAAAGGGATTTTTCAGAAAATATCCTGGCGACACAGGAAAGACAGCACGAGGAGGTCCCTATACCGTGTTCAGGGGTGCCCTTCCTCTGCTCCAGCCCCAGGCAGACGGGAAAGGCTCTGGATCTCGCTGGCATCTCTCTGCTCCCATCCTCCTGAGGATGAGAAACAAAGGATTCCTCACCCTCAGCTCCACTTGCCCTGGGGTGTCACAGACACATTTTCTGAAAAATCCTTTCCTTAGGATTTTTTTCTCCTGAGAAGCTGAGAGGCCTCAGGAACAAAATGTAAACAATGGTTATCTGCTGCTGTGGAATGCAACAGGTGCATCTGTGATTGGTCTCATGTGATTGTTTCTAATTGATGGCCAATCACAGCCCAGCTGGCTCGGACTCTCTGTCCGAGCCACAAGCCTTTGTTATCATTCTTTCTTTTTCTATTCTTAGCTAGCCTTCTGATGAAATCCTTTCTTCTATTCTTTTAGTACAGTTTCAATATAATATATATCATAAAATAGTAAATCAAGCCTTCTGAAACACGTAGTCAACATTCTCGTCTGTTCCCTCGTCCCGGGACCCCTGCGAACACCGTCACACTGGGGGACAGCGAAGCCTCGGCTGGGGACAAAGGCATCCCCAGTCCGGGGTCCCACTCGCTGCTGGGCTGCTTTCGGCCTCTGCTCCACCCCACCCTGGGATCTCTCACCTGCGCTCCCATCCCCTGCCTGGGCTCCTCTCCTCCTCATCCTCCTCCTCCTCATCCTCCTCCGCGGCGCGCTGGGACCCGGCGGGAGGCGATGCGGGGTCCCGGGCACCGAGGCAGCCCTGGGGGGCTGCGGGCTCTCCTGGGGGAGGGCTGGTTCTTCCCGGGGGTCCCGGCGGCCAACGGGAGTGCTGGAGAGCCCCGGGAGCCTGGGGTCCGGACAGTCCCGGCTGGCTCAGGGCAGCTCCTGGAGGGACCCGGGGAGCCGCTCCCTGCCCGTACAGGAGGAGAGTTTGCCGGGGGATGCAAGGAGCAGGGCGGCTGCAAACCTGGGGTGAATCGTGGAAAAAACAAAAGGGGAGGGAGGAGCCGGGGTGGGCGGGAAGGCGGGGAGGGGGCTCGGGGCAGCCCCGGCTCCCCGCTGCCGCCGCAGGGTGCGCGGGGCTCCGCCGGTGGCTGCGGGCACGATGGAGAACGGCTCGGCCGGCGGCAACCAGAGCCTGGGCAGGATGCCCCGGCAGCCCCTGGAGCTGCAGGTGGTCACCATCCTGCTGGTGCTGCTCATCTGCGGCGTGGGCATCGCGGGCAACGCCATGGTGGTGCTGGTGGTGCTGCGCACCAAGCACATGGTGACCCCCACCAACTGCTACCTGGTGAGCCTGGCCGTGGCCGACCTCATCGTGCTGCTGGCGGCCGGGCTGCCCAACATCTCCGAAGTTCTGGCTTCTTGGGTGTACGGCTACGCCGGCTGCCTCTGCATCACCTACCTGCAGTACCTGGGCATCAACATCTCCGCCTGGTCCATCGCTGCCTTCACGGTGGAGCGGTACATCGCCATCTGCCACGCCATCAAGGCACAGCTCCTGTGCACCGTGTCCCGCGCCCGGCGCATCATCGCCTCGCTGTGGCTCTTCACCTCCCTCTATTGCCTCATGTGGTTCTTCCTGGTGGACACCACCCAGGTCACCTTCTCGGACGGGGCGCAGGTCATCTGCGGCTACCGGGTCTCCAGAAGCCTTTACATGCCCATTTACTTCTTGGATTTTGCCGTCTTCTATGTCATCCCGCTGGGGCTGGCGACTGTCCTCTACGGCCTCATTGCCCGCATCCTGTTTGCGAGCCCCCTGCCCGGCACCCCGCAGCAGCAGCATTCCTTCCTGGGCTCCGTGCACCAGGGCAGCTCCCTCCGGCTCTCCTGCCGGGGCACCAGGGCCGCCCTGAGCTCCCGCAGGCAGGTAGGGGCTCCTGCTGGCTGGGTGTGCCGGGCTCAGGGCTTTGAGGGGCGTTCTGGCAGGGACAGAGGTGCCACAGCGCTTTGTTTGCCTAGGTGGAGGGAGTGGGGAGGGTTGGTTTGCTGCAAAGGAGCCCCTCAAGCCCAGCTGGGGTCTGGCAGCACAGATGGGCTCCCCCTGGTTTGGTTGGGCTTGGTAGAGAAGGACAGGGATTCAGCCGGAGAGGCAGGAGTGCAGGCACTTCTGCTGGCTAATTAATTATTGATTGCCTCCCCGAGGAGGAGAGGGCTGGGTCACCTCTCAGACAGTGTCCTGTGCAGGTGAACTCAGATTTAAAGGAGCAAAGAGAAGGGAGAACTGTCGTCCCTTGGAGCCCAGCCCTGGCTGCAGCCAGTCACAATGGTATGTTTTCATTTTGGTGATTCCTGTGTCTCTCAGCTGCCTGCTCCTCCCCACATCCTTGTCCTCCCACCTCCTTCTGTCCTCACTGCTCTGTTCACATGGACAATCTCAGCCTCATGTCCCATTCTTTTGGACAGGTCAGACATGGGACAGTCCCATTCTGAATAGGCAGGGCCCATTCAGCTTTCCTTTTAAAGGAAAGGGTTGAATCTGGGAGTTTGGCTTGAGGCCTTGAAATCACTAGTTCTGTTGTGATTTGCAGATAGCCCAAAGTACACTTCAGCCTGTCCTGTTTCCAGCTCAGTAACTTGTTGCCTGCCTTGCCCAGGAACTTCCATTCCCCAGGAGAGATGAGTCAGGGTCACAGAGGGGAAGCAAACAGCTCAGAGAACGTGTGTTCCTTCACGAACATCTATGTCTTTCCGATCCAGATTTCCCTTCCTTTTTTTCTGAAAGGTTTAAAGCAAGTTCTGACTTCTTCAAAAGCATTTGCCTGCTCTCCCATGACCACTGGCTGCTGCAGGAGCCTCGGGCAGGGTGTTTGGCAGAGAGGGTTCTCGACTGGTTGATGGATTTCTCCTTCCAGAGCAGCTGCTGGAGGGGCTGGAGGTGCTGTGCTGCTCCCCGTGCAGTGCTGTGCCATGGAGGGGCACAGTGTGATCCAGCACCATTAGGACAAGTGGCTGCTGAGGCATTCCAGCTCCTGGAAACATCTTGTGCTCTCTTCGCTGTTACACCAGGAGTTTACTGGAGATTGTCATTACCTCCCAAAATATCCTAGCATGCAAAGACTTCCCCTGAATGGCCTGACATCACAGTGCTGCCATCATAAGGAATAAAGGTGGCACTAAGTTTTTAAACTGTAAAGTAGTTGGAATAAAGGTGGCACTAAGTTTTTAAACTGTAAAGTAGTTGGAATAAAGGTGGCACTAAGTTTTTAAACTGTAAAGCAGTTTTCCAGGGCTTCCAGTTGGTGTGTGTGTGTGTGTGTGTAGCTCTGGAGGTGCCTCTGAACAGAGGACAGGCACTCACATCACATTCCTCCCCTGGCCTCTCTTTATCGGGGAAGTGGCTCTTCCAGGCCCCATGCCCAGAGTTCCCTGGGAAAGGTCCTAAAGGGGCTCCCTCAGAGGTGCCCATTTTCTCCCCTGCCTGGATCGCTGAGGGAGATTTTCTGTGGCTGTGCTCCTACACAGCCCCAAAACTGCGCTGCTTTTGGGGTATGAAGGGGCTGCTGTTCTCTCACTGGGGCTTCAAAAGCACCTAAATCCTGAGCAGGACAACACAAGATGTGAGCTGTGCTGTTTTTATCACTTCAACGAGCACCTCCAAGTCCGTATTTCTCCTCCCGGAGAGGGACCACTAGAGGGAGTGGGATTCCTAAAAAAAGGATGTACAACAGAATGATGGAGCAGGGACTAGGAAGGAGGATACTGGCTGGGGAGAAGCATCTGTGGCTCCCTGGACAGGGGCAGAGGCTGGACACAGCTTTGTGAGACACCACTTGTACATTCTCCCATATCTTTCCCAAAAGGCAAAACACTGTGGCAGCAAACAGGCTTCAGTCTTAGCAACAGCCTCAGCCCTCACTGTTTCGCTCTGAGATCTTATTTTTGGAAGTGTCCTCACATTTCCATTTATCCACACACAGCAAACCCTTCTATTTCAGCCACAGCTTGGTAACAGTTCCTCTCTTCTAGGAGAAGTTTTGTTGTCACAAACAATGACTCCCAGTTCCTACTCACGGCATAACAGAAAGGCGTAGTTTGTTTTGATGAAGTAAAAACGCACTCCAAAAAAAGCTTAGAGACTCTAAATGTGATCCCAGTGCTTATGTCCATACTAACAACTGGATTATTGCACAACTTCCCTTTCTGATGTTTGAAACACCACTGCCTAGATATGCATGGGGCATCAGTGTTTAGTCATATTTTCTTCTTTGGGGATGTGTGTATTTTGTAAGTAATTTGTTTGAGGAAGATTGTCACTTAGCAGATTGTCACAGAAACAGCTGTTGAAATTACTAGGATGACTGGTGTTTCAGAAAAACCCCAATTTCCTAACCAAGTTTATGCTGAGCTGAGGGCAGTTATTGCTCACTTCTGAGCTCTCAGTTTCTTTTTGTTCCCAATATGATTATGTAGTACTCCCTTAGTGTGCTGAAAATTAAAGTAACCCATGGTTAGTAGCTAACTAAGCCCTATATCAGCACAAGTAATATAAGATTCCTAAGTCTCCTCTGCTTCCAGGGTTGTTCTTTACCAGGAGCCTATTCCCTGGAGCAATATGGGTGGTGTAGGAAACCAGGAAACCCTAGGGATGGAGATGAAGTGTATCCCATGGCACCCTAAAACCAAGGTCCCCACCTTTAGACAAGTATTTTCTCCATTCATTTATTGTTATGTACAATTTTCAAATTTGCTTTCTGGTACAGAAATTCCTATGGTTATCCCAGTCTGTTTCCAGGACGGTGAATACTTTTTCTAAAGAGATTAAGAGGCTCTCCAATGGTAGATGAAAACCTATAATTTCTGGTTTTATTTAGGCAAGATTATTCCCTGATTAAAATGGAGAGAAAAATGTGAGAAATAGCCCCATGGCTTGGGTGTTTCTTTGAAATGCTTAGAGAGAGAAACTAGCTGTCTGCACCAGTGCTCCAGGTGGGAAAGTTCTGCTGGAGGGAAGGTTCTGCTGGGGGGAAAGTTCTGGAGATTTAGCCAGAACTAAAGTTCTATAGGAGATTTAGCCCCATCTGGCTGTTTCTGTTTTTGCATGTCCCCCACCAAGGTGACCAAGATGCTGGCAGTGGTGGTGGCCCTCTTTGCCGTGCTGTGGCTGCCCTACCGCACGCTGGTGGTGGTGAACTCCTTCGTGGACCCTCCGTACCTCAACACCTGGTTCCTGCTCTTCTGCCGCCTGTGCATCTACCTGAACAGCGCCATCAACCCCATCATCTACAACCTCATGTCACAGAAGTTCAGGGCTGCCTTTAGGAAGTTGTACAAGTGCCAGGAGAAGAGTGCAGAGCACCCTGCCCCGTGCACCACCCCGGTGTACTACAGCGCAGTGAAGGATTGTTCTCACGACAGCTCCGAGCACAACCTCACCGAGCACGAGGATCTGAGCAGGCTCCCTGCACCTGCAAAGAAGAATAAACAAATCCTGCGAGCCTGAAACAATGCAGGCGGTGGGAGCTGTGTGGCTGTGCACACTGTGCTGGGAGAGTGCCAAGAGGAATTGCTTTGGCATTGCAGCAAGCTTCATTCAGTACTTCTTCAGGGCATTTAACAAAACATATTGTTATAAGCAAATGAATTTGCTTTTCCTTAGCGCTGATTTATTCTTGTTTGGTGAAGTGTTAGGCACGTGTCAATATTTAGCATCTCTAAAGCATCTGTTGTTAAATATAGCAGTGCCACCCCATTTTGTGTTAGGTGCAAGTGCTGAGCTGGGCCAAAGCACTGAAAGGGATCCCAGGAACAGAAGGGCATTCAAGGAAAAAATACACTTCTTTTTAGAGTGAATCTCTCCTACCCAAACTGAGACCCCATGGAAGCTGCTCCTCTGGAGTCCTCCTGAAGTTAATGGGAACAATTAGGCACTTTCATGTGTCTTCTCTCATCTCAACACTCTCCTGTGAGGAATACACATCCCTACAGAGGAGATAAATGCCTCCAAGGTGTGAGGCCATTGGCTGTAAAGGGACTCTCAGGGGGAGACTGCTGCATTAGGAATGACCAAAGCTGGGTGTCATGAGCCTCCTGTCATGTTTCTGGAAGCACTGCCGTGCTGGTAGCACAGAAACCAAGGTCCAGACCAGATGGATTTGCTACAATGAACAAACTAATAATGAGCTCCCTAATGTAACAGAACATTGTGGTCTGAGTTTCTTTGGGATAATTTTACCTTTCCTGACCAAATTCCTCTGATTGTTTCAACTGGAAACTGTATTCTTGTCCTGTAAGCCCCAGTGTGGTGGAGTCATTACCATAGAGCAGCGTTCTCTCTGCCCCAGCTACAGGTGCATTTCAATGGCAGGTGAAGAAATTCTCTTTAGTTCCTGGGAATAACTTGTGAAGTCCATTAAGTGTTTTGTGATTAGTGACACAAATATTTATTGCTGCTGTTGTCTTGTAAGCAAAGTAGATATTCATACCTTGGAGCATCCAGGAGACCAGTCCAAGGAAACTTGCAAGAGACTATCTGGACTATGAGTAAAATCAAAAAAGATTGCACATGAGCCAAACCCTAGGGCTCTTGCCAAATAAAACAAGTATCTGCCACCAGTAAACTTCAAGTGACTGTGAAGTATTACTTGAACAGCCTCACTAGTCAACACTGGCTTTCACCAAACTATAGTGTTAAAAGAGCCTAAAATTTTGCATCCATTCAGGAAAACATGTGCATGGTGTTTTCAAGGGCACAAGATGTTAATTAACCATTCTGCATCTACAGGAAATCTCTTCACTGGGTGAGTCAGCACAAGACCTCAAGTCCCCTCAGTGTGTTGGAACTGTCCAGGACCTGGTTTTTTGTGTGTCAGGAGATTTTGCATGTGTGATTATTATATTGCATGTTATTAAACCATCTATGTTGCCCCTATTTATTTAGATACAGATATTTAGATATAGATTACAGATATTAGATTTAGAATGTAGATATTTATTTTGCCCCTTTCTATTTAGATATAGAATGAGGGAAGAGAACATTGGCTTTTGGCAATTATTTTAAATATAATGCATTTGGAATTTAAGTATTCATGCTATTTTTGCACTGTTTTGTGTATATGGTATAATGTGAATTTAGGAACAGAGTTCCTATTTATTGTTGTTAAGAAAGTTTTGCACAGAGATTTGGGATTTACTTCTTGAAGAAAATGGAGGAGTTTTTGCTAATGTGAGGATTTCCTTGTAACAATCTTTTTTATAGTACAGACTATTTTCCCCCTTAGAAGAGATTTTTCCTTAGCAGCTCAGAAGAAGCCATTGATAAAAGCATGTGCAGACAAACCAGAGCAGCAGGGACCAGGGTAAGGTGGAGCAGGGGGAAGGGGATCCCTGGGTGGCTGCTGGTGCCCCCCTGGGACCTTGAGCCCAGGCAGCATCTTCTCAGGGATGGGCTGTCCTGTGTCCTCCAGCCCTGCACCCTGACGCTGTGAGTGCAGAGAGCTGGATGTGGGAAGAGGATTTACTGCCAGAGCTTGGAAACCCCCCTGCATCCTGACCTAAGGCATTTCTCAGGCATGGGCTGTGCAGTTTGACAGACAGCCTTGCTCTCTGCAAACACAAGGAGCAGCTGAATTCTGAGGTATCCCCAGCAGGATATTTTCCACCTCCTCATCACATTTCCTTTCTTCACTCTCCCCCTTTCTGCATCTCCCCAGATGGAGACACCCTAAAAGCATTATTTTTATAATTCAATTCCAGCCTCAGGCCAACAGCTAATTGAAAGTTCTGAAATATCTGTTCAGCATACTTGAGATTCAATTAAAACCTGGTTCTCTTCTCCCTTTTCTGCTCTTAGCTGCTAAGTACTGCATGACCCTTCATTATTTTTTGAGAAGTAATTGGCAGATAAATTCTCCTGGAACCACGAGATCTCCAACAAGTGCAGCAGAGCATTAAACTCTGTAGATGAGGAATGAATTCCTGGTCATTCCCCCTGCATGTATCCTGACAATTTAGGAGGAGCTGAGAGACTTTTGGGTGGAAGTGGAGGCGCAAGGTCACCACTCAGCTTGCTAAGGAGATGCTGCTTGAGAGATGCATTCTGCTGGGAAATAAATCACTAGCAGAAAGGAATTAAATAACTTATCACAGTAACTTCCTTTGGATATTCAGGGTCTGAATAAAAACCTAAATTCCTTATAAGAAATCAGAGAGCTCCCTTGAAGCTTCAGCCTGCATTACCTTGTACCTTGCAACATCTCACACTGCTTGTAAAACCTCAAGCTGTATTTTACCCTCAGCATTTATTTGTCTCAACAGCATGAGTGTGGGCTGTGAGTTTATAAACATGCCAGCAAATAAAGAATCTATTGCTCCTAAGTAATTTATTGCATTGAAGTGCAACTCAACATGATCTAACCTGTTACTCTCCTAATTAAAGCTCATTATTTCTAACCCCTGCCCTTTCAGGGGTTGTTAACCTGGTAAAACACCATCTGGTTTCTTCAATTACAAACAAATAAGTCCCTGGCAGGAGAGGAGGGATCTGGCAGTGCTGCAGAGCCCTGGGGTGAGGGGAAGAATTTGTGAGCAGTGCAGAGAGGGGGGTGGAGGAGACAGAGGCTTGGGGAAGAGCTGGTGGCAGAGTGGCGAGGTTTCTGTGCCTGAAGAGCCATAGGTTGGCTGAAGCTCCTGGCATTTCTTCAGTTTAGGTGACACCACATCCAGCACATTTACCTGAATTTGGCTGGTGCCAGTGATGGAGGCCACACAGTGATTGCCTGTATGCAGGGCATGGATGGGACCTCAGGAAGGGTTATTTACCCTGGCAAAACACACAAGTTTAAGTAATTTACCAAAACCTGTAGTTGAAGCTTTTATCAGGTTGTCTTTTACTTTGTCTCTAGATTTGGCTGGTGTGAAATTGAGGAAATAGGGCATCTATGCCAGCCTGTGCAGGTGGTTTTTTGGGAAAGCCTCTCACCTCTGATGCTGCCCAGCATTCTGAAAGCCAGCCTGCTCTAGGGCCAAATTACAGAGTAACCAACAAAATACCAGCAGTCCCCTAAAAAAGGGGATATAAAGACCATGAGGGCATCCAGCACCTCCCTGCAGCCAGAACAGGCTTCCACTCTGTGGTACCCAACCATGTTTCTAAGATAAAAGAGTGGCACCTTTAAATGAATAATATTCAGATCACCAAAAAGGATGCTGAGCAATTGCTTACATTTTTAAGAGCCACAAGAAAGGGTGGACCACACATTAGGGAAATATTCGGATTCTTTCAATATGGTCTGGCCCCAGCTGCTTCTTTGAAGTAATTAGTTCAAGCAGATCACAATTAAAGAGCTGCTAATAAAACCTGGGGATAGTCCTCCAGCAATATTAATGTAATCACTCACAGTTACTTGTTTATTTTTCAATTCCTGTTTCCCAAGGCTTCTGGAGGGCTCTTGAGCCAGCTCTGCCCCCAGACCTGCCCCCAAGCTTGCACTCATTTGGGGGCTGCCCCTAAGGACTCTTCAAACCAACTCAAGGTCTGAGTTCCAGAACTGCCCTGGGACACACAGTGGATCAAAGCTTGCCATTCCTTTGGGGCTGACTTTAATTTACTAAAATACCCTCAGTTTAGCAGTTAGCCAGCCCTACACACTTCTGTCCTGCCAGGGTCTCAATGAAGGCTTCAATGGGAGAGCATTGCCTATGTCCAAATCTGGGGTGCTTTCCCAGATATTGCCTGAGGGAGGGAACATGATGGCAACACCTCAGGTCCCTCTGCCATGGGTGATAGGCAGAAGTAATAGGGACAATTTGTGCTTTATAATTGACGAATTTTCTTTAATAACCACCCTATGAATTGGGCTCTGAGTGTGCTGTTTCTATAGAGACAGGGGATGCAGAGTGCACCAGTGGCTGCTCTGCCAATAGGGAATTAATGCCTGAAAACAAGCTGTGAAGCCTATAAAAACTTTACCGTCTCAAGGAGAAGGCCCTGGGCTGGTTCTGGTACTAACATGGTTTTGAGGACCTCAGCAAGGGCCCACTGGGCTCCCCAGTTGGCTGATCCTGTCCTTGTGGGCACAGTGTGGGTGGTTGCTCAGAGGAAGTAAATCTAAAGCAACTTTTCCCAGCTGTGAGGTGCCAGCATTTCCAACAGAAGAGGAGAGGAGAGGGTTCCACAGGCCCCTTGCTGCCAGCCCCAGCTGGGCATGGGATGCCCTTGCTGGTGGTGCATGTTCCCTGATGTATTAGTGCTCCTGGGGCTCAGGCTAGCTTCCTCCAGGAAGGGTCCTGAAGCAAAGACAGTGGTGTGGAGCCAGCCCCAGTCCTGGCTCCTGGGCCAGAGAGGAACCACAGGAACCCTTCTTCACATTTCAGCCCCTTCTCAGTGTCAGGGTCACCATCACCCTAGTTCTGACCTCTTCCTCTTGTACAAAGATGAAGATCAAAAGAGAGGAGGGCTCCTGAGAGCCCCCATGCCCCACCAGGATGGTGGAGCACAGAGTGGCTGTCCCCAGGATGCCTGGGCAGGTCACTGTCAGAGGACACTGAGGCTCAGATTGCACCTTCCCTCCCACCAGTGGAGGGTAAGGCTCCTGCCCTTCGACACAGGATCAGGCCAGTGCCTTTAGCCTGGTTCTCACATATCAGACACCTCCCTGCCTGCCCTTGGGGACACTTGGCTGGCCTCTGTGGGGACATTATCCCTGAAACCAGCAGCTATTGAGGAAGAGAGTCCAGCACTGTCACCCCCTACCCTGGGGAAGCTGCAGACTTTTCGTTTTGCCTTTAATACTTTTAAAGCAATGTGTCACTGCTTTAGCAGCAGACCCACCTCCCTCTCCACTCCCCCTGCAACACATGAGCCAAGGACCTGCTCCATTCATCAGCCTGAGATTTATGAGGTGCACAAGGCTCCAGTTACCCTCCTGCCCCTGGCTGATGAATGAGATGTAGCTGGCTCCTTCCATACCAGAAGCAAAGCAAGACCAGAAGAGAGTAAAGCCATCATTTCATCAAACTCAGCTCCTTCAGTCTCTATTAGGGCATGAGATCTTCTGCCATGAGACCCCTCACACCCACAGAAGCAGCACTCCAGCCCATGAAGGCTGAGCCTGTGTCCCCCCAGCCTCTCTGCACAGTCTGGCTTTGCTCATGTGAGACGCTCCAGAAATAGAAAAAGGATTGGAGGTTTTGGCTACTCTGGATTCCTCAGGCCCCAGGGCCCTACTGCCCCGGGCTGGTGCTGTGCTCTGCTCATCCATCCTCCCCCATAAATCACCCAGCTGCCATTTCCCTCTGCCTCGTGCCTGGCTTTCCTCTCACCCGGGCTGTCTCCAGAGGCTGAGCGAGAGGATGGGGCGCAGGCAGTGGAGAATCACCCCTCCCCAAAGCCAGGAGGAGCAGCCAGTGTTGCACAGCTCAGAACGAGCCTGGCAGCAGCCCTGGGGTCAGGAGGCAGCAAAGGGACCTGGCAGCAGCCATCTGCATGGCTGGGCAGGCTCTGGGCCAGCGAGCTGCCTTCCCTCCTAGCCCTGTGCAAGCCCTGCCAGAGGGCAGCACCGTGGGAGCACATGGAGTGTGCTCAGAGGGTCCTTAAAGGCTGCCTAAAAGCATGTAGTGAAAACAACTCTCTAAGTACCCCCATCAATTAAAAAATGTAAATTTTTGAAATGGATAATTAAGAAAAAGCTAAAAAGCATCCAGATGCCACCAGTGAAGAAATTCTGCATTACTCTCTGCTTTAAAACTAGAGTGAATGTGTCACTGTGGAAAGAAACTTGGAGATTCCCCTGCAAAAATCCACATGGATAGAGTGAGCAGATAACTGTTTATTATTGCACATAATCCAGCAGAACAACCGACAGAAAACTCTGGACAGTAGTACACAGATTGTAGTAAACAGCTAGCAAAATCTGTGATGAAGGTATTTTTGTGTGAAGAGTGAAAGGTATCTGCATCTTTGTAAGACCTGAAAAGTATAACACAACATCCTAGTCAATTTTGAAAGCATGCAGTTTGAGGTAAATCTGGTATTTTGCATCTAAGAAAATGAAATCCCTAAGGGGCTCTCTCTCTATGTGTATATATCCATATCTCAGTGCAATATGGACACAGTTATACGTCACATAAAAGCAAATCTACCTACTTTTCTCAGAAGGTTACTAGGAGGAAAGCACATTACTGAGTGCATATCACATGCATAAAAAATAGGGGAGGGGAAGGAATTACCTTAGCACTGTTGAAAAAGATCCATTTTTGTGCTTAGTGATAAATAAAAGCCCCTCAGGTCTCTCAATGGAAATTGTCTTGGTGGTGAATAAAAGCAGTTGGGATATTGAAACTGCAGAGTTGGCAAGTGAATGCCAGCAAATGGAGACAAATGCAGCAGAGCCTGGGGTTTGCAATACATTTATATTTAAGGAAAGAAAAAAAAAAAAAAATAAGTAAACTGCTACTGAACTATGCTCTGTGGAAGTGTAGATGATGCTGCACAGCTTTCTCAGGACTGGTACAGCCACATGGCTTTTAGGAAAGGATCACATTCACTTCTCCCACACTTAATACCACATATTTGCTAGTGTGGCAATGTTCCTGAGCTCAGTAAGGTTAAAAAATAGACTTGGTTCACAAAGAAAAGTACTGAATTATTCTCACTCTCTTATGCCATAACTAGAGTAGATAAATTAGGTAGGTTTTGCCCCATGTCTCCAGTGAGTGTAAACCCCTGTGTGTCTGCCACTCTGTCTCTGAAATCCTTTCAGATTGACCTTTGAAGCAGACTGGGCATCTGTTTTTTTCCTTAACTATCACTTCCCCATTCTTTCCAGTCCAACAAAGTTTTCCCACCCAGTCCTGTGCTGTGGGACTTCAGGATACACAGAGGTGCACAACCAACTATAAATAACATCTCTGATTATCTTAAAAAGGGATAGAAAATACAAATTGCTCTTAAAAGAAGGAAGAAACATGTCCAAGCACTCAGCCTCACACTAAACTGTAACTTCATCTGTGCCGACTTTCTAAGCTCGCACTGCTAAGGATCAGAGCAGATCATGGTGGAAAAATCTCCTTCCAAAGGTCACTCCCTGTCCCAGCTTTGGGAAAATGTGTGCAAATCGCCCAGGCCTCTCAGCCTTGCACACACCAGCAACAGCTACACTGCCCCACTGTACTCTGCCACTGCTGACAGCCTGGCTGCTGCATATTTCTGAGCCCAGCAGCCAAATACACTTCAGTCACTCACATCTCTGCACCTTTTTTCTTTCAGGAATAAGTAACCTCTCCCATGATAGTCACCCTGCATCCTCTGCTGAAAAATCTGTTTGTTGGGTGCAATGAGAGGCCAGGACACCCCCACAGCCTGGCACACCAAGGGGAGGAACTTGCAGGTGTACAGAGGCATTTTCAGCAAGACCCTCCTTTTCATTGTAACTCACAACATTTTCATAGAAAAAAAAGGGGTAAAGGGACAAATTCAACACACCTACTGCCTTTCCCATTACAGCAGGAAGCCACCCACTGCAAGCTGCTTCTGTGCAGAGCATTATTGGTGGCAGGAGAATGCTTGGATGGTGCCTGGTCCCCAAAGAGGCCCCATCTCCATCCAGAGCACCCCCACAGGCACCAACAGCCTTGGATCCACCAGTCCCTCACACCCCACCCCGCGGCCCCATCCATGGGCAGGACTCGGGTCACACTTCAACAAGCCCAATTTCAACTTGCTCCCCCTCTCAGTCCTCCATACATGGAAAATGATGCCAGGTGACAGGGGAAAGGAAAGACTTTTTGTTCATCCCTTTGGATGACTTCCAAGCACGGAGAGCGGCGCCATCCACCCCGAGCCACAGCGCGGCTCTCATGAGTCATTCTGGTTGCTGGATTGCTTCATCTCCATGCCATGGATGACAATCTTTGGAAAATCTCTGACACTGAGTCAACCAAGGGAGTTACAAAACACATCAGTGTGCACGTATGAGACCTTCTCACTCATTTTCCTACAGCTACAGATAAATCCCTCATCCCTGGCATGGCAGCACAGTTGATGGCTTTGGTGAGAATAATTTAAGGCAACTGCTATTTTATACAAAGAAGAGGAGACCACAGTGCAGAAACCCTGGCTTTTCCTTGGTAGATTGCAGAGGCCAGCCACAGCCTGGGAGCAGGAAACTGAATTGATCTTCAGACACTCTCATTTAAGGTTGATGTTCGCAGTGCAACCTTGGGATCTCAAGTCCTCCTCTTAGGTGTTTCCAGGTGGCTGAGCTTTAATCCCCGCCAAGGTCTGAGGTCTCCACCAGCAGCAACGCCTGTCCCGGACACAGATACATGGGAAAGTCAAGGGAGAGCAAAACACATGACCAACACATTACCACAGCTGTCTGCAAGGCTCTCACCTGCACAGGCTGAGAGAGACTAAAGACATGACAGAAAGCAGTGCCCAGCAGAGCAGTTTAGGAGGTCATAGGAAAACAGCTCAATACCCCCACAGGGGCTTAGAAGTGTCTCTTGTGTTCACATGAGGCTCCAGGGCCAGGCTCAGCCTTGACGGCAGATTTTGTTTGAAATATTTGAGCCCAAGACAAGTCCTGTGCAAGCTCAGGACACTTTCCTGTCTGTAGGAGTACCACAGGTACGAGAAACCTCCCAAGATTTTATTGCCACCAAATCCAAATGTAAACCCTTATCCCAATTCAAGTGGAAGACCTGAGCAAGCTCCAGTCTTACACACATCTTGATTCACATTTATCTTTAGTAAAACAATTAAGTAAAACAATTAACTGCTGCAGAACTCGTTCTGGTGCAATTAGAGCTGCAGTTTTCACAGTTTCACATTTTTTATGTGTTCTTGGATCTTGCTGGTTTTGGAGCAGCCATGTGGAAACAGCAAATTTAAAGTGTTTCTTGAAGCATTTGCAGCATTTGCAGTAAACAAATTTCAAATTTAACATCACACACTCTTGCAATGGAATTCTCACTCCATGAAACATGCCCATGGTACTGGGAAGCCAAAACTATATGGTGGGACTGTATCCCACCCACACAGTTCTTAATTTTGAGAAAATGTATGAAATTATGCAATAATTTCATGCAATAATTTTATGACATTTCTGAAAAGGGAGTCAACCTTAAAACATCCAGTGACATCTACAAATTGAGGACAAAAATCTCATTCTGCTTCTTACCTTGTTCAAGAGGCTCATCATGTCAAAAAGTGTACAAATAGGATGGCCAGACCAATGTTCAGTAAGATGACCATGCAGATCACAATTGTGTTAGGTCCCTGAAAGAAAAACCCAAAACAGAGCATTACACACCACAGCTCCATACAAACATAGCTTGATTCTGCTGTTCAAAGATACCACAATCACCTCCTCCCAATGCACTGAAATCTGGCACTTAGCAACCAGACTGAATTTCAAACTAGTGGAATGTTTATCCTATCCTGTTCCTACATCTTCCCTGCAAATTCATTTGAAGGACATGAAATCAGGCTTCTTTTGCAGCTAAATTAGATTAAAGGAGACCCTGACCACAGGAACATGAACTCCTGATCCCATGTCAGGCTGCTCCTCCCAACTCACTTCTGCATCCACATTGCCTGTGTTTGTAAACTTGTAATTTTTAATACTGTAGAATCATAAAATGCTTTGGTTTGGAAGAAGACCTTGAAGATCATCTATTTCCAAGCCCCAGCAAATGAAACCATGTGAGATTGCTGTAATTTCAGACCAAAGTATTTCCAAGTTGTGCTTTTCTAAAGTCACATTGGAATCATTCACGTCCAAAGGACTGCAAGATGGGACTCAGAGGGCTAATAAAATGTCTGTATTTCCAGCTGTATTTGCTAAGAGCAAAATTAAATTTCAGTGACTATATTTTAAACCTGGGAAACTGGCTGGTGATTCAACACCACAGTTCAGCTCATGAGGTGCCCCTACAGCAAAAAAAGTAATGGGTAAAAGAGAAACACACTTGAGCTCTTCCTGGTTTTTTCCCCCAACTTTCATATCCAAGTTGGTTGGTAATGGGGTGGGAAAAGAAGGTGAGAAAAGTGGATAAAATTAATTGGAAGATGCCTGGTTTTGCACAAATTTTGAAATAGTACTTGTCTGAAAGGTAAAGAGAGGAGGTCAAAACAGGAAGGTTATGAATGTCAGGGCAAGCATCCAGGCAGGGCAGGCTGGGAAGGCGGCAGGAGATGAGGATACCAACACTCCTCCAGTGGGCTCTAGGATCCTAAAAAGAGCCTCCAGGCACCACTTGGCACCACTGCAGCCCCAGGCCCTGAAGTGCCATGGGCTGGCTCATGTCCATGCTCGGGTGCTCTCGTGTTTCCCCACTCAAAGTCAGCTCCAACAGGCCTTGCTGGGTGCTGGGGAGGAAGAGGCAGGCCCTGGGGGTCTGCATCCCTCTGGGTCCTGCCAGACCTCATGGGGAACAGTAAAGGAAAGGCAAAATGGCTCCCAGGAGGCTCCCAGGGATGCCCCACATCACCTCTTCACACTCCTCCGCCTTCTGTGCTGCCACCACTGCCGCCGCCTGGGCCGGGCCACGCTTGGCCCCTGCCTTGGGCTCCGTCCGGCCCGGTGCCCTGGCCTCAGTCTTCCTGTCGGCCGCGGGCTCGGCCCGGCCCAGGGCCCTGCGCTCAGGGCTGGGGCGCTGCTGCTGCTGCGGCTCCTTGGGCCGAGGCTGCTCCGGCTTGGCCTCCGCCGCAGCCGATGGCTTCTCCTCGCGGCCCTGCGGCGGGCCAGGGGTGCCCCCCCGGCGCTGGGGCTCCCCCCAGGGCTCCGGGGAGGGCGGCTCATTCTCGGGGAACTGCTCCTCCTCATAGTCCGTGGCGGGGGTCACTGGCGAGGTCCGCACGGCATAGCTGTGGTAGCCCTTGAAGAGCTCGACGTCGGGCTCGCGTGCCATGCGCTGCAGCGGCCCGATCTCCATCTGCTCGGCGCCACGGCCGCGGCCCCGCGAGGCCGGGCGGCCCTCACCCTCAGAGGGTGCCGGGCTGCCATCGCCCGCCCGCCCGCCTGCCTCGGCCCAGCTGCCCGGCCGCAGGGCCCCGTCCTGCCGGGGAGCCGCCTTGGCCCGCTTGGCCTCAGGAGGGGTGGCGGCAGGGCTGGGCGCCGGGCTGGCGCGGGGCCGCGGCTCCTCCTGCTCGTGGAGCTGGGGGCTCTCGGGCGGTGTGGGGGGTGGTGGGGCTGCCTCAGGCCGTGGCGCCTCCTCCTCCATGTTGACCGCATGCTCGGCATTCTCGATGATCTCCTGCAGCAGCTTCCGCTTCTGGTACTCGGGGCCTGTGGAGAGAATGTGTGAGGAGTCACTCTGGGAACGGGGGACAGCGGGGTACCCCAGTGCCATGGCACCATCATGGCTTTGGCAGCTGTGCCCCCAGCAGTAATGGGTTTGGGGACCATGGTGCAAGGGTCCAGGCTGGAGTCTGGGAGAGGAGGAACTCCCAAACCAGACCCTGCTGCCAGGAGGAACTTCCTCTAGGAACTTTCTCTAGGAATTTCCTCTAGGAACTCCTGAAGGCTCCAAGCCTTATTGTGGGCTCCTTATTGTGGACTCCTCCAAGCCTTATTCCCAACTGTCCAGTTGGGAAGAGCTGAAGGAGCAGGCAGGAGCTGTAGACAAGGTTAAATAATGAAACAATGAAAATCTGCAGCCCAGCTTCATGTGGTCACACAGATGGGTCGTGCTGGGGCTAAGGAGGATACAGCACCCAACGAGCTTTGTTTAATTTTTTTATTTAATGGCCGGGAAACTCTTCCATGAGGCTTCCATGGTGTCAAATGGCATGGTAACTTTGCAGGACATACACGATGACCAGTGTCATCAGGAAAGGAAGGGTCCCCAAATTATCTATGTGCCATCCATCATGATAGGAAAAACATGTTTCTTATGTATGGAACAGGGTTGGAAGTTATACAGCCCTCTTGTCTGCCCTGAGCTCCACAACAGCAGCAAAATTACCTGGCACCATCACGAAAGGTGACTCAGGGCTTCAGATTTCATTTTGGCCTCATCTCACACACTGACTTGTGACTTCCTAGCAACATTTCCTCACTTCAATTTTTCACCTATCATTAAATCTTTACTTCTTATTAACCCTATTAAAAATTACAGCCCAGCCTGGGCCAGGGGAATTCAGACAGAGCCTGACACTTAAGATATCCACCAAAATGCATCACTAAAGAACTGGGAATTTCTTATGGAATAACAACCCTCCACAGTGCTCCACATGCTGAGATGTGCTGGGAGAAGGGTCCCCACACATCACCCTGATGCTCATAGCAAGTGAGAACAAGAGCATTGTGCTCCTCCTGTGCAGTGTGAGGTTGCAGAGCAGCTTCTTTGAAAGCAAAGCACCTGCTCTGGCCTCATTCTGCTGAACCCCAGAGATGTTGACAAGGGCTTGCTCTGTGCTGCTAAACAACACAGATCCCGGAGCCACACTGCCTCTGGCTGCCTTAAGGTTCCTCCCCTCATCTCCTCCATCTCAAGGACTGATTCAGACCTGAGTCTGGTTGGAAAATTTGGCTTGGTGCTCCTTTTGCTCTCTTAAGTCAGTGGTATGATTTGCACACTGCTACCTCCTGTCCATTCAGGCAATGTCTCCACTCAGAGGGGCAGTGAGGAAAAGGAGGGCACTGGTTTCAGCTGCTCTGCTCTGCCTGCACACTCCTGTCAATCAGCAGATGACCCATTCAGGGCCATTTATTTCTGGCTGCAACTGAGTTATTTGGAAGCCATTTCAACAGTTGTTCAGACTCCTCAAAACAGGCTGCCTGCAGCTCCAGGCTCCTTGCTCTCTCCTGCTGCTTTCTTCTCTT
Organism: Emberiza elegans; assembly: GCA_024865655.1. Classification (NCBI taxonomy): domain Eukaryota; kingdom Metazoa; phylum Chordata; class Aves; order Passeriformes; family Fringillidae; genus Emberiza; species Emberiza elegans. Next base: position 18,980,917 of record JALJVW010000129.1, read on the forward strand.
CCTGAATAATTTGCAACACAAAACCCCCCAACTGCCTGGAGGGCACACACTCACCTACCCACCTTCATTTCCCAGTACATTTCAGCAAGGGTTTTGGCTTACATCCCACTCTAAATTACCAGGGATGATACTCTGAAATTCAGGGCTCAACAGTTATTAGGGATATGGGGCTTGCTGAGCAGGATTGCCTGTGCCAGACACAGCACGGTCAATCTCCCAGGACAGCAGGGAGAAATACAGCTACTAAACACAGCTGGGCTCTCCAGACTGTGTGAGCAGCAGCTCTCAGTCCTAGCAAAATCCAAGGCTGGACTAATGTCTGTTCCTGGATGGTGCAACCGGGCAAGAAGAGATATATCCTTGTGCACTTTGGGAATTTAGAGATTTAAAAGAATCATAAAAGAATAACATATATCAGGAATTTGAGAAAGGCCAGGACCCAAGTGAGGCCCTACACAACAGCAGCAACAGGATCCAGCACCTGAGGAGCCAGGAGTGGAGGTCAGGCTGCCCCAAGTGTTTTACAGAGCCTTTTTCAATTGTCTCATTCAATTGCCATGGGTGGAAAAAATAATCTAGCTAGATGTCCAAAACCTCTCCATAGGAATTCTAGTTTCCTTTGTCTCTGTTCTATAAATACCCCAGTGTGCAAAGGGTGAATGTAGAGCTGTGAGTGGCAGCTGGGGGGCTTATGTGAGGATCAAGGGACATTTAGCCATTGTTAAATGAAGCGCCATGGGCTGGCTCATGCCCATGCCTGGGTGCTCTGGTGTTTCCCCACTCAAAGCCAGCTCCAACAGGCCTTGCTGGGTGCTGGGGAGGACTGGCGAGGTCCGCACGGCATAGCTGTGGTAGCCCTTGAAGAGCTCGACGTCGGGCTCGCGTGCCATGCGCTGCAGCGGCCCGATCTCCATCTGCTCGGCGCCACGGCCGCGGCCCCGCGGGCCAGGCCCCTCACCCCTCAGAGGGTGCGGGCTGCCATCGCCCGCCCGCCCGCCTGCCTCGGCCCAGCTGCCCGGCCGCAGGGCCCCGTCCTGCCGGGGCCAAGGCCCGCTTGGCCTCAGGAGGGTGGCGGCAGGCTGGGCCATCGCCTGGCTGGGCCCGCCCTCCCTGCTCGTGGAGCTGGGGGCTCTCAATCGGTGTGGGGGTGGTGGGGCTGCCTCAGGCCGTGGCGCCTCCTCCTCCATGTTGACCGCATGCTCGGCATTCTCGATGATCTCCTGCAGCAGCTTCCGCTTCTGGTACTGGGGCCTGTGGAGAGATGTGTGAGGAGTCACTCTGGGAACAGGGGGACAGCGGGGGTACCCCAGTGCCATGGCACCATCATGGCTTTGGCAGCTGTGCCCCCAGCAGTAATGGGTTTGGGGACCATGGTGCAAGGGTCCAGGCTGGAGTCTGGGAGAGGAGGAACTCCCAAACCAGACCCTGCTGCCAGGAGGAACTTCCTCTAGGAACTTTCTCTAGGAATTTCCTCTAGGAACTCCTGAAGGCTCCAAGCCTTATTGTGGGCTCCTTATTGTGGACTCCTCCAAGCCTTATTCCCAACTGTCCAGTTGGGAAGAGCTGAAGGAGCAGGTTGGAGCTGTAGATAAGGTTAAATAATGAAACAATGAAAATCTGCAGCCCAGCTTCATGTGGTCACACAGATTGGTCGTGCTGGGGCTAAGGACGATACAGCACCCAACGAGCTTTGTTTATTTTTTTTATTTAATGGCCGGGAAACTCTTCCATGAGGCTTCCATGGTGTCAAATGGCATGGTAACTTAGCAGGACATACACGATGACCAGTGTCATCAGGAAAGGAAGGGTCCCCAAATTATCTATGTGCCATCCATCATGATAGGAAAAACATGTTTCTTATGTATGGAACAGGGTTGGAAGTTATACAGCCCTCTTGTCTGCCCTGAGCTCCACAACAGCAGCAAAATTACCTGGCACCATCACGAAAAGGTGACTCAGGACTTCAGATTTCATTTTGGCCTCATCTCACACACTGACTTGTGACTTCCTAGCAACATTTCCTCACTTCAATTTTTTCACCTATCATTAAATCTTTACTTCTTATTAACCCTATTAAAAATTACAGCCCAGCCTGGGCTAGGGAATTCAGACAGAGCCTGACACTTAAGATATCCACCAAAATGCATCACTAAAGAACTGGGAATTTCTTATGGAATAACAACCCTCCACAGTGCTCCACATGCTGAGATGTGCTGGGAAGAAGGTCCCCACACATCACCCTGATGCTCACAGCAAGTGAGAACAAGAGCATTGTGCTCCTCCTGTGCAGTGTGAGGTTGCAGAGCAGCTTCTTTGAAAGCAAAGCACTGCTCTGGCCTCATTCTGCTGAACCCCAGAGATGTTGACAAGGGCTTGCTCTGTGCTGCTAAACAACACAGATCCCGGAGCCACACTGCCTCTGGCTGCCTTAAGGTCCCTCCCTTCATCTCCTCCATCTCAAGGACTGATTCAGACCTGAGTCTGGTTGGGAAATTTGGCTTGGTGCTCCTTTTGCTCGCTTAAGTCAGTGGTATGATTTGCACACTGCTACCTCCTGTCCATTCAGGCAATGTCTCCACTCAGAGGGGCAGTGAGGAAAAGGAGGGCACTGGTTTCAGCTGCTCTGCTCTGCCTGCACACTCCTGTCAATCAGCAGATGACCCATTCAGGGCCATTTATTTCTGGCTGCAACTGAGTTATTTGGAAGCCATTTCAACAGTTGTTCAGACTCCTCAAAACAGGCTGCCTGCAGCTCCAGGCTCCTTGCTCTCTCCTGCTGCTTTCTTCTCTGCCTGAATAATTTGCAACACAAAAACCCCCAACTGCCTGGAGGGCACACACTCACCTACCCACCTTCATTTCCCAGTACATTTCAGCAAGGGTTTTGGCTTACATCCCACTCTAAGTTACCAGGGATGATACCCTGAAATTCAGGGCTCAACAGTTATTAGGGATATGGGGCTTGCTGAGCAGGATTGCCTGTGCCAGACACAGCATGGTCAATCTCCCAGGACAGCAGGGAGAAATACAGCTACCAAACACAGCTGGGCTCTCCAGGCTGTGTGAGCAGCAGCTCTCAGTCCTAGCAAAATCCAAGGCTGGACTAATGTCTGTTCCTGGATGGTGCAACTGGGCAAGAAGAGATATATCCTTGTGCACTTTGGGAATTTAGAGGTTTAAAAGAATCATAAAAGAATAACATATATCAGCAATTTGAGAAAGGCCAGGACCCAAGTGAGGCCCTACACAACAGCAGCAACAGGATCCAGCACCTGAGGAGCCAGGAGTGGAGGTCAGGCTGCCCCAAGTGTTTTACAGAGCCTTTTTCAATTGTCTCATTCAATTGCCATGGGTGGAAAAAATAATCTAGCTAGATGTCCAAAACCTCTCCATAGGAATTCTAGTTTCCTTTGTCTCTGTTCTATAAATACCCCAGTGTGCAAAGGGTGAATGTAGAGCTGTGAGTGGCAGCTGGGGGGCTTATGTGAGGATCAAGGGACATTTAGCCATTGTTAAATGAAGCGCCATGGGCTGGCTCATGCCCATGCCTGGGTGCTCTGGTGTTTCCCCACTCAAAGCCAGCTCCAACAGGCCTTGCTGGGTGCTGGGGAGGAAGAGGCAGCCCTCCAGCACGGTGTTTCCCCAGCTCAGAGGTGCAGGACAAAGCGAGAGGATGGGGAATTTAGGAAAATCTGTCAGCATGACTCTCCCCAACCAGGCACCAGCTCTGAGCTGTTCCCATTTCCCACTGTGTGCCCTGTGCTGGGAGTGGTACAGGAGATGCAGAGACACCGAAATCAGAGCAGGGGCAGGTGTCAGGTTTTGCTGAGCATGAGTCAACCTTTGGCTTCTACCCCCAGTTTTACCACTGGGATGGTCCCTTGTGATCTTGCCTCAGTAACCATGGGACACTCACTCTGGGCAATAAATCCAGATAATAAGAAAGACAGGATGAAAATGTAGGCACTTGGAATTTTATTTTCTGCTCTGTTATTACCTTCTCTCTCTGTAAAGGAAAGTCTTCCAGGAAGAACATATCTATCTAACTCAGTCCAGGGAAAAGTAATGGCATTCACAATGCTGATTCTAATATGACACTTCTCATCTACTAATCCTCAGTGCTTGGTCTCACAGAAGGAACATCCCAAGTGTTTACCCAGACAAATAATTAGCAGTGATACTAACAAATTAATAGAGAATCAGGAAAATAGTATTTTGTATTAGCTGCTTTCTTATAGGATATTACAGCCCCTAATTAGCAGAGTCTGATTGTTTTGAGGCCCCACAGGATGTGGGTTTGTGAGTCAATACGCAACACTGTTCCAAGAAAAAGCCACAAGGGATGTATCTACAGGAGAGCTGCAGATAACAGCCTCGAGGCTGCTGCCTGTCCTGCCTGCTGTTCTGAGGACTTCAGTGTATGGAAAAACATGAGAAGCACAGAAACTGTGGGGTTTTCCTCCAGGCTATGGTACCACAGTGAGTAAAACAGTGGTGTCAGGAGGACAGCAAACCACCCAGGACAAGGGGCTGGCTGCAATTGAGCAAAAGGATTTTGTGGAGTTATTAAGTGGGTGAAGCACTTAAACGGATTCCCCATGGAAATTGCAAGACCCCTCTTGGAAGATGCCTCTGATCCTACCTGGCTGGTAGAAGTCTGGGGAGAGCTCCCTGGCCATCATTCTGGCTATGCCTGATTCGTTGTTGGCTGCCTGAGCTGCCTGCTCAGACCCTTCAGCCTTGGCTTTGGCATGAGCTGTCCTGCAGAGAGAAGAGGGGAGAACAGTGAGCACTCTCTGAGCCAAGGTCATCCCACCACACAGCAAACCCTGGCTGCCAGCACAACTGCATCAGCCCAGCTGGCACAACAGCACTCAGAATTTGCCCACATGACCCAAAACCCTACAATCAGGGAGAGAAGAGCAGATTTTCAACATGGAAGGGGCCCAGCTGCTCAAGGGTAAGGTGGAAAGGCTGCACACAGGGAACAGGGCAGGTGTATTTGTAAATGTGAGCATGTTCACAGGCTGCAGTGAGGCAGCAGGCACTGCAGAATGGGCTCATTGCTGTGCTCTCAGAGGAATGACCAAGGCATCAAACAGGCATGGCTGGTGGCTGAACTCCTCTGTGTGTCACCAGCCCTGAGCTGCTGCACTTCACCAGAGGCAGCGTGCCCGTGCCCAGCACACAAGATGGGTTTTCCCAGAAATTTCTGTCTTGTAGCTCTCCAGCAAACAACATGCCTTGTCCAGAGGCTCCTTTACTCACTGCAGCCTGACAGGCTGATCTCACCAGAGCTATTGTCTCCCTCTCAGCTTGGCTCTCTGAGTCCTTTCCCTCCTTCCTGGCACATCTCCTCCTTGCTCCACAGGGATGCAGGCTATGGGAGTTATTTACTGGCCGGCTGTCATATTCCTCACATGCCTCATGCTCGGGGCTCTGTGATCTTCCTGCTAAAAGCAGGGATGGTTTTACAGCCCAGCTGCTCACAGGCTGGGAAGGAGCTGACTTCAAACAGCAACGTTGCACCTTAAAAATAAGGGCGGGTGAAGAACAGTGTATTCAGCTGCTTTGCTGCACTCAGGTCTTACTGAGACCTGCCTTCCCCATGCTCTCACTGTCAGATTTTCTGAGGCTCCCCATATTCCCCATTTCATGTGCAAATCCACATATTTTTGTGTGATAAGCAGTTAGCATTCCTCAAACTCCAATTCACCCTAAATTACAACCTTTAATGTGGTCTGATGAGCACTTTTCAGATGCAAGTTGGTATCTGGTCATGTTTTAGGACAAAAAAGGAGGAAAGATGTAGTTCTCATTCCTGCAGTGAAAACACACCAGATGATTTTTTGGGCTGTTAGTCATGAAATGAGGATTGATTCCTTCCCATTAAACTGAGATGCAGCAGGCAGACAAGGCAAGCTGAAGTCTGAATACTCAACAGGTGCAATGAAAAGATGATAGAAATGCTGTTCTGAGACCCTTTCAAGGGAGAAGATACACACATATGCCATTCTGAGTAGCTGCAGGGAAAGAACTGAAAGTAAGGCAGCAATCCCAACTGATACAGGCAATAGTGTGACTTGACAATGGGCCAAAAACACTTCTCAGGGCCCTGGGATAGAGAAGAGGGTGCAGAGCTGCTGTGGCTCAGCCTGTCCCTCCCTGGGATGACATCCCACTCTGCTGGAGCCATGATTCACCTCCCTGCCCACACTCACACGTTATCTCCCTGCTTTCTCTGCAGGGTGAGCTGCCTGGGATTGCAGTCATTCTTGGTCTTTTTCTCCAAAATTATTACAGCTCCTGAAAAATCCAGAGACATTATGAGGCAGAAAACAGCATTTTTAGGCTGCTGCTTGCAAACAGGGGGTCTGAGCCAGCTCTGAACAGAGAAAGCACCTCCTTTTTTGGTAGCAATATAATCAGCGTGATTAATTCCACTATAATCTGGCAGGGGCCAAGGGAATGTGTGTGTGCTCTCCATGCCTGGGGGATCAGAGTGGGCTGGGTGTGCTGTGCCTGGGGCACACAGCCTGCCTGGCGCCGGCCCCAGGGAAGAGGCTTTCCAAGGGAGGATCCAGCTCTTCATCCTGGCAGGACGTGCTCCAGGCCCTGCCTTTGTCCTGCTGCTCCTGGAGGATGAGATTCACCATCAAGAGATAAAATTCTCCCTTTCAGTTGCTCTCTGAGCCAGGCAGATGCTTTCCTGACCGATTCCCAGCCAGACAATCACCCAGCTGGCCCCAGCTGTGGGAGCAGCAGGCAGCTCCTCAGGCAAGTTCTTTCCTCAAAGCAGCTCCCAAAGAAGTGATCTGGAAGTGTGCTAGATGGGGGTCTGCTCCCACCAGTAAGGACAGAGCTGGACGTGTCTCCAAGTGGGTGCATGGCTCCTGCATGCTCTCTCCCCAGCACCTGGGGACAGCACAAGAGAACAGGGCTGTCTTGTGGAGGGCTGTGAGCAGCACTGCATCCCTTGGTGTCTGGGGATGCTGGAGATTGAGGTAGCTCCCAGTTCCTGCAGGAGAGATGGCAAGACCAAGAAGATCCAGCCTGGGTTGCAGAGGCTGCAGTGAGGATGCTGTGGGTGGTGGGGAGCTGAGCCATTGCTGTGAGACACCACAGCCCCAAGGGTAGCAGGGCTCTACAATGAGGGCTGTGAGGGCAGGGACACTCTGGGGCAGCTCCTGGGCTGCACACACAGAGTGGTGACAAGAAACTGAGCAGCACAGCTTTGGCATCCTGCATTGCCCCATGGCAGTTCTCACTCCGTGGGACACAGCTGACCTCTGCTCCTGTTCCCCTGCTTGCAAAATCATCCAGAGGTGTTTGATTTGGGGGGACTACTGTCAACACAGCTGCCCTTTCAAATCTGGCACCTCCAGCAGACACCACGTCAGCCCTGTTGGCATCCCAGGGGAGCACTGCTCCCCCAGCCAGCCTGGCCCCTGCAGGGATGCTGATGCCCTGTGCTGGGTCCCTCCATTGCTGAGATCATTTATCTGGCAGTAGCCAGGTGAGGAATGTTTGGCTTTCAGAGACATGGCATGGTGTCTGAAGTTCATCTTCCCTGGCTGAGCCACACATGCCCAGAGCACCAAGGGATTCAGTGCTGCTTGCAGCCCTCCAAAAAACCCACACTGAGGGTTTGGTGGCACTGTGACAAAGCCCAGCCTAGAGGAAAGGGTCCAGCCATAACAATAACTTCTAGCTGGCCTCAAGTATCCCTGAATTTATGATTTATCTGCGTGGCTGGCAGAGCCTGGGTGCTCAGCACAGAGGAACTATTGGCCCTGGCAGCAAAACAGGAGACAAATGCCAGCCACCCTGGGAGAGCCCAGTGCATGCAGCACAACAGCCTGTCCCATCCCATGGCCTGGGGTCTGCCAGGAGCAGGAGCTAAGGAAAGAAAAAGCCCAGGGAGGTTTGAGGGTGTCAGGAAGGTGATTTCAAACCCCAGAAGTGAAACGTGCAAGAAGAAAAATCTCTTCCAAGGTTAAGATCTTCTCAAAAAGCAAAATGAGCTTTCACAAAAAGGAAATACCAGCCTTGATATATTTGATGCTATTCAGGCACATTTTAATCAGGGTCACACTTTTTTATTTATTGCTGTTGTGTTGTCAGGTCCCAGTAACTGTGCAGTAAACAGCCCCTACAAAAGCAGCAGAGTTTGAGAAAGTCTGGAGATAGAGGAGCTCAGCAAGAACTGAAACACAGACCCAGGGGCTTTAGAGCAGCCAGCAGCAAAATCCAAAAGACCCTTTTCAAGGCAGCACTGGAAAATGAGCCGTGAACAATAAACACATCCAGCTGGAGGAAATAAACACAAAGAGGGACCTTTACAAACCCACACTGGTGCTCCCTGTCCCAAAAGGCAGCGCTGCCAGCATGAGCACTTCCCAACTGTGCCCTGAGCCATCTCCCTGGGCAGTGCTGATAAAAATAGCTCCAGTGAATTCTTTACAAGGAGGAGCAGCAGCTCGGAGCCGAGCTGAGGGGAGGCATGTGGGCAATGTCTGCAGCCCCTGTCCCAGCCCTGCTGCCACTGCCTCCTGGCTGGGTCACAGCAGCTGCCGGGCTTCACACCCTGGCAGGACGGGAGGGTTAAATGCATCTGCTGCTTTATTTGCTCCTCTGGCATGGCTCTAATGCTCTAATCGTTTTTGTACTAGTGCAGGACAGAGCACCACTCCTGTCCTTCCTGGCCATCTCCCAGAAACACTGCCTGGATCATTCCTCCAACTGCTGCTGAAATCCCCCACGGACACACGAGCCGCAGCTGAGCACCGCGCTAACAGGTGAGGCCCAGCCCCAGCAGCACCCCGGCTCTTTGGACAGTTCATGTGGTTTTGCACATCCACATTGGATTAGACTGCAAATGAAATTGGAATTAGCAGGGAATACTGCAAATACCAGACAGGGCTGGGGTGCCTGAAGATGCAGCAATGACCTTGCAGCTAGGAATAGGGGAAGAGTTCAGCTCTCTGCCCTCACATTTGCTTACTTGGGGAATGTCAGACCTGTCCAGTGCTGTCCTTCCTTCTCCAGGGTCCCCTTCTCCCACTGATTCAGCAAACCCTGAGCAAGCAAATGAACACCCCTCCAGCCAACCCATTCTATGATTCTACAATTCTTGCCATTCTTGGTATTAGGAGCTGTCTAGAAGACCATTAAGCAAAAGTAATTCATGAGTCAGTTCTAGGAAGAGAGTCTTCTGTTAAACTCTCCTCTCCTGGAAACTGGCTTTTCCACTCCCAGCCAAATCCCTGCTCCAGCATCCAGCAAGAATCATTTTGTCCTTCTGAAGAAACTTAAAATAATTGTTTGGCTTGGCAGGAATGTTTGCAGCACTCAGAAGGGATCAAGGGAAAGCTGAAGAAGCGTTTTTGTTAATGGCAACATGGTCCCTTCTGTGCTCACATCATGAAGGGCAAGGGGACACAGACCTGACCAGCACACACCTGGGCTGGGGCTGGGACTGGATGACATTTAAAGGTCCCTTCCAGAATTCTATGATTCTACATCCTGACTAGGACAGAACTTTTTGGCTTCTCCATTTGACACACCATCTTCATATTTGTGTCACCTCTCTAGCTGGAGCATCCCTTTCTTCCTGCTCAGTCCCAATCCATCTCCTTTGTGTCTCTCCCTCTGCCTCCACATGCACACAGGTACCAGCAAAACTCTGCTATCCTCATGTGCCTGTAACCAGCCCACAGGACTGAAATTCCCTCTTCAGTCCACCTCTCATGCCACTTTCCCTGCCCTCAGTCAAACCCATCTGTCCCATCCCATGGTTGTCCTGCCCTGACAGCTCTACCATTCATGTTCCTTTTGCTCTTTTTGCTCCATCACTGACATGCATGTACCCACTCCACCTCCACTTTGACACCCCTGAGGTGCATGAGCCTTTGCTGCATTTATTGTACAGGCTCTGCACCTGCAAGGTGTGATCTAAATTGTGAAATAAGCACAAATCAACACAATTTGCATCTTAAAGGAAACACCTCCATACTATTGAAGCAGAAAGCCAAAAAGAGAAACCATCCTGACTTTGCAGAGCAGCTCATGAGACGCCCCAGGCTTTTCCCTCTCAGTACCAGCACTTACACAGAAGTGTACACTTTGTACATGCCCAGGCTACTTGGCTGGATAAATCAGACCTTTTCTCCTTCCTTCCTCAGAAAGGGCATGACCAGGCCATTCATCCCAGAGAAAAGCATCCTTTTCTGTGCAGTGCTTTAGGAGCACAGGCCTGGCAGAACTCCCTGCCACCTAACGAGCTCAGCCTTTATGATTACTTGGTGAATTTTTAAAATACCGAAATGTTATCCTCAGCTCTAAATAGCTCTGAGCCACTTGCATCTTTCACTGAGGGATACTTCCCTTTGGAACAGTTCAAGTGATATTAATCTTTCAGCAGACAGATCTGCAGCTGTCTTCAATGAGAGGACAACCTATTCACCCCAGCCCCACGGACAGGAGGATCTGCCCCATCAGTCTCTGCCCTGGGAGCTGAGCAGGACCGGGTGGGCAGTGGTCAGCAGGACCTGGCTGTGCCACCCTGTGAGGAGCCCATGGGGCTGGCACAGCCCACAGCTGCTCTCTGTTTCCCCCACAGCTCCAGGATGCAGCCAGCAGCTGCTCAGAGCTGGCTACAAAGGGAATAGAGCAAGCCACAGCCTGCCAGCTCAAAGGGCTGCTGGCACCAGGGTGACACCCTGACCCAGGGACACTGCACCACGGGCAGGACAGGCAGCTCCTGGCCCTGCTGGAGCCTGTCCTGACAGCACAGCCAGGCTGGGAGCAGCCTGTCAGAGCATCCACAGAGATATTTTTGGGAAAGGGGCATTTGCAGCAGCTAGCTAGACCCTCTCCTTCCCCCTGGTTTTCAGAGCCACTCTGCTGCTCTGCCTGCAGATTGAGGGTAGCCCTGAGGAGCAGGAGCAGGTCCCTCAGAGCAGCACAGCCTTGGGGCTATGCCCAAATGCCAGTGATCTATTCCAGCTTCCAGGACACCCTTACCAAAGGGGCTCAGCAAATGCCCCGGGACCCTGATTTAATTAGGTACTACTGCAAGATGAAAGGAGCTGGGTTATCCCACTGACTAGTGCATCAAACATCTTTACAGCACATGTAATCAGGGTCCTTCAGCCTTTCTACCCATAAGAGGAGTGTGTTTTACCAGATTGCCAGATCCACCAGCATTAAAATGGGTGAAAAAGTCTGTGTTTTCACTTTAAGATTGTTGGGTTTTTATGCAAAAGTTTTAGCACCTTCTAAATCAAATGTTTTTCAGATTTCAGTAATCCAAACCAAAAGAGTGAGGAACTGCTGTATTTGTTTTGTGGGGTTTTTTTTCCCAATAAAAAAAAAAAGAAAAGCTGGTTTTTTTTGGTTTTTTTTTTTTTTAGGAAATTAAGGAGTATTTCTTAAAATACTGCATTTGCCCAAAACCCCAATTACTTATCAAAATTTAAAGAAGAAGCCTTTTTCTCCGACTCCTGTAGGTCTCTTGAGTTGATGTTCACAGATCTGAGGTCCAGGAAAAAGAAGAGATGGAGCTGGGAGCTGGGAGGGCACCAGCCCACGTCCCAGGCTTCAGTGCCTGCAGCTCCCATGCACCCCCAAGGCTGCTGAGAGCACCCCGGCAGAGGGGACACCAGGTCCCTGCCAGCCCTCAGTAACGAATCATCAGGCTCTGCAGGAGCAAAATTAAAAAGCTTGGACTGAGAAAGCCAAAGGGCTCTGGCTCAGCACCAGGATAAGCTGACAAAGATGCCCCTCTTCCAGGAGAAGGGAGGGTTTCTGCATGGCAGGCTTTCTATTTAAATTGGACGTGTTACTTAAATATTATTTCTTTTTCAAGATAAGGCTATTTCACATTCCACTGAAATGAGGATAATCTCTGAGCAAAGCATGGTTGAATCCAATGATTTCAAAGCCCAGCTCCCTGCAAGCATTTGGATGGGAGTCAGAGCCCTCTTGTTCCACGCAACAGCAGATCAATTGAATGAGATGCTATCATTTTCCACAGTCATTTTTGCAGATTAAAGTCACACTTCAATTTTCCCTTTCTGTGTTTGTAAGCTGTTGAGATAAGGATTTCCCACAAGGTCAGAATGAACAGCCCGTTAATTCCACTTTCCCTGCCTGGCTGGCTATCTGAGCTTTACCCATCCCTAGGGCTGCCATCCTGCCATCCCATCTCTGCTGCTCCTGAGGGGATCCCTGCAAGACAGAGCCTCACTTGCCTCAACCCTGATAACCCAGGAAGCCCTGGAGAAAGCTGTGTGCTGTCCAGCAGATGCCTCCTCCTTGGAGCTACTGAAAATCCATGTTCCCTCTTACCCTAATAAGGCATTAAAGTGCCTGAGGAAATTCATGTGAGGTGGGTGGAAAGCAGATAAAGCCGTGCACACTCCTCTAGTCCTGTGTAAGGAGCACAGTGGGCCAAAAATGTGTCAGTGCTGGAGCTGCAGCCAGCCTGGATGAGGCTGTTGTGGGAGAGGGCTGGAAGAAGGGGGTGAAGGCATCACAGCATCGCTCACCCAGTGACACTGAATCCCTGCAGCCCACAAAGCCTCACACACAGCCCCTCTTTGTTGGGGACACACTGTGGGTGTCCTGCAGCTGGGGTGGGCGTCTGATCCTGGCTCTGGACCCCAGAGTTCTGGTTTTCTCCACCAGTCCCTGAAGCAACTGGGTTTTGATTTAAAAAAAAAAATCGTGCTCCCCACTAAAGTTTGGAGAAGAAATGGCCACCAGGAGAGAAGTGGGGGTTTCTCCAAGGAGTGGAATGGGGTTGAGAATATGTGTCCTCCTTGCTTATTTCCCTCCTCTGGTTGATAATGAAGTAACTGATAATTAAACAGGAATTAAAGGAGTGAGACAGGACAGCCATGCTGTCCCCATGGCCACACCAGATCAGGAACAGAGAAGAGCTCATCCAAACCCTACAGCCTGCACTGCTCCAGTGGATGGCTGGAATGAGGATTAGGCAGAGGTTTGAAAACAGCAATATATTTCTGCAGAGCTGGAGACTGCTGTGCCACACAGAAAGTAGGAGAGCACCCGGGCCCTCAGCTGGTGCAGAAATAGATGCCAGCAACTGGGTTTCTATTAAGCAAGGGTGATGAAACAGGATTATCCTCTTTATAAACACACCAAGCTCTGTGAGAAACATCTTTACTGGGACAGCAGGACTGAGGAGCGTCCCCTCAATGCTGTGTCCTGGCACTCAGCTGCAGCAGAGAGCCACATGGTCCTTGTTCCTCCCTGTCCACTGACTCTCTCTGAACCCAGTCCATGGAAGTTCCAAGATGCAGATTCCCATTATGGGGGCTGTGAGGCAATCAGAATTCCTGGAGCAGCCAGAATACCCAGCCATCAAGGAGCTGTGATCAGCTCAGGCCATTCCACTGCCTCCAGGTGTGGTTGTACATGGCTAGAAGTTACCCTTCCACTGCACTCCATGGGGAGATGAGGGTAGTCCTTGTCCCCCTGCACCTCCATGCACTTGTCATTTAAGCCCCATGAGAGCTCAGGCTGTGACATTTCTGATCTTTGGTGACATTTCTGACCTTTGGTGCCTGCAGAAATGCTGGTCACAACTCTTGTGTCCCTCCCTGGCAAACAGCAGCCAGTGACCCACCCGGAGTTGGGAAAAGCTCTGCCCATCTCCTGCCTGCTGCTGCTTCCTAATTACACACCCATCCCTCACATGGAGCTGTGGAGTCCTGGATCAGAGATTGTGAGGCTGGGAGAGCACAGGAGGCTCAGTTGGTCCCTCCTGTCCTGGCAAGGCTGTCCTGAGCCTGGCTGCTGCTGCTGCTGCCCACTCTCACAGGGTAGCCATGAGCATCCTGCCCTCCTCTGGCTTTAGACCTAAAGCTTGGGGAATGTGCTGAACTCCTGAGGTGTCTAATGCCTGTGCCTCTAGCTAAAAGCACATTTTAAAAAAAATCCTTTTGCCTTTTTAAAGCAAACCCCAAGTTTGATTCAACAGATCTAAAATCCCAGGTCTGAAATCTGGCCCCGGGGGAAGCTGAGCTGTGCTGTCAGCCCCAGGAGCGCCAGGGCCACTGTGCCCACCAGCCCAGCACTACACTGGACACAAACCATACCTCACCAAAGAGGTATCTGGGGAAGATATCCCTTTGGTTGCCCACTTTCCCCACCAGCAGCCTAAACCCCCAAGAGCAGAGGGGACAAGGGCAGAGCTGTGCCAAATAAAGCATCTTCCGAGTGGGAGCAGCGTGGGCTGCCCCAGCCCCAGCTCTCAGCTGTCACACTCAGGCCACGCTGATAAAGCCCTGCTCTGCCTGCCCTTATTTAGTCAGGAGCCTGTGCTGACTGCAGCGATTTTGGGACGTCATTTGCACCACGTTCCCCAAGGAGACGCTCGCTCTGCCCGGCCACGCAGCCTGGAAATGCTGAGCGCAGGGAGACAGCCCTGCTGGGAGTGCAGCCAGGCACAAGAGCCTTGGAAAGTAATACAGGAGCTGCCAAGGGCTCTTGTTGTTTGAAGGGAGAGCTAAGATGTGCCCCAAAGTCATGGGCATGGATAGAAAACTAACTTAGGCTTCAAAACCAGGCAACAGCTCACACTGAGCAATGCCCATGTGTTGGTGGCAGGGAAGCCACATCAATTTAATGTTGTGCTTCCACAGAGCCCAGGCTCGCCCTAATGAGCAAACCCCACTGAATCAGGAATTGATGGTCCACACTTCAGAACAGAATATAGAAAATCCTACAGATATCTACTGATATTACATTAAAACAAAAATAAATCCAAAATGCATTCACTTGTACTTGTACTCTCCAGGTATAAACCATGCAGGGGCTACAGGGCCAGCACATGAGTACAAACTGGTGAAGCACAGCAGCCATTATAGCCTCGAATATCTTGCTTTCCTACTGATCCCATGACATCCAGCAGATGTATCTGAGGTGTTCCTGCCAGGACAGGCACCCTTCAAAGGATTTCAGATCTTGGCCAAACCCGTGCCTTGCAGGACACATGGCCAAGTCCCTCCATTGATTTTGGTCCAAGTCACTGGGAAGCACAAGCATGTGCAGAAGGAGACCACGTCAGATACTGCTGCAATGGGACAGGGGTGGGATTTGCAGTATTTACACTCATTTTGTCCTTAAAAAGCACCAGAGAGAAGGAAAACCCCCGTAAAAGCTGCCCAGCTACTGAGCACCCAGGTTTCAAAAAAATCCAAGGTTCCCCCAGCCCTTCCTCTTACTTTATTTTACTTTATTTTAATCTGAAGAAAGCCGACCATTTTCATGCTTCTTCTCTCTGTATTCTGTGGGACCATCCTCCCCACCTGACAGGCAAACACACGCTGCTCCCTAGGCACAAGGAGCATCAAGTACCCAGGGTACAGAGCACCCTATTCTGTACCAGCCCATGTGCCCAGAAAGCTGCAGGGCAGCTCTTGCACACCTCAGCACAGCTTTGAACCAGCTCACTCATGGCCGGGTGGCAGCTGTCCCCTCCTCACAGTCCTCCAGCCACTTTGTCTACTTCATCTCCCAGGAGGTGAAGCCCCAGCTGTGATCCCAGGCTCTCCCTGTGCTTCCCATCCACCCCAACTTATTTTGAAAGGAGTCCCCAGTCAGGATGGAGGGTGGGAAAGGGGAGGGTGGAGGGACACAGCAGGCGCCTTCACCTGGCACTGCAGGAACAGCCAGGCCCCAGCTCTGACAGGAATCCCTGGGATCACAGCAGGACAAGTCCTGCAGTACAGGGCAGGGCAATGAACCCTCATGGTGTGTGTTAGGTGTGTTAACCCCACATCCATCCCCGGCTACCCCTGGGCAGGAGTAAAGCCCTGTCTGCCAGCTGCCACAGAGGCTGCATTCCAAGATGACTTTTCCCCTGAGTGAGAACAGCCTGGGTGAGGATTCAGACTCCAGGTTCCATCACCTCCATCCCTCCAGCTGATCCCCAGAGCTGCTGAGGGACATGCCCAGGGTTCTTACCCAACATCTGAGCAGCACCAATGGGCTTTGCATGGGGTGCAGCTGGCTGACCTGTACGGGCTGCTCAGGAGAGCATCGCCCCGTGCCAAATGATTTCCACTGAAATAATGAAAAGCAGAGCTGTTCTCTCAGCTGACAGTGAGATGATGTCCTCAGCTTCTTGCACAACTGGGAAAGCAGCTGGATTGCCAACCCAGGAGGACTCAGGAGGGAGCTGAGGAGGCCAGGGCAGTGCTGCAGAGGCACCAGAGGCAGAAGGACAGGCAGTAGCTGGCACTGCCTATGGCCCTGGCTGGAACAGCAAAGTGAAACTGCACTGTTTCACTGGGACAGGAGCTGTGAAGCAGCCTGGCACCTGCAGAGCACCCTCAGGGCAGGGGAGCTTTGGTGACTGCACTGACCATTGTCCCTGGCTGTCACTGCTCCCTGCCCAAAGCTCCCAGGCAGGGCACCCCTCAGCGCTGCTGCCAGCCCCCAGCCATGCACCCCAGGGCTCAGCACATGCCTGGGATTCCTGCAGTGCAACTGGCCCGGGCAGCTTCCAGTGCTTGGGCTTGTTTTCCTCGGAATTTCTATCCCTAAAGAGCCTTTTATGGTGCAAAAGGGAGAAATCTGGCCTTCTCCTGGCATTTCATCCCCAGACGGCAGGAGGCTGGATTCTACGGCAGTTTAGTTCTGCAAGGGGCTCCCCCCACCCCGAGTGCCACAAGCAAATGAAACTCAAACATCCATGTACAACAGCACAGGTGTGCAGAGGTAGCTGGGAATTCACACAGCCCACCTGCTGTGTCCTGATAATTAGTGCCTAGTAATAAATGAAATGTCATATCTTCCCCAGGAAAGGATAGGTGTAGCCTCAAAGGCATTTTTTTGGGTAAGAGACACACTGCCATCTGAGGAGAAATGTAAATGCTCCATCTAGAAAGCTCCACCTCACAGTTATGAGCTCAGGCAATGCTAATGACAGTGCAGACCTTCTATAAACTGTAATAATGCATTTTCACAATCTGTCTGCAATTACTCTGCCCTGGGTGTGGAAACTGAGGCAAGGTTCAAGGCCAAAGCAAAAGCTGTGGCAGAGCTGGGGTTTAAACTAAGGATTTTCTCCAGGAAAAAATTATGTAGATTTACTCTGTACCCCAAATTTGAGGTGAAAGGAGGAGGGAGGAGAGCATGAGTTGGGTTTACAGGTAGAGAGAGCAGCTCTGCCCTGAGCAAGATACACCAGGAATAAACACTGACGGCAATGCTGAGTTACAGTTTACAGGACAGGCAGCCTGAATTCCCCTCTCCCAGCGGGTCCAGCTCAGCTGGATGATGTGCTGCAGGAACAGGACTGGGGTTCCACACTGCCAGCCAGCACAACAATCCCTTCTTCCCTGCCCAGCAGCCACACCACTGCAGGGTCTGCTGGCTGAGGGCTCCCTGGAGGAAACCAGCTTCCTTCCATGTCTTATTTCCTCCAGCTCCAAGGTTTCCTTAATAGGAAATTATTCCCTGGCTGCACTGGGGAGGGATGCAGTCCCTGGCCAGGGCAGCGGGCGCATTCCAGCCCCTGATTGAAAACACTGCAGAGCCGCTTTTGATCCAAAGTGTAAATAGTGTATAATAAAAAGAGGTTTGTGTAAACCAGCCAAGCTCTTGGGGAGCAGTGTTTGCAGCTCCAGCCTCCTTATTCACACCACAGCCACACGCTTTTCCCGGGCATGGCAAAGCTGGTGTTGGGCTGAGCCTGCCCTGCCAGAAGGATCCAGGGCCCCACGCCACCCCAGCCTGTTATTTTTATCCTAGCTGGCCCTGCATGGAGCTTCACTTGCAATCCTGCTGGGTTTTCTCCACCAGTCCCTGAAGCAACTGGGTTTTGATTTAAAAAAAATCAATCGTGCTCCCCACAAAAGTTTGAAGAAGAAATGTCTGCCAGGAGAGTAAAGTAGGGGTTTCTCCAAGGAGTGGAATGGGGTTTGGGAATAGGTGTCCTTCTTTCTTATTTCCTTCCTCTGGTTGATAATGAAGTAACTGATAATTAAACAGGAATTAAAAGGAGTGAGACAGGACAGCCATGGAGTCACAGCCACTGCCCAGCAGCTGAGCAAAGCCTGTGCAGGGTGAGGTTTTCTTGGTGAGGTCAGGTGAAACCTCAAGGACTGTTACAACCACATTTCCCCAAGGAGGAGGAGAGGAGCGAAGGCTCCCAGATCTCTGCTCTCTGCCAGGTCAGCTCTGAGACTGGCAGGAATGCTGCAGGAGGAGTGTGCTGCCAACACAGCTCAGACACAGGCAGGGATGTGAGCTGGAGGAGGAGAATTTCCCGTGCCCTTTCCAGGCAGACCCTGAAGCCACTCTTATTTCCTCTCTCCTCCATCCCAGGAGGGACAGTAGAGCAATTACACTCAGCTGCTAAAATTGACAACCCTCATGCATCCCACAAACTTCCCCCAGAGCCAAACTGGGGCTCCAGGGCCAAGCTGTGTTCTGCTGCAGCCCCAGTTTGTCTGGCTGCTCATGAGCCTGTTGGATTTGTCACCATCAAACCCTCTGTTTCTCAGGCTGCCCCATCAATGCCCAGTGGTTCTGACAGCAACATCAAGGAGCAGCCTGGATGCTCCCCATCCTGCTGAGTGCCAGGGCTGGTAACAACTCCTGCTGTCCAGCACCTCCCCTCCGGACCAGGGCTGCAGGGGCACAGGAGAGGGGATGAGAAAAAGAACAGCTCCCAAACACACGGGATGGGGATGTTCCCACAGGAACCTGCGTGCTGGAGCTCCAAGCACCCACCTGGATGCCGCAATCTCCGACTTCTGCCGGGCAATGGCCGCTGCCCTCTGAGCCCCCTCCACACTCCTGTCCACCTTCTGCCGGATCTTGGCGCTCTTGAGGGGTATCACCCGCTTCTTCATGCCCTTGACCAGGACATTGTGGCGGTACTTGCCCTCCTCCTTCTTGCCGTCGGGCAGCGTGGTGCAGCCGTAGCCGTGCCGCAGGTTGTCCAGCCACTCGCCCTCGTACTTGAGCCCGCTGGAGCGCTCGCTGACGCCGAAGCCGGCGCGTTTGTCGTTCTTCCACTCGCCCATGTAGGTCTCCGTGGTGGTGGCGTCGATGTCGGACTCGAAGGGGGTGTACTCCTCGCCCTCGGCGCCCTCGCCCAGGCTGACGGTGGAGGTGGCATCGCTGGCGGCCGAGCTGATCCCGCTCTCGCTCTTGAGGAAGCTGACGCGGCTCTTCTGGCTGGCCAGGGACGACTTGGACTCGGACTTCTTCAGCTTGCCCAGCAAGGAGCCCCTGCGGAAGAGCCCGCCCTTCTTGGCCTTGGCGGCCTCGGCGTCCGCGTAGAGGCTGAGGGCGAAGCCGCCGCGGGTGATGGTGGGCGAGAGGGGCAGGCTCTCGGCGTTGGCGGCGGGCGAGTCCTGCTGGGGCAGGGTGCCGTTGCTGTGCTCGCTGCGCAGGGAGGACAGCGAGGTGCGCAGCGGCGAGCGCACCACGGAGGCCATGCCGTAGGGCACGCTCTGGCGCACGCCGTAGCCGTGCCGCATGCCGTTGGTGAACTGGCCCTGGTACGTGCCTGAGGGAAACAAGACAGCGTGAGAAAGCGCCTCGGGCCTGGCACAGCCACGGGAGATGAGATGTGGGGCTGTGCTGAGCCCAGCTCCGCTGGTGTTCACCTGCATGCAAAGCATCAGTGCCCAAGGAGCAGAGGACAGCAGCCCAAGAGGCTCTGCTGGCGGGTGACAGCTCATTGCAAAGGGACTGAGGCACTGGGGGACACTTTGCAGACCCACGTACTGTACAGGATCTGGATTCTCATCCAGAGAAAACAGAGGGAGACAGCCCCCAGGGGTGGAGTCTGGGCTGTGCAGAGGGTGGCAGCAGCCCCAGCGGGCATGTAAGCTGCACTGGCACATCTATCCTTGGCCTGTGACAGTCCCTTTCAGCCTGTTCTGCAGGCTGCCAGGACCACCTCTAGACCCCTGAGTCAGGATCCCACATGGACTGCCCTGCTGCCTGAAGCCACATGTCTGTCCATGGCATGCACTTATGGCTTCTCTGAGTTGCTAAATTCAAGACTTGTGCCACACTTCACAAAGAAAGAGATGGGCAAAAAAGGGAGGAGAGAAGCAGCCCTGTGTGGGGTTCCTTCAGTTCTGCCCCAGAAAGCACCACCCCACCCCACTCCTCCAGACCCAGCTCGAGAGGGCAGATGGTGTCATATGATGGGAGACACAGAAAGGTTCGTGTTCACCATGGCCAGGGCTGCACCTTGGGTACAGGACCCTGCTGAGAACCAGCAGGACTTCGGCAGTGACACCTTGAAGGGCTGGGACACTGCTCCTTTCCAGATGCCCTGATCCCAAAGGTGAGCGCATCTGCAGGCTCCAGCAGAGTGGAGACCCCCACTCTGACTTTTCTCACTAGGATGTCAAGAGACTTAAATCAGCTGCATCAGAGGCCCCACAAAAAGAGCTCCTGGGAAGGGCAGGGCGCTGGTGGGGCAGCAGGCAGCGTTCACCCACAGCACCCACCATGCACAGGGAAGGTCAGAGCATCCCTGAGCCCTGTGGGATGGGATGGGATGGGATGGGATGGGCCATCTTCCCAGCCTGGCTCCCATCAGTCTATAGATGCAGTTGCCTCAGAAACCAGCAAACCACCCAAAACAAAGGCAGCATTCCACTCTGCTCCTCGCATTACAGGACCTGGAATGGGCCACCCCAGAGCAGCACCCTGTGGAACAGAGGCTGCCAGCAGCTCCCTCAGCCTGGGGCACAGGCAGAGGGTGATGGGGGAGCACAAATGCCTTTGGAAAGGTCACTCTACTCTCCCAGGTGCTGCTTCATGTAAGCCAAGGGTCAGCTGTGCTGGGGGTATTTTCACAGACATCTGTCCTAAACCTGGTTTGCAAAAAGCAGTGACCCACCAGAGCACACATGATTTTGGGAGAGCAGGCACTCCCACGCTCCTGGGGAGGCTCAGCCAGGGCTGGGCTGAGAGGAAGGGGGTGACCCATCTTCAAGGCATTAATCTCCCCCCTCAGACACTATTGCTGAGCCCAGGGATGACCCTGCTCCCCAAGGAGCAAATCCAGTTCCTTCTTTGGTGATCGTGGGAGTGCATATTTTACAGTCTCCCAGGCCACTTCTGCAGCATAATCTCTCCTCCCAAGCTTCAGGTTTCGTTGAAATCCTCTTTGGACCTGCCTGTGGAGTGTTAACTTACAGTGCTGAGGGCCAGGAAAGACAAGAAGTGCCCGAGTGAGGAGCAGCTGCTGCCCTGGGTGAGCTGCCCCCAGCCAGCCCCTGCCCACCCTGTGACACTGGGGATTATGGGGTCCCTGTAAACAGTTGGTCTCCCCTACAAAAATGTAGGGGTTCAGGTAGTACATGGCATTTGCAGGCTGCAGCCAGCCATGGGGAGCCATCTGCTAGAGCAAGGGGCCATTTTCCATTTTCTTGGATGAGTTTGAAGCTCTTCTAAGGAAAAATAAGGGAAAATAAGGGGAAATAAGGAAAAATAAGGAAAAATAAGGAAAAATAAGGAAAAATAAGGAAAAATAAGGAAAAATAAGCATGGGTTAGGGAACAAGTCAGGAGTCAAGGACCATCACTGGAGATCCCAGGCGTCTGGGCATGTTCCTCACCATGCTCCCAAATCCCTCTCCATAAAGTGGTGATGAGTCTTCCTAGTGCAAACTGAAGTGATAGAGACCCCACAGTGCCCCCATGTCCCTCCCTGGTGAGGTCAGTGCTCCACCCCAGCCGCCCAGCCAGCAAGCAGGGCTGACACACGATCAGGGTGACATTGGAGACCTTCTCCTAGGATGGGAACAACTTCACACGTATCAGGCTGCAGCTGGTAATGCCTCCATGTTAATTCCCTGGAAAAGGAACTCTGGAAAATCTTGCAGGTTAAGGGGGTTCACTCGCTCCTCAGGGGTCAGGTCAGAGCAGCTGCTGCACTCCAGCAAATCCCCGTCTGTCCCCCTCAACAGCACCAGAGCCAGCTGGGTGGCAGAGCCACATGGCACAATGGGTCTGCAGGGAGCAGGGATGGAGAGCCACCCCCAGTGCAGGGTTCAGCTCTGCAGGCTGCTCTCTGCTCCCTGATTTCAGCCTGCACAGCACCAACATTGCCCCTGTGACCAGAGCTGCCAACCCTGCCCTGCCTGGATGAACGCAGGGCACCGGACACCGTGCTGCCCACGGCTGCCCAGCCAAGGCGGGGGCGAGCAGGCACTGCCATGTCCCTGTCGTGCTGCCATTCCCTGCCCAGCGGAGGCTCTGTGCCAGGGCAGGGCCATAAAGCAGCCCTGGAGAGGAGCCAGAGGCTGCAGGGAGCGGCTGGAGGCGCTGGGGCCGTGCGTCAGGGCACGCAGGGTGTGAGCACAGCCAAGCCCGGCCCAGGGCAGGCACCTCACTGAACGTGGGGCTCTGCAAAATGCCCCTGCAGCAGGGCTGCATGTCCCCAGGCCAGATCCAGCACAGCCCAGATCCAACACAGCCCACTGCAGGCACCTCACTGAACGTGGGGCTCTGCAAAATGCCCCTGCAGCAGGGCTGCACGTCCCCAGGCCAGATCCAGCACAGCCCTGGCAAGGGGGTACAGCAGCATGCAGAGCTGTCACAGGCTGCCACGGGCTCATGCACGTCTGATTTTCTGTAAAAATAATTAAAAAGCAATGGATGTGGAACAAACATATCTCTGTTTAGGATAGAGAGCCCACTTTCCTGCCTCCCCAGCCCTAGTGATTCATCAGGGCAGTGGGACAGAGACACCTCATCTAATCAGGGTGTGATTAGTGGGGGACAGAGCCCCAATAATCCTTTGTTGGCTGCATTTTTGTTTGTCCTAATACAAAAACCTCTGACTCCTGTGCAGCCCCCTGGAATACAATTCATCACCTCTGCACAGCCCCAGCCAAAAGCAGGTGATGCTGCCTGGGTAACTTCATAGGATGGGAAGGACTAAATTGTGGGATCAATAGAAATTACATCCCTGCAGCCTTCACCCCCAGGCACTCCCAAGGGGTGGGAGCAGCCCCTGCTTCACCCCAGCAGCAGGATGGGATGGTGCACAGCTGCATCCAATGCAAAAACTTCAGCTCCCAGTGCCCTCCAGCCCAGCAGCAACACCCCATCACCAGCAGTGACACACTTCCCCTTCCCAGCCTGTCTCGAGGCTCCCATATAATTAGTGATGAATGTAAATAATACAAACAACCATGTAAATAATGCAAACAGCTCAAATCGCTTCCCTGCCCTACAGTCCCCTGCTGTCACCCAGATACTGAGATGACAGGCAGGGTGGAACTCGGTGTGAGTGGCCAGGGACATTTAAATGATGCACAGCACCATGTGCAGGACAGGCCAGCAAAAACAGAGTGCTGCCTTTTGGCGCCAGCAGTACTGGCTGATGGGTTCTGCTGGAAAAGAAAAGCAAAGAAAACCACCTAGAGGGGTAAAAAAATTTGCTATATTAATATATAATAGATTAATAACAATAAATAATATGTATTATATAATCAATATCTAATTCCTATATTAATTAATTAATATGACTATATTAATTCATGGGTCACACTCAGCCGGGCAGGAGCTTTGCTACAGAGGCAGCAGACAAAAGCCAGCACCGTGGTGGCTCTCCCAGGCACCTCTCCTCCTTTCCCAGCCACAATGCCATGGATGCTCCTTCTGTCCTGGTCCAGGCCCCTTTCCACTGCACTTGCCCTGACACAGGGAAGAGTTGTGCTGCTCCCTATCACCATTTCATGTCCCCAGTAAAGCACTTCTGTATGTCTTTTCTCCTCTTCTGTGGTCTTGTGATCACTGACTGGTCTAATTGTTTCCTTGTGGTTGACACCACTGTTTTCCTGAGCACCCTAGAGAACAAATTGCAGTATCAAAAATAAGTTGGTTTTAGGCTGCAACTGATTGCAAGTGATGTTTTTTCCCCTCCATACATATAAGCAGTTATTTGTACAGCAAAGACAGGCTTTGGGCCGGACCATGGGTATGCAGCATGATTCAGTGAGCATTTTTCTGCAGTAAGACTTGACTCAGGGTTTTGACTCACACTCAAATGCACAAAAGTATCCAAAAAATGAGGCCTTCCTTACAGCATGGACAACTCACAGGGCAAAGCCAAATAACTACAAGTTTACTCATAGCTTATGTTGCAGAACAATGAGTTCCTTCATGCTATGCCTTCCACAGCCCCACTCATGGCTTCACCCAGAGCATTCTGCCCCTCTAAAGGGCTCTGAGCTCTCCCCTGGTGGCAGCAGCACACAGAGTATATCCAGCTTG
Source organism: Emberiza elegans (assembly GCA_024865655.1). Classification (NCBI taxonomy): domain Eukaryota; kingdom Metazoa; phylum Chordata; class Aves; order Passeriformes; family Fringillidae; genus Emberiza; species Emberiza elegans. Next base: position 19,005,210 of record JALJVW010000129.1, read on the forward strand.
GGTGCACAGGGAGATATATCAGAATGTCACTGTGTCTGCACAGCCACACCAGGAGCTCTGAACCCCTTGGCTGATTTCAATCTCTTTAAAGCCATCAGTCTCCCATAGCTTCCACAAAAATGGGCTTTCGGTAGTGGGGAGAAAAGCAAATAATTCACACAGTGCCTGGGCTAAGCTGTACCATGACCCTGGTTCTTATTGGATACCAAAAATCTATATGGGATTTCAGAAAGCTTCACTCCAGATTTGGGCTTTTTAAAAATCTTGGCCAGACACAAGATTCAAACACAGACAGCCCTATAAGTATATTTTCAGTGTATTTTGAAATGTAAATTCTTACGTATGTCTATATATGTATGTATATATAAAAAGTTAAGGTCTATTTTAAAACATCAGAATCAGCTCAATTTCCCTGAAATCTGCAAACAGTCCAACCATGACCTAAAGTTTCTGATGACCTGGCAAGGGCTGCACATTCCCAGAGCCCTTTTCCTCGTGTGGCTGGCTTCCAAGGGGCTTGGGAATCGTGTCCCCTACTCCAGGGACAGCAGATATCCAAAGCCTTTCCAGATGTTTATCTTGGCAACCTCAAATTCAAACATTAACAGGTCCCATTAGCAGTCTGGCCACATCTGGATCTTGCAGGTGGTTGCTGTGTGCAGGTGAGGAGACAAGACAGGAAAAGGTTTTGCAGGTCAGTGGGACCATTCCACCCCTGTCCTTCAATTATGATGCTGAATGGTGATCCCTGGCTTTGACTGCACGTTTCTCCATGTTGCTGTGCCGTCAGAGAAGCTCTTGTGCTGAATGAACAGCTCAGGTCAGCCAGGGTGTGATGACCCAGCACATGGAGCAGCCACTGGGCACCCCAGCACAACCCTCATGGGGCTGAGCTCAGTGCTTTGGCAGGGCACATCTCCACGGATCAGGGCTGAAGTGCCAGCCCCCAGGGGCACCAGGGACCAAGCAGCTGGCACGTTCTTGGGTGAGGAACAACACCCTGGGGAGCACTGTGCTGACAGAAGCAGGATATTCTATATCCCTGCAGGAGAGAGCGCTGGCTCACCTCTCCCACTCTTCTGTCCCATATCTAATCAAACCTCTATGCCAAGTCTTACCCCTCAAAATTCTCCCCCAGAACATTAACTGGGATTCCAGTAGCCCTTCACCCTTAGAAGGATTTGCATTTTAGGAAGCAGCAAGGAAGCAAATTCAAAGGAGACCTTGACATCTCCAGAATGAAATTCCCAATGGCAGCTGCTGCTGAGAGTTACCTGATTACTGCTCTTTATTCATCAGAGCACACCTCCCATGCCACCTACTCCTCTTATGGCCTCACGTGAAGGTTCTGTGCACACAACCTGCACCCATTAAACCATTCCATGGTCACAGGAGAGAAAGGGGAAAAATTGAAGGAGCTGGAGGGATGTGTCAGTTCGTGTCTGTACCTACAACATCCAAGGGCACAAGGAAAATGGGTCAACTTCAAGACTGTATTCTCAATTTTAAAGTTAGCCACAAGCCCAGACAACTCATTGAGAAATATTTATGAAAAACATAGCTCTGAAAGCCAGTCTTGAATTTGTTCATTTTTCTAATATCTATAAATGTGATGCTTTTCATTCTGAGGATTTATATTAATTTTGCTTTATAAACAAACTCCAATGCCTGTCCTAGACAAATATAGATGCAATTTTGATCCATATTTTGAAGGGTATTTCTTTCAAATCACCCTCTCTATTTAGCTATCCTAAATGTAGCAGCCCGGAACATTACAGTGCTGAAGAGCTACTCAATTACTTGCACAGAAATTCTTGCAATGTTTCTAACCCCAGAATTGCCACTAATGCAAGAACACAATTAGACTGAGCATTTACAGAGCACAACAAATATTTGACTACATGGTGTATAGTAGTGGAGGTTGAAACCTTCCAAATAACCAAAGGGATCTGGGGGAATATGTGTGGCTACATATTCTAAACAGCTTAGACAGACTCAATCAAAACTCTTTGGCAAAGCAGATGTGCAGGCAGCCCGTCAGAGGCATGCAGGCAGTGTTGATGCATGGGGAAGGCGTGCAGGGATGCTGTGGGTGGCTCATATCCGACAGGAGAACATTCACAACTCGCTGCCCGGGGAGCCAGCGCGCGGCTCGCTGCCGTGCTGCACCAGCTGGGCATTGCTAGGTTGGTTCAGCCAGAAGCTGCAATAACCACTCCCTGTGGAAGCAGGAGTCAAAGACTACACACAATCAAGTTGGTTGGTGTTAACTGCCAAAACAGACACTTAAGGGGCAGCTTGGGGCAATGCTCCTGCTGCTCCTCCCTCATGTCGGCAGTGAGCTGCGCATTCTGTGCCCAGCTGGGAGAATCGGGGCACACACACATGGATGAGATGGCTGCAGCCCCAGCTCCCCTTCTTGACCGAAGCACCCCAATGGCTCATTGTAGAACACTGTGCCTGTCTAGTGGGAACAGGACCGGGTCAGCCCTTCAGCAGGGACAACATGCAGCCTCTGCTGTCGCAGGCTGGGTGTGACACTGTCCATCACCCTCCCATTCCCTCTGGAGCCACCCTTACCTCCGTCAGCGTAGGTCTCGGTGCCGTAGCCATCCTGCAGGCCATTGTTCCATGTACCCTCGTACTTGGCTCCGCTGCTCATGCTCTGCCTGGCGCCGTACCGTCCCTTAAAGCCATGGGTCCACTCTCCTCTGTAAACCCACCGTCCTTTGGTCTCGATTCCCAGCCCGTGCCTCTTGCCTTGGGACCAGTAGCCTTCGTAGGTGTTGCCACTGGGCCACGTGTAGATGCCCACCACCTCGAAGCCGTAGTTCCAGGAGCCCGAGTACTCGCCCTGGCCCTTGGGGCCGGTGCAGATGCCGTGCCCGTGGGCTTTGCCCCCCTCCCAGCCCCCGCAATAGGCGCCTCCATCATCGAAATCAAACCTGCCGCCGCTCATGGTGCCCTCCGGTGCCCCTCAGCCGGGCAGCGTTCCCAGGGGCAGCGCTCCGGGGCTCCCGCATCCCCGGAGGGAACGGGCTGGGCGCCGGGAGCGGCCGCTCCTGCCTCGCCTGGCCCGGCCGAGGGGCTGGGGCACGGCAGGAGAGAGAAATTGGCCGAGAGGGAGGGGAGAAGGGCGGGCCGAGCTCCAGCCCCCCCGGAGGGGCAGCCGCTCCGCGCCGGTACCTGCCCCGCGGGCACGGGCATGGGCCGCCCGGGGAGCCGCCCCGCGGCACAGGCAGGGATGGGGGTCCCGATCCCCGCGGCACAGGCAGGGATGGGGGTCCCGAGCCCCGCGGCACAGGCAGGGATGGGGGTCCCGAGCCCGCCGCTCTCCCCCGCCCGGCCGCCGCCGCCCGCCCCGTCCCGTCCCGCTCTCCTCCCCCGCCGGGAGAAAGGTCAGCGCTGCCCTAACAAGGCCATCGGATCCCAGGAGCTGCTCCCAAAAATAACCCCCCTGGAGCCCGGCCCCCGCCTCGGGGCCCTTTTATGAAGGAGGGGAGAGACACATCCCACCCCCCCCGCCGTCCCCCGCCCCGGGCAGGGATCCAGGCGGAGAAGAGGCTGGGAAAGTAAATGTCTGCTTAAAATAGAGCCTGGGAAGGGGCCGCCGCTCCCCCGGGCCGGCAGCCGCTGTCCCGCTCCGCCGGAGCCCCGCGGGACGCGGGGACGGAGCGCCGGGGGCCGGGTCCCTCACACCGCGTGTACCTGGGCAGAGGTGGAGCAGGCAGTGAGAGCACAGCCGACAGAGAGTGCAGCCAACAGCTCGCTCAGCCCCTCTGCTACTCCCAAAGTGACCTTCCAGAGCTGCTTTTGGGCAGTGAAAGATGTACAGCAGTAGTCATTTACCCCTCTCTCCCAAACCCTTCCCAAACTCTTCTCTCTTCTCCCCTCTCTTCCCAAATTTCCTTAGGTTCAACAGCCAGCATAATTACTGAATTATGAATTATGAATCTGTGTGTGGAAAAGATGGTAGAGAGCTGCATACACAGGGAGTAGTGACAGGACACCTCGTGTGTAATAATGTCATCAAATACAGATGGCAGAGGACAAGGACTGAAAGACCAGCTAACAGGCTCATCCAAGCCCTCTCTTCTTCCAGCACACCCATCCCACTCCTAAAGAGACACTGTCCCAGAAAAACCTCGGAGAAACGACCCTCCCTTACTGACCACCACGCTGAGAAGCTGCAGGAGCTGTGGGGTGCTGTCAGCCCTTCCAGAGGAGATCCCAAAATCCCAACAAACTCTGGGGCAAAGCTGCCACAGACAGTGCTGGGTTCAGACTCAGTTTTTCAACTTTCAACCTCGACCCTGGCATTTCTAGGAAGAAAAGGCACAGAGGAAGCTCACAATATATAACTGCAAGAGAAGCTCTGAGTATGGACAGCACATAGACACAGAACACCTGCAGGCACAGGTGAGAAGGACCAAGTTAGAAAGTTAATTACAAAGGGCTTCACTTTTATTCAGCCACAGGAAGGAATGAGCTCTTTGGTAACGGACTCCCAACATGACTCAAAAGTGCCACTTGTCAGAATCAGCCCTTTAAAGCCTTCTTTAAAAGAAGTCAGATTTTGAAATTGGCTCAAGGTAAATTTTTTGTTGTTTTAAACTAAGGTTTTAGACTGCTTAGGCAAGTTTTCAAGGTTCTGGCTGCATGATTAAAGGCAATAAATTCACATTTTCTCAAAGCAAAACCAGAAGGTTTTGCTTTATGGTTTCTGCAAAGACCAAAACATCTGAAAACAACTTGTGGTAACAGAAGAGAAAGCGTTAAGGCAGCAGTTGCAGCAACTCATGGGCTTCTATTCCACGGTGTTCCAGCACTCACAAGCCCAAAGATGTCGTAACTGTCCCAAGAGGATGCCAAGTTCAGGACTATGTAATTATTTACTTAGCAACTTTTCCTAATTGCATAGCACAGTTGTGAACTGATTGCAGACTTTATTTAAACATTAATAACTTATGCAGATTTTGGCATTTAAAGAGCTTTTGTTGACCACCAACAAACCCACACAAACTTCAGAAAGCACTGACAGTCTGTGTGCACAAAGGCACCACACAGAAATAAGAGGCACCAAGGAAATAAGAGCTGCTCTTATTTCTTCGTTTTGGCAGAAAAATTCCCATTTTCCCTGAAGACAGAGCCTGCTGCAGCAGCCAGCCCCAGCCTGGGGCTGACCTCTAGTGGCACTGCTCATCCCTTCTCAGTCAGCACCAGCTCACATTTTTCTACTATTTTTACATCTCCTGGATTTCAGTCCACTTTAACTGCGTACTGAGCAGTGGACAGTGCAATCCCAAACCCTGCAGTACAGGTCTGTGGTCACTAATAAATGAAGTCCTAAAAGCAGTGCACTCTTGAAAGGCACTTTCAGCCCCAACAACAGTGCTGTGGTTGGAATTTGCGTTTGAGAACAGTTAATTATCTGAGAAATAAAGTCATTCTGCACTTTGTAGCCCAGCTTTGTAAACAGTCGCCAAAAAATTGCCTTGACTTCAGAACACAGGTGGCAGAAAGGCAGCTATTGCAGAGCACAGAAAGAGATGTGGGACACAGGTACGTTCTGCATGGTGCAGGTGACACTTCAGAACAGGCAAAACAGGTAAACTTACATGGCCACTTGTTCTGAGACACCAGGTGCTGCCACAGGAAGTGCAAAACAACCCCAAGAGAAACACCAAATGGTTTTGCAGGAAAATGTTTGTCTCCATTCCTTTTCCACATCTTACACCTCAGAAAGTTGAGGTACCACAAATAGTAAAGACAAACCAAACACAACTTTTCTCACCCTCAACAAATTATATTATTTGATGGGATGCTCCTTTCCTGGACAGTCATAAAAGAGACACAGTGCTGATGCACACTATGTGTGGAGAGCTCCTCTGAAGCAGTAAATTCAGGAGAATGCAAAGCTAGACAGGGCAGTTAAAGTGATGATGGCTTAGCAGGACTGGAGTGGAGACAGTGCTAAAGATTCCCCTAAAACTGACAACTGTTCACTCCAGTCAATGGGTTTTAATGCCTCAAGGAAGGGTAAAACTTGGTCCTATAGAGTAGGCTAAAAAAACCCCAAAAGTGACAGTGTATGAATTAAGATGACTGAAATGAGCAAATTCTGGTTTGCTCACTATAATAAATACAGTGAGCAGAGCCCTTGCCCTCACTTTTCCTTTGGTTAACCACAGCAGCAACTTCCCTGAAGAATGCAGGGTGTTTCTCTTGCACACAAATCTCTAAGGCCTGTTGGAAATTCAGTGAAAGGTTTGCTTTCCACTTTTCCAGTAACAGTACTTAGGGGAGGGTATGAGATGCTCACACCTTTATGAAATAAAACCAGAGGCACAAGCATCCAAAACCACAAGCCTCAATCTTACAACCTGAGGTCAAAGTGATTTCAAAGGAGCTGAATGACACAGGTGTCTCACAAGAAGAGCTCTAATCACCAAGCAATGTAGGGATTCCTCTCCACCAAAGCAAAAAGAGGATTTTGGAAACAGACTACAATTAAGTGTTGGGTCTCTTAAGTATGGGTAGGTATGCTCTAATTTCATTTACCACATTATCTATTCCAAGCTTAAATTATAATGCTGAAACTAAACTGTTTGTCCAGCTTAAATAATCAACATCAGCTGAGATGCAAAGAAGTGTTTTTATTGCAAGCACAGTGAGCAGGGAGTGGGTTGCATATTCACATGATGTGCCTGAGGGCAGATTTCAACCAGCCACCCTTCTGGTTTTAGTGCTCCTTGCTGTCAGGTGTACATCATTTCTGCCATGTGAGACATTTTCTTTGGAATATACAAGTAATACTCCATGTACCCTGAAAGATCTTCAATTGTCACATCATCCACAAAGGCCCTGGCTTGCTCAGAGCAAGAGCGTGGAGAACTTGAGGGAGTTCTTGATGGCAAAGGCTGGGAGTGATCCTCACAAACCGTTCTATCAGGTGCCAGAGGGAGGGTATTCTGCAAGCCAGAGAATTTGTACACTTGCATATCTTGCCACAGTTTGCACTGACAGGCTTTATCTGCACATGCACATGGCTCACTCATGTTCAGCTTGCACATAGACTGGAAGTCAGAAAGCTCTGTAGTCTTTAGGCTTGTTTTGGATGCTGGAGAAGCTGCAGCTGGAGAGTTCTCCTGTGTGTTCTCCGATGGCAACCGCGCAACAGAAACTCCCAAAGGCTCATCAGCTCCCTTGTGGCCAACGTCCGGAGTGACGCTGCAGTGTTCATGGGCACAGGCTTCCTTTGGGATTGGCACCCCAAACCCACTGCTGTCCTCCTGGGCATCAGCCTGGCTCTTCTGCACCAGCTGGCTGCATGTGGAATGTGATTTTGTGCTGCAATGGATAAACTTGGGAGGGTGAAGAATTGGAGACTTGGAACGCCTGCGACGCTGGGTTCTCACAGCTCCTCTCGAGGGCTTCTTCACAGACCTGCCAGGGAAAGACACAAAGGGAATGAAGATTCACCAAAATAATTATTGTTGGGTTATAAGCAACACTGGGCAAAATCTCTCCTGCATTTATATTGCATGCTCAAGCTTTAGGTTTGGAGTATTTGCTCAGGGTAGTCTGCTGTCTTGGAATTTGACTCAGTTCTAGACAAGCAGTTGTATACAATATAAAAGAACACCATGGAAATGCATCTCAGAGAGTTGGTTTTAAAAGGCCAGAAAATGAGTAAAGCACATGAGACATGACAAAATAATCGCTACAAGAAGGACAAAGCAGAAGAAAAGAGCACAAAAGTAGTGAATCAAAGGCAAAGGATGGTTCTGTTTCAGATGACCATGAAGTTCTGCAGATACTCTAGAAACTAATTCTTTATTTTAATCTAGTTCCCAAGACACAATGACAGCTTCTGCAGTGTCAAACAATGATTGAAAGAGATGCATTCATGATTGTCTGATTCCAAACCAGCAGCTCACATTTGCATTGAGAAATATCTACAATATTTAGCCACCTAGAGGTGACCAGCATTTCCTTTCACTTCATGTAACTGTAAAGAACAGCAGTCATATATGAAGAGAAAAAGCTGCTGCATTTTATAAAGTTCTCCAGTAAAGACAATTCAAGTCTCTTCTTTAGAGGGGCACCAACTAGAAACTGTCTACTTAATATTCCTTTTCAATGCAGTATCATTGGAAATAGTCTGATAATCCCAAGCTTCTCTTACCCGTGCCAGGTTTCCTTAGAAGCACACACATTCTTAGGTTTGGTTTCATCTGCCACTGCTCTAACTATTGCTCTGGGACTTGTCCCATCCCCCACAGAGAGAGAAGTGGTACATCTGTGAGAGACAGAATGAAGAGTTAACAGCCTACACTGGTTAGCGTTATGAATATGAAAAGAAACCCTTGTCCATCTTCTTTCCCAGAAAATAGTGCTCCAAATAATTTAGGATACATCTCCAAAGACCTGCCCACAAAGACCCAGATCAGAAGGATGAGTGTTGAAGGATGAGCGTTGACACGCTCCCATCTCCAAGGTTTGTGTAACAGACCCTTTGACCGAGAGATGCCGTTCACCACTGCAGAGCCAGCCCCACGTGTCCGTGACAAACACACACAATGGCCAAATTTCAGCTTCCCAGGAGAGGGGAAGGCAGAAACACCACCACTGAAGAAACACGTCTCTTTTTCCAGAGACAAATAAGCCATTCTTTCCTAAAAATAAATGTTCTTTGGACATAAATAGACTTTGTTTAGCTGAAGAACACTTAAGCCTCTGTCTAACATAGCCTGTCAACATAAGCTAAAACTCTTCATACTCCTGCAAGTTGAATCATTTGAGCCACAGAGTTGTGTCACACCTTCAGCTTCTATTCAAGGCAGGGGCCTTAGTAGATTTACTAAATTTTCTGGAGCTATGAATTCATTCCACACTCCCATTTTGAAGGATTGCAATTATCCCAGAACAATTCTTTCAAGTTGTGACTTCACATATTACACTGGACATCCCAAGAAAATTATTTTCCAAATCCTATGCTAAATCAGTTTGTAAACCCGACAGATTCCCTGAAAAGGGAAATTAAGTCCCCACATACTGGTCTAGGATGGGGTTAAGAGAATCCAAACTATTAAACTAATTTCCATTTAAAGGACAATGAATACAGAACAGAAGATCAAAAGGCACCTGTAAAAACTCCAAAGTAATCAAATATGCCCAGCTGGAGGATGGTACCAGAGATACTGAAGAAATGAGAGGTAATTCATTACTAATGAGTTTAATTACTTAAACAAAAGATAACTTTAGAAGCCCATCTACTCACAATCTCAGCTCTGTGCTAATTCTAGTTACCATGTTGATGCTGCCTTACTATCCCTTTCATTTCAGTGACAGTGTAATTGCATCACTGACAACAGCTTATGGGATCCCAGATTCTACAGGTAATATACAATGGTGCACATTTGTCAGCAGAGAAAAACATTATATGGAAGCCTTCCTTTATTTAATTTCAGGTAAAAATTATCATTACCAACAGAAGACACGTGGTGTTTGGGTTCTGCCACCTGGGACAGTGAAGGTAAGTGCCATGTGTCAGATCTCCACAAACCAAGACAACACAAAAAGCATTCTTTCCCATTTAGTGATTCTGGTTATTAATAGAAATTTTGTGACAGCAATGAAAATAGTTTGTGTGGGAATCATGCACTGAATCTATCGCTCTCCCTTACTGACATGGAAAGAAAGTTTCTCTCCTGGGAAAAGATGTGACTTTATTCTCATGACAGGCCCTCAGAACCATGGTAATATGCTAACTCCAACAGCAGAGTTCTAGTCCTATGGACTCTAGCACTGTTAACCTCTGGTAGCCAGATTCATGCCAAAATTCATTTCAAGCCCATTGTGAGCTGATCATGATTGTGAGTTTTCTTTCAAACCTGCTGCAAGCTGACAGCAATCAAACAATTTACAATTCCTTAAGAAGTGCAGTCTGCAGGTAGTGAATTTATTTCAGTCTGTTTAACTACAATGAAAGCTTTCTGTGCCTAACCTTTTGCAATTACCTCATTCCCTCAAATTTCACAGCAAGGGTGTTCCCTTTGAGTCCATTTGTAAGATGTTATGTCTGTCCCTTCCTGTGTTGTTACTCACCCAGCTGTGTCAACCCTCAGCTTTTTGAATGCTGTCTGCAGGCTTTCCTCTTCTCCATCCTTAGCTTCTGATTTCATCATTGGGATGGCCAGGAGGTGATGGAATTACCATGTACTGCTACAATCAGAAAAAAAGACACAAGAAAATAAGGGCCAAATCCTTGTTAAAAACATTAGTTGCCCAGCAGCACCATAATACGTGAAAATAAACTCAAAATAGCACACTGAGCACACAAAGCTGAGGTCATTCTAGTAGAACATTTTTGAAAGCTGACTCAGAACAAGCTTTATGGTACCCAAGAATGAAATGAACAGTCTCTTGTACAACTGTAGGTGAATTAACAATTCAAAGTCAAATTTAGTGTCAACAGCATCTTGCACATATATTACAGCCCAACCAGACTATTCCACTTGTCTTACAGTGATACCAGAATAATTGCAGAAGAGGTGGAAGTGAGATGGAACAACACTATTAGAAACAGTCAACCTTCTACAACTCTTCTTCCCAAATTTGGGACTCAGTGTTACACATACACTTTTAAAAAAACCCAAACCAAGAGATTTCTTAAAACAAGAAAAAGTTTCAAGCCAAACAAAACTTTTTGACCTTACGGCTAGGTCCCAGCAACAGCTACACAGTCCTATCAGAACATGGTATTATGCTTACAAATAGTTGTTAAAACTTACCAGGATCAGCTTGTGAACAAGTACAAATGCAAACAAATACAAAAGGCAAACAGAAAGCCTTGTTTTAAATTTAAAAAAAAAGCTGTTTTTTTTTAACCTACCCTGGCAATCATTTAATCTAGCTACAAAGGACCTCAAATCTTTCTAAATTTGATGCTCTTTGGGTTTGCTGGAGGTCAGGCCCCAGTGGTGCATCCCAGGGGCAGGACTGTCCAGTCTTGTTTAAGATCTTCATTAATGACCTGGGTGATGTGGCAGGGTGCCCTCACCACATCTGCTGATGCCACCAAGCTGGGATGAATGGCAGAAACACCAGTGGGGCCTCAACAGGAACCTCACGAACTTCAGCAAAGGGAAGTGCAAAGCCATGCACACGGTTTTTTGCAGCAAGGAAAAGAACTCTCTCTTCACTGAGATCTTTTTTGTCAGAAGCTCTGCAGCTCAGTTCCTCATGCAAATGGGATGGGGGAGACCTCTGTTCCCTCTCATTGCAGTTGGAGGTGGCAGCTCTGCCTCCCCACTGCTGCTCTGGCTGCTCCCCGTGCTGTGATTCCACCTGGATTGCACACAGCTATTATGACACACACACAAAGGATAATGTAGCACAACAATTTCAAGGCACATGGTGTCCAATGAGTCAGACAGGGAGTAAACAGGAGAGGAAGAAGCTTAAACACTGACAACATGATGCTCATCTGAGCAAGCTACTATTGCATATTTTCTCTTAGCCAAATATTACTGCTCTGGTGAAACAGATGGTCTCCACTTCACTTTTATTCTTTGGCCCCCAAGTCATCCTCAGATGATTCTTTGAAATTAAAAAAAATCAGGCTATATAAGTTTGGGGTTTTTTAACAGCAAACTCCTGCATTACATAGCTTTAGCAGGAAGACAAAAGTAAAAAGTTTTAAAATCACTGTAGATTACTCATAATAGAATACCAGTTTTTAGACTAAATATTTTATCGTGCTGCCTTTCATCACCAACACTGCAAATCCTCAAAACAATGCAGAATTTATTTAAATAAAAGTCTCACTGGGTGACAACAAAATATAAGCTTAAGCATTTTAGATGCACGAGCCAACGAGCACACACGTAAAAAAAATCACTTACTGTGAAAACCAAATAAAGCTTACCGTATTAAAAAATACACTGAAACTTACTGGTTTTACCTCCCAGGAAAACACGCACCTTTCCTTTCCCATTTTATTTTCGGCTGTTTCCCAGTACCACCGCCCTACCAGCCCCATCGAGCGCAGTGACAAGGCTCGGACACCTCCATCCCCCGCGGGTAACCACGGTCACGGGAAGGGACGGTCACACCCGGGCCACGGACGCCAACTTGTGTATGTTTAATTCCCATTTTCCATTTTTTCATTCTGTATTTTGAACCGCTCGGAGCTCCCTCCCCGGCCCTTCCCGCCCGCAGCCCGGGGAGCCCCAGCAGCCCCCGCCGCTACCCCTGGGCCGTGACTCAGCACCGGCCCGCGCCCGTCGGGGCTCCCCCGGCGCCCTCCGCCCTCACCAGGGGACCGGCGGCGGCGGGCACCGCGCGGGAAGGTGTCACCGCGGGGACCGGACGGCACCCACCGGCCCTAAGGGGGAGCAAGGGGGACCCGCGCAGGGGAGTGGGATGAGGATGCGGAGGGGATGAGGAGGAGGATGGACACAGGGAGGGGAGCGGCACTCACCGCGCTCCGCGGGCCGGGCCCGCCGCCTCCCGCCGCCTCCCGCCGCCTCCCGCCGCCCCCCGGAACCGCCGCCGCTCGCGCACGCGCACCCGGCGGGGCGGGCGCGGCCGGGCGCGCCCCGCGGGCGGTGACGTCACGTCCTGTTGTGCTGCGCGCCCCGGGCCGGCGGCGGTGGGTGAGGGTGAGTGGCGGCCCCGGGCCGGCCCTGCGCGGCCCCGGCACCCCGGGAACGGAGCGGAGGGAAGCGGAGGGGCTGCCGCGGGTCTTCCGGCGGGGCGGCGAGGGGAGGCCCCGGGGCAGGGGGCGGAGCGGGGCCGGCGCTGGGCGGCTGTGGAGGCTCCGGCGGGCACGGGCAGCGCGGGCCTGGCTCGGGCCTGGCGCCGGTCCCGGCCCCGCGCCCGTGCCAGCAGGGCTGTCACACCGGGCAGTGCCCGGCCGCCCCCGCGCTGCTGGCGGTGAGGAAAAGGCTCGGGAGGGATCTCAGCGGGGTGTGAGATGCCTGAAGGGTGAGCACAGGGGGGACAGCCAGGGTCTGGTGCCTGGGGACTGGACCGGGCACGATGGGCACACACTGGAACGCTGTCTGGGCATAAAGAAACGCTTTTCTCTGAGAGCGACTGTGCACACGCTGTCCAGGGAGGCTCTGGAGTCTTTCTCCTTGGGGTTATTCAGGACATGGTCCTGGGAAACCAGTGTGGGGAGACCCTGCCTGAGCAAGAGAGTGGGACCTCCAGGGATCCCTGCCCACCTAAGCCATCCTGTGACTCCTGAAACCTTTCTGAAGCTTTGGTGCAGGTTCCATGCTCACAGCTCAGTTACACAGGTTGATAGGATCTGTATTCACCCATTGATAAAAAGATACTCTGATATTTTTGGCACAGGTTGTGCTTGTTCTGAAAACCTCAGACTTTGGAGTTCACAGTGAAAAGCCCAGGGTGGGTTCAGTCAGTGACATTGCCCAGAAAAGAATGAGCACCCATCATGGTGTCAGTCAGTTTTGTACAGAGCATCTGTGTTCAGACCTCAGTATGAAATCCCAGTGTCTGTGTTTCAGTTTATTCTATATGGCACGGTTTGTTACCCACTGAGACCACATCAATGGACTTGGAAGCTAAAGATGAAGAGGAGGAGAGTCTACAAACAGCATTCAAAAAGCTGAGAGTGGATGCAGCAGGGTAAGTGAGCAACATAAAAGGCAATGTAATTTGTCAGGGTTTTATTACATGTTTGTATTTTTTTCTGTTATTTTACATTTTAAAAAGAAAAAGTCATTTGGTGAAATGTTCTTTGCTCTCTCTGAACTGCATCCCTTCAGATGAGATACAGTCATTATAACTGTCTAATATGCAGAGCAGTACTTTATTACAGAGTAATTTTGACTAATATCCAACTGAAATCACACAGTGACTGCATGGAAACATGAAAAGACTCACCAAAAGCAGTGAACCCACTTTTAACTGTCATAGCTGTAGTCACCTGGTGTGACACAGAATTTGTTTGTCTGTCCCTGTAAACACTGGTGTCTGCAGCAACATTATAAATCTTTATTTAGTGCACAGAATTTTGCTTGGAAAGTGTCTGGACAGCAGCACCAACACCTCAGAGTGTGCTGGGGAGCCCAGTGTCACTGGGAAGGGTCAGGCTAAATATGAGCTCTGAGCATTTCTGATTTCAGGGGGTTTTGTGGAGTCTGCAAACATTCTTACTATAAAAACTTGTTCAGTAAGATACTGGGTATGCTGGTAATATGTAGTGTAAGAGCTGATAAAATTATGCAGTCTAACACTCTGAGACAGTTCACTTGAAGTCTTTTGGGAATTTACAAACACAAGAGGAAATTTTGTGTTGACAGTGTTACCTTGTGAATTCATCCCCACAGCCATCAACACTGTGAATTCAGGACTTCCTCTGCATGGGGAAATATATTTTGCTTTGGTACTCGTTCCTTCTGCTTCAGGATGTCTTCTGAGCAATGTGGAAAAAAATAGCTGTTCTCTGTCAAGGAACTATGGTTATTAATCATAACACTTTTGATGTAGTACCACTGGCAGACTGTGTGGGCTTCTGGTTGATTCCTGATGACATCTTAGGCATAAAAAGATCTTGTTTTGCAGGCATGTGTTGTGAACAGCTCAAATCTTGTGACTAATTCGTTAAGATCAACTTTGGGCAGAGTATTTGGGCTCTTTGCTAGAATTTCAGCCTCATTTCTTAAAATTTCCTGTGTTCCAAATCACACCTGCAGCCATCATAACTATAAATGCAGATTCATTTGTATTTATAGTTGGAGGCATTTATGCTGAGACATTTATGTTTGTCATCTAGATCTCCAGGGTCAGATGCTTTTTTCATTCCATGCTTATCTCAAAAATTTAATGAGAACTAAATAAATCAGTAATCTGTCCTTGCCTGTTGTCCCTCCTCCACTTCTCCACCAGCTCCTCCTCAGCCTGCTGCTCTGGGTGCCTGGCTTTGCATTTCAGAGGATTAGGAGACTGTCTTTAATGACTATTGTCTGACAAGAACGTTTGGAACCTGAGTTTACATTCCTTTAATGCATCATTTTAGTACAAATAGGGCATGACATCAATCTCTGGGCATTTTGGCTGCCTTTTATTTCATCTTACTTATCTTTAGCCACTTGACCAGGCCAGAATAGTAAGAGGGGTTGTGTAAATCTCTCTAAGGCTCTGTTTCTACCCACTGACTACAGAGGGAGCAAATTTGATGGGCTTAGCTGAGCACCCAAAACACAGAGGCTGCCTCTGGGCCTCTGGAGCTGTGTGTTCAGACATTTGTGTGATGTGGCATTTCCCTTTTTACCCAGATGTATTGCAGCTCTGTCCGTGGGCGACGGGACCATTCTCAGAACAGCGACAAGAGCAGCCACAGATGGAGCCAAGCAGCAGCCTGTCAGCTCCAAGGAAGCATGGCATGGGTAAAACATGACACATTGAACAGTTGCAGGCTGCTTTTACTGCCACTTGTTGTTCATTAGTTGCTTCAAGATGTCTTTCCTTTCTATCACAAAATGTTTCCATAACTGATATGTTGTTCTTTGATTTCATCAAAGTCTTTAAAAGCAATATTGCATTTTCTCTTAGAGAGGGTTCCCAAAACTTTCTTTTCTGTTGATATCATCAATAATACTTTTCTGCAAGTCTTAAAACTTTGCAACCCCCTCTCACCTCACTCTTGGGTTCATTTATTGCTTTTGAAGTACCTGGATATTCAGTGTGCCTGCCAGTAGCTCCAACTGACCCAGGTCCTGCACTGCAATTCAGTTTGGGATGACAGAGTATCATTTGCTTAAGGCAGCAGACTTGGGGGGAAGCACCTTGAGTAAGGGTTCCTTGTATGTGTCTTTCCTTTGGGGGAGCCCGAATTTCTTCAGAGTCCTCCATGGTTTGTGTCAGAGATTGTAAGTGTCCAGTCATCTGGTATTTCTGAGCAGAAAAATAACCTTGTAAAATGTTTTTAATGACATTTTAGAGCTTACTGAGCTGCAGTGTAGATTCTGGAGTTACCCACTTGCCCCCCTGTTGAACCCTGCAGGTGTGTGAGAAAGCCCTCCCGAGGATCGGCAAGGGTCCCGCGGCGCCGGCGCTCCAAGTCTCCGGTCCTGCACCCTCCCAAGTTCACCTATTGCAACATGAAAGCCAACAGCCAGCTGAAACACAAACCCCAGACAGACACTTCGAAGGGTGTCATCAGCTCAGATGTTTTTGTCCCAGCAGAACATGGTACGAAGGACGGGCAGGATTCTCACCTTGAGGCCAGTAACGACAGAACTGAACCATTGGAAGCTTTCACCGCCGAAGAGCCTTTGCAGCAGCTGGGGGAGAATTGCCCTGCTCTCTCCTCATCCTTTGAGAACAGCTTGCAAACCTCAGATTTCCAGTCCTTATCCATGCTCAGCAGCGGCAGGCAGTGCCCTTGCAGGGACAGGAAGTGCCAGTGCCAGCAGTGGCGCACCATGGAGGTGTACTCCTTCTCGGGCCTGCGCAGCGTCCTGTCCGAGTGCGAGAAGGCTGTCCTGGGAGTCCGTGCCCACTCCCTCCAGAACAGATCTCCCTCTGGGGCAGCCTCAGCAAGCTCTCCCAGGTCTTGTTCTGAGCAAGCTCGAGCCTTTGTGGATGATGTGACTATTGAAGATCTTTCGGGATACATGGAGTACTACTTATATATTCCCAAGAAAATGTCTCACATGGCAGAGATGATGTACACTTGACTGTAAGCAATAGAGAATCCTGGAGCAGAGTTTGATACAATGGTTGGGCTAATTGCCTTGTCAGTGCCATGTTTTCACTGTTGTGTGTTTGATTAAATGTTTCTTTGCCTCAGACAGTTTAGTTTTCTAATAAAATGAAAAATTAAATATAGTTTCTGAGCTTAGTTCTAAAAAGAATGCACTAAAGTCTCTGAATACCTTAACAAAAGCACTCTAGATCAAATGAGCTGTTTGGTTTTTGATTTGTGCTGTGGATATTGAAGCTCTGTATGCTGTTTTCACTATGTTTTGGAAAAAAACCAAACAAAACCAAAAAAACTTCTATTTTTTTCTGATATTTTGATGTATTTGGAATGTTCATTCTTAATGTATCTCCATACTTACAGAAAAGTTTCACAGCTCCATCTTTTTTATCCTGCTCTAGAGAGAAGGATGAGCAGGCATTCAGCATTTTGGATAGGATGAATCTCCTTTCCTTGAACACTGGCTGGCTTCTTTTTTAGTTGGATCAAGTTGTGAATGCTTCTTCCTTACAATTTTTTTGGGAGGTCCAGAGCGTGTGTACTTGGACCCTTCCTTAATCTAACTCGCTCACTCTTAAGCAGTTCTATTTTTCTGCAGATAAGTGAAGCTCTTAGAAGTAAAAATATATTTTGTTATTTGTGCTTTACAGATGGAATAATTTAGGAGGGAGTGAAGCAGGCTACCAGGTTTTTTGGGCTGTGCAGTCTCAGAAGTGGAGAGGGTGGAACCATCTATACAGGATATTTCTGAGCACGTTTGATACACAGAATGGTGTGGAGAGGGGGTGAACAAGACGTGTATCATCCTGGCTTTGTGTGTAGAGCTATGACATTCCTGCTGGTTGAAAATAACTGCAATAAAAAATTCTGTTGCCGAGACTTGCATTAATAAATGTTTGTCAAAACCCAGCAACTTAAAGTCTGGATAATTTGGCACATATTCATCTTCCCTCAAGACCTTTTTAGTTAAAAAAAAACCTAACAAAACTCTAGTTTCAGTGTCAGCTGTATGTGCTCAACAACCATGTCTGAGTAAAGTACTGTAATTTTTACTTATATGCTGAAAAATGAGTGGTCAGCAAGCCAAGGAGTCACAAGCAGTTGTGTAAAAATAGATGAAGAGCAGATGTGGACAGTTGGCCTTTTATTCTGTGCTGGAGAAGGCTCAGACATTCTAGATGATAATCACTGTAGATTTTCTTCTCACCATCCCAAAAATTTACAAGTCCAGGAAGCTGAGATTTAAAATCCAAATAAATCAAAAAACCTAAGAATACAAATAAAACTCATTTTGCTCTTATTTCATATTTAGCATACAGTATTTGCTCTTACTCAAATGAAATGTAACTGATTTCTACATTTTCTCGTGTCACCTCCCTTTTCCAGCTCCATCCTGCATTGCCCACACACACTCTGGGTTTTCTCCATTTTCCCTTCTTTCTCCCTACAGAAAATCTGGTATCATATATACTTTGCTTGTAAACGTAAATATTTAGTACCAGCTATCTTTGCTGCTGCTATTTTTCGACGGGTGTTTCTGCTTCAGCAGAGGGTATCTGCTCCTATTTTTATTCATGTTTTGGTTCTGTGCCCTCTTTAACACCATGGGAATTGTTGCTAGACACGGGGTTGTTTCCCTGCCTCTTGGTGAGCTCTGATCCAGAGTCCATGTGTGTGAAGCTGAGGCACAGCTCTTCCACGTGCACAAAAATGCTTATTTAAGCCTGGTATTGGTTGTCCCCACTCCTCTCTGCATTTGGAGCCTAATGAAGGGCCACAGCAAGGCCCTTCTGTAGAAATGTGGAGTTACAGCCTGGTCAAGGTCATTTGGGGCAGTTTCTGCTGTGCTGCTCTTGAATAAAGTGTGCAGAACCCTGGGAAGTGTCTGGGCTGGTGCTGCATAAACCCAGTAAGGATGGACAGCGTTGGAGGGCACGTTTTCAGCTGTGGAGTGGACAATGTGCCACACACCTGCTGTGTCCAGGGAGAGAGGAGGAATTGGGGAAATCGTGGAGGTTAAATAAGTCCAAGATAGACCCTGAAACTGAGGGATGAGAAATGAATTTAAGTTGCCAGAACAGCAGGTGGGAGGGAACAGCCTGAGAGCAGGTTCTGAGGGCACATAGTGTCCTGTGGAGGACTGGAGCAACTGCTAGTGAAGGAGGAAGGAAAAGGGGAAAAGAATAACTCAGTCATTTTGTTTCCTTCCTGAACCCCTGTTTTTGCCAGTGTTTAAGCACATCTAGTGCTGCCTGTGGCAGAGCAAGGGCAGATATTTTGGTTCTTGACTGCAATTGTGAGGTTTGCAGCAAATGTACTGGAACATTATTGGTGACATTTGCACAGCACAGATCAGCCCCTGGGGGTGAATGATGGGCCCTAAGAGAAGCCCAAACTTATTGTTTCCATCAAACCCTTCTCAGTTCAGCTCATCCATATCACTCTGATAACGCAGTGACTTATTTTTGCTGCCTGCCTGAAACCTCAGGATTTATTGGAAAACTGCATCTTCTCTGGGGATGCCTGCACAGCACCTTTAGCTTGACTGATGAGTAGACATGCCCTGGTACAAACAGTGCTGAATGCAGCCCAATTGCTCCCAGCTGCTGCTCTACCTGCCCCAACAAGCCTGGGGGATCTTTTCTGTGTGTGGATGCTCAAGGATCTGTTCCCAGTCAATCTACAGAATACATCTGAAATATTCTGAGAAAGCACCAGGGGACTTGCAGTGCTGCCAGGAGTTTCCTCTTACCTGATCCCAGCTCTCTGCTACCTATCTCAGCAGACCCAGCTGGGTGTTTTCCAGCAGCACAAGTCCTTGTCCCTCTGCTTTCAGGACTAGTTAAACCGAAGCAAGAAGCAGAAGGGCACCCTGCATCAATGACATTTCTTTCTTGCCTTACAGAAGCCAAATCGAATCCAAGCTGAGCTTTACATTGGCAGACACTGAATCAGGCCACTGGGGGGAAAAAAAATCAATGAAGCCGTTTCTGGAGCCTGTTTTCCACCCTCTCCTTCTAAAACAGGGAGGGTTCTTCTGTGCCTGCAAAGTCCCGTGACCGACTCCATCCTCCTGTTCTCTCTTCCCTGTAATCTTTGCATCAGCTCTGAGAGGAGACCCTCCCCCGATTCAGTATTCCCAAACTGCCAGCAGCACAATCCTGTTCCCGTGGCACCTTGTGCCAGGGCTGTGCACAGATCCCATGGGGCAGCCCCACACCGGCCCCTCTGGCAGTCAGGGAGGCTCTGCTGAATTTGGGGATGATCTCAAGGTCACACAAGGTCAGGGGGGCTGGCACCCCTCGTGCCCTTCAAGCCTTGCTCGGTTTAGCAAGCCAAAACCCAGCTAAGCAAATAGTCCCCTAGAGAGGCTCCGTGTGCCTGCAGGACCCAGAGGGATGCAGTATAAAACCTGTCGTGTTTTGCTCCCCACGGCGCAGCGCTAGCTCATCACAAGCTGTACCACTAGATGGGGCCTTCTGGACAGCGATCCGGGGAGAGCAGCTGCTGCCTGGCCGACCTGCTCCCTGCCCTTCCTGCGCCCACCGCGTCCCCTTCAACGCAAGGAGCCCCCAAAAACGCCTGCAGCGAGGGGAGGCTGTGGAGCAGAGGGCAGGGTGGTGCTACATGGGGTGCCAGCTCTCCAAAGCTGTTTCCTCTCGTTTTAGCAGCCCCAAAGGAGAGGCCAAGCAAGAGCCTGTTCCTGTGGGCGACCCTGGGGCCAGTTCAGGGACTTGGCAGAGAGGTTGTTATTGGGGCTGTTGCCTATGGGGGGGACAGGACAGGGAGGAACCAGGGCAGAGCACAGCAAGTCCCAGCCTCTCCCCTCTCATCACTTTCTGCACACCCTGGGGAGCAGAGCACCACAACAACCAAAGAATTCATTTCATCCCCCAGTCCCCAGAAAACTGCTCCTTGAACTATATTCATGCATCTGGGTACCAGTTTAGCCCTGCTCCCTGCCAGTGCTCCTGGGTGAAGTGTGCCTCAGTTTCCCCGCTCAAACCACCTCTTCCAAACCATCCTGTCTCCATCTCTATCCTCACCAGCCCCAGTGGTTCACATGAGAGCCCTCACACAGCCCTGAGACACAGGCTGGCTCCCTGCAGGGCCTGTCCCCATTGTCACCAGAACCTGCCCCTACAACACCCCCGACTGGACTGGTTTTGTGCCCTGGCACTGGCAATAGCTCCAAGGGTGGGAAATTATCTCCAGGCTCCCAGATTGCTGTAGATGGGGCGTGACAAAGCCAAGTGTCATAAAGCACAAGTCCAAACGTCCAGGACACTGTGTCCAGCTCTCTACACACCTGTGCCTGCAAACCCCTGTGGGATGCTCACAGGGCTTGGAGAGCAGCAGCAGCTCCAGATGCCCCAGTGCCCTCTGAGTCTCCTGGCCAGTTTGGAATTGTGACACACCTTGCTAATTCTGGAAGTGCCCCCCAGCTATGCCCACTTTGTCCAGTTTGGGATCTGGCACACACCAAAGGCTCCTGGGCTCTGCCCCTCTATGGGCTACATAACATCCAAGGCAGAAATTAATTTGTGCTCTCCAAAAATAATTAAATACCTTTAAAGAGCCATTGTTCCTTCTTTGTGTGAAGGTTGCAAGGCAGACACCTTCTAGGCATTTTAAAACCAGCGTCCATCACTGTGGCTATTTATTACACATCCACCATATCTAAAGCACTTAAAAAAAATTAAAAATCTTAATCTCTGCTGAAAAATGTTCTCAAGGCTCTGCAGGGATTGGAGCTGCCCAGTGCCTACACACCTGTGCCTGCAAACCCCCGTGTGATGCTCACAGGGCTTGGAGAGCAGCAGCAGCTCCAGATGCCCCAGTGCCCTCTGAGTCTCCTGGCCAGTTTGGAATTGTGACACACCTTGCTAATTCTGGAAGTGACCCCCAGCTGGCACACACCAAAGGCTCCTGGGCTTTTTGTATGGGCTACATAACACCCAATAGGCAGAAATGAATTTGTGCTCTTCAAAAATAATTGAATACCTTTAAAGAGCCATTGCTGCTTCATTCCATGAAGGCAGGCACGACACCTTCTAGGCATTTTAAAGGCAGCGTCCATCCCTGTGGCTATTTATTACACATCCGCCATATCTAAAGCACTCAAAAAAAAAAAAAAATCTTAATCTTTGCTGAAAAATGTTCTTAGGAAGCCGCAGGCGCTGGAGCTGCCCCGGATTGCCGAGCTGGCGGGCGGGAGCCTCCTCTGCTGGCTGCTCTCCTGAAGCGATGCGGGCACGTTTCCGTGGGAGCCCCGCCACGGGCGCGGGCGCGCAGCGAGCCCAGCCCCGGGAGCGGCGGCGCCGGGAGCGCTCCGAGCCGTGAGCCGCCGCCCGCAGCGCCCGGAGCCGGGGCTGCCCCGGGGCTGGGCCGGCAGGCGCCCATGTGATGCGGGGCTGGCGCCGCTCTCCCCGCGCCGCTCCCGCTCGCTCGCTGCTGTCATGGCGACTCCCAATAATGTTACTCCCACCAACTGCAGCTGGTGGCCCATCTCGGCGCTGGAGAACAGCGCGGGGAAATCCACGGAAGGGGAGGAAAATCACGACCCGACGGACCCCGCTCTCAAATCCCAGGACAGATTGGTTTTGTACCACTGGACCCAGTCTTTCAGCTCACAAAAGGTAAAGAGAACCATCGCTCGGCCGGGCGCTCGGGCGAGAATCACCTCCAGGTGCCAGGGCATGGCTTTGCTCGGGAGGATGGATGGATGGACGGATGGACAGACGGACGGACGGATGCACTCGGGGGAGAGCGAGGGGCTCAGCCCCGTGGCTGGCCGGGGCAGCAGCGTGTGGCCAGGCAGATCTTTGTACCTTTTACAGCATCTGCCTGGGGAGGGGATGGGGATGGAGATGGGGATGAGGATGGAGGGGGAGGCTCGGCCAAATCTTGCCTTTGCTTTGGTATCGCGGCTTGCACCGAGAGCCGCCTCGGCTTTTGTGCTCGCTGCCAGCCCCACACTGGCGTGGCCGGGAGCGCAGACAAAGGCAGAGCCGGGCCGGGACCACCCTGATGCTGCTGCTGCGGGAGGAGAGGCAGCCCGAGCCAGGCTGGTAGCCGGGAGAGGATCCCGGACCCCGGCACGCAGCGATGATTCACCCCTCACACTGCAGCAGCGCCCTGGAAATTCTATTCCCGGATTGCCCCAGCAAGAAATCCCGTTTTCCAGACAATAGTAAATGCTCATTTCACAGCACGGCAGCTGTGTAGCAAACCCACCCTTCTCCCCCGGCCCCAAACCCCCCCATCGTTCCCGAGCCATGAACACCATATGGAGAACGGGCTGTTCGGAGGGGTGGGTGTTGGAACACCAAGTTCCCGGGCCAGGGCCTCCCCGAGCTGCACAGCCCGGCGGCAAGGCCGGGCAGAGGTGCCCGTTCCTGCCAGCAGACACAAAGGAGGGAGGATGCCCAATGCAGCAGGGTGGCTGCACATGGTCGGGGCTGCCGCGATCGGGATCCGCACTGCCGGGGATGCTCGTGCCCGGCTCCCCCCGCAATTCCCAGGGAATGTTTTGTCACCCCCGTCTGGGATCCCCTTTGGGGCGCTGGCCGGGACACCGGGCTGCCTCCTGCCAGGCCTTCAGCTCCTGAAAGCAGCACAGGGAGACTGGGGCTGGATACCCCAGGTGGTGCTGGATACCTCAGGTGGGGCTGGATACCCCAGGTGGTGCTGGATACCCCAGGTGGTGCTGGATACCTCCAGTGGTACTGGATACCCCCAGTGGTACTGGATACCCCCGGTGGTACCGGATACCCCAGGTGGTACTGGATACCCCAGGTGGTGCTGCATACCCCAGGTGGGGCTGGATACCCTAGGTTCTGGATACCCCAGGTTCTGGATACCCCCAGTGGTACTGGATACCCCAGGCGCTGGATATCCCGGGTGGAGCTGGATACCCCAGGTGGTGCTGGATACCCCAGGTGGTGCTGGATACCCGGGTGGTGCTGGATACCCCAGGTGGGGCTGGATACCCTGGGTGGTGCTGGATACCCCAGGTTCTGGATACCCCGGGTGGTACTGGATACCCCAGGTTCTGGATACCCCAGGTGGTGCTGGATACCCCGGGTGGTGCTGGCTGAGGTTTATTTATCAGCTGGGAGGAAAAGGCCAGGAGCGAGTTGCAGTTGAGGAACCCAGGCTTTTTCTTGTTTGACTTTAAAAGAAAAAAATTAACTTGCCAGTCCTGTGAATAATTAATGACAAATTCCTCAGGAACTCTGAAGTTACTCACAGAAAGGCTTATATATGTTAAATTGTATTTTTAGCCGCTGCTAGATGGATGAAAACAAGTACTTTTGCCTCATTCAGTGGTTCTGTAAATCATGGCTTTCTCACATCCCCCGTGGGCTTTTTTTTTTCATGTTTGACATACTTAGTTCATAATAGTCAGGTTTTATAACCCAGAAGCCTAAAATGCCATCCCTGAGTGCATATTCAGCACTGTCTCATGCACAGAGCAGAGCAGCAGGATCAGCCCTGAGGTGGGGCTGGGGATGGTGATGGTGTCCCACATGCAGCCCCACTCCTGCCTCCTCCTGCCCCTCTCAAGGCTGGACTCGCCTTTCCCACCCCTGAGATGTGCGGGTGCCATCCCTGCCGTGCTGGGCAGGCCCAGGGCTGGAGGAGGGCAGGGGAAGGGGAAGGCAGCAGGCTGGACACAAGAGGTGTGAAGGTGCTGGGTGATGTCAGCATGTCAGCATGGAGGAGGAGGAGGAGGAGGAGGAGGAGGAGGAATGTTGTGCAGGGTCACAGGGGCTGCCTGGAACTTCCCACAGAACAGAGCCTTCACGTGGTAAAGGCAGAGTCCACTCCTGAGAGTGGGACATGCCTGAGTCAGCATCCAGGTCTCCTTCAGCCAGCCAGCAGCACTCACTGGCTGCACATGCAAGGCATAACATTGCTGCTGCCTCTGCTTCCTCCTCTTCCTCCTCCTCTTCCTCCTCAGGTATGTGCTGGGCCATGCTGGGATCCACAGCAGCATCACTCCCCCAGCTGGAGAGCTCCTGCCTCCCTCCTCCCACTGCTGAGGGCTTGGCTCTCCTCTGCCTGTCACACAGGCCACCGGGACCAGGGAGGATGGTCCATGATTCTGAGAAGACCGGATGGGTTTGGGTATCCCCTCTTTGCCAGGAAAACGAATTCTTTGCAGCTGTCCCATGGCAACAGCTGCTTGGCTTCTTGCAGGGCAAGCCCGTGATCCTGGCACGTCAGGATTAAGTTTAAGTTAACTTAAACTGTGTTTAAGTTTTAGGGAAGGGTCTGGGGGTGTAATGGGGTAGGGGGGACTGGAGACCAGCTCAGAGCGTTGGGCTGATCCCTTTCTCCCTGGCTTCCTGCCCCAGGTGAGGCTGGTGATCGCAGAGAAGGGGCTGCCCTGCGAGGAGAGGGATGTCAGCATGCCCCTGATGGAGCACAAGGAGCCCTGGTTCATGCGGCTCAACCTGGGCGAGGAGGTGCCCGTCATCATCCACAGGGACAACATCATCAGTGACTACAACCAGATCATCGACTACATGGAGAAGAACTTCACGGGAGGTAAGGCAAGGCTGGGCTCTGCCTCAGAGGAAATTCGTGTCTAGCCCATGTTCTGTTTGCTAAGCTAATCTACTTTTTTCCTTTAAAGTTTCATCTTCACCCCAGAAAATCAGCAAGCCACCAGCCTGCCCCAAACTTCTATGTTTTCCCATGAAATTGAAGAATTTCCAGCAGAAATCCCCTGCTGGAGGGCTCTGAGGGGAGTGGTAGCTAAGTTCCTCCTTTTTCTGTCCTGGAAGTCACGCTTCCAAACCAGACAATTTCTCTCAGTCCCCATGGTGCATGGTGGCATTTCACCAGAGTCCCCGCTGGGGCACAGCCCATGGGAACACTTCTGACTTCAGGTGTATTTGTGCTTTAGCCCTGGGTAATTGTATAATTATATATTTATAAAATATTTATATATTTTTATATATATAAAAGGGCCAAAAGGGCCTCTGCTGGGAGAAGGTGGGGTGTGAGCCGTGTGCTGCTGCTCCTCTCCCCTCTTCCTCCAGGATTCCATGGGCTGGGACCCTGCTGTCCCTGCTGCTGCTGTGCCTCAGAGAAAACAGCCTCTGTAAAGTCAAAACCAGCCAGCGGTGCTGAGGACCATGGGAGGATGATGTGACACAAACCCAGAGGAAGGGACAGCCGGGAGAGGGAAGCTCACATTCCCCTGGAGCAGGGCTGCAGGCCTGCTGAGCCTGGCGCACCGGGATGCTGAGACAGAGCTCCAAGTCAGCTTTGCTCAGCAGCTGCTGTGAGCAGCCTCTCCCTGGAGCCTCACACCCCTTCACCCTCATCCCCCCAGTGCTGGGGGCTGCTGGGCAGGGACACCCACAGGGCAGGCTTCAAAGCTGAGCAGGGATCTCGGGCTTTGCCATCACGATGTTCAGCCCAGCATCCATCCCCTTGCAACAGAGACATCAAAAACATCTCAAAATAGCTCCCGGATCCAGGGCTCCTTGCCAGCTCAGCTGCTGTCCTCTCCTGGCCCCTCCACTGCGCTGCTGCTCCGTGGAGGCACAGAGCTCCCTCCCAGTGGGGCAGCAGGGGTGGCTCCATCGGGAGAATCCCACACCAGCAGCACGTCCTAGGGAATGGCAGCTGCTTTCCTGCCTGGCAGCAGCCCCAGCACCAGGGGACATCGGGGGGTGTCAGTCCCTGCACCACTTCAGCTGGTCTCTGCAGAGGGCAGGTGGTCTGACATATGTGACAACAGGCTGTCCCCGGCAGGAGGGGCACACAGAGCTGTCCGAGCGCTGGGAAACTCCTGTCTTTGAGATTTCCCAGCCAGGTGCAGTTTCTTACCTTTTTGCTGGGAAATGGAGAGAGGAAGCTCCAGGAAAGAGGGCCCAGAGCATCACTGCCTGCTCAATGCTCTGCTCCATGCTATCACCCAGCAGCGCAGCTGCCAAAAGCATTACCAGGATGTGGCAGTGCTGATCTGAGGGGGAATCAGCCACCTTGCAGAAATGTGTACAGTTTGAAAAGGCCTTTACAGGGTATTTTACTGAGCTATGTTTTCCCCCGGGCTAAGGGCATGGCCTTTATCAGCTGCTTACACACACTGGGGTCCAGCTATCAGTAAAGGGTAGTGTGTGCAGAAATGTTTTCATTCCCCCTAAAACAGCAGTGAGTAGTGCCAATAAGCCACATTTGAGGATGCTTCTCACTAGGACACTGCCCAGCAGCACCCAGAAACCCAGAAACTGATCAGGGCAATATTTCTTCCAGGCAGGAGTGTCGTCCAAGGTCTGCACCCCCTTGCACAGCCATCAGCAGCCACAGTAGGTTGCTGTGGCATGTAAAGGCAAGTCAGGCCATTCCAATGAAAAACCTCCCTGGGACGTGCTGAAGGACGTGGGCTGGTGGCCAGCACGCTGCTATTTCATTGTGGTTGCTCCATCTTCCTGCGGGATGGAGCAGTCCCTCTGCATGTGCTGTTCCCAGCCTCAGCCCCAGCCTGTCGAGGGCTGGCCAGGAGCCCTGTGGAAGGAGCACACAAGCTATAGGTCAGGTGTTGTTTCACTCATCTGGTCACTTTTCTTGGGTGGAAAATCCCCACTTGGCGAGCTGGAGCCCAGGCAGTGCAGGCAGCGAGCGGCCCATGGCAGGGAGGAGCCACCAAAACCTCCCTTTGCTCAGGGGACAGTGACACTGATGCCTATCGGTGGGAACAGCTCTGTGGAGCCTTCCAGCAGGGGCAGCCTGGGTCAGAGCCATGAGATTTCCAGTGCAGGAGGTACCAAAATTTGCCTGGTTCTCATCCAGCCGTGGGCACCAGCAGGCGCAGTAATGGCAAGGCCAGCTCCTGCCTCCAGCAGCAGGGCTGGGCACAGCAGAGCTGTTCCTTCAGCCCTGAAACAAGGCTAAAATCTGCTAAAATCCTGCCAACATGACCCAGCTCAGGAGGGGACACTGGCACGTGGAGTGCCCTGTGCTGCAGACAGGATGTGGGCAACAGTCAGAGTCCTGGTGGTGGATTTACTCACTGCCTGTAGACACTATAAACATTTATGATCCCTTAAAAAACTGGGAGAGCTAAAAATCCTGGGGGAGACAAGAGCAATGTTTTGCTTCTTCTGGTGTCACCTGCCTTGTATTTTGAGCTGACAGAGTAATAAAAGGCACAGTGCAAACCACTATCCATGGAAAGTGAATAGAACCCAACAAGGCAGGGAGGAGCAGAGCCAGCCAGGGCAAGGGATGTTCCTGCAGGTGTGACACTGGCTGAGCATGGAGGGAAGATGCACTGGGCTTCTTTGGTCATCTACTCTGATTGCCCATTTTGGGGATTTTAAGGAAGCCCAAGAGAATGAGGTACCTCACTGCCACTGGAGTAAAGAATATGTAACTCAGGAGATCCTAAACTCAAATCCCCATCTTTTAACTCTTTTCTGCAGACCAGGAGGATTTTTCTCCCATTCTAAGAGACGTGAAATTAGAGTGTGGAGATCAGGGCTGGCTGCACTGACCCCAGGGAACACCAGGGCTGTGGGGCTGGGTAATGACATCCCTACACTGCCCTGTGATCCTGTGGGTTTGCCCATCTCGGGGCACGGGCTGGCTGCACTCCTGGCCAGGATGGGCAGCAGGGAGGGCGAGGGCAGAGCTGACAGATCCGAGTGAAAGCTCTGCCCCAGGCAGCCCTGCTAACTCAGCAGGATTGCTCCCTGCTGTCCCCAGCAGCTGAGGAGCCGCTAAGGAGCGCTTGAGCCCTCCCAGGTGCCGCTGATTTGTGGAAGCAAAACAAACTCCACAACTTTTGGGAGAGTTGTAAAGCTGGTATGTTTGTTTATTACAGAGCTGGATGCATGTGGGGACTGCTCCCTTTGAAATATATGTGTACCTCTGGGAACTCTAGATCCTTTTTTATCTCTCTCTCTCAAATACATATGCATGCCATTTCACAATAGGTTCACACATATTCATTCTACTGTTTTCATGTGACATTTGCCGCTAATTCTTCTTTATCCGAAAGAATTCCTGGGTCAGGCTGCCCCCTCTCTAACAGTCTCTCTGTCTGGCCCCCTTATCTCTGTCCTTTGGCTGAAGCAGTTTCTCTGAGCATAGGGTTTATACAAGAACAGGCAGTCACATTAAACAGCTGTGTTTCCAAGCTACAGACTTAACTCAAAGATGTGTGGGAATCCATAAATCAGAAAGTTTTAGGAAAGCTGCAAAAGGCAGGCCTCGGAGACAGCAGAACTGTGATTAGAGCTAAGCAGTAGCCATGAGATTGGTCAGCAGAAAAATTATGTAAAAAGTAGAAAAGCAAAGACAAATAGAACAGTGGTCTGTGTATTAACGCTTGTCTAGAATAACTTCCCTCAGCTACAGAAAAGTTTATCTAGCAAGATATTAGGAAGTTTTAAGCTTAATAATGGAGCTCTGTGCATTGTGTTTTAAGGCTTACTAGCAGGTACTGTATTTGAAATAAGCAAGCATTGTTTTAGCCACACAGGTGTGTGTGGTCATAGTGGTTGGATAGAACTACTGTCAATGTGCTTTTGCTTTGTCTGCTTGGTCAAAAAACTTATAAAGTGAGTTGTGACATTAAGTTCTTTGTCTGCTGCCTGGGATGTGAGCTGCTGTCATCTTCCCATTGCCATAACCACGTAATGAGACTGATGCTGGAAAATAAAACAGCTCAAGGCACGTTCCCAGCAGTCCCGTCCCGTTTGAGATTTGTACAGCGATAGATGCGCATTTCACCTAAATCAAAACTGATTTCTACTCTGGAGAATTTCCACTGTGTCTGACCACCAGCACCCTTTCCTTGGCCGTGCAGAGAACGTGCCCCAGCTGATCCCCGAGCCGGGCAGCCCGCTGCACTCGCGGGTGCTGCAGTACCGGGAGCTGCTGGACTCGCTGCCCATGGACGCCTACACGCACGGCTGCATCCTGCACCCCGAGCTCACCACCGACTCCATGATCCCAAAGTACGCCACCACTGAGATCCGCAGTAAGTCAGTCGCCTTTCCAGCAGGGCTGCCCGGCTCCTCTAGGCTCCACAGCCCACCCTGCTCCTGCTCGTCTCCCCTTCCTGCCAAAGGACAGCTGGGAAATGGCAAAGCACACAGGAGCACCCACAAGGTCCCCACCACACCCAAGAAGCTCTTCCTGCAGCAGCTGCACAAGTGCAATTCCCTGATATGGGAACTGCAGGCATCCTAGAGAGACTTCCTAACTCAGGGGGTGTCCGGGCTCCCAGTGCTTCTCCTCAGCTCTTTCTGGAGCACAGGAATTTGCCCCTCTCCCTCCAATAGCTCTAAGGGCAGAGGCAGGAGGGGGCAGCCAGATTGAGTAGCAGGCGGTGGATGAATCGGCATAAGTCTGTGTACCTGACCTTCAAGTGCTCATGAAACATTGACGATGCTTAATATAACTCAATGGCAGGGATTGCTCCTGGAGAGAATTCCTGGCCAGAAAAGTGACCTTGTCAGGAGGGCGTTGGCACGTCCCAGGTCCCTCCCTTCCTTTAGGCTCCAGCCCCAAGCGGAGCCCATGGCAAACACTGTTTCCACCCCCATCCCTTCGGTTGTCTGGGTCCCAGATGGTCCTGCTGAGGTGGGATGCACTTGTGCACAGAGAGAAATAGGCAGTTCCTGAGGTGCAGCTTGTGGTCTGCCCTGCCTCTGCTGACACCTGTCACAGCTTTCCCCATGCCACCAGGTGTCACCTCCACCCCCAGACCTTGGGCTGGCGCAGGCCAGAGCCCCTCCCTTCCCCAAAGGGTGTGGCTGTGGTGGCTTCAGCCCCCGTCTGCCTCACATCACCTCCCCAGCACTCTGCCGAGGTCTCTGAACACGTCTCCTTGTCCAAACCCTGTCGATGGTGGCGTTTTCCCCCAGCCACAGAAGGGGTACGAGCAGGTCCATGGGCTAATGGTGTCCTTCCTCCCCAGCTCATCTTCTGCCCCCATGCAATGGCTCAGCTGCCCTGTTGCAGTGGGTGCTGAGGGGAATCAGTGTCGTGGTGTCCCAAGGAGAGGGTGAACCCAGGTTCCAGGCTCTCCCAGGGGGAATGAAATCAGGATGATATCCAGGTTTCCATCTGAGCTGCAGGCCCAGGAGAGCTGGTTGGCAGCCTTAGCAAGCACAAGCTGATGGCAGAAATGGGAATTTCAGCATTTTATAGCAGTGCACAGCCTGCTGCTGGCTCCCACCCCAGCTGGCCCTGGCACCTCCTGCACCAGCACACGGGCAGAGCCAAGGCCTCCCTTGTTGGAGGGAACAAGGAGGGAAAGACAGATGGTCCCTGGCCGGATGACATTAGCCCAACTTTGGGTAATTTATGCTATCCCTTAGGTGTTACTCTTCCTCTAGGATTCCTTTCTTCCTTTCACTCTGCCCCTTTCCCTCCTTTAGCTCCCTTGCACAAAGCCCTTCCCATCCTCCCTGTGCCCGGAGAGGCAGAGGGGTGAGCATCCCTCCATGCTCATGATGGGCTCCCCACCATGGAACTGCAGCCCCAAACACCGAGCCAGGAGGGACAGCTTCCCCCGGGAGGGAGCCCCCATCCCTGCCCTCCTGCTCTGAACGTACACCCGAGTGTGGGCAGCCAGCTCAGGCATCCCAAAGGCTCAGCCTGCTGGGGAGGGAGCTGCAGGAGCCAGGTGGTGGGCAAGCCCAGGGCTGTCCTTAACCAGCGAGCACAGGCAGAGCTCCCAGCAGCTCTAGGATGAATCCAGCAGGGGAAAGGAAGAGCTGAAACTCCCAGGCTGGGGCTCACCACAGGGAGGGGGATTGGGCACACCTTGGAGCCAGCCCTGCCCTGTGAGATCCCCGTGTGCAGCTGATGGAGCCACTCGCCCTCAGACGTGGCAGCACAGCAGCAGCAAGCCATGGGTTTGGCCCATTTTAGCTCTCTGGGATGTTTTCCCTTGGTGCTACAGCCCTATTTTGGCTGCAGGATGAGGTGATTTGCACACACTGGTCATCCCAGCCTCTCTGTCTGTCTCCCCCCAGGACATTTAGCTAATGCCACCACGGATCTGATGAAGCTGGACCATGAGGAGGAGCCACAGCTCTCTGAGCCTTACCTCTCCAAGCAGAAGAAGCTCATGGTGAGTGGGTGAAAGCCACACACATCCCTGGTGCTGGGGGAACATGACCCACAGACCTGCCATGGGCACCTGATGCTTTGTGTCCCTGCATCCACTTATTCCACATTCTAACCCTGCTCTCCACCCAGGCCAAGATCCTGGAGCACGATAATGTGAACTACCTGAAGAAGATCCTTGGAGAACTTGGGATGGTGCTCGACCAGATTGAGGCTGAGCTGGAGAAAAGGAAATTGGAGTACCAAGGTAGGCACTGGGCTGTTTTCCCACCCGAGGCTGAGGTGCAACACCAGAAACTGCCAAAAGATTTGCAGCTGATGAACAACTCCCACGGAGCGACCACTGCTGGGTCTGGGCCTGCCTCTGGGCTCCCCTGGTTTTGGGCACACTGATGTTGTTGCAGCCATGGTCTTACTAACCTCTGGCAAACCAGCCCTGCACCCCTTGCCACAGGGAATAGCAGGACCCCTGTCCTCATGGATGCTCTTTGGGAGCCCCAAGGTCACCTCAGGGCGATGGCAGGTGCCCTCCACCCCAGCAAGGGACTGGCAGTGACTGATGCTCTGCTGGCTTAGGAAGCAGCAGGCTGGCCCCAGCACCACGTGGTGGCTTCAGCCCCATCTGCCTCACATCACCTCCCCAGCACTCTGCCGAGGTCTCTGAACACGTCTCCTTGTCCAAACCCTGTCGATGGTGGCGTTTTCCCCCAGCCACAGAAGGGGTACGAGCAGGTCCATGGGCTAATGGTGTCCTTCCTCCCCAGCTCATCTTCTGCCCCCATGCAATGGCTCAGCTGCCCTGTTGCAGTGGGTGCTGAGGGGAATCAGTGTCGTGGTGTCCCAAGGAGAGGGTGAACCCAGGTTCCAGGCTCTCCCAGGGGGAATGAAATCAGGATGATATCCAGGTTTCCATCTGAGCTGCAGGCCCAGGAGAGCTGGTTGGCAGCCTTAGCAAGCACAAGCTGATGGCAGAAATGGGAATTTCAGCATTTTATAGCAGTGCACAGCCTGCTGCTGGCTCCCACCCCAGCTGGCCCTGGCACCTCCTGCACCAGCACACGGGCAGAGCCAAGGCCTCCCTTGTTGGAGGGAACAAGGAGGGAAAGACAGATGGTCCCTGGCCGGATGACATTAGCCCAACTTTGGGTAATTTATGCTATCCCTTAGGTGTTACTCTTCCTCTAGGATTCCTTTCTTCCTTTCACTCTGCCCCTTTCCCTCCTTTAGCTCCCTTGCACAAAGCCCTTCCCAACCTCCCTGTGCCCGGAGAGGCAGAGGGGTGAGCATCCCTCCATGCTCATGATGGGCTCCCCACCATGGAACTGCAGCCCCAAACACCGAGCCAGGAGGGACAGCTTCCCCCAGGAGGGAGCACCCCTCCCTGCCCTCCTGCTCTGAACGTACACCCGAGTGTGGGCAGCCAGCTCAGGCATCCCAAAGGCTCAGCCTGCTGGGGAGGGAGCTGCAGGAGCCAGGTGGTGGGCAAGCCCAGGGCTGTCCTTAACCAGCGAGCAACAGGCAGAGCTCCCAGCAGCTCTAGGATGAATCCAGCCGGGGAAATGAAGAGCTGAAAACTCCCAGGCTGGGGCTCACCACAGGGAGGGGGATTGGGCACACCTTGGAGCCAGCCCTGCCCTGTGAGATCCCCATGTGCAGCTGATGGAGCCACACGCCCTCAGACGTGGCAGCACAGCAGCAGCAAGCCATGGATTTGGCCCATTTTAGCTCTCTGGGATGTTTTCCCTTGGTGCTACAGCCCTATTTTGGCTGCAGGATGAGGTGATTTGCACACACTGGTCATCCCAGCCTCTCTGTCTGTCTCCCCCCAGGACATTTAGCTAATGCCACCACAGATCTGATGAAGCTGGACCATGAGGAGGAGCCACAGCTCTCTGAGCCTTACCTCTCCAAGCAGAAGAAGCTCATGGTGAGTGGGTGAAAGCCACACACATCCCTGGTGCTGGGGGAACATGACCCACAGACCTGCCATGGGCACCTGATGCTTTGTGTCCCTGCATCCACTTATTCCACATTCTAACCCTGCTCTCCACCCAGGCCAAGATCCTGGAGCACGATAATGTGAACTACCTGAAGAAGATCCTTGGAGAACTTGGGATGGTGCTCGACCAGATTGAGGCTGAGCTGGAGAAAAGGAAATTGGAGTACCAAGGTAGGCACTGGGCTGTTTTCCCACCCGAGGCTGAGGTGCAACACCAGAAACTGCCAAAAGATTTGCAGCTGATGAACAACTCCCACGGAGCGACCACTGCTGGGTCTGGGGCTGCCTCTGGGCTCTCCTGGTTTTGGGCACACTGATGCTGTTGCAGCCATGGTCTTACTAACCTCTGGCAAACCAGCCCTGCACCCCTTGCCACAGGGAACAGCAGGACCCCTGTCCTCATGGATGCTCTTTGGGAGCCCCAAGGTCACCTCAGGGCGATGGCAGGTGCCCTCCACCCCAGCAAGGGACTGGCAGTGACTGATGCTCTGCTGGCTTAGGAAGCAGCAGGCTGGCCCCAGCACCACGAGGAGCAGTGGCTGCTGAAAGTGCAGAGATGGGGACATGTGCCACAGCCAAGCCCTCACGTCACCAGGCTGTGGCACATCCCAGAGGAGCACGGGCAGGGAAACCCAGGAATCTGAGGGGTCCTGGAGGGCAGAGCCTTCACAGAGCCTGCATCACATGCCAGCAGGTGGGAGAGAGGGACACCAGCTGTGCCTGACAGCCAACAACGGTGCTGGGAGCCTGCCCAGAGCAGCCCTGGCAGTCAGGGGCGCCTGGGCACGGTGGGGCAGCACTTGTCCTGCCATCACCCCCGGGTGATGCCAGCCTTCCTCCTCTCCGCCTCACTGCTGGCAGGGCTCAGAGCCCCGGCCCCGAGGGCTGCCAGCACCAGGTGCCAGATGCAGAGCAGAGCCCAGGCACAGTTAATGAGGGGATGGTCCCACAGCTGGCCCTGCCCTGGGGAGCCCTGCGTCACTCAGGGCCACCCTGGAGAGCCCTCGGAGGTGCCAAGGTCAGGCCCTGCAGGGCCTGGGGCTGGGCATTTACCAGGAGCCCTGATGTGCTCACTGTGGCATCCTGCCTTGCCCTAATTCCCTCAAACACCCTCATTAACCACTGTGAGGGCTGGGACAGCAGAATTCAGCCTAATGAGGTGCCCTGGGAGGACATCCCAGGTGCCTGGAGCAGAGGCATCGCTGCTGCTGCTGCTGCTGCTGCTAGCACCCAGGTGCTCCAACGCCTTCAGTCCTTGTGTGCTGCTCCTGCCCTGCGCTCCAGAACCCCAAACTCCCCCCCGTGCCCATGGCCTGTATCTCAGCAGTGGGCAGGATCACCACTTTGGCAAGCTCCCAGGAGCTGCAGTGCAGCAGCTCTGCTCCCACGCAGCCCAGGCTGCAGCAGGAGCAGGGTGGGAGATGCTGCAGCAGTACCAGGAGACCCCAGCCGCAGGCGCCCCGTTCAGCTGGGACAGGCTGAGCCCAGCTGGGGCTGCTGGGCGTGCAAAGGGAAGAATTGCCTGTGCTTCCACCCCACTGGGCGCTGGGCAGGGGTGCAAGGGGCTCCAGACCTCAGCAGAGGTGCCAGGGCAGAGCCAGGAGGGACAGAGGGACAGGGCTGGGTCCCAGCTCTCTCCCAAAGCCACCATCCCCACGTGTGCTTTCTCCTTCACCTGCAGCAGCTCCTGGAGCGAGGCAGCTGCCTCAGCCCTGCTCCCCTCGCTGCTGAGCAGCAGCACCCACAAGGTCCCCACCACACCCCAGAGAAGCTCTGGCTGCAGCACCCGCACAAGTCATTAGTCACTGGAAATATTTATTGATTAATTAGGCACAGGCAATCTGTCCACTTGGGCAGTGCCTCCCGCAGGATCTGGCAGGCTGCCAAGCAGCTACAAATGAGGGTTGCTAATTACCCGTAATTGCCCCAGCCTGGGCCTGCGGGCAGCCCTGCAGCAGCTGCAGTGCCGGCCCTGGGGCGCTCCACTGGAGCCTCTCCTCTCTTTCCTGACACAACAGCCACAGCACGATGAAGAGCCCCAGAATTAGGAATCTGGAGCAAAGCTGACTGAGGGGGGATTTTTGTGTCCCTTCTGATGTTCTTTACCTGCACCTTCTTTCATCTCCCTCAGCTCCATCCCAGCCCAGCTCCTTGGTATTGAAAGGGCACTGAGGGAGTGCTTAACAATATCCTGGCCTGAATCTGCTTTTTCCAGCCTAACAGCAGCTTGGTTTATTTTTGGATGTCTCTCTAGTGGGGTTATTTCTGGGATCACCCATTATCAGGGGCTCTCAGCCCTTCAGTGCCTTTCTTCATGTCCTGCACTCACCCTGAGCTCTGTCTCCCCAAAAGCCTGGCTCTTGGCACAGAGGTGCTGCCAGTTTTGGTGTCCTGGAGCAGGGTCCCTGGTACAGGAGAGAGAACAAAGGCAGAAGCTCCCCCGCAGCACACATGGGAGAGCAGCCAGGCCATCCAGCAAATGGTTTTGATTCCTGAGGATTTCTCACATCCCTAAAATAGGCCAAGTTGACGTGACACTCCTGAAACAGCTCCTGGTGCTGCCAAGGGCAGACACTGCTGCTCTCCCCGAGCACTGACACAGCACAAGGGGTCACTGCACAGCATCCTCCTTCAAGGGGGGCAAAGGGCCATTTTCCAGGGACCTCCTGGGTACAGGAGGATGCCATCTCCTGCTGCTCTTGACCTGGGGGAGAGGCAGTAGACCTGCTTTGCAGCCAGTAATTTGTATATTCACGCAGGCTATAAATCATCATCTCCTATTCCCAGCTTTTGGCAGCCCTGTACCCTCCATCACCGTAGATGGGCTCTGAGCTCCTGGCCCATCAAAGAGCTGGGAAAAAACACCCCAGATGTACAAATGCTCCTGCCTATGTGGACCTTTTGAGCAAGATTCTAGGCGCCTTCCCAAGGGATTCTTACCTCTGCTCTGTCTCTTCTCTCTCCAGGGCAGAAGTGTGAACTCTGGCTCTGCGGATGCGTCTTTACTTTGGCCGATGTCCTGTTAGGAGCCACCCTGCACCGCCTCAAGTTTCTGGGACTCTCTAAGAAATACTGGGAGGATGGCAGCAGACCTAACCTACAGTCCTTCTTTGACAGGATACAGAAACGCTTCGCCTTCAGGAAAGTTTTGGGAGACATCCACACCACGCTCCTCTCTGCAGTGGTACCCAATGCCTTCAGGCTGGTCAAGCGGAAACCTCCCTCCTTCCTTGGAGCCTCCTTCCTGATGGGATCTCTGGGGGGAATGGGATATTTTGCTTATTGGTACTTAAAGAAAAAATACATCTAGTGCTGACTGCTTGGTGTTTAGTTTGGTGTCTCTGTGCTGTGTGAAATTATGATGAAGCCTCAGTAACTGTAATGAAATTTGAAGCAAGGTAATGAATAATTATATTGTTTAATGTAACATTCCATAGTCTAGAAGTAGAAACCTATACTGCAAGGAAATAAGACAACAACAACAACAACAACAACAAAAAAGCGTCAACTTGTAAATGCCTTTTTTAGGTTTAGGTATTCAACTCCAGCCAGAGGCTCAAGGGTTCACGGGCTCAGCCCTGCCCACTGGGAAGTGGCACTGCCTCCAGCACCACCAGCTCCAGGGGACACACAGAATCCCAGGAGACTTCCCAGCACCCAAGTTGACTACTGGGACTTGGATACTTGGTCCTGTACGTTTGTGTTTCCAAATTGTTCACTGGCCACATTTCACACATGCAGGTAGTGGGGACTTTCTTCTTCTAGAAGGCGTTGTGTTGTCGTGCTCGGAGCAGGGTGCAGTAGCTGGTCACAGTCAAGGTGGATTTCTGTTCTTCAAGTATTCCATTTTAAAAATTATTTTCATTGAAAGGAATATTTTTTATTGAGCTGCTCTTAGAATGTATCCACTTTCTACGTCTGGTTTTGGTGGGCTTTTTTTTAAAGAATTTAATGTCTGTCTTTAACTGCCGCACTTTTTCCTTGAGATGAATCATTTTGACTTTCATCCTGAATTCTGGCACATGAAGGAGATTATTGTTTTAAGCCTTTTGGCTCTGTCTCTTGAGTTTTCTTTCACGGATTTGCAAAGCATCTTTCACCAACTGAGCATATTTGGACTCTGAAAAAGTACAACCATTTTCAGAACTTTTCAGCACTTTCCTGAAGGCGCTTTGGCTTTCTTCCATCAGGGGCTCTTTTCTGTCATTTCCTCGCTCTGTGTTTTCTTAGGGACACTTTGCACAGAATCACATTGATGACTTTCTTGTGCCTTTTGCATGCTGGAAAGAATAACAGGCCTCACTGCTACTCATGCTTTGGAAACTGAGATCCTCAATAAACCATATGGGAGGAGTAATGGCTTCGCATCTCTAAATGTGTTCCACATCCTTCTGGTCCCAGTGCAAGGCATGCCCCAGGGCACTTGGATGTGCAGGTGGTTTGTGCTTTGCCTCATGTACTGCACTGGTATAAAACTTGCATGGAAATGATGTGTATTCCTCTTCCAGCCACTCATTTCTGTCAGCACTCAGCCTGCTGGCTTTCCAGGCATTCCAGTGATCCCTGGGAGCCATGCTGTATCTCAGGGCTTGGGAATGAATGCCAAGTGTGGCTGAAATAACAGGAATTGCATTTGCCTCTGATGCAAAGGTTATCTTCATGCATTTGAGAGCTGCAAGTTTTCCCAGGACCTTTTGGTACAACCTGGCAGCCACAGAATTGGGAATATTTAGCAGGAACTACAGGGGATGAGCACACTGAGAGTGCAAAACACACATTTATATGGTGCTTGTCATAAGGCAGGTTTCTGGAATACAACAGGCTGTGTAGCTGCAGAGGCTCTGTGTTATCTCTGTTACCACTCTGTGGTTGGATAAGCACTTAAAACTGGTGTGTGAGAACCTAAATCCACCTGGCTCCTGTAGCTGAGGCTGCTGAGTGAAACCTTGCAGACACATATTCTTCCAAACACATTCAGTATTCGCTTTGTGGAGTTGGTGACTTCAGAAAAAATAGTTGTTTTTTTTCCTTCTTGTTGAAGAGGGAGGCAGGAGGGTGCCCTGAGCTCCTCCCTTTTGCTGAATCTGAAAGGTGTAAGATGATGAACTAGGGGTCATCCTCTCTTTGGTCAATTAGCTGGTGATAAACCCCCCAGAAAGATTTATAAAGGTACAACAACATAAAACCCTTACCAGGATTTCACCCTTTTCCCTTTGTTTGTTGTCCCTACATGCACATTCCCTAGTGGTCTCCAAAAGCTGATGAAATGCACACACCAGGTGTAGAAAGGAATATTAATGGGTTACAGGGCCAGGAAATCCAGAGGGAAGGAGAACATAAACTTCCTCCATTGCTAGGATTTCAGCCCAAGAACGAGGTAGAAGGAAGCTGCTTTGCAAGACTGCTGCTGGTTACTTTGCTCCTTAAATTTATTTATTTTTGTATTTTAAACCACAGAAATTTAGTCATGGAGCAAATCAGATCTCTAAACACTGGAGAAAATAGGTGTGTGTTTTGTTTGGAGCACAAAATGCAGCTGTTAAAATGCAGCTGTTATGAGGAAGCCCAGCAGCTGGAACAAGGCATGGACTGGAGCTGTCACCAGTGTTGCACTGTGGGCTACTGGGAAGCCACTGATGCTGTAGTGGTGGATTTTGTACAGGTTCTCAGCTAGAAATAGTTAATAATAAACCTTTGTTCTGCACCAAATAAAAATAAAATATTAAAAAAAAATTGGTGCCACTCCCTGTCACTAAGCCTTGTTTTCCTGTCCTGGTAATGTAGAAGTACCAGGACTTTGCTCCAGGGAACAGCAATTGGTGAGAGTGATAAAAGACAATTACTGTGGCAGGCAGGGGCTGGATTGATGCTGAGATCCCCGAATGAATGTCAGAGCCCTGATCAATCCCCTTAGCCCGTGTCCATAAGCAGCCCTGGGGTGATTACAGGCTGTCATCATAGAAAGTTGCTCTTGCTCTGACTGATCTCAGTCTGATCAGACCTTTCTGCTCCAGTTCCACTGCAAAGGGGAGCCACTGCACGACCTGGCCACGAGCCAGGCACTGGCCTGTTGGCTGCCCAGGGCATGTTCTGTACACAGAAACGTGAACATGACAGCAAAACTCTGTTTTCTCACTCCAGGACTCTGTCCTTCGCTCTCAGCAAGGTGTGGGGCAACAGCAGTGCCCAAGGGGAAAGGCTGGAAGGTGAGGCACCTCAGAGGTGCTATTTTATATTTTAGACAGGAGGGAATGGCTCCTGCTGCATCCTGCTCCCAACACTCCTGTGTGCCTGACCCAACCCAGCCAGGGTCCTCCTCCACTCTGGATGTACTTGTTTACCCAAGCAAATTGCTATCCTCCAAAATCCCTGTGTTTTAGAGACAAATGTGCTTTGAGGCACCTCAGTGCTTTAAAATCTGTGTCTGTGCTGAGGTGTGGAACTTCTAATTATCAGAGGGATGAAAATCAGGGGCTTTCTATCAAGTCCAAGCACCCCTGAGATGCAGCTTCATGACACAGAACCTTTCCCTCCTGCCTCCCAAGCCTCTTGTTTAACAGGCTCCCAGCGGTCACATTTGCAGAGCTACAGCTTCTGAAATCTTTTCACTCCTACAGGATTTGCTCGAAAAACTCGATTATGAAAATTGAAAATGTACATGTCAGCTTTTCCTGCTGGCTGGCAGTGCTCTCCTTTGCTTGGCAAGGGATGGAGAAGACCTCTCCATGCAGAATAAAGGATTTCAACACCAAGCTGGCCAGAGGACAGGGAACACACCACAGAGCCTCTCACAACTTGCCAAATAAATCAAGAGCTGCCTAAGAATGTCTAGTGACCATTTGGTGGCCCTGTCAGAAGTTATTTGCCAAGTGCTCCTCTGTTTTCTAATGAAAAAACCATCCTTACCCTCAACTGCAATTTCAGAATCCAGGCCACAGAGGGAAGAAGGAGGGTGTAAGAACTGCCCCTTCCTTCTTTTCTGCTGTGAAAGTAAATGAAGGATTTCCCCACATATCACCAAAACATTAAAGCTTGTGAAAATATTTAACATCAAATTGTATTTGGTGGCGTTCACTGCCATCATTAGGATCAAAGCCAAAACCACCCAGACTGGATCCACAATGCAGGCAATGATAGCAACTAAATCCCACAGGCTGCTGAAAGGTATATGGGATTGAAATACTGTGGGATAGTATGAATATAGTACTTTGAGATGGCTAGGATAATAGAAAATATGATGAAATGAGATTAAAAACTAAAAACCCAAAGAAACAGGAAATAATGTACAACCTAAAAGCTAACTATTGTAACCCCAAATTTGCAATTACCTGTGGCATAGCTGAGGATAAAAGGGCAATTTCTATTCACAGCAAAGCTCCTCTTGCTACACAAGTCTGTAGAAAAGCTTCTTCTGCCACAGTGGGACAGAATAAAGCCCCCAGTTCAGCAGCAGTGCCGAGGGAAAAGTTCAACCCCACCGGTGTGAAGGAGAGTGAAAATATCTCTGTATGGAGTGAACAGGAACAGATTTTGTATGCCTGAAAGATTTCCCGAAGCATGGCCTCAGTGGCCAAACTGCAGATGTTTCAGACCCAGCCATTTCTACTGAATCTAAAGTTACAAGCAGTAATAAAAACACACGGGAACTTGGATTCTCTGATAAAGCACATTCATGACAAATACATTTCCTGGTTTTCCCCTGGTGCTGATCCCCAAATGTGCCCAAAGGACATTTCAGTGTCGTTGTCTTTCATTCTCCTTTTAACTGGCTTTCCTCTGGAGGATTAAAGAGAGAGAAAACAGCCTGCACTGAACAGTTCCCAGAGGAAGAAGGAATGGCAGCTCTGCCATAAATAATGAGGATGAAGAATTGCTCTGTCAGAACACAGGTGTCCATCACTGCAGCAGTACCTGTGTGCTGCTGGCCAGGCTCTACCTGCAGAAAGGAGATCATTTCCATTTCCATGTCACTTTGGTGCTGGAGAGAGCTTCAATAAGCAAAATGTCAGCCTCCACCCACTTCTCAGAAGCTCACAGGATTTTTTTCCTCCCTTTTTGTTCCCTCTGCACAATGATCTATTTTCAGCTCCTTTTTTTCTTTACCCCTCTCTGCTGTCCTACCCCTTTGCTCTCTCCTGGGCTCTCTGGTGTCCCTCTCCTGTCACAGACAGCAGGCCATGTGTGACCATCCCCAGAGACATTCCTGTTGTCAGGAGTCCCTGGGTTGTCAGGTTCTGCATCACCTCCCCTTCCCCCTGTCTGAGGAAGAACTGCTGAGAAAGGAAGGAGATGGAATCTTGCTAAAAACCTCTTAACAAACAGCACAGATCAATGACTTCTAAAACATTCCTTTAAAAATAACACCATCCATCCCCCTACTTGCATTGCCTCCCTCCTCAGCCCTTTCCTACCAGCACCTCTTCTCTCCTGCGACCTAAATCCTTTTTAGCTCCAGGAGAGTTATCCAAATAAAGCTACTTTGCAATGAGAGCAGTGTAACCAGGTTTGAGGGTGCTGTGTAATGCTGCAGGCAGTTCTTGACACAGAACCAAGTATCCTGCATAGTTAAGTGCAGTTTTGCACATGCTCTTTACATCACAAGGTCATGTCACTACACCACCAGCCTCCTGAACACTCTTCTATTTTTGCTTACCAGAAGCAATTTCTTTCCATTCCGTGCCCTTGGATCCGAGCACTACACAACAGCAATAGGTTTTTCTTCCCTTGGTCACAAGAAAAAAACCCAAACAAAATCTCTG
Organism: Emberiza elegans; assembly: GCA_024865655.1. Lineage (NCBI taxonomy): Eukaryota > Metazoa > Chordata > Aves > Passeriformes > Fringillidae > Emberiza > Emberiza elegans. Next base: position 19,047,814 of record JALJVW010000129.1, read on the forward strand.
AAAACAACAAAGAAAAATCCCCAGTGAACAAAATAAACCAGAAAGCATTTTTTTTCTCCTAACTTCCAAACGATAACAATCAAGACAAAAAATACATATATTCTTAAAAACCTCAAACCTCTATCACTCCCATTCTTCTAAAAACTGAATCAGGTCAGGCCATGAGAAGGCTGAAGCACCAGAGCTGTGGTCCACACTAGGTCTGTGCCTGCTGCCATCACCTGCAAAGCCTGCAGCAGGCAGGCCCAAGTGCCATTCCCAACAACACAATCCTGCTAGGTGTGGGAACAACAATTCACACATTTGGATAAGGCCAACAGGCCCTGTGGGCTGAGCAGCATCCTTATTTTCCCCCTTATTTCCCCCCCCCCCTTTTCATGGCTTTCCCCACCCCAGTCGGCTGTTCTGAGCTCAGCCTGTTCAGCTGAATTCTCCTCGGTGGTGAGTGACGGCGTTCAGGCTGTCCCCAACACGGTCACACCACCTGTGACCTCCCAGCACAGAGCCCATGAGAAGGGAAGGCTCTGCAGGCAGGGCAGGATGCAGGGAAGGCATTTCAGAAGAGCTGACATTTACACTGAGGATGTGCCCAGTTCCTGCTCTGGTATCAACCAGGACTGAGGAAATGCACAAAACTAACCTGGACTGGGCATGGGAAAAGGCTTTGGAGAGGTGAGGAAAAAAGTAATTGTTTGCATTTATTCTTGTTGAACATTTTCCTTTCTTCAGCCTTCACCTCCAGGGAGATCCTCAGCTCTGCCACAGATCTCCTGCCATGGCACACATTGTCAGGAAGAACACAACAAGGAAAGGGCATTTTTCCAAGTGCTGCTTTCCCATGATATCCAACCCTCCTGGTAAAGCTCTTCCCCTACTGTTAATTTTCTGTGCTATCTTTTAGTCCCAAAGCTTTACAGAGGAGTTATTTGGCTTGTTACAAGCGCATGGCACTGTCTTTTGTTTTGTGATGGACAGGGGGTAGTTTAAAAATAAATAAGCTTTCAGACTAAATAATACAATTATATAATTGCCTTAGATTTCATGGACTGCACTCAATCTTGATAGCCATTTCCATGTCTGCTTTTTCAGCTTTTGGACTTTATGCTCTCATTCTGTACTTTATTTAAGCACTAAGGGACTCTTCCCATACCCAAATTAATGATTTCCTGCTAAGCACCTGGATGAAAGTACCCTGCAGTGAAGTGAGCACTCGGTCCCCAAGAGAAGGACAAAGGTAACTCTCCTAATGCATCGAGCTCTGCTGTCACATCACCTTTTTCCTCCCCTGAGCTCAAGCACATCAGGTGCAGTTCTGCTTAAATGAATAAACCACGTGCTTTTCTCCAGGTTTTCCACCATTGCAGTGACAGAGCAGCTCTGTTTGACAACAGTTAAACATCAGTTCAGAGTCACAACAGCCTTTTTGTGTCTATTAATTACTTTCATCTTAAGCTTTGCAAAATGCCTCAAAGGAGGGAAGGCAAAATACTGAGAGAGCACACATCCAGCAGAGGTGGAGAGCATTTATTACTAATCTGTGCTCCAGGAGGAGAGATGAAGCTATGAAAAGAAATAATCCCAGGAAACAGGTTTCTGAGCAAAAGGAGATAACACAAGGGGATCAAAGAGCTGGAGAAGGCCGACTGCAGAGAGCTGCAGGGAGCTTCTTTGAGTGTCCTGGTTTGAGGAACATTAAGCTACAGTGGAAAAATCAGTTATTATTTCATGAAGTGACCATTGACTTGTGTTCACAACTAAAGACTGATTTCCCAAAATATTTAACATATCACAGCAGTTTCTTCCATTAAAGTGCACTCCAGGGCATAACTGGGTGTTTCTCACTTTGTCACCAATTGCCACACACCAAAACAGAAAACAGGATTATTCTTTTTTTTTGCAGCCACCCACAACCCAAGTTTCAGCACACACAAATAAATTGGGAAACCAGGAATATCATTTAGCACCAGTGAACCATTCATGGATGACGTTTAACACACTTGGAGGAAGAATCAAACCCTGGGTTCAGGCATGTTTAAAGTCTGAGCTGCTCACATGGCTCTTATGAAAGATCCCAACTTTCCTGTTTGTTTGCCTGAGCTCACCTGCAGTGACACCAGCATTTGAAGGAGTCCCAGGTAGGTGAAGAGTGAAATGAATCCTAAGGCAGTTTCTCTTCCCACTGTGCTCTACCTGTTCCCAGCAGAGGAAAATGTTAAAGGCACCAAGAGCTGCCTTGGCCACACAGTCAGGCCAAAATCTGCTCCTGTGAAAGAACTGTGAAACAGGGCCCACAAAACAGCCCAAACACAGGCAATGAAAGATTAACAGGCAGATGTTGAAATATGTTGGCAAGATGTTGGAGATAAAAACTCCCTAGGTAATTCTGCAGACAGAAAGACAGCTCTGTGAGAACAACAGGAATACTTTAATGCAGAAAAAGCAAAAAAAATACACCCCAACACTTGAAACAAACCAGTAATACCTGTTGACAGCTGATTTGTGCCTTTGGCACAGGATACCAAACCCAGCTGATCCCAGCATTGTTTCTCTTTGGCTGCAAATCTGTTGTGGAGAGGCTGCAATTTTTATTTTAATGATAAAATTTGGGAAAGAAAAGAAGTCAGATAAATCTGATGGCAAATATGTAAACAAGAAATTTGCATCCTTAAGTTTCCAGGTGAAGCACAAGGAAGCAGATTCCTGCTCTGGAGTGGAGTCAAAAAGCACAAATAAGGTCTGGAGCACAAGGGAACCTTCTGAGCCAAGAGCTGGCCATGGTGTCTGGGCACTGAGAAAGACCCCAGGATTTCCAAACTCAGGAGGAGTATTCCAGCCCATGGGAGTTTCCCCATACATTTCAATGGATCAGGCTTTCCCTCTGCTACAATAAACCAATGTCCATGCTTACAAAATGAACTGTTTGCTGTAACAGGCACACATTGGGAAACTTGCTTTAGTCAGCCATGGCTTTTGTTTTTGTTTCTTTTTAAAACTCTGCACTCCTGAGAACCCACCCTCTGTTAACCCTTTAAAACAGTGCAGAACTTTCAGTGCCAGTTTGATCACACATCTCAATAGTCCCACAAACTCTGGGGGGCTGGGTCATCCAGGGATGTGGAGAGTAACAACAGCATCCTTACAGGTAGCAGGAAGAGATTCTCAAAGACACAAACACTGATAAAGGTTTCAAATGTTTTTCTTTCATTGTTTAAATAAGAGAATAACCATATCCTACATTATTTCCATTAAAAAAATAATCTGCATTACACTGGTTAAAGTGGACAGAAATATCCACAGTGATTGCACAAAACATTTGTGTAAATGAACATCATTTCAGCAAGTCAGTTGGTTTAAGTAAACAGCATTTCCTGTTCCAAGGGCTTGTCTGTACAGCAAAGTTACATAAAGATAACCTAAAATAGGAACTTAATGAAATTAATCATAAAACCTTCTGGGTACATAATCCTTTTTCATGGTGAATGTGGCTTGCAGTCTAGCTTAGCTCTATTGGGAGTAGGCTTAAATTACATCAAAAGAGTGTCTGCAAATATATTTGCATTGTTTAAACAAATTTAGTTAAACCCAATATGAGTTAATCAGTGCAATTTTCAGAGTCAGCTTAAAAGGCAATTTAATACAAAACCAAGAGGAGTTTGACAGAAAAGACATAACCCCATGGACAGCTTCTTTCTGAGAGGTGAATCCCTCTTCCTAAGGACACACAACTCCCACTTGCCACCAAATTCAATGGGAATTCCACTGAATTTAGCTCTCCTCAGAGGCAGACCACAGCATGGAACTAACACTGCTGGAGGAATTGCAAATGCTTCCACTCTCTTGCTGAAGAGAGAGGTTGAGCTGGCAAATGTGCCAAGATTACCCAATCGAGCATCATACCCTGTATCCAGAAAAAAATCACTCTGCAGTCTGTGGGGTCAGTGGAGGTGACGCACAGCCTTGCCCACAGCCCTTCCTGGCTGTCCTGTCATCACTGTCAAACACACTTCAAGCAGCTGCATCATGAATGAGCCTCTATGAAATAATTAAAAGCTTTTAGAGATAAAAACTATGCTAAACATCTGACTGATAAGATGAGCAAACCCATCTCATCCCTCTTCATTATCTAATAGCAGTGTTTTGTTCAGTAGTGGGTTTACAGCCACATCAAAAGTGGCCACAGCTTTATGTGCAACCAAAATTAAATAGCTTATTGGTATTGCAAGAATAAATATTGCTTCAAGCACACTCTGCTTTGCAGCTCCCAGGATAAACAATGCATTTCACTCATTACCAAGCAGACTATTTGGGAAATAGCAGGATAAGCTAGCTTGTTCAGAACACCAGAATTCCACTGTTGTTCTAGAAGAAAGAACAAACCCAAGGAATTTGTTGTTGCAAAGTGTGTGGTGGATTAGATTTAAAAAAAATTAAAACCCCAATCCTCACACTAAACTTTTTAGCAAAACAGAAAGGAGTTTGGGTTTTTTAGTGTCTAAAATAAAATGACAAAATATTATTACATCTACCTCATCTAAGGAGAAAGTTAAGGCTTGTTTTTCCAAGAGTTTCCTTTTTCGACATGACATGAATGGAGAATCAGCCTGCTTCAGACACTGCACCTCAGATTTACTCTGTGTTGCAGAAGCAGCTATGAGGCATTTCTGGCAAGTTATTGTTTTTAACACTTGAGAACATGAGATGTTCCAGTTTCACAACAGAACCGCTTTCACAAGAAAAAAAATTGATATTTTTGCAATGCTTAGCAGCACTGTGATTATTAGAGCTTTCCCATAAGGCAATACAAATAGGAACATTAAAAAAAGCCTGAGGTTTGGATCATCCACAATATCTTGACATAATTCAAAAAGGAAGAGGGAGAATTAATTGAGATAAATAACACTCCTAAAGATCAAAGGCCTCTTTCAGCCTTGGGTCTGCTACTTCATTTATTAGTGAGGGAAACAGATTCAGCTCCTGATTTCTTTGCTGACAATCCCAGTCGGCAGCTCCTAAACAAGAGCAGACTCTTTCAATCCTGATTTTTTTTTCTTCTGCCAGGGAAGAAGCTCATTACCACCTACCAGCCAATGGCTAGTACAGATTAGGTTTCCTCCAACCCATCACCTTGTTCCTTACAGTGGAAATACAGTTACCATTCCTACATTCAACTATTCCAGTACTGAAAGCAAAATCCAAAAAACATTTCAAACCTTATTTTATCTGCTATAGCTGTATTTCTTTGAACTCAAAGGTATATTTGGAAGAGGTAGTCCAGGAGAAAAGGGCTTTAAATACCAATACCTGTATGTCCCATACCAAGCTGCCAGACCTATCAGCACACCAAGAAGCTTTTGGCTGAAGTCATGGAAATACAGAGCAGTACAGAGGAACATGAACACCCAGATGACGGCGAGGGAACACAAGGAAACCAGCAGCGCGTTGATCACCACACGCAGCTTGGAGCTGTGCTCTATGGCCAGCGCTTCCAGCACAGCCAGCTCCTCCAGGATCATCATGGCACAGTAGGAGAGCAGGAAGCAGTGCCCCGAGATGTCAAAGCCGTTCCAGACGCCGCTGTCCCGCTGGCACTCGCGCTTGGAGGCGTAGAGCCGGGGGGGCTGGCCTGGCTGGCTGGGTTTGCCCTGCAGGGAGCACTCCCCTGTGAGGTTCTCTATGTAGATGAAGAGCTCAGTGCACAGGTACCACACGGCTGTGCCCACCAGCAGGGCCCCCAGGCGCCGCAGCACCAGCAGCGCGCTCCGGGTGCGGCCGTACAGGAACTTGCTCCGGCCCAACTCGTACGTGGTGAGGGTGATGAAGGGCAGCAGCAGCCACAGCGTCCAAGCCCAGGCCACCTTCACGAAGTATCTGCCACAGGAAAGGCAAAGGAGACACCAGCATGGGTGAAATGCCACAGTGGAGTAAGTGCTCGAGGTTTGTGCCAATTGTATTTGCAGGGAGTGTCCCGACAAAGGCAGGAATGATGCATCTGACTCCATGTTCTCAGAAGGGTAATTTATTACTTTATAATTTATTACTTTATAATACTATCACATATTAAAGAACACTATACTATAAAGAATACAGAAAAGATATTTACTGAATGCTAAAAAGATAATAATGAAAATTTGTGACTCTTTCCAGAGTCTCGACACAGCTTGGCACTGATTGGCCAATAAGTCAAAACTTACACCAGAATCCAATGGAACAATCACCTGTGGGTAAACAATCTCCAAACACATTCCACATGTGCAAAACAGAGGAGAAGCAAATGAGTTAAGAATTGTTTTCCTTTTCTCTGAGGCTTCTCAGCTTCCCAGGAGAAAAATCCTGGGTGAAGGAATTTTTTCAGAGAATGTGAATGCCACACTTGTGCCCTCCTCCCAAAATACAGCTTAGCCACAATCTTAACCCTCTCCCCAGTACTTCCCTCAAGCCCAAAACCTGAATACTTCCTCAGCCAGGTACTCATTCCCAAGGCAGCATTGCCTTGGACCCAGAGCCCTCATTCATTGCAGCAGACCTGCAGTTTTGCAATCACTTTGACCCTACAAAGCAGCTCAACTCTGCCCTACTCAAAATGCAGCTGCAAAGAACGTATTTTTAGCTTGCCACCCTGACCACAGTAACCCCTTCTCTGACTCTTCCACCATCTCAATTATCCTTGCTTACAAAGCCTTTCACAACCTCAGCCTCTGAAGACAGCCAGAAGGGCCAGCTGGCTCTTTCCCCTCACCAGCCTGTGAAGCTTTTTCTCTCTCATGTCCTTCTAAATAAATGAAGCAGCTCAATGTTGTTCCTTTATTGTCCTTTCAATCAATGAGAGCCTTCTTTTAGCATACACAAATCCTTCCATCACTCTCTGCCCTGAAAACTTTTGCTGTGATGCCCATAAAATCTTGACGCCCAGCTGACAATGTGTTGATATCTTGTTTAACAGAAGACAGTATTGTGTTAACTTGTTCTCTTCATATCTTAAACTGGAGCACGTGTAAGTGAATTTATTAATGAGTTAAGGAGGCCACAGTCCAGGATCTTGTTTCTCCCATCAGCACTTTCCAAAGTGCTTGCTTCCTCTCAGCTGGGGGGAGAGGGGAACTGTGCAGCCCCTTTGTTATCCAGAGCTCAGTCTGAAAACAGAGACAGCTGAACTCTGCTCCGTGGCTGAGCTATGGACAGACACATACAGCCATCATTTAATCCTCACCTGAGCATCAAAGGCAAAGCCAAACCACTCTGGAGTTCTGCATCCTCCTTATGACCCTAACAAACCTGTCAGAGCCTTGCCCAGGATTTTGAGGAGTACCTCATTCACACTTTAATTTTACAGGAGAAGTGATGCCTGTGTGGCAACTGCAGCTGCTACCATGAAACAGTAAATTGAATTACTGAAAATAAATTACTGAAAATAAATCCCCCATTTTATTTAAAAGCAAGAAAGGCTACCAAGGTTACTGCTGACAAGGCAGGAGGCAAGTAATTTGCAGGAAAAAATACTTGCTTCAGGAACTGTCAGTACAGATCACCTTCCTCTATTTGAAAAGGAGAACTGAACTGAAATATGCTTTTACTGTAAGATCAATTTCTCTCTAAGTGTTTCCTGTCAATGCTCTTTCAATCACACTGAAAACAGCTCTTCTCGCATGTCACCAAATGACAGATTTGAATGAGTTAAGTCCAAAGCTCCCCAAGTCACAGAGGAAAACAGCAATTTTAGTTTTACTTTAGACGTGTAGCAGGACAGCACATGTGCTCCAGCCCAGCTCATTGCTTCCTTCAAAATGCTCAAACTAATTTCACAGAATGACTAAGCCAGTTAGATCATCGCCCAAGTGCCAGAAAAGGATGGCAGCCACTCTGCTTTTAGGAAAGATACTAAAAGACCTATTTCCTTCAGCTGGGTTTTAGATCAGCTCGGTAACTATCACAGACTCAAAGAATATGCTGAGTTGGAAGGGACCCACAAGGGTCACGGAGTCCAACTCCTGGCCCTGCACAGGACAGCACAAAAGTCACAGCATGTGCCGGAGAGTATTGTCAAAATGCTGCCAAAATGTCAAAATGCTGTTAAAATGTCAAAACGCTGAGTTCTGTCAGCCCTGGTGCTGTTACCACTGCCCTGGGGAGCCTGTTCCAGCCTTCAGCTATGATCCTGATGAAGAGCCCTTTCCTAACACCCAGCCTAGCCCCCTGACACAGCTCCAGGCCCTGCCCTCGGGTCCTGCCACTGACTGCCAGAGAAAGTGAAATCAGTTCACTCAAATACGAGGAATTATCTGCGCGATTAGGAAGGGAAAAAAAAAAAAAAGCGGCTTTCCCCCCCTTCCAATAAAGACTAAGCCAGAAATTCCCGGTATTCTGAAACCTTTGAGTCAGGAACAGGAAATCTCATCACCGAAGCACCAACCCCCGGCCCCAGCGCGGCACTCGCGGCCAGCACCGACCCCGGCCCTCAGCCCCCTCCGGGCACCCGGCCCGCTCTGTCCGCCCTGCCCGGACCCTCCTGCTCGCACCGGCCGCGATCCCCGGGCCCCTCCTCACACGTTGAGCGGGTTGCGCTTGTTCTGCAGCGGCGTGTCGGGCACCAGGTCGCTGTCCTTGAGCGCGGAGCCGAGCACGGCGATGGCGAGCAGCAGCGCGGGCAGGCGGCGGCGCAGCGGCCCGCGGGCCAGCGCGGCCCGCAGCCAGCGCCCGCTCCGCTCCAGCCGCTCCATGGCCGCCCCACAGCGCCCGCACCGCCCGGCCGCGGCCCCGCCCCCGGAGCGCCCCCGCGCGGCCACCGCCGGCACCGCCCCGCGGCGCCGCCACACAGCGCCCTCTGCTGGCAGCCCGCGGCAGCGCCCCGGAGCGCCGGGAGCCGTGCGCGAGCAGCCGCGCGCAGGGATCTGTGCACAGGGATCTGTTCACAGGGATCTGTGCATAGGGATCTGTTCACAGGGATCTGTGCATAGGGATCGGCCCGCAGGGATCGGCCCGCAGGGATCTGTGCATAGGGATCGGCCCGCAGGGATCTGCCCGCAGGGATCTCTTCATAGGGATCTGTTCACAGGGATCGGCCTGCAGGGATCTGCTCACAGGGATCTGTGCATAGGGATCGGCCCGCAGGGACCGGCCCGCAGGGATCGGCCCGCAGGGATCTGTTCACAGGGATCGGCCCACAGGGATCTGTGCACAGGGATCTGTTCATAGGGATCTGTTCACAGGGATCTGTTCATAGGGATTGGCCCACAGGGATCTGTTCATAGGGATCTGTTCACAAGGATTTGTTCGCAGGAATCCATCCTCAGTGATTTGTTCACAGAGATCCGTTCACAGGGATCAGCCCGCAGGGATCTGTTCAAAGGGATCCATCCACAGGGATTCCATTCACAGGGATTCATCCTCAGGGATCTGTTCACAGGGATCCATTCAAAGGGATTTTTTCACAGGGATCCAATCACAGTTACCCATTCACAGGGATCAGTTCAAACTGATCCATCCACAGGGATCTGTTCAAAGGGATCCATCCTTGGGGATTCATCCTCAGGAATGCACCCTCAGTGATCCATTCAATGGGATCTGTTCACAGGGATCCATTCAAAGGGATCTGTTCACGGGGATCCATCCTCAAAGATCCATCCACAGGGATGGGTTCACAGGGATCTGTTCACAGGGATCCATCCACACGGATCCATCCACAATGATCCATCAACAGGGATCCATCCACAGTGATCTGTTCACAGGGATCCATTCACAGGGGTCCATCCACAGGGATCTTTCCACATCCATCCACCTGCAGGGAGCCACCCACAGGGATCTGCAAGGATCCATCATCCACACAGATTCATATGGATCTATCTGCATGGAGCCGTGCACAGGGACCCATCCACACAGAGCCATTAACAAGGATCCATCCACACGGTTTCACACGGAACCACACGGATCCACCTATATATATAATATCACAGGTGGAAGCCCACAGATCCATCCCACAGGTCCATCCCCAGACCCATTCCCATGGGTGCATCCTTACAGATCTATCCACATGGATCCACACACACAAACCCAACCATATGGATCCACCTGTGCAGACCCATCCACACGGATCTATCCACGTGGATCCACCCATGCAGACCCATCCACATGGATCCACACAGAGGCCTCCCCACAGACCCATTCACAAAGCCGTGTCCCCAAGTGCCACATCTGCCTGTCTTTTAAATCCCTCCAGGGATTGTGACCCCTCCACTTTCTTGGGCACTCTTTGCTAGTGCTTGTAACACTTTTGGGTGAAAAAATTTTCCCTAATCTCCAATCCAAACCTCCCCTGGTGCAACTTGAGGCTGTTTTCTCTTGCCCTATAAAGGAACAAGCACTTCTTTTAACTAGGTTACCAGAACACCTGAAAAGAGGGTCTTACCATGATATTAATGAGAAAATCTGAGAATTTTCTCAATCAGTAGAATTATTTTAATTTTTCCTAGGTCTTAAGAAGGGGGGAGAAAGAATTTCTGGAGCTATTAAGGCTCTCATGCCTTTTCACTCTCCATGTCTATGGCTGAAAGTGGTGTCCAAACACCGGCCATCGCTGTGGTATTTGAGACCTATTTCATCTATTGAACAGCTGCTGCTGTCATTTCAGCTTAGTTTTTAAAATATAAAAAAATCATCAGCAAGAAAAGAAATGGCTGAATGAACAAAGAGCCTTTATTCATCCCAATGGCCTCAGTAAGAAAAATGTGAGAGTGATTGGGGGGGAGGAAAGCAGATCCCATCTGAGACAGGATGGGAAAGTATTTCTTGCCAGAGCATTTCAAAGCTGTTTCGCCGTCACCGTCAGCAAATCTATGACAACATCTGGGCTGAGAGAGCAGATCAACACATCAAAGCAGCCCCAGCAGATATGGAGGGCTTGGGCTAAGGAGGTTATCCAGGGTAAACGGCATTTGGCAATTTATTAGCTGTTGTTTTTAACAAGACTGCCACGGCCATGTCTAGCACCCCGAATTAGAAACGACAGGCAGCTGCGCTCACTGAAACGAGCGAGGATGAGCGGGGCCGGGAGCAGGTGCCACAGAGCCCCTCATTGTCTGCCTAAATCCCCCGTGCCTTTGAAACCTCGCCTCCTGCGCTTCCCAGGTTTGGGTCTGTGCTGCGCAGACTGTTTGCAGGGCTGGAGGTGGGAGCTGCTGGGCTGGCTGCTAATGAAGCGTGCTGCGCTGTCTGCCACACGCAGGGGGATTTTGTAAGCCTGGCACCTGCTCCAGATGAATGCAGCTGATGGCACGGCCTGCAAACGTTGCCTGTCCTCAGCCCAGCTTGAAATGTCTGAGGATTAGCTCTGTAAATCACGGATTCTCACAAGTGCAGCGAGCAAAGCTGGCTGGGTCCAGGTGTTGGGCAGATTTAGAGACAATCTCTACTTTCAGGCCTGGTATTTGCTGCCATGAGCCCCAAGCCAAGGCCAGTGGACCTTCTGAGGAGCCGACTGCCATACCTCTGTAAAGAATCAGAGAAGTGGAATTTAGGTCTTTCAAAACAGCAGATAAAGCTTTCATTCATAAACAAGGGCTAAGATTTGTTCTAAGCGAATTGCAGAAGGCTCCTAAAAAGCTCTCATGGATATTTGGTCAATGTGTGACAGGTATAAACCACACTAAACTGAGTTAATTTGTCAGGTGCAGCAGATCTGGCTTTTTTAAACTTCTTCTTTAACCTCACCAAATACCTGCCTGGTTAAAACTGAATCTTTTCAGACTATTTGATTTTAAAAACTGGATTGGGAGGAATTTCTTTTTCTGGTTTAATTTGAACCAAGGCCTCCAACCAATTGCTTCTCTTTGAGAAATCCCATTTTGCCCCTAAAATCCACAGGGACAGATTCATTAGGAGCTGTAGAACAACTTCCAGAGCTGAAGAGTTGTTGGTAAGCCTTGTCCCTTCATGCCTGGCCACCAGAGCTTAGGACACTTAATTGGACAGGGAGATCCCAGCTCCCTGAGCAGAGATTTGAAATAGGATCCAACAGAGCTGAAAAAAGCATCCTCACCAGTGACCTGCAGCAGGCTAGGGGGAAATCTTTCCTGTTCATAGAGTTCATGTGGTATCAACTATTAATTAGAGAAGGAATAATGACACTAGGAGTTGTTAATTGTTGTAAATAAGTTTGCTTAGAAATTTTTATTTGTCTTGTTTTGGTCATTCTGTTAATTACCTGCTAATCATTTTGAGTGCAAAGAAGTCTGCCTCGTTGATGTGAGACTACAGTGTGGATACCTTCTGAGAAATTAGGCTCCTCATCTTGAAGCAGACACCTCTTTCAACATAGTCAGCGGAAAGACAGCCTTAGCAGCCCTTTCCAGGAGCCCAGGGCCACTGTTCACCTAATTTGCACGCTTAAATTTAGCTGTGGAGAAATTCAGACCTTGCAAGACAGTGGCTCTTTGCTCAGGTGCTGCGTTTGTGATCTGCTGTTCACCTCAATGCTGAGATTAAAATGATGCTGCAGTGGGGTCACAGCCTCGCTCCTTAATGTCATGAGACCCCTGTTCACAAGTTCTTCCTGCTGATCACTTTAAAATATTACAGGCTAGAAAGTGGCAAGACTGTTAGTGAAAAGCAGATTATGCCTTAAAGCTGTCACAGGATGAGTTACTGGAATTTAAATTCTTCAGTTGTTCAGGATGTTCAGCTGCTTTGAGTGTCCTGACACCTAAAAATAAATTGGCAAAGGCTGGAAGGTTTGCTGTGGAATAGAACCAAGACATTTGAATTGAAATCTCAGCTCAAACAGTCAAACTAAACCTCTTGACTGTGCTAAATAGGAATAATTTTATTTTATGAGATTTCTGGGTTCACTGCTCTGTGTTGTGGCCAAGGAGGGATGCTGTGAGGAGAAGGAGAGAAAATTACATTATTTTTTTTTTACCAAACTCAAACAATATTCTTCTCTGACCCACGTCTGGGGTAAGCGGCAAGGTGGGTTTTTTGGGAAGGTGTTCTCCAGGGGCACCAGGAGCAGCTGGTGGGTGCCCATCCGAGCACCCAGCCTGTCAGGCTGGCAGAGCCATCAGCCTGTGTCCACACGCTCCCTGGGGATGAGTTACCCCAGTGGCAACAACCCCTTTGGGTCTGGGAGATCTTCTGTCTTCCCAGCTCATCCTCCCCCTGGCAGCAATTCCCACAGCCTGCCAGCACCTGCTGACCCATCCCTGCCTGCCCAGGGCCCTGGCAGCCCCCAGCCCTTCCCTGGGGCAGCCAGGTGCTCATTCCTGCCCAGCCTCCCCTGCTCTCTGTTTTCCTTGGTGAGCACTGCTCACATCTCCATGATTGATTGTGTTTGAGTTTGATCCTGGAGTGTCCTGGGATGTTTGCATGAGAGGTGCTACATAAGCATAATTTGGGCTGTATTTTCTTTGCCTAATGGGAGCTTAAGCTTGAAGTGAAGATAGTTTTGGCCCTTTGCTGAGACACTTCCATCAGCCTCAGTGCTTTGAGCTCCGCAGCCTTCTCTATTCACTGCCGGCTTAGGAAAAGAGATCAAAAAAATAATATTGTGCTTTGTTCCCTTGTGTCAGTGGTGCCTTTGAAATGCAGCCCGGGGTGAGGCATAGCAGCCTTTCTCTCACACTGGCCTGGATCTTTGCTGGATCCTTGCTGCCCACCTCTGATGGCAAGGGATGCTCTTCCTACCAGCCCCAGCCCTGCCCTGGGTCCAGGCAGAGCCAAGGCTGACCTGAGAGGGGATGATGTGTTATTTACAGTGGAGATGCTGAGCTGGGAAACAGAAGGGAGAGGTTGGTAACTCACCACCTGTGTGGCTCCCCAGATAAATGGGAAAGGTCTTTCCCTGTCCTGAAACACCAGGGATTTTAGAAAAGGCTGTGGAAATTACCCCAGGGAATTTAGACAGAGTGAACCCAGCTAGACCCAGCCTGAAAACCTCTGCAGGTCACACATTTTCCCCCCAAGTCTCCTCAAGTGAATAGAAAGGGTATGATCTGAGCTGCAGGGAATTTGCAGCATTTGGTGGTTACATCCAAAGATCAAAATATTTTGGTATATGGGGAAAAGCATAAGAAAGAACCAATTCAGTTTTCAGTGGTGCAAACTTTATTAATGCTAAAAATTAATACCTCTTGCTACAAAATATTTACATTTCTTGTTTGGCACAGCTAGATCACAGCAGAGCAGACTAATGACAGGGTTTGGTTTACAGGAGAGAATGCTCTTGTGACAAGCACGAGGAGCTGAGTTTAATTTGTGGTTCTGACAAACTCCCTCCCCAGCCACAGACCCTTAGGCTCTGTATCCCCACACCCAGAGCAGAGTATGGGAGAAATTCTGTTCTTCTCCTTCCTAAATGTCCTTTCAGAAAAAAGGGTGAGGTTGCAGAGGGCTGCAATAATGGTCTGAAGAGCTTAAAAATAAGCAGAGTTCACAAAGATGTAAAATAGCTACTCTGCATAGAATACAGATTAAGGAGCCCATTAGCAGATGAAGTGGGGATGAGATTACATGTGAAAAAATATATAATTCAAATGATTAAGGGTACATGGGCATAAAATGATCTTAATTACTCATGTTTATCTCTAATTGCCTGACTTCCTTGAGCAGCTGTGGTGGCTGCACTTGCAGCTCCTTGATGAAATACTCCCCTTTTTTTCCACAACACGTAATTTACACCTCCAGTGTTTGCCAGAGAACCTCCTCATCCCCACACCTGTGCATTTGAATGAATCTGATTCTCGATGTGTTTTCTTTCAGGGGTAGCTGCTGAGAAGTTTTTCCCTGTAGGCTGAGTGGGCAGTGCTCTCCCAGCAGCAGTTATGGGGAATTAACTCCTGCCCAGAGCAATCAACCTTCCTGTTAGCCATGCGCTAAAAGCATTATTTATTGTTCCCTTTTATTCCCTTTCTATAAGGATTATCAAACATAGATTAGAAATCACACAAAGCTCAATGACAACTTCCACAAAACCATTTGCTGGGTGGCCCTTGAGCCACTGTACCAAAACACTGGGGTTTTGTATTTTTAGATTAAGAAACTACTGTTTATTGCAACTGATCAAACATGGGAAGGAAACAGCCTGTGCTTATTAATTCAAATTCAGAAATATGGACTTTTCAAACTCCACTGGTGCATTTTTAGCTCATATATTTGCAGGAAAGAATAAGAGTGTAAAATTTGGAAGTGACTTTGTGTTGATTAGCTGCAGGACCACAGTTCACAGTCCTGGTTTCTTGACTGGATACCAGGTACAGCCAGCCACAAAACATGAGCTATTTCAATCCAATGTATAATTATAAATATTTAATATAAATCTAAAATATATGTATACATAATATTTAATCTGTGCTTTACTGGCTTGGATAATGATAAAAGTGTTGGCTGGAAATGTGATTTGGATTTTTCCTGACCACAATGACCATTGAAATAATCTGCAGACAAAAAAATAATAATTACAAAGATGTTCATAGGGTATGCCAAAGAGCCAGTGCACTCAGTTCTGTCACAGGCTTAATTTGGATGCCCAATATTATAAATTATTATTTTTGAGAGTTATTTGTTTGGTTTTTTTACCTATGCATTCCCTGTGTTCAGTGAGCTCAACATCTCTGCTAACCTTGCCGTGCTTTCACCACAGGGCTGCCCCATATTTCAACCTTTGGCAGAAGAAACCAGGGTGCCCCAGGCCATGGGATTTATTTACATATATTTATGATCATCAGCCATGGGTGGCACCTGACAGACAAGAGGGGCAGGAAGGCACCGAGGGCAGAGGATGTGTCAGTGTGAGGTGCTGAGCAATCCAGCTCAGCCATCCCCAGGTGAGGGCAGGGAAGGAATGAATTTGCCTCAAGAGGAAGCTCAGAGCTGTTCTGGTACCTGAGCTCCAGCTTTTCACACTTATTCCCATCCAGGACTCTTCCCTTTATCATCTGCAGGAGTTTTGGAGCCCCATGAACACAACTGCCAGTAGGCTTAAATGCTCCCAAACATCAGATTGAGCCTGAAGTGTCTGTTTGAGCTTCTGAGCCCTCTCCAAGGCATCTCCTGGCATTTCACTGTCAGGCTCCAGGGGCTGGCAGGACCATGACTGGTTCATTACAGTCTGACCCAAATTTTCACCAAGGAAGCCCATCCCAGCCTGCCAGGCACACAGCATCTCCCAAAATACAGCAACCCAGCCTGCACCTTGCCAAGTGGAAGGAAGGTGTGGAGGGTGGTCAACAGTGCACAGAGACCAGCCCCTGTCACCAGCAGCCCAAGGAGGAGGAGGAGGAGGTAGGTGATGGGTGTTGTGCTCCTCCTGCCTAAATTCTACCTGTTCTGAGAATAAACAACTTTTTTTTTTTTTTCATCCTTTAGCTTTAATTCTGGTGAAAAATAAAATTAAAGCCAAATCCTAATGCTTTAACTAAATCAGAGCATTTACCAACTTCACTTAAAGAAACAGGATTCTTTTCACAGGTGTTTATTTGTACAGTTCAAACAAGATTTTTTTTTTAAATATAAGCCCACCACAGATGTGCAACTCAGCCCAATCTTTGTTGACACCACTCAGAGGTTAGGAACAAAAATACACGTGTAACATGTTCTGCCTCTTTGCTGGAACAAGGCCTTTCTTTGGGCTGATTATTTGATGTAGGCCCCAAACAACTGGCAAAGCAGATCTTGCTCTGGGGTGAGAAGATGAGCAGGACCCTGTGAGATGATGGAAAATGCCAGGACTGCACCTGGTGCCCGAGGAGGAGGATGGGGGGATGCATTTCCCTCTTTTCAGAGGAGAGGTTTTCCATGCTGGGGACAGCTCCATCCTCCCAGGACGTCAGCATTGCTGGGGCTTTGAACTGCACTTCAAAGCTGGGGCTGGAGCGAGGTTTCTGCAAACCAGAGAAGCAGGTAAATATTTGTCAGAGTCAATTAACCCCCCTCATCACCTCAGCAGTCACTGGTGTGAGACGGCTGGAGGGGTTTCAGCAGGCACAGAGGGGAGCCTTGTTGATTTACTGAACCACTTCAGGAGCTGGGCAGACTCAAAGCACTGCCAGGAGACCTGGAGGGCTCCCCTCAGCACGGTCCATGAACTCCTGCACACACCTCATCCTTTCCATCACTGGAGCAGGCAGAGGGGAAAATCCTTTTCTAGTCTGGGGAGAAGAGCAGTCCTGCTCCCAGCACTGCTGCTGTAGCTTTATAACAACTTCATTGATGCCAGTTACTCCAGATGGGCATCAGCTGCTCAGAGAGCACTTTGTATGTCCCACCTGCTGCTGCAGGTTCAACCACGAACACTGTGAGTCACCTTCTTCCAGGAGACACAACACCATATAACAGCCATGAATTTATCAAGTTCTGGCTTCTGATGTCCCACCAACCCATTGCAGGGGGACTCAGGGTGTTTGTTTTGGAAAGAGGGCTTTGCTGGACCACTCTGCCCATGATGTCTGTACTGCAGCAGCTGCTGGAGGGGGAAACTCAGACACCCAAACCACCAAACACCCACCAATGTCCCCACGCTTCCTCTTGCCTATCAGCACAATATGAAAATGCAGCTTCAATAAAAAAAGGGAAGGGAGAAAACAGAAACAGCTGAGAACCAGGTGAGATGAATGCAAAGAGATGAGGCTGGGCTAATTCCTCACCCCCTTCCCAAACCTGACCTGCACTTTCACTGCACCAACATGGTCCCTGGGGCAATGCCGCTCTCCCTTTCTCTGGCCAGAAACGCTCAGCTGGATGTTAAAAACAAAAAAAAAGAAGTGCAGGGGCTGTAACAGGGTCCAGCTGGGTATGTGCAAAGCCCCTGGGGGTGTCTTTGAGGGACATGGGCTGGGAAGTGCTGGGGGAGGCTCTGGGGGTGCCCCTCCCCATGCCTGGGGCACTGTACTCTCACCTCCCCTGGTTTCAGGGCAGGGGAAGCACAGGAGGGGCATCAAGACAGCATGAACCTCATCAGCCACCACAAGCCCAGGCACCTGAAAACCTCTGCAGGTCACACATTTTCCCCCCAGCTCTCCTCAAGTGAATAGGAAAGGTATATGATCTGAGCTGTAGGGAATTTGCAGCATGTTTGGTGGTTACATCCAAACATCAAAATATTTTTATATATCAAAAGTTTTTTGATGCATATATTTTTTATCAAAATATTTTTATATATCAAATAAGTATTAGGCACACCATCCTGGCACTGGGGTGTGCCCAGCTCTGCTGCTCCTTCCTCCCCATTGCTCGTGGCTCACAGGCAAGGTCAGACCAACGTGGGTGTGCCACCACAAGCCACTGTCAGGCCTCTGTGTCATGGTGTGGACACAGCCTGAGTGATGGACAGAGATGCCAGTGAGCTGCAGGAATCCCCCATTCCACTCCTTCTGTCACAGTGGAGCTGCCAGCACTCACACCAGCCTCAGAGCACTCATCTTCAGAGGAGGTGTCCCACTTCCAGGATTTTCTGGGACTCACATGTCAGCATGTCCTCTGGTCAGGGAGGAAAGACTCTGAGCAGTGTGTCTCCCTTCTGAGAGAGATGTAGAGATAATCTCTCCCATTTTGCAGAGCATCCCAAGAGCCTCAATTTCTGCTTTCCCAGATTTTTTACAGCTTTGAGCAAAGTGGTTCTTGCAAACTTCTGAGCCTCCATGGCTGTACCTGAGAAATTTCATGTCTAGGCAGAGAGAAATCTGGTGGCTTGGATCCAGCCAGCTGGATGTGGGAAAGCTTGGAAGTCCCATGAGTAAAAGGAGATTTCTTGGCAAAGATTCACAATCCATCTTTACGGGAGAGTGGAGGGGAATTACAAAATGTCCATCAAACTTCTCACTTTCTGTAGGCAGAAGTCAGGAAGCCCCAAGATGTGCAAGTACAGCAAGAGATTTTAAAAGTGAAGAAAAATATCATAGGCTCCTTTCAGCTTCCATGCCAGGAACTGGCAGATGTTGCAGAAATCCTGCACAGTCCTGCCCTGCTCACCTGGAAGGGCAGGACTGGCTCTGATGCAGGACAGGGCACAGGAACCCCTCAGAGCCCTCTGGTAGATGTGACCAATCAAGGTGGGAGAGGATGGGCAGAGAAATATGTATGGAAAGTGATTTGCTCAGTGTCACTGTGGAGATCCCCGTGTCACCTGTCAGGTGCTTGCTCTGCTTCAGCACTGCTGGGGACAGCTGAACTGCTGCTGGCTCCCAGCCTAGTGCAGAAATGTTAACACACCCAGAGCCCCTGAATCACCTCTGGATGTCCCTGAGAGTTCCTGTGCTCTGCCTTTCCTTCTGCACCACCTTCCTGCACTCACCAGCGCCTGCTTTTCAATCCCCCCAGGCTTTGGAGGATCATCACCCACCTAAGCTGCATCTCCACCTCCCTGCCCCAGGCAGACCCCGGGGAGAACTCACACCCATCCCAACATCCCGCGGCATGAAAAAACCCTGCAAACATCGCCCTCTTCCTTCAGAGGCAGGGAGGAAAAGCAGAATCTCTCTTAGCCCCGGTCATTTGGCTCAATCTGAGCCAAACAAACAAACACTGGCAGTGTTTTTCTACAGTGAAAACCTTTTTTCAGCTGGAGACAAGGAACCTTGCAGTGGTGGGATGGTCAGAGGGTGTTTGCTGGTGCCCCAGTGGAGTTATGGGCATGTGAGCAGAGGGGCCACCCCAAGAAAAGGAGCAATGGGAACAAGACCTCCCTGTGCAGCCACGAAAAACCTGCCTGTGAACCAGTGCCAGGTGCTCAGTTTCTATCTTAATTTTGGTCTTGGAAAAAAAGGGAATGGAGTGAATACACAGGGGCTGCAGTCAAGCTGTGGCACACCCCCGTCCAAGCAAGAAAATTACACGGTGAGGCTGCCAGGGTGTCCTGACTTCACTTCCCTGGGTCTGGGCCTTCGGGGCTGGGATCCACTAGCCCCCATCCAGCAGCTGATCCAGCCCTTTGCTGGACCACTCCCAACCAGTACACAGTGGTTGTGCCAGATGATGAGGAAAGACATGATCTCAGCTCACCCCAGATGATGAATTTTGTGCAGGCTGCTGAGGTGGGAAATTCCCACCAGGACTCCTGGGTGTGAGCAATGGGTTTCCCACCACTGAGCCTGGAAAACAATTGTGCAGAAATCCGGCAGCAGCAGAGTGAAAACCCCACCAGCACCGTGTTTCCAGGGATGTTGGCTCTGGCACAGGTCCGTGGGCACAGCTGGATGTGGGCTGCACCTGCTGGGGCAGCTGTGGGTGTGCAGTGGGGATGATGGGGGTGGGCACAGCACTGCTGTGGGGCAGGGGACTCAAACCCACCCTGGTTGCAGCTGGTGAGGAGCTCACAGCTCCAAGGTTTGGGTGTTTCTTGGTCTCAGCTGACTCAGGGTGTGATGGGTCCCTCTTCCCACTGAGCTGAGAGTTTCTTCTCACCTTGGCAGTGTGCAGTGAGACCATCACACACCCCCAGCACCAGGCTAAACAACCATTTGTTAGCAAGCAGCAAATTAACTATCTTCCAAATTGTGCTGAGAGGAGCTTCCGTGTTATTTAAGTGAATTTCTAAACTTAGCCCAGTTACTGTAAAAAAATACCTTTGAGAGCAACTACTGTCCACAGAGCTTGACTTCAGAGATGTTTATTTCTAGAGCTAGTGGAAAAATTTCTCACCTTTCAAAGGTTCCAAATATATCTTGGTGCTGGCTGGAGCCATTGGCCATCAGAGTTTCCTCGCAGGCTGATGGTGGGGCCACAGCTCTGACAGTGCCACAGGTGCTGTGGGGAGAGGTGGGGGGGCTGGCACCCACCTCTTCACCAAGGGGCTCATGGAGGATCATGTCAGCCTTGAAGGACACCTTAGTTAATGCCCCAAAAAAAGTGGTTTTTACTTCAGGGCTCAAAAGCATTAGTTCTGGCCAGCTGCACCACTAAAAGGAGTTAATTGTAGTGCCCAGGTCACTTTTGGACAGGGGTCAGGAGCCAGACTGAGGGCAAGGCTGCTCTGTGCCTGGGTGGTCAGACCACACCTGCAGGCTCCTGCCCACACTCTCACCTGACAGCTCTCTACACTATCACTATATACAAAATGGGAAAGGTTTTTCCTCACCTTAGCAAATGCACAAGCAGGAACTGTGGGTTGTAAGAGGATGTTACACCTGAAGCAGAGGGATGTGCTGGGCATTGTATGAAAGGTTCCAGGAGAGTTCCTGTCCCTGCTGATGGTCACCTCTTCAGTGTCAGGTCTGAGAGCAGATCTTCCTCCAAGGTTCAGCTTAGCTCAGTAAGGGATTCAGCATCTACAAAGAACTCCTAAAGAGGAAGAAAGATGATTTTGAGTTCTTCAGACTTCAGGATTGATCTCAGTTGTGTTACACCTCAACAGGTGTTTCACTCCTGGAAGATCCCAAAAGAATGAACAGGAGCTCAGCCTGGGCTTACTCAAGTCACAAGACATGAGATCAAATCTTCCAAGCTCCAAGTCAGAAGGGAGATGTCCCTTCATGGTGTGCTAGGAGGAACCAAGCTCTGGATATGCTGGACCTGTACAGGACTCCATAAATAAAAACATCCACCAAAAGCCCCACTTTCCTTCCCTGCCAGGGTGGGCACCAAGGTAGCTGGAGCTCTTGTTGATGTTTTGGGGTGGGACTGGAGGAAAGGAACATCAATCAAAGATGGAAAATGAGCCTTTCTGTCAGTTGATAGGAGGGGAATATTTTACTTGAGCAACAGAGTTTGTGCATTGCCTGGGGAAAGTTTTGTTCAGACAGGACCCTGGTTTCATTGTGTTTTACCCCAAAATGAGAAGGCTCCTGCTATGGAAATCCACATCAACCTGCTCCAGGCATCAGGAGGCTCAGAGAGCACAGCAGATCCTGACGTCAGCAAAGGGCAAAGCCCTGCTCAGTCCTGTATGGGCCCATGTCACCGTCTGCCACCTTGGAATGTGGGTGATGGGTGATGCCCAAAGCCAACATTTGGGAGAAATAAACATGACAGAGAAATCCTGCAAGTCCCATTATGTCTTATTCTGGAGCAAGCTGCTGTCTGTTGGTCATAAAAGCATCAGAGGGTGTCTCTGCCAAGAGAGTGCTTGAACGCAGTGATTTATCTTTTTTGTTCCCCCTGATGCTCATTAAAAAGGGAATTTGCCTGCTGTGGCTGTATCCAGCTGAATGCATGTGCTTCTTGGCTCCCAGCGAGGTCCTCGCTGCAGATACCGTGTGCTTTGGCAGCCGGGCCAGTCTGGGCTGCAGGATATTACGCCTGGCAGGGACACAAACCCCTTCCAGTTCCTGGAATTTGGATTGTCTCGTGGAGTGCTGATTAAGCAGTGCTTTCAATCTGCACCCAAGACAAAACCCTCGCCTTGCCTCTGCGCAGAGGCTCAGCTGCTGCGTGGCACAGGGAGCTGCGGTGGGTTCAATCTCCCTGAGCCCCCAGGGAGACAAAAACTCAAAAAAAAAATACCCCAAATTAAAAGCTTTGCAGTTCACAATGCTGGATGAGCATTTGCTGCTCCGGGCTCTGTCTTCTGTGAAATAATAGATCATTAAAAACCACCCTCTCCACAACACGGCCCCAGAGTCCTTACCTCAGTGTGCACTTGGCAGCAGCTGCACCCCAGTCTGCCCAGTTAACATCACTGCTGCATGTCCCCATCTGCCTTTTTAATCTGCTGGGAATGAAACTGCCTTTACCAGCCTTGCTAATGAGAGATTTGATATCTGGGTTTGAGTGGAGGGAGGCAGCACCAGTGCCTGTCCCCGTGGTGCAGCACAATGCACCGTCCTGCTGCTGGTCCCTGGAGCTGACACACCTGTCTCCATAGATGAACATGAAACAGTGGTGTCTGCAGGGCTGGCAGACTGGGGATGCCACTCTGCCCAGCACCTGCAGAGAGGTGGCTGGTGTTTTGGGGGGATCTGGTGCTAGAAGGGGAGGCTGAGCTGGTTAGACCCTACAACAGACAGCCTGGGAAGTCGGAGGGCTATGGGAGCCTCCCTGACACCCTGGCATTCCCAGTGCCATCCACAGCACAGCACAGCCCCTCACTGGATACCCAGCCCTGCTGGTTCATGGGGTGCTGCTGCTCTCTGCACTGAGGGATCCCTCCTGCAGTGCTGCAGTGGGGCCAGAGATGCCCCAGCTGCATTTTCCCTGTCTCCTCACTGGCACAACCATCATCCCACCTGCTGGGTGGGGAATGGATGGTAATACCCCTCTGGCACACATCTCAGCAGCTCTCCAGGGCCCACAGCATTTTGAATTACTTTATGAGAGAGACAATGCCAGGAAAAATGTACAAAGGGGTCTCTTTTGTTGGAGGCCCCCAGCAGGGTGAGGCTGTATTGATACAGCACATCAGCTCAGCACCTGGGCATTATTCCTGCTCCATGCTCAGGTCTGTGCCTCCCTGAGCTCCTGGTCAGATTCTGCTGCACAGCAGGTCTCTGGGGCAGCTGGGTGCAGCCAGCCAGGCTCTGGGACATGCTGTCAGCACCTGCACAGGCAGGAGTTATGGGTCTGGGATCCTCAGTTCTTGTCAGTCAGAGCTGTGGGCATGAGAAGCAGTGACCTGCTGCTGCTGTGGGACTGCCTTCTCCTTGCACTCCATCTCTGTGCCCCTTGCCAGCTCAGGAGAGGGAGTTTGGCCTTGGTGCTCCTCTTGATGCAACTGAAGAGCCAGATCCTGGCTCCAAAGCCCCTGTGGTGAACCCAAAGCTGATGAGGCACAGGGGGGCCAGCACCTTGCTTACCTGGGGTGCTGTAGCATGGGGGGATGGCAGCAGCGAGCCCCGCTGCAGGTCACATATGGCCACCTGTGCTGGCTCTGAGCATGGTGGGAGGAAGATGTGACAGGCATTGCAAGCAGCCCCTCCAACTGGCCAGGTGTCTCTGTGACCTGCAATAACTCAGTTGTCCCCTGGCATCGTGACTGTGTGGGATGTTGTAGGGAAACACACTTGATGCTACAGGATATGGCTTTCAGATGCTACAGCCATTTCCCCTCCCTGGGGACAGACACATGGACACCGTGGAGGGAGCACAGCTTTCTCCTGAGATAACCCTGGCTGGGTACTGCCAGCTCAGGTCAGCGCTGGGGCCATGGGCAGAGTCCCTGTGGCTGTGACATCCCCAGCCCTTGGGTTACACACAGGTGGCAACGCCCAGCCCAGCAAGTGGCTTCATCTATAACGGGGAGAGCTGCTGACCCAGGGACGTGTGTGGCCACCAGGGACATCTCTGCCATCTGCTAAGCTTGCACCAAAGTGGGGTCTCTCTGTGGCTCCTGCTGCTTCCTTATCGGGGCAAAACCCCCTGTGCATCCCTCACCGGCCTGGGTCTGCTTCTCTGCCTGCTGCTTCCAGCAAGATCCCAGCTAGGGAACCAGCAGCACAGAGATGATTTTGGGAATCTGTCCCTGCGGGTAGCCTGAACAAACCCCCGGGAGCAGCGAGGAGCAGCCCCTCCGCCCGCCGAGGCATCCACCGAGCCGCGCTCTGCCCGCTCCCCCCGGCGCCGTGCGGGGCTCCTGTGCCTGCGTGAGCCTGTGTGCGCGGAGGCACTCACCAGCCTATAAATCTCCTGCCAGGGCTCTTTCCAAACTTCAGCACGTTCCCCGGGGGAAGAGTTAAGATGCAGCTTGTGCGTCACTGGCCGCAGCGGGCTGCCCGCCGGGGCTGAGCCGATTCTCCCGCATCTGCCCCGCAGGTTGATCCCGCAGCTCCGTCCCGCCGGGCTCCGCCGCTCCCAGCGCAGCGCTCACGGTACGTGCTCGCGGCAACATCCTCCCGCTGCTCCGGGAAGGGCTGGCAGGGATGCTAGGAGGTGCATCGGCTGACGGATGAGGCGATAATCCAGCGTTTCCCCCCTTTTTTTAAAAAAAATAAAATACTCGGCTTTTGAAGTGGCAATTTTTCTTTTCCACCTAAATCCTAACGACTCGACAATGCTTTTAAGTCTTGCTGTGAGTTTCTTTATCTGTGTGAGGTTTCTGTTTGAGCTGGGGGTTTATTCAACAAACCAAACTCCTGGGAAGTTACAGGGCAGGCGGCTGCAGTGGCTCTCAGCGTACTCCTAGCTATCCCCTGTGCCACAGGTACGTGCCATAAGTGAAAAAATGGGGAAAACTTGCTACTGATTTTATCTTTTTTTAAAATAATCAAGAAAATCAATTCCCCAGGCATATCCTGGACAGTCCTGAAGAATTTGCTCTGATAAAAAAGGTTATTAAAGAGATTCATTGTAAATATTACTATTTTTAATAGGGAAAAACTACTATTATTAATAGGGAAAAGGAAAATTTGTTTCCACCTTATTTTGGGCAATGGTGCTTGCATGGTGTTTTCAATCCTGAGTGGTGCCTGTGCTGTTTTCTCTCCTAGATCTGCACACCAGCAGCAGGGACCAGCAATCCCCCTTGTCCTCGCTGACCTCCGTGCAGGAGCAGAACTCTGCCGGCTGTTCCCAGCGGGCGGGCTGGCATGGCTGTGCTCCACCTGCACCTGTACCTCACGGCCCTGGGCTGCTGGGTGACACAGCTGTCCAGCTCCCTCCTGCTGCCCAACGCCACCGAGCTGCTGTCCCCGCCTGCGGGCGCGGCCGCGGGGCTGCTCCGGGGCGAGGGGGTCCCGCGGGGCCGGCGGAAGAGATTCCTGTCCCCCCAGGACATGAGTGTCATTCTGGACTACCACAACCAAGTGCGGGCACAGGTGTCCCCGCCCGCTGCCAATATGGAATACATGGTGAGTTGGGCTGTGGCAGCCCACAGCTCTGGTGGGATCAAGGGGCTCACTTCTGATGTGGGAGCCCCAGCCTAGGAGGGATGTCAGGTTCCTGGCTGAACACGTGCCCTGGGGGATTTTTTGGGTCCCAGGGGCTAAGCAGACCCATGCAGCCTCTGTGCAGGAGGGATTGAGTCCCAGCACAGAGGTTTCCCCATGAGGGCAGATTTAGGATCTGTGGGCCTGTGTCTGGGACATCTGGGAGGTGGCTACAAGCATGAAAAGCTCAGGTCCCAACCCAAAGCCCAGGCAGGAGCCTCTCCCAGATTACATCTGTGAAGGATGATCCCATCACAATCTCCAGGGTCCCTTTTGAGTGTTCCAAGTGGTGTCAGCTCCCAGAAGAATAAATGTTCAGGAGTGAGTCAAGGAGGGGATGCACAGCCTTGACAGGCTGGGCAATTCCAGATGAGGGTCACCCTGCGCAGAGCTTTCCCCAGGTTCTGTTCTCCCTGCCTGGAAATCCTAACCCAGCCCTAAAGGTCCTCCAAGAGGAGCTATTTCCAGCCTACATAGGGCAAGAGCCTTAGGGCAGGAGGTGCCACATGCTGCTCTGCTCCCAGGAAGGGGACCAGCTCTGAGGGAGCAGCTGGGTGGTCCCTGGATGTGGTTGGGAGAAGCACAGAGCAGCCCAGCTTGCTGGGTACCAGAGCAGGTCAGACATGCCCAGGAGCATCCTGCACTGCTTCTTGCTTGGCCTAAATTCCTGCCTTCCAAAGTAGCTCACACAGGCATCTCCCCAAAGGCTTTCAGGATGGGTGAGGGAGCTTTAAATAATGCATGAAGGAACCAGCTGTGCTCACCGGTCAGGGCTGCACTGAGGGCTGGGACAGCTGTGAGGGCTGCAGGGTTTCACCCCTGTGCTCAGCTCCACCTTGTGCAGGAGCTCATTCCTGGAGGGAATCACACACACAGGGCTTGCAGCCCTGCAGGGCATCCCTGCTCTGCTATGCTGTGTGTCGAGAGCTGTGGCAGCAGCTGGGGAGGTCCATGGCTCCTGGGCATGCTGCTGTGTTTCCTTCCCCTGGGTGTTTTCTATCCTGATACATGAGTCCTATTTTTTGGACACTCAGAGGTGCTCAGAAAGCCCACATAGCACAAGGGAGCTCTTCCCCCCACTGGGAATCCAAAACTCCTGCCTGCCCTTTTCCTTTCCCTGGCCAGGTGTGGGATGAGCGGCTGGCCAGGGCAGCGGAGGCGTGGGCTGCGCGCTGCCTGTGGGACCACGGCCCCCCCGAGCTGATGAAGTATGTGGGGCAGAACCTCTCCATCCAATCGGGCAGGTGAGTGCCCTGCAGGCACAGGGAGCTCCTGGGAAACCCCCACACCCCACGGTGCTGCAGAAGGAGCAGCAGCAGCCCCACAGCCAAGGAGCAGAGGGGCTCTGAGCTGGCATTGCATGGAGTGAGATAGAGCTGAGAGGCACCAGGGGGGAGGAGGAGGGTCCAGCTCTAGCAGATGGGTAAATACAGGAAAGCAGAGGTGCCTGCTGCTCATTTGGCAAGTTTGCCATTATTTCCCTCTCTGCCAGGCACCCAGACCAGGGGGATATGGGTCCTCGATCTCCTCCATGTGGTTGAGTGCTCAGGTGTCTCTGGTTTTCTGGCTTTGAGCACAAGTGGGCTTGGCACAAGGATGTCATTGTCCCCTTTTCCCCAGGAATGCTTGTTCCCAATGAGCCCTGGCTCCAAACCATTCCTCTCCTGCACTTCCCCAGTGCGGATCATTCCCTTCCTTTCCTTCTCCCATGACCCCTGATGTGGAGGAGATCCACCTTAGCTGTAGCACCATCGCAGGTACCGCTCTGTCCTGGACATGGTGAAATCCTGGCACCAGGAGAAGCAGCACTACTCCTTCCCCCAGCCCCGGGAGTGCAACCCCCGCTGCCCCTCCAAGTGCAGCGGCTCCGTCTGCAGCCACTACACACAGGTGAGCACTGCAGCCCCCCGGGCTCCAGGGCAAAGGGGGCCTTGTGCTGCTCACAGCTCTCTGCCAGCAGCAGCTGGGATCCAGGGGCAAACCCTGGCAGCTCCAGCTTCAGATCAGACAGGTCAAACCCTGGCAGGGATGCCAGCAATGCCCTCCCACCCTGGGCTTTCCCAGCATATGGGCTGTCGCAGAAAGGTCCCAGGGGTTCACAACCCACTGGAGGAGCAGCTGGGACCTTCTGGCCAGTTAACAAGGAGGTTTCAAATTTTTAAAAGCTTTTTTTCCCCCCCTCTGGCCTTTCTCTCCTGACTGCATCTCTGGCAACTTAAAGGTGGTGAAGAAAAAAAAAAAAAGCTGCTTTATACTTTTGCCAAGCATGAATCCTCTTCTCTGAGATGGAACAGCTTCATAGCACCCAGCTGTTTCTGTCTCCCTGGGAATGCAGCCCCTTCATCCCCTGGCACATCCCTACACAGCCTGGCCAGCACAAGGTGGAAAACTCCTCTGTTCCTCTGCCTGGCAGCAGAGTTGTGCCAACCCCTAATTACCTCTTCTTCATGGCTCCAACCTTTACCTGAGCATCTGCATCCCCATGAGGCTCATCCGTGCGGATACTCAGGGATGCTCTTGGTTGCAAAAGGGCAATATACACTTTTTATGGAAGAGATTTAACCTGGAGAGGTTTTAGGAGGAGCTTTAGTTTTGCTCAACCTCCCTGTGTGCAGGGTAAGCTGCTGGCCATGATTCAGTGTGAGGTTTAGGAGCTAATTTGGGTAAATTGGAGCAGTGACCCAGACTCTGCTGCTCATGGATGTGAGCTTGGCAAGGGTGCAGAGCAGTGCAGGTTCAGATAGGGAGAGGGAGAGCAAAATGTCCCCCTCTGGTAACAAAGCACTGCCTGTGGTGGGACAGCATCCAGCCAAAGAGATTGGGGCAACTGGGATGCAATTCCCTGGGGGAACAGAGCCCAGTGTTGGCATCCTGGGGCTACCACTGTGGGATGTCTGCGTGGATGGGCACGAACAGTGTGTGTTCTCTGTCCTGGCACAGATGGTGTGGGCAACCTCGAGCCGCCTGGGCTGTGCCCTGGGCACCTGTGCCAACGTGCGCGTGTGGGGCAGCACGTGGCGTCACGCCACCCTCCTGGTCTGCAACTATGCCATCAAGTAAGTGCCTGGGGAGAGCCTCCTGTGCCGTCCTCCCTCCCCACAGCAGTGTCAGCAGTGGGCTGATGATGCTCAGAGGTGATGCCCTCTTCTCTTTTCAGGGGTAACTGGCTGGGAGAAGCGCCCTACAAGGTGGGGCGGCCGTGCTCAGCCTGCCCCCCCAGCTACGGCGGGGGCTGCTCCAACAACATGTGCTTCAGCGGAGTCAAATCCAACCAAGTCAGCTGGTTCTAGGGCTGCAGCCCCAGGAGCAGCCCTGGCAATGGAGATGGGGCGAACAAGAATTATTTATAACGCTGACCCCCCCGGCAGCCTGCCTGTCCAACCTGCTTCATCCTAATGCCACGTAGGAAAATGCTTTTCTAACACACGTCTCTAGCAGTGCTGTCTGGCTGCTTCCCACTTTGGGGGAACTACAGACAGTGCAGGTCCCTATTTTCTGAAATGGGGATGGTTTTGGGGTGCATGGCGGGAGTGGGGCTGGCTGGCATGGTCCCTGCTCTGCAGACTCAGGGGGTTTTCCCCTCGGTGCTAAGGCTGGTGTAGGTGTCCCAAGACGTTCCCCTCGTGATGAGCAGCTGGATAAGTGGGGAGCCCTGAGCATGCTCCTGCTTCCCAGCAGCCCCTCTGACCGTGGGGCCCCCAGCTCTGAGCCCCCCAATAAAGTAGCCTGGAGACCCCCATGCTTGTGTCGGCTCTCCCTCTCTCGCAGCCTGAAGTCTTGGGGTAACACCGAGCCAGTGCCTTTGCTCTGGTTTTGGGGGTAAGCAGCAAAGGAGGGGCAGATGCCCTCAGTGGGGCCATGGGCTACGGGCACAGGAGATGCCTGGGCGTTTTGCTCCATCGTGTGGGAGAAGCCAGCACTGCTGGGACACGGGCTGGGGATGACGCTGAAGGGCCACACACTCAGTGTCCCGCCCATGCTGTCCCACACCATCCCACTGCTCTTCCTCGCCCCCAGTGCCACTGAGCACCCCATTATCCACATCCCCTCCCTCTCTAGAACCTCTCAGCACTCAGCAAACTCAGGGATGCCTGAATTACAAGCCCTTGGATTTGAGCATCCAGCTGTGGATTCCTGTGCTGCAGCCCTCTGCATCCAGCAGCACTCTCCCCACTGCATGCTCCCTTGGGATGTGCTTTTCCATTCCAGAGGAGCAGATATCCTTAATTTAGCCCCCTCAGGGCTGCAGGCTTTCAATAGCTGAGGTGTTGGGGGGATCCTGAGACTGGACCCCTCTGTGCCTTCTCCAGCCTGGTCTCTTCCTGAGATGTACAGGAGATATGGAAGGCTCTGTGCTGATGGATAATCATTTTTTCACAGAATCACAGAATTTCTAGGTTGGAAGAGACCTTTAAGATTTTTCCGCTTCAGCTCTGGACTCCCCAGGTACTTGGTGTCCTCTCAGCAACACTTGTTGCACATGGCCTCAGCACAGCCCCTGGCAGCCCAGACTGCTCCTGTCATGGAGACCTCAGTGGCACAGGGGCTGCCACAGCCTCATGGGGAGCCCATCTGCACATCTGCTACCATGAGGTCCTGGATGCAGCAGTCCCAGAGGGAGCACAGATGACCATAAGTGCCTGTGGCACCTGTGATCTGGGGAACAGAGAGAGACAGGGAGGAGCTGCAAGCACCCTGTGCTCAGACTATTACCCTGCATCCACCACAGCATCCCTCTGGTTTGGCATGAGGCAGACAAGCCCTGACTCGTGGCCAGGGCATTTTGCCCCTTGTGCCTGAGCCAGGCTCTGCTGTGCCCTTGCCAGTCCCTACACTTGTCCCCAGCCCCTGGCCCCCCATGTTGTGTTTTCCCTTTGCTGTGCACAGGCTCATACCTGGTTTTCCCATCTTGGGCGGTTGATGGCACAAAACCCAGCAGCACCTGGGGCACTGCAGAGCTGGATCCGGCTGCTCCCACTCCCTGTGGCCAGGGGTGAACCCCAGCCCGGCGGCTGCCCCGGCCTTGACACCATCTGCAAGCGGGAGCCCCAAAAGAGTCCAGTAAAAGCCGTGTTTGAGTTTCTAGCTTGGCAGCAGTTACTATAGCTACAGCAACGGCACCTTGCAGATTGGTTTCCATAAGAGCTTGGTTACTATTTAACATCTCCACCCACATTAGCCCTGATTAAGCGAATCAATAAGATAACAGGAGAGGCAGGTTTCCTCGCCCTGCCTCTCCGCGCTCCCTCCTGCCTTCACCTAGTTCCTTAGCGAGAGACATTTTTTATTTATTTATTTACATTTCTTTTTTATTCCTCTACTTCCTGTGGTTTTCGCCCCAAGTCCCCATAGCGGTAGCCGGCGAGACATGGTCAATGTAGGCACCCAGCTAAGCGCTAAGATGGAGGCTCCATATGGTGAGTACAGCGTTCCCAGCGCCCGCGCTGCCGGCCTGGCGTCGCTCGCTCGGGGAGCGGGGCTGCCAGCGGCCAGCAGCAGCCCCCAGCCCCACCGTGCTGCCCCCGCCTCAGGCAAGGCTGGAGGTGGAGGCAGGAGAAGGGTTCTGGCTGATTTGGATGTGATGTAAATCCTCTATGTGTGTTTTCTCTCTTTCACTCGGCTTGACCCAAAGAGGAAGGCACATGCCTGAGGGAGCAGAGTGGCCCCACGTGCTGGCAGAGGGGCTGTTGCTGCTGCTGGGATCACAGCAGAAGTGGCAGCAGTTTAGAGGAGGTGAAGTGCTGCCCTAGGACACACAGGTGGCCCGTGGCATGCCCAGGCTGTGAGTGGGCACAGCGGGCACCTGCCAGCACCGTGCTCCTGCTGAGGGCCGGCGTTACGGCTGGGCAGGTTTCCCAGCAGGGAGTGGAATGCCTGGACAAGCAGCAGCCTCCAGCCTCTGCAGGGCACAGCATCAGGTGGCACAGTGCTGCCTGGTCACCTGGCCACAGCGAGATGCCTGCCAGGCCTGTGTCCGTGCTCCCAGGGTGGCACAGTGGGCACCAGCCTGGAGCAGCCCCATGTTGTGCTCCTTGGCTGTGACAGATGCCAGCTGCCAACAAATGCAGGTGGACCCCAGGGGACAGGTGCCCTTGGCTGGGCTGACATCAGCCCATAGTCATCCTCAGGATGGGACAACTGTGCCTGTGTGGCAGCACCCCCACACAGCTGGTTTGGTCCCTTGTGTTTTGGGAACCCTGGTTCCCTGGGCATGGCCAGGCTGTGGAGTGAGGTCCCAGCAGTTGAGTTCTCACAGTTAAGAGGTTCTCCATCACATCCTCATGGTGCTCCAGCACTTCCTCGTGGCTCTCCATCACTCTCAAGGGCTCTCCATTGCTTCCTCTGGCTTTTCATCACACCCCATGGGGCTTCCCATCATACTCGATTGCTTTCCTCACTCTATTTTTCATGTCCTGCTCCTCTTCTCTTTTACAAGTGTGCAACCCCTGCCCAGCCACCTTTCCAGGTACTGTGTGTGCAAACCCAGGTCCCAGGAGGGCTTATGGGACTCCCAGACCACCTTCTTGCACTTTGCTCATGGTCTCTCTTTAGATGGTTGCTTCACTTGATCCAGGTCTGCAGCCTCTCACAGGTGTCACCTCCAGCCCTAACCCACCTCTGTTGTGCCATTCATGCTGCCTTGTGCCTCCTTGCCCCAGCCCCCAGCACTTTAGTACCCTGCAGATCACTTTATTTCAGGTAACATCACCCCACAGTGAGCCACGGCCAGACACAGGCCATGTCAGCATTTTGGTGGGTCCATGGTCTATGGCAATGGAAATGTATAGGATTTATACAGGATCTGCTGTAGTGTCACTGGAGCAGGCAGTTGTGATCAAACAGTTACAGAATGCTGAGTTTTAGCCTGCTTTTATCCAGTTGTGCACGCCCAGCCCGCAGGAGTCAGGTCTCTGGAGGAGCTCTGTTCACTCCTGCCTCTGAGCTGCAGGAGCCAGCAGCAGGAAAAAGCCCAGAAAACTGTCCAGGTTTTGGTCTGTTTAGTGCAGGCTGTGTCTTTGTGTCCAGCTGGTGCTGCTTGGACAAAGAACAAGGAGCCATGCGGTGAAGGAAATGTGTGAGCTGGTGAAAGGAACGATTGATTCCCCTGAGATGGGCAGAGAGTCAGATCCTGGAAGGGGGGCACTGGTCCAGGAGAAGCCAGTGCTGAGCATCCCCCAGGCTGAAGCCCCTGCTGCTGCTGGGAGATGGCTCCTGACCCACCCAGCTCCCAGGGACTGACCTGCACCTCATTTGCAGGAGAAGGGGAGGTTCAAGGGATGCTCCCATCAGCCTGGGAGACCTGGTGGGGCAGGGTGGCTAGGTCTGACTGTCCCCACATCCAGAGTGCCTGCATCCAACTTTGCCCCAAGGCGCAAAGCCAACCCCATTCTGCAGTGAGCATCCAGCTTTGCCTGGCACATGCAACAGGAGGAGCTGAACAAGCTCTTTAATCAGTTAGGATGAAGTTATTCTGCCCACTTACAGCTGGCTCTGATGTGAGCAGCCACTTGCCAGCCCTGGCACATCAGTGACCTCAAACACAAGCAGGTAAACATTTCTGACAGTAATTTTCTCCTGATTTTTTAAAAAATTATTTTTATTAATTAAGATTTTTAAAGCTGTTTTTAACTGTTCAGTGTGAGAGGCAGTAACTGAGCCATGTGCTGAGCTTGGGCAAGTACAGGCAGAGCCAGGTGCCGTGGGGTGGCTGGGGAGGAATCACTGCCCATCCCACCTGTGGCTGCTCTCCCCATCTGCTCCTGTGGCCCAACAAAAGCAGGCTCTGGCCAGCACCTGTTGCAAGCCTGGGGCCAGGCAAGGGGGAGAGAGAAATAATGAGAATAAAAAAGCAAGATGGGCCTCCCAGACTAAAGTGAGAGGAAACTCAGAGTGTTGGCAGAAGGAGGGGAGTCCTCATAAATAAAATGGGTGAAAAAGTTATCCAAATAGAGGTGAGGAAGGCTTGGTGAGATGGGGATTGGGCAGTGCCTGGCTTCCCTGGCAGCTCTGTGGGGTTGGGTTGGGGCTGGGCAGCAGAGTGGGCATAGCAGTGGGGGTGCACCATCCTGCAGATGGCAAAGTGGTGACCAAACCCTTCCCAGGTTCACCGGGAAGTTTATTCCCTTGCAAAGCAGTGGGGGAGCTCCCACAGCAGTGGTGATGCTGAGCCCCAGCCATGCCCATAGTGATGCC
Organism: Emberiza elegans; assembly: GCA_024865655.1. Lineage (NCBI taxonomy): Eukaryota > Metazoa > Chordata > Aves > Passeriformes > Fringillidae > Emberiza > Emberiza elegans. The sequence continues at coordinate 19,081,782 of JALJVW010000129.1, forward strand.
CTGGCAGCCAGCAGCTCCCAGCCCTCACAGCAGGACAGGCCACGGAGCTGGCATGCCTGATGGAGGCACACCTGGGTCCTCCAGAGGAGCCTTCAGCCTTGGAGAGGGTCACAGAGTTATTTTCAGTGTCTTTTGATAGATGGGAGGATTTTTCTGATTTTCCCTTCTCCCCATCTGTCTCAGGAACTTCAGGATTTCAGCATCTGTCTGAAGTCAGGGATACATTCTAATGGGGAAGTTTGGTTTACAGGTTTCCTCTAGATATGACCTGAACTGAGCTTTTCCTCCTCGACTGCTCTTTAATTCCTCTGTTTACTCCTTGGTCTCTGTGTCCAAGGCCTGGCAGCCATCAGGGACTGATGGGTCTTAGGCTACCTGGCACAGTCCCCTTCATTGTCCTCACTCTGGCCAACCCTGCTGGATGTTGGGGTGGCTGTAACCCTGGTGCTGGCAAGGTCAGCACTTTCCAGTGTCTGAGCAGGATATTGGTGCAGCCAGGAATAAGCACAGGTATTTGCTGGGATGCAAAAGGCACAATCACTGTGTTAGCACCTTGGACTGCTCCCAAGAGCTGTTTGCTGGTGCTTGGGGAAGGTTTCCTTGGGGAAGAGCTGGGGATGTTGCTCAGTGTCACAGGGTGTCTGCACTTACCCACAGGGCTGTGACTTCTCCCACCTCATTCCAGCCATTTATGGGGCCAGCACCACTCTCTCAACTTTGGCTTTGCTTGAAACACAATGGTATTTTTATAGGGGGAGTGAGCCCAGAGGGCTGCTGTCAGCAGGAAATGAGCTCCAGCTCTGGAAGGTGAGCAGCAGGAGGCTCAGGAAGTGCCTGAGAAGTGCCTGAGAAATCTTCTGAGCTCAGCAGGGCAGATGTAGGTCTGCCAGTCATACTCTCTTAGTCATCTGCTGACATTTCTTAAATGGCATTGAAAAACATTTACTTAGCATGAGTGCAAAGGGGTGGTGAGTGATGGTGGTCCCACAGACAGCAAGGACTGGGTGAGCTTCTTTTACAGACAGCAGTATTTGGAACAGGACCAGGGCCAGCAGTGGGGCATGGGGCAGAGCCAAGGGGTACATCAGGGGATGCCTGCAAGTATCTCTGCTGGCAGGCTTGGGGTTAGAACAGGGCAAAGACTGCAAAAAACCGTCCATGACTGTTTGTGTTTAGGCTCCTTCTCTGTTTGCTTTCCTCAAATATTCAAGCAAACAAGCTTCCTGGCAGAAATGTATGTGGGAATGGCAAATGTTGCAGAATTTTCATGGAAGGTGAATTTCAATGTAGAGGTTGTAGGGTGAACCCAGGGCTGAGGGCTCTGCTCTCCTGTCCTGGGCAGAGGCACTGGGAACTCTGAGCAAAGCTGGGTCCCACAAGCAATTCCTCCCAGGAACAGCCTCTGTCCAAGCTTCAGCCTGAGCATCAGAGATTACTCAGCAAATCCCTTCAGGAAATACATGTCTCAAAAAATAAAGGTAGGCTCAGGATGCTGCACCAAAGGGGTGGGAGGAGCAGCTCAGGCAGAGCAAGTGGCTGTGAAGGTCAAGGAGCAAACAGACTGGCTCTGCGAGGCTGAACCAGACTTTCTATCCCAAAATCCTGCAGTCACCAGAGGGATTCCAGCTGCATCCTCATGGTAATGGAGCTCTGGTGCTGAGAGACAGATGGGGACCATCACTGTGAGCTCCAGCCCTCTGAGCCTCCAGCACCAAGGGCACAACTGCTGCTGGCAGTTCCTGCTGGGAAGAGGACTGGAGGTAGGAATGGGTGATACCATGCCTCCATCGAGGGTGACCATAGCCCATATCTTCTGTGATGGTGCTCGGGGAGCATCTTCTCCTTCTCTGCACATCCAAGTTGGTTTGACAGTCTTGATTTTCATCACAGCCCTACAGACCTCAGACCTTGCTTACTCCACTCCAGAGTTCCAGGGCAGGACCTTCCCTGCAGCTTTGCTCATCCATCTGTCAGGGTGAGTGGCTCATCTCCCGTCACTGAGCACAGGGAACCCAAACCCACCAAGCAGTGGTGGGGATCAGCAGACATCTTTCACCTGCCTCTGCACCAGAAACCTGTCCCAGCCATGGGTGCGTGTGAGATTTTATAGGTGATAACTCCTGGGAAAGTGGGAAACACAAGGAGAGACGCACACTCAGCTTCCTGGCATGGCCCAACGCTCTGGTTGGGAGAGCCAATGTCAACAGATAGACCTGAAGGAAGGAGCAAAACCAAATACATGGGTACTTCTCAGAACGAGAGCTGTAAAACCTGCACAAACCTGAACAAGTGCCACAACACTGGTTTATATGGTCAGAATCAACAGTCGAGCTCACTCAACGTGTTTGCCAACACACAACAGCCATTGTGCTGAGTTTATGGCCCAGTGCCCCTCATGGAGGCAGAGCCCAGCTCCTCCTGCCCCTCTCAGCCACTTCTGTCCCCCTCTGCTCCCAAGGGATGCTGATCATTTTGCCACATGGTCCCCAAAGCCTTGATACCCCATGGGAAGAGGCTGCTGCTTGGGCAGGTCCTGTGCTGGGGACAAGCACGCTCAGGTGGAGGTGGCCCAGCAGGGAAGAACAAAGCTCTGATGGATGCTTGAGGAAGCAGCTCATGCAGAGTTTCATTGTTGGTGGCAACAGGAAATGAAGAGTGGAATAAGGAGGCAGGAGGGACAAGGGGACAAACAGCCAGGTTTCAGATCCACAGCCCTGCCGAGAGTCTGCTGCCACCTGTGGTGGTGTTCGCAGGGGTCCCACGACGAGAGAAGAGATGAGAATCTGACTCCATGTTTCAGAAGGCTGATTTATTATTTTATTATATAGATTATATTAAAACTATACTAAAAGAATAGAAGAAAGGATTTAATCAGAAGGCTAGCTAGGAATAGGAAAGAATGATAATAAAATCTTGTGACTGACCAGAGTCTGAGACAGCTGGACTGTGATTGGCCATTAATTAGAAACACCCACATGAGACCAATCAAAGATGCACCTGTTGCATTCCACAGCAGCATAATTATTTTTTACATTTTGATTCTGAGGCCTCTCAGCTTCTCAGGAGAAAAGATCCTAGCAAAAGGATTTTTCATAAAATATCATGGCTACAGCCACCAAGCTGGTGGGACCGAGGTGGTGGAAGCAGAGCCAAGTGCTGCCTGTGGCTCATCCATGGGTGTGTGCCTGGAGACTGCCATTGTCTGGGAGAAATGTCTGTTGACTTGGGTGTGTTTGCCTGTTACAGCCACTAAAACCTGTGTGGCAACACAGGGGTGCAGGGAGGTGTCACGGGGTTACACACAGTTCAGTCCCAGCCCTGCCCTTGATGCTGCTCCCTGCTCCATGTGGGAATGTTGGGCATCAGTCCCTGTTGCCAGCACAGCCCTCCCTGGGCACAGAGCTGCTGCTCACTCCCCATTCCTGACCCACCAGAAGCATTCTGGAAGCTGCTGACTGTAGGCACTCCAGATTAATGCAAATATACCTCAGGCAGGCCTGAGTGGAAGCAGAAGCCTGTGGAGACAGGACAGGAATGGTTTAGGAATGCTTTTGCTCCATTAGACTAGTGCCTTTGAGGTGCTGCTTGGGGCCTGATGTCTGGAGGGCAGGAATGAGCTCTCTTCTCCTTGGTACAGCAAAAGCAGAGGTGGGCTTGGCAGGAAGAGTCATCCAAGGAGGAAGGAAAATGCAGGAAAATGGGTGTTTCACATGGGTTTGTCCCTGAGTTGGTTATTCTGGACACAGACGCTGATGAGACCTGGCCCTAGTTGGATCACAGCCATGCAGCCCAAGGCTGAATTCAGAGGTGCCCAGGTCTCCCTTGCAGCAATTCAGTCACTCACTGCCTGTGAAACCCTAGTGAATGCCACTCTATTCCCTCACACGATTTTCCTCCTCCATTATAAACACTTGGCCACACTTGCCAGACCACACTTCCTGCAGAGAAGAAAACTTTGGGCACTCAGCAGCCTCGCTGCTCCCCTCTGGACTGAGTCATCTGTGCTGTGATGTTAGTTGGGAGGGGAGACCAAGGTTGCTAATATGGTGTTCTGGCTATTTATATAGAAACACTTTAAACCAAAAGCAGCTTCTCCCTGTGGAGCCAGACCCACTCCTCCTGTTAGACACACCCAGGCACAATTTCTGGATCAACCTCCAGGCCTGCACAAATGGTCAGGTATCCCTGCCCTAAAGAAACCCAGTGGCAGGGCAGAGAGCAGGCAGGGACCTCAGAAAGGTGGCCCAGAAAGCAGCTGGCATTGCTGCGGGCACTGGCAGCAGGGCACAGACCCAGAGCCACCTTATAATTTTCCTCCGGGTAGTGGCCAGAACCCTTTAAAACCTGTGGCTCTGCAGCACAAACTGCTGCTCCCCATCAAATCTCATTGTGACCAGCATTAAGGGATTAGCCTGTCCCTGCTCTGCGCCACAAGCAGCTCCTGGGCATGGCTCGTGCCCCGCTGCCCGCGGGGGCTCGCCGGCTGCAGGGCCCCAGTCTGGGGCCAGACTCCCCTAGCTCTGCCCACGGAGCTGAGCGCCCCTGGAAGATGAATGGCAGCAGATACCACCTGTTCCAGGAAACACCAGGTACCCCCCTGCTCCCCCAGCACTTGCAGCAGGGAGAGAAGCAGCTGCAGAACTGGCGCTGCAGAGTTTATGTGAATGAAGGGCATTGAATGAAGGGTGACCAGTGTGGGTTTGGAGCTGCCAAAATATGCTCATTCCCACTGGTATTGCTGGTCCCCAGAGCATGGGAGCCCTATATCTCTGTTTTTTGTTTTGCTTTGTGCAGGGTGCACATGCCAGGTTTGTGGGTGGTGGTGGATCATGTCCCCAGGTTGGTTCTGGGGCTCAGGAGAGAGTTACCCCAACATGGGCAGCATGGTGGGTGCTGTGACTCCTGGGGGAAGAGGTGGTGGAGTCAAGCTGGCATCCCATGGATACCCCAGTGACTGCCTGTGCTGTCGGGGAAATGATTCTGTCATTGTCAGGTCAGTTCCCAGTGCCTGGCATTACTGCCCTGGGCTGCAGCCTCAGCTGGCCTGGGGATGATCCTGCCACTCACAGCACAGCCTCTGCTCCTGAGCCAAATCTGCAGGTGGGACTTCCCAGCCCTCAGAATGAAAGCTTAGAAGTAACTAAGAGAAAAACACTTCCAGTGCAAACTTTACTGGTTGCAGAGTCCTTACCAGAAAGGTTTTTAGGGTTCCCCTTTGTGGCCCCCTCCAGCCAGCTCTGTGCTCAGCCCCAGCACCCATGGGGACATTAGTGTAGAGGCCAGGAGGCTGGGTGGGCTTAGGATGCACCAAAGATGTCCAGGTTCCTGCAGACCTAAGGAACTTGGACATGTTTGGTGCTTCCTGAGCCCTGGACCCTCACACAACCTCATCCCCAAAACACCCCAACAGCCTCCATTCCTCTCTGGGACTCAGCAAAAATTGAGCTTCTCCTCTTGCTTGAGGAATTCCTCCCAAGCTGGGCTTGTGCTGGTGGTGGGGTTTGTGCTTCCTGGGGTAGCCTTCACCCCCAGTCACCATCCCCACCATCCCATGGCAGTGGGGACTCACATGCTGGGGGCTGCTCCCAGCAGTACCTGCACTTTTTATCAGCTGGAAATTGATTTAGGAGAGTTCATGGCTTCAGCGTCCTGTGATACGTTTACTACAAGTGGTTCATTTCCTCAAATGATGTCGTTTATGGTCATAATATATTTTAATTTCTTTATGATACAAGAGGCCAATGGCACTGGGACTTGCAGGAATGCAAAGGGACAAACAATAGTGTTATCCAGTGTTGCAGACCTAGGTTGAATACTCACAGGCTGATCAGCAGTTCCCATGTTTGTTAGCTGGGAGCCGGGCAGTTGTCCCTGCAGTGTCCTGGCTTCTGGAACTGTAGGGACGTGTGATCCCCTGCCCTTGCTGTGTTCCCATGTTCCCATACCTTGCTTTCTGCTGTGTTCTTGTTTCTCTGGCAGTGAACAGGAGGGTTGTGTCACACAGGAGGGTGTGTGGGGGGCGTGCAGCTGCTGTGGACATGGAGCTCCTGAGTGTTGTCTGGCTCTCACTCACCCCTTGCTGTGCTGTGGTGATTGAGGACACTGGGGACACGACAGGTCACTCAGGCATTCCTGCAGAGAAAAAGCATTTTACACTAACTTGTTTCCTTCTGTTTCCAGAAACTAGAATCTCCCAAATTTTAACTCACCACCCCTTTGTGGGTTTTTGTTTGTTTGTTTGTTTTTCTTTTTTTGGTTTTTTTTTGTTTGGTTTTTGGTTTTGTTTGTTTGTTTGGTTGTTTTTTTTCCATGCCCAGCCTACCTTTCCTGATTCAGACCTGACAGTCCTCCCACCTGCAGCAGCCTCCCTCCTTCCTTGTGCTTCCTCCCATAGGCACACATGGCCCTGTCCTGGGATGCTCCCCCAAGTTCAGCTGCCCAGCTGGGGCTGACTTTGCCAGCCAGCCTGGGGCAGGAGGGCAGCTGGAGCTGTTGGGTCCAAGGAGAGGCTTTTTGCCCTCGACGTGCCCTCCTCCAGGGCCATGGGCTCAGATTGTCCCCTGACATCTTTGCCCTGCTGCAGTTCTCCCTCCACCCCTCAGCAGCATTGAAATCTTTTGCCTTAATTTTGAGAGACGGCTGATCCCAAGAGCCCCAGCAGCCACTGGAGGTCACTTCCAGGCCTGGCTTGCTGATGCACCTAGCTTTGCAAAAAAGATTTAAAAAAAAAAAGGTAAAACTTGATGTGTAACCACTGTTGATTTTGGCTGTTCTCCTCCTCCACCTATTGCTCCACAGCTGAAACGATTCAGGGGCTGTTTCATGTGTGTATAATGAATGTATAAAGTCAATGAAACCTAAAAGCCCTGCAAACAGCTGGCAGGGCTGAAGGGAGAGACTCACTTGCCTGCCAGACTGTGAGCTCAGTAGGGATCCTTTTCCTTGGAAGCTTCAGGATTACTTCAGGCCCAAAGGAATCATACCCACCTGCTAAAAAAGCTCTCCCCAGGTCGAGAGGGCTGCTGAGATCCCTGCCACACTAAATGTGTGAGCTGGCAAGGCACAGGCAGCAATAGGTGTCTGCTGCTGGCAGCAAACCCTCTCTCCAGTGCTGCTGCTGCTTCCCTGAGGCTCCTGCTCCCCCATTTCAGTGGGGCTTAAACCACCAGATTTCAGCCAAGCTTCTGCCACTGTAGTCAGTGAGCCTGGAACAGCACATGGCAAAGTCAGAGCTTTTCTGGACTTCCTCCCAAAGAGGCAGGAGAGTGTGTAGCAGGAAAGTGTCTGGGTCTCTGCTGGGTTGGGGTTTGGATGGAGTGCAGTGCCTGTGGGGTAGGGTTTGAAGGGGGCAAGTGGGATCAGTGGTGGGAGCTGGAGCTTGGGCCAGGTTGCAGCCTGTGGTGTAATGGAAGAAGATGAATCTATTCCACTTCCTCTCCTGGGCCTGGGCTCGTTGCATGATTTTATATGAAAACAGAGCAGACAGATTTCCAGAGTCACAACTGCAAAACTGCAAGTCCCAGAGCCAGGTGCTGCTTTCAGTGCAGGCAGAGTGATGGCAAATACACATCAGCAAATGCCCTGGCATTTTCAAGTACAGCCACCCTTCTGGGAACAGCTCAAATTTACTGTTCTTGCATAATAACAGCTCTGAGGAGAAATAATAATTACTTCCTCAAGAGTTCAGAGCCCTTGTTAGGCAGGATAATAAACCCCTCTGCAGTCCTGGGATGAAAGGCAAGCACAGCATTATCACCAGAGCAGTATATGCTGAATGGTCTGTCTGTCCCCACATTTGCAGCTCTTTTCTTACCACTTTTGCCGAGCAGCTATTTATTTTAGCTCCAATAATTGCCTCCAGGCTCAGCATCATCCCAGCTTTGTCTGAAATGCACATGTTGCTTTTGGAGAGGAGTTCAGGCAGAGTCTTTTACCTTCTTTAAAGTGACTCTTCCCCATGCCCAAAAGTTGCCTCAATTCTCCCTATGGGGATTTTGTGGTCAGGGGACGAGGACAGTATTGGTTGGTTTGGCTACTTTTTGATAACACTGTTCAGACACAGCCTAAGGCTGCAGAGGAGCTGCCTCTGTCACCCTGAGCAGTGCTGGGGAGCCTGGGGTGCCAGCACATGTCACATGCTGATCAGTGACAGTGTGTCTGGGGTCTGCCCAGCGTTTGTCTGTCCTGGCCATTGCCCCCAGCTCCAAACAGCAAATCTGCCCCAACCACAGAGACAGGCGCTTCAGCCCTGGGGAAAGCAAATCCCCAAGAGTGATTGCTGTGGAACACGCTGATAAAATTGATTGCATCTTCCCCAGGCAAGGTCTGGCACATGGCTGTGGTCTCCTCCTGCCTCTCATTGCTGGATCTTTCTGATCTACCTCCCTGGATGGAGCTGGTGGCTCATTTTCACCTCCACAAAGTGTTTTGCTGGGGCAGGGACATGCAGTGTGCAGCTGGCAAGGGGCAAACAGACCCTAAACAACCTCTGCTGAATCATCTGTTTTTCTGGAGGCTTCTCACAGCTTCTGGGGACATTCTGGGGAGGGACATGAGAGCAGACCCCCATCTGTGTGTCTGTCATATGACTGCCCAGAGCAGAGGCAAAGATCTGCCCCATGAGCTGGGGGCTTGTGCAGCTGCACTGACCTGCAGCCCTCCGGCCCCAAAAAATTCCTTGGAGCTGCTTATTAACACACTGACAATTCTGCTCTGGAGTCACAGCACGCCAAGGTAGAAGGCAGGAGGGTTTGACAGTATGGCCTAAATACCCCTGTTTACAAAAAGTCTGACAAAACACAAGCCCTTGGCTTTATCTTTCCCATTTGGAAATAGTCACCGAGCAAATATACTCAAGGCATGAAAGGAGGGGGGTTTATATTGACTTTAGAAAAAGCTGTTCTTTAAAAACAGGGAAAAAAAGCTCATCCTCGAGCTGTGCAGACTGGCTGTGAGACCCAAAAGAATCAGTGTAGGGGCTTAAAGCATGCCTGCTAATCTGTAGCAATTCTGTGTGAGCAAGTCATGCAGTAAACTGCTCTCTGTTAATTTTTTAATGCAGAATAAACAGGTCAAGAAATGATTAGCATGAGAATAAGTTGAGCTTAATTGAGAGAATCAGAAAAGATGAGAGGGAAGAGGCAAATTGGAGTTATCAGTTAACCATACAGATTGGCTCTGCCTCCACAAGCTCATGTTCCCTCTAGTTTATCATCCCCTCTGAAGCTGCTTTTTTTTCCCCCCTTCCCTTATTTAAGTGATGAGCTAAAATTGCTGGTACAAGCACAATGGAAGCCCTTGTTCCTCCTTCTCCTTTTCTCTCTGCAATGGCTGGCCAAATGAATTGCAGGTGATAAGGCTCCTACCTGGTTATTCCCGAGGTTCTTCCCAGAAAGGAAGCTGCTGACATTAAGTGCAAAATCCGCTTTGTGCAAGTGCCACTGCTGTGCTCCAGTGCAAAATTTTCAGCGTGATCCTGGGAAATCCAAGGACTGAGCAGACACATCCGTGGGCAAGGGGAAGAGCAGTCCTCGGGACTGCTTCAAGTGGAGTTTGGTCAGTGGTCGGAGATCTATATTCTCAGATAGGCAGGACTTTGTCCACAAACTGGAATTTGAAATTTCAAAGGGGAAAAAAAAAAAAGGCAGAAGGGACCTTTGCATGTGTGGAGATGACTACGCCGGTGACGTTCCCCTGGGACTTTTGTTCTTTGTCTTGTACCTGGGCTTCCTGCTTCCCCTCAGCTCGCTCGTGAAATGGCGGCGGGCCGGGCAGGGCCTGGGCAGGGCCTGGCCGTGCTCAGGGCTTTGCTGCTCTGCAGAGGTTCCACACCTGAGCCCATCTCTGCTTCGTGGGCATGAGGGGGAGAAAAAAAGCACCATGTGAAATATTGCAGCTCCACACTGGCCTTGGAGCTGTGAATAACAGGGAGCAAAGCTGAGGAGTCAGGGCTGCCAGGCCAGCGATGGCGTTGCTGATGAAAGCTGAGGGGTCCTGCTGGCTCTGGGCACTGGCTTTACTGCCAGGCACTTCTTGTGAGAGAGAAAAGCAAGGGGCAGGAGGGGCCCTGCTCATGGTCCATGCTCAGAACATCTGGAGGTAGCCCCAGACTGGGGTGGATCCACTGGCAGGCAGGGCTGTGTCCTGCAGCAGTGGGGGGAGATGGGCCAGCAGGGACTGCAGGAGCATAACACACACAGGGGCATCAAAAAGATGGGGGCAGGCTTCTCACAGGGTGCATGGCTGGAGATCAAGGGGCATTAAAACTGCAGAGAGGTTCAGCCAGTGTCTGATAATGACGACAGTCAAACAGCAGCTGGCCGCCAAGGCTGCTCTCCATCCTTGGAGGTGTTAAAGACCCAACTAGATAAAGCTGCAAGGAGCCCATGCTGCTCTCACAGCTGGCCCTGCTTTTAGCAGGAGCCTGGGACAGAGACTCTGAGGTCCCTTCTGACATTAATTATCCTCAGATCCTACAACACCCTGTTCAAGAAGCAACAGGGAAGAGCCCCTTGAGAGGAGCCTTCTCACCTGCTGGACATGCAGAGTTGGCAAGCACAGTAGGGTGACAGCATCCTTTCCAAAAATGCCCTATTAAATACTCTGTTCCTGATCCTCACCTCTTGAGAAGCACAGATCTTATATTGAGGGAATCCCCTTTAGGTTTGCATAAATTTGCCAGACAGGGATATATAGATAAGGTGGAATTACAGCCATGATGTGCTAGTGTGGGAAAGCATTTACTGCTCCTCAACAGATAAAAGATAAATAATCACTTGGCACAGAACAGGTCAAGCCCCAGAGCTGTCATGGTCTCCTTTGCAACCATGTCCTGACATAGGAAACAGAGGGTGGAGTGTACAGAAAATGGGGACAGGAGAGAGGAGCAGATCTGGGAGCTGAACTTCCCCAGAGCACCTAGTCTGGGAACAGCCTTCACCTATCAGTGGAGGTCTTCCAGCTGTGAGTTGTCTCTCTGTGTGGAATAAAAATGGCAAAATGTCTTCTGGAGCCAGAAGCATTAGAAACAGCCCCACAAGCAGCTGCTGACTCAAACATCTCCCACCTAGAACAGCTACAGAGCTGTGGGGTCCTGTTGGCCAGTACAAGACGTGACAAGCTGCACTGGCAAGCTGTCCCAGAACTCACCACACGAGGATGACAAGGGGAGATACCACGGGAGACATCATCTCCAGCAACAGTGCCCAGGGAGCAACCAGTGCTTCCAGCAGAGCCCATCTCCAGGGCAAAGGAAGTGCACGGTGTCCTTGGCTGGTCTGGCCCTCGACCTCCATACCAATATGAGGGATTTGGGAGGAGCCACTGGTGACCCACAGAGGACACTGGCAGTGAGAAAACAACAGCCAGCACAGCCCTGGGAGGAAAACACCACGTCCCATTGACAGCCCCAGCCTCGTGAGCCACCTGATGCTCTCCAAACTTCCCCACTCCTTATCTGCTGCTCTCCTGCACACGCTGCCTCTCTGATTTCTATTCCTGGCCCTTCTAATCCTTCCTGCCTGGGAAGTAAATGGCCTTTGCAGTCCCCTTGCTCAGCAGGCTATTGAAGCAAAAGGTTTGTTTTGCTGAGCAGGGCAGAACAGACCCTGCTTTTACGATATTTTACTAGACGCTGTGGCAAATCCTGCACATATTTGACCTGGTGTCTGTTGCATTTATCTAATCAAAGGGATCACCGTGGCCTGGCTGGGATTGGAACTGAGGTCCCTGGGACGAGGCTATGGAGGGGGCTATGATTGACTCTTGCATCTCCATCCCAGTCTGCACATCATAAAGCCAATTTTTGGCAAGGACAGTATCTGCCTAAAGGAAGAGCCACCAGCACATGAGCTCTGGCCTGTCCCTCAGGAGCACTGACCGAATGACTGTTTCCCCTGCAGCAAAGAATCATTTATCACCATTCCTAAGTGAGAAATCAGGGGCTCTCCCCCGTGCTCAGATTCAGACCTGTAGCCTCAGGGTAGAAGAGCTGTTCAGAAGTGCTATGTAGGTCATGGTTTTGGGGGGCAAAGGGCTGCTTGAACAATTCCGTGTGCTCCTAAAGTGCGAATAGAAAACCATCACTAGCAAAACTGCCCAAAGGCATGTACTGGTGTGGAGCCAGAGACCTTGGATTCATGCTGTGGCAGTGATGGCACTGTGGCCAGGGCAGCTCATGGTGCCAGTGGGGTTGGGGCTGCATTGGGGTGCCTGGGAAGAGCAAACACAAGGCACTGGTAGCCCAAATCAGCAGCGTGTGGACTCGGTTGCCGGTGGTTGCGAAACCTCGGGGCTGTTTTCAATGCAGAACAAACTGATACCAAATCATTAATTGCTGATTCTCTTGCACCATGAGCCAGTGCCATTCAGAGATCGATTAAATTCCCACTCAATGATCTTGCAATTGCACTGAAAGCTCTCAGTTCTGGCTGAAGTGGAGGACTGGTGTGGGGCAGCTGGGGAGGAGAGCACAGGCAGCTCTGGCCCCACTGCCCAGCACCAGCAGGGTCAGACCCAGGTCTGGGCAAGCCACAGAACCACTGCTGGTGCTGACAGCAGACAGTGCACCCACAGAAGGAAAGCTCCCGCTGCTCTGTTCTAACCTGTCTCATGAGACTTTTATGACAGATCAGCCAGTTCTCAAGGCTGGGGCCGTCCAGCACAGAGTGATTTCAGCTGTGGGACAGGAGCCACCCTGGCCATTCCCAGGGTGTCTGTGCCACCCCTCAGCCCTGCTCGCTGTTTGGGCATGGCTGCAGAATGGGATCTGTTTATAGGGCATCCAGCCTCCTGTAAAACTTGGTTTATAGGGAAGTAAAAGGAGTCATACATTTCACTTTACATAGCAACGTGTAAATTTCCAGGCAGGAGCTGACCTTCTCTGACCGTGAGGGAGAGAAAAGGAGAAGGAGTGGAAGGGATGGAGGGAGCAAGAAAAGGGAAAAACAGAGGTGTAGATAACCAGTGGTGGGGAGAGGAAGGCAATGATAGAAGTGGTGAAGAACCTTGTTCTCTTGGCAGGGTTTTTTCCAAATTTTCCATCCCAGGTATAATTAAGAGCGACGCCAGCAGCTCAGCATCAAGGTCAATAGCCCTTGGTGAGTGCCTTCCCCCAGGACCCAGGATCAGAAACACCTTGAGATTCAATAATAAACAGTCAACAAGAATCACTGCTGCTCCACCAAAAAAAAAAAAAAAAAAAGCTTAGCAGTATTCGGCAATGGGTGAGATGATTAAAGATTAACCCCCTGCCTCCTGCCTCCACCCCTCTGCGAGTATAGGCCTTGAGGCTCAGCAAATCCTTTCAGAGAAATATCTGAATTAAAAGACAACAGGTAGGGGACGCAGTGAAGGCAGAGGAAGGCAGGAGGGCCAATAGCCTGGGCCAAGGGAATCGGTACAATCTGGCCCGTGTTTGCCCAGGATAATGCGCCTTTCCAAAGCCCTCATAGACATGGAGATGGCAGATTACAGCGCAGCGCTAGACCCGGCATACACCACCCTGGAGTTTGAGAACATGCAGGTGCTGGCTATGGGCAATGGTGAGTCCCCTCTGTCCTCTCCCCTCTGCTGGGTGGGATGAGCCGGGGGCTGCAGGAGGAGAAGTCCCTGGGGTGGCCACAAAAAAGCTCCCAGGGAGGGAAGGGGTGTCAGATGGGGAGCTCCTGGGAGGGCTCTGTTTCCCCAGGGGAAAATAGAGTGGGGAGAGCAGAGCTGTGCTCGGTACAGGTGGGATGGTGTCCAGCAGGCACACACCAGGAGCTGGCTGGAATGAGAGGTCCCCTCCAGACATTCAGCCCAGGGAATAGGACTGGGGCTGAACATGGTGGGAATCTCCCAGACCCCAGCCAAAATTTCTGCCTGAAGTGCTGTTGATAGTTCAGACAGACAACTGACCCTGTACCTCCAGAGCTGAGAGCCAGTCCCTGGAGCAGAAAGGCATTTAGCACCTGGTAAGGGTGAAAATCACTGCCAGAAGTGATTTAGGCACTGCCGCTGCAGCTGCTGCTAGCCACAGCCCTTCCCAGTGCAGCACTGGGGTGTGGGGTGCTGTCCCCTTTCCTGGCTCAGCCCCCAGTCAGAGGGACCAGGGGACCTTGAGAGGATAGACAAATGTTCCCATCTCTTCAAGAGGGTAGCATCACACCTAACCCTGCAGAATTCACAATGTTGGCCCACCCATTTGGGGACCAAAGATGCTTGGTGATTAAATGCTCAGAGATAACAAGAGATTCCTCTCCAAGTCCCCCCTAACGTCTCTCTAAATATGAGGTTAATGACTAAATGATGCCACAGAAAGTGGCCCTCTGAGCCCTTTCCTTCCAGCCCAGGGCTGCTGGGCACTTCTGTCCCAGAAAGGGCTGTGCTGGCTCTGTGGACTCTTCCATCACAGCCCGTGTGGGTCTTCCCTGGGTTATGGCTCTGCTCTGTCAGGGATGTAACACTGGTGCCAAAGTGGCTCTGCTGTGCAATAACCCCCCACCACTCTGGGTCCCAGCCCCTTCTCCACTCCTGGGGGCTGCTCCTACCCCTTCAGGTGCCTCTGGGCCACAAGTCCCCCCCTTTTGGCTCTGCTGATACCCATCTGGACACTCTGGGACAAGCTCAGGCCCTGCTCCCTCCCCGTGCCCCTGTCCCCTGCAGTGAGCATCTGTACAAGGGGCTGTGATCTGCCTGCCCCAGACCCAGGGCTCCATGGAGCAGAGGGACAGGAGAATTCCCTGTGACAAGAGCCAGTGTGACACTCCAGGGGTGGATGAGTCAGCTGGGGCAGGCAGCACCAACTCCTCTCCTCCTGGGCCCAGCTCCAGGCCAGGGACAGCCCTTGCTTCCAGGGCTGTTTGGGCACTGCCCTGGAGGACACACCTCCTGCAGGACCTCCACCTGCAGAACCTGTGCCTCTTTTTTTGTCCAAGGACTGCTCAGAGCCCAGCCACTGCCTGCCACAGCTCTGCAGCTCAGCCCCAGGGCAGCTGCTCAGCAGGGATCAAGTTTGCCTCTCACAGGCAAAATGCATCCTGTGCTCAGGGACCTCTTGAGCAGCTCCTGTCCTAAAAAAACCCTCAGCTGTGAGGTCTCAAAGTCAGATTTTTTCTTTCTTCCATTTACCTTAACTCCAACCACTTGACTGCAGCAGCCAGAGCCCACATTTTTGGCACATATTTGTCAGAATAAACTTAATTGGAAAATTATCCATTAGGCAATAATTTCATTGTTGTTGACTATTAGACTGAGATGTTGCAATTTCCTTGATAAGAGTGCCAGTTTTTCCTGCTCTATGTTCATCTGATTACAGCCTGATAGATTGCTAAAAAGGGATTTATCTGGGCTGCCACAGATATACAAGTAATAAGATTACAGGCAGATCAGCTCTTCCTCTCACATCTAAGTCCTATGTTTAGCTGGAACTGGGAATTTGACTTTCCTTCTGGAGTGAGCTGCATTTAGCTGAGCCCTGGGGATATGCATGGAGGAAGGCTGTTTTCAGAAGCAAGCTGCTCACAGGGACAAGAGACAGCCAGAACAGCCTTGGGAAAGCTCAGGGCTCTGGGAGTGGAGACAGGAGCTTTGCACTGGTGCTGCTGGAGCTGCGTGACAGGGTGTGCCAGGCAGGGACACAGAGGCAGCAAAGTGACTCACAGAGAAATACAGGAGGGACACGAGGAATTGGAAAGACAGAAAGCAGGCAGGGAAATGAAAGAAACTGCCAGAGGCAGGGAGCTCAAGAACCCCTGTGCTCACTCACTGCTGGTTCTGTGCCAGTTACTCCTGCTGAGGGGTGGCATGAGCAGGATGTGCAGCACCTGCTGAAATATCCATTTCTCTGCAAAATAGAAGTTAAAAATGCAGCTCTGCCCCAGCCAGACTTGCCTTGGCCCCCTCAGCACCACAGCAGGGCTACCATGGGGAGGGAGCCCAGCTGGGACCAGCCCTTCTGCTGGGCGCCAGGGGGGAGCAGCTGTGGTCCTTCCAGGGTGAGCCTTAACTGAGTCCCTACAATAACCCTGAAATCAGGGGCCAGTAGACTCAAGCACTAAAAATCCCAGCAGGTTTCTATGGCTTTGTAGATCCTGGGTATGATTTGTGACTGGCATTTCCACTGAGGGAGGGGGATGTGCCTGTGCTGACACAGAAAAACGTACATGGGAGGGGACAATTAGATCAACTGAATTAAGGGCTGATCCCTTCAGCCTTGAGGTTTGTTTGGCTTGCTGGAGGGGTTTAGTGTAGCCCTTGTATGGTTTTTAGCCTTTCAGATGTCCTTTCCTCCAGAGCCTGCTGCAATTCCCTATCCTCCAAAAAAAGCCCTGCAAGTCTCCCTTGATCTGTAAGGACTGCAAGACAAATCAATTTCCACTGTGGTCCTACCAGACTTTAGAAGATACCCAGCCTACAGCTTTCTCCATGTCAGAGTGACACCTTTTTTCTTTAATCAGTCCTTCCTTGCATAGGTAGCCTTTGTCCACATGAGTTTTCCAGCTGAAGTCATTTGAGTTTGCTGTTTACCTAAAGTCTTGTTTTCCCAAGAAGGGCCGTGCAGGCTGGAGCTCTGTGCCTGGAGAAGGGAACTGCTCAGGGCTGTCTTGGGCTCTTTCAGGGCTATAACACAAACACCTCCCTAACAAATCAGCTGCTCACCCTGAGCTGTAATAGCTCAGCTTTAACTCTGCATCAGCTTTTTCTCTGGCCACACTACTGCAGCCCAAAGTGTCAGCAAATCCCTGAGGAATTTTGGCTCTGCCCTGTGACTCCTGTAAAATGGGCTTCTACTTTATCTGAAGGCACTGCTGCAGCCAGGCCTTTGGGAAGAGGGGTCTCACTATGGAATACAGGAAGTTTTAGTGCATCCTAAATGCAATTAAACACTGAGAGCTTACACCCTCTCTCCTTACACACCTCTCACACAGCCAGGCTGCAGCTGCCTGGTTTCTCCAAGAATCTCTGACTAGTAGCTGAGTTAGCAAATGTTGGCTGGCTGTCTCATTGTCTTCTTCTTGCTGTGTCCTTCCCCAAGCAGACACATCTCCATCAGAAGCAGCCAGCCTCAGCAGCTCCAGCAGCCTTGGGGTGAGCACGCTGTGTGCCATCTGCGGGGACCGCGCCACCGGCAAGCACTACGGCGCTTCCAGCTGCGATGGCTGCAAAGGCTTCTTCAGGAGGAGCGTCAGGAAAAACCACATGTACTCCTGCAGGTGAGCACAGAGGGCACAGAGACCCGTGGCTCAGACAGCACAGCCCCTCACAGCTCAGTGGCAAAGCCCTCCAAGTGCAGCAGCACTGCCCTGCATCCTCCCTGCATCCTCCTCCACTTTCCCTGAGCTAAGCCTGCAGCTGGGAGGGGTCAGTGACTGCCCTGACTTGGGACTGATCACTGGAGAAAGACCCTGGGAGGTCTTGTCCCATACTTTAGGGGCCAAATGGGTAAATCCCCCCGGGGGTTAGTTCAGTACAGACATCCTATCCCTAATGGTTACTGAGTAGTCTCAGCTCCTGCATGTGACTCAGTTCCAGACTGTCCTTATTGACCATCCAGGCCATGTGTGCTTGCCATCCAGCTACAATGCTGTCACTGCCTGTTACATGACACAAAACACCTGAGGAGCACCATGAGGGGCAGAACAACATGCACTTTTCTGAGGATGAGGCACTTGTGTTGCTCCTGAAATTCATGCACTGCACCTCATGCCATTGGGGGTAGCCCATGGCTCTCCTGTGCCATCAGCAGCTGTGACCTCCCTGCTGCTGGCTTTGAGCAACTCACTTGTAGAGAGTCACAAAAGAAACTGAAGAATCCTCAGTTCACAGTGTCTAAATCCCTTGGGGTTTTTGAGTCAGTTACTCCCGATTGCCTGACAGCCACATGGAGAGCATGAAGAGCAACATGACTCTAAAACCTGAGTGACAGAAGGAAGCCTCAGGTTTATGAGTGCCTGTGAAGCACACCATCATTTGCACCCCAGGGCTATTTAAGGTGGCTGCCCAGGGATCCCCCTCCCCACAACTCCATCAGAAAAGCCAAGATACCCAGTTCTTTAGAAGCTGAGGCTTTTCTAAGCACTTCAGGAATATTTTAAGAGCTGCTTTCAGGCATTCATTTGGGCAAATCATAGCTTGGGGACTTTAAAAAGCAGAGTAGAAGGAAGCCCTTTCAAAAGCTACAGAACTCAGCATGGCTGGGAGCCCTTCTCCAGCTCTGTACTCCTTTGTCTTTACTCTGCAAACTGGATCAATCTGCTGTAAATTAGAGCAAATTTGCAAGTGAAATTCATGCTGCAAGTGGCCACCAGGCTCGTGAGTCACACACATGGGAGATCAGTTTTCCCCACCATGCACAGGAGATTTGGTGACACAAGCCTGGAGGGAAGGACCTGATTTCTTCCCAAGTCCTCTTTGAAGTGCAAGTGGCAGCAGAACAGTTTGCAGAGCAGCAATGCTGCCCAGAGGTCATAAACAACCTCTGAGAATCCCAGACACAGCTCTGGAGAGATGCAGGGACTTAAACTGACTTCTTAACCTCACAAATGGGCTACTACAACCTTCCACCTCTTTTTAAAATTCACAATAAAGGTATTCTTCCTTCCATTCTACTAGGGTCTAACTCACAACAGCAGCTTCCGAGTTGGTTCCAAGTTGGTTTTGACCCTCCTAGATCACACTTTTAATTTCCCTGGGGTTTGTTAGTCGACTATAGACATCCTATCCCTAATGGTTACTGAGTAGAACCAGCAGCCTGAGCTCCTGTGTGTGACTCAGTTCTAGTCTGTCCTTATTGAACATCCAGAGGCACAGGGGAGAGCTGAGATTTTGATGCGAAAAGGAAACCACAGGTTAAAGCAAGAGTGGAAAAATCAGGGATTGGAGCTCCTTTCTCAGGGCGAGCCTCTGGGAACCTTCTCTGAGCATATCTTGGAGCTTGGGGCTCTGTCTTGTCCTGCCTTTAGGCTCAGTCTTGCTGCTGCTCACACCTTCCTTCCTTCCTTGCCAGGTTTAACAGGCAGTGTGTGGTAGACAAAGACAAGAGGAACCAGTGCCGGTACTGCAGGCTGAAGAAGTGCTTCCGAGCAGGAATGAAGAAGGAAGGTGGGTGCCTGTGCCTTCCCCCAGCAGCAGTCCCTCACCCCTGGGCATGTTTGGGGAAGCCCTTGCAGCCAAGGCTGGTCCCTGCCAGGTGCACACGTGCCCAGCCACCTCAGCCCTGTGTTCCCTGCACTGTTCTCTCCTGGGCACAGATCCTGACCCCCACCACAGGGGGATTTAGGGAGGGTCCTGTGTCTCAGAACTGCCCATGTTTGTGCACACAAATCACACCCAGGGCTCTCCAGCTCACACTGACACACACAGCACCTGGGCTCCCACGCTGACAGCCCACTGCAGGGGTTTGGGAATGCTTCTGCACATCACTGAGGAACAGAAACTTCAAAGAAGGCCTGGAAATTTGGAAATACTTTGGTGAAACTGCTCCAAGTGCTATTATCCTAGAGTGACCACAAAACCTGCAGCTGGCCAGCAAAAGCCACACTGACATTTTGCACCTTTTCTCCCTGATAGATATGTAGGCTCTTGCTGACCCTCTGCAGAGAGGCAGTGAGTTTAGTTTAGTTTAATTTCAGCCACAGCAGAAAGGATCCAGAGTAAAGTGGAGCATTTTTGCTATTTAACTGTATGAAAAGAGTAGAGATATCCCTACATGGCCCATGCTTACCCCCTCAGCTCTCCTACCTCCTTGTCTCTGCAGCCCTTACAGGTCCCCATGGCAGGATTTTCCTCTTGTTTAGCCCTGTTTTGAGAAGGAGCAGGAGAACCTGGTGGCCTTGATGGTGCTCCTGTTAATGGAGGGACAAACTGCCAGGGCAGAGGCATCTCACAAAGCTCACCCCATTCATGTCTTACTCATGGGAGGCATTCAGCCCTGTTATTCCTTGCAGGGAAATTAAACCCCATGCTCCTCCCAGTTCACACTGCCTCAAGGAGAAACTTTGGAGTAAAAGGGTCCTTGAAGACAACAGGGAAATACCACTGTTATGTTGGTGACTGCAGGAAGACCTCTGAGCAGGAACATTTATTCCCTGTAAAAAGGAGATGTGGTATCACAGGCAACTTTTCTTAACTTTTCCTGAAGAATATAGGAATCCTCCTCTCCATGCAGCTCATCCCCTACCCAGAGCTGTGCTGTTGTCTGTTAATATTCAATAGAAGTTACATTAGGTGCATGACCAGCTAATACTGAGCAAACATTTGGAAAACATCATGGCATGACTGAACTCGGGGGCCTGCTACTGATAACAAGCAGCATAACCTTGAGAGCTCCTATTTACAGCCGCTGACTGCAGGGCTTTTCTCCTGGCCCAGCCTCATTATTGCCTTTTTATCAGCTGGATTTATACATGGAGAACGTATCAATGCAGAGAGCCACCAGCCCAAGGCAGGGACTGTGCTGTTTCCCCTGCCATGGATCAATAGCTTATTTGAGCAGATGGCTCTGAGTGGCGTGGCCAGGGTGACTTACAGCCAGCCCAGGCCTCGTGACAGAGCAGGCAAATCCTCCCCTTCCAAGCCTTCAAGACTAGACCAAACAGGGGAGCACACTGGGGTCAAACCTGTCCTGGGATGGTTTTACAATAAGGTATGAGAGAGCTCTTTTGCTCTGGGTGGATCAGCAGGAGCAGTTCTGCGCTTCCTTCCTTATTATAGTTGAGACAGAAGTTTTCCAACTACACCCACCCAATGCAACAGCTTTTCTGAATGGAGCTCACAGGAGTCATGAGGGCGAGGAAATCTTGCAGATACTCCTCCATTTCACACATCAGCTTTGGGCTGCATACATGAGCATGGCCACCCTTTCAAACCCCATATCACGAAATCAAAAAACTCAGATCCTTTGCCAGGAAATTTTCCCCACTGAACTCTACAGGTGTTTGGGTTCTGAATCAATCCCATCCCTGGAAAGTCTAATAAAGCAAATAAGAAATCAGATCCACCAGATGCAGTCAGCTCTCACTGGCATCCATCCCAAACCAGACACAGCTGCACCTCCGCCCTGCCTGGCAGGGAAGCTGGGAAACTGCAGCTAAGGAAGGGGAATGCCAAAAGCCTGTGCTAGTTTTCAGTGTGCATTGCCATGAACCACCTGCAGCTCAGCCAAAATCCTCTCTTGCAGCTGTACAGAATGAGCGGGACCGAATCAGCACCCGCAGATCAAGTTACGAGGACAGCAGCCTGCCCTCCATCAATGCCCTCCTGCATGCAGAAGCCCTGGCACAGCAGGTACCTCTTCTTCCTTCTTTGTCAAATACAAAAGCATCAGGCACTACCTGGTGTGTAGAGCCAGCTGAGTATTTAATAGCCAAGTCTTCAAATTATCACCTCTTTTCTAAGAGGCTCATCTGCCAACTCCACACTGATTTTTCAAAAAGCATTTGTTACCTGAAACCATCCCTTTAAATCTCTTTAGTTCAGAACTCAGTTGTAACAATATGCAGTGATTTGTTCTGCTTTAATGGCACACAGGAAGGCTGGAGAGCCTGATGGAAGAAAGTAGGGTAGAATCATTGCAATCCAAAGAGCTGTGGCTGCCTAAGCCCACGAGGAGCTGGCCTTGCATGAGCAGCCTCCCTTCCCCATGAGCTGTTAGGAACTTTGGATTCCTGCACAGTTTCACGAGGAATCAGTTTCCTGCTTGTTTTATGCAGATACCTTTTCCAGTGCTTGCCTGAAATTCCCTGTTTCCACTCACATACTGCCAAGATTCGTTTCCTAGAGTGTTCACATTGCAAAGATGACTCTGATTCAAGAGGCTGGATACTGCAAATGGTGTGCACAGCTCTGGGAGGACACAGGACAGGATGGGCACACATGGCCTGCAGGGAGGGTTTGTCTGTGAGAACAAGTGATGGGGATGGAGCTGTGCTGGAGGCAGGAGCTGCCACTCTTCATGGAGCTGGGGAGAACAGAACTCTGTGTCCTGGGGAAGACAAGCAGGGGATTGAGTTGGCAGTCCATGCTGCTTTAAGGGTCACACTGCCCTGAAGGCTGCCCTGGGAGATGCTCCAGGACAGGACGTGCTGTGCTCTGGGCTCCACAGGAGGCTTAGGCTCTAAGGTCCACTTCCCCAAGGAGGGGATATGCCAGAATGGCCAAGGGCCAATCTTGTACACAAAAAGCACATCCAATCTCATCCCACATTTCACCTTGTCCTACACAGGCCCTAATATATTTATATACCCTATAAAAATAAGATTGATGCTGCTGCCAGAGGTGTCAGAATATGTGGTCTCCAGTCACCAAATCTACAAGGGAAGGACATTTCTGGGGCTCAGAGTCCTGCAGTGCCATCACATGTAAGTAGGGTCTGCTGATAAAAACTACAACCATGGACAAATCCAGGGGAGCTCCTGCTCTCCCACAGAGCACAGAGGGATTCATTAAACAAGGCAGGCTCCAGCATGGTAATTGGTAACTTTTATGTGCCTTGCTAATTAGAACAAGATACTGCTGAGGAGCCGCTTTCTCCAAGATCTAGGGTCACTCACCCAGAGGTCTTTATTTATTTGCTAAGCCTTCCGGGCCCTCTGATTAGGGTAATACATGGTGAGATTTTTACAATCTTATTTATTCAATAATAGCTGGTGAGCTGGAAAGCCTCCAGGTAATGCAACCTGAAAAAAAAATGCAGGTGGCATTTGAATTCCATTTCCTTGGGGAGGCCAGCAGGGTCCGAGCTGAAAGTGCTGGCAGGAATAGGGCAGGAAGAGCTGATGTTGTACAAGAGCACAGAGGGCAGGCAGAGGGCAGTGATGGGGTTGAGTTAATTGCTTACAGAAGCATGAGGATAAAGTAGTGACTAAGGGCAAATTTTTAGATGACCTGGGTGAGCAGCTATGCATGAGAACCAGGCAGGAGGTTGGGTGCCTGGTTTGGGGGAGATGTTCTGTCCAGCTCTGTAGGACAGCACTTGCAGAATTGTCAGGGTTGTCCTTTGCAAATGAAGTGGCAATCACAAATAATTTGCCATGTAACAAATGTCAGCCATGCTGTGGACATGTTTGAACTTGCCCAGTTTTGCCAAAAGGACCTAAAAGTGCATGGGAGGTGGGAGACTGTTATCTTTAAAGTCTGTCCTTAGCTATTCAGAGTGGGTGATGTCAAATGTTAATGACCTGACAGAAAGCAATGTCAGACCTAGAAAGCTGTGGCCTGGTGAGCTCATGATGACTCAGGAGAGGAGCAGAGCCTGCTCTCCTCCTTTGGAGAGCAGACAGGGCAGCTCTGGCCAAGCCTTGCCTCTGGAGCAGGCTGGAAGGGGGAGCAGCTCTCTGCACTTGGGTGGGACCAAGTAGCTTGTGCAGCAGCACTGGAGGGATGTGTCTTTCTACTGGTGAGGCTGATGGCCACACAGGCCCTTCTGTTCCCTCCTGGATCTTGACTGAGCACACTTGTTCAGTGGGAGGAAGATCCTGGCTTTAGGAATGTTTCCTCTGTGCTTTCCAGTCTATTCAAGGCATTGCAGTTTACCAAGATGACCCACAGCCTCTGCTCTGCAGCGTTTCATGTTCAGAGAACCCAAGCTGATCTGAGTTTAAATGAGTCTTGTTGGGTCACCTGTTCTGGGAGCTGGCTGTGTGCAACAGAATAATGTAATTATAATTTCTGGAGTCTGCATCAACACAACCCACGTGCTGGGGATTTTCCTCTCTGTGGTTCCTCTGTGGCACTGAAAGCTGAAGGATCTCTTCTCTCCTCCCAGATATCATCCCCGGTTCCTGTGCTCAACGGAGACATCCGAGGGAAGAAGATTGCCAATATTTCTGACGTGTGTGAGTCCATGAAGCAGCAGCTGCTGGTGCTGGTGGAGTGGGCCAAGTACATCCCCCCCTTCTGTGAGCTGCCCCTGGATGACCAGGCAAGTCCCCCCATCCACCCCACCTCACCCTGCCCTGGTAAAGGCAGCAGGGAGCCAAAGCCAGCTGAGACCTTCAGAGAAAATGCTCATTGTGCACTCTGTTATCCTGACTGCTGCAGCTGATTGGGAACAGCATCCATACAATGCCAGCCCAGGCCAGGAATCCATACAATGCCAGCACGGGCCACTTGCATGTGCCTCTAATCAGCCCATGAGCACAGCCAGATAACACTGAGCTTGAATTAGGTCGTTATCAGATGAGCATTTTGGGGTCAGCCAGTCATTTATTAATTATGGTTTGCACAGCACTTTGAAAACCTGAAGTGCTTGACAAATGCTTGGGGTAATCAGAATTAGCAGGAGAGATTTCTGGCCTAAGGTCTGCCCAAAATTTAAAATCTGCATATCTCTTGCTGCTTCCTGCCTAGGGGTATGTTTGTACCCATGCTCCCAGCGTGGAATTTTGAAGCTATACACTAGTTTGCTCCCAAGACAGTAGAAGATCTTTTTTTCCAGGATTAAAAAGCAAGGATATATTTGCATTTAACAGAAATTACTGAAATGGCATTTGTGGGTTCCCTAATGAAGATAAGCACAGTGGGTTTGGTGTCCTCTGTAGAACTGTAGTGCAGGATCCCAGGCAAAGCTCAGGGAGGTACAAGGAGAGGCCTCCCATGGATGTCTGAATTTCAGAGGTCTCCAACAGGTGTTGAAGGACATGATGTGTGCCCAGCCTTGAGATAGCACTTCTGGCAGGGCCAGCACAGGTCCTGTCACAGGCAGGAAGGTATTTCCAGTCTGTCCAGTGTACAGTCACAAAACCAGCATGGGCTCTCTTCAGTTAGGACCAGTCCCTAGCCCTATTGACCTAGAGGTAATTTTTATATAATGAAGAAAAAGGATATCCAATTGAGACTGTCCAGCTGATCAAAACCCCCTAAATCCTAAATCTGAGCTCTTTAGTAACCAGCCAGCAGCACCCAGAGCTCTGGGGAATTCAGTGCTCTTAAAATGGGAGCATGTTTCCTTCTTTTCTATTGTGTGCAAGTGCTAAATTGTTTAAAATTATAAGAAATCTGTTAAACTGCTAAGGAAAATACAATTAATAATTTATGGAAACAACAATGGACTCCAATGGCAAATGGAGTCCATTTACACAGCATATACAAATGAATAGGCTGCAGCCCAGCACAGACCTGGGGCAGCTCTGCACAACCCATCACATCCTTGTGCCATCTGGAACAGAGGCCCTAAACCTGGCCAATAACTCTGCAAACTACAGCAACTTCCACATGAGCTCATTTTACAGTTGTGGGGCTGCAAAATTCCTCAAAGGAGAAAACAGAGCCTAAAGATGGCACAGTTTGAACCCTGCCTTCCCACAAGGGAGAGGCTGCTCCACAAAACAGATCTCCTTTTGTAGAAAAGATCATACCCAACCCCTCATTCTCCTTCTGTACCAAAATGTCAAAACTACCTTGTTTGGTGGGGCAAAGACATTTCATCTCAAAGTTCAGGTTCTGCTTTGTTGTGTTACAACTGCATATTTATCCTAATTCACAATGGAATGATGTATCTCAGGTTAGTCACTGCAAGAACAAATCTCAAATGAGATGGTTTGGCCTTCTTGAAGCAATTCACTTTAACCCTGCTCAAACAAGGAAATTCTATGGACACAAAAAAGGTGGTTACAAACTAAACCTTCTTGAATTTACAGTAGGCAGGAAATTTTTAGGTGAGAGCTTCACTCTCTCCTGGGGCTGGCAGTTTTGTCCTTGTCATAGCTTTGTCAGGTAGGAAAGCTCATTTTTGTGCAGCTCTGGTAATTCCAACAGCTCAGCTAACATATCCACCCATGTTTGGATAGCAATAGAGAGAGGCTAGATTTTGGCATCCAGATAAAGATTGCCCAGTATCATGTGTGCACAGTCTTTTTGCAAGAATCTCTATTTATTTTGCATAACCTTTTTTACCATCTGGGGTGAAAAAAAAAAGCCAAAACCCCCTCTCCTAGACATCAGCATCTTTCCTAACCAGAGCTCTCTTCTATGGGTGATACATTCTCCTTGCATTCCTGGTAGGGTAAGACTTCTCTTGGCTTTGACAGATGCTGAGGATAACACACTGGAAAAGTGGCCCATTCCCATCAGGACATACTTTTCAGCATTTCTCTATTAATGTTTAATGATTGTTTTCTCCAGCAGAAGGTCCTGGCTGGACATTAAGAAGTCTTTGTGTCAGGATGTCCAATTGTTAACTTCTCTTTCTGCCGAAATCTCTGAAATTTTTAACTGAAGGAGGGCAAAAGATTCAGAACATTCTCAGGAGCCACTGGAGGGTGTAAAGTGAAACACTTCAATCATTAACATCAGGGGAGAAAAACATCCCTCTGGCTTCCCTGTGCCCAGTTCCTGTGGCTGTGCAGGGGATGAGTGGCCAGGGGATGACCCCACTGGCCAGCTGGACATGGGTGCCCACGGGTGTGTTTGCAGTGGGAGGTGGGCACAGCCCAGAGGGGACAGCAATGTCCAACAGCAGGGATCGTGCTTCCCCTCACTTCCCAGGATGGAGTGTGGTCCCTGGGTCTGCACTTGGCAGGAGCTGTCGGCAAACAGCCCACACTGGTGGGAGGTCCTGGGACAGTCTAGCATGGCCTGTGTCCTGAATATGGGATATTTCAGGTGCTGTCTCCTACCTGCTGGTTCTGCTGGATTTATAACTGGTTTAGCACAGAGCATTCTTTAATCTCTTTCTCTGCCTGTAATGGAAGAGGTGCCCTCACTCCCATCCTTGAGTACAGTACAGTAATGCTGAGTTTTTCTTCTTGCTGACACAAAATCACAGCTTTGTCTCAGTCTCTGCATCACCCAAATAACTTTTCCCTGCCCTTGCAGGTAGCACTGCTACGTGCACACGCAGGGGAGCATCTGTTACTGGGAGCTGCCAAGAGGTCCATGGTGTTCAAGGATGTCTTGCTGCTAGGTAAAAATTGCACTTCTGCTCCCAGCCCATCTGCTTCTGTGACGCTTCCCTGCTGGGATGAAGGAGAGGGTGGTTCGGTGTTTGTGGACATCCTTTTTGCAGGGTGGTGGCTTGAGCTGTTCTGTATTTTAGCAAGCACAGCACAGCTAGGCCTGGCTGACATCAAGGCCATGAGGTGTGACAAAGCTGGGGACTGTGTGAACATTCATGGTGCACCCCCAGGTTTGTGTAAGCAGGCTGTGGTTTGAGAAAAAAGCTCTCATGCTTTTCCTCACTTGAGTGGCTCCTGTGTAATGAGAAGCTGCTCTGGCAACACAGATCAAAATTTCTGGTGTTCTGAGACAGAGTAGGGGCTGAAGGAGGAACTTCTTAATTCCTCCACCCCCAAAATTATCTCAGCATTATCTACCTGCATTTTGAACTCCCTGTCACCCCAGCTAAGTTTGAGCAATGATAAAGTGATGGTCTGTGTGCTGCAGGCAATGATCACATCATCCCACGGAACTGCCCCGAGCTGGTGGAGGTGAACCGT
Source organism: Emberiza elegans (assembly GCA_024865655.1). Classification (NCBI taxonomy): domain Eukaryota; kingdom Metazoa; phylum Chordata; class Aves; order Passeriformes; family Fringillidae; genus Emberiza; species Emberiza elegans. Next base: position 19,109,195 of record JALJVW010000129.1, read on the forward strand.
GTGGCCAACCGCATCCTGGACGAGCTGGTGCTGCCCTTCCAGGAGCTGCAGATAGATGATAATGAATATGCCTGCTTGAAAGCCATCATCTTCTTTGACCCAGGTATGCCCCAGCTTGGGGAGGGTTACCATCCGAGGGGCCTGGTCTGGATTATGCTGACTAACACCAGTCCTGAGTGGTGGAAAAGCTGCCTGGTCTCCTCTCTGGGCCAAACTGTTCTTAGAGAGGGAGGAGAGAAGTCAGTCTTGAGAAAAATTGTCCTTTGCTGTTATAGTAACTTTTTTGAGCTAGGTCTTATAAACTTTTGGAGGGCTATAACACATTTAAGATAGCTCAGCAACTTTTCAAAGCATAAAAATCAGCAAGATGGCTTCTGTTGCAGCATTAAAAACAAAAAGGTTTAATGAAAGGCAAAATAACAAACAGAGAAAAACTGAGTCAAGTGTAGGAAATCCTTACTCTTAGTAAAACACTAATTACAAAAGCAATTAGTTTCTTTGTTCACTTCTTTTTCTAGTAAATTGCCTAAGGTTCTGTCCAATTAGCTATCCTTAAGTTTGAGGTGAAGTCTCCTAAGCCTATGAATTGGCTTTTTCACCTAATTAAAGAGAGAAACTTCTAAGCTTCTTTCCTTTTTAAGGAGACAAAAAATAGTTTTGTCACTCCATCAACAAAGAACACACTCCTATATGTAGCTATGATGTTTTATGAAAAATCCTTTTGCTAGGATTTTTCTCCTGAGAAGCTGAGAGGCTTCAGGAACAAGATGTAAACAATGATTATCTGCCGCTGTGGGATGCAACAAGTGCATCTTTGATTAGTCTCATGTGGTTGTTTCTAATTAATGGCCAATCACAGTCCAGCTGTCTTAGACTGTCTAGTCAGTCACAAGATTTTATTATCATTACATTGTATTGTTTGGTAGCCTTCTGATGAAATCCTTTCTTCTATTCTTTTAGTACAGTTTTAATATATATCATAAAATAATAAATCAGCCTTCTGAAACACAGAGTCAACATTCCCATGTCGGGATTGTCCGCAAACTTCCACATCCCATCCATCGCAGCAGACGATGGGCAGTCAGAGGCAGCTCCCCTCAGGCTGTGCCCAGACAGCAGCCTGGAGAGCTGAGAGCTGGCTCTGTGGGTCGTTGCAGATGCCAAGGGGCTGAGTGACCCGTCCAAGATCAAGAGGATGCGGTACCAGGTGCAGGTGAGCCTGGAGGATTACATCAACGACCGGCAGTACGACTCGCGGGGCCGCTTTGGGGAGCTGCTGCTGCTGCTGCCCGTGCTGCAGAGCATCACCTGGCAGATGATAGAGCAGATCCAGTTTGTCAAGCTCTTTGGCATGGCTAAGATTGACAACCTGCTGCAGGAGATGCTGCTGGGAGGTGAGTACCTGAGGGTCTGACAAGAGGTGTCTCGGCGTTCCCTGATTGTTGTCCCCTTGAGACCCTCCTTAGTCACTGCTCTCTATCTAGCAAAGTTAGAGACAGCCAGTCTGCAGGACTCACACAAAATCATCTCCCCTGTCCTTGACAGGGGTAACCAAGGGTCCTCTACTTCTTCTCACCTAAAGAGATGCACCAGCTGTGTCTCTGCTTACAGAGAGGCACCCCAGCCCTCTGCACACAAACAAGCTTTGCTGTGCACCCCCCAGACTCCTACCTGGCAGCCATTTCACCAATCCTCCTCTGTCAGAAGGGACTCATCAAAACAAAAAGGTCTGAAAAGCTCAGGTTGAAAGAACATCCTAGATTTTCTAGTGGGAGCATCCAATGGGACAAAATGAAAAGTTCCCACTGTGCTATTCTGCACGTGGAGGTGTGACTAAGGAATATAATCCTGTATGAGAGGACATGCAGGCAGCAGGCAGGGGTTAGTTCAAGGCATGCATGGAGAAAAAAGGGAAGGGTGTGCTCCAGTCACCTGTGCACAAATGTGCAGAAAGCCTTGGACATTTGGGTGCAGTGGGTGTGCCCATCTGAACTGTCTCCTTCTGCCAATGTGGCAATTAATGTCTCCTGCGTGTTCTTAGGCTCATCAAGTGAAACGCCGCACACCCACCACCACCTGCACCCTCACCTGATCCAGGAGAACCTGGGAACAAACGTCATTGTGGCCAACACAATGCCTCCTCAGATGCACAACGGGCAGATGTGTGAGTATATCCAGAGACAGAGAGCTCCTGGGAGAAACCAGGAGCTTTCCCCTGTGCCTGTGGAGGTAATTTCTACCTTGCATGGAATTCTGCAAGCAAGACAAAGTCTCTGGTAATGAGCGTGTGAGAAATTCCTATGCAGAAAGGAGGGAAAGACAAACAGAGAGGTGGGTTAGATTAGATTAGGCCAGACTAACTGATTCAACATGATACTCCTTGTCAGACTGCAACTTTTACATAGCCCTTAAGGGATGAATGATCCTATCCAGAGTTTAGTGAAATCAGTGGAAAGGCTCCCCTTCCCTTGAGTGGTTTGGACACACCTCAGTTTGTCCTCTGCAAAAACACAGGAGTATCTGGCCCACCACCTGGGGCCACCACTGGGGACCCTGTCCTGAGATGAGCTTGGCTGACCAAAAATTTGGTTAGTAGAGGTCAAAATGTCAGCAGAATGTCCTTGTTTGATGTTGGTTATTGTGGCTCTCCTGGGGCATCAAACCATGCCTGCATGTCTGGGCTGCCCTACAGCAAACACAGAAGCCCTTAAGAGCCTCTGCTGTGCTGACATCTGAACCCTGCACAACCGAGGACAGATCCCAGTGCTGTCAGGTTTGTGAGGCCCTCTTTTAATTCAGTTTCTCTCTCTTCAGCTACTCCAGAAACTCCACAGCCCTCTCCACCCGCGGGCTCAGGATCAGAGCAGTACAAGCTGCTGCCTGGAGCCATTGCAACCGTGGCCAAGCAGCCCACGTCCATCCCACAGCCTGCCATCACAAAACAGGAGGTCATCTAGCAAACCCCACCCAGCCAGCCTCCTCCAGAACACCGTGTGGGAGAAAAGCCCAAACTGACTCTGCCACTGTGAAAAGAGAAGCCATCCAGAGGTCCCTGGGCACGGACACACGGACTTGCTTTTTGGACTGACCACCACCAGAAGGTGTCTTCCTGCAGCTATGGACAGCACGTGCCATGGGCAGCCCCAGAGTCCCAGAACTAAGGCTGAAGCCTTGCCAAAATCCTCAGTCCTTGTAAGGAGGGCCAGATTCCTGCCTCCCTCTGAGGGGAGGTGGCAGTGACTGGCTGGGGACAGGCTGCTGCCCCACTGCCACCTCAGCACTGGTTCAGCACACGGCAGACCCTGTGAACGAGAATTCCCTGTGCTGTGGGAGTGGAGGGCTTCCCTCCCACAGCCATGCCAGCCCCCTGACAGTCCCCAGTCCAGCCAGCCTTGGTGGAGGTGGAAGCTCCCCCAGGAGCAGCACAGCAGGTGAAGCACATGGGGTTTGCCCAGGCAGCACTGCCAGAACTGCTCCTCAGCCTTGGCTAATCCCAGGTCTTTGCGTGGTGTCACCCACCAGCACACTAAGCCCCCAGCCAGACCTAACAAATCTTTTCAGCTGATGCTGGGGCAAAGTCTGGCCCACCAAGATACTCTACTATTTGGATCCCTCTGCCTCTTGAGGGGTTTTGATATTTCCCTGCCATGCCTGCCCTCCGACCACAATGCTCAGAGAGGCGACCACTGCCAAGCCCTTCCCTTGCAGCACTCACTGCCTCCTGGCAATCAGAGGGACCATGGGATTCCAGAGATTTCAGCTAATGGGATGGGGTCACCCCTTTGCAGGCTGGCAGCACTGCCCAAAATACCACTGGCCCTACTGCTTGTCAGCAGTCAGAAGAAGACCACTGGATGCCTGTTTGGAAGGAAATGGGGGAAAGATGTAGGAAGGGGAAAGACCTATGGGGTGAGAGGAGCTTGAGCCTCAGAGATTGGACCAAGGTCTTGGGCTCTCTAAGTGCTGGGAGCATTGGGACCCAGGATCTTCTCTAGTGCAGTGCCACTCCTTCAGCTTAGAATAAGTGGCTGATAACAGATTTATAGTTCTTCATAACATGATAAGAATTCATTATGACTCCTTCAGACCTCAGAGTGTTTGAGAGCACCAACCTCAAAAATACAGTTCTTGGGGTCCTGCAGAGAAAAGCCACAGAGGTCAAGCAATCACCCTGTCTCACCCAAGCCCCTTGGGTCTGCCCCAGCCTTGGGTGTGCCCACCCTGCTCTGCTCCCTCCTGCCCCTGTTCCTCTGTGCCAGCCGGTGCCAAAACCCTGCAGGTCTGACCTTTGGTTTACAGCTGAAAGCAGGAAAGGAGCCCTCCTGCTCCAGGTGCCAGCAGGGCTGGAGCTCCCAGAGCCCTGCACCACGGCAGGCCCGAGTCCCTGCTGGCCTCTCAGGAGGATGAGGATGGTGGCCCCACGGCTGCCAAGAGGTCTCTGGTGGGGACAAATCTGAGCCAGCTCAGCCAGAGGAGCTGCAGGTCTGTCCCTTGATTTCCAATGCAAAATGAAACCCCTCGTGCTGGCGGTGTCAGAGGTGTTGTATGGTCCCAATGCTGGTGGCATCGTACCAAGTAATTTATTGCAATGATGAATCCAATCATTTTCTGTAAATTATTTTGTAAATCACATTGATTATTTATAATTGGGAGATTAAATGCAAAAAAAAACCCCAACCCTGTAATAACCAAGCTGTCTTTTCCAACTGCAGCAACGTTTTTTCCTGTACGTAGACATACTTTGTGGGGAATCCTTTTTGGTCCATTTGCACCAAGTATTCCTCAATATTGTACATTAATTTTTGCTAGTTTCTGCCTTCCGATGGAAACAGAAGAATATTTCTTCACAAGAGTTTGTATTCATTAAAAAAAAGGAAAAAAAAAAGAAAAATAAATGCAAAATATTTTCTAACTTTTCCCAGACAGATGGATTTCTTTCTTCTGGGAGGATTTATTTTAAATCAAGGGGCTAACCTCTCTGTTGATCTGAGCATAAAGCATATGTGTATGGAGAAAAAAGCCCAAAGAAGTGTTTGATGCTGTTGCCAGCTGTCACTATTTCCTGGCAAGCCCAATGTGTCTCTCCTGAAGCCACATGTGCTGGAATCATAAGATTGAATGACAATCCCAATTTTCATTAAAAGAAAAACAAACGTGGAGAATAAATGTTTGCTTTCATGATTCCAGAGAGCTTAAAGGCTTGAAGTAACCACATTCTGAAAGCCAGGCAAAGGAAGCTAAAATATATTATTCACGTTTCAAACATGTTCATTTTATGTCCCTCTTGCATTTTGAAGGTAATTTCTGAGCACTTTGGGGTAGGTGATTGTCCTTTGTTTCAAACAGAGCCACCCTACTGCTGGCAGCAGGTGGGAGTCAGACTGAACCTATGGGGCACAGTAAGATGATCAAGTGAAAATCAATTTATCACTGGCTGTAAAGGTGAAGAAATACACTGGCAATTAGAGAAGGCTCTTAATGACCTGCTTTCCTGACCACGGGAGGCTGTGCTCAGCTGTAGCATGCCCAGGAAGAGAAAAGGAAGAGAGGAGAGAGGTGTAGATGGCTGTAAAGATTAGGTCTCTGGGAAGGAGCCACATCCAGCATTTCCAGCTCTGGTCTGCAGGAGCTGGCCCTCATTTACCCCATCTCCTGCCTCTGACGAGAGCCCAGGTGGGCAGTCTCATCCTAGGTACAAGGGATGAGAAGCAGCCTGGTTTTCCATCCTGTTAGCACATCCAGTGGTGTCCCAGTGGCAGCCATGCTGGTGAAAACTCAGCAGGGATGAGATGCAGGGATGAGATCCAGACTGTGTTTGAGGGCTAGGTGGAGACAGCATTTAGAGCCTGTCTCCACTCTGAGTCAAGGACCTGGGAGAACAGGGCAGATCTCAAATAACTGCCCTCACTACCTGTGCACTGTGATGATCCACAGCCCCAGCACCACTGCTGAATGCCTGAACAAGGGAACCAAAGGCAGTCCCAGGACAGTTATCCCAGCACACACAGGACTGAGTGGTTAGTCCAGTCAAGGGAAAGAAAAGGACTTCATTAATTTTTTTTTTTTTTAAAAAAACCCCCTGGGACTCCTCTGCTGTGATTCATGGTTGGTTTTACCAGGGTATATGCCCTAAAAACTCCATATATGTAATATCAAATCTTCGAAGCAATAAATTCTCCTGGGCTCCTTCCCATGAACTGCTCTATCAAGGTTGCCCTTTACCTGGTTAATCTTAAATCAGTGCACTTCCTACAGGAGATTTCCTTATTGCTGGATTCAGCTCACTTGGGAAAAGAAACCCCATGAACTGTCCCAGAAGCAACCTTGTCCTTAATTGGCATCCTCAATCCCAACTCTCACCTCTTTTGTCCCTCCAGCCTGGAATCACCCTGAAACACTGGTCTTGCCACTCCTGGGCTGTGTTTTACCCTGCTGGGCTCCCTGGGGCCTACAGGCCATGTCCAATGTCACAGGAGGTGGCTGCTCTGAGGATTGGCCTTTGACACACAACTTCCCTTACATTGTTTTTTAACACAAGAGCTCTCTGTGCCTGCAGCTCAGCCTAGGGATGATTTCCTGGAGAGCACCATCTCCAGCTGAGGAATCTTTTCATCATGTCCAAGCAAAGATCTGTGAAAGTGGTATTTTTAGGTCCTTTGGCCACCATGAAATGCATTCTTTTCATATTCCTTATATAACTTCCATCTGAAAGCGCCAGCAGGCTTTGGAGCCTTTTCCACAGCTTTCATATCTTAGTGGGAGGGGGGGAAAAAAAAGGCAAACAAGTTTTATGGCCTGCATATCATCCCTGACAAAAGCAACTATTGCTGCTATTAAACTCACAAGTGCACACACAGGCACAGATAGTCATGAACACCAAGAGGCAGCAGGGACAGCTCAGCAACGTGGCACTGCTGAGCCAGGCAATTCCATGTGCCAGGCTGGCCAGCTCCCTCTGGGCTTGATGCAAATATCACCAACCAGCTGGGGAGCTCAGGCCACACACTGCGCAGTCCTTTCCACTCAGAGAGGCTGCAGGAGGGATGGTAAGGTGTGGGTATGTCTAAAATCCCTCAGAGAGGCTGCAGGAGGGATGGAAAGGTGTGGGTATGTCTAAAATGCCTCAGAGAGGCTGCAGGAGGGATGGAAAGGTGTGGGTATGTCTAAAATCCCTCTCCCCATTCCAAACTGAGGTGTGACCCTGACAATCATAAACACACCTAGCACCTGAAAAATTGCCAGCCAGGCCAATAAAAATGGCAATATATTGTCAGCTTCGTTATGTGAGAGTGAGCAGGAGAGCTTGGCACAAACAACCCTGCAGTCACAACCTGCAGTTCAGTGTGCTGTGAGAGGGAAGAGGCTGCTGGGACCAACAGAGTGCTCCCAGCTCAAACCCAGGGGAAAAGAGCTCTGACTCTAACCCAGGTCTGGGAAAGAAGGTGGTTTGGGAGCTGTATTTCCTAGGCTTACTCTGGCTCTGGGTCTGGAGTGATGCCAGGCTTGTCTGACCAAGATCTTCCAGAGGCCTGAGGGCACCCTAACCTGGGGTTTAGTTGGGGGTTACACAAAGCCCTGGGCTCTGTCTCCACTCCAGCCCCTCCCATCTGGGGGCTCTGCCTGGCTGGAACCTGCAGTCCCTTGGGGACCCCATGGATTCACAAAGACCAGGGACCCCTTGTGAGCCTGGGGGACCCCACACCAGATGAGGGACCTGTGGGAGCTATTGTGATTCCCCAGCTCCTCCTAGAAACTGCTCTGGGTGCAAGAAACAGCACAAGAGCTGCCTAAGGGGATGCCTGGACAGACATCCAGCCCAGAAAGCATCCCAAGTCAGACAGGAATTCCTCTCTGCTGCTGCCAAGGCAGGTGTCAGCACTGGCTGGAACAGGGCTTGTTCCCCCTCCCTGAAAGGGAAAGTCATTACAATGAAGTAACCCATTATATTCTGCTCCTTTCCAGGACTCTCCTAAACACCACTGTACCCTAAAAACACTTTTTAATTAATCCTGCTGATGGGTTACTTACCATTAACCACTGACATGGAGCACACTGGCTCAAGCATATCCTGGAATCCACTCAGAGCTGATTTGCAGGGACAGGCCACTGAGAAAAAAGCTTGAGGCAGCAAAGAGAAACCTCAGTGCCAAACCCAGAATGTCTGACTCAGACCTACAGCACTTCCAGCACAGATAAAGAACAACCATTGGGATCCTCAATTCTGAGGACTCTCTTAACCATATTCAGAGGTGTGGGATTAGGGTGGCACTTTCTGTCACCTGGGAGAGCACACAGGAGACCTGCTGTGCTGCACTCCCATTGAGGAGGCAGTGGAGACAGCTCCAGCATTCCAGGCTCTTAATTTTCTGTTGAAATCCTACTATTTCTTGCATGCAGCTCCTCCCACCACAGTCCCCCATGCAGCTGAATTCCTTCACCCCAAGGATGTGCAAAGATATCACTCAGGGGTTACTCTAAAACCCAGCCCTGCTTCACTCCTTCCCACTGATGCATGAGCTCCTGATGAACCCCAGGCTGAAAGCCCCAAGAGCTGGAGCACCCAGTCCAACCTCATTCTGCCCCTGGAAGTATCCTCCACCATTTACCAACTGGTTTCCTGCAGGAGCAAACCTGAGTGCTTCTGACAGCTGCAGCCTGTGCCATGGAGGGCAAGGTCCCAGGGCAGCCCCATCACAGCCCCTTTCAAGGGTTAATCCTGCCAGGGACCCAGGGCAGCCCCATCACAGCCCCTTTCAAGGGTTAATCCTGCCACAGACCCATCCTGCCTCAGAGACAGCTGCTTTCCTTCCAGAAAAGCATTCTCCATCATGAAAAGCAGCGAAAGGAAATGCTCAGCTCAGAGCAAACTGGGCGTTGGACTAGAAGACCTTTAAAGGTTCCTTCCAACCTAAGTTATTCTGTGATTCTATAAAATTAAACTGCAGAAATCCCGTAATATTTAAAATATTCAGAGGTCCTGCCAAGCACATTCCTCACCAAGCTTTTGCAAAAACATTGCTCATCTTGAAGCTGGTAGAGCCAAGGAGAGGGGAAGTCTTCCCTCAAAGCCTGGGCTGGGTAAGGCTGTGTGTCTGTGTCCCACCTCACACTGGGCTTTCTGGGGATCTATCAGCACCTTAGCACAGCTTTGTGTGCCTGGGAAGTGGTGCCTGCCTGTGTGCAGCTGCTTTGGCAGCAGAGGCTACAGATTTGTGTGCATTTGCACATTCGTGCCTGTTTCCATAGCTGTGTGTGTGGGTCTGGTGAGCCATCTGTGCCTGGGGAGGGCATGAGCAGAGCAGGGATGGTCCCCTGCAGCCCAGTGTGTGCTGCTCCCAGCTGAGGCTCCCATCTGTGAGATCCCCTCGTCACACCACCTCGCAGGGTGACAGCAGGCATGGAAGCCTGTCCTGGAGGATGCACACTTCCAGGCTTTGAGTGGAATATTGATGGTCATTTAGGGGGTATTTTCTTAGTCACTTCATCCTCTGAGCACAGAGGATTGTATCACAGGCAGGCACCAGGTCTGCAGCCTGGCATGGCCCTGCCTGGGGTGATTTGTAGGGACTGCTGCTCCCCTCCAGCCCTTCCCATTCTGCTGCACTGGTGCAGGAGGAGCAGCTCAGGTTTGAGATGGAAGCCCTGGCACTCAGGCAGACCTTGTGCAGCACTGCAGCACGAGTGGCTCTCTGCTCTGATGCTGAGTTGCCCAAAAGGGTTCTGCAGTTTGCAGGGCCCAGAAGTTCCACCTGGAACCCAAGGACCAGAGCCCCTCCTGGACTGAACTGCTCCCAGATTATCTTTATGACAGGACTGTTAGGTTTGCACAGTTTAGTGATTTAATATCAGTTTAAAGCCTTCTCTGTGAGCAGTGCTGTTTGAAGTCATGCTCTCGCTTTTCAGCCTCAGCTTGCCAAGACTGTAAAACGTTTATTGCTAATGGTGGAAAAGCTTAAAGAAGCCAAGATAACTTTCCCAGGCTGGGTATTAAGACTGGGATCGGGTAAGTAAATAAGTGAAGAGTATTACATGGACTTCATTAAATATCAACCAACACCAACAGCCACTCATTTATAACACAACGGCAGAGCATGGGAGCACCCAGAGAGCTGAGAAAGGCATGAATCACATGTGATAGGAGAGATGAACATGAGAAGGGCTGGATTCCCCACGGGGCTCCAGGTGTGGTTCCCAAGGTCACAACACAATTCCTGATGAAAACTCCTGCAAAGAATGCAGGTTTGGACCTGATGGAGCGGCAGAGTTGGTGGGGTTCATCTCCTCTCTGCTGGGGAGGGTTGTGGGCATGTGGTGCAGCATGTTCTTCTCCCTTCTGATGCAGTGGACAAGGACAAAACTCTCCTTCCTAGGAAGGAGAATTTAATTTCAGGCTACAGCTATCACATCTCCTGGGACTGTCAGTTCCTAGATGTTTGTTTTCAGTTTTGAGCTTTTACTTCCTTATAGACAGGTTCTGCCTTTACTGGTTTCTAGTCACAGGATGCCAGCACGAGGAAGAGTAAATTACTGAAGCTCTTGCTGCAGTTCCTGTGATTTCCTGTGCCAGTATTTTCAGACTCCCCCAACAACTTGGCTTGATGCTTGAACCCCCTCACTTCCATTCACCACCCACTGCTCTCCATGAGTTCAACATTCTCTACATAAAAAAGCTGAGGTAAGGCAGTCACTTCATTTGGGGGCAATCCCCAGATTATATTCCACTCCCAGCTCTTTCTCATTGTACAATATCCTAATTTCTACTTTCCTTCATCATTCTCACCCGTCTAAATCTTTTGCTCCTATTCTAATTTCATTGTCCATATCTCTCAATTGATTGATTACTGATTCTCCCTTATTTCCTGCCCTCCTTGTTCCCCAAAACAGAGCTTCATTCACATTTTACTACTCCTTTCAACCATCCCTGCTCACTCCTAACACCCTGTTGCAGCAGCCATTAACCAGTCAGGACCGGAACTGTCACCTCCCTGCTAAATTTTCCTCCCTTGTTTGAGAGGTGCAAATTCCAAGCAGATTTTGCAACCTTTAGCATAAATTCCTGTTTGCAGCTCCAGTACTTCCCAGCTGTTTGGTGTTTTGAAGCCTTTTCTCAGATCAGCAATTAGGTGGATCAGGTGATCCAGGAAATTCTGTCATCCCTTCAGCTGGGAGGCCACAGATCCATGTCCACGGCACACCCCTGGGAGTCCAGGTCCCACCTGGCTGCTTCTGTCATGTCTCTGTGCAGGAGGAGCAGGTCTCTGTGCCCAGGAGCTGTATGAATGCAAATGGCAGCAATGCAAAATCTCTTTGTCCTCCCGAGGTCCCTTCCAACCTCATTTATCCCACAAATCTGCCGGAAAGGGCATGGAGCAACATCACAAACAGGTCCAGTTTACTCAGATCCAAACTGGACCCAGCTTGCCAGGCTGCACCCAGGTCTGGAATGAATGTGCTCCCCTTCCCTGGAACAGCTCTCTGCAGGTGACACTGGTGACACACTCCATTTGTTTCCATGCTGGCATCTCTCTTGCCAGGTACAGCGCCACTGAAACGTTTTCTGCTTTGGAAGGGTGACCCCTTGGCAGAGAAACAAATGAGAGCTGAACCGTGTAAGCTGCAGAAGGGCCCTGATCCCACTGTGGGCTCCTGGGGCTCCCACTCTTTGTCCAGCTATCCTCGACTCCCTCTCCTGGCTGGGAACGCGGCTTGCAGCGGGAGAGGAGAGAGAAACCACCCTGCAGGATGCGGAGCCCTTTGCAGTCAGCCCCTCTGTCCCCAGCTCTGGGGACAAACGTGGCATTCCCCCTCCCCAGCACTGCCCGGTGAGCCCCTTGTAATGCAGCAAACCTGGGAGGGACCCGCTTTTTATTACAAATTCCATGTACACAGGCCTGGCATCACCTCCTGTGAGATAATGTGGTTTTCTGTCCTGTCAAAAACCAATCCAAAGCCAAACTACCCCAAAATTCTCCTTTTATTAACATTTAGTCCTTCTGTTGTGGTTTAAATCCGGGATACAGCTGGGACATCTCTCATGCCCTGTTTCCATCCAGCTGTGCTTGCCTGGAGCCTGCTTTGAGCCTGCCTTAGCTCTGGTCAGGGATCCCACACCAGCTCAGGCTCGCAGGGACAGGCCCTGGGATGCATATTTGAATAGAAAATATACAGGAGATTTTTTTTTATATATATATTCGTGTATATATATATTCGTGTGTGTATATATATATATATATATATATGTATATCTATATATATATATGTATATATATCTATATATGTAAAAATAAAATGTATTTTTATATATGTGATTATATATTATATATAATTAGTATATAATCTATAGATTATATACGTAAATATACTTGCTGTGTTATATAATTACATATATAACAATGTTATATATTATACACACATAACATACATAGATCCTTATGTACATGTAAGTGTGCATGCAAGTGTATTTAAATGTATACGTATACATACATATGTATATATATACAAATATATGCATAAAATATTTTTATACACAATACATTCTATAAAAAGTATAAGTGTAAAATGTATTTATAAAATGTGTTTTATAAAATATATATTTATGTGTAGATATATGTATGTATATACGTGTGTATATGTATATATATAGAATATAAAATTCTGCCTTCGGCTGGAGGCAGCGGCTGCCGTTGTCGCAGAGGATGCGGTGGCACTGAAGGGCAGGTGTGCGTTCGGGGAGCGTCCCCGAGCCCCCCTCTCGCTGCCCGGAGCAGATGCCAGAGACGGGGGCGCCAGGCCAGACCGGACCGAACCGAACCGAACCGAACCGCACCGGCGCCGGCCCCGGCGGACGCTCCGGACCCTCCCGAGGCTGCGGGCCCGCCCCGGGGCCATGGCGCAGGCGCGGCCCGCGCGTCACTTCCGAGCGGCCGGGGCCGTTCCGGGGCGGCGGGGCCGGGACGCGGCTGCTCCGCAGGAGCTCCGGTACGGGTGGGTGCCGAGTCTGGGAGCTCCGGTGCGGGCGTGTGCGGGGCCGGGAGCTGCGGTACGGGCGGGCTGCGGGGCCGGGAGCTGCGGTACGGGCGGGTGCGGAGTCTGGGAGGTCCGGTGCGGGCGGGCTTCGAGCCCCGGGAGCTCCGGTGCGGGCGGGCTGCGGGGCCGGGCGCTCCGGTACGGGCGGGCTGTGGGCCCAGGAGCTGCGGGCCCGCGAGCTCCGGTACGGGTGGGCTGCAGGCCCCTGGAGCTCCAGTACGGGCGGGCTGCGGGCCCAGGGTCTGCGGGGCCGGGAGCTCCGGTACGGGCGGGGCCTGGCGGTCCCTGGCAGCCTCCTGGTCGCTGTGCCCCGCTCCGGCGGGGTTGGCGCTGCCCAGCCCAGGCTGTACCCCGCGGGTACCTCGCTCCCTGGGAGCGGTCCCGGGGCCGTCCCGAGCAGCTGGGGAAGGGGAGGTGGGAGCGGGGCACTGAGGGCTCTGTCACTGCAGGAGGAGGGCGGCTAGGGTGACAGGTGTCCCTGTGGCAGGCGGTTCCGTGTGATGTGCTGTGGGTGACCGAGTTCCAACAGCTCAGCAAAATAAAGCCATGTTTCACTGCCAGCCCCGGGTCCAGCTAGAGGAATTATGGCAGGCTCGTGATTTTCTAATTTTTACTCATCTCTGTCCATTTGTGACTGGATTTGGAATTTCAGCTCCCAGGTCAGACATATTGACATCACACTAAAAAGTTAAAACTAGATTAAACTAGCCTCAATACCCATGCAGTGCTGGCGTAAGAGTCTGCAATTTTCTTACCTGCTCATCCAGTCCGTGCAGTGCAGCCATTTCTTATATTCCCCAAGTGCTGCTCCTCCTGAATTGCCCAAAACATTCACCTGGGCGGAGGTGTTGGTAAGTGCATGTGTTTGCCAGAGAAGTTAAGGAAAACACCTGGCTGTCTGGGCTTAGCTTCTCAGGAGAGGGTGTAATTCAACCAAATGTGAGAATCATGACAAACTGGGATGTTTGCTTTGCTTTAGTTTTCAACTGGACATAGGAAGTAAACGTTAAAGCAAATCAAAATTCTGTGTTTTGCAGTGAAGCTGTGTAATTCTGTATTTTAACTTTAATTGATTAGGTTTTATCCAAGGTAGCACTCTACCTGCTAGGTAGGATAAAGAGATTAGAGTAACTTGCACTTTCTAATCCTGGTAGGAGAATTAAAATGAACCTTGTGCCTTGACTGTAGCACTGGTTCTTGGAAAGGAAGCGTCTTCAGTTAGGAAACAGAGGGATACAGAAGATAATAAATACGTAGTCACTGTGGCTGTAAGTCTGTGGGTTTGTTTGTCACGTCCAGCACTTGTTTTTTGACAGATTCCTGCTGCATTATGTCAGGAGAGAGCGACTGCACCAGGACAAGTCCGTCAGCAGGGTCTCCATCAGACAATGAGCTCCTGCCAGACCGGCCAAAGTATGTCTGTACCCTGTCTCCTGATCTTGTTACCAAAGCCCGGGAGGAGCTGCAGGAGAAGCCTGAGTGGAGGCTCCGTGACGTGCAGGCCCTCAGGGATATGGTGTGCAAGGACTATCCCTCCCTGGGGACGTGCCTGGACGATGCTTTTTTGCTGAGGTTCCTTCGAGCCAGGAAATTTGATTATGATCGAGCTCTTCAGCTCCTGGTGAACTACCACACCTGCAGGAGGACCTGGCCAGAGGTGTTCAGTAACCTGAAGCCATCTGCAATAAAGCCTGTCCTGGAGTCAGGCTTTGTCACTGTGCTGCCTCACCGGGACCCGCAGGGACGTCACGTCGTCTGCATCCGCCCAGGTACTCAGTCCTGAGTGTGTCTGTTCCCTGTCCTCGAGGTGTGTGTGGGCCAAAAGCTCTGCTGTGAGCAGTGCTGACTTGCACAGAGTATGTGAGCTCTCTCAGATTTGAAAAGCTGACTGGGGAAGGACATGCTGGTCCTTAGCCAGCATTATTCCAGTTCCTTTTCCTGTGTCGGCAATAAGTGCGGTCATGGCAAAATGAAAATGCAGTGAGGTGGGTCAATGAAAATTTTCAAGGAAATATAATTTCTCAAGGAAAATTATTATGCAGTCATTCAAATTGAAACAGAAGCCCATAATTTGTTTTTACAATAAGCAGAGAGAGAAACCTATAGCTCTGACTCCTGTGTAAATAATCAGAGTCTTTCATGTGCTTTTGGTGCTGCCAGGCTTGCTGTAAATTTCCCTCCATTCATTCTCCTCTTTTCCATTTACCTGCCTTCTTTCTGAGCTGAAACTGCTATTAATGAGCTGTGCTGGGTGGAGAACGGGGTTCTTAAAACCATTGCCTTTGCTCCCTGAAGTAAACATGAGTTGCCATTTACCTCTTGCTTAAGAAAGGCTGCTCTGAACTAGAACTGTGGCTATACAGAGTAACTTTTGAGTCCAGGAGAACAGAAAATCAGTTTTTTGGAATGTGTATTGTTAGCTTATCTTCACTCTCCGACTTACCATCCCTGTCTTGTAACCTCAGACAGATGGACACCCAGTAATTATCCGATTACTGAGAACATTCGTGCCATATACTTAACCTTAGAAAAACTCATTCAGTCCGAAGAGACCCAGGTGAATGGAATTGTAATCCTGGCAGACTACAAAGGAGTCAGCTTATCTAAGGCGTCTCATTTTGGTCCTTTTGTAGCCAAAAAAGTGATTGGAATTCTTCAGGTAAGACCTGAACTGGTGGGAAAATAAGCTTGTGCATTGTAAATTACTGCTGCTGTGTGTAGAGTTCTTGACTATGTCACTACAAATGTCATTATCTTGGCTTTCAATAGCAGAGTTAAAC
Organism: Emberiza elegans; assembly: GCA_024865655.1. Lineage (NCBI taxonomy): Eukaryota > Metazoa > Chordata > Aves > Passeriformes > Fringillidae > Emberiza > Emberiza elegans. The sequence continues at coordinate 19,125,001 of JALJVW010000129.1, forward strand.
AAGTCTCTGCCCATCCAGTTTCTCACACCCTTAGAGCCAATTTACCTCACTTGCCCCTTTTTTTTGACTTTTGCATCCTTAAAACTAAATTTGCATTAGAAATGCAGACTTTGAGTTGGAACAGACAAAAGCAGTTCTGCTGGGTAGTGGTAAGGAAGAAAGACAGCAGAGAATTACAGTTAGGGATGAGACAGTGAGGAAATGGCCTGATATTTAAATGGTTCCTGTCAGCTGAGATGGAGCCAACCATGGGGCAAGTGCAGGTTCCAGCTCAAGTGCTGCTGCAAAAATGTTAAGAGGACTTTTGAATGGGTGTGATTTGAGGACAGCTCGGCCTGGATGTGTGGAAGGAAAGTGTTGGAGAGCAAGTTAGAGCAAGGGTGTAAACACAGTGAAGCTGGACAAAATGGGAAGGGAAAGGACTCAGGAGTAGCCTGGCCAAAGTGGCAGGAAAGTCTGATGATTTCATTTGATACTGATACAGTCTGGAGGAGTGAGATGAGCAAACTTCTCTTGAATGGGTTCATTCCATCATTACTTTTGTTCTGGCCTGAGCTGGTTCCATCCTTTATTGTATCCATGGGATCAGGAAGGATAGGGTGAGTCAGGGGAGTGTAGGAGATGAGACTGCTGAGTTAAGGAAGGCCTTTATAAGAACTCACTCCTTTACATAATGATCTAAATGTGTCATTTAACTGTAAGCCCATATTTAATTTGTACAAATAAAGCCATGGGTGTCCTGCTGTTTTTATATATTCACACAACAATAGCTGGACTTGGGAAAGGACATAAAGGTATGGTGGAATATAAATGTGTGCATGAGCCTTGCTGAGCTGCAGCTCCTGTAAAGATGAGGTAATTCACTGATGTTCCTGTGGAGAAAAATATTCCAGCAATGCCTCTTGTCTGCTTTTCACTCCAAGCACTGACTGATTTGTATATGTAGAGCTGGTTATAGGGGAAGGAAACTTCACCGAGTCCCTAAGTGCTGATCATGAGCTTTTGCCCATGAAAAATATTTCTGCAAATAAATTTCTGCAGCAAAAATCCCATAATAAACTGTTGTTTTAAACTGGCCTGTATGGGAAACGGTGTTTTCTGGTGATATTTGATTCCTTCTTCACATAAAAACACATTTTAGTGTGTCTTGGGCACCAGATCTTGTTGGACACACTGTTAGAAGCAGCCTGCTCTGGCACTGTGTGGTGCCCTCCTCAGGAGCTGCAGACATCACTTTGTGACTGCATCCTTATTAAGGCTGGGAATACCCAAAGGACAGGGTTTATCTAAGTGTTTATCTAAGTGTTTTTGTCAAGGGAGATAAACATCAACATTAGAAATGAGATTTACTGACAGCAGTGTATTTTTTGATGGTTTTCTTGTCCCTTGATTTTGTTTTTATGCTCACAAGAGGTCATCCTAGGACTGCTCTCTGTGACAAGTTGAATTTCTCTTGTATTGGTTTATGTTGGTACCTCAGATTAAAGTTGGGGAGCCAGTGGGTTATGCTGGCAGTCAGTCTCAAAAATTTTAAAAAGAGAAAGATGGCAAATGTTTTTTAAACTGCATTATAAAAATCTTCTTTACCCTTCAGGATGGATTCCCCATTCGAATAAAGGCTGTTAACATAATAAATGAGCCTCGTATATTTAAAGGAATTTTTGCCATCATCAAGCCTTTTCTGAAGGAAAAGATTGCAAACAGGGTAAGGATCTGTGTGATTTTAACATTAATATTAATGCTTGTAAGTTCCTTGTTTGGCCACTCTTAAATAAAAAAAAGAAAAATTATTATACTTGACAGTTAGAAAAATGTTGGTGCCATTTTATTTTCTGCTTTAAATTTTTAAAATACACCTGTTGGGAAAATTCTCTATGAGACAGAAACTTTGAGGAACTCAATACTGGCAAAATATTAATACAGAACTTTGGTACATATGCTCTGTATCCAGGATGTTATCCCTGTGGTTAATTATTTGGCCCAGTAGCACTTAGTTCATGAGGTGGTGTCACAGGAAAACTGTTTTGCCCCTTCTTTGCTCTTTTCCCTTACACAAGGGTCCTGTGTGGCACAAGTGTCCTCTCCACGGGACTGTGGTTGCCAAGGATGATTTTTTTTGTCCACAAGGATGAGTACTTTAAATCCCATGAGTAAACTTGGGAATGAACTGAATCTGGAACCTGAGCCCAGGCACATGCCAAGTCTGTCTTGCTGGGATTTAATCTGCACAAGGTGTGGATTTTGTCTCAAGACTTCTCTCACTGGTGTGTCTGACTGTACCTGCCCACTGTTCTGTGCTGCCCCTTGCCCATGAACACATCACTTTTTAAAGTTATTCTTTAGCTCAAAATAAGCTTGTTAGCTGACTGTTCCAGCAGCTTGCTGCAAAGTGTTTGATGTGCACTTCTAAAACTCTTTCGCTCTGTCCTTCAGTTTTTTCTTCATGGCTGTGATCTGAATTCCCTTCACCAAAACATTCCTCCAGTGATCCTTCCTGAAGAGTATGGTGGTACTGCAGGCAAGCTGGACATCTCTGCCTGGAATGAGCTGCTGCTGGCCTCTGAAGATGACTTCCTGCATGATTTCTCAGAGCTGGTGCTGCCCTGTGACAGCTCTCCCCACGACCTACTAGTGAGTGGGGATGCTGATGAAAAGCAGTGTGATGATTCCCTGCGAGGGATGAAACCTCAGCTCTATTACTGTTACTAACAAACCACTGGAGGGAAGTTGTTTCCAGCACAGTTAAGATCTGCTCTGCTAGGTGATGTTGTGAACTCTGCCTTACTCCTAAACCTGCAGTTTAGGGACAGACTGCTGAGGCACTTTACACTGTAGAACCAAAGGAAGCTGGAGAGGGCACACTGGGGGCAGGGCAGAGTTCGGGGAGGGTAAAAGCAAAGAGCACAAGTTATCTAGAAGACTTGAGGCTCATCAACCTCTGTGTGAATGGTGCAAACTGGCCTCTTCTTTCTAATGATAAAGGGAAAAATTATTGCAGATAGGTAAGCTTGACAATTTCTTGTCCCCACCCCACACAGGTGAAAAGTGAGGATGATTTATGAGCTTTGGGATTATCTGGTCTCTTCCCCTTCTGCAAACACCAGTAATGAAAGACTGGTGAAAGAAAGAAAATGGCATTTGAACCCTAGAAAATATAATTCTGTAGTGAAGATTGCTTAAAACCATAGAAGTCTAATTTGGACTGTCCTCTGTCACATGGTTCAGATTGTGAGTTGGTGTTTCTGAAATATCTCAGTGAATATTTCTTTCAAATTAATACAGAACAAAATTTACTCATGAATACCTGTATGGAGATCATCTCTTAAACCTCTTCACAGATGGAGGAACTGTGACTGATGGATTAACTACCATAACATCTGTACCAAGGTTTATACAGCAGATGCAGTCTTCATTTTCAGAAAACAAGTTTTTCAGATCATTTAGTAAGGCTTTTGATTGGACAACAGCCTCAAATAATGAGGTTTAGGACCAAATAAAAGAAACTCTGTCAGCCACTTTCCCACATTGACAGTTCTTTTCTGCTTGAGATAAGGAATTGGGTAAGTACCTCATAGCCAGGATGTGTGAGGAGGTTTTGTAGCAGTTGGCATGTGATGTATAGAAGGCAATACTTCACGTAGGACAGCAAGGTGCTGCTTTAGCTTGTTACTTTGGGCTGAATTTGAGTTTTAAGTCTGTGAAACCAAATGCAGACAGGCTTTTTAAAAGCACATTCTTAAATTTCCTGATATTGTAGCATTTTGTTCACTGTGCTTGTCAGCTCTTCTGTGAAATGTTACAACTTGGTTTTTAACTTCGTTGACCTCTTTTGTCTTTGGTTCTCATGTCCCTGTATGAAGTTAGACTTGAGTCATCTCTGTGATACCTACCCATAACTTGTATGCCTGTGCTTCTAGGTCTTTGTCTAGAGACAGAACTAACATTGATGTCAAACCAGGTAAGATACCTGTGTCAGAATAAGCTGTTCCTATGTTCCCACTCCCCAAGTTCATTTTATTTAATGGTCTTGACTTAACTCTCAGCACACTCTTTGCACACATTTTTCTGCACTATAATGGTGTGGAGATAGGAAACCTCACGAGGATGAGGAAAGCACAGTCTGTTACTTCAAGGTGAAATAATTCACTATTTGGTGGAAAAGACCATCCCTTCTAATTGGGAACTTATCACTAGAGCACTTTCTCTGGATGAAATCTTGATTTAGTGCCAAATGTGATTATAGGCACCAGTTACGTTTCTGTAAATATAAAACTAAATTATCTTGAGGATTTCAGACATTCATTTTTCAAAGTGCCAAACTCTGTTTTGAATGTCTTTCTTCCTCTTAGCCCCCTTGCAGCATGACTGCACTGCCAAAAGGAGACTTCTGTAATGACTTCAGACCTGGCAGCAGACCTCATCCTGGAATTAGGGGGTGGCAAATGCCATACCTGTCATCCTGACATTGTAAAGAGACTGGGTTCTGAAAAGGGTAAAACCATGAAGCTTTTTTTCTTTTCTGTGTGGCAGCTCAGAATCTATAGGAGCAGAAAATCCATCATAGGAACAGTTGTAGGTTAAAGGTGGGAAGAGAATAATTTTCCTCAGTGAAAGCATCTTGTTTTTCTTACCTTTACAAGTCAATTTTAACTCCTCTTTGGTAACTATTACCTTTAGTGCAGGGAAAAAAACAACTACCCTTTTCATCTACTTAAGGTAAAAGAGCACTGCTAGGCAGCTCCTCCTTTGTGACCAGAATATGCTCTCTGTTTTGCAGAAATTAATTCAGTTTTTTGCCACCTAGAAGCCAGTAGCACACAGCACCAGGACTTGGACAGATAAGTGGCTGCCCACAGTGCTGAACTGCTAGAACAGAGTGATGCCTCTGTTGTTTTAGTGCCTCTTAATTTCAGTCACAATGTACCACTGAAAAAACCAGAATGGACCATTAGAGATGAAGGCCTCACTGATAATCTTTCCTTAATTGTGTTGCAGGGTTAGAAGTAGGGGTATAGTGACTGTAGGAACAGCTCCTTTGATCCCCTTATGTAACTACTACAGAGGGAAGTTGGATATTCAAAATTCAGTTTAGTGTCCTTCAAAAAGAAATAAACCTAGTGGTGTTCAGCAGAAGGTTGAGGAACCTCTAAAAAACTCACCCTTTTCCAGGCTTTTTATTTTCTTGCATGCCTTGAATAGTAGGCAGACTAGATCCACTTCGCCCTCTTCTCTCCTCTGCTCACTAAGAATAAAGAATGATTTAAACATAATAAATGAGGTTCTAGGATTGTGCTGTGTTTGGCTGGGGTAGAATTTTCTTCACAGGAGTTTGTGTGGCCCTGTGTGAGTGAGCAGCCACGGTGCTGGCTGGGGTTAAACCACCACAACTGCCAGTGATGAAAAGTGCCAGTCTCGTGCCTCCAGAATTTCTTTTTCTTAAAGCTGGCTTCTGGGCAGTGGATATCAGGATGCTGAATTAAGCCAGGCTTTATCAGGCATCTCTTATTTCTAATTTGCTGTTCCTTGGCTTTAGAACTGAGGCAGGAATTGCAGCTTCACTGAGCTGTGTCTCTAACCCTTTAGTCTCTCTGAGCAGTGCTTGGCATGTCCTACAGAAAGCACAGCTCTGGCTAATGTGTGCCTGGCTAAGAGCTGAGAATGTTCTTTGAGCTTTAGCACTTAGTAGCAAAGACATCAGTTTGTTCCCAGAATTTCTCATGTTTGGAAAATAAAAATTTGTTTCATGTATAGCATCTGTCCATCTTACCTCCCTATCTGCAAGGTAAGAGAATAGCTAGGAAAAGCTTATAGGAGGGGTTAGTTATTTTGCTTGGGAGTTGTTTGGTTTTTTTTTGTTTTTACAGCACTACAACCACTTTTTCCTTCTTCCCACTTGAAATAAGTTTCTTTTCCGCTGCTCATATATGCCTTTTCCAGTACATAAGCCATCCCTGCCAAATCCAACAGATAATAAGGAAGGATACTTGAACTGCATTGGCATGAGGTGGCACAAATGGTAGCTGCAAACTGTACATACAAGTACTTGAATTTATACTCTTGTAAGTGGATGTTATGAGCCCTGAGGTATTTTCAGGAACTAGCTTAAGTATCGTTTTTGTTAAATCTTGTATCATTAAATCTCTTTAAAGTATCATTTTGTTAAATTTACACCATTTTGGCTTGAATTAATCATTGTCTTATTCAAATATTAATTTTGCTTTTTGTTATATGTGGGCCTAGAGGTGTTGGGTGATTAAGTGTACATCTTATTTTGATAAAATTTATTTTTATATTGCATTTTATAATACAAAGTTGTCAAAAATGTGTAAGTTTATGATGCATGACTGGATGATTAAACACATTGTAACAGCTGCTCATTTGATATTTTCAATATGTTTGTCTTGTGTCATGTTGGGATGTTTTATTGTAAATGTTAGTAACAACACACAAGTTCCACACTTACACATAATCACCACAGCACTGCATTAGCAAAAGGTTTTGCTTTCTGCTGGAAACAAAAGTTTACTTGAACTGAGCAACTTCAAGGAACAGGATTTGACACTCACAGGCTCACACAAAATACTGTTGGTTTCACAAAAATCTGTCACTTAGTTTTTACTGCACAGAGAAAACAATCAGTCACATCCAGCTGGACACTGCAGCAGCTGAGCACTGCATAGGGTATTTTCCACTGGAGCAGGAACTGCTGCTTCTTAATACTTCAACAGAGCTGGGCCACTTTCAGTAGTTAGTTTGCTTTATTCAAATGAGTTTACAGTGCAAATGCCTTAGAGCCAATAATAACAATTCCATGTATGTTACTTTTATTAAGCATACTGGACAACTGAAACCAATCAATAAGCTCTATTTTCCAACATAATCATAAAGTTGATTAAGCTACTCATACACTTACCACTCTATTTGGCAAACATTCTAAAAAAGAAGTTACCATAGAAATTGCCTCTTAAAAAGGGCAAGTTTGTCTTTAAAAGAATTATGAGTTAACCAGTTTTTCAACTTCAGAGTTGTTCTTTTGGTGAGGAATAAGGGTGCTTTTTGCCACAACACAAAGTTAAGTAATTTAAATAAACTTTTCCTGTAAATAAACTTTAGCAGTGGAATGTAGAAATCAAGCAGCATGGCTTACACTTCCAGAAACTGAAGCATGAGCAGAGTAGTGCATTATGCTGATTATAATTGCTCTTAAAAATATATTACTTCATATTTAACTAAATGTTAACTTCTATTCAGTAGAAGGTTGTGGCTTTTGGACAGAATAGATAATTTCTTTTGTGCTTTGACAGCAAAACTGTAGTGAATTTTAAAAATGCAGTAATAAGATAACCCTGGTAAAGGTTAAAATAGAAAGATAACTGATAATTTTGGTGCTGCATCAAGCATTATGCAATGTATAACTGTCTATCCAACTGCATTTTAATACCAACATAAGAAACTAACTAAAGCAATAAATGAACATTTTGGCTGTCAGCAAAGAGTTCCCCACTGTTGTAAGCTCAGAAGGTGCAGGAACTTAATTGAAGTCTCTGTTGGTAAGGACAAGAGGAGCCACTAAGGTCCAGAGATAGAGAAGCAGACAAACCCAGCTGGAGGTAATCTTCACCCACACGGCTGGCCACTTACTTGTCATGGTTTTGAAATCTGCATCGGGGCTAAAAATAAAGAACTCCATTAGCAGACACAGAAAGCACCTCCCCCTGTTCCTTGGTACCTCTCATGAATCTGAAGAGAGGGCAATCATTTGGGGCACTCCAATGCAAGACCCTTTGTGAGAACACAGACAACTAAGCCAGCAGTTTCCTGTGGCTCCATCACAGGCTGTGGTTCTTGGAACCCAATTTTCAAGCCTGCTTGTCCATGCTGATGTGCTGCTGTTCAAGGAAGTATTTGCTAATTTATACCATGTCCTGGCAGCAGTTGTTCTGAGCTGCAGCAGCAGAGGGCATGCCCAAGAGTTTCCAACAGATGTAGGAAATCACATCTCTGATAAGCAGCACATATGGCTGTCCCTGCACATCTTTGCCAGGATGAAGAGCCACTAACAGCAGTTTAGAAGTTTGGCTTCTAACAAACTCTGCAGGAGGCCACCTGAAACCAATTCCATGTGTATCCTTCCTGCTCCTCATCCAGCTGAAGAATGGCAGCCACACTTTCTGCCCTCGCAGCTCTGAAGTAGGAACCACAGCTGCTGGTTGTGCTGTGCTGCCTTCTTACACCTTAAGTGAGTAACACTAAATTGAGAAGGCACAGCTCTACTGCAGCTGGCACAGGGACAGCCCCTTCACCAGCCTGGCAGGAGGAGCAGTCTCCCATCCACACAGAACCCATCACCTCCCCTGTGGCTCTTACCTGTACCAGTTGGTGAGTGTCATCATGATGTACAGAGAGGCGAGGAAGAGCATGAAGTGGAAGAAGGTGTAGCTGTACTGGACGCCATCCTTCTCGTTGTCCGTGACACGGCGCACCTCGCCCTCCTCGGCCGTGCCACTGCCTGTCCCCACGGTGTCCTCCAGGATGGCAGTGTCACTGCCTGACAGGGTCAGCTTGTTCACCTGGCTGTTACTTGAAGAGCGGATGCTGCAGTGTAACCCAAACAGAGACCTGGTTAACAACTCCTTTTATCATCAGCCGTGTTCGATAAGCAAGTAAAGGACCACAGTGAATGTAGGGGACTAGCAAATCATCCATTTGGAAGCATAAGGAAATTTCTCCAACTGTTTTCATCCAAGCTTTTGTTAACTTAACTAAACAGCATTCCTAATCCCAGATCATAGAAAGGTGTAGTTTGGAAGGAACCCTAAAGATTATCTAGTTCAAATCCACCTGCTGGATGTGGCCTAGACCTAAGTTGCTCACAGCTCCATCCAGCCTGGCCTTGAACACTTCCAGGGATGGAGCACCCACAACTTCTCTGGACACCCCTTCCAGTGCCTCATCACCCTCACAGTAAAGATTTTTTTCCTAATATCTAATCTAAACTTATTCCAGTTTTAATCCATGACCTTGGAAAAGTCTCTCTCTATGTTTCTTGTAGGTTCCCTTCAGACACTGGAAAGCCACAATTGGGTCACCCCAAAGCCTTCCTTTCTCCTGGCTGAACAAACCCAGTTCTCCCAGCCTTTCCCCATAGGAGAGGTGCTCCATCCCTCCAATCATCTTGTAACACATGTTGTTCTGTTATCTGGATTGGGCTGACAAGGCTTATCCTCATGCACAAAGCAAAACACAGGTTTATGAGCCACATTTGGCCTGAGACAGCAGCTGGATGTGAATAAATGCAGGTACATTTTGCACTAGACCCAGATTCAAACAAAGGATGCAAACCCCAATTCTTTATCACTGGATAGCAGTGCAGACCCTACCTGGAATACAAGAGGCAAAGGACAAAGATAACCAGTCCAACAACACTCTGGGCATCCCACCACTGCAGGGACTTGGGCGGAGCAGGAGTGGCAGGAGGGACAGTGGCATTGGCTGGAACAGCTGTGGGTGCGGCTATCTGGGTGATGATGTTCAGCAGACTTGGGTTACAGTTTCTTTCTGAAAGGGATTTCAAGGCAGATTAGAGAGATGTCAGCATGTAGCTAAGAAAAGATGACAGGTAAGCTTGCAATTTTTCATTCCCTTTAACTGCTGATCTCTTTGATTCTCCAGAGGCAGAAATTGCCTGCAATATTTTTCCTGCCTGTGAGCAAGACAAGGCTATAGTAAATAAGTAACACCAGAATGCCCTGACATTGTTTCCTTTTTTCCCCCTTACAACACTCCAGTTTTGTTCTGCAAAGAGGCAGTTTGATGGTTTCAGTCAAGTCAGGTTTTCAGCCTCACTGGATTTCTGAACAGATCAGCAATTCTCAGAGAGTGGTCTGTAACAACCATCAACTTCTGCTTTCACACCAAAATATGTGACTCGAGACAGAGTATTGCTTACCAGGCTCATTGGACATGGCTGCCCAGGTGAGGTACATGGTGTAGAGTGTGATGACAGAGGACTGGAGGAGACCAGAGCGAGGCTGATGTTCCTGTTCCAAAGCAGAAGAGCAAGCCAAGGTCAAAAGGGCAAGGTTTACCTAGAGCTGGATGGTTTTACCCCACTGCCACAGATGAAACTACTACTAGCATGAAAACCATTGCTTATTGGGCTTTCTTCTATGTTTGAAAGACTGGAAGAAATTCCTTTAGATTTATATAATTTATGCAAAAAAGCAACTCAGAGAAAAGAATAAGCAAACTAAATCTCTCCTTTTTTGTGCCCAAGATTCAGTTATGGGCTGTAATCTCAACCTTTTCAAACAATTTTGTAGATGTGAATCTAGCATGTGATTTGAGCAACACCAGTTCAGAATCAAGTAACATGCAACTTTCCTCTAACATTAAACAAGTTTACCCCTAATTTCAAAGCCACAGTATTAAGCAAATAAATCTCCAGCTATTTTGCTACTCCCTAACAGATTCCTCTGTTCTGCCAGGGACTTCACCACTAAAACCATGCCAGCAGTCCTCCACGTGGAAACAAAGTCCAAAACCATGTTAGCTAAAAAAGCCTCTCTTCAGAAATTGTGTCACTATGTGGTAAAATGGTTTCAGAGCAATATTTTTTTTTTAGTTATTTAGTTTTTATTTAGTTATTTTTTTTTAGTTCCTAACTAGCATAGCTATGACAGCCAAGTTTTAAAGTTGTTATCTCTGACTGAACTGCTACTACATCCTTCTTACTTCCCTGCTTGGTATGTCAGAAGAAAAGAGAAGAGAAAAGTAATACCTGAACTTTTGGAAGGATAGAAATAATGGAGACAGTAATGCACAGGATCATGTTAAAGCTTATGAAGAACTTGTTCTCAGCGCAGGCATCAGGCTTCGTGTAGAAAACGTAGAAGAGAATGACAAAAACCAGGGACAAGGCATAGAACAAGCTTGTACAGGACAAAAGAGCTGGAGGAAAAAAAATTTACATTACACATATAGTTTTAGTAGTACATCTAAAATGGCTTAATGTCTAGCTAAAATGCATTAGGACACTCTTTCTTCCTCACCTGGCAGTCTGGGTCACAAAACCAGCCTAGCAGACTGCATTTTTGTAAGGTATGGCTAAATTTCTGCTTGGGCTCACTAAGCAGCATAGTTCAGAGCAAGGCTAGGGGAACAGGACTTGCCTCTCAGCAGCAGTTTAATTAATTTAACTGGAATCAGGCCACAATGGCATAATGAGAGTGTGCTTTTTGCACACTTCTCATGGACATTTACCTGCCATGGATTCCTGTGCTTGAGGTCACCCATTTTTGTTTCCACTCCCTTCTTTGTGAGAGGCTACAAAATGCTATGGCAGCATTCTTAGCTATGAGCTAAGAACCACAACAATTAGCACTTTGCAATTAGTGGCCAGCTGGGGAGCAGACACCAAGGCACACTCAGTGTGGCACTGCAGCCACTGTCACAGACACAACTGAGCTCCTGGGGACACAGCAGAGCTCAGGATTGAAGGGAACCAGGCTCTGCACACACCCTGCAAACCAGGCAAGTGTGGTTTGTTAGGACTGTCAGATGTGCTACTCACAAGCCTAAAATAGTTCACATTTTATGGAACAAGAAAAAGGAAACATTGCTGCTATTAGTTTCAGGTGTTTACAGCTGTGACTCAGGGACACTGTGCAGTTTAGTTCTAAGTATGTCTGCAAACCAGTAAATGATATTCTTCAGGGTACTGGCCAACACAAACAAATCCTTTACAGGTTAAGATTCTTACCTGCATACCAGCATTTGGAATTCCCCTCTTCCATCTTCTCAACCCAGCTCTCATTCCAAGAGTGGGCAAAATCCACAAGTAGAACCAACTGGATAAGAATGAAGCAGAAGGCTCCAGAAACACCAATCCAAAACCAAGCTACAAAAGGGTGCAAGGAAAAAAAGGTTGGCTTTCATGATGTGCATGCTACCTCTGTTTAAAAACAAAAAAAGTCCTGATTATACTGCAGACATATAATGAAAAAAATTGAACTGTAATTAGAAATGCAGATGCTGTTAATCACTTTGCCTCAATCTGGAGCATGCAAGGAGTCCAGCCACTGCTGGTCAAGCTGAGCATGGGAATGTTCAGCCCAAGGCAACATCTAACATGTGGCATCTTTGTGTACATAAGTGTCATCATGCCACATTTCTTTGAAGGTAAACAACCCTTTCAAGTTCCTCTGATGTGGCCAGACAGTAGAGGAGTAGACACAGATTTTTCAGAGATTCTAGGGAAGTATTTAGCACTTGTCAGTGTCCCCAGTTGCCCCCAGTCTAGTGTCAGAAGATCAGCTCAGTAGTGGCTGTCTAATGAAGTAGGAAATTATTAATGATCAAAACCTATTAGGTTGAAAAGGGATTTCTTATTGCCGTAACTTCAGCTGGTCACCAAAATACTGGATGGACCAAGGTACTCCAACAAAGATGTGCAGAAACTGCATCTTCTACAGAAGAACTTTCAGTATTGCCAATAATCTGTGAAAAGGCTTGAGCTTATACAAGTCATAATTCCATGATGAACATCAACTGTACCTCTTGTGAAAGGCCCTTCAGGGATATAAAATGCTCCAACCATGATAGCCACGATGGCAGCTATTTTGAAGAACCAGAACCTTTAAAAGAAGATAGAAATCATAACTATTTGTCTCACTCCACACACAGTCAGTTCCCACACAGTGGTCATGTGCTGTTACATGATCTGTAAGCAGCTTGGTCCTGCTCCAACCAGGGCTTTGGACCATGTGATCCTGTTGACCAGGGAGGCTGAGGACTTCCCATCCCTGGAAGTGCTCAAGGCCAGGCTGGATGGGGCTCTGAGCCCCCTGGTCCAGTGGAAAGTGCCCCTGCCCACAGCAGGGGGTTGGAAGTGGATGCTCTTAAGGTCTCTTCCAACTCAAACCATTCTGTAATTTTATGATTCTATGTTCTCCAAAGGTCCCTTTCCAATTAAATGACTCTATGATGATTCAGTCATCTAGCCCAAAACTAACTCAGTTAAATCAGGGAATTGGAAATCAGAAACCAGTTTCTGTTGGCTGAGTCAGGCTGGCCTTGAGAGTGACCCAATGAGTGCCAGAGGCAGCACAAGGCTGGAGATATAAACTAGCTGCAATCTGACATCCCTATGGAAACACTGAGCTCTGCCTTTTGGTTACCTCAACTCTGTCTGGCACCCTCAACCAGCACACTGAATATCTTAAATAAATAGGGAGCTTTTAAGGAGCCCAAAGCACTACTCTGTACTGGGTCCAAAAGAAAGCCAAAGCTGTCTGTGTATGCACAAAGGAATTTCCACTGTGCTCAGCAGAGAAGCTGGAAGGAGGAGAGCAGCTGGAAGGAAGGGCAGCCAGCTGGCTCACACATACCCATTGTGTATGGAAGCTCTGGGGTCGTTACTGGTTTTCACTTCTATCATGAGCAGGGACAGGAGGAAGAAGAACACGGCCATGGCAAAGCTGACACGATAAACAGCTCTGTACCCCACAAACACATCACAGCTGACAAAGCCCTCCAGGTGGGGGATCTGGGTGTGGAGCCCATCGTCACAGAATCCAGGAATCTGGGTAAAGACAAGTTCACATTCCATTGTGAATTCACATTCCATTGTGAACTTATGTCTGCATCTGCAATTACATTTTCTAAGTCCTGTAACAGCCAAGGCTTTCAGCCAACAAAGTACAGAGAGATCAGAGAACAAAAGACCCTGTGCTCAGACCTTATTATCATCTGTCTCTCCCCATGTCAACACTTTTCACCCAGGAAGATTAAGATACCACAGCAGCAGGCCTCTGATAACAACTGACAGTCTCCAGGTCTGGTCAAATTTCAGAGACCAGGCATGCACTAAAAAAGGAACATTCACAGAATTTGCTGTTTCAGCCAGAAGACATTCAGTACACCCAACCTCTCAACTCAGGAACAAGGACACTTGGGTGTTTGTGTCTCACACATAATCCATTCCAAGTAAAGAAAATCAATAGTCACTGGCACAAGTAAAGGCATTTAAAATAGTCAGAAAAAGATCTTCCCCCTCCATACCTTTTTCAGCTGCTCTTCCATGCCTGGTGCCAGCATAATGCAGGCAAGTGCAGTACTGAGGAGGAGGAGGAAGGCATAGATGAGTCGTGTCACTGTCGAATTCTTGCTGTTGGGGCAACATCGGCACAGCAAACACGAGGCCCCGCTGCACAGACAGGGAATCTGAAGGGCACAGACAGGAATAGTAAGGGCATTCCCCTCGAAGCTGACACCTGCGCGTTAGGCGACACCGAGAGGAAAACCCGAACCGCATTTAGAGACATCCACTCCCGGCCCGCACAGATAAGCCGCGAATCGGGGTTTTTGTCAGCGCGTTCGCGAACACCCGGAGATAACCGGGTTTATCGGCCTGGGCTGCCAGGGGGCTCGCCAGGGCGGGCCCCGTCCGCCAGCCACCCGTTCTGGCAAGGACAGGGCTGGCTCCAGGCGGGCACCGCTCCGCTCCGAGGGGCTGGAGCCGCCCCGGCTCCCGCGGGCCCGGGGCCCCGCCCGCGGGGACTCCGCGAGGTCCCACCCGAGGCCCGCTCCGGGCCGCCAGCGGAAGCACCGCTGCGGGCCGGCCGCGCTCCCCGGGATGTGAGGGGAGGTTCGGGGTGTCAGGGGCAGGCTCAGGGCGGGAGCGGAGCCCGTACTCACCCAGCTGGCCAGCGAGCAGACCCCGAGCACGGCCCCCATGGCGCCGCCGCCGCCGCCGCCCTCCGCCCGCTTCCTGCTTCCGCCCACTGCCCGCGGCCGGGGGCGGTGCCGGCCGGGCTCCGCCCCGAGCCCCCGCCGCCGCCGCTCATTGGCTGCTTCCCAGCGCGGGGACGGCCGCCCGCCAATGAGAAGGGGCGATGCAGCCTCGCGCCGGGGGGAGGGGCGGGAGGGTCAGCGAGGGCAGGGGCGGGGCGATGTTGTTTATCAACACTTCTTCCGCCTCCGCCGAGGGGAAGGGAGGACGCTGATTGGTAGGTAGGGCAGTGAGTGGGCGGTTCCTACAGCGTGACAGCCAATGAGTGAGGCCGCTGGGCAGCCCGGCAGCCGTTCCATAGCGGCCTGCGGCCGCTGGGGGCGCTCGGCGGTGCCTGGGCGCGCGGCCGTTGCCATGGCAGCAGCTGGTGACGGGCACGGGGCCTGCACCGGGGTGGCGCCGGGGTGGCACCGGGCCGGCACCGCCCCGCCCGGCATTGTGACACGGCACACCACGTTTCCCTTCCCCTGGGCACCAGCAGCCCGCAGGGCGCCTTGGTGCGGGTCGTGCCCCGGGTAACCCCGAGCCCTCGGGCGCGGTGACAGGCGTCGCGGCCCGGTGAGTGACAGCCGCGTCACCGTGACTCACCGGCGGCACCGCCACCAGCGGGATGCCGAAGGAAGCGAGCCACTTCTGCCACTTCGTGTCGAGCCTGTGTGGATCGTGGTGCGAGCAATGGCCGTGGCCCGGGGGTTTGGCGACACTGCTGTCACCTGCCCTGCCAGGGCGCCAGGGACCTGCTCAGCGCCTCGAAGCTGTTTGGCCGTGGCAGAATCCGTAATTCATTCCCAATCTTGAGCGATCGTGGTAACACACACAAGTGCTTGTGCCCCAGAACTCACATCACACAGAATGTTCCAAGTTGGGACAGTTCCATCAGGGTCGTGGAGCCCAGCTCACAGCCCAGGAATCCCAGAACTCACACAGAATGTCCCAGGGTGGGACAGATCTATCAGGATTGTCGCTATAGGACACAAAACAACATGAGTGCATGCATTGTTTTTAAGGTGAAGAAAAGGGAAGTTTATTTTCTGATTCTAACATTTATAGTTTTTTAAAAGTGACTGTGGATTGGAGGGTGAAAGTGCCACCTCTCCAATGACACTGGACAAACTAACAGTTTATCAAATTTCTCTTCTTCTATAAAAGAATTCTAAACAATAAGTCATTCACAGAAAGTGTGAGAAAGTTCGTTACAAGAATGTAAACACCAGAAGGCTTAGAAAATCTTAAAAAATCAGGGCGACACAGGATCATGGAGCCCAGCTCACAGCCCCGAGAGTCCCAGAACTCACATCACACAGAAATGTCCTAGGTTGGGACAGATCCATCAGGATCATGGGTTCCAGCTCCCAGCCGTGCATGGACAGCCCAGGAATCCCACCATGTGCCTGGACTGTTGTCTGAACACTGCTGGATCTCTGGCAGGCTTGGGGCAGTGACCACAGCCCTGGGGAGCCTGTCCCAGCCTGTCCTTTTGGATGAAGAACCTTTTCCTAATACCACTTTGCTGTCCCTCCTTTCCTTTATGACTCGCTGAGCACTGTCCATGAATTTTGGCCTGTAGTGTTGAACTTTGGGTGGAAGTGGGAAAGCTGAGGAGCTTTTCAGAGGTGGGGTTTCTCAAGGTGACATTTCTGCAGCAGTTCACACCTGACTCAGTTCATACTTGGAAGGTGCACAGCTGCAAAAGCTGCAGGTGGGCTCCTTTAACATGGGAGAAGGGGAAGGTGGAGGAGCCAGGTGAAAGGAAATGTTGTTTTGCTGCCCAGAGCACAGTGCTGGGTCTGGATTCTCAGCACACTGCACAGGCTGCGGCCTGGAGGAGTTGGGGAGGCACAGCTGAGTGATTTCACTCCTCCTCACAAAAGTCTGGGGGCAAATGAAATGGATGAGAGTTGGCTGTGATGATGTAACAGGAGCAGGATTTGACAAAAGTTTGCACAGAGGTTTAGGAAAGCAGTTTGCATGGGATTTAATTGGCATAAGTGTTGCACAATATCACAGGGCAGGGGCAGAACAGACCAGCTGGGGTTACAGGATATTTTCTGGCTGTAACAGTTCCAGCTATTGCACATCACTTTACACTCTGTCAGACCCTTCACACAGTCCCTGTCCAGAAAACCTTCTTCCATCACAGAAAGGCACTAATAATCAGAATGACAGCTTTACTGCCATCTAAAATTGCCAAGAAATGACAAAGAGCATCCAGTAAACCTGCCACTTATTTTCCACAGCAGTTTTAACACTCAGAATATATGAACACTGTGTTAACAGTATCATCTCTTGCAATCAGCCTTATTCATGAGGACATACAGGCTTCTTTCAGAAAAAGGTCACTCCATAAGTCATTGGAACTGTGTTTCTTTCAGATAATAGATGAGCCTTTACTTTATTGCTGATGTATTTTTATAACCCTTCTGGTTGTACCAGCTGGATCTCTAAGAAGGCTTTTGCCATATCCCTGCTCCCTCACTGTTTGTTCCAGTGAATATATGCAGAATAAAGGCACAATCACAAATTCTGTGTTCCCAGTAATCCTGGGCAAATAACTCAAATACATTGGAATATTGTGTATTAGTAATGCAGTGATGAAGCTCATGTAAATCTTGAACCTGCAGGTGTTTTCTTCTCAGGAATTTATGAGACAAATAGTTTTGTTAAGTACTGGTGGTCCTCCACTGGGTTATGCTGGGCAGAGACAAAGCATGCAGATAAAAAGCTTTTTCCTTCCACTGTCCACGTAACAAGAGATTTCCAAGTGCTCATTTTACTTCCCAGCATAAACCCCCTCTGATTCTGCATCACATCACCTAAACCCCTATATGTTTAACAGGAGATAAGGATGAAGTCAGCCTAAGGACTGTCAGCTCTGGGAACGAGACAGGATGTGGCAGGAGGTTATCCTGGTTTGTACAAAAATACCCTGCTCTGGTTTGTTAATCAGCTCTGACAGCAGAAAGAAATGGTGCATCCTTTCTGTATCTATACATTACATCCCATACATATGTGAGCTGAAATGCCTAGAATAAACCCCTTGGAATTAGGTAATATTTAAAGGAAATGTGTCAGATTTAGTCATTTGAAAGCAGTTCTCTGCAGTTCCTTTGTGCAACTGAGCTCATAAAAAATTGTCACTCAAGCTTGTGCGTTAGTGCTATTCTTGTTACTCTCAAGGGTCTCCTTTCTGTGATAACAAAAACGCAGAATTTTTCCTGATCTTCCCCTGAGTATGTGAGAGTTCCTGCTTTGCATGGGCTGTGTTTTTGCAGGTAATAGATCACACAGACACATTATAATTGAAGAATCCTTTGACCATCCAGAATCTTTTAGCTGGGCGATGGGAACTGCAACTTGGAATGGCTGTGCCAAACTGTCTGTGAAAATTTAAAAATTATGATCAGACATTGTCTGTGTTTCTACAACAGCATTGGCTTGACTCATATGCAGGTCTCAACATCTTACTGTGCTCTGACCTGCATAAACTTCCAAATTTAGGTGTATTGGCATCACCTTTCTAATATAATCCTCCTAATTATTTGGCTTCTGTAAAGTGTTTAGCTTTAAGCTACATTTACATCTGTGCTTTGATTTGAGCTCCAGAGCACAAAAAATTACAGTTTTCTTGGAACAACTGTTTTTCCAGCTGTTTAGCCCAGAATTTGAGTTGAGCTCTGCCCAACCATTCAGATTTTAAGCAGTGCTTTGAGAACAGCTGTCAAAGCCCTCATCCATGAGGAGGTAAGTCATGAGATAATGGGCAGAATACTGCTGTGGCTGGCACCACCAGTGGGTTTAATTAGTCTTTAAACAATCCAAGTTAACAGCTTCTACAAAATCACAATGCACCAGCAGGGTAGGAAGTCCTGCCAAGTATAAATATTGTTAAGTTTGTGGATGAGCTTCAGTGGTGTGTGATCTCCCTGTGTGCTGTGCATGCAGACACCAGGGCCAGCTCTGCTGCCATTCCCTGGGGACACACAGGTGAGTGTCCCCAGGGGCCTGGCTCCTCTCTGCACACAGCCTGGCTTCACACTCACAGCCTCCTGATGTGACACCAAGAAAAATCAACCCAGTCCATGCCCTCGAGTCTCCAAATGCACAAGCTGATTTCTCTGCAGTCCTTTGCTCCTGATTTTATAAATCTCTTCTTCCCTTGACTGTGTGCTCTGTGACTGTATTAGCACCTGCCTCTGCACTTCTTAGGCTCTCTATTTTCCTATCATGTCATGGATATGTGAGTCATCTTATTTGTGATCTGCTGAGCTGAGTGAGAGTCATAGTAGAGTTGTGTGCTTCAAGGCCATTAGTAACGCAGCTAAAACTTGCATAATATATTCTTCTGTGTCTAAATCCCTGAGAGATTGAGTAACTGTTTTCTTTTTCACCCCAAGTGACTATGCAACTGGATGAGTCACTGCTGTTATGATAGAAGGAATTGTAATCTCTGTGTCTTTCCAGTTCTGTTTGGCCAGAAATTTGTTTTATTGGACACCTTTGTTCAATCTCCTCTAAGTCTTTATATGTCACCAGAGACCTTTTCACTCTCTTCAGTTCACTTAAGACCATGTGCTCTGGTCTGGAAACTGCATTAGTTTAGGTTATTGGTGAAACAGATGGAGAAAAATGTTCACCTTAATCTAATACCCTGGAATGATATTACTGAGCTCTTTCATCTCATTGTTTATGGAAGCATTTGTGAAACTTAAATGTATTGAAAAGTATTTAAATAAAATTAAATAAAAGCTTATATAAAAAAAACCCCAGAACAATAAAACATAAACAGAGATAGATTGGAAGGAATATTTTGCACAAAAGATCTGCAGTGACATCTGTGAATGAACCATGAAAGGCACTAGCAACAGATGGCTGGTAAAAAGGAGGAGGAAGTGAACAGTTTCATGATAGGTGAATGTGGTACCCTGCAAACAGCACAGGGCCCCCAGGGGCGCAGGATCTGACCCAGATGGGGCTGGCACTGTTGGATCAGCCCCAGCCCTGTGCTGATGTCAGCTGCACCTGTCCCAGGAGGAGCCTTGGAGCCAGAGGCACTGCTGGAGCCGGCACCTTCCCCATCCCAGCAGAGCCAGCACCAACCCCTGCTCCCCTGGCAGAGCTGAGCTGGGCTCACCTTGGTGCTGGAGCACCTCAGGCTGTGCAGACATTGAGGACCAGGCTCCTAAGTACCCACTTCAGGAGAGGGTAGCCACAAAACAAGCCAATCTTCCACTTGAGCATTGCCAAAGCACACTTATAAATGTTGCAGAGTTTATAGTTTCAAATGGTTTCATGCCTTTTCCTTGCTTGATATATTATCTTTTTATTAAGGCAGGATTTATTTCCCCTGTCTCTGTGACCCCATCTCTCCCCTGAGAGCCTGCACTGAAATCCAGCTGGCCAGCCTTTGTGTATCAGCAGAACAGCTTCTAGTGAAACAACAGTGGGAGGAAAAGTCAGGAATTTCTTGACTTAATCCTGCCTTGAGCAGCAATGAGTTGTGTGGCTTTAGGTGAGCCAAAGGACTATGTCAGTCAATATGCAATATGAGAAAATGGGCATGTCCCAGACTCATGGCAGACTCCCTTCATTCATCTTTAAATGCAGCTTAAAATCCTATGAGTGCCTGACCCATTTTTTTTTTTGCACTAAAAAGAGTGATACAGAATCATACTGGCCATGATAATTTCTCTTAGCTGGAGATTTTTCCCCTTCTTTTCCATTGTCTCCCCCACTGCTGCTTTCCAAGATGCTCTGAAGCCAGTGAAATAGTTCTTTCTCATAAATCTTTTAAATCATGTAAATCCTTCCAGCGTACCAGCTGACATTTCAGATGTTGCATTTTTGCATTTGTGCCAGGAAGCTTTGAGCATGTTACAGTTGCTTATGTTGTTATATTTTTTTAAAGAAGGCAAAACAGTTCCTTCCTCTTGTGTCTCCAGCAGAGACTGTTTCTCCTTGAGAAAGGAGTTCACATGATCATATAGATGCGTCAGATAAATCCCTTCCCACATTTGATATTTGCTAAGTTGAATGATTGTTATTCCAAAGCCATAGCTGGGATGGTTGTGTGATTTAACATCTCCAGAGAACTTTTTTCTTCTATTCACAACCTTTAAAGAAATAATCTAAAAACTAAAACCTTAAACTTAGAAAGACCAGTAACTAAACACTCTCAGCCATGTTATCTTCACAAATATTTCTCCCTGTTTGTTTGTTTAAAGTTGGCCAAGAGTTCCAGAAATACTTTTAAGATAACCAAAATGGGCATCCAGCTCAGAAAGGAACTCTGTATTTAGAAACTCTGAAATACTGCTCGGGGGGTGGCTGTGCTGTTAACTCTTTTCTGGTTGTTCTGAACCTCCATGGCATTGGGGAATGAGTCATGACATTCTTCTTTATCTAACTGTTTTTCCCATCCCAGATGATTTAGAAGTAAAAGTGCACTGGGGAAGTCTAATAATACAATGCCATGCTAGTCACATCTCTGGGTTCTATAGAGCTGTTGCCCAGGAGGGTGTAAATCAAGTGGTTTGCAGAAGGCAGTGCAGGGCAAGAGCTGGCAGGGCTCAGCATTCACAGCATCCACGTGCACTGGGGGCAGAAACAGCCACAGTCTTAATCCTGGAAGGGAAGGAAGGGGAAGAACTGAGGGCTGTGTGTTGGTTTATCAGGGGATCTTACAACCAGCTTCCTGCTGCAGAGCACACTGGAGAAAGCTGAGCTGCAGATGCACGCAGCCGTTTTACAGCGCACGTTGAGCGTGTTGTGCTCCTGCCAACGTGAGCGTGGCCATAGGAAACCAAAGCAGGTCACAGTGCTCGGCCTGACGTACCCAGGTGTCTCTGTGGTAGAAGCAGAGTCATTTCCCCCTGGTACAAATAATAGCTCAGTTCTGGATTTGTTGGGGTTTTTTGAGATAATGGCAGAAATTTCTCCAGACTCTACAGGACGACAACATTTTTAATTGAAAGGCGTGCTGGTATAACTGTATTTCCTACTTTTTTTTCAGGGCTTGTGCAGAACCCAATGCCTGGGCAGGCCCACAGTACAATTCTAACAGATATTTTCTTTTCAAAGCTTTTTTTTCAAGCATATATTTTGTATCATTGCAATCTTCAAACAATTTGATGCAAGATCCATCGCAGCAATGCCCCTGTGTGTTTCAGTGTATGCCACACTAACAGTGGGTTCTGGCTGAGAAATAGTCCCTGCAAGAACTGAGCTCTCCCTCCAGCCAGTGAAGGTGGACAGACAGGATGAATTACTCCCTGATACCTGATCTACCACCCTTCCCTTAGTCCTGGCCTCTATTTACTGCCACGGGAACTTTGATGTCTTATTTTTAGATGAGCTTTTGTGGTTTTAAAATTAAAGTCTGATTGTAGCCGGGTATTAATTTCAGTGAAAAAAAATAATGTGGAAAACTTGACACATGCAGGTCAGCAAGAAACATGCTGGGCACTGGGAATCTCAACTCAATTACCTGTCTGTAGGGTTTCAAATTTGCTTAGTGTTTTATGGTTAGGCACCAGCTGATGTGGAGATGTTGCTTAACTGAAGAGTCATTATTTACCATTAATAAAACTGATACCATGACAAATTCCTTATGGCGTAGATGTGCTATCATATCTTGGCAACGGTAGCAGAAGAAATTATTCTGCCTGGCTTGCAGGCTTGTCTTCATTGTAAAAAGAAAAATAATGAGGCTGTAATTACCCAGCTTGGAACTAAACGAACCCAACGGAAAGTGCTGAATGATTAAAGATGACTCCTAACTGCCTCCCAAATGTGGCTGGTGTGGATACCACCACTGACAGTGCCAGCTCCTGGCTCTCACTGGGCTGGATCCATGGCCAGCAGGCACAGCTCAGTTGTTTGGGCTGTGGTGGTGTCCCAGTTTGAAGCACTGTGGAACAAATAGTGGTGAATATTCCACAAGTCTTGCCAAAAATGACCTGCTTACACGAGGAAGTCAGCATGCAGCAAATTGGGATGAAATTCAGAGCACACAAACCCCTCCATATTGTTTCTTAGGGTAAAGAACCCTATCATGTAGTGGTTTACTCTAAAATAATTATTTTGTGTGTGGGATCACATACTTCTCCCTGCAACATCCAACATTTCAATATCAAATATATCAGGTCTCTGTAATTCTGCATCTTAATTATATCTAATAAACCAGTAGATTAAAAAGAGTCTGTTTTTCTCTCTCGTGCAAATAAAGATGGGAAAAGCAGGTCTGTTTTTCTATTAATTCTAGTTCTCAGTTTCATACAATTTCTTGCTAATCAGTAACACAACATCTAGCAGACTTACTTCCCAAATTAGTTTAGATACTGAAAAGCTGGGGACTTATTGTCTTCAGGACAGAAGTGGTGTGTTTGGTGGAGCTCTTGGAGAGGTAGGGATGAACTTCCCCTGCAATGAAGAGGCACAAAAAATGCTTCCATGTGCCTAGCTGGCTACATTCTTGTTCAACCCATCCTTGAAGACAGATGATATTCAATTATATTATTAATGACAAATTGTAGTGCCTGGAGACTTGGATAAATGATAATTAAAAGGGCCTCTTAGTCACAATAAAGTGGATTTTCCCTTCTGGTCACTCAGTTTGAGCCCTCTTTCCTGCAGGAAAGCAGGTAATGCTACTTCTTGTTTGACCTGCAAGATCTCCTGCTGGTTGCCATAGAGATGGAGAGCTGAGGGCCTTTTGTGTTCAATTCTGCACTGCAAATGCCTCTTTGGTATCACATCCCCCTTGTCAGAGGCTCAGCCTGGCATGGGACACGTGCAGTGCTCAGTTGTTGTAGAGGTTTGTCCCTGGAACACGCCTGTGCAGGGTGGGCAGCACATCAAAGGGCTTCAAACAGAGAAATGTGTCTGTCCATACAGAAATAACAGCACAACTGTCACTCTGATGGCTTGCTGCATACCTGACAGGTCACAACACTGCCACCACTGCTGTGTGAGTGAGGAGCACTGGGCACCACAGCAATTTGGGCAAACACTGCTTTGGGTGGTGATTGGCATTTACTTCTCACTCACAGGGCAACAAAACAGTCCCAAACACAGAATTTAGATCAAATATGACTGAAAGTGTCTGGCCCAAGAGACACTCAGTTTCTTTTATTAAAGGGCTTTCTGCAAGACCTTCTTGTGAGATATCTAACTTAGGATGGTGTGGAGCTAAGGGTTTAACATATAGTTCCAGAAAGCTGATGTCTATTTAAATGCTATTGCTAGATTATTCTTGCAATGGATAATCTGAATAAGACCCTTGATACTTTGTCAGGCCAAGTTTTACAAAGCTGAGAGCTTTACAATTGTTTGGGACATGTTATAAAAAGAAATTATTTCATCCACAAAAGTGAGTGGCAACAGGGATCTGTATGAAAACTTTTAACTCTGTCTCCAAAGAGCCATAATCCTGCATGAAAGTGAAAATTTTACATCTGCCCAGAAAAACTCAGCCCAACTTTGGGAAAAATGTAAGAATCTGAAACAAATGTAGTGAACTCAGAGAGTAAGGAAAACCCTTTGAAAACTGGAAATCCTGGAATAACCATAAAGGAATAGTCATGACATAAACAGCAGTACATAAAATACTTCTCAAAGCAGCAGTGAGTGAGATTGGCCATGATTAGGTGAGGAAGGTCCATCTCTCTGGCACAGACCCACGAGAGCATCAGGCCATCCATCTGTGATGGCCATGGAGGAGCTCCAGTACCAGAGCAGACATGGTTCATGTTCTGGGCTGGGTGAAAATCTGCCCTGTAGCAGTCATTTAGCTGCTTGTCCTTCCAAAAGGAGATGATCATACAGGTGCTTCTTTAACTTGGTTTGTCTTGCCTCTTTAAAGGAGTAAGATTTCTGAGGCTGCGTCTGTGCCTTAGGATCTACGGCTTGAGTAGGGAAAGAGCAGGGATCTCAGAGTGAGACACTGGTGTAACTCACTGAGAGCTGGTGGCTCTGCCTCCTGGTGAATGCCATGCCCCACAGCATCCTGCATTCCTCCCAGGAGCCAGCACTCTTCTCTGCCCACAGCTGGCAAGGAAGAACAGGGCTCAGCCTCTGTGTCCACGCTGGGGTGGCAGAGCCCTTGTCTGAGCCACCCAATGTGCAGGACAGCCCTGTCACCACCTCTTACAGCTCCCTGTGCCAGCCACTGCGCACCTGGGCAGCGCTGAAACCCAGGGCATGCTGCCAGCACAGTGCTGGGGGCAGAGGGCTGTGTGCAGGGCCCCAGGGAAATGCTCCCAGGTCAGCAGCCAAACCCTGCTTTATTTGATGTACACTCTTGGCACAAACAGGATATTTTGTTCTCTGACCAGAACGCAGAGCTCTCCTCATGGAGCACTGTGAATTCCTGCTGCTCTCAGACAAAGTTCCAGTGATGCTGCACCTCCCTGACCTCAGGGTCTGTGGCCTTGGGAAGAGCTGGAATAGATAAATGGCACCATGTCTGAGGGCATGGGAGAGCACAGGACACAGAGCAGCCTTGCTGGGCTCATGCTGCCTGTTGCAGAGGTCAGCTGCTTCACAAGAAGGCATCTGGTTACACGTGCTCCCTTAATCATGGAAAGCAAGGAAACTTGACAAGAGGTTAGGCTGAATTTTTTCCCAACCATAGATAGAGTGTGAGTGCATATGGAGAACTCAGAAGGTTTTTCAGTCCTTTGACTCACACAGAGGATTAATAACAAGAGTTGGATCCCTCACTGTTCCAGAGCAGGAGTCCTCTTTGCAGACTTTGTGGAATAAAGTCATATTAAAGCCCATTGAGCTGAGAGCACAAGTTGGAATCAAAATATTTACTTGTCTGCTGCACATGGGCAACAGGAATCCTTGTCTGGTTGCCAACCACCAGTGAACAATCAGCTGTTGGCTGGGTGGCTCTGGCATGAATTAAGCACTGACAGAGATGACTATTTGCTTCTCATTTATCAGTAAACCCCTTTGCTCTTCAAAAGGGAGAAGCACAGCTGCCAACTCAGCCTGCTCCTTGATTTCTTCCAGCTCCATTCTCTGTCAGAATCAGAGGGACAAAGGAAAGAAGTGCCTGTTTGTGGACCTCAGGACATCTCCTGCTTACCTATCGGTCATGATCAGCTTAAGCAATACCTCCCCTACTGCACCTTCTCATCCTGACAATCATTTTTATCTTTCTCTGTATATCTGACCCTGCCTAGCAAGCAGGATGAACCTATTTAATTAACACTTGCATGTTCTTCCCTGTCTGAACACACTCTGAGCCCACAGAGACCTTATTCACCCTGTGTCCCAGACAAGAGAGCTTTTACAACAAGGGATGATTTTCTGATGAAGCATGTGCTGGATGTGTGACCTTTGTGGGTTTACACTGGAGAAGCTTCTGGAGTCCTTTAGACAAACAAAGCCCTGAGCAAGCAGGACTGATGTGTGTTTTGTAGCCTTTGTGCCCCGAACCAGCCGCCGTGCTTGCTCCTATCAGCAGCAGGTAAAGTGCTTCTTATAGAGAGTGTGTGAGGGACTTTGGAATGGGCTGTGGGACCCCTTGGGGAAAATGAGGTGTAGGCAGTCTGTCACTGCCCGAGGACTATGGTTTGCCATGAGATCCGAGCTGGAGATCTGCTTGTATTTGTTTCAGCTGCAAAGAGGTAATTGTCAAGTGACTTCTCTCTTGTGCTGTCAAGTGACTTCTTTTGCAAGAGCCTTTGGACAGAAGGGATTTTGCAGAAATGAAAGATGAGAAGGTGCATGTCCATGATGGGCTTCCACCAAAGCCTTGGAACTAGGCTTTGGGGACTATTAAACACAAAATCCATTGATTTTCTAAACTGAAGTGGTTCCCTAGGGAAAAAAGGAAAAAAAAGTTGTGGGCTGAGACTCCCACATATCTAGCTGGGACAAACCTTTTGGAGGTGTTTGGCACAGAGGCAGAGGAGATAAGGTCAGTGGAAAGAAGTGGCCGGGAAGGGGGAAGGGATGAGCTCGTGGAGTGAAATTGCCCAGAAGCAAAGCACAGCCACTCACTTTGCAATGAAAAGCTTTATCATCTCTGCACAGATTAGTGCAGCTAAAAATAGCTTCAGCTCAAAGTAAACAGTTTTCTGAGTGTGCTCTGCCCTGCTGGAATGCCAGCCCCGCGCAGAGCCACCACGCCAGCAGCCACAGCCGTGTCCCCACGGTCCCAGTGCCCAGAGGGGCTCCCCACAGCCCATTAATAGGGGTGACCCTGGAAGGGGGGGGGGTCACTAATGAGTTTAGCCTCATTACAAGCTTTTTTGTGTTTCACTTGTTGAACCTTTCTGGATGAGCAACTTCTATAAAAACAAAATGGGTCTGAACACGGGGTAATTCATTCAGACATCCCAACACCCACCCTCTCTTCCCTAATCAACAGCAAACTGTCCCTCCCTGGACAGCAAAAAGAGCGGCTTGTCACTAAAGCTGCTTTTACTTGTTGGTTTCTCTTCTCATGAATCTCCAAGTGAAGCTGTTATTTGATGGCTTAAGAAATCCACTCCTGCCTTGGGGAGCCCAGCACATCAGTGAAATATGTTCTGTGGGGTTTTTTTGGATCAAAAATAGTTTATTTATTTAGAGTATTTATTTTACGAGAGGAAGTCTGGAAAGAAAAAAACAGGTTGTCCCATTTTTTCCATGCGTATCTTGTGCCATTCCACATTTCCTTGCAATCTTGATGACATCAAGTGACATGGAGACCTCAATGCCTGGGAAAGGCAGGGGAAGCTGCTCTTACGTGGGGAGGCTGCGTGCTGCCACCACACTGCTCTAACCCTGGCAGCACGGGCTTCTCAGGGAAGCCAGGCTCAGGCTGTGAAAACATTCGGGTCAGAGGCAGGTCAGAGCCTTCTGAAGTGACAGCCTGTCTCCTTGGGCTCCACAGCTTCCCCGAGTGTCCTTTGTGCTGCTGGTTTTCCTTGCTGGGCAGGCAGCGTGCAGTCCGGCACGGCAGCGCTGCTTCGGGCTGGGCTGCTTTACATTGCACCCCTGGGGACACTCTCATCTCATTCTGATGTTTGGCCTCCAAGATTGCTTTGGTTTTGTCCCTCTTCCAGCTAAAGGTTGACAGTCGGCCTGCAGGGCAGCTTCTTGCTCTTCCCTGAGCCGTGCTCTCCCAGAGCAGCAAAGGTGGCACCCACAGCATGGGCTGCCAGCCAGCACAAGACCATCCTTTCCCTGGGGCATTGCTCTCTGCATCTCACTCTGTGGCACAGAACTAAAAAATTCACAGTTCACTGCAGACCAACTGCAAGGTCAGAAGCAGCAGGGCCAAACCCCCAGTTGTCCAGAGTGGTAATGGCATCACCATCGATCCTGGACTACGCAGGACAGCACAGTATGAGGCAGATGAATAAAACAACCTCACCAAAATAAACGTGTGAGTAAAGCAGGGGTCACTAAAGGCTGATTGTGGCTGCAGATGAGTCAGTCAAGGCTGTGACACCACCCATCACTCAGGGTGAGCCATGCCAAGCAGCTCTAGCATCTGCCCATTACCTCGGGGTGAATGGTGCACAAAGCAACAGGACAGGAGGTGGTGAGCATGAGCAGCAGCTCGAAGTTAGGGTGTACTATTTTAAAATGTCAGCTTTTGCTTAATAACAGGAGGACTGAACACACTGAAGGCCATGCATTTTTATCCTGATAGATAAGGCTAAGATTTCAGACAAATTTTTTGTCATCTTGGGACTGCCACCCCTTTTCCCACTTGCAAAAAAAATATAGTCTATAGAAAAACTGAAAGTGCATTTTTTTACTTAAAATGAATTTTGATAGAAAATGTTTGACTAGTCCCTACAGGGCATGGTGTTAGATGAGAAAGTCACTGTAAGGACACACAAGTGTGTGCAGAAAAGGATGGACTTTGTGGTAGATGCTCCTTGTTTCCAGGACCACACACAGGATTGGGAGCTTTGAGCAAGACAAGACATGTCTTAATTTAGAAGTGCATACACTGGGCTCCTGGCTTTCCAAAGGACTTGGCTGTTGCCATTGTTCTTTGTTGTCTGCCCTGTAATGGTACTGGCCACTTTCTGCCAAGAAAATGCCTGGGTAACTGGGGTAGCACTTGCATTCTTACCAGACTTGGCCTCCAAACCCTGTGCTCCAAGTGTTAGTGTGGAGCTATAATCTTCTGGATCCTTTTCAAATGTCAGCTGGAGTAAAGGGAAAACTGCAGCCTTGGCCAGACCAGCACAGCATTCTCCTGAGGCTGTGCTGGCCCTCCTCCCTCCCTGGCAGCTCATGAAGACAGGCAGGGCATTGTGGTGAATCCCTTACTGCTGCTTTTGGGTGAGCAGCAGCAACGTGTGACTCAAAACGGCTGGAGAGAGATGAGTTCTGCCAGGCAATGCACCTCAGGAAACCAAGTGGGCTTCTTGGGGCTGCTTCTGACCTGAAACTGAGCTGAGTCAGGAGGGTGCACCAGGTCGGTTTGGGGATGCACAGAGCATGGGTGTGTTTTGCTCTACTGAGGTCCACTCCCCTTCATCTGTGCCACAGTATTGTCATCAGGGTGTTTCCTGTGCTGCTTGCTGCTGTTGTTGGTGTTTTTATCTCTTCCTCTGATCCTGTGGGTATCTTTCACAGCAATCACCACGTTTTTGGCCACACACAGATTCTGGCTGGAGGTGGTGATGGCAGCAGAGGTGGGAAAGGTCCAGGTGTGCTGGGTGGTGCCGGGGTGGGAGGAGAGGCTGATGCTTTTCACCTGGCACTGAGTGGCTCTGGGTCCCATCTGTCATGGGAGAGCTGCAGGAATGCAGAGATGCAGCTTCTGTGCCTGGCTGGTGCTAAGTGAGACAGTGAGTTGGGAAAGTGCTCCTGGCTCACATCACTCACTTTGCATGCAACCTGAAACAAAAACACGCCTAGCTCGAGTTGGGGCTGGATCCGTTCCTTGGCAAACACCCTTTGTGATCCCCAGCTGAGTTGTGAGGACCTGAGTGTTCTTAGGGCAGGGATGGAGCAAATCTTTCATTCTCTCAGCAAAACTATTAGCACTAATGAGCCCTGTCCCAGCCAGCATTCAGGCAGGAGCAGGCAGCACTGTGCACATTCCTGTGTGCTCACACACCTTCCCTCCACTCTGGTGGGGCTGGGCAGGAGCTCAGGCCCAGAGGATGACTGCAACCACCTTGATTGTTTGGTTTCAGCCATCCAGTGGGGTCTGCAAGGTTGCTGGGACACCAGGAGGTGATGCCAGCTAGAGGGACATTCCTCAATTGATGTGGTACCAAGAGCATCCAAAATTTCCTCTTTTTCTGTAGTGACCTCGAGCTCCCTGAGAGCTCCCAGGGTGTGCTTCACACAGCAGGGTGGCACAAAGGTGTGTTTTTAATAGGGTACTGCCTTTGCACCTTCCCCTGAAATCCAGGTGCTGTCACCAGCCAGCTCTGCACTTCACCCCCAGATACAGCAGGCACTCAGGGGCAGATGAGCTGAAATACTCCTGGGTTTTACTCCATGGGAGGCAGAGGAGCAAGAAGCACTCCAAAACAACACAGAGCTGGGTTTTTTCTTGGGAGGCACAAAGGCTTTTCTTGGGAGGCACTTTTGCCTTTCTTGGGAGGCACTTTTGCCCTGCTACACCTGGTGGGATGGCTCAGGCTGCACGGGGTGTGATGGTGTCCCTGGGCATCCTGGCGGAGAGGATGAAGGGTGGGATGCAGGTGGGGAACCTGGGCGAGCAGCAGGCAGGAGGGAGCGCCCGGCAGCAGAAACCCCAGCGCTGAGCATCGCGGGGAGGATGCTCGGGCACACGCAGCTGCCGGGGGATGGGGTTACAAGCCCAAGCTAAACAAAGATCGCTGCGAAAAGGAAACGGATCCCTCCTGCCGACTGTAAGGTAGGAGCCGAGCGGGAGCCGCTTGACATCATCGGGCAGAGCATTGGATTACAGGAGGCAGGGACTGACTCGAGGGGAGGAGAACACGCCCCTTGGCCCCGCAAGTGCAACTTCATTTAGCAGCTCCCGGCAGAAGGAAACTGCGAGTCTGGAACCGGCTGCGAGGCTCCTGGCCGGCTTGGCTGCTCGCCACAGCGGGCAGAGAGGGCAGAGAGGGCAGGAGGGTGGGATCCGGCCGCGATCCCTTCCATCCATCCATCCATCCATCCATCCCCTCCTCGGCGGCGGGACCGCGGGCTGTAAGTGGGGCTGTGCTGGGGCGGGGGGGGACAGGGACACCTGTCCTGGAGGGCAGCCAGGAGCTCTTCCCCTGCCACCAGCGGGGTTTGTTGGGAGATTCGATGAACTTTTACCCAGCCGACTGCGAGCAGCGAGGGGTTTGGAGCCGGCAAACCGTGGGCTCAAACAGCAGCGCCGCATCCCGGGGTTTGCGCTGCTGGGAGGGAGAAGCCGCTCGCAGGCTGAGGGAAGGGAGGTGGCGGCTGCTCCGCTCGGAAATAACGCGGTTCAGCCAAGGGGTGGCAGGGAGAGCAGGCTCAGAGCGCAGAAATCACAGAGCACCGTGGATCAGTGACCCCCGTGGGGATTTCTGGCCTCATTTCCAGCATGTGTCCGTTTGTTGTGAGCGGTTTGCCGGAGGGAATCCCTTTCGGCACGGGGGCTGCTCTGTGCTCGCACCGGAACGGGACAGGCACCCGGGTCCGTGCTGGGGGGGAATCAGGGAATCCATCCCTCGGGATACCAGGGAATCCATCCCTCGGGATGTCAGGGACTCCTTCCCTCGGGATGTCAGGAGCCGGGGGCTGCCCGGGACTCCCCTCGCAACCGCGGGCACCAGCAGAGCTTTGGGAGCGTGGCAGCAGGAGCAGGCTCGGAGACTTGCTGGCATCCGGCTTTCCAAGCGAATGTTTGAAAAGGCAAAGACTTGGGATAAAAAAAGAACTGCTGTGTGGTGGTATTCTCGAGAGGCTTTGCAAATTCCTCCACCTCGAAGCTGTGTGTCTTTCCTCTCTCTGGATTCCCCATAGCAGCTGGTAGCGAGCCGTGGTGGGGAGCTTTCACATGCATGTAATGCCTTGGCCCCAGAGGCGTGTTTGGGAAATTTCCCACTGCTTGGAAGGGGTGAATGGTTCTGCAGACCAAGAGCCAAGTATAGCTGTGAAGCCAGAGGCAATGCCCTGGGTGGCCGTGCTGGTGACTCAAATGGGAGGAGGACACGCTGGGGTCAATGAGCACAGGCAGGCACAGCGGGGATGCTGCTGCCATGTGAGGGTGAAGGGACATTTGTGGGGTGGGTATGGCTTGATTGGGTGTCTGAGACTCTCCCGTGGTGACATCCCTCGAGGGTGACAGCCCATGGAGCTGTTTGCTCTTTGCTCGGCGTGCCTGGCTTGGTTGGTGTGGGGCAGTGCTTGGCTTCAGAGACTCTTGGCTGCAAAGAGCCACCTTGCCAATGTGTGGCCACCTAGCAGAGAAATTGCCACCTTTCAGCTCTTGTGAGCAATGGTGTTTAAGAAGGAAGGATCCATGAAGAGATCCTCAATGGCTGTATTAGTTTATAATGCAGATGCAGGTTAAATGGCCATTTATTAACATGGACATACTGATATAAGTTAATGTGCCTTGGGCACAGAACACAGCATTGAGTCCTTCAGACAGACTTCCACAGGGATGTGAGCACCTCATGCCATCATTTTGGGGGACACTTTCCACAGAGTGTGGACTCAGATGCCTCAGAGAACTGGAGGCCATTAGCGACAGTACACGGGCAGCTTGGTCATGAGGAGATGAAACCCAGGAATGTTCACAGCTGTGCATCTTCCAACCACCTGGCACTTCTGTGCCTGATTCTGAGGGGTGTACAGGCTCATGAGGAGCTAGGATGGGGAGTTTCCCTTTTTCCTTTCATTCCAAAGAAAAATCAATGTACTTTTGATCCCACTCAGAGGAATACCCACAGGCACACAACCTTGCCACCCAAAGTAACTGTGGAAGATGTTTTCCAAGCTGCTAACATTTCCTGATCTCCCACATTTCAGAGCCAGTTCCTGCAGCACACTGCTGTGCATTAATGCCTCCAGCCTGTCTGGGCACCCAAGCACCCACATCATTCCTGTTTTACATGGGTCTCATACAAAGCAGATCATTTCCCCGTGCTCACACAGGTCTGTGGCAGAATGGGGGTGAATCTACAAAGCCAAAAGGAACAGCTGAATCTTCAACCTGGCTTTTTGTTTGCCTGTGTCACCCTGTTCTGATTGCTCCCATTTTCACATTCCATTTGTTTCTCCAAGCCATTTTTCTTTAATGGCACCAAAGCTGTTTATATGGACTGAACTGGAAAATAAGTTTTCCATCACAACACCCATTACTGAGAGGATGAGAGGGGAAAAAGCCCACTGCTTCTAGTTATCTTCTACTCAATGACTAGAAAAATAAGTCATAAGGGAAGCTGCTCCCCAGGGTTGCCAGCAGCCAGGGAGAAGGGAAGATTCATGTGTGCATGGGCCTTGTCCCAAGCTCCTCATGGTGGCAGTCAGAGAGGCTGAGAGCACTCCAGACCTTGCCTGGAACCTGCAGCACAAGCAGGAAGAGCAGCAGTTGGACAATGAACTGCCCTGAGACCCACTTCAAAACTCTCACTCTCTTTGAGCCTAAGGGAATCTGTACTTTACACCACCCATTTCTGGTTTCCACAGCGAGCTCCCCAGCACTTCCCCTGCCAGGAGAGCCCTCTGGGCCAGGTGCCCTCTGCACAGCTCCTCCATGCAGGCACACTGCTGGTCACAAACCCTGCTGGGAACTCCCTGGCAGCACCAAAATGCCATTTCTGTTGATATTTGCAATGATGTCATAAGCCAAACATGTCCCCACCACAGCGTCACCAACTTTACTGGAGTTACTGTTCCCACAAAGTGTAATTAATCTGTGGTGCTCATTGCCATGAGATACCGGTGGAGCAAAGAGCTCTGAAGGCATTTTCATGGATATCAGGTAGTTATCTCAGTAACAAAACAATCCTGGCTATGATTAAGAGGATATTGCACTGTAAGGATTGTAACACCTCCTGGTTCAGAGTCATTAGTGACTTATGAGAAGCATTCCATTACAATTAGAGGATTTCTCATAAGTCTGAGGCCGGGGATGCCAGCTGCTGCTGGAGACAGGGCACTAAAGGAGGCAGTCTGGCTGCTCTGGGAGGGCCGGGCTGCTGCCCTGCTCGGCCACGCATGCAGCCTGGTGTTTACCCAGCAGCCAGGAGACACAAGGAGAGCCTTCCCTCCGCTGCTGTCACCTTGCTGGAAACCAGGAAGGATTTCCTCCCCGGATCAAAGCAGCACCACAACAGCTGTTGTGTAGAACAGTCCTGGATTCTGCCAAAAAAACATTCTGGGGTGGGTTTTTTTTTTTGGAGCATGCATTCATTTTGAAGCAATGCTGAGAGAACTGAGGTTGTTCCGTGTGTTTGCTCCTTTTGGGTAACAGCTGATCGCCGTGGAGGGAATCTGAACCTCAAACATGTGAAACGTGCACGTTGATTCGGATGAGAGAAAATGGTTTTAAGTTCACCAGGGATAGTTTGGGTTGAATATTAGGAAAAATTTCCTCACCAAAAGGGTTTTCAAACACTGAAATAGGCTGCCCAGGGAAGCAGTGGAGTCACTATCCCTGGGGATATTAAAAAGATGTGTGGATGTGGCACTTGGGGACATGACTTAATGGTAGACTTGATGCCCTTAAATATATTTTTCAATCTAAATTATTCCATAATTCTATGCTGATGCCCTTGTAATTCATTCCTGATGGGCTATGGATGCCATTTAGCCAATGAACATTTCCACTAGGGTCTCAAAATTATCCATGGTGCCTTGATGTGCTCCAGGACTAAACTACAAAACAAAGTGTTCTTTAACAATTCACGGTAGCCCATCCTTAGGTGGCACCAATCCATGTGCCACCATTAAAGTTCCAAGCAGCCTGGCCTTTGTGCTGAGGGGCCTCTGGAGCTCTGCCCATCGCCCTGGGAGCAGCAGGACCAGGGGAGCCAGAAGAGGATGAGCCTTTGGGGATGGAGCTTCAAATCTGCAGACTCCAGATGCCCAAGCAAGGGCTGTGGGGAGAAACACCTAGGCAGAGCCAGGCCTGCAGGGTTGGAAAGCCAACACCAGCTGCTAAAGAGTTTTTGTCTCCAAAATCAGCTGCTTTTGAGAGAGAAAATGGGGGTTTCCCATCATGTCCCATCACAAACAGGGCTGCTCAGTGCTAACTTCTACTTCAGAGCATCATTGCTGCTCCAGTTTACTTTAAGCCTCTCTTGGCAGAGGCCCACGTGTTTGGAGATATTTTGCAACACTGCTGAAGTGCTGGAGGTTTAACTGTTTGGGCAGTGGAACACGCAAGCCAGGGCAGGAAGGCAAAGGAGGAAAATAAAGACTCGTGGATTTCCAAAGCTGTGTTTCTTCCTTCCTGCTTTTGTTTGGTTGTTTGGTGCCCAAAAAGGGCAGTGCATATTCCCAGAGTTGTGGGAATACTGTTTCTTTTCCGGTCCAGTGTTTCCAGTAAGCACTTTGCTATAAATGGGGTTAAGACTAACAAAAGTTTATTGTTAAATCCCTGTGTCTTTGTTTAGCTCCTGTCATGATCATAATTAGCATTTTCCACTTCTGCAAGCCTGTCATCTGCAGAGCTGAAAGTGCTTTAAAATATTTGAAGCATCTAACAGGGGGAGGGAGTATTAATAGCTCCATTTAACAGATGGGCAAACTGACACATAAAAGCAGCAAGTGCCCTGTCCTTGAAGCAGGGCCAGAGCCAGCAAGTAGTCAGCTCCAACTACAAAGTTTTGAAAGTGGGTCAAAAAAATAAAGAGCAAGGCTGGAGATCTGTCCCAGTTTGGAAAATGATGGGAAATAGTTCCAGTCTCAGTGGTGCTCAGCCCAGATGGACCAGACAGATGAATTGCTGGATGAGCTGCTGCTTATATGGTTAAGTGGCTCATCTCTTGATTTCTGTTCTGCTAACATTTGTCCCTGGGACAAAGGGAAAAACACAGTCCATGATGTTCCAAAATAGTCAGAAAGCTGAAACAGCTGCTAAAATAAGCAAGTGTCCTGTTGGCTGGGCTCTGCAGGTCAGGGGATTGCAAAGCACCCACAGATGTTGAGGCCACAGAGGAAATGTCTGAGCAGGGCCTGGGGACAGCAGGAGGAGGCTCAGCTGTGCACAAACAGCAGGGACCCAAAGAGCTGGACACAGACCCACAAAGTGACCAAACCAGATTAAACTTCCCCTCTCACCTCAGAGGAGCTGATATGGGAGTTTCACTTCTCTAAAGGGAGCAGAGCCTCAAACCAATATTCATTTCTATTCTGGAGGCAGCTGCTGGTCCCTGCAGTGCAGGTCAGGACAGGAGCTGTGTCAGTGCTCCCAGCACCTGTGGGAGGGCAAGGAAAGCAGCAAAACCAAAGGGGATTTCTCTGTGCTGGACTTTCCGTGTGCTTTGACACAACAGTCCAAGTCTA
This sequence comes from Emberiza elegans, assembly GCA_024865655.1. Lineage (NCBI taxonomy): Eukaryota > Metazoa > Chordata > Aves > Passeriformes > Fringillidae > Emberiza > Emberiza elegans. The sequence continues at coordinate 19,161,227 of JALJVW010000129.1, forward strand.
TTAGCACAAACCCTCCTGAGCAGGTGCCATTTGAACACAACATCCCACAGCCCCTGGGCTGCCCAGGCTCCATCTGAGCCTGCTGGGCAGAGCCCTGCCGCCCCTCTGCTGCTCACAGAGAGTGGGAAGAGCGGCTGAGCTTTGTGCTTCCCAAAACAAGCACAGATAATGTTTTCTTACTTTTTTTTTCCTTCTTCTTTCCCAGAAGCTGTTGTCCTGCTGTGCATGGAGCGTGTTTGAAGTCATGTCCAGAAGAAAAGTCCTCTAAATCAGGTAGGGACTCACACCATGGCTCATAAAGCTTTTATTCACAGGGCAATATTGCCAACAGAAATGGGTTTTTTCCTTCCTGTAGCATTGAGTCACTAGACCTCCCCTCTGTATTCTGAATTACAAGATGCTAGAAAGCTGCTAAGAGGAAAAAATTACCACCAGTTCTGCCATAATGACTTTCCTGCTGTTTTATCCACATGTCCTTGTACCAAGCCACGTTGCAGCTCTGACTCCAAGCAGTCCCAGTGCCAGTTGTGCTCCATGGCCTCTCCCTGCCAGTGCTGTGCAAATCCTGCCAGAGGCTGCCCAGATGCTTTGCAGGGGAATGTTGTTTGGCTGTGAGTTCTGTTCTGTGTGTGGAGTCAGCCCAGCAAATCCAGGGAACCCCCAAAGCTCAACCTTTCCCAGCTCCTGCAGAAATGGCAAATCCTCTCTGTGGTTTCACCTGTGGCTCCGGCACTCAGAGCATCCCCTCTGCCCTCAGATTACTGCTTCCCCTTGTCCTGTGCTGGCCCTTGCACAGAGCTCCCAGGGCTGTTTTGGGTGAGCTCTGCAGTGCAGGAGCTCAGGACTCTTTGGTGCACACAGGCATCCCTCCTCTTGCAGGTGTCTCAGTTCATCTCTTCACCCAGCACCTTCCCAAATGTGCTGCAGACACGCTGTGGCTGCCCAGGCTGCACATGAAATACCTGGCAATTGCTTTTATTGGGAGCTTTCCCTTTCCCGAGGCTGGCAGTGATCACTGAGCATCCCCAGGGCAGTGCTACAGGCACATCCCCAGCACCACTTCAGCTCAGGTTTGGATGTCACATCCCTGGGGACTCAGGCAGAAAGGATCAGGAGCTGCTGGCACCTGACACAGGTATAAGGAAACTGAAATCCATCACAGAACTTTTCAGCAAAGGAGGTTGTGCAGGCCTGCAGAGCTTCCCCTGCCCAGACAGGGCTCCCAGCAGGGCAGCACAGCCAGAGGGGCTCCTGGTTCCATTGGGTGACAGGAGCCAGCCACCTGGAGCCTCAGCCACCCCTCTCTGCCAGCCTGCTCTGAACCCCAACACTCCCCTTTTCTGGGGCAATAGCCCCAAACACAGATCTCCCCCATCGCCCTTCCACAGCCAGCACTGCCCTGCCCCAGGCTGGGGGTCCCTGCAGTGGAGCAGCCACCCAGGGCAGCCAAGCCCAGGGAGCAGAGCTAAGCCTGGCTTTGCTGATCAGCTCCATTCTGTACTGACAGACACTCTGAAGAGGTGCCCTGGTTATTTTTAGGCACCTGGGAGCTGCCAGGGCACCCCAGGAGGCTTCCCAGCCTTTCTCTCAGCCCCTGCACTGCTCTGAGTCAGGAGGACTCTTTGGATGCTGGATGCAAATCCCTGTGGGATTGTGCACGGCTCACTGAGACAGAGCCGAGGCAGGTGGCTGAGTGTCAGCTCCAGGCACCCTGTGCTGAGCAGAGCTTCCCCAGCCAGACCTGCCCCGTTACAGCCCTCACAGCTCCTCCCCAGCCATGCAGGCCCTGCTTTCCCCCAGCAGCAGAGCTCAGCTCCTCGCATCACAAAGAAGAGCAGGACTACTGTTTGATTTTAGGTAGAAAAATAAGGATTTAGCCTTGCTTATCTCTGTCCTTGTAGGGAGGTCTCCCCCAACCCAGAAACAGAGCTACCCCACCAAAGGCTGCTGTGGCTTTGCCCTCCTCTCATATGTGCTGGAAAATAGCCCCAGCTGCATCTCCTCAGCACTTGTTTGACTCCTCCTTGCCCAGGGAAGCCTGCAGGGTCCTGGGGAGGTGGTGCTGGGGCTGAGCATCCCTGGGCCAGGGATTCAGCTGGGGTTTTAGAGGGCGATGCTCACTCAGAGGTTTTGCCTCAGCGTGATCAGCTCTTCTGAGCTGTGGGGCTGCTGGGGATTCTCCAGCCTTTGAGGTGGAGTCCAAGTGTTCATTTTCTGCACGAACAGCCCGGAGGAAGGCAGGGAAGCCAAGCCTGAAGGGGATTTCCATTGCTCAGGAGTTCAGCCCAGGGCCTGGTGTGGCAGGGTGATATCACAGGGGCATATATATATATATATATATATATATATATATACACATGGGACCTGCCTGCCACAGCAGCTGGGGGACTTCTGCACCTGAAGGGCCACCGATCTGTGGCTTGTCTGTTTTGTAGCTTCAGGCATGAGCAGATCTTCCACGCAGCTGTTTGTGTAAAAATACATTGGCACGTAAAGGCAAATAAGTAAGAAATTGTGAGAAAATAAAAGTAATGGAGAAGGGACTCATAGCCCCAGACTCCTCAGAGCTTTGAGGGGGTCCCTGCAGGGGACAGAGATCCTGTGGGTGCTCATGGCTGCTCTGGGTGAGGATTTGGCTCTCCTCTCTCTGCCATGCAAGAGCCACAGCTCTGTGTCCATCCAGTACAAGCCTGCCTTGGGGGCCGAAAGGGAGAAAGGTGCCAGCCTGCCATGTCCTGAGGGCCTGCAGGGGCTCAGGGTGCCTTATCCCCAGTGCCCAGATTCATTAGCACCTTGAGACTGAGAGATGGGAAAAACAAGCTCAACCTGGGAACAAAACAAAAATACAACTGCTGTCACGGCAACTGTCTCCAGATGCACAAAGAGACCAATTATTTCCATTAATCAACTTAGCTAGGAGCTGCAGAAGAGGCTTAAGCTGCATCAGGGCTCGGTAGTGAGGGGAGGGAGGAGCAGAGGGGCTGCATCAAACAGCGATTCTTCCCATGGTGGAAGGATTTTTGGAGCAGATTCTCAGCCCCTGTGCCTTGGGGGACTCACAGAGGGATGCTGCCTGCTGCAGGCATGGGGATGGCCAGGACTGGGCACTGGGCTGCTGGATGGAAGGATGGATGGATGGATGGATGGATGGATGGATGGATGGATGGATGGATGGATGGATGGATAAAGGATGGATGGATGGATGGATGGACAGGCATCTCTCTCCCACATCCTGATGCTAACAGGAGGCCACTGGGGCTGAGCATTGCCCTCCTGCCTCTCTGAAGCTCCCCCTGTCCCCTGGGGATCAGAGCAGAGCACACCAGGACTCGCCCTGCCCCATGCCAAGGCTCAGCTGGGATTCTGAAATCTGGCTGCACCATTTCTTACATCGGTGGGGAGGCAGGCAGTGGCTGTGGGGATGTGGGACAGCGAGGGCTCTGCAGTGGGGGGCTGTGCTGACGGCCAGGAGGGAGGGGAAGGAGTTTGGGGAGCTTGGCAGAGCTAAATACAAAGTTTGTGAAGTCACAGAGGAGTCAGTCTAAGCCTAATCTTCAAACACGGGGCTTAGCAATTGGTTATCAGTTCTACGGGCATGAAATGATCTTTATACTGTAAAACCAGGCCAAGTGAAAAGAAGGGATCTATTTGTGGACACTGAACCTCAGCTGTATCTGCTCTCCTCCTGAAGGAATTAAAATTTTCCAGCAAGTCCCAGAGAATGCTGGAAGCTGTTCCTGCAAAGCCTTTGCAGGGGCTGGAGCAGCTGTGATGTCTGTCCTGGCTGAAATTTGTCATATTTAGTGTAAGAGCCTGAGGGTGCAGAGTTATTACAAGGAATCCCACAGCAAAAACCTTCCATAAATACAGATGTGCTGGACCCAGTGTGATGTCTCCTCATCACTGAAGCCTGGTGAGGCTTTTCTGCGCTATTCCCGCCCGGGCAGAAGCTGCTCAGCGCAGGAGATGGACGTGCCCTGGTGGGGATCAGGCTGCTGCCCTGCTCCTGTTTTCTCACCAAATCGGCAAAGTCAGAGCTCAGCAGTTTGGAGCACGCCAGCTGTGGCCAGTGAGAGCCCTCAGCACCCGCACACTGTGGAGAGCACAGGGCCAGCAGGAGAGCAGGGCAGCTCTGGGGCAGACCCTGCCACCAGCCTTGCACAGCTTGCTGCAGCCGGACCGGGCTCCCAGCAGGACCATCTTCATCCTCAGCTGCATCTGCAGCTCAGTTTCAGGCCACGGGTCTGAGCTCTGGTGCATGGGGATCGTGAGACATACAGCACAGTCACAAAATACCCCAATTACCCCAAAATACCCCAATTACCCCAAAATACCCCAATTACCCCATTGCAGAGCCCTTCCTCTCTGCTGCACACCCCCTAACACATATTCCCAGACAAGACCCAGTGGAAAATTTGCTGAAATTCCAGCTGGATCTTGTCAGACAGTTGGTGGAAACCCCCTGACCTCAAGTGCTGCCTTCAGCCCTGCGGGATATTTTTTTCTCCTCGCTGGATGTGACTCTCCCAGCAGGAAACCTCAGAGCAAACCCCCAGGGAGCACAGAAATCCCGGTGCTTCCTTCTTTGTGCTCTACCAGGCCCCCCTCTTTAGTAAACCATCCTGCACTGTAAATATTTTAAAAGCCCAGCAGGGCTGGTGAGTGTTTTGCTGTTGTTATGGATCCGGCCCCAGCAGGAGAGGTCTAAGAATAGTCCCTGCACCCTGGAATGAAAGGGCAAGGGGCACTGCACCACGAGCAGAGCTGCAAGGAGACTGCCCCCCTTCATGCCTTGCTGCTGGGATGTGATGCTCGAGCAGAAAAAGGGGTCAGATCCCTGTTCCCAAACAGAATTTTGGAACTTCACCCCAGAAACTCAGCAAGGTTTTGTTCAGCTTTGGGGCTTTACGACTCCAGAAGTTTGGGGGTGTTAAATCCACTGGGCACAGATTATAAAATCTGCCCCCAGTTTCCCAGGTTTACTGCCCAGGAACCAGCAGGACTGGTGCCAGTGGGAAGAGGTGAAATCCACTGGTTAAATCCACCAAGCAGGAGGGAGAGCGTGTCCTGGGCTGGGCTGTGGGATGCTGCCTCCAACCAAACCCTGCAGCTCTTGGTTCCAGCTGCCACTGGCATGGACAGCACGAGGCCAAAGCTGGGCTGCAGCCCCTTGGAAAGGGCTCCTGAGGGACAGAGCTGCCTGGTTCCAGCTGGGGAGGGGCTGGCCAAAACCTGCAGCTGGTCCCAGCTGCCACTGGCATCCCGAGGCCTGGGCTGCAGTCCCAGGGGGCTCCTGAGGCTGGGAGCTGCCTGCAGCAGGCACAGGGGGGCTGAGGGTGTCCCCATCCCTGCCTCAGGTGTCCCAGGGACAGCGCAGCACGGAGGGCAGGGCTGTGCCCTGGATGTGCCAGCAGGGGCCTGAGATGCCTCGGGGCCCTGCATTGTGCAGAGAACAAGGTGAGAAGGGTGAGAGGGGCAGGGCAGGAGGCACACAGGCAGGCAGGGGGGGATGGCTGAGCTCAGCCCAGCCTGCTGATAACCAGCACCCAAAATAGCCCCTCCTAGGCAGAAGGAGTTCAACCTAGACAAGGGACAGATGCAGGATCGTGTGAAGGGTTTCCTTGAAACTGGAGTCAGGGCTGGGTGTGACCGAGCATCCACCCAGCCTAGGGATCAGCCCTGGACACTGTTGGGATGGCAGAGCTTGGGCAGAGCCCTGGGCTGAGGGTGACCTGCCCAGTGTGCCCAGGTCACCTCTCTGCCACTCTGACCTTGTGTGCAGGAGCTGTTTGCTGCAGTCCCTGACATCTGTGCTGAGAAGGAGGCAAAGGGGACACAGGAATTAAATGCAGGCTTGTGGAACCCAATGGGACATGGAGCTGAGCCAAAATAAATGCTCAGTTTATTCTACCAAAAGGCAGAGGAAACATTTAACCCTTTAATTCCTCAGCACTCGCCTTCTAAATGGGCAAACCTCAGCCCCAGAATGGGTAGAGCTGGTTTAGCTGCAGCCCCCAGGGCTCAGCCAGCTGCTCTGTCAGCTGCTGGGTGATCTCCCTGGAAAATGCCAGCAAGCCCCGTTGCAATCCAACAGCAAAACCACTCAGGAAGCCAAGTCCCCACCAGCAAAGCCAAGACTATGACAGCTCAGAAGTTTTAGCGCTCACAAGACACCACAGACAAATAAGTCCAAACCAAAGAGCTTGGCAGATGCAGGCACAGGAGCAGATGAGGCTCTGGGGACACACATGGTGGCAGTGGCAGCTTGGAGGGGCTTCTCCCCTTGTGGCCAGCACGTCCCCATGGCAGAGGGGACACTGCCTCCCTCAAGCAGGAAACTTCTGAGGGATGTGCGAGAGGCAGCAGATCCCAGCTTCCCTGCCCCATCCCTGCAGGCTGGCACGCTGTGCTGAGGGCACAGGGGCTGTTTGTGTTACACCAGCAGCAGAGAGGACAGGGAGGGCAGGAAAGGATACTCTGGGGACAAGCTGAATCACCTCTGGAAACCTTTGCATGGAGTAATGGGATTATTCCTGCAATGCCTGGCAATAGCAGGCCCATCTTCCTGTCCACGGGAGAATGAAAAACCAGAGGTGGGCAGCCAGCAGGTGATGCAGGTCCCTTTGCACCCCCTGCCACCCTGGGTGACTGCCCACAGTGACACAGGCTCAGGTGACACTGAGCTGTGTAGGCAAGAGGGAGGGGGTTCCTGAAAGATGTTAAAAGCAGTGACTGTGTGAAAACACAGTTTTTACTGAGTGAGAACCCACAGAATTGTGGGTTCTGTGCCTGGAAGTATGGAAATGCTGCTTGAAAAGTCAGGTTTTCCTATCACAATCGAGGCAACTGCTCCCATCACCCTCTCAGCCCCGCAGCTTCCCGGAGGAGGAGGAGGCTGGAATCTCTCTGCAAGGGTTTTGAGAGCCACCCACCTCGAAAATCCCGGAGGAATTGCTCAAATGCGAAAGTTTCGCTGTTAAACCTGCCCGTCTCCAGCTCCTTGCACGGAGAGCCGAAGGCAGGAGCCCTCCCAGGCACGGAAATAAATAAATCCCATGCGCCATCTCCCGGCCGCCGAGCCGGGAGCCACAGCTGCACCCTTGCTGCCTTCTGCTTTTATTCAGGATCCCATCCCTTTCCCGTGTGAGGGGATACAATTATTGGCAATTGTATTAAATACAGTTATGGCACAGCACTGCTAATAATAATAAGTCCCGTGTTTAAGATTAAGCTACCACTGGCAGCTACATCAAGGGAAATGCTGCATCCCCGGAGCTGCCTCCTGCTTCCCAGCTTGGGCAAACCTGCTGGTCCTGCCCCTGGCACCAGGGCAGCAGGACTGGGGTGTGACCGCGTTCACAGGGGCTCTTGGATGAGGGAAGAGACGAGAATGTTGACTCCATGTTTCAGAAGGCTTGATTTATCATTTAATGATATATATTACATTAAAACTATACTAAAAGAATACAAGAAAGGATTTCATCAGAAGGCTAGCTAAGAATAGAATAGCAAGGAATGATAACAAAGGCTCTGTCTTGGACTCTCTGCCCGAGCCAGCTGACTGTGATTGGCCATTAATTACAAACATCTGCATGAGACCAATCACAGATTCACCTGTTGCATTCCACAGCAGCCGATAATCATTGTTTACATTTTGTTCCTGAGGCCTCTCAGCTTCTCAGGAGGAAAAATCCTAAGGAAAGGATTTTTCATAAAACATGTCTGTGACAGTCCTGGGGAAAGGCTTTTGCTCACTGAGCTCATCCAGAGCAGGTGCCTTGTCCCATGGATGGAAGGAAGGAAGGAAGATGAGGAAAAACATCTGGGGCATCTCTTCCAGGGACAAAGGATGCAGCTTTTCCTGGGGAAGGCCATCCATCTCATTTAACAGGAGCTAGAAGGATGCCAAGTCTGTGCAGGAGGCAGGTGGTCACAAGAATTGTTTGCTTTGGGGAAACAGAGCCTCCTGCAAGATCTGGGTGGGCCAAGCCCCACATCCCACCAGTGAGCTGGGGCCAGCACTCCCTGAGCTGGCATCCACTCTAGGAGAGGAGTCCCTGGGGCTGCCAAAAATTGCTGTGTTTCTGTGGGTTTTTGGTTCCTGCACCCTACTCAGCTCAGGAACAGAGAGAATCTGACCCCTTTCATGCCAGTTATTTCATCTTCATCTGCATCTCCTTTCTACTGCCTTAACGTTAAAGTGAGGAGTGTGACTCCTGTTCAGGCTGGTGCCTGAATCTGCCAACAGATTTCCCTGGCAGAGAAATCAATATCAAGCAGGATTTGTAAAGGAGGCTGAGCAAACTCCTCTGTGGGTCATTAGCTCCAAGGCACAAAGGCAGTGAATGTGCATTAAATGTGCATGAATTTGTTTTCACTGCACACGAGTGTTTCTAATGGGGGCCTGCTCCAAGCACTGCCAGCAATCAGCAGGGCTGGAGGCACATTTCACAGTGATCAGAGGCACAGATAAGACAGCAATTAATTTCTTGCTTCCATGCAGTAAAACCAAGTGCCAAACAGGAGCAGGAACTGAGAGCCCCAGGTTTCCTGTGCAGAGGCAGCGTGTGCCAGCTCTGTGCCCAGCAGCCAGGGTGCCCACAACACCATCCCCAGGTCCTTGCACTCTGTGTGCTGTGCAAGTGCTGGCAAGGGGAGCCAGCAGCCAAATGAAAACCCAGCAGCTTAAGGATTCTTCAGCTGCACTCAGAGCTGGCTCACAGCAGAGCTGGCATGTGACAAGTGGCTGCTCCGGGCCTTTCTTGGTGCTGTGCACTTGGCACTGGCACAGGTCTGCAGTGAGGGGATCCAAATGTCTCACAGAAGGGCTGATTTTCACATGGTAAAGTGTTTATCTCACAGCAGTCCAGCCCAATGCTTCTTCAGTGCCATCCAACAGCCAGAGGAGGCCAGTACTGCTCCAAGCCTGTACCTATAAAATGCTCCCTGCTCCCCTGACTTCCCAGTGGGTATCCATCATTTCCCATTACAAATTCAGGTTGGATCACCACCCCATCCCCCAGACAGTGAGCCAAATTTGGCCTGGGTTCAAGGCTCCCGTGGCATTTTGAGGAGGAAGCAGGGCTTTCTCTGTAATGCTTTTTCTGTAGGGAAAAGCTGCTGCAAGAGACCTTATGTGCCCAAAGGAGAAGGCTGGAAACTCCCAGGAGGGACAAACACCGTGTCTGCCTTTGCAGGGGGAAGGCAGAACAAGGCAGGCATCTGGGATGGGGCTCTCCTGCCTGTCAGAACCCAGGAGATTCCTCTGGCTGCCCTGCATGACTCGAGACCCTGGGAAAGGGCTCAGAGACCTTGGCACAGAGTCAAAAACACCTGTGCCTTTGATTTTAGCCCATGGAAAAAAATTACCAAGTTTATATAAGGATTTACAAGCCACAAGAGTTTGAATAGAATGATAGTTAATTTGTCACAGGGTGAAAAAGTAGAATTTTGGGGATTTAGAATGGCGGTTCAAAAAGTAAGAGGGAGGAATCTGGGTCTGTGTAGGGATAGAATATAAGAAAATAAAGATAGTGTAGAAAGTAATTTTACCCCTAAGAAGTTGCAGCTGGGCCAATTATCAAAGATTAGGAACAGGCCTGACTTTAACAGGCCAATGAGAAGAAGGTGCTATAAAAGAGTGGGGTGGCTGGGTGAGAAGGGAACTGGGGTCAGTTGGCTGCTTTGTGAAGAAGAAAGAGTCAGTGCTCTGAGGAGATGCCCATGAGAAACACCAAGGAGGTATGGGACTTTTGTGATAAGGAGACAACAGTATGGAACCCCTGCAATAAGGTGACAACAGGTGTGTCCTGTCCTTCCTCTTCTTCTTCTTGTTCTCTATCTTCTGCTGTGATGGTGACACTTTGGATAGGTTTAGAATAGAGACAGACTGTCTAACATAGGTGATAGGTACTGGAAAATTATTGTAAATAGAGTACATGTAGTTCTTAGCATTAAAAGCTAACACCACCCCAAGGGCAGTCAGTGTGCCACAAACCAACCTGCTGGACAGATCACAGCAGGTCAGAGGAAAGAAAGGAATAGATAAGAGAAAATAAACAACCTTGAAAAGCAGAACTGAGGAATCTCAACTTCTTCAGTTGCGGTGCTGGGAAAAAAAAAGACTTTTTAATATCCTGGGAGCCATTTCAACCACAGAAAACCCAAGACCTGCCCTCACCTGGCACAGGGGGTCACCCAGCATGCTGGGATTGCCCCACATGGGGGAGGTGGTATCTGACATTTCGGTGCCTGCTGTCAGAGGAACTGGAGCACAGTTACAGGCACTGTTCTCTCAGGCTGTACCCTAACCTGGAGGGAGCCATGCCCAGCATCCTGGGCCTCACAGCTGTGTTTCCTCCACAGCATTTTGCAAGTGAATAGAGATGCAATGGAGGTAGAGTCCAGCACCTACACTGACTTCATCTCCTGTGACCGGGCTGGCCGGAGGAACGCTGTCCATGACATCGAGAGGGAGGCCACCACCATCAGCATGCGCCAGCTGAGCCAGGACATGGGGGAGCTGGCTGTGCAGGGAGCAGGTGAGCTCACACCCAAACACACACCTGGGAGCCCAGCAGGGCAGGTGAGCTCACATCCAAACACACACCTGGGAGCCCAGCGGAGCAGGTGAGCACACAGCTGGGAGCCCAGCAGGGCAGGTGAGCTCACACACACACACCCAAACACACACCTGGGAGCCCAGCGGGGCAGGTGAGCTCACACCCAAACACACACCTGGGAGCCCAGCGGGGCAGGTGAGCTCACACCCAAACACACACCTGGGAGCCCAGCGGGGCAGGTGAGCTCACACACAGACACACCTGGGAGCCCAGCAGGGCAGGTGAGCTCACACACACACACCCAAACACACACCTGGGAGCCCAGCAGGGCAGGTGAGCTCACACACACCCAAACACACACCTGGGAGCCCAGCAGGGCAGGTGAGCTCACACACACACACCCAAACACACACCTGGGAGCCCAGCAGGGCAGGTGAGCTCACACACACCCAAACACACACCTGGGAGCCCAGCAGGGCAGGTGAGCTCACACACACACCTGGGAGCCCAGCAGGACAGGTGAGCTCACACCCAAACACACACCTGGGAGCCCAGCGGGGCAGGTGAGCTCACACACACACCTGGGAGCCCAGCAGGACAGGTGAGCTCACACCCACACACACCTGGGAGCCCAGCGGGGCAGGTGAGCTCACACACACACACACACCTGGGAGCCCAGCGGAGCAGGTGAGCTCACACACACCCAAACACACACCTGGGAGCCCAGCAGGGCAGGTGAGCTCACACACACACACACACCTGGGAGCCCAGCAGGGCAGGTGAGCTCACACCCAAACACACACCTGGGAGCCCAGCAGCTCCTGGCACAGGCTGGGAGGGCAGGCACAAAATGGCAGCACAAATGAGCAGAGCTGTCTCCACGAGCATCACGCTGGTGCTCAGGAGGAACGTCCCATTCCTCACTGCCTCAGTCAGTGCCTTCATGCTCAGGTGGTGGGAGACTCTCCAGGTCAAGGGGAGCTTGCAGTGAGCAGATTGATCCCTGGTTCTGCATGCTCCAACCCAGGCCCTTTGCTCACTGGTGCTTAAACAAGGCACGCACTGACCAAGACGCTTCCCAGAGCAAGTTACACATCAGGTATACCTTAGGCTTTATAAAAATAATGTATGGGAGGGTTGTGGTTTGCTTTTTCTATTTTGGTTGGTTGTGAAAAAAAATCAACGTTTAAATAGTTCTGCAGTATTTCAAATAACAACAGAAATAACTTTCACTCCAGCAGCTGTGTCCAAATCCCCCCCTTCAGCCCAAATGTGGCAGAGGCATCACCCTTCTGGCCCTCAGGCTGTGAGGAGCTGGAATCCTCTGTCCAAAGCTGCCACTCTCATTTCACTAATAAGCAACACAACATAGACTATCACTGCAGAAGGGGGAACTTATTTTTCCCCCTTACTGGCTTAATCCTCTAACCTACAACCTGTAACTATGAAAACACTTTAAATACATTAATTACCCAGCTGTACTTCTTCCAGCATGACTATACCAGCACGTGTCCATCCACCCATCTCTAGTAAGCACAAATTGGAGCTGCTTTACCAGAGCAGCTCAGGCTCTGCCAGGCTGTCAGGAGGACAGTTCTGGAGCACTTGAAAATTTGGGTGAGTGCACATCCCTGCCTTGAGGCTCACTCTCAGCATTGCCAGGTGTGTTGAGAGGTGTTTGTACTCCAGGAATGTGGAGGGAGAACCCAGTACTTTTAATTATAGAATCATAGAAAATGGTTTGGTTTGAAAGGGACCTTAAAGACTCCCTGCCATGGGCAGGGACACCTTCCACTGGACCTCCCAGTCCAATCCAGCCTGGCCTTGAACACTCTCATGGATGGGTCAAGTATCTGGTCACAGGAGGGGAGAGATAAATCTTCAGGTAAAAATCTTTTGTCTCTCTGGATTAAATCAGCTGTAGCAATCGCTGATGGCTTGTATCTTCAGCAGGATGTAACTGTGCTTCTTCCCTATCCTCCCTTCTGCAGAAAGCCAAAGAGATGCCAGTTCTTCTGACAACGACCCCGGAGCAAGACCAAAGGGGCAGGAAAGCAGCCCCTCCCCATGAGAGCAAAAAGGGTGTGGGATGGGCAGGAGGAGGGCCTTGCCGTGAACATTAAACAAGAATTTCTTGAATCTGTGGACAAAAAACCAACCTGGAACAGCAAGTTGTCTGTCAAATGCCTCTGCTGGAAGCGTGCTTGTGCAGGGAGACACAAGACACTTGCAAGGACTGGCACCTCCAAAAGACTTCTGCCCCCATCCCTAATGGTTTAGAGCAACACTGCCATGGTTGTAGTGATATGAGCCATTCTCAAGATGCCTTAGCTGCAATTTTCTCTTAGGGGAAAAACAGTTTCAGTAATAATAGACACACCAGATTTTTCCTGTCCAAGGTACCTTCCTCCTTTGCAGATTTAGACTATTATTTATTCTGTTTCCATAGGTTAGAAATTTAGATTATTGGTTTTTCTAAGCCTCACCCTCATCTGCATCTTAGACCTGGCCTCTGGATTGTCCACATGGCCCCTCATCAGGGTGGGCAGTGGGGAAAGGACCCAGCCTGTCCTGCTGCCCTCATGGCAACACCACTCACCTGTGCTGCTGCTGCTTAGCATCAGGAAAGGACCAAAGCACAGCTCTGTGGGGATCAGCCCCACCTGGAGACCCAGCAGCACCAGCCACAGGCATCTTCTTCTTCAGGTTTGAACACTTCAAGATGTTATTAACGGGAGGGGAGAAACATTTTGCTGGTTTGACTGTTGACATTCAGGCTTAACTTTGCAAGCTGTTAGCTGAGATGATCTCTGGTAGGATCTCACACCCTTCTGTCTTTAAGGAGACATGTTTTGTGTTGAAAATGGTTTGATAAAACTACATAAGCTGTTGGAATAAATGACACAGCCTTCAAGTACTGAAGGTGTTTTTTTTCTGCCTGGATGTTTCTTTTTCCTTTGTTTTGCCTTCAGCTGTGGGGTGGTTTCATAGGGAGACACAGAGCTGTGCAAGAATCCCATGGATTTGGGTCTGTGAAACCCCATGGGTTTGCAGCACATGGATGGAGGCTGATGTAGCTGGGCACAAATTATGCCTGCCCCCATTTTCCCCGGTTTACTGCCCCGGAGCCAGCAGGATTGGTGCCTGTGGGAGGAGGTGTTTCCCTCTGCAGCACAGAACTACAGGAGCATTGCTGGTGTTTCACTGCTCCCAGTGGAGCAGCCTGACTGGGACTGACCACCAGCACAGGGACAGGGCACAGCTGACCTGGGAGACTCCACTGGTGACAAATCATCTCCCTGACAGCCTGGAGAAGAACTGAGTGTTACAAATGTGAGATTTATCAGCCTAAACAAGGCCATAAATCAGTAGAGAAGTGGCTGCCAGGCAGAGGGAGAATTGTCTGTGAGAAGTGATGGCCGTGGGGTGAGCACAGAGAGCTCCACAGCTCCAGCCCCCACAGGAAATGAGGGTTTGGCAGCCGGGCAGGGGCCCTGCTTTGGCAAAGGGCTCCTGGGCTGGCTGGGTGTCACTGCAGAGCCATGGATGGTAGCCAAGAGCCTGCTCCCACTTCCTGTGCCCAGGGCAAACCAGCAGGGAGCTCCTGGACCTGGCTGACTGCACAGCTGTGTCTTTAAGCCCCATTTCCAGCTCTCCTTACCACAGAACAGTAATTTTGGCTCATGCTGACACACACACAGAGCTGAAAGGCAGTGCAGAAGGACTGAGCCCCCCGCAGATTTCCACCAGTCAAATGTGGGCTAATCTTAGCTCTCCCTGGTCAGAAAATATCTGTTTGAGGATTATATTTAGGCAGAGGAGTAGGGACCTGTTGGCCAGCTTCTCTCAGGGGATAGGTGAGAGGCATCAGGTTCCCCCTGCAAGTGACAGCCAGCTCAGCCACTGTCACTGCCTGTGCTGAAACACCAGAGGCACTGCCTTAATCCAGCCACATCCTGATATCCTGATCTGCAAAGCTGCTGAGCACAGGGGTGCTCCCAGCCCTTCTTTCCAGCTGAACATGGGCATGCCAGAGCTCTCAAAGCCTAACCAAGCCCCAGAAACCTTGGGGCAAACACTGCCCTGCCCATGCTGATGGTGAAGCCCAGCAGCCCAGACTACCCCTCTTTGGCTCTGAGCATCAACCAACTGTGCAAAACCCAGGAAACAGGAAAAAAAGTGACTACTTTTGATAAACACTTGGAAAGGTGAGATGTGATGGCATTGCTGCTCCAGCAGTGGTACACAGCCCTTGTGTTACTGAAGGGAAAAAGACAGGGGAGGCTGGAACAACCTGGAGCCACAAATCCAACTGGGGATTGGCTCCCCTCTGGCTTCCCTTCCAAGCTGGCAGCAGGAGAAGGCAGCAGTCAAGGTACCAAAGCCCTCATCACACCTATCAATGAACCCCCAGCAGGGATTGCACACCACAGGCCACAGCTCCTAACAGTCACCCTTCAGAAAGGCACAAGGATTTCTCTTTTAATATAAATTTGTTATTTTATTAAACAGGATTAACAATCTAAACTGTCCAGAATCCAAACAAGCAACTCTTCTTCAGAAACAACTGTTGGAGAAAAATGACCCAAAACCTGTTTCTTACCACAATCATGTCCTTAAAAGTGATACTTTATCTTCTGCTTTATAAAAGTAAGAAAATCACTCTCTCATCTTCATTTATCTATTTATGTGTATATATGCACACGTACTTCAGAGATGAGTATTTTACTCTGAAGACCAGCATGGAAGCCCAGAAAGAATGGAAATACTCCCAGCACACCATCACTGCTGGCAGGGACTGGGCCAGTCCATGGTCTGTCCGTGGCAATGCTGACCATGGCCCCTTTTCAAAGGCAACTTTTTGGTACAGTATCTTTGGAGTGAGCATCTTGGCAGAGCCCTGGGATGCTAAAGCACACCACACACTCAGGTAAGAAAACAATGGTCTCTTCTCTGGATGCACAGCTCTATTGCTTATTGAGTAAAAAGACTATAATGCCATAAAATCACTAAGGAAATTTTGGTGAGTTTCTCTGTATAAATTCTACACCAAACTGAAGGTCTGACTTCAAACCAGTATCATAATTGAGTGAGTGAAGCAATCAGATGGGACCTGAGTCAATGTGTGACATTGGGTCCAAATTAATTTACTTATTCAGCCTTAAGAGTGCCTAATGATTGTGTCAAATCAGAAAGAGGGCAGAATTGTTAAACCAGGCAATCAATCATGTCTTTTCCAAGTCCTAAACAAAGGTAAGAGGAAGATCAAACTGCAGTTCACAGGAGTTCTCCAAGATTAAAAAAGTGGGGAAAATCCCAGAAGGCAGATTTTGGCCTGAAGTGGTAAAATTATGTTCCAACTTCCTCTGCCTGTGCAAGCATGGTCATGGCCAGCTGTGAGCAGAGCTGAGCCCAAGGTGTGCACTTCTGCAGCAGTGACATTGGCAGGCCTGATACATGGGAGTTCCTCTGCAAGAAAGGATGCCAAGAAAATTGTATTTTGTTTTAAATGCCCTTCGGACTTGTGCACGGGCAGGGGCACCAGCTTTCAGCTTGTTCTTGTTCCAGTCTTGTTAGTACAAGACTAACCCTGGGTAAATATAGCTGACCAGGCCTCCCACCCACAGGGACAAGAATAAAGCCTCTGTGTCTGAAAGGGCTGCCAGCACTAGCACACCTCTCCCCTGGAAAGGTGAATTAACCCAGGCCACAGCCAGAGCTGAAAGTGGTTATTTCAGCACTGCAGGCAAGGGCCAGGCAGGTCAGTGGGACAGGTTAAAACAGGGAAAGAGGGGGGAACCTATAAGGAGGTTGTTCTGTTTGCCTTTGCAGCACAGAAAGCCCAGCAGATGGAGAAGGAGTCAGGCCAGCAGGCAGACCCAGTCTGCTTGCACAGCAGCAGGACAGGAAGCTGAGATCCATTCAGGAGAGAGACTGTGTGTATATATGCACACGTGCTTCAGAGATGAGTATTTTACTCTGAAGACCAGCATGGAAGCCCAGAAAGAATGGAAATACTCCCAGCACACCATCACTGCTGGCAGGGACTGGGCCAGTCCATGGTCTGTCCGTGGCAATGCTGACCATGGCCCCTTTTCAAAGGCAACTTTTTGGTACAGTATCTTTGGAGTGAGCATCTTGGCAGAGCCCTGGGATGCTAAAGCACACCACACACTCAGGTAAGAAAACAATGGTCTCTTCTCTGGATACACAGCTCTATTGCTTATTGAGTAAAAAGACTATAATGCCATAAAATCACTAAGGAAATTTTGGTGAGTTTCTCTGTATAAATTCTACACCAAACTGAAGGTCTGACTTCAAACCAGTATCATAATTGAGTGAGAGAAGCAATCAGATGGGACCTGAGTCAATGTGTGACATTGGGTCCAAATTAATTTACTTATTCAGCCTTAAGAGTGCCTAATGATTGTGTCAAATCAGAAAGAGGGCAGAATTGTTAAACCAGGCAATCAATCATGTCTTTTCCAAGTCCTAAACAAAAGTAAGAGGAAGATCAAACTGCAGTTCACAGGAGTTCTCCAAGATTAAAAAAGTGGGGAAAATCCCAGAAGGCAGATTTTGGCCTGAAGTGGTAAAATTATGTTCCAACTTCCTCTGCCTGTGCAAGCATGGTCATGGCCAGCTGTGAGCAGAGCTGAGCCCAAGGTGTGCACTTCTGCAGCAGTGACATTGGCAGGCCTGATACATGGGAGTTCCTCTGCAAGAAAGGATGCCAAGAAAATTGTATTTTGTTTTAAATGCCCTTCGGACTTGTGCACGGGCAGGGGCACCAGCTTTCAGCTTGTTCTTGTTCCAGTCTTGTTAGTACAAGACTAACCCTGGGTAAATATAGCTGTGACCAGGCCCTCCCACCCACAGGGACAAGAATAAAGCCTCTGTGTCTGAAAGGGCTGCCAGCACTAGCACACCTCTCCCCTGGAAAGGTGAATTAACCCAGGCCACAGCCAGAGCTGAAAGTGGTTATTTCAGCACTGCAGGCAAGGGCCAGGCAGGTCAGTGGGACAGGTAAAACAGGGAAAGAGGGTGGAAACGTATAAGAAGGTTGTTCTGTTTGCATTTGCAGCACAGAAAGCCCAGCAGATGGAGAAGGGAGTCAGGCCAGCAGGCAGACCCAGTCTGCTTGCACAGCAGCAGGACAGGAAGCTGGAGATCCATTCAGGAGAGAGACTGTGGAGTACAGGTAGGTGTGTGGGATAGTCTGATTCTGATGAGCACTGTGAGGGTCAGCACAGGGCTGCCAGGAACAGAGGCTGGCTCTGGGCACCCCCCACCAGTGCTCCCACTGGCACAGAGGAGAGCCAGGCTCTTGTGGAGAGGGGCCCCACTCCAGGCTGGCTCCAGGGACAGGTCAGGATGCATTGGGGACCATCCCATAGGCTTCATACAGCTTGTTCAGCAGCTCCTGCTTTTCCTTCTCAGGTAAGAAGCTGGACTGGGCTGCATTGATGTTCTGAGGAGGAAGAGGGGGAACACAGGGACATTAGGACACATCAGACATGAACACACAGCTGTGCACATCCCAGCACCTGGCTCTGAGCAGCAACAGGCAAGGGAGAGTGTAAAGTTTCCACTCTCAGATTCATTTCCATGGCTTTATTTTATGCCAACTGCTCTGGCCCATCACTAGCAGCAGTCCCAGGAGAAATGAGACCAGCACAAAGCAAAGGTCTTTAAATACTCAGGAATTTTTGGGATATGTACTTTGAGCCTGGTCGTACTTTCCTGCTTACAAGGCCAGAGTGGAATTTTCTGCTTTCCATTAAAAACTCTTCAGCTTATAAAGAAAAACCAGCAGGTTGCTCTGGGCTGCACTGAGACACCAGCAGAGCACCCAGCAAGGGCTGACTTACAACTCTCTTGAACTCCTCTTCAGTGAATCCCATGTGTTCCTTCACGATGCCATAGTCCTTGTCAATGGTGGAGTTGAAGATGAGGGGGTCATCCGTGTTTAGAGAATAGTTGGCACAATCCTTCTTAAATCTGCAAGGAAATCAGGTTGAACAGGTGGGCAGAGCACTGGGTGTGACACTGTGCAGTTCTCAGGGTGAAATGCAGCAAAAGCAAAGACTTTGGGACTGCTGGAGAAAAGCACAAGGCTCAGCTTGTCCCCCATGGCTCTGCACTGACCTGCCAGGAGTGGCTGGGCTGTAGCTTCTCATGCCCATTGCTCAGAGCAGGGCAGGAGGGACAGGAGAGCCTCCCCAAGGGACCCCCACACCCCTCCAGCTGCACCAGGCTCTCCCATGCCAAGGTACATGGATGTGCCACATAGTTAGAGGTGCCTTAGCTTTGTAAAGCAATAAAACAGCTGTAATCAACCCAAATGCTGGTTATTGGAGATTTCACATAATTGAGAAGTCTTACTGTATTACAGGGTGTTTGGTGAAGTCCGGAGAACATGCTCCAGTGAGATAACTGGACCAAGGGCAGACCTGTTTGGGGGAGTTGAGCAGGAAAACCAGAATCAACCACATGGATCTGCACCCCAGCTGTGGACACAGATAGCTCAGCACTGGTAAAACCAGATTAGAGCTCTGTTCACAGCTGCCCCTCAGCACTGCTCCGACAGACCACTGCGTGTCCCAGGATAGGGATGCAAGGAGCCCACAGGACTGTGACAGGGGCTGTGGGATCTTCCCCATGGCCAGTCAGTCACCAGCCCTGTGCCAATCACAGTTACAAAACCACCTGCATAAAGTACATATTCCCTTTATTAGTGGATGTATCCATTCTGGGGGAAAGCAAAAGAAATCCTTACATGCACTGTAACTCCCAGGCATTCCCACCCTCTAAGCAGACTTGCTCTGGTACAGCAGCCTGATTTGTGGAAGGATGATCCTTCAGGCTTGAGGTGTATAAATCAGTGAATAAGCCCTCCAGAATTTATCCTTGGCCACACAAGGATCTATTCTTTCTGCTACATCCCTCCCACAAGCTGCAGTGCACACCAGTGCTCCCAGAAAACAGACAGGTTTGTCCCCAACATTTTTCCTGTGGAGCTTGGGGCATAAACACAACATCAGTGTACATGTGGTCAGCACCTGAGCGTCAGGTCCTGTCCCTGGCTGTAGCACAGCCTGAGTGAGGGCTTGTTTTCCACTCAGGCAGCACCTACCTGGCTGTCACAGCCCCACCACACATCCTTACCTCAAAATGCATCTTTGTTTTCAGCAGCTGCTTGTAGAGCTCAGGGTCCTCCACGACGTGGTATCCATGGCCAACACGCTCAGCCTTCAGGACATAAACTGCCTAGAGAGCACAGGAAAAGCACTCAGAGCCTCAGGCACAGCTCAGCCCTGCCTGCCCAGAACCCCCATCCCACTGCAGGTACAGCCCACACCACCAGCTGGCCCATGGCATGTGCCTTTCCAGCCATCAGATCTGTGCCCATGTCCCCAGGGTTCACTTTGCTGTGGATCTGGGGAGGACTTGGATGCCTCTGTGCCCTGGGCAGGGCACATCACAGCCTGTCCCTCAGTGCCCTGAGGCAGGAACTCCTCCTACCTCCTTGACCATGGCAGCCGGGCCGGCCTCCCCAGCATGGACGGTGCGATGGATCCCACACCTCTCAGCTTCCTGCAAAACAGGGCAGAACATCCTCCTGTGCCATCACCTGCAGCAAGGACAGCCAGCTCTGGGCTGGCACTGCTCTCACAGCAAGGCTCCTGTGCCAAGGGCCCACAGATCACGAGCCTTGCACTCCAAGGGCTGCAAGAGCTTGGTAATGTCACATACAGAGACACTTAAAAATCCTGGTTATCTTCCACTGGAGCCCAGCCAGGCTCTTCACAGGCTTTTAACCCTGGCTGAGTTCACCACTGCCTCCTCTCCAGACAGCAGCAAGTTCTGAGCTCCTCTTCCTCCACCCACCTGCCTTTCTGCATGAAACTTGCAGCAGTTTCATGCTATGGAACTTCTACATTTTTGTCTAGCTACAGCCACATGTGAGGATGTAGAAGCACCCCAGGGCAGAGATGAAGAAATGCTGTGACACTGTAAGGGGCTGGGGGTGGAGGCAGCCCAGCCCTAGGGACCCTGTGAGTGCAGCTTTGGGTGCAGCTCCATGATCACCCTGAAAATTTCTATGCCAGGGGGTCACAGGTGACCTGGGCTTTGGAGCCTGGAGGGAAGCCTGGCTCCTGCTCTGCTGGAGAAGGGCCACCCAGCTGGCAGCAGCAGACAGGCTGCAAGCCCCATCTTGCAGCAGATGTTGTTCACAGACATTCCTTCAGGGCTTTGCACTCAGGAGTGTTTTTCAGTTACTTAATATGGATGGGAGAGGGGGTTGCTTCAGCATCTCAGAGCCTGAGTGAGCCTCTGGCACAGAGACAAGATGCATCCTTCAGACAGAGGAGGTTGGACCTGGTACTGCTGGCCCACCAGGGCAGGATGAGACTGCCTTCCCATCAGTTAATGAAGCCCTGTTCCCGTGTCATTGTCTATAATCTCGCTGTTCACTCAGCACAGCAGGGCAGGCCAGCCCTGTATCAGCTCCCACTGACGGGGTGAAGACCCCAAGGAAGCCCCAAATCCTTTCAAACCTGAGCACTGCTTGCAAACCATTACCCTTTCTGTCAGTCATGGTGCACAACCCCAAATCCCCACCAGCAAAGAGCAGAGAGGCTTTCCCTTCCCTTGGAGCCACTGCAAAGGCTGAGGTTCGGGGAGAGCCTGGGATCAGGCTCCTGAAGCCATTCCAGTGTTTGCATTTGAGATGATCAGATAAAAGCCCTGCAAATGTGCAGTTTCTGCTCTGCTCCTCAGTGATTTCTGCCAGACTGGAAAGGCCAGTCTCTTCCACCCCTGGCTGTGGTTTCACCAAGCCCCAGGAGCCAACAGCAGAGGGGTGGGGGTTGATTTGGGCTCCATGGAACTCATGTCACACTCACAGCTTGCCAAGCCCCAGCTCTAAGGCCATGTTTTAGCAATGATGCCTGCCATTAATCATTTAGGAAATATAAACAAATGCTTTTTCTATTTAACTGAATGTTTTTAATAGCTGCAACAAATTTTTAAGCTGTTCCAGCTGTTTGCAGTTTGAAAAGCACCCCTTCACACACATCCCCTCAATATATATTCTTCATGTAATTTCTATTTAAAAATTTATTCCACAAACCTCATAAGCCTTCTTATGCTCAGAGTAATCCTCCACCTTCAGGGTCTCATCTCCAGCCAGGTCAACAGCCACCACAGAGTCATTCTGATACTTCTTGCAGAGCTCCACCACCTCTGGAGACCAGCCTGGGAGAGGCAGCACCAGCATTCAGGAGGAAGCATTCATAAGGGTCACATCTCCAGCATTTTTCTGAACAACTCCTGGTCCTATAACTAGAAGGCTAGAGCTATTTTCTTTAGTCTTTCCCAAAATTTGATGCCCAAAAAGAAAGCTAGCAAACTCCTAGGAAGGTCTGTGATCTTCAGGCAGATAAAAGCTGTCAAATGATCAGTCTGTTGCCAGTGAAAGGGAAATTAAATGCATTCACCAGGTATAAAACTGCTCTCATCATGTTTTTTCTGCTCACTTCAAGCAGGGGAAAAATTAATTTAAAAACTTCCAAGCAGTGGTGACTGCTGCAGTTGCTGGAGGTAAGATGAACTGCACTGCCCTGGGGCTGTAACATGCTGTGTTGGAGAAATCCCTCAAATCCTGAGCTATCATCCTTTCCCTGGCTGGGCAAGGTGAGGGTAAAGGCAGGAACTGCCCCACCAGACGAGCTGTGTCAGGGAGGAGATTGGGCTGGGAGGGGTCTCTGGGGGGCCCTGTGCTGCAGCCATCCCTGCCCTGTTGCAGGGCATCCTTGACTCTCCCAAGGATTCTACTCCTGATAGGAAGGACCTGAAGTCTTATCTACTTGCCAGCAGGGAAAAAGAGACTAACAAGTGGCCAACAACTGCTTGAGAGTTCTCTGTGATCAGGATAGATAACCTCTGAGAGAGAGAGGTTGCATCTACCAGCTCACATAGCACTTAACCCTAGCAGAAACAGAGATAAACAGGTGTGTTAATAATTAACAGGCACCTGCTGTGTACAGAAAATCCCCAAATCATATGAACACACCAGGATGATGTGTGCAACTTCATCATCTATTTTTTCCACCATTTTCCAACTTGCTGGGTTAGAGTCATTATTTTATTAACAAATTTAATATGAGTCAGTTCTGGCTGGTATCTCTGCCTTTCTCTCATCAGTTCATTAATTACAGGGTGGCTTCTCATTGTGCAGCACATCCTGAATGCACTGCTAAAGACTTTTTATCAAGCACACCATTGGTTTTGTATTAGCTGGGACACAGGTATGAGAATGTCACCTCTGCTGGTTGCAGCAGCAATCCCTCCTGCAGGGCAGTGCAGGCTGCTCACACCCCTGGGTGCTCCTGCCACCTCCTGCCTTTACCATTTGTCCACTGGCAGGGACTGTAACTACAGATCACTGTGCCTGTGCCTGACAGCTCTCTGTTTCTACAAAGAAAAACATTTTTTCCCCTAGAAACCAGAAATATAAGGATCAAGTTTTCAAAGTATTGTTTGGTGTTGACTGTGCAAGCAGGAAAAAAAAAAAAAACCCCGCTTTTAAATCTACCAAGATTCTACAGCTTCCAAGAATATAATTTTTGACATTTCTAGACACAAATGAATCATGTACTCACTAGGAAAAATCTTTCCACCATCTACCCTACTAAGCCTACATAAAACTGGTGAGAGATATGAAGATACTCAGAATAAAACCTGAAGATAAAATAGCTGCTGTCACACAGCCTCTCTCTGGCTGCATCCTTCCCTAGAGGAAGATGCTTGTGAAACTCAGCAGCCCATTGAAATGCTGGTGATTGGGTTTTCTTCCTATTCTGGGTCACAGCACCTATTACCAACAAAGCTTTTTGTCAGAACTGCTGATGTGCTTTAAGTATATCTGACTTGTGCTTTCAGCAGAAACTGGCTGCTGCCAGTGGATTCTCTGGCTGCCCCATGAGCCAGGCTAAGGAAGGAGCATCCTGCTGTAGGACCATGAGCAGGGAAGTGTGAGATGTGATGCCTGCTCCTCCTCCCATGACCATTTGCTCTCAGACCTCCAGCCACTCATGGCAGATTCAAGTGTTCACTGTGCCAATGGCTTTTAGTGGCCCAAGGTGAGCTCTGGCCTTTGGGCAGGGACCAGAGACCACAGCTGCCCCAGGAGAGCACAGAAGAGCCCCTTTTGTCCCTCTAGCAAGGCACAACCAGTTCAGATACTGGTTGTACCCACAGACCCCCACTCCTGCATCCAGAAGAGCTTTGCCCTACAGTGAAAGGAGCAGAGACCCCCAGAGACCCCCAGCACTGTCTGGTGCTGCACCAGCCCCACAGACTGGGGCCCTCCCCATGTCCAGCAGGGCCCCAGCCCCAGGGACATCCCCCCCAACCCCTCAGGGAAGGGAGCAGAACAGCAGGGCAGCTGCAATACATTACTTGGCATATGGCGCATGCAGCATAGAATAGACCTGGCTTTGATGTGGAAATCCCTCTCTCCATCCTTCAGTCCCTGATTTACGAGGTGAACCACTTCATCTGGAGTGAGGTCCCCCCTGCAGGGAAGAAAAGCCATCAGCAAGAGGCCAGATACTTGCCAGGGAGGCAGGCAGGTCCAGCCCAGCATCCCCACTGGAAGACAGGCTGCCCCAGGTTCCACTTGCCCAATGGGACCACCCAGAGCCCTTTTACACCCCTGCCACAGCCACATTTACCTGGTACAGGTGTAACTCCTGTACCACTGCAACAGGCACAGATGACACCAAGATTTAGAAGGGCCTTGGGGAACTGGGTGCCCATCCTGCCTGAGCAGAGGAATCCCCTTTTTGCCAGAGCATCTCATTAGGGCACACAATTCTCTGCAAGCCCAGGGCTCTGCACCCACCACAGCTCACTCTGGAGGGGCCCCAGAGCCCAGCACTGATTTACTGAGAGGCACATATCACAGATGGGATGACATGAAAGGAAGGGATCAGAGCAGCAGCCCCCTCCAACACAAGCCACCACCTCTGCCAGCTCAAACTCCCATTCTGTGGTCACGCAGTCCATATGGGGACATTCCTCTCACAGGAAAGGGCTTCAGCCAGAAAGGTGAGCACAGAACTCAGTGCCCAGAGCAAGGGACATTAGAACACTGCAGCACACAGAGGTGTTTAAGATGAAAAACCCTGTTGGTGGGAGAGAGAAGTGGAAGCATGCTGGCTCTCACTGCATGGCAGGAGAAAGGAGGTTTGTTACAGCAGCCTTTGAAGGCACAGTGGCTGACTGGCATGGGGATGCCTTCTCCATGCCCACCCAGCCACCCAGCAGCTCCCAGCACAGCAGGATCACTCACTCAGCTTGTCCCCAGGGGATGGGAGCCACACCAGAGTTGGCCAGGAGGTGAGGGCTGTACCGGACCTCCACGTAGGCGACTCCTTCCTTGGCTTTTGTCTCCACAAACTCATAGGCAATTCTCCTCACTGCCTCACGGTCACCCCTGCAGGGATGGCAGGGGGACTGTCACCCTCAGGGCCCACAGGGGACCTCCGAGGCTGATCCTGGCAGGGGTTGAGGGGGAAAAAGCAAAAAGCAGGGTACTTACGCAATGGCAGGCATGTAGTAATTAAATTTCTCTAGAAACTGGGGAAGTGTCAGTGGTGTGTCATAGCTGACATACTTCAGGAGCTCCTCAACAGTGTTCCCAGGGAGAGGGATGCCTCTTTTCCTGGAAACAAGGCCACATGTTACTGACAGGGAGGTTATCACATTTTTAATCAGCCCATTCTATACACCAACTGCATCCAAACCTGGCAGCATCAACCATCATCCACTCACAGGAAACGTACATACTGCACACCCTGTCCTTCCAAAAGCTCCTCACGGATGGAGCCCTGAACCTCAGCAGAGAGGAAGGCAGTCCAAAACACAGGCAAAGCACAAGCAAACCTAACTACAAGTCCAGGCTGACCTTGCAGGAACACAGCCAGGGCACATTTGAGCTTAAGAAGGATTTCATCTAAAGGGGCTCTGGATTATTTCTTGGCACCTCGTTGACCTAGCAGCAGAATTGCCAAAATTCTTTAGAAGAGTTAATTTCCACTTATGCAGGCTCTAAGGATTAAGAAATCAAGGAGATGCTCCAGGGCCTGGGATCACACAGGCAGAAGTGCTGTGGCTCATGGGTTTAGTGCCAGCAGCTCCTGAGAGGGAGCTGCTTCCTGAGCCCAGCATCCTGGTGGCATCTCCTGTGACAGGAACAACTCCCACACAGGAACAAAGGGCAACAGCTTCTTTCACTGAAGGGACAGACACACTAATCCCCACATAAACGCTTCCAAGAGGGAAGAGCCACCTTTCCTAGGAGCAGCTGGAATACTGAGTGGGTGAAATTGTTCCTGGTGTGGGGACAGCTGAGATGCAGGGGGCTGACAGCCAAGGGTGCTGCAGCTTCCTGGCCAAGCTATGCCATCTCCCCACCCCCTAATACCCTGCACAAGCCAAAACAAATTTGGAATAATAACCAGACATTTGTTTTTAATCCTCTTTCCTGCCACAATGAATTACAGCTGATTGATGGGAGAACTCTGCTAATAGAGACAAAACACCACAGCCAGCTGTAGTGCTGCCCTGCCAGCAGCCATCCCAATGAGCCATGCAGGGACACAGTCCAAAGGACCCTGCTCCTGGCCTCGGTAAACATTGCTCCTTCCCCACTCAGCCAGCAAGGAAAGCAGCCCCATGCTCAGCCCTCACATGCAATCTGCACAGATTAAGTTGCTGGCACTCAGCAGGGAACACTCACTGCTGCCAAGGCATCGGTTTTCCACCCTGCCTTGCCCTTTCCATGGCACTGACACCTCAGTCTCTGCTCCAGGAACTGACCTGCACCTTCCTCTACTTGCCACAGCAAAGCCACTTCCCTGACCTGTTCCATGCGCTTGCTGAGGCAGTGCCTTCCTGCAGGCATCAGTGGCAGTGCTTTGGGATGATCCACACTGGAACCATGCCTCTGGATGGGAAGATCTGGTACATCATGCCAGTGTGGCTTTTGGGGCTGCTGCTGCCCCATCCAACTCTCCTTGTAGGTGGGATTCTTCTTGCAGCAAAGTGGCCAGAGGGGAACATGTTTGTCCTCACTGCCACCTCGGTGTTCTGCCCAGAGCTCCCTCCAGCCACAGGCAGCACCATGCACACCACCCCACCACAGAAAGGGCACCTCTCCTGGGGACACCCAGTCCCCACGAGGGGTCTGTCACACCTCTGAGCCCTTTGGCTGAGCAGGAATGATGCAAAGACTGACCCAGACCTGACAGAATTGGAGACAAGGTTTTTAAAAACAGCTGAGTTCAGCAGTGCACTGCCCAAGGGAGCCTGTGCATCCCAGCAGCTTGGGGTTCTGTCTACATGGTCAAACACCACCTAGCAAAATTATTTCCAGCTCTTTACTTTTAGAAATAGGCCACAAGCAGCATTCTGTGCCCAGGGTGAGGTTATTAAGGCAGTCAGCCCCCTACAGCCTTCTGCACTGCCCCACTGGTTTGTGTGTGAGTGCAAGTTTCAGAGCCCATGAATAGCACAGCCTTGCTCCACCCAAGGGCTGGCAGCTCAAGGGGATGCCAGGGCTGTTTAAAAATAAGAGGGAACTCAGCACACGCTCAGGCAATGAAGGTTTCTGCCCTAAGAAAGGATCCTGGCACAGGATCCCCAGATAGCCAGTGCCTCCTGGGTTTCAGGGCTCCTACAATTCTCCTAGGGGACTACACTGGCATTTTCTGTTTGCAGGCAGAGGGACCCAGCAGAGCCCCAGGGAGTCAGCACCAGCTCTTCTGTTCACTTGGACCTGTATTCCAGCCCTGCAGCCCAGCAGCAGGAACCCTGAGCTCACCATGCCAGCATCCAGCAAGAAAATGAGATGGACAGCCCTGACCCACCCTCCTTTCTCTGACTACATAGCAAAAAATATGGCCAGACCCTACAGAAAGAATATTCCTCCCTAGGACTGCACTGCCTTGGAATCTGCTGGGCTCACAGGATGCTAGAACCCCTCCTCATCCTCCTCCCCAAAATACCAGAACTGACTTCCTCCCCAAAATACCAGAGCTGTGCCTAAGAGTCTTTTACTGAAATCCTTACCCTTGCCACCTTCTTGATCTGAGGCTATCAGTGACAGCTGGAAGAAATCTTGTTTGTTTTGCTTACAAATGTGGAGCCAGGCCCTGGCACAGGTTAATCATTCACCCTGTGCTTCCCACACAACCCACACTGAAGGAAGATGCACGTGGGCTCTGTCAAGGAAACAACCTCTCTCTGAACCACTGCCAGGTGCTTCCCTGGGCCAGCCCCACACCAGTGAGACTCCTTGCCTGCTGACACCAAGAAGACAGCCTGGGATTCAAATGCATATGGCAGCAGGGCAGGCAAGGACACCCAAGCTGGTTTTTCCTCCCAAACCATGTAGCAGCAGCACCACTACCAAGAAAACACTCCCAGCCTGCTGCCATTCCAATTGGTTTTGTGTTGAGGAATGTGGAAAAAGAAATGAGAATACAGCACCTTTGCTGAGTCCTGGGTACACCTCAGAGGCAGGCAGCTCTTCATGAGCCATCTTCTGGACTTTTCTCATGGTGTTCCTCTGAGCTTGCCCAGCTCCCAAACCCACCTCAGTCACATTCCTGCTACCTGGGAAGCCCCCCTGTCTTTTGTGGTGTGCTCAGTGTCCTCACAGTGTGCAGCCAGGTCTGGGCAGAGACAGAACCAGCACCAGGCAGGTTTGCTGCCTGCAGGAGCTCCTCTGTCACAGATGTGGAGAAACAGAAGGGAGGATGCCTTTGCACTGCAGCTCCCTGAGCTTATCTCCCCCCACAACTCACTTGCCAAAGTACAAGATGGTCTCTGGCCTGATGGCTCCATCCAGGTGGACATGAAGCTCTACCTGCAAGGAGAGAAATGGGTCAGGCACTCTTGAGCAGCAATAATTCAGAGAGAAGTAACTGATGCTCACATGGGTATAAATGTAGACAATACAGGGACAAAGTCATGACACATAAACATTTTTTAAATATAATCATTATAAAGTTAATTTCTCAATAGCTATGTATTGTCTAAGTATTTTGCTGCAGCTCACACATTTAATGAATCTTTAGAAATGTATCCTGTTTCCAGTAATTTTGAGGAACTACCCTATCCTTATTTAGAATTCAGGAGGAGTGAAAAAAGCAAACTCCAGACACCTTGACTTTCCAGCTCACTTCCTACTTGAAATCACAGGAAGCCAAACCCTAATTAATTTGCTAAGAGTCATTACATGAAAACTTTGACTTCACTTCCAAGAATCAGCTCCTGATGGGTTGTTAATTACATGGCATTATCAGGGCTTACAGGCTCTCTAATCCTACACAAGGGGTCAGTCCCATGGCACAAAGGTGCTGAAAAAAAAATTATAATAATAATAACAAAAAGTTGCCCCATAGAGGTAATAAGGTTTCAAAATAAAACACTTAAATTTTTACTTATTAAAAATAGGACAGTCACTCAGGTCTTTTCACTCTGAAGCCCTATTTCCCCATTATTGCTGAAACATTGGATTTTGGAGAAAGACAGCCAGAAAAGCAAAAGCAAGCTTTTTCCATTAGCCAGCTGGGGCTATTGGAGGAACATGACAAATGTGATTTGGAAGTCAAACTGGGAAGGAAAATATTAGCTGTAAATTGTTTCAGCTAGATATCCATCTTTCCAGAACTGTTTTCTTTTAAGTAACAGAATAACCTACAAAATACATATCTGATTTTATTGTATTTTTAAATGAAACTGTAGATTAGAAACTTAATACACAAGGTGCTTTTTAGTTACAACATCATGGACATTTAGTTATAACACCCATGCATTTTCCTGCATAGATGATAGCTGCAGTGTGCCAAGGGTAAGAAAGGAGTAGGATTCAGAAGAAGACTGGATATTTGCATGGATAACTAAACTACCCAGGGTTACTAATTAAAACCCACAAACCCTCTGGCGTCAGGGTACATATCAAACAATAACTACCAGGAGCTGGGAGAAAACTGAGTAAGCAGTGCCTGCAAGTGCCCAAGAGCAGGTGAGGTGAGCTCCTGGCACAGGGAGATGGGCAGTGCCCATCTCTGGGCCGTGCACTGATGCCCAGGAGCTCACTCCATCCCCATACACACCCTGCACACCTGCCCTGCAGGCAGAGCACCTGCCTCACTGCCGGGGCTCTCACTGGCCACTCCTACTGCAAAAGGCAGGGCAGAGACAGTGCTGGGGCTCAGGCCACCTCCTCATGATGGCCACCAAGCTGCCACTGAAACACTGGTGGGATGCAAAACGCAGGCGGGGCAGGCTGAGGATGGATCAAACTGCTGGTGGCAATCAGCTGGTCATGGACACACCCGCAATCACTGACAGCAGATTGTAAAAACACATCCCTGCCACTGCTCCTACCCTCAAGATACCATCTGAATCTAATGAGAGGAAGATTTAAGAAGGGCAAAACTTGATCTTTCCCCTCTCCTTGAGTTATGCAATCCTGCTTATGAGGACTAAATGTCCTGCAAAGCAGCAAATAAAATAACAGGATACAAACATGGTCTGCATTGCCAGATGTAGATGCCTGGCATGTTTTCCACTCTTGAGCTCCAATTCTTATTTCAAAACCATGCAAGATCCACTCCTTGAGATATTCAGCAGCCCTCATGACTTTCTGATGGAGTTACAGGCTTGAAATCTGCTCATATTGGATTTAAAAACAAAGCAACCTGAACCTGTTAAGGTCTTTTCCCTCAAACACTTTTCAAGTGTTTCCTGCAAGAACATCCCAACATGACATTTCCATCAGTGAGAAGGCAGACTCCATGGGATCCTTCATCTACGTAAATCGCCTCCTCCTGCCTCTTCTGCAGGCAAGATGCTTGTAAAGCAGGAAGATCCTCTCCAATATCAGCAACAGGCGCTTTGTCCCCTGCCAGCCTTTTTTTTTTGGGTCTGGAGACACCTCAACCAAGTGCTAAGAAACCCTTGTGCAATGCTGTTTAACCCAAAAAGTTCTGGGTTTCATCCAGACCAGTGCTTGAGAGCAGAGTTTGAACTCTCTTATGCTGTTTCGATGGCCAAAGGACATCCAAGAAAAGTTGGAAGTGTGCCTACAGGGCTCCAGATAAGGATGCAATCAGCAGAGGCACAACCCAGAAGCTCATCTGCCCTGGGCACCTTGCTCACAACCCCTGAGGGTTTCCAGGTCCGTGGGAGGCTGCTCACTGCAGATTACATTTCAGCTTTCTTCCTGCGTGTTTGTTTCGGGTAAACAAAGCACAAGTCTTTTCCACATACAAATGGGTGACACGACCTTGCCTTAAGCCAAGGAAAGTACCCAGATAAGGATGAAAGAGTTTTCTCTGAACTGTGGCTCCAGGGGACCATGCCTGAGCAAGCAGAAATTAGGTGAATGCAGGAGCCCAGTGCTCCTTCCAGAGCTCTCTGCTCCTCAGAACACAGCTCCATGCGCATGTGCTCTCCCACCCCAAAACTTCTGATCTATGTGTAGAGAAAGCATGAGCACACACATGATATTGGGATCTCATCACCTGGTGAAGACTCTGAACAGCACCACAGGCTGCACCAGCACTGGACAGGAGCCTTCAGCCATCCCAGGACCACTGATCATAGAATCACAGAAAGCTTTGGGTTGGAAAGGAACTTGAAGGTCATTTAGCCCCAGCCCCCCTTGCCGTGGGCAGGGATGCCACCCACCAGACCAGACTGATAACTTCCCTTATCAGCCCAGCTGGATGTGGTACCACCTGTTCTGATGAAGAACAAGAGAGCAGCAGAACGCTCCAGTGCTTTCCTGAGGATGGAGCTTTGTTCTTCTCCCAGGTACAGGGAGGACCCTCAGGACCAGCTCTGTGCAGGAACCCTTCAGTCCCCCCTGCACCTCCTCTGACCTCCCACCAGCACATCAAAAACCCAGAGTGTAATGCAATAAAGCTTTTAGTTTCACTCCAGACTTGTTGGAAGCCAGAGGGATGGGTTCAAAGAACGTTCAAAAGGCTGTAAATTGTGTGTCCTCAGCACACACAGTCCCCAGCAAGGCCATCAGAGCAAACCCAGCCATTTCCACTTCTATGCAAAAAAAGTTTTAGCTCAACCATGGCACATGACTCATTAGTGCAGATATCAGCAAGTTGGTTCAGATTTTTTAAAAGAAGAAGTTTTAAGGGCTCTGGCTTGACTTCTCTGAAAATATTGTAATGTTTTCTTTGAGACATAATAAGCTTCAAAAATAAATTCAAAACACAAAACGAAGGTACTCAAACAAGCATGTTCTGTTCCAAGATCAAGTCTGATTATTTTCATTTGGGGGAAATTAAGGGGAAAAAGTTAACCAAACATTCAAAGTATTTTCATCCACAGTCGACCCAACACAATTTCTCCATTATGGTTTGATCAGTGGACCATGGCAGAACAGTTACCTGCTCAGCTTGTCCATTATATGGCATAAAAAGAGCCATTCAAGCTAAAGCACTTGAGGGATTTTCTGTATTAGGTGGTGTTAGGGTCTTTTAAAAAATATATACCATGACCAAAGTCAGTCCTCCCCTTTTATTGAGAGGTTGGCAGCAGACGTTAATAGATAATCAGGCAGCTGATAAAGTTGCATCATTTTAAAACCCTTCACAGTGACTTTGCCCAGGATTATTTATCAGCCTCTTGAAAGACGATGATTTAGGCTCATTCTATTAATCTCAATGGCTGAAAACCAGGCCAATTACAGCTGTAATTTGTCAATTATTTGATAAGCGTGGCAAATCACTGGAAAAAACAATTATGTTCCCCAAAGTCTGGTTTTAAGGAAATGTGCTGCTAGGAAAAAAGAGTTCCTCATCCTAAATTCATCTCAAATGCTCATTTAGAAGCAAGAGGTGAGAGTGGCTCAAGAGAGTTGTGCAGTGGAAGTAGCACAGCATTATCCTCAAACCTGAGGACACCACAAATGCACTTGGGAGATGTATCTGTCACATGCTGTAAGGGGTGAGCCTTTGAAAGAGGAACATGGGAGACCACAAGCCCCACAGAGCTCCACTGCAGGAAATATTTGTCCTTTCTATGCATCTGGACAATGATTCATGGGTTTGGTGGCTGAGGAAGAGGAGGATGCTTCTGTGCTGAGCAGCCTGGCACCAACTACATCACTGAACTCAGTGTGAGACTCCTGGTGACATTAATAGGTGATGGTGGCTGCGTGTCATCACAGGGGATGGTTCTCATGGGTGGCAGGGCCATGTGCCCACCAACCCACCACAGAGCTCACACCCACTCCTGGCTGGAGCACCACACCCCTTCAGAGAAAACAAAGAGTAAAACAGAGTCCTGGCGCTTTGTGCAGCACCAAGACAACCTCTTACTGCCACCTGGATCTGGGAAGGTTGTCCAAGAGCATCCCTGTACCACACTGTTAAAGAACTGAGCACACAAGGTAGCACTGTGTAAGGCATGGCTCGAGCTCAGGGCAGTCTCAGCAGCACCAGGCTCAGACCATGCCAAGTCAGGAGCCAGGCTGGGCACAAGAGGTGGACAAGCCAAATCCAGCATCATCCTCAACACACCATCATGCTCCTGCAGTCCCCTGATGGGCAGAGAGAGTCTGCAGGGCTACAGGGCAGGACATCCACCCAAACCCCCTGGGTACAGCCAGCACAGGCTCTTTGGTACCACCCAGGCCAGCAGCCACTCTTCTCTGGGAGGCTGACACACACAAGGTGTGCCTCACAGAACAACTGCCCTACGTCACCTGATGATTATTTTATAAATGAACTACACCAGTCCCTGGAGAGAGTGGGCCTGATCCCAGAAACCCCTGTTCCCATTCTGCTCTCCACAGCATGGCACATGGAGCTGCAGGAGAAGACAGCCACACGTCCTGAAGCCCCCAGGCTGGGGCTGGCCAACAAGAAGAGGGCAGTGGGCAAGGACACGGTCTCTGCTCTGGCTGTGGGACAGAAAGGGAGATGGCTGACATCAAAGGAACATCAAACTTCTCTGTTCTTTTATGGCCTGAGATAAGCAGGGTTCAAAGTTGTCCTGCCACAGCTCCCTGTTCATCACTGCAGTCACTGGGAGTCAGCGAGTTCCTGAAAAACACAGAGGCAGCCCCAGCCCCACATTCAGCTGGGGCAGAAGCTGCTCCAGTTACCAGAAACATCTCTAAAACACAAAACTGATCGTTCCCAATGGCAGAGGATCCAGAGGAATGAATAGGGCCCATTAACTGACTTCAGGCCCATTTTTTTTCCCCAAGCCTGACTTAGCAGGTTCACAGGACTGAAAGGGACTGCCTGAGTCAGGAAAACCAGTCCCATAATTGCCAATAGCCAGACAACAGAAGCCTGATCTTAGCAGTCAAACCCTGCAGTTTTTCCTAGGTCTTTCTCTTTGGTATCCCAGTCTCCCATACACTGGGAAAGTGGAAGCACAAATGAAAGAAGAACTTAAGTTGCTTCTCTCAACCAAAAGTTTAAAATCACCAGGGTGAATCAACAGCCTTTTTTCTTAGTGGAGCTGATGAAGCACTACCATCTCCCAAAACTGAAGTGCGCTTTAAAAGGCTTTAACCATTAGCAGCTGCCAATGCTCCCTGGATTTTGGTATCAAGCTTTGCCTGCTATTGCATGGATCAGTTTTTCCTAGATAGGGAACCATAGTGATAGAATGAAACGTGAATCAGACCTGTGCACACTGCCCTTTCCAAGTATGTGAGACTTTCCTTGTGCAAACTCAGCTGAGAGATAAACGGAGTGAGAGAGGATGCAAACAGCAGCAAAACCCCCCCAGTCCTTTTGTGGTTTTGGAGACAATCTTCTTTTCTGGAAAAGCCACAAGCAGTTGGCCACCACTCACATTCTCCCAGAGCAGCACCACAACTCCCACATCACTTTTCTTGGTCTCCTCTGCCTTGACTCCTACTTTCCCGCAAGAGCCCAACCTGGTACACCCTGTACAGCACCTTACCCAGACCACAGCGTGAGAGCTGAGCCATCCTGCAGCACAGGCAGTGCTCTTCCATCAGATACAGGACTATTGCTAACCACAGCTGTTTCATCTTCTTCCTCCTCTAAGTTACAATCTGGATAATAAAAACATTACCATATGATCCTACTAGAGATGTAGTACACAAGGCATGGAGAGAGTGAAAGATTGGTGCCTGCTGTCAGAGAGTGCTCCAAAGTGGTGCCATGGGTATCTGAGGAATAACTGAACTAAATGTGTAAGAGAAAAAACCAATGAAACCACTAAAAAAAAGAAAGAAAAAAAAAGAAAGAAAAAAAAGCACACGCAAACCAACCCCCAAAACAAAATAAAACACCCAAGAGAAAAAAAGACAGAACATCTGTTTTAGCAGACTAGGATAGCGGTTGGGACGCAGGGCCCTTCAGAGCCTCCCCTTCCCCATCCGGGCCACCTGCGCATCCCCAGCCCGGCGGAGCCGTGTCCCCGGCCGGGTGCCGGGATGAGCCTGACTCGCATCGCTCCGGCGGCGGGATGTGCGAGGACACCGGGACACCGTGCCCGTCCTGAGGGGAGCACCGGGACTGCCCGTGCCCGTCCTGCGGGGAGCACCGGGACTGCCCGTGCCCGTCCCCGAGGGGAGCACCGGGACTGCCCGTGCCCGTCCCCGAGGGGAGCACCGGGACTGCCCGTGCCCGTCCCTGAGGGGAGCACCGGGATGGCCCGTGCCCGTCCCTGAGGGGAGCACCGGGATGGCCCGTGCCCGTCCCTGAGGGGAGCACCGGGCCAGGCCAGCGCAGCGCCCGCCCGGGACCGCGGGGACAGCGGGGGCACCGAGCACCCGCCCGGGGCATATCCCCAGCTCCGAGCGGAGCAGCACCGGGCTGCGGGGAACAGGAGCGGCCGTCCGGCTCCGGGGCACGGCCGGAGCGCGACACCTCGGTACGGGGAACGGCACCTCCACACCGGGCACGGCAGCTCCGAACCGGGCACGGCAGCTCCGAACCGGGCACGGCACTCCTGGGAACACCTCAGCACCGGGCACGGCCCCTCAGCCCCGGGCACGGCACCTCAGACACGGGCAAGGCGCCTCAGACACGGGCACGACCCCCTCAGCTCCGGGCACGGCCCCTCCGCCCCGGGCGCGCCGCATTCGCCGCTCCCGTTCGCAGCGCCTCGGTGCCGGTGCACGACCCGTTCCCGGCCCTGCACCTCCGGCAGCGCCGCCAGCCCACCTTGGGTCCCCCGAAGATTCTCCGTGCCCGCTCCATGCTGCCGTTGCCGCCGCCGTTGCCGCCGCTGTGCCGCCGCCGCCGCTCCGCGCCCGCCCCGCTGCCCGGCCCCACCGGCCCCGCCCCGGCCCGCCCCGCGCACGCCGGGCCCGGGGCAGGCACACGGCGACGGAGCGCTTCGGCTGAGGGGGGACTCAGGAGTGCATGCCCTTCCTGCCCCCTGCCATGGCCGGGCACACGGCGACAGAGCGCTTCGGGTGTGGGGACACTCTGGGGTGCATCCCCTTCCTCCCCCTGCCATGGCAGGGACACCTGCCGCTGTCCCAGGCTGCTCCGAGTCCCGTCCAGCCCGGCCTTGGACACTGCCGCGGCAGCCACAGCTTCTCTGGGCAAGCTGTGCCACCCTCACCGTCCTCACAGAGAGGAATTTCTCCCTCGCATTTAATCTAAACCCACCCTTCCTGCAATCCCACTTTTGTTTCCTTCAGGATTTGAGGGCCCGGGTGGACCTGCTGCTCCAACGATAACAGTGGCAGAAAATGGAACTGAAAAAAAATGATAGCTCGGCCTGAAGAACAGGAAAGTGATCTCCAGCTTTGATTTCAGTCTTAAGCTAATTCAACAATGTTTGTTTTAACCTTTCCTGCTCTCAAACCTGCTGCTTAGTGACTCACTTTATTTTGTCTGATGGCTTTTGGTCCACCACATCTACTTGCAGCTCCTGCAAACACACACTAAGCTTTCCATTTCTTATTTTCAGTGACCTGGCCATGTTTTACGCTGCTCCTCTGCCTCCTGCTTTCCTCTCCCGTGGGTGATGCACATGGCAGCCCACATCTTTGAAGACAGTGAGGCAGAAAGCCACAGAAGAATCACAGAATGGTTGGAGATCATTTAGTCCATCATTTAGTCCATCCTCCCTCTAATACAGTTTCACCTAGAGAAGGTTGCACAGGGTCGTGTCCTGGTTGGTTTTGAGTATCTCCAGAAAAAGAGGCTTTCAGAGTAGTTCTGCCTGCTCCTCTCTGTGTGGATTCTCTGATTCTGGGAAGCGCAGAGTTTTAGTCACTCCAGACCTAGTGTCCCCATCCAGCTAAAGGCAAATTTGCCAAATGGAACCGTCCCTAGATTGAGCCTTGGGGAACACCCCTGGGGCCCACATGCAGTCCTGGGTGAGATGAAATCTAAGATCCCAGAAGGCACTGAGCAGGCAGCTGGTATTTCCAAAATCACAAGCACCACAGTTCAGTTCTTCATGACAGGAGTTCACCTGCCCAGGTGAGGCCATCCCCAGACCACAGGCCGGGCCTGCAGGGAGCCTTAGAGACAAAAGTCACTATATCAATGAAAAATACTATTGTTATTTGCTCTGGTGCATAAGCAGAGAAAGCACTTGGGGCTGTGGTTGTGAACACTACCACAAATGGTTGCAAAATAAAGTTTCCTCATCTCCCTCCCCAGCTGTTTTTACTCCAGATGGACACTGTTTGTGGAAGCTGGCAGCTGGGGATTAGCTGCACAGAGCTCTGCTTGTGGGGATGGGCAAGGC
Organism: Emberiza elegans; assembly: GCA_024865655.1. NCBI lineage: Eukaryota > Metazoa > Chordata > Aves > Passeriformes > Fringillidae > Emberiza > Emberiza elegans. The sequence continues at coordinate 19,198,597 of JALJVW010000129.1, forward strand.
TGGGTGCTCCTCCAGCCCTGGGCTGTCCCAGGGGGCTGAAAGCAGGGGCTGGCACTGCTCAGTGAGTGCAGGACATGCCACAGGCTCACTGCTCCATAGGGAAATGTCACCAGCCTCCCCTGTCACTCCTCCCCAGCTTTGCCATGAGAGCAGTGATGGAATTTCTGCCCCAAGGCCAAGTAGGCATTGAGAAAACAGTGGTTTTTCAGCTCAAATCCCAAGGTTATTTGAGTATGTGCACTGCAGTGGAGCCTGTGGGAATAGCCCAGGGCTTGGCTGATGTGGAAGGTTCATCGCCATGTTCTCTTTTATTAAATACAACCTTTCAGGGATGCCCTGACTGCATCCATGCTGCACAGACAAAACACATTAGTCACAGCTAACAGGCAAAAATGTTCTTTACAAAATAGTGACTGGCAGGGGAAAGTAATCGTTGGCTGCTGCCAAGTGTGGGGCCAGCAGCACTGAGGCTTCCAGGAGTCTGAGGGATGGAGCAGCACTGACCAGGCTTATGGAAAATGAGCAGGAATAAACAGCACGTATATACTAAATAATTTAAATATTAAATCTATTTAATAATATACATTAAATATATATTAAATATAGAAATATATTTAATATATACTCTATTAAATATTTTAAATGTTTTATTAATATTATATTAAATATTTTTAAATAATTTCAAGCTCCCAAGGCTTTTAAAGTGCTGAATTTGGAAAACACACCCCTCCCCTCTCTGGATGTTTGGGGCACAAACAAAATGGTCCAGGCAGGGTACAAATTAGCCACTGGGTGTGAAACTGCCTCTGGGCAAGGAGAGCTCTGGCTCCCATGGACCATTTCACCTGCATATCATGGGCTTTTTTTATCAGCCACCTGAAAATCATGTATTTTGCCTAGATAATGACTCACAGCATATTTGACGTCTGACTTCTGGTTCAAAGCAATTACAAAACTAAATAAACACAATAAATGGCAATTTATTGTATTTAATGACAACAATAAATAAACAATGGTGGAAATAGACAGTGCTTTACAAGGATCATTTGTGGGCACAGCCCTGCTCAGTGTGCCATATACACTGGGAGGACAGAGGTCAATTAGAGCATTTATTTCAGATTAGAGGAAATTACAAGGTAAAAAAAAATAGCCTGTGGGTAATTTTCTGCTGGGAGGAGAGTTGATAGCAAAGGTCAGAAAAAGGCAAATGGAGCTGAACTGGCCCCATGGACTGGGAATGGTGCAGTAAGGGGTTTTTGATGGGTTTTTTCCTGCTTAGCAAATCCACGTGTGCTGCAGACTCAGCTCTTTCCAGGAGTGTCAGCACAGTGCATTCATTGGACATAAGTGTGCTGCAGAGCCTTAGAAACACAGCTTGGGCTGATTTTAATTGACCTGACCCTGATCCACTTTATCCATCTTTACCTCTGGCTTAATCAGGTGGCTGCAATAGCTGCTGGGCTGTTGGCGTTAAATCTGTGTTTCCCTAGCAGAGCACCACATCTCTCTGCAGCCAGAAGGCTCCAGAAGAACAAATTTGTCCTTTAATGGTGAATTCTGACTTTGGAAACCAGAGAGGCACAAAGAGGCCCTGTCTGAACAAGCACAAGGATGCTCTGGGGCCATCCTGGAGGAAAGCAACTGCTTCTCTGCACATGTGTCTGTTCCCTGAGGTTAACTGTTTATCTTTTGTATTTTTAGGGAAAATTCCAGGCAGCAAAGCAGGGGTAAAACTCATCTTGGAAGTTATTCCAGTGCTTATTTCCCAGGAGCTATATTTAAACCTGTTCCCTTTCTCTTGCCCCCAGAAGTTAATACCAGCTGTGTGTCAGGGCTGCTGACACCTGCAAACAGCTTTCCAAAAATAATAAAAAGTATGTTTGTGCTGGGCTTAGATCTTAAAAAAGGCACTTTTCTATTTTGGTTTGGGGATTTTTGTTGGTTTGTTGGGTTGCTTTTTTGTTTTAGGTTTGTTTTCTTTTTATTTTTCTTACCAGATACCAGTATCTCACTGCAGCCCATTCTAAGGGGTTAATGGAAGAAAATATGTTTAGATTCATTAATTCTATCAGTATAAATGCCAGTGTCATGTATAAATATGACATAATGCTGTGTTGGTCAACTTTTCCAGATAAGACATTCTCAGCCCAAACATCCATTGCTTCTGCAAAATTTTTGTTTTTGAAACAAAGCCTTAACTTATCTCAGCAATTTCCATTTCATTTCTGCAGCTTCCCTGCAGGGTACTGGGAATCTCTGCCCCAGGGTGAGCCATCACTGGGGTCACTGGTGGGAACTCATCTGTGTCCCATTTGGCTCCTGCTGGGGATCATGGGACTCTGTGCTCAATGGGAAGGGCAAAAACCCCTCTGAGGATCCACCCTGCTCCCCAGAGGGACTTCGTTTCCCCTCTGCTCTCAAAGGAGCTGGAAGCAGACACAGCACTGGCCTCCAAAAGCAGAAGCAGATCCTGCACTACCCCCTGGTCTCAGGCAGACAGACTTTCTCCCATCAGCAGGGAGTGGGTGCTGGGTTTTTCCTAAGGGTATTGCTACTGCAGGGCCAAGAGTGTCAGAGAAAACAGAGAGGGCCACCAAGCAGCTCCTCAGAGGGCTGATGACTCCTCAGAGGCACCACTGGGCAGACCCCTCTGGGGGGCTCCTGTCTGGCACTGCTCACAAGGAAACCACAACCCTCACACTCCTTAAAACAACACCAACCTGGAAACAGAAAGAACCTCCACAGTAGAAACTCCAGAGACACACCCCAGGGAACAGATGAGGGTTAAACAGGTTGCATTTTCCCATCTTGGGGCATTTTTGAGCAGCACAGAAATTCACACCCAGCTGATGACATGCCCAGCATGGGCACAGCCCAGGATGCAGCAACTGGCAGAGCCACGTGGGCTGCTGCAGCCTGCTGCACTGATCCCCTAACCAGATTAGGGCTGTAACACAGAGGGCCAATTTGTACCCAGCATTGGGTATTTCAACCTATTCTGAGCATCTCTTGGACAATAAGGCTATCTGAAATGAGCTAGGAGGGAGTTGGACTTCTCCACATCACACTGGATAAGAATGCACCCCCTAGGGCTGGTATATGGCACAGCTTTCAAAGTGAGAAAGCAGAGAGAAGGCAGAGAAACACAGTCAGTGCTTTGGGCTGTGGGAAAGAGCAGTGGTCTAAGTCTGGCAGTGTTTCAGGTTTGGAAATGCCTCCAAGGCCCACCCTGGAAGCTGTGGGATGTGTAAGGATAAAGGCAGCCCCACTCTCATACAACAATTTGGGTCCCAGGTGAGAGGAGCACACAGTCCCTGCAGTGCAGAGCAGCCTCACCTCAGCAGGGGCACCACCCTGCCCTCTGCTCTACCTGCTCTGTCAGCCTTTGTCACTGCTCAAATCCAGTGTTCAACTTCCAGAATGAGGCCATTATCATCACAAATGGAGGCAGGGTTCACCTGGCCAGATAGCTCAGCTCCTCCTGGGCTCTGGCTGCCTTTGGATTTCTCTTGTGGGTGAAAACAAGGAGCAATCTCAACCCTGTGGGTAAAGACAAGGAGCCACCTCCACCCTGTGGGTAAAGACAAGGAGCCAACTCCACCCTAGGGCAAGATGTGGCCCTGTTCCTCTTGTGCCAGTCCTGTCAAGAGGAGCTGAGACAAAAACCTGAAAAAAGCTGAACCAACCACAGCAGCTGAGACAAAAACCTCACCAGGATGTGATCTCCGCCAAGGACAGACCAACATCATTTCATGCCAAGATCATCCTGAGGAGACAAAGGAGATAAGAGGGTGGGTGGGTACATGGCTTCCCTGGCCAAGTGCACCCACCACCTTCACCACAATGGATGATGCCTCAGGTACTGGGAAAAGGCTTTGCTGCTGGGAATTGCTGAACCTGCTGCTGCTTTCAACAGTGGAACCACCTTATTTACAGTGGGATGGTTCCCCCTCCTGCCTGGGTCAGTGCCCAGAGACCCCACCATGCAGGACAGGGGCCCTTGTGGTGCCTGCACACCGTGGCACTCCAGCCCAGGTACACAGCAGTCCCTCCCTGTGCTGAGCCCAGGTTTCACAAAGAGAAGCCCAGAGAGGAGAGCAGCACATGAGCCAGGCATGTCCCAGCATATCCCAGGGGGTTCCCCCACTGCACTGGGCAGGTCTCAGGCAGCTCAGGCTGATTTCCAGCCATCAGGACGTGGGGACACGTTCCTCTTTTGTGTTCCTTAAAAGAATAAACACATCCTGATCACAGCTGGGTGCAGCAGAGCCGTGACTCAGCAACGCAGCCCTGCCACCCTGTTTGCTGACATTGCTGCCCTCCTTGTAAACACCACATAACAACAGAGACAAGATTTGCACCCAAATTCACCCCAGTCTGGCACAACAAGCTCCTCCTAAGGGTTTTTAGCACCATCACAAAAGGTTCAGCTCACCTGCAGATCAAAACCTCCACAGGAACAGCACTGAAGCTCTGGTTGGAACATGACCCCAGTGTCCCACTCTCACCTTCCTGCCCTCTTCCACAGAGCTGGAAGGGCCCTTCTGGCCTGGCCCTGAGCACCCTGAGCCCACAGCACAGCCTATTGCTCCGGGACCTGTTGGGGAGGGGTGGAGGGAAGGGTTCCAGGCCCCATCCAGAACACATTCCCCCCTCCACCCCTTCCTGCAGCACTTCTCTCCAGGGAATTCCACCGGGAGCAGGATGCCCTGCTCCAGCAAAGGGTCACTGAACCGGGCAGTTCAGATGCAGCTCCCAGGCTGAGCACAAGCCCAGCTGTGGCCAGGGAACACATGGCTCTATTCAAGTCCACATTTTGAATGAGGACCAAGACACACATGGGCTGACACCTCTGATTTTATCTCTGCAGGGCAGGCCCACGGGAGCCAAGGCTTTTGCAGTTTTTCACGTATGCAAAGCCCCACAGCCCCAAACCCACAGTGCCCCCGAGCTCTCCCCCCCATTATCCAGAGCTGAATGAGGAGCAGATCTCCATCCTCAGAGGCAACTCACAGCAACATCCAGCGAAAGAGCTCGATCAGATGTCACACCGTGTTCCATGGCCGGGTGCTGCCTAGAAGTCACAGAGTCACTGGGCAGAGTGACAGAGATCCCAAAGAAACCTCTGGCCAGGGTGCTGTCTGCACACCCAGCAGCTGTGACCAGCAGGACAAGCTCCTCTGTCCCCAGAAGAGACTCTGATGCCGGGGTTTAACAGCACATGTCACACTGTGGAGGGCTGAGCTGTTCCCCAGCCCTCAGGGTAAGCAGGTAATTAGATTATCAGCACACGGCCAGACGCTGCCACCCGGGCCACCGAAGGACAGAGAGGAGCTGAGGACAACTGTGGTGCCACAGGTCAGCACCATCCTCACTGGAATGGCACAAAGAAAGGGAAAATGCTTTTGCCAAATCTGATCTTCTTAGAGATCGTTTGGACGGGATGGAGCAGCAGGAAACAGAAATGATCAGCATAATATTGCCCCCCTCAGACTCTTTCTAACATCACACCCTCAGCCCAAGCTGCTGCCACAGGAGGAAACCCCAGATCTCCCCAGCTAAAAGCACAGCACCTCCCCTGCACAGGAGAATTTGGGAGGTCCCAGTTGAAGCAAATGCCGCTCCTCACCTCCCCACAGGGTGCCCAGACAGTGCCTTCTGGAGCCTGGTTTGTTGGGCTGTGGATTCCCACACGCCCCAGGGATCCACAGCACCAGCTCTGTGCTTCCTCGTGGATTTTAGCTGAGCTCTCAGCCCTTCATCCCACCCTTGTTTTGGGTGGGGCTGGGGGTAGGCTGGGAGCAGGGCTGGTCAGCTGCTGCCAGGATGCAGGAGACACAGCTCACACGTGGGGAGGTGCTCTCTGTGGAGCCCCTCAGAGCTGGGGAAAGGAGGGCATTTCATCCACTCAAACCCCCAGCACACCAGGGACTTAATGCTGGGTAATTCCATGGATACAGGCTCTGCCCAAGCCATCCTGCTCAGGCAGGAACACAACAGTGCCAGAGCTGAAGGGGGGCCCTGATCTTCTCAGCAGCACTCACACACCAGGGCTAAAGAGTCCATCATTGCCCCAGAGCTTCTTCTCCAGGCCAGATCTTTGTGGCTGTGCCCAAACTCAGATGTTGGACCAGAAAAGGGAGCAGCACAGACCCAGAGGTGGCAGCCAGGTCCAACCAAGAGCACGGATAATGAGGCAGCATCACAGTGATGGGGCAGGTCCTAGGCCAAGCCAGGAAGTCAGTCTGACCCTCAGGACTAGGATCAGGTCCAGGAGCACCAGCAGGTCCAGAGCAGTGGTGCAGGGATGACACTGAGCCAGGAAAACAGTCAACAAGTGGAAGTCAGGACAAAAGGACCCATGGCCCATACACACTGGGCTGTACTGGAGTCCAGAATTGCCCCAGCACAGCCAGGAAGAGTCTGAAGCTCTCTTTAAGCTGAGCTTAAATACAGCTCCTGTGCCCATGGGCATGGGCCAGGTGAGGTTGGCCAGGGCCCATGAGTATTTTCAGAGCTGTGACATTTACAGGTCACATCCTGCAAAGCAAAGCAAAGCAATGCTGGGGGATTGTCCCTGCTCTTCTATCCCCTGACCCTGTAGAGCCCTTAAACCTGGCAGACAGCAGGGTTTGGTCCTGGCATTGGTCCATCCCTGCCACTGCTCCACCCTGGCTGTGGTTTTGGTACAGGAGCTGTTCTCCTGCCCAGATTTAGGATATGAAGAGCAGAAATGTAACTTAAATTGTCCTCCCTGATCCCAACTCAAAGATGCCACCCCAGGATGTCCAGATCACTCATCCTGAAGTGCCAGTGAGGGTCTGGCTGATCCCAAACTGAGGATCCCAAACTGAGCACTCACATGAGTTGCTGACTCCTCAGACAGGACTTCCTGAGCACCACCAGAAACATCAACAGCAGGAGCTACTGCAGGTGGAGAAAGGCAGGTGAAGGGGAGAAGGAAGCAGAGGGACAAGGGGAATAACCGGGTGTTCCCACATTTCTGCCCAGTGCTGGCTCCTGGCAGGACTGGTACTACTGGGCTGTACTGGAACTCTGTCATGGCAAAGGGGGCTGCAAGCCCCAGGGCCAACTGCTCACAGCCTCTGCTTCAGCAAAAAATGCTTGAAGAGCAACCAGTCTTCACTGTTTTGAGCTGGAATTTCCAAGAGCGTGAGATGTTTTAATTCATCTCTTCCAGGGCCCTGACCCAATTAATATTTTATTGGATCCCTTGGAGCTCTTGTTTTGTTCAGTTCTTGGCCTCAAGGGCAGGAGACTGGAAAACAGATTATTTGGAATAAAACAGCTTCAACTTTTAGGATGCTGACTGCGGTGACTCTCACACCTCCAGCCCCGCTGGCTCCGGCTGGGATGAGTCCCGTGTGTGCGCCCAGCGAGGGGCACGGGGGACACGGGGCAGGAAGGGAATGCCCACGGGGGACACGGGGCAGGAAGAGAATGCCCACGGGCACGGGGGACACGGGGCAGGAAGGGAATGCCCACGGGGGACACGGGGGACACGGGGGACACGGGGGACACGGGGCAGGAAGGGAATGCCCACGGGGGACACGGGGGACACGGGGCAGGAAAGGAATGCCCACGGGGGACACGGGGCAGGAAGGGAATGCCCGCGGGGGACACGGGGCAGGAAGGGAATGCCCACGGGCACGGGGGACACGGGGCAGGAAGGGAATGCCCACGGGCACGGGGAGCTCAGCACAGCGGCCACGAGAGGGAGGCAGAGCCCGTGCGCTGCGGGGACCGGGGCTAAGGGACTGGGGATAAGGAATCTGGGATAAAATATCGGGGATAAGGGATCGGGGGTTGGAGATTGGGGAAAAGGGACCAGGGATAAGGGATGGGGGCTAAGGAGTTGGGGGCTGTGGGATCAGGCATAAGGAATCAGGGGTAAGGGATTGGGGATAAGGGACCGGGAGTATGGAATTGGGGCTGCAGGACTGGGGCTGTGGGGCCACCACCACCCACCCCATCACAGGCAGACTGCAGGCTCAGTCCCCTGCCCTCTGCCCCAGGAGCCCTCAGTTTGTCAAGTCTATGCTTGAACCTGGCCAGGTGAAGAAGCCAAGCACCTGAACACACAGGTTATAGCTAAATCCTTCCCAAGGGCTGTTTTCTCCTCCTTGGATGCCAAGGCTTTGTGTCATTCCCAGCTCACAGTGAAGACACAGGGTACATCTTGGAGGCCAGCAGCAGGAGCAGGCAGAGAGGAGCACCTGGGCAATCCCTGTGGAAGAGATCCCATCTGTAAATCCAGGGCAGTCACCCCACTGTGCTGACAGACAGATGCATTAAGCAGGGCAGGAGCTCGGGGGTGGGCTGTCAGTCACCCTGTGTCAGTGGTTCTGGCTCAGCCCCAGCTAACAATGTGACAGATTGCACCAGGTGGGGTCAGAATTGAGCACAGGTTTGGTGCTCAAGTGGCCCCAAAAGCAGTCAGGAAGGCCCCAGTGAAACCCATCATTGTCACACTCTGTGAATGGATGGTCCCTTTGGATGCTGCTGACAAACCTGAACACTCGCTGCCAGCAGAGACTGGGCACTGGCAGCTTCAGACACGCCTGGTTGGGGAGAGGCAGCTGAAAAACTGCAAAAGTGTTTGGACTACCAGGGCCAGGAAAGCAGCTAGTGGAGGGGAGGGAAACATGGGGAAGCTTTTGGCTGTTTTTAAAATCACATCATGCCAGGTTCAAGCATAGACTTGACAGTGACATACAGAGAACTGTCTCCTTGACACTAAAGTGGCCCAGACAGTGTCTCACAATAGCCCAGTGACATTTTAAATACCTGATTTCCAGCTAACTGAGAACAACCTGAGGTCAACCCTGTAAGCTGCCACGTTGTGAACAAAACATTCCTTGCAAGAGTCAGCCTTTGGAGGGGTGTTGCACAAGGAGTGGCACCTGGACACAGTGGAGCCAGTCCTCTGGCACTGTCAGTGTGCTCATGTGGCCAGGACAGTGCCAGCAGCACTCCGAGCCAGTGCTTGGCTGCCTCATGCATTTCCAAGACAGACCAAAAGCCCAAGGCTGCCCACCCTCCCCATTCACCAGCTCAAGAAAGAAACTGGGGATGGCAGAGGAATGTAAACCAGGCCAGAGGACTCATTCATCCTCCCACTCCAGCTCGGTGCATTCCAGGCAGCCTCAGCACAGCGTTCTGTGTGCTGCAATCCAGCCCTGCACACGCCTGCCTCTCATCCTCTGCCAGCCCTGACTCTCCAGAGCCACCTCGAGCTGAGGCTGTAATAAATCAGGCAGCAGCCTCCATCCAAGACATGCATTCCCTGGGTTGCTGAGCTGAAAAATGAGTGCTGAGCTTTTCATGTGAACACCTGCAGCCACCAGGCAGCCGTGCTGACCCGGGGTGTGGTATTGCCTCCCGGATTAAAGGAACCTTGCTGTTCAGACACTGTGAAACTGTGGCCAGTTTGCTGTGCTCAGGACTGGGATTTGGCTCCCACACCTGATCCTGCAGTTTCTGGGAATCCTGGACTGGCTCAAAGCTGAGTTTGAATCCATCAGCCTCTGAATTCAGTGATGACCATTGCTCTGTAATGAGCTGGTTTGGCTGATTGGCTGTTGTCATCTTATGGCAGGGGTTCCATACTGCTGTCTCCTTATCACAAAAGTGCCATACCTCCTTGGTATTTCTCATGGGCAGCTCCTCAGAGCACTGGCTCTTCCTTCTTCACAAACTGACCCCAATTCCCTTTCTCCCAGCCACCCCACTCTTTCACAGCACTCTGCTTCTCACTGGTCTGTTAAAGTTAGACCTGTTCCCAATCTTTGATAATTGGTCCAGCTGCAACTCCTTAGGGGTAAGATTACTTTCTACACTATCTTTATTTTCTTATATTCTATCCCCCTACAATTGGCAGCAAGATCCTCCCAATAGAAGGAGGCTGGATGGAGACCTGGGAATAGGTACATGCTGGAGGGATGTGCCACAAGCATCTGGAGAAACATCTCCAGCAGAAGAGGTGGGAGCAGGGAGATTTTGCCCAGGGCTTCTGTGGTAGCAGCCTGGCAGATCCAGCCTGGGGTAGGAGCTCTGTCAGCCATGGGAGGAAGAGCAGCAGTGCTGCTCAGGGCTGCACTGATCCACTTGGGAAAGGCAGGAGAGTGAGCAGAGCCAGGACACAGGTGCAGCAAGTGGCCACACTCCCAGAGACAGTGGCCAGGTCTGGGTCAGTGCTGGTGCCACTGCAGCTGGGCAGAGCCTGCAGGGCCAGGGGCTGGAGGTGGGGAGTGCACAGCCTGAGGCTCCCTGTGCTCCACAGAGGAGCACGGCCCCAACTGGGGAAGCTGGAGCCACGGCCAAACTCATCTGGCTCTGCTTTGCACACTGCTGAGATCTTTCTTGGGTTTATTTTCATGCAGATTCCCAGAATGCAGAGACAGGCAGGAAAGTGAGAGCTGAAAGCAAACAGGAAGAAGGCAGGTTCTCTTCATTTCTATTTTTAGCACTGCGAGCAACATTAGTGTCATTATATTTAGGAAAAAAAATATTCTGAGCGTTTCCTGCCTCCCCTTTCAATACCTTCAGCTATTTCCTTGCAGATGTTTCCAGGGGCCAGGGTTCAGAGGTAGGAGGAGCAAGGCTGGGCTCTCACCCTGCAGACAAGTCCCAGGAGATGAAATTTGGCTCAAGCAGGTGCCTGTGGTCCTGCATGGGGACAAGGAGGACAATCAGGCTTGCCCAGGTCCAAGCAGAAGCTGTGTGACGATGCAGGACCTTCGAGCTGCCTCTCTGTGGGTTGCAGGTCGGGGTTACCGAGGGAGGCTGCAGCAGCCAAGGCTGGAAGCACAACTCTGCTTCAGTGCAGGGACCCTGGGCTGAGCAGAGCATCCCTGACCAAGCTGCTGGAGAAAGGACTGTTCTGCAGGACAGGTTGCACCATGGATCTGTGGTGAGCTGTGGCAGCAGCAAAATGAGATCTCAGAGCTGGGGTTGCTCATAGAGTGGCTGGTGTCCCCTGGAGCCAGAGCTTGTGGCTGCATTTCTCATCACAGAGAAAAGCAAGGCACAACTTCCCAAGGATATTTTCTGGGAATCACAGAGAGGAACCTCAGCGAAAGAAAAAAACAATTCTTATCTCAATTGCTGCTCCTCTTGTTGTGCACAAGTGGAATTCATTGTGAAACACTGTTTACCTGAAGGGAATTGGTAATTGGATTCTGGTGTGGGTGTTTTGTTTTCTTGAGCAATCTCTGCGAGCTGTGTCCTGTCACTCAGGAGACAGTCACGAGATTTGGTTGAGTTCTTGTGCAGTTTCAGTTTAGATGTAGTGTAATATAGTATAGAATAATATAGTATAACAAAGTAATTAATTTGCATTCTGATATCAATGGAGTCAGATGCATCATTTCTCCCAGATTTGGGGTCACCTTGCTTTTCCAATAACAGCCCCTGCATTTGTCCCTTGTCCAGGCTGGGTTGGTCTGTCCTGCACAGCTCAGAGGATCTTCCTTTGCTCCAACAGCCCTGGGCCAGTGCCTCACACTGGAGGATTGCGGCTTGTGGTTGTGTTTGATCCTACCAGGGATGCTCCAGAGCAGCATTTCTGGGTGGCAGGCCAGCAGGATGCAGGGGTGGCAGACCACAGCTCAGCAGGACATGGAATGTGAGGAAAACCAGGATTTGACTGTGGTCAGCTTCTGGCAGGGGAGAGAGAGGGCAGCCAAGTGCTGGGGAAAGGGCTCTCCTAACCCCAGCCACAATGCTACATGTGCTTTGCAGCAAAATCACAGACCAGCGTTTCTCCATGTGGCTTAGGGAGCTCTCTGCCCCAGGAAGAACACAGAGATAATGTTGGAGAGGTATCATGGACTGCATACACAGCAGTGAAATCACCTCAAAACATTCTCTGCAGCCTGGGCCAGCAGGGAGGGCAGAAGAGCAGCCTGGCTGCCCCACACACACACTGCTCCCCACACTCCGATTGCTGCCTGCTGACAGCAGTTCCAGGCTACATTTTCCTTCCTGGAGCTTGGGCATTGAGACGAGCTGCCTTGTAAGATGCTCCTCTGGGGCTCTGGCTGACCCCAAACTGGCTGGGAGCAGCTCCTGAGACCAGGAGCTCCTGAAACCAGGCCCAGGTGTCTGCAGCTGGTTGTCCAAGGCTGGGGATGGCATTGCCAGGCTGCCTTCACCAGCCTTGGACAGCCAGGTGCAGACAGCCACAGAATTCAAACACTGCCTTTCTCTGTTTCTCTCCCCAAAACCCTGCAGCAGGTGGAAACCCACCCCAAAGGGTCTTGATTTGAAAGTACAGGAGGAATGCCTTGCAATTCCCAGCCCAGCCCATCTTCCTGGGGAACAGCAGGACAAAAATGAGATTGTAACAGCCATTCTTCCCTTTTCCCCCCATGTCAGAGAAACCACCAGTCCATGGGAGACCCCCATGCCCCAGGGCACCTTTTCCCCAGCCTCAGCTTGCTTTCACAGGGGGATATTCCCACCACCTTCATATGGCCACAGGCATCATTCATGGACACCTGCTCCAGGGCATCTTTGAATCACAGCATGGCTTCAGATGAAAGGGATTTGAAGACCATCTAGTCCCATGGGAGGGACATCTTTCACCAGACAAAGTTTCTCAAAGCCCCATCTGACCTGGCCTTGCTCTCCCAGGGATGTCCCAGGCTCCTCTTGATGTTCTCCTGTGGTGCAGCTCCCTCGGGCACAGCCCTGAGCAGGAAGCCCCTCTCCAGTGCAGATTGGCTCCACCTGGCACAGCTCAGGCTCAGGCAGGAGGTCTGAGGACACTTTCCTCTCCAGCTGTGTCCCCATGGTCCTGCAGCTCTCCTCAGTGCCCACACTGAGCCCCTGCCTGGGCTGTGCTGGGTGCCAGCCCACCAGACCCTCCCCACACTCTGGGGGCACCGTAAACCTCTAAAAAACCAATCTGTGCTGCTGCTTTGTGGTCAGAGCACAGAAGAAGGCCAGCCAAGCAGGCTGGCTGCTTTTATTTGGGCTCAGGGCCTGGATGGGGCAGTCCCCTCCCTGCTCCTTTGGGGGGGATTCTCATCTGGGGATTCTCATTTGGGGCCACCAGTTTGCAATCAGCAGATCACTGCTCCCCCACCTCCCAGAGCACCAGGTCACCCAGCCCAACAGGCAGGGAGAGCGCACCCAGAGCCAAACACCTTTTACAAATCACTCTGCATAGTTCACATTCTCGGCCGGTTTATGGGCGTTTTAGCTCCTCATATTGATCAGGGCTGGAGCCGAAGTAATTACATTAATCAGGAATCATTTCCCATGATTTTGAGTCATCTTTGAGCTGGTGCCCAGCTGCTCTGCTCTCCCCTCTGCTCCCTGGTACATTCTTTCCAGGCGACATCGCTGCTTCCATAACTGTGCTGAGACCCAGAGGTTTGTTTGTCTCAGCTGGATCCCACACACACCCTAAAGCTTTCAGTCGTGTCTTTGTTGATTTGGCTGGGGAAGGGGACAAGAGGAGGTGGTTTATGGGAAGTTCATGCTTGGGAAATGTCTCCAGATGTCTCTGGCATCAGGAGGGGCATAGGGAAGGGCTGGGGGCCTGAGATTCCTTGGCACATGGAGGCATCACTTGCTTCAGCTTTTCCAGTCTTGCTCAGAAGATGGAGAACAAGCCCAGCCATTGCTTTGTTCCTTGGGGTGGAATTTGGAAGTGGGACTCACCTGCAAATCCTTTGGCATGAGGAGGTCCCCCCTGCCATCTGGCTTGGGTGCTGACAGTCATTTGGGGTTTTCAGGTGCTGGGTGTGGAGGGTGAGCTGGCAGCTCATCATTCCCCCCCAGCCCAGCTTCCCAATGTGCCCAAGGTCTGTGCTGAAAGCTCCTGCAGGAGCCAGGCTCCTCCAATCATCAGGAACACTGAGGAATGCTCTCTTCCCTGCCTCTGGGAAGGTCCCAGCCACAGCCAGGGGTTTCAGAGCATCCCCTGGAGATGTGGCAGCTGAAGAGAGCTGTCTTTGCCCCAGGTCTCTGTCCCCTCCCCAGCACTGCCCTGGCCCAGCAGCCTGGATTCACCAGCACCCTGAGCTGCTCCTGCTGTTGGCCAGCCTAGAGCAGCCCTGGGCGTGGGAAGGGCTGTGACATCTGGGGACAGACGCAGCCTGTGTCACCCAAAGCTCCTCCAGCACCACACACCCAGCACCAGCTGCCTCATGTGTGCAGCACTTGCATCCTCAAAGCCTTCCCAGAGGCACAGCAAGCAGGGAAGGAACACAGCCATCCCCAAACCTTTCCTAGAGCAGGGCTGGGAGGCAGCACAGCCTCAAACTGTCCTAAAGCAGGGCTGGGAGGCAGCACAGCCATCCCCATCCTAGAACAGGGCTGGGAGGGAGCACAGCCATCCCAAAACCCTCCTGAAATAGGGCTGGGAGGGAGCACAGCCATCCCCATCCTAGAACAGGGCTGGGAGGCAGCACAGCCATCTCAAACCCTCCTGAAACAGGGCTGGCACAATTTCAAGATGAGTTTGGAAACACCTTCAAGCATCACTGCCTGCACATCAGTGGGTGCCTCAATTTGCAACCCCTTTGGGACATGGCAGCTGTGTGAGAACATGCAGCACCCTCCAGCAAGACAACAACTGAAGGAAAACAATGTCTATTTTAGCCTGAAACCACGAGAAAAACAGAGATGGCCAAAAAGAATGAGCAATTTGATCAGGAAACATGAGCGAGCCATCCAGCTCCATGGAAAATACAAAGGGTCTGTCAGTAACCACACAAGGTCAGGATCTGGGGATTATGTCTTGTCAGAAAGATAAAAATTATAGTGATATTTTTTTAAAGACGTTTATGTTTGATGACGTTTGATACTCAATAAAAAAATTTAAATCCCAGAGGATCACAATATTGAATATGTGATTATTTCTGACACTGTTTCCCAGATAACAATGGAAAACCTCATCTGGCTGAAGTTTCCAAGCTTTGTTTTACAAAAGTCTTATTCTTTGAGTTATCTGAATGTTTAACTTAGTGGGACAATTATGAATTGCTCTTGTCTGGACTGCAGGAAAAAAAAATCTCACAGAAGTATTGCCCAGGGTTTGATCTTTCTCTGTTGTCCCTCCACAACAGCTGATGCAAGGCTGTGCTGTGCTCATGAGAAGCCCCTCAGTCTGAAGGATGAGCTCTCACTATAACTTTGGCTAAGCCAAGCCTTTTCTTGCTTGTGATAGTCCATTTGCTCCTCGTGTAATCACTCAGCTCCTTGCTCTTGGCAATGTCAGACTCCGAGAGCAGAACCAGCCCCAAGCCCCATTTATCAGTGCTTCTTTTTAGTGAAACCTACCTCAAAACCTCTGGGAAACGGTGAAGGATGCCGTGCTCCCAGCACCAGGCAGGGCTCCTGTGTCTCCTTTGGCAGGGGCAGTGCCCTGCTGGCCTTGCCACCGTGGCTGGGACCTGGGAGGGCTCAGCTGGTCCCACATGGAGCCAAGGTTCCTGGTGCAGTTGCCTGACCATCAGAACCTGGACAGCAGCCCTGAATTCTTTTCTCACTAGTCACTTGGCCAGGCCCCAGCTGGTGAATACTTTCAGTCCCTGCATCCCAGGCCTGGGTGGGAGCAGTGACCTCAAGGTAAAAGAGTGCCTGGCCCTTCCCTGGTCGCTCAGGGTGGCCGGTCCTCTCAGCCTGGCTCTGCTCAACAGCTCAGGTGTGAGAACCAGGGGGAATAAAAATGCCCAGACTGGGGTGGAAATAGCCATCAGCACCTCTCTCTGCTCTTGTTGTTTGAAACTGGTGCCAGATTCATTCTTGGTAGGAAACAATTCTCCCATCTTGCCAAAAAGCAAAGATATTTCAAAATTTCCCAAAGCCATGGTGTTTTCCAGAAGTCTCATGTAAAACATGAGCAGCCACCCCAAAGTGTCCAACAGCCAAAGGAGACCTGAGGCATCTCCATTTCAGCTCAGTGCTCTTGGTTTTTCCAAGCTGGATGTATGTCCACCCTTCATGGGCAGCCCTGCAGAGGGGATTTGGGCCAGGAGTGCCCAGGAGCAAAGGGAATGTTGTCCCCACCAAGCCATGGAGCTGGGCAGGAGCAAAGGGAATGCTGTCCCCACCAAGCCATGGAGCTGGGCTCACCCACATTTTCACATCCAGTACCCAGAACAGCCTTACAGAGCTGGACAGACAGACAGCCTGCTAGAGATGGACATCCAGACCCTGCTCTGGCTTCCCCCAGCTCTATGGAGGGTGCTTAGCACATGATGCAGAGTGAAGAAGGGGAGTCTCCAGCAAAGGAATGGCATGAAGGGAGAATATGCTCCATATCCACCCCAGATGGATGCAATTTCAGCTGAGCAGGGTGTGCAAATGAAGCTTTTCTGTGTTATTCACGATGGCACGTTAGGAGAGCAAACACATGAAGAACTCAGCTCTCTAAAATGTGAATTCACTGGGGCAGTTCATTTTTATAGAAACAGCAAAGCTTGCCAGTGGCTAACTCAAAGGAGATGTATTCAGATCCCTGTATCAACTATTTTCTTGCACAACTGACCACAAAAAAAAAAAAAAAACTTATAACCCCCCCCAAAACCTGACAATAATACCATGGAAACTGTGGAGTGAGACATATGGACTTAATTACTTGCTCTGAAATCACACGTATGGTACAGAACACTCACAGGTTCTGTGCTCCAGAGGGGAAGGGCTCTAACAGTATATATAAAATGAACTGCTAATGTGCTGTTCTGCTGCAGCTGTGCACATCAAAACAGTTGCAGGGGCTGGATTCCTGTGCCAGGCTCTGCCTGTGACCTGGTGGGGATGTGGGATCCAGAGCTGGGAGAAGGGAATACAAAGCCCAAGTCACCCATGGAGAATCCTCTCTGGGAAGGCAGATCATGGGAGAATTTGTGGGTACCCCTCCAGCCAGCTCCACTGGGCACCTCCAAAACCCAGCCAGGTCCCAGGGAGGATTGCCAATGCCATCAGAAGTGTGGGCACTTGCCAGGCATGGGATGCTGGGTTTGGCCCCATCTGACTGCTTCACTTGGGGGTGTTGGCTTGGCTCAGGCTTGACTTGGGCTCTCTGTCACTGCCTGGGCTCTCACAGCTTCCTGGTGATGTCAAACCATCTCAGTGACGTCAGGTGTGGGGGGAAGCAAGGTCCCCTCTTGTTCAGAGCTGAGGAAAGAGTAGAGAAAGGATCTGACCCTGTAGCCAGGACACATCAGGTGACAGGGGTTTCATGTCCAGCTGGCTCCCCTGGGCAGCCCAGGGCCTCAGCCTCCCCCAGGGGTGCCCTGCTGCCCCCTGAGACCTCACAGAGGCGTCTGTCAGCTGCTCCAAGGGTGCCTCATTGTGGGAAATGAGAGGTTTTTATTTCTGTTACCAGCACTGTCACCTGATTTCTACCTGGGAAATGAACTCATGGCCATTAATCAGGAATCCCTAATAAACACAAGGCTGGAATAATTAATTGTGGCAAGGCTGGATCAGTACTTTGGCTCTCCCAAGGCACTCCCAGGATGTTTGGCTGAGCTGTAGCCAGTGGGAGGGCACCGGTTGTGGGGCAGAAAGTGGAACATGAGAGGTGTCTGCAGCCTTAGGTATCAAACCCTTGGGCTGGTGAGCACCTGTCAGTGGGTCTGAACCACCTCCTGCCAGTGGGTTCAGAGCAATGTGCCCTCCTCATGCCTCCCCTGCCACGGGCAGGGCTGCCAGAGCAGCTCCCTGACCTCCAGGCATGGCCTGGGTGATGCACAGAGCTGGGGCTCTGGCCCTTGCACGGTGACAGCAGCCTTTGGAAAGTGTCCCGGTGTTCCCACAAGCTGCCATGACCTCGTTGGCAGCCTGGCTGCAGCTAATGAAGCACAGCCACAGCAGAGATGAGCAGAGATGTGGGGTGGCAATGTGAGAGCTCAGCCTGCCCTGCTCCCTGCTGGGCTGTGCCCGCCCTGCTCCATGCCCTGCCTGCCAGGCTCTGGAAAGTGTGGAGCTGAGGCCAGGATTGCTGCTCAGGTGACTGAGAACCTGTTTCACAAAAACAAAACAGAGGGAAGAAAGGCCAGAGGGAGAGATGGGGCATCACCCTTGGTTGTGTGCCTTTGGTGTTGTGCTTGTAGCAGCTCCTGTGTGTTGGCCATCACAGACCTGATATCCAGCAGCAGTTTTCATCTCTCTGTGCACAGCCACCAGGATCATCCCCTGGCCAGCACAGGAGCAGCAGTCCTGGCCCCAGAACACATCCTGCAGGAGCCAGGGGGAGCTGCAGGACATCCTGCATCCTTTGGGCTCTGGGTTCACAAATTGTCCTCTCATATCTTGTGATAAGGTCTGGGGAATGGGAATGGGGGAATTAGCTCTGTCTAGTGCAGGTCTTGGGGTGCTTAGGTTTGTCTTTCCTCAGAGCCAACCTCACATCCTCAGTCACAGGAGACAAGATGAAAGCTTGCACAGGGCAGAATGAGAAAGCATTGGGAGGCAATGGCTGAGCACCTGCTTTTCATCCCAAAACTTGGATTTCAAATTCTCACAATTGATTAAGATGATCATAATACTTCAGGGGCTGAATTTGCATTTACAGGGCTTGAAATCAGCAGGGTCAGACTGCAGCCTTCTCTGCATCAAGACAATGCAACACAATGTGCACCCAACCACCCCAAGCAACCTCTCCAGGTGGCCACAGTCCCTCTCAGGGTGGGGATGATGTGGCAGCACCACCACAGCAAATCCATTTCCAGCTCCTTTGGGTGACCCCTCTTCCACAGCCAGCCATGCATTAAATACAGGGGTGGATGTCCTGTTGCTGCCTGGTCCCACAGCAGCAGTGGGTCCCAATCCCTTCAAATCCCAGGAGGAAGGTGCCAGCTCTGCCTGGGCAGACTTTGATCAGTAGGATGGGGATGAAGCTCCCCTGCCAGGCTAGGGAAAGGGAGCTGGATCACCCTAGCAGCCTGGTTCCCCAACCTGCTCCCCAGGGACAGCACAGCATCCCTTCCCTTCACTCCTTGTCCCTGTGGACAGCATATTCTCACCTTGAGAAGAGTGGAAATGGCAGCTGGAATGTGGGCTGGAAAAAAAAAAAGAAAGGAAAAAAAAAGAAAATCTTGAGGCTTGTCCAAACCTACTCATGTTTATATTGGAGCCTGTGAGTGACATCAGAGCAGGGAGAGTATAAACACCAGCAGGACCTACTCTGGGCTTTAAAACCTGCGAACACTGCCTCCAAACTGCCTGGGGGGTGATGTGCTGAAGTGGCACAGGGAGAGCAGCATGAGCCTCCAGCTGGAGAAGCAGCTCCTGTTCCTCTCCCTGCTCTGCATTCTCTCCAAGGTAAGGCAGATGGGGCACCGGGGCAGCTTTAGCCGAGGAGCCCCCGGAGAGGGCTGCAGGAGGGACTGGGGTGTCACCACCACTGAGCCCGGCAGCCAGGATGTGCTGATGCAGGGGGCAGAGCTGTGCTCGGAGAGCAGTTTGGGATGGAGCAGCAGGGTCCCAGCGTTCCTGGGCCCGAGGCTCGCTGTGTGAATCCCCGGAGCGCACAGGAATGCCAGCAATGCGCTGCGCGCGCCGCCGCCCCTGCCGCTCTCCGGGCTCGGTCCCGCCAGCCAGCAGCAGCAGCTGGGCGGCCGCGGCTCCTCCAGGCTCCTGCAGGCTCCTGCAGGCTCCTCCAGGCTCCTCCAGGCTCCTCCAGGCTCCTGCAGGCTCCTCCATCCCCGCCCAGGCTCCCGAGGCAGGGGCCAAGCCACGAGCACCAGCCCTGGCATTACTCAGCTCTCCCCGCTTCTTGGAATGCTCAGGCCAAGCCAGTGCCTCCAATGGGATTTGGGTTGTCGTAGAGGTTTTATTAATTATTTTTTTCTCTTGGACTCTGTGTGAAAATATTTGCCTGTGCAGAGAACAGGAATGTTGAAAAATTTGGGGCATCTCAGCTCCAAGTTCTAATTGCTGCCTGAATCCCCAAGCAGGGATGTTGTGGCAATGTTGTGCCTATTTGACTCTTTTCCCAGAGAGTTCAGGTCTCTGACACAAGCCACATTGTCATCTAAAGACAAGTAAATTACAAGGAACAGGGAGAAATGGATTTATGGCTTGGCTAATATTTCTAAAGCATTGATTTGTAATAGCAACCTCCTGAAAGATGAAAAATGCCCTTGGCAAGCTGTAACAGAGCAGTGATTCCTGCCCCAGGTGCTCACGAGTGCCTGGAGAATCACCAAGGGCCATC
Source organism: Emberiza elegans (assembly GCA_024865655.1). NCBI lineage: Eukaryota > Metazoa > Chordata > Aves > Passeriformes > Fringillidae > Emberiza > Emberiza elegans. The sequence continues at coordinate 19,218,797 of JALJVW010000129.1, forward strand.
GTGCTGCCAGCCCAAACCTGGCCACCACAGCCAGTCCCTCAGTCCCTGCCACATTAATAATGCTGCTCACTGGCAGAACTAGGACAAGACCCAGATTACCCCATCCCAATCCATATTTTAACTCCAGTTATTGGCACTGACACTCCTACAGCCCCATGAAAATCATCTGAACAGCTGCAAATGGGGAACAGACAGAGCACCAGGAGCCACCCTCTCTGTCTGACTCATCATGTCAGACCTGGTGCCACTGGGAGAAACTGAAAGAAAAAAAAAGAAAAATGGTATCTAAAACCTGCATGGTCTGGCTGAGCCCATCGCTCTCCTGGCAGACTCAGCAGTCACAGCAGTACCTGGACCAGGGCAGGGATGAATGTTTTGGTTGCAGGTTTGCTGTGCTGTCCTGCAGCCAGCAGCACGTGCATGGTGCTGAGCAGCAGGGCTGCCAGGGGACTCACAGCACTGTCAGGCCAGCACTGGGAGAGGATTCACTCCCAAACTGCAGATTCACTGGCAGAGGATTCACTCCCAAACTGCAGAGCCAGCTCTCTTCAGGCTCTATATGCAACAGCTCTGTCATGTGTGACATGATGGGGGCTCAAGAGCTGCCTCAAAGAGCTGTTGGTGCCAGGGTGGTTGTCCAAGCAGGATGGGCCAAGGGTATAAAATCCACCTGCCCAGGTGAACTCCTGTGGGCACCTCCCTGGCAGACAATTGGCTGAGCAGGCAGAAGACTGCAGTGCACAGCCCTGCAAGAAATTACTCAGTCTAGCCATGAGGGAAAACAGCTCCCAGCCCTTGAAAAGTGCCTGTCTCTGGGCTCCTTGCCCAGTGGGGCAGGCCAGGTGAGGATGCTGCAGCCAGGGACAAGCAGAGGATGCATCTGGACCAGTGAGGAATGCAGTGAGCTCTGCCTGGCTTCAGATCCCCACAGCTGATGCAATGTCCTGTTTCTTGGCATGAATGAGAGCTCTTAAGACTGTAAGGAGTGAGGTGCTGTGCAATCCCCACATGAATTCAGTCCCTACAAAGCCACCTCTCCTGGGCTGGGCACAGCCTGCTGCCTTGGGGGCAGGCATGGGGGTGGGCTGCTTTACCTCCCTCCCTTCCTCTCCCCACTGGGCTGTTTGGGGCAGCTGACCTCACTAAATAACCACCACTGCCTGGGATGTTCCTCTTGTAGCTCCATCCTCCTGTGTGCTCAGAGCAGTGGCACATTAAAGCCCCCATCTTTCAGAGTGCTGAGCCTCTGAGCATCCTTGATTCTCCATGGTTTTCCATAGGTGCCCTTCAAAGGGGAACAGTAGCTTTGTAGCTTCCCAGGGTGCTTTGAGATATTCCCATAGATTTGGAGCCTCCCTCCACCAAAAATCTGCCCCCATGGTTGAGACAAAGTTACCGGGCTGTCCCAGTGACAAAGCAGCTGCTAGCCCCAAACCACCTGTATGGATTCAGCTTTGCCCCCTTTGCAGGTTTGTGCCCAGCTGTGCCGGAGGCCATGCTACTGTCCCTGGGTGCCCCCCCGCTGTCCCCGCGGCTCCCCGCTGGTCCTGGATGGCTGTGGCTGCTGCAAGGTCTGTGCCCGGCGCCTGGGAGAGCCCTGCGACTTTCTGCACGTCTGTGACCAGAGCCAGGGCCTCGTCTGTGACTACAGCTCAGCGCCTGCGGGGACAGGAGGCACCTGCAACTGTGAGCACAGGGGTGCCCCCTTTCCCCGGGGATACCCCCACACCGCAGCCCAGCACAGCCCCGCTCCAGCCATGGGCTCACATGGCTACAGGCACCCCACAGCACCACCAGGGGAGTGGGTGAGGCTAGAGAGGAGCTTTCCTGAGGATGGTGCATGCAGCTTGGCAGTGGGGCTGTGCCCCATCTCCTGCCGGCTCTTGTGCTGCTTCCTGGCTGAGAATTCAGGGTGGTTTCAGTGAGAATGGACAGAGGGTCCCAGGGATGCCAAGGCTGGAGCCTGGGGGTCCTGCAGAGAAATCTCAGAGAAACTTTTCCTAGCCTGGAAATCCTGAAGGCAGGGTCAGAGCCAAAGGGCGGGTGGGGGGCTCTCACAGCTTGTGAGCTGTTGCTTTGAAAAAACAGAGAGATGAGGAGAGAAGACAAGGAAGGGAAGGAGACTGAGTGATGAACATGCCACTGCACACCCATGTCTGCCCTGTTTACACCACTCGGTCAATTCTGTGATCCCCCCACCTCAGTCCCTTTGTCCAGCCCCCCAGTTACCCCCAGCACTGCCCCTGCCATCCCCATCTCTCTGTCCCTCTGTCCCTCACGGGCTCCCCGGCTGTCACTTGCAGTTGAGGACGATGAGGAGGGCTGCGAGGTGAACGGCCGGCTCTACCGGGACGGGGAGGTTTTCCAGCCCAGCTGCAAAATCCAGTGCCACTGCCTGGACGGGGGCTTCACCTGCATCCCGCTGTGCCAGGAGGATGTGCGGCTGCCCAGCCCCGACTGCCCCTTCCCCCGGCGCGTGGAGATGCCAGGGAAGTGCTGCCCCGAGTGGATCTGTGAAGGTGCCCAGGACCAGCACCACCCCCGGGATGCCAGGGCAGGTGAGATGAAGGGCAGCTCCAGGGAGGGGATGTGTGACCGTGTTCACAGGGGTTTTTGGTTGAGGGAAGAGATGAGGATTTGACCCCATGTTTCAGAAGGCTTGATTTATTATTTTATGATATATATTACATTAAAACTGTACTAAAAGAATAGAAGAAAGGATTTCATCAGAAGGCTGGCTAAGAATAGAATAGCAAGGAATGATAACAAAGGCTCTGTCTCGGATTCTCTGCCTGAGCCAGCTGGGCTGTGATTGGCCATTAATTAGAAACATCTAACATGGACCAATTACAGACGCACCTGTTGCATTCCACAGCAGCAGATAATCAATGTTTACATTTTGTTCCTGAGGCCTCTCAGCTTCTCAGGAGGAAAAATCCTAAGGAAAGCATTTTTCATAAAAGATGTCTGTGACAGGGATGCCAACACAAATCTCTGGGGATGGCCCCTTCACCCCAGGCTGTGAAACACCAGCAGGAGACACCTCACAGGTCTCTCTGCTGCACAGGGCTTTGCTGCAGCAACACGGCGTGCACAGCACCTGCCTCCAACCCCCCTTTCCCCTGTTTTGCGAAGATAGCAAAAAATTCCACAACTTTGTGAAAGCTGTAAAGTCGATGTGTTTATTACAGCACTGGACGCATGTGGAGATTACTCTCCTCAAAAGACCTGCATACCTCTGAGAACTTCAGGTCCCTTTTTATCCTGCTCTCAAAGACATGTGCATACAATTTCACAATAGGTTCATACATATTCATTTTTACAAATTTTGCGTGACATTTGCCGCTAGTTCTTCCTTATCAGAAAGAATTCCTAGATCAGGTTGACCTGCTTTCACAGCAGTCTCTCTGTCTCTCTTTATCACCCTCTGTCTCCCCCCCCCTTATCTCCATCCTTCACTGAATCAGTTTCCCTGAGCCCAGGCTCTGCAGTCAGGCTACATAGCTATGTTTTCTAACCACAGACTCAAAGATGTACATTTCACCTAAATCAAAATAGATTTCTACTCTGGGGCATTTCTGCCCTGTCTCACCCCCGTGTCGTGTGTTGCAGCCCCCGGGGCGGTGTCCCCGCTGCTGCGGTACCCCTGCCCGCCGTGGGGCACGGAGTGGAGCGCCTGCTCGGCCACCTGCGGGCTGGGCTTTGCCAGCCGCGTGTCCAACCAGAACCGCCTGTGCCGGCTGGAGACCCAGCGGCGGCTCTGCTCGGCCGGACCCTGCCCGGCCCTGCCCGCAGCGCTGCCGGCGGTGAGTGGGGCTGGGGGAGCTGCTCCTCCGGGGGGGCACACGGGTGATGGCAAAGGGAAGGGCCAGCAGCGCTTCTTACCTGTGAGCCCCCATCAGCCCTCCTCAGCCACGAGCTGAGCGTGTCTCAGGACACACAAACCATCTCCTGACACAGCCGATGGCGGGTGCTCACCAGAATGTTGAGGTCTCTGGATGTCTGAATCCAGGAGCACTGTGGATGCCACGCAGGTGAGCTCAGCCAGAGATGGATTTGCAGCTCCTGCCTGGCTCCCTGGGCACACCCGGGAGGTGCTTCTGCCACCCCTTTATTAGCCTGGCACATCCCCAGTGTGGACACAGTTGCTAATCTGCCTTTCTGGTGTGCAGGTGGCACTTTCTGCCCACTTCTTTCCCCCTGCACTGCCATGCTACATGCCCCTGCTCCCCAGCTATGGGGGACACACCACCAGCCCTCTCCATCTCCCCGCTGATCTCCATTCTGCCTTTCCAGAGGGCAAGAGGAGGTCGTTTGTAGCTGTGCCCACCCCAGATTCACCCTGGAGCCAATGCCTCCTCCTGGCAAAGAGTCTGGCACAAACCCATGGCACTGTGATTACGGTGAAGATGGAGGCTGTTTCCACTGGGAAAACAGAAGAAATGATGGACTTTGGCTGCAAAGGAGGCTGGAAACAGAGAGCAAGATCCCTGTGTCACCCATCACCTGCCTCCTCTGCACACCCTGCTGCCCCAGGCAGGGGTACTGGGCAGCATTCCGAGTTCCTAAGGCTGAATGAATTGGGAAATGGGGAAATCCTGCTCCAAGCATAAACCCACCCAAGAAACCAGGAATTGGTCCTTTCCTGGACCAGTGGGGCTTCTGAAAAGATGATGCTGATTCCCCACCACATCATGAAGCTCTGCCTGGCAGGGACTTCAGGAGGGACCATCTCCAGCACCTGAAGCCAAAATCCCTGGAGGGAACCCTCATGCCCTGGCCCCCCAGAGAGGGAGCAGGTCATCAAGCTCCCTGTGACCCCACAAGTCACTGCTACACCAGGCTGAGCTGCTCAGCCATGCAGGAGCTCAGCCAGCCCATGGTACCCACCCTGCCTTCCCGGACATGGGCAGGGTCCTCCTGATGGCAGCTCTAACTCACCTTCCCCTCATCCCTCCAGAATAAACACGAGCCTTCCCGCTCTGCCTGGCCTCCTCCTCTGGTGGTTTGGCAGGGCTTCGGCAAGCCAGGAGCTCAGACAGCAGCAGACAGACCCGCCTGCCATCCAAGCACATTCCCCGCGAGCCGGGGCCAAGGGAGAAGCAGGGAAAAGGGAAAACAAATCGCAAAGATGAGTCGGGGCCGTCTGCCGATGGGCTGGAGCTGCTCCAGCCATGCAGGAGTCGGCGCAGGAGAGCTGCTCGGCTGCTCTGGCTGTACTTGGTCCCAGTAAAAAGTGCTTCTGGGTGATGGAAAGTGAAACCCAAATGCCCTCTAACGGCCTCGCACAGATGTGCAGAGGGAATGCACAGCTGGAAGGAGCAGTGGTTTGGGTGACGTGTCCAGGTGAAAGATGGACTTCTTAGATGGGTATTTCTGGAACTAAAAATAAAGATGTGCTCATCCAGGTGTGGGGCACTTCTGTGCAGGGCGAGCCCAGCCGTGCTGCTCAGGGCCGGCTTGGTGGGTGCAGGAAAGTCCTGGCACAGGGTGGGGCAGCTTGGAGGCACCTCAGTTCAGGCTGCCCAGAGTAAGAGAAGGAAAAAGGAAAAAAAGTGAATCAAAGCACTGAACACATTATGACAATTTATTATATCCTGGGTTAAATCCTTCACTCTTACCCAGCCATAAGCTGTGCTGATGGCACCAGCCTAGCCACAGCAGTGCCCAGGTCTCCAGTGTTGGGATGTGCAGGAGAGCAGGGCAGGGCATGGCACTGCTGCTGTGTCTGCTGCCACAGGAACAGCCTTTTCTCACCTCCCAAAAATCAATGCCCAAACTCCCCTGTAGCTCATCCCTCCTACTTCCAGGCCCACACTTCCTCCATTCCCTGGGCTGGGATTTCCCCAGCATGGTGCAGCCACCATCCCCAGCTCACTGTGCTCCTGACCAGGGCAGGTCTGGGGCTGAAGGGGCCAGAGGCTGAATGGCAGGGGGAGCTCCTCTCTCCAGCCCAAGGAAAAGCCTCCCCGCCAGCAGCAGAAATGCAGCAGGCCCAAGGCAACTCATTCATTCCCTCAGGCCCTGCAAGAACTGAAAAGAAAATGAAAGTCAAGGATGCGGCTCAGCCACCTCATGGGGGTAAAAAAAAAAAAAAAAAAAAAAAGAAACCTCACTGCTCTTGCAGTAAAACATTGCCTACAAAGAGAATTATTTACTGCAATCATCTGGTGCTCAGCCTGAATACAAATCATTAATTCTGTTTGATATGGGGCACATGGTGAACCTCCAGCAGGCAGCAAATTGCAGAACAAACAGCTTGGGTTGGTTTTTTCAGTTCTCTGGTGGCCATGCCAAACAAGTGGTGACCCAAAGCTCATGTAGACTTCAAAACTACCATGTTCCTCGACTGACATGGATAAAACACGTTGTGGGTACTGAAAATCCTCATTTTAAGGCAGTTCTTGTTCAAGCATGCTGGGACTCAGGCTACCAAGGCTGGGTGAGCTGCCAGGGCTGTCACACATTCCCAGATCCTGCCTAGCCACCTCTGGGTGATGGTAAAAAACAGAAGATCACCTTTTAGGCAGCAACCTGCAATTCTCATCTCAAACAAATGACTCAACACACCTCTGCTATAATTATCTTATTTTTTTCCCTGCAGAATGTCTCCCTGATTCACTAAGCATCTAAATAATGAATTAATTATTCCAAATAAATCAGAGTTATTTTTCCCTATGAATACAGGGAAATCAACTCTTGCAGTTTGATTGCTAGTCTCACAATATTTCTCTCTAAAGCCCTGCTACCCTGGAAACGTGGTTATTTGAGGCTCTGACGCAGGGTCCTGGCTTTGCCTGCTCGTGTGGGGCAACAGAGGAATATTCCACCCCATCCACAGGTGACATGTAAAGATAAAAATCCCCAAACTGAAAGAAAATTCACTCCTGTCCTCAAGGCACAAGGCCACATCTGCACACAGCCTGGGATCTGCCAACCGCACTCCTGAGCCAGTGCTGAGCAGCAGAGCACAGCTCATTTCTGTGCAAGCACACGCAGCAGCTGAAGGAAAACTGTCCTGCTGGATGAGTAAACAACATGCATCAGAATTGCTTTTCCAAGCCATTCTCATGATTGATGATTTTTAAATGCATAGAGTTGGGTGAGATAGAGCTGGATGAGCCCCTTGTTAGAGTGAAACATTTCCAGAAACTGAGCACAGGAATGCAGTGCTCAACTGAAAAAAAATCAAGTAGATCAAATGGGTTTTTTATTTTTCCTGGAAACACATGATTCAGGTTATGTGTTTGCCTGAGCTGTCTTGGCCCTGTGTTCTCATCCTGACATCAGCACTGCTGCTGCCTGCCAGAGCCAGGAGCCAGAGGGGAGCATCCTCATGCAGGATGTTTGGGCAGAGCTGGCAGCAGCACCTGTACTGTGAGTGAAACCATGGGTCAAGTGAACACCTAAAACACATGGGAGGCAGGCACGAGAGAAAAGCTCTGTGATTGTGCTTCCAAAGGGTCCAGGGAACAGGAGATGTGGAGGGCATGGGGCTCCAGCCATTCATGGTCAGCGCTCCTTATGCCCTGCCCTGCCCTCTCTTCCCATGGCAGGAGGCACCAGCTCCAAGCTTTCATTCCCAGGACAGGGAAAGCGTTGCCTTCATTGCTGAGAGCAGCTCGTGACCCTTCCCATGATCACAGAAGCCCTCCCAGCCAGCTGCTGTCTCTGCCTCAGTTTCCCCAAAGGCTGATGCTCTGGGGAAGTTCCTGTTCTTCTCCTCTTGCTGCCCTTCCACAGCTCCATAAAGTTGCTCTGCAAGCGCCACCCCGAGCGCAGGCTGCAGGAGCAGAGGCAAAGGGGGCAGGAGCAGGGCAGGATGGGGTCACTTCCCTGAGGGGTGCATCCCCATGGACCCTTCTGCTGCTGTCACACCAGCGGCACACACCCACCCGAGCCTCTGCAAACCGCAGCAAAGCCGTATCTTCACCACAAGGAAACAGCTTCCACACTTAACCTTTTCGGCGGCACACCCATAACGGTGAGATTTTATTGCACCGGCAGGAAATAACACACGTTTCCCACCGCTTCTCTGCTCCAGCAAGCGTTTTCTGAAGTCAACAAACACACTGGTACCTTCAACACGCAGCTAACCCCCACCCCATCTGCGTTTTGGGCTTGCCCACCGTGTCCCCGAGCGTGGTCCAGCGGAGATGCTCGGCCGCTCCCGAGGAGGGATGGACGCGAGTCGGGATGGCTGGGCAGGACTCACCCTCCCTCCTCCTCCTCCTCCTCCTCCCCACTGGCTGATGAGATACCAGCCTCCTCCCGCCCCTGCCCGGATTCAATTCCCGGAAAGCAAGCGGACGCGGTCTCTCCAGAGCCTAGTCTTTCACCTCAAGCCGTTTCCCCAAGGTCGAAATGGCTTATCAGGGTAAACCTCTGATTGCTTCCCCGTTAACTTCGGCGCCTGCAGATCCGAGTGACTTCTGGCCCCGTTCATGCTGCAGCAGCTGCTCAGCAATGCGGTCGGGGCTGCCCTTCCTCGGGGTCTGCTTTGGGCTCGCTGCTTTGAGCCCTTGCCCCAGTCTGGCATTTTCTGGGTGTCTCCTGTGACAAGAAAGGAAGGGCACATCCCATCTCACGTCCTCCCTGAATGGGTCTGGAACCGCTGGAAGGAGGAACGAGAAAAGAGTTTTTGTGCTTGGGGAGGGAGATAGGAGTAGGCAGCAGGAGCAGCTGTAGGGAGGGGGCAGCTCTTGAGCAGGGCTCACTCTGCCTGTGCTGGGGGCAGCCTGGTGCATCTCTGCCTGCTGGCACTGCCTGCGATACCGGCGATGGCAGCACGAGCCCCACGGAACACTGCCAGTGCCCTCCCGGTATTTCTGAACCTCGCAGCCAGGAGAAAGGCTCTCAGGAATGGCAGGGAGGGCGGCTCATGGGGGCAAGCTTCCATCCCCGGTGTGGAAAACTGAGAGGTTTCTCCTGACCGCGAGTGGGACAGAACAGAAACAGGCTGAAAGCTTTGGCTCCCCTCCTCAGGCATCCCTGTGCCACCCCTCTGCCTCCTGCTCCCCCCGGGCACCCCGAACCAGCCGGGGGGCTGCGTGACCCCGTCTCGGAGCGGGCTGGGGGAGGCGCCGGGGGAGTGGCGGAAGCCGCTCGGCTGAGGCTGCTCTCGGCACATCCTCCCGGTGTCCCGGGGAAAGTCCAGCGCCCTGAAGCCCCAGGCCGGGCTCAGCCGGAGCGCAGAGGTGAGGGGAGCCTCATCCTGTGCCGGAGGACACGGAGCTGCCGCGGCACCGGTGGCCCCGAGCTCTGCCACCCGCTGCCACCCTGGCACGGCTGCCGCAGCCCCCATGGCCGCGGACGCTCTCTCCACGTGGTCCGGCAATGGCACTCGGGCTCCTTGCCCCGTGGATTCCGCCTTCGCCCAGCGCTTCCTGCCCGCCGTGTACCTGACCGTGATCCCCCTGGGGCTGCTGGGCAACGGGCTGGGGCTGTGGCACCTCTGCACGGGGCCCCGCGATGGTGCCCGCCAGCCCCTCAGCCTGCTGGTGGGCAACCTGGGGCTGGCCGACCTGCTCTATGTCAGCACTCTGCCCTTCCTCGTCAGCTACTACCGCCAAGGCAGAGTGTGGATCTTCGGGCAGCCCTGGTGCCGCCTCACCCGCAGCCTCTTCCACCTCAACCTGTACGCCAGCATCGGCTTCCTCAGCTGCATCAGCATCCACCGCTACCTGGGCATCGTGCACCCGCTGAAGGCGCGGGGCAGGTGCCGGGGTGCCACCTCCTCCGTGTGGCTCAGCGTGGCAGTGTGGCTCTGGGTCATCGCACAGATAGCTCCCGACCTCGCCTTCAGCAAGGCAGACGGCAACAGGACGCAGTGCCACGACACGACGGGACAGGAGCACCTGCACGTTTACTTGCCCTACACCTTTGCTGTCACCGTGACGGGGTTTGTCATCCCGTTCCTCATCATCATCGGCTGCTACTGCCACGTGGTGTTCGTGCTCTGCAGGAATGACAGCGTGGACGCCAGCCTCAGGAGGAGAAGCATCGGGCTGGTGATTCTCGTCATGGTTCTCTTTTCCATCTGCTTCCTCCCCTACCACATCTTCAGAAACCTCAACTTGTTTTTTCGCTGGCGGCCACAAGGGTCCTGCACACAGGCTTCAAAGGATGTCTACGTTTCCTACCAGGTGACTCGGGGCCTGGCCAGCCTCAACAGTGCCCTCAACCCCCTGCTCTATGTGATTACCAGCAAAGACTGGAGGTCACGGGTGAGAAGCATCAGCCAAAGTGCCAGACAGTGTCTGAGGCCACCCTTCCAGGGCAAAACCTCTGGCCAGGCAGCTGAGGAGAAGAGGAACGACATTCTTTGTAAGGGGGATGCTTCTAACGAGCTCTGAGGTACCTGACACCCCCTTGCTTCTGCCACATCAGCTTGTGCTTGGCCCCTCCCTGGGGCAGCCCCCACCTTGACACCTGCTTTGCAGAGATGGTGACAGCAGCATCACAGGCTCTGTGCACACAAGGGACAGGCAGGACTGTCAGCATCAGAGAGAAAACTGGGACCAGATTTCAGAAGCAAAACTACTCAACCCAACCATTTTGCCTATGGAAAGAAATTATCACGTTTGCTCCAGTCCAAAGTATTTCCCTCCAGCCTCTGCTGCAGCAGGCTGAGCTGGTTAACGTCCCCGTGCTTCCCAGCTCCTCTGTGACTGAGGGATGGAGGGAGTGACACCTTGTCCCTCCACTGCATCCTCCCTGCTCTACTGTACATGGGTTTGAGACAGCATTCCCTCTTTCACCTAGGGAGAGGGCAAATTTTTGCAGTGGAGGAAGAGCTTTGGAAATGGAAATATTAATTTAAAAATCAGGTTTTAAGTGCATTACTAAGCTGTGCCAGTTCCTGGGTGATTGAGCTGTTTCAGGATCTGTGGGATCCTCTACTGCCCACCTCCTTTGCAGGAGAAAAAGACATTTTGGCATCACTCCCTCTCTTTTGGAAGATCACATAGCAGAACTAACAAATGGGCATTTTAAAGTTTTTGGAGGCTATTGGTTGGGGTTTTATTTTGGAAGGTGAATGACTGCAGTAGCCTGAACTCCTGCTTTCAGCAGAAAAATGCCAAGAGAGTTTGCAAATCTTCAGGTGGGTGCTTGCATCTTGCATCCAGCCTTGAAAGGGCATTAGTTATGCTTGTAAAAATTAGATGTGCAAATAAAAAGAGAAGCAGCACTGGCATGAAAGCTTGTGAAGGCAGGATGTGTAGGTGAGATTTATCATCACCAGGGGTGACAGATCTCTGCTGTTAAGGTCAGCAGAGGCTCCCAAACAGTATTTTCATTTTTGATCTTGGTGTTACCCACTACAACCAGCTCGAACACTTCAATTCAATAATGTGATTTGCAGCAGCAGCAGCTTTTGGAGGCCAGCTGAAGGAAGTGGACTGTGAGTTAAAATCAGCCCTTTCTGGGAAAGCACTGGCCCAGGGACGGATGTTGTGCTCTTTTCCTGACATTTATCTCTGTCAGTTGTTCCTCACACAGACCCACCTTAGCTGGGCAGAGGAGGGAGCGCAGCTGGCTTTCAGTGCAGTTAATATGTCTGCAGTGCAAATAAACACCCCATGCTTTCACCTGTGAGTTGTCTGCCTTCTTTTAAAGCTTTATGGGAGCCTGGGAGCCAGCTGGCCTGCGGGCTGGAGCAGGGACTGCCTGCTCAGGGAGTGGTGATGATCTTCCCAGTGCTCTGCAGACAGAAAACTGCTGGGAGACTGCAGGCAGCCCAGGGGGAGTGATCTCTGACAGGCACACACTGAGGAGTCTGCTCAGCACCACTCAGGGGCCCAGCAGAGCCTCCTCAAATGTCTAGCTCCCACCTCATCCAGAGGAAAACCAAAAATAAAGCACAAATTCACCAATGAGATCTTCTCTCTCTGTAGGAGGAAGATTGAGACATTAGGATCAGACCTGGTCCCTGTTCCTTGCACACATGCTCCAGATCTGGGCTTCTCCAGAGCTCTGAACTCTTCTTTTCCTCAAAAACACCCACGCCTCTGAAAGCTGTCCAGCTCTTCCATCTTCACACATGGATCCTGTCTAAGATGCTACAGCTCCCCCCTCAAAACCTCCCAGGGCTCTTTATCCTTGGCACCAGAGGGTGGGATTGTGCCTGGAGCAACCAGGGCAGCACCCAGCCTGTCCCAGGTCCCACCTGTGGCATGGAAAGAAATTTTAGGAGTCAGTAAACAGTCAGGGATGGCAGGGAGCTATGATAATCCTCCTTCCCCTTCTCCCAACACTCTGCCAGACATTGGCAGGGCCACACACAAGCATTTGCTGCTGGCAGGAAGGGGCCAGTGTCACTGGAGAAGCTGTGCCATGGTTACCTCTTAAATCATCACCCCTTTTGGGCTCCTGCCTTGTGGCCAGCTGAACATTCCCCTTTCCCTCCCTTGGCTATCTGTTGCCAGACTCCGAAGATGTCTAAAAGCAAGTGAGAGGAATCCCACCTGCACTCTCTGCTCTTCCCACAGCCTCTCTGCTGCAGCAGCATGGAGCAATGGTCTTGCCTGCAAAATCAAGCTGAAAGCAGATTTTTAACTCCTTTATCAAGATTAAGCCCAACCAATAAATCAAACATGGTGAGAATTCTCCTCCTGACACTAATGGGATCAGGATCAAGCCTGGAAATTTGGCAGCATTTCTTGCTTCATTAAATAAACCGCTCTTGGTTGAGGATATGTTGCAAACGCAGTCAAGGTTTGTTATGTTACAGAGAACTTTTGAGCTGACAGCCCAGGGAAGCCAGTCAGGCAGAAATATCAGGCACACATACAGATGCACAGATGTACAACCACTTTTTTCCTCCAAAATGCAGAATTGGTGGGTTTTTTTTTGGCATGCAAAGCACTCTACAAGAAGAAAATATTGCTATCAGCAACATCTAAATGCATAGAACTCAACTCTGATTAATTCTTTATTTCATTTTGCACACGTTAGATAAAATCTGGCTCTGACTCAGTTCAAGGGTGTTGATGCAGCCAGTGGAGCCCTGATTGCTGCACAAGTGTGGGTTGGCTGCCCTGTGCTGAGAACGTGGGCTCATGCCTTTGTGTCAGAGACTTTACTGCTCAGGAGAGGGGAGCTGCTGCATGAAGGGCTGGGGGTGCTGGGGACATCACTGTGGCACGGGGATGGTGCACAGGTCCCTGTTGGACAAACAGGCCATGGCCATAACGTGAGAGCCCTCAGGCCCAGAGCATGTGTGAAGCTGGAGGAGAAGCAGCCAGAGCAGGAGGCTCCACAGGATTTGGGTCCCCATTACTCCAGGCACCCAGCAGTAGGACTTTGGTGGAGCATCTTTTACAGCGTGGTGGGAGGCTGCAGTGTGCACACAAAAAAGGGATGAGTCACTCAGGTCACTAATGGAAGGTCACAGCATCCTCAGATTCTGTGAGAGCCATTTATTTCTTCAGCAAAACAATCTCATTGCTAAAGTACCTTTGGCTGCAGTGACAACAGACCTGACAGGTTATCTTATTTACCAAAGGTATCGATCAGACTGGGAAGGAATAGTAGATGCAATTATCCAGGTGAGCTGGGAAAAATGGTAAATATACCTGCCACTGGGGTGCTGTTGGTGGATATTTTAATAAAAGAGAAAAAGCTGAGTCTTTGTCTACACTACATGGAGTGCTCTGGCATCCGAGGGACCAACAGCTTGTGCAGAAGAGAGCAAATCACAGAAATAGAGCAACACTTAGCGTGCCTGTGTGAAGCCATCAGTCCAATGCCCCTCCTGCGGTGCCTGCAGTTATAAATAGGTGATGGATGCCGTGCTGCGGGACCCGGGCGGGAGGGCAGGAGCGCACGGCTGCTCCGGCCAGGCGCCGCTCCCGCCCGCTCGCATTTGTATGTGCGCTGCACAGCGACTGCGGCGCACCCTGCGGGCACCGAGCTGTCCTCGAGGACTCGCCCAGCCCAGGTTTAAAAGAGTTGTGGCGTTTTTTCCGCCGTGCCTTTAAATATCCCCCCCGCAGCAAGAGATCCTTGCTCAGGATCACTGCTTGAGGCAGGCGCCAGCGCAGGAGCGGGGCCGTGAGAAAGCCCCGGGAGATGCTCGGTGCACCACGACCTGTGCTGCCTCCTCAGCATCCTGGGAGGAAGCTATCATTTGAATTCTGCCCAACACCTCCGTTCTGTCATGAACAGGAGACGCTCAGATCCGATCTGGCTCCCTGAAGAGCCCTTCGTGCCAACGCACAGCCCAGCCAGCGTGAAATTCTTCTGCTTGTTTGGGTTTATGGGCAAAAAGTTTACCCTAAGGAGCATCAGAGAGCTCCCAGGCTTTCCAAAGGCACCACAGCTCCTCCTTGGAGAGGCTGCTTCCGTGCTGTGCTCAGGACATCCAAGGACAGGAGACAGATTAACTCTGTCCTGGCTGCCTTTGCTCACACGTGGAGGTGCAGAGGTGCTCCTCTGTGCTCAGCAGAGGTGGGGAGAGCCACCCACCACAGCTCCCAGGCTGCTCCTACCAGCACAGCCCACCCTGCAGAACCTCTGTGTGCCCAGTGCAGGCAGTGGGGAGACAGTCCCATGGCAATGGGGAGCTGCTGGCACGGAGGAGAGCTCAGGGGTAGTTCACTGGTGGGGGTGCCAAGAGGCAGGAATTCTCACTGAATTAAATGTTACTTGGTTTGGAGGCACAAACCCCCCTTTGAAAGTGTGCAGTGCTGGCCACACAGTGCCATGCTCAGAGCCCAGAGAAGATGGGATGCAGTTCTTTTGGGATGCAGCTCATCCATGAGCCTGGGGCTATCCAAGACCCCAGCATGAGATGCTGCAGCTTCCTCAGGGCTGTTGGAGGAAAGAATCTTTCTGTATGCAAAGCTGAAACAACAGATCCATCCCTGGAGCCATTATCCCACTGCACTGAGCTGGGATGTGGGAAAAGCTCTGGCAGGGTGCCCCAGGGCAGACACCAGCCGCACAAGGGCCACAGTGAGGCAGAGGGACTTCACGAGCTGAAAGTTTATTTTCCTTCCAGTGTGGCATGCAGCAGCAGAGGGTGGCTCATGGACAAAGCAGCACACTCAGCTGGGAGTACAGGACACATCCCCTCCCAAAGGCATAGCACAGGGATGAGTGCTGGACTTGCAGCCACTCCTGCCAATCCCAGCCTGGGGAAGGTTCTCATTTCCTCCATAAAGGGGGCTCTTCACACGTGGTTCTCAACCAGAAACTCCCAAAAGGCCATCCCTGAGCCTGTGTGGAGATGCCCAAGGGATACCCAGAGCATCACCTCCTGTCACTGCCTCTGCTCCTGCCTCAAGAGACACTCACACAAAGCACCTGAAAAGTCAGTTAATTGTTTCAGATCACAGAAAAGCTTCTGGTTTATTTCTCCATTTACCTCAGGTGGTTTGTCTGCCTCCAAAAAAGCCTATTGTTAATTTAATTCCTTTTAACAGATTCATGGCAGATCTGGTGTCCCAGTGCCTGGAACAGCTGGGATTCCTGTGCCACTGTTTGCTGTGTCCCAGGGACACCTCACAGCCCCTGAGCATGGCTGGAAAGAAAGGGCCAGGGCTGGAGCAGGGGACAAGAAGCTGGGCTAAGCAAACACAGGGATGTTTTTTCATTTGCAATGCAGAGAGAATCTGTCTTATCTCCTCAATTAGTCCATCCAGAGAAACAGCTGGAAACTCTTTGTATATAAACAAGACTTAGTAAAATCTGCAGTTTTAAGGTGGAGGAAGAAACAAGTCGCTAAAACAATGCTTACACTGCAAGAGAAAACAGATATTTCATTTTGTTCTGTTCATTCCCCACTGGGAACCTGCTGTTCTGTCAGGCATGGGCAGCAGGAACACTTTCACAGGGCATTTACAGCTCCCTTGGCTGGGAAATCGCTTGTGGCCCCAAACCCAGAGCTGTTCTGGCCAGTGGAGTGTGGGACCAGCTATGGAGCATCGCTAGCAGGGGAAGAAAAATGAATCTGGGAGGAATCAAACCCTGCATTGAAATAAGCCGGTGCCTGGCTGGGAAGCTCAATCAACCTCTCAGCACCGCTTCTTCAGAGAAAAACAGGAAAGGACATATTGAGTTTTACTAACAAATGCACTTTTCTCCAGTTGAAGTCGTGGGGCAGCGGGTTATTTTTAGCATCGAAAGGAGCCATTTGCTGTAAACTGTCTGCCCGGGAAGTGGAGCCCCGGGGTACGCAGACAGGGACTGCGGCAGCGCCCCGGCCCCGCGCGGACCCGGTCCCGCACGACCCCATCCCCTCACGACCCCATCCCCGCACGGCCCCTCACAGCCCCGACCCCTCACGGCCCCGACCCTTCACGGCCCCGGCCCCGCACGGCCCCACATGGCCTCACACAGCCCCGGCCCCGCACGGACCCGGCCCCGCACGACCCCATCCCCGCACGGCCCCTCACGGCCCCGACCCCGGCCCCGGCCCCGCACGGCCCACATGGCCTCACACAGCCCCGGCCCCTCACGGCCCCGGCCCCGCACGGCCCCAGCCCGCACGGCCCCACACGGCCCCACCCGGTCCCGCACGGCCCCGGCCCCGCACGTCCAAGGGGCAGAGCAGACCCTGCCAGCTTGGCAGAACGGGCCCACAGAGGAGTTTTTAGGGTTTAAAATGTAACACAGTATGGTAATGTAATGATTCTTATAGGCTGTATGTAAATGCTGTAGGATTTGTATATTGTACTAGATTAGTTAGTGAGAATTAGAATATTCAACACAGAAGAAGATTTATTGTATAGGAACGGGAACTTCGCTTTCTTACCCCTTTTATTCCCTTACGCTCTTACCCTCTTACTCTCTTACCCTCCCATCCTCTCTGCCCTCTCTTCTCTCATTCCTGCTCTGAGCTGTGTTTGGCAGCTCCCAGCAGGGCCCTGCCCCCAGGCCCTTTGCAATGAACCCCAAGTTCCAGCCCTGGCTGCAGAGATCTCTGGTCTCTGTCTGTCCCCACCATCCTACCCCCGACACTCCTACACCCATCCCTCCCCTGGGGTGTTCCAGAGGATCCCTGCAGCTGCCCAGGACCTTTCCAATCCCCGCAGAGCTGTGCCACCATGCCTCCTAGGACAGGGGCAAAGCTGTCACCGGGAACCCTCCAGAAGAGCCTCACATATTTGTAATTCCTTCCCAGAGCCTTTGTCCCCCCAGCCCTGACCTTGCTGGCAGTGGCACAGGCTGTGATGCAGGGCAGTCATTTATAGCACCGTGATGCTGCTGGGAGCAGAGGCACGCTTGGGCTCAGGCCCTGCTCTCCCTGGGACCATGTTCCTACACTGAGGCTGCATTGGGGACCACGGCAGCTCAGTTCCAGACTCACCTTGCCCAGAAGCAGGACTCTTCTCCAGACACACTCCCAAAGCCTCTCTCCTTCATCCCAGGGATCCAGGGTCTCCTGGCAGTGACTGCTCCACTCTGGCACCAACAGCAGCACCACAGAGCCTCCCAGCCCCAAAACCCAATCCTGACTGGTGGACAGCTTTGATTTAACAGGCTCTCAGCAAATATTTCCACAGATTTTTATGTAGAGGCATTATGATTTTATCTTATTATTTTATAATTAGAGCCAAGATCCTCAAACAAAATAAATGAACCGAACTAAAGCATCCAAGATCAAGAACTTGCTAAAGCAGAGCAGCACCTTTCCCGTTTGGTTGTGGTCCAGGCGCTTTATGGCAGGTACTTTGTGCCTGGCTGGTGTTCAACTGACAGCTTTCCAAGCATATAAAAAACTTATTAGGCTGAAAATAGAGTTTGTGACCATCAACTCTCAAGAGTACCGTCAGCATTTCCAGCCCAAGTCTGCTTTGTGTACAACCACTGGCAGATCAGGCTGCTGAGGGGAGCGGGGTGGGAGGATGGAGCTGTGTCCCCTCACATTTTGGGTGGGAAGGGTAGTTGGGAAAGGTTTCCCAATGAGTGCTGGGCCATTAGGAGGTGGCATGATAAGCTTTAGCATGGCTGGTACTGGGTAAGGCGGTTGAAGACAGTCACAGGTGGAACTGTGTCCAGCTGCTCTGGGGTTGGAAACCTGGAAGTCACATCCATGGGAGAGCACATGGAGGCAATCCGCATTTACAACCAGTTTACAGCCAGTGCTTCATTGGTTTCCTTGCTGAGCTTCCACATCACAATGCAGAGCAAAGTGCCTGCAGCCATCCAAGCTACAAAGAGGCCAGGAAGGAGGCAGCAGGAATTCTCAGAGCCCAGGGAAAGCTGTGAGGCTCCCGAGCCTGCAGTAACTCTGAGCATGGCCAAAGGACAGCTCCAAGGCAGCTCCAGCATGCAGGAGGATGTTTTACAGGATTATTTGTGGAGTCATGGGACAGAAGCAAACACTCCATCCAGCCTGGACGCAGTCAGGGGTGCTGTGTCTGCAGAGGAAGGCGTTGCCGTGGCCCTGCATGCAGAGAGGAGGGATCTCTCCCCATGCCCAGCTCACAGTGCTGCCTGGCTGGGGGCAGCCCAGCTGAGCCTGGAGTCTTCTGTGGCTTAAGGACATCATCTGAGCATCTGCAGCTGGTTGTTATTCATACCTTGATACCTAATACTTTCTGGAGATTAACTAATCCGTTACTTTAGAAATACCCTGTGGCTTTGCCAGGCTATCTATAATCTAAGTATTAATGGCATTAAAGCTAGAATAGCTGACGCTTTTACTAAAGCAAACAAAAACATCAATTTGGTGTGTTTAAAAATAACCAAAAGAAGCAGAGTACATCAGGATGCTCCCCAAGCCCTCAGAGAGCTGGAGCACCTTGCAGGTGAAACCAGGGAAGGGGCTGACACCTGGTGGGACTTGGGATTGACTCAAGCAGACCCACACAACTGGTCCCTGTTTAGTGCTTTTCATCTGAGACTGCTAAGCAGCTTTGCTTATTTCAATCCATTAGAACTAGAAAAGCTTTTTAATAAACTCCCTGCCAGCCTGGAATTAGTAGATGTGGGCCAATTAGACACGTTAATTAGGCACTGGTTTAAACACAGATGAGGTTTGACTTTGTTTACCAGTCTCAGAGGAAGCAGCTTCTCAAAGTTCACCTCCAAAGGATTGGGAAAAAGCACATTCACTCCCAGTCACAAGCACCTCCCCACACAAACACAGCACTTGGACTTAGGCTTTATTTTCAGAGCTCATGCTTTTTCTTTGCCTCCCCATGCAATAAAAATGAGACATTTAATCTCATAATGCAATTTCTCACTGAAAATCAATGATAAAGTACATTATCTTGCCTGCCCTGAACCCACGGCTCCAGCTTGACCTTCCTCAAGCAGAGTGAAGTCCAGGGAAACACAAAGGATGAACTTTATGGTTTCCCAGCAGGAAAGTGTGAAACTTTCCTGTGCCTCAGGAGAACAGGACAGGATGGCCCTCCACAACAGCCATCTGACGCAGTTTGGCGTCACTCATCCCTGTGATCACTGCAGGCAGGAAAATGCAGTGTGTGAGCAGTGAGAGGCAGAGCAGGCTGAATCCAGCCTGAATTTTGAAGCCTCCAGTCCCACCCCAAACCAGCCCTGGCTTGTTACTAGGGGGTTCTCATTAGGAGATGGATCCTGCAACCCTTTCTCCTGCTGAGCAGCATTTATTCTACACCTCTGACCTGCAAGAGGTCAAAGCAAGCCCCAAAAGGAGACATCAGTGACACCCCAATCTCTGTAACTCCCAGGACAGCAGGGAAAGGCCATGCTGAGGGAAAACCCATGCTCCAAGACGCTGCAAGGTAAAGATTTCTTCTGGGGCCAGCAGAAGACCCTGAAGCTAGTCAAGGTCAGCTCACCACAAGCCACAAAGAGGACAGGGCTAGCAGAAGGGAGCACTGAGAGCTGCTCATACTGTGGCAGCAGACATGCTCCTCCTGTCCCCAGTGTCCCCAGCCCCACAGAGGGGGAAATGCCACCCACAGACCCCTCCCTGTGTAGGCAGCACCTTGGGAAAGCCATGCTGTACCATCTCTGCCCAAGCACGGCTGCCTCTCATCACAAACACAGGTTGGGAAACAAACTGTGCAGGATTTAATTGATGATCAGCTGAGATTGATGCTGCTCCTAAAGAAACTAGGCAAGCACCTTGTGCCTATTGTCATCCACCCAGTGGAGAGCACCTCCCAGGGATTTCCAGGCTGTAACCTACAATGGCATGTTGGCCCAACATCTGCACAGAGCAGCTGCCTTTCAATAACAGGCTACAGCATCAAATATCACCCAGGAACCCCAGAATTTGATCTGCAAGACACTGGAGGCCCCAGAACCCCTCCTAAAAGATGTGTGATAAGCACCTAGAGATGCAATCATCATAAGATCTCCTTCCTCTGCAACAGAAGCTCAGTTAGCATCTCTGGCTCCTGTCTCCAAGGTGGGACATCATTGCTGACCAGTGGAAAAAATTACCAGCACCAGGTGAAGTGCATCTTCATGAGCAGGAGGCCCCCACACATGTCTGGGGCTGGAGGTTTGACAGCATCCCAGGCCCTGTTAGCAGGGCTGAGAACACAAAGCAGACACATTCCTCCAGCAGAGGCTCTGCCCTATGATTTAGGAGGCTGCAAGCCCTGAGATGTCGAGCAGCACCCGACAGCTTTGCTGCTCCTGATGGATGCTGGAGTCTATTTTTTCTCCAATAACAACTTTCACTAATGGTGCTGGCACGGAGGCTCAGCAAGGAGGAGGGAAGTGGCAAGTGGCCAAGGTGAAAAAGAGTTCACAATTACAGTAGGAAAGGCCACTGTGTCCCTTTGCTGGCCATGGGAATGCTGAGGACAGGGATGGACGGGGCTCTAGGAGGGCACTGAGTCACCCCCTCCTTCAGGAGAGCACCCACTGCACCCAGAGCATTTTCAGCAGACACCCAGACATCTGTTAATCTTATTTTTAAACTCCTCAAGTGACAGGGTGCCACAATCTCCCCCAGCAGTCTGTTCCAGTGTTTCACTGTCTTCATGGTTAAAAAGTTTTTCTTATGTCCAGTTCAAACCTTCATTGGTGCAACTAAATACCAAAGCATCTTCTCCTCTCCAGAGAGAGAAGCAAGATGGATGAAGAGGGATGTAAGCCTTGTCATTTTCTTCACTTGTGTGTTTTATTCCCAGCCAAAAGAAGAAGAGTTTATTTTCCTGAAAGAGATACTATCGCCTGCAACTCAACACAACTCAGAAGATCTTTCTATTTTTAAAAGTGAAGTATAGGAGTTACATGGTAACTATAAAAGCTATGGTAACCAGGAATGAGAAACAGGGTCTTCAATTTGTGGGCTCTGCCCCCTACCACAGCAAACTTCCCTGCTCCTTGTGGCTGACCTGGGCTGTCCACAGCACATCAGAGCAGAGAGGCTGAGCTCACTGCCCCCCACACCAGCACAGGCTGGACAGGCTCCACATCCTCTGTGCCTGCAGCCTCTCACCAATGTGCCAAAGAAAGCAGCAGAAATACTGAATCTGTTTTTCCTCCTTTCTGCCCTCTTAAAACAGCACTGGACACAGCAGGCGAGACTCTGCTCTGGAAACCAGCTGGGAAAAGGATGACACAGATAAAGCAGACAGATAACACAGACAAATAACACAGATAACACAGATAGATAACACAGGTAACACAGATAGATAACACAGATAACATAGATAACACAGATGGATAACATATACAACACAGCTAACACTGTTAACACAGATAGATAACACAGATAGCACAGATAGATAACACAGATAGATAACACAGATAGCACAGATAGATAACACAGATAGATTGCACAGGTAACACCTCAGTGTTCCTCGGTGCCATGGGTGTGAAGCAGCCCAGAGCTGGGCAGAGCAGCAGGAGCCAGGGCTGCCCGTGCAGGGGTGATACCACAGGGATGATACCACTGGGTCCTTGAGGACAGCCACACAGCCCCAAAGGCTCTTTTGGGAGGGCAGGCCAAGAGGGTGTAGGCACAAGAAACTCCTCCAGCCTGGGAGCCTCCAGGGGCAGCTTCAGGGAGCAGGGATGTTACTGCTGTCACTGGCATGAGAATAAACCGTGGCCTCGCTAGGGCTCACTTGCAGCCGGGCACTGCCCGGGGCTGCCAGGCTGAGAGGGCTTGGGGCACACCGGAGCCAGCCTAGGTGTCCATAGCCCGCAGGAGCCGGTGCCCAGGGCAGCAGGAGCCGGTGCCCAGAGCCCACAGGAGCCGGTGCCCGGGGCAGGCAGGAGCCGGTGCCCGGGGCAGGCAGGAGGCGCTGCGCGGTGCCCGGGCTCGGTGCGCGGGCGGTGCGCGGGGGGAGATGCGCGGTCGCGGAGGTGTGCGGGCGGTGCGCGGTACCCAGGCTCGGTGCGGGCGGTGCGCGGGGCTCGGTGCGCGGTCGCGGGGGTGCGCGGGCGGTGCGCGGTACCCAGGCTCGGTGCGCGGGGGGCGGTGCGCGGGGGGCGGTGCGCGGTCGCGGGGGTGCGGAGGGGGCGGGCGGGGGGCGGCAGCGGCGGCGGGGCCATGCGGAGCCCGGGCTGAGCGCGGCGGCCGCCCCTCGCCATGAAGCGGCAGAACCTGCGCACGGCCGCGCTCATCCTCTGCATCTTCTCCTACCTGCTGGTGGGCGCCGCGGTCTTCGATGCGCTGGAGTCGGAGGCGGAGAGCGGCCGCAAGCGGCTGCTGGAGCAGAAGCGCGGGGAGCTGCGGAGGAAGTACCGCTTCTCCGCCGACGATTACCGGGAGCTGGAGCGGCTGGTGCTGCAGGCCGAGCCGCACCGCGCCGGTCGCCAGTGGAAGTTCGCCGGCTCCTTCTACTTCGCCATCACGGTCATCACCACCATCGGTGAGTGAGGGCAGCCCGGCCGGCGCGCCCGGCATCCCTGCATCCCTCCATCGCTGAACCCCTGCACCCCGTGCCCCTCCATCGCTGCGTCCCGTGTCCCTCCATCCCCACGACCCTGCATCCCATGTCCCTCCGTGTCCCTGCGACCGGTCCTTCTCCAGCCCCACATCTCCAGTACCCCGGGAGCTCCAGGGCAGGCTGGGGGATGCCCGCACAGCAGAGGCAGGTGTCACCCTTGCAAGGCTGGGACATCTCTTCAGGCCATCCCCGAGCTGAGCCTGTGGGACCCCAGTGTCCAGTGGTGGGCGAGGTGACCCACGGGCAGGCTGGGGCCACCCTGTGCTGGGGCCACAAGACACGACATTGTCCCAGCCACAGCATCTTGGGGAGCTCCTGCAGGAACCTTTGGAGCAGGAGCTGCCAAAGTTGGCAGCGGTGTGGGAGGGCAGAGGTAAGGGCCATGTCTGTCCCCTGTGCTGGCACTAGCCAGTGAGCTGGTTGAAGAGCTGGGCAAGAATTGTTGGCTTCTTTGCTGGCTCAAAACTCTGGGTGTTTGGCTGTGTGAGACCTGCTTCACAGAGCCCAGAGAGCCATGAGACACTGCCTGCTCCTCTGCCTGCACAGAACCCTGCAGAGACAGGGGTGTCAGCTTGGAGGGGAGTGATTGAATCACATTAAACTCCCCTGTAGACTCACTTATCCATACTAGAGCCCAGTGTCTTGGTTTGTCTGCTTCAATTTTGCAAGAGGATGAAACTAAATTGAATGAGGGTTACCTTAATTGAGGTGAGATTAGCCACATGGGAGTTGAGCATTGTTTAATGAATCCACTTTGATTAATTCATGCACCCTTGGCATCCCATGGGGGTAGACAGGGATCCTGTGCTCGTGTCACTGCTTGTGCTGGGATTTCAGCAGATGTGTTTTGGAGGCAGGAACCCTGAGGCCAAATCCTGCCCTGGCACAGCCAGCAGCCCCCTCCTGTTCTTCAGGACAGGACTTCAGCCTTCCCAAAGGGCTTGGGATGGTTGATATACCTCTGGTAGGTGGAAGCATCACCCCTCAGGACAAGGCTTGGTGGGATCAGCTGCACTGTGTTAGCAGAACACAAGAGGTGGAAGAGGGACAGGTATCTCACAGGCCTTGCCTGGGGTCTCCCTGTGCTCCCATGGGATGTGGTGTGGGTTTGTGCAGCTGGGAACACACATGGTCAGCAAACCACGGTGGGCTCAGGGCATGGTTCAGGTCAGACCCCAGCAGGAGAGAAAGATGAACAGCTTCAGCAAAAATCCCCATCATCACCTGACAGGTTATAGCTTCATTTACATGATTTTCCTGTTGGCTGTGACAAACAATGGCTGTGCTTATCACACACCTCCTGTGATAAATAATTTCAGCCCAGGTGCTGTATTTCTCAAACACTGACATGTTAGATCTCTTTATATTGGGCTGCGCTCCAAATCTCAGTTCCAATGTTGTAGCTGTGTTTACTCTTTCTAATTCCCTTTGTCATTTCAAAACCATCAGTCAAACACTCCTTCAACAGTCTCTCAGGGTATAACAATTGTTTTTCCACTTACTGCTCTTGTGGATCATTATCTTTACATCCTCATTGCTGTCATTGTATTATCTTGTAGCCTGGGACCTGGTGATTGCACTCAGTTATTAAGCTTGGATCTGACTGGGAGGTTTTGCCACTGCAGTCTCCTGCCTGCTCTCTATTTCATGAAATGTGGCATGCAGGCATTAAATCCATCATTTTTGGCTGTGTGAATTTGTGAACAGAGAGAGCAATTAGAAGCTGGTCCCTTGCTGCTTGCTGGCAGTTCTGAGCACAGCATGGTGAAGGACAATGCTGTCCTCAGCCCCTCAGCCCTGTCCCATGCAGGAGTTTCCTGGAGCAGGAGGTGTGCTCAGGAGCCCAGGATAACATGGTTATCCCTTCCCCAAGTATCCTGGAAATCCACAGGCAGCAAGGACTGAGGTGAAGCCAAGTCACCACTTAAAACAAGACTGTGGGGTAACAAGAGGGTGTTTCCCCCCATGTTCTCCATACAAAAGTCACACAAATTCCTGCAGAAAGTGAGAATACAAATAGCTGTTTGTGGAAGGCCTGGCAGCAGCGCAGGAAGGAGCTGGCACTGTTCTGCAGGCACTTTCAGAAGGGAAGTTTCAGGCCCTGGTAGTTTCTTGTAGAAGCAACTCAAAAGAAAGGCTCAGATGCCTTTGGATGCCTTTGGATGCCATTACTCCCCACGCCACGTGACTCCCTTGCTCTGATTTTGTTACTCATCCTCTGAGGTCAGAGGCCACCAATTTCTGCTAAGCTGCTGTAATTGAGGTGGGCACGGAATCGCTGGAGCCCGGAAGATTGCAGTGAATACCTCACTGTGCCTCACAGTGTAATTGTGTGTGTCCTTGAGTCACAGCTCTGAAACTTGGGCCAAGGTGGAGAAATTAAATCTCAGAAGGCGTTCAAGGAGAACCTTGTTGTCCTGGAGCTCCCTGTCCCCAGGAAAAGGGCGGACAGGGCTGACAGGTGACATAAATGCTCCCTACCCTGCATCTAAACCAGCACAGCCCCTCCTCCCCAACAGGCCAGTGGTGCTTTAGGTCTGAGTGTTGGTGACACTGGAGTAAATCTGCAGTGGGTCTGCAGAAGTCCTTCCCGACTCAGCTGTTCCTGTGGGGACTGTCCCTACAGCACAGGGTTGCAGGGTTGCACACAGCAAGTGCTGACAGAGATGAGACTCAGATGTGTGTGTGACACTGGGTGGCTTGGGAGGAGGAGGAGGAGCAGGTGACAGGGGAGGTGGCAATGCCCCTGCAAGGGCAGTTGTGGATGGTCCTGGCTGGGTGTGTTCCTCCCCACAGGGTGATCTGGAACTGTTGGTCTCAGCATCGTGCAGAGCCTCTGTTCCCCCTCGCTGTGGGGTTCAGGTTACCCTGCACACCTGGCACTGGCAGAGCATTCTGGCCTCTGAAATATTCATGAGGTGCAAGAGGCTTGCAGACCCCAGTCCAGCTCTAGGTCTCCTCTTGGCCTCTGTGACATTGGGGGCTATCATGAGGGAACCTTTTCTCTTTAGAGGTCAAATGAGGTTCTGCCTACACGAATATGCCATCATCCCAGAGGATGGCCATCCCATGGCCCCATTAGCATTGCCTACAGATCTGTTATTGAGTTCCATTCTTCCCCTCATTTTTCTACTGCTCCTCTTGGTCACAGGGCAGCCTCACTAGAAACCCCAGTGAGGGCCTGACACCGCCTTTCCTCTTCCCTGTGTCCTTCACAGGTTATGGGCACGCTGCTCCCGGTACAGACGCTGGCAAAGTCTTCTGCATGTTCTACGCCATCCTGGGCATCCCCCTGACGCTGGTCATGTTCCAGAGCCTGGGGGAGCGCATGAACACCGTCGTGAGGCTGCTGCTCAAAAAGATCAAGAAGTGTCTGGGCATGAGGACAACCCATGTCTCCATGGAGAACATGGTCCTGGTGGGCTTTCTGTCCTGCATGGGCACGCTGTGCATCGGCGCCGCAGCCTTCTCTTATTTCGAGGGCTGGACTTTCTTCCATGCCTACTACTACTGCTTCATCACCTTGACCACTATTGGCTTTGGAGACTTTGTGGCTCTGCAGAAGAACGAAGCTTTGCAGAAGAAGCCCCCGTACGTGGCTTTCAGCTTCATGTACATCCTGGTGGGCCTGACCGTCATCGGCGCCTTCCTCAACCTGGTGGTGCTGCGCTTCCTCACCATGAACTCGGAGGACGAGCGGCGCGACGCCGAGGAGCGAGCCTCGCTGAGGAGAGCCCGCAACAACATCCACCTCAAGCCCAAAGAGGACAGCCGCAGCAGCAACGCCATTTTTCTCCCTGCGGAGGACAGGACGAGCCAGATGAACCTGATCCCGCTGGTGCAGGAGGAGGCCGAGAGGCAGCGGCGGCAGTCGGCCGTGTCTGCGGCCGAGGTGCCGTCCTTCTGCACCTGCCTGTGCTACAGGCCCCAGGTGTGCGGCAGCCCGGCGCCCTCCCACCCCGAGACCCTGAGCTGCCACACCAACCCCGTGTACTACAACTCCATTTCCTACAAAATCGACGAGGTGTCCCTGAGCACGCGGGGGCAGACCGGCTCTTCCCCAGGGAGCACTTTGTCCTCCAGCAGCCCCCGCTGCCGGCAGCACCCCCGGCTGCGGAGGAGATCCATCTAGGAGTGTGTGCTGAGCCACACGCAGTGCTCCAGTCTTACTATGGTGATAAATTAAGAACAGAGATGTCAGGTTCTTCTTACTCATTTCTTCTGTTCCTCTCCCTCCTCCCAGCAGGAGCCTCTGAATCCTGTTGGGAAATAATGATTCCTTTTTTGCAGGCACTGAATGACATTGTTAGTTTTTCTTTGCTTTTTCCTCCCAAGTAGGTTCAAACACTTGGGACTCGCAAGAGGCCCCTCCCTCCCACCCCAGTGAGCTGCAGGTTTGTTGTCCCACCTCCCTGCTCCCCAAAGGCTGCATTGCTGCCCTCCCACCCTGCTGAGCCTTGGCTGTGGCTGCTGCCAGCACATGACTCTCGCTCCATGGGCTGGGTTGCATTTGCTGAGAGTGTCAAAAGCAAAGTGTCTGTGAGCAAACCTTGCAAGGCTGGGGATTACCAAGGTGTCCCCTGGCCCCGGGTGCAGGTAAGTCAGTGCCACACAGTAGGTTTGCAGCTGGTGGGCGGGCAGGGAGAGGTGGGCAGGAGGGAATGGGCTGCAGTCCTGAAGCTCAGCACATGGGGACAGCTTCATGGAGGAACTTCACCTCCTCTGAGCAGCCCTCTGGGGCTGAGCTCAGGCTTGTGGCTGGCTCAGTGCTTTTGGAAGCTGGAGCCCCATGCACTCACCCACTTGCCCACCAGCACACCTTGGCTCTTTTACCTGCCCACCATGGGTAGATCCTCCTGGCTGAAATGGCTGGAGGGACACTGTGCCCCATTCCCAGGGGAAGCTGAACTCCTCCAGTCCAGTCCAACCCAGCCCCAGCTCTCCTCTGTGCTGAGCCCAGACTGTACTAAGGGCAGCCCCAGGGAGAGCCTCCTGAACTACAGTCACCTGCAAACAGCTTGGTCCTAAGCAGATTTTTTTTTAGCTAAAACCACCCCTTCCTTCCCCACCTTTCCTCCAGCTGGCAGCCCAGCAGCTGTGCTGGCTCCTCACCTCCTCCCAGTCCCTGTGAGCCCATGGGTGTGTGCTTGTTGCTGCTGGGGTTATCTGAGGTGGGGGTGATCCCATCTCCACGTTCATCCCCCTGTGGGATGTGGTACCTGCACAGTCACACCTGGGCAGCTCTTTCCAGCTGATGACCCCAGCGTGGCCTTTGTCCATCCTCTCTCATCTGCATGAAAGCAGGGCTCTGACAGTGGTAGGAGCTCTATTGATTTGTTTTCCTTCAATAATGGACATTTTAACTCTCAGTTCTATTTAAAATACCCTCTGAGGGGGTTTTTGTGGAGAGATAGCCCCTTTTCCTGGTGGGGAGGGCACGCAGAGTTGCCAGCATTGCGAAGGTCTCAGGGCAGGCTTTGCTCTCTCCTCATTTTGTTCTGAGTGGCAGCTTAATAAATGGTGAATCCATCAGGTGGTGGTTGATTATTTGTCACAAGGATGAGCAAAGGGATGTGTCCAAACCCCAAACCCCTGTGGGCACTCAGGCAGAGAGCAGGATGCAGGTGCTGCTGGGCTGCCACCAGGGCTGGTTTGTGACACTTTCACCTGGGTATTCCCCAGGCCCTTTGGGTGGGTGACATTCCAGGGGCTGTGAGCTCCAGAAACTGCCTCATTTGCAGCAGTGGGCCAGACCTGCCCCAGCTGGGTAAGCCTTGGTTTGAAGGGAAAGGGGGAGGAGGGGGGAACAAAGCAGGCTGAGTGTGGAAAACAGGTTTAAAAATGAGGCTTTCATTGGCTTCTCAGCTCCTCAGTGTGTCACTTCACGCTGATCCCACCAGCTCAGCCCTTTTGTTGCCATGTCCCATCTCCCCCACCCTCCCCAAGGATTTCAGCCCAAGGTTTGGCTGTTGCTGTGCTGCCCTTTGCCATCAGAGCTGAGCAGATGGAGATCTCTCCCTCTTTCCACGCTGAGCCTTGGACATCCTCCCAGTGGCCAAGATGGTGCTGCACCTCTCACCCTCATCCCCCATTGTGGAAAGAAGCAGATCCTTGATTCCTGCTCAAGTCACCTGCATGGTACTGCCTTGGTGAAATCCACCCCTGGTGGAGCTGAAGCAGGAGAAAACCTGACCCCAGAGGCTGATCCAGCCTTGCACTCTCGCTCTGGATTCAGCAGGGCACTGCCCAAGCTCAGTGGCTCCGTGGTTGTGTCCCAGAGCCCATGATGCAGCCATGCCGAGGCAGCAGGGCTGGCGGTGTGACCGCCACACCCTGGAGGGCAGTGCTGGTGATGAGGTGACAGCAGCTGCCTGTAGCTGCTGCTCCCATGTGGCCTGAGCTTCCAGGCAGCACTGCTTGGCTGCTCAGCGACAGCCTGAGCCCCCTCCTGCTTGGGAAGCTGGTGGTGGTCTGAGGGTGGGAGATGCTGGGCTGCCCCTGGCACTCTAGAGAAACCCTCCTCCTCCTCCTCCTCCTCCCCTTCCATCACTGCTCCCCCAGAGGCTGTAGCTGGGGCAGGTGGGAAGCTGCCCCTTGGTCTCACCCTGGTGACCTGCAGAGGGATTTGGGCATGACAAACACCTTCTAAGAAATCCTTAGTGAGCCATGACTTTGTGATCCCTCATTCCCACAGGAAAAGGACTTGCAGGAGCTCCCCAGAGAATGGTGCCTATTCTCAGCAGCACCACCTCCTCCCACAGACCCCTCCAGCAGCATCCCCCAGACATTTCCCACCCAAGGGCTCACAGCTCCAGGTCATCCAGGCAGCAGCTGCACACCCGGTAACATCTGAGGGTCTCCTTCCCTGGGTGTCCCCAGGCTCCCCTGCACCCACACTGGATGTTCCCAACAGCCTGGGCCAGGCGTGGCTTTTTTCTGCCAGTAGAGTCTTCACCTCCAGGGTTTCAAAATCACCCTTGAATGGCCAGCGCTGACCATGAAGGGTCTTGGAAAGAAAACAGCAGGAGCTTTAGAGTGGGGTGGTGAGCAGAGCACAAGTGGGAGCAAGCTTAGCTCTGTGCCTGAAGATGCTCATGGCCAAATTACATCCAGAAGTGTCTCAGGGAAATGCAGGCTTGAAGCAGGGGCTGATTGAGGGAGCCAGAGTGACAGCCCTTCCACAGAGCACTGGGCACACCAGGCTGGGCTGCTCTCATTCCCTACAGGCACAAGGAGAAGGAAGGGTACGGCTGAAATCCTAGGCTGAAGATAACAGTGGTGACAAGAGATAGAGCAGACACACTCCACAGAAAACCTCCAACACACCGTAGGAAAAAAAAAAGGTTTTATTATCACCATTATCAACGTTTTCATTAGCTTAACACTGAATTGTAAATCACTTATTCATTACATATTGTCTGAATAAAACCTACAGACAGGAAAAAAGTATAGCAGAATCCTCTCCTGACTACAGACGAGTGGCCCGTGTCCCACCTTCCACCCAAGGCAGCCCAGGCACCTCCAAGCCACCCGGGCAAGCAGGCTGCCAGCTCCATTGCCTGTGCTCCCTCCGGCTCCACAGAGATTACATCCCGCCAAATGATGTTAAAAACCTCCGGAAAGTTTTGGAGAGGGTTGCAGAGGCCAAAAAGAGCAGATCTCAGCTGCCCCCACTCCTAGGGAAAAGCAAGAGGAGTGTTGTAGCGCGCCTGCAAAGTCACTGGGTTTTGTGGAGCAAATAATGAAGTAAAAAGGTTTAACCTGTGAAAGCAGATTTCCCTGCAGTGGCCAGGCCCTGGCAGTGGGGTAGGGGCAGGGATGGGCTGGGGGATGGCTGACCCATCCCCGAGCAGAGGCCAGCTCTGCCACACCAAGGGGGATGGATGTGTCAGTGCAGAGATGTGTGGGCAGCCTCAGCCCCCTCGGGCTGGAATAAGGCCTCGTGTCCAGAGGGAAGTGGGCACCCATGGAGGGAGCAGAGGGTGCTGGGGAAAGCAAAGGGAAGGTGGAGGAAAGCTCGCTGGGAGCTCCCTTCTCCCAGCCCAGAGGCAGCTCCCTGTCTTCTCCTGGCTGTCAGTGACAGCACATCCCCCCTGCCTGGGCTGCCCAGCCCTGTGGAGGAGCCCTGGCTCCTTCCAAGGATGGGAAAGGAAGCAGTTTGAATACATTGGCAGGACACGGGCATCCCTGGTGGGTGGCAGGCCATGGCAGTGCTGCGGGAGGGGGTCTCAGGGGAGGCACTGCATCCCCAGGATGCCCTTTCACTGTGCAGGGAGTAGGAGGAAGACAATCCCAGTGTGGTGAGGCTAGGGGAACATGCCTTAAGATTCACCCTCCAAACCTCACCTTCCCTGGCTCCAAAGCTAAAACCAGCTCCAGGTCAAGAGGATGGAATCACCAAAGAAGAGACCAGTGTGAAGCACTGGGTCAGGAGCAACAGGCCCAAAGAAAAAAATTGCTGAAGGATTTGAAGCTCCAGGCTGGCATTTAGTAGGACCTGGAGTCCCTGTGGGCAGATATCCTAACATGTGGTGCCCAAGCAACTACAAAAACCAGCTCCTGCAAAGCTTGTGGGATGGCTTCAGCAAGGTGTGCCTCAATCATTCTCTTGCTTGGTTCTGCTCCCACCATGGCTCAGTGAGTGGAGCTCACAGCTGCCCGGGCTCACTGCGTGCCCACATGGCCTCTCTGCCAGACACAGCCCTTCCCTGCCCCTGCACAGGGGGCTCAGCCCATCTAACATGCCCAGAGTAAATGCCAAGGCTGTCCATGGACCTGGCCAAGCTGGACTGCTTTGGTTGCCATTTTAGCCACTGGAAAGTCACAAAGGGAAAGTCCTTGGGTCATCACCTCTGTTTGCTGGTGCTCTGGAAAGGGCTGGTGCAAGGTCCTTCTGTTTCAGCCACTAAAGTGCAAAGAACCAAATGCTACAAAGAAACTCTCCCCAGTTCCTCTCCTCTACCAGGATAAAAGCAGCTACCACGGGGAAGGGAGGGCAGAGGGTGCCTACGCTGTGGGAAGATCTGGAGGTTCCCCAGGGGTGAGTGTGATGCTGCTGTGGTGGGTGAGCAGCTGGGGATGCATGTGAGGCTGCTTGGTGGTGACTGGGACGTGGCCACTGAGCAGAGGAGTCTGGCAGTGAGAGCTGAAGCCACATTTGAGAACACCCAATCACTTGCAAACTCCCTGTGGAATTACGGTGTTCACAGACACACACCTTGGCAGGTGTGCACTGGGGTAAACACAAAAAGCCTTTCCCTGATCATTCTCCTTTCACTGAACATCCTCTTTTCCAAATGCTTGGCTCAAATCTGGCAGCTGCAATTTCATTTTAGATGCTCCCTCCAGGTGACAATAGGCCCTGGACTCCTCTACTGATGGCACTTTGCATTCACACACATCTCTCTCTCTCTCTTCAAAGCATTTCATAAAAAACAGGAATTCTTCCAGCATTCCCTGGGGCTCCCAGCACCACTGGGACCTGCTGCCTGCACAGGCAGCAACCTGGCAACCTTGAGAACAACATGGACACTTGTCCTGTGGGAAATGCTGGGAGGAATCCACAGGCAATGGACTGGGGTGCTGTTTTGAAGCTCTTTTATTCTATCACTGCATCAATGATGGAACTGACTTAAAATCCAGTATCCTTGTCCTGCCACTTCAGAAAAGTCAGAGAGCCCAGCACTAGCAAGTTTCTGAAGCAAGGCACAGAGCAGCCTGTGCCTGTTTTACACCTTGGTCCCTGTGATCCCCTGCAAAGGTGCAACCTCTCTGCCTTGGGTGGAATTTTCTAACAAAATGGACAAATATCACCTATGAAATGGACAAAATAACCCACAGAGCCTTTAAAGAAGAGCAGCCCAACCTGCTGCTCTGAAAAAACCCTTCCCTTTAGCCTGCCCCAGGGATCTTGAGGAAAATAGGCAGCTGTCAGGCAGAACTCAAGTGGCCCCAGAGTGCAAAGGCTTTTTTGCTTTATCAGGGCTACGATGGCAGTGGGAACCATTCTCGTCAAGTTACAAATACTAGATAGCCTAAGAAAAACAGGAGATTGAAACAGTCATGAAGTTTATACTGAAACTATTTTTTAACTCTGTAGTATGAAGTCACCTACAGCTGTTTCTTTCTTCACCTAAGAGAGATCTCATGTCGATGGGCACAGACACTCACAGAGAAGTCTATAGAATGAATATATCTCACAAGGCATCAGCCCAGTCTTTGTTTTTTACAATCAAAGTTAATATGGACCTTTTTCAAAAGTGATGTTGTTCAGATTGAAGACAATTATAAACTGTATCAACAATATGTACTACAGCCTGCAAGTCACAATCTGTGCACACCCAATGGAATATATTATTGCTTGGTAGCCTATTAGACTTTGTTTATAAAAAGATTTTTATACAGAGTACAGGATTATGACAAAACTAGCTAAGTAGTTCTCATCTTGAAAATACAACATCTATTCTTTCAACAAAGTAGCTGAGAGTTAATGAACAATAACAAATATTTACTAATAATTTTATGGCCAGTTTGAACAGAATTTCTTATAGGACTCTTTTCTGGTGTTTATTTACATATGCCTCTTTTCTTTTGGAAAAAAAGTTGATAAAATATAACAAGGAACATAGAAATCAAAAGAATGAGTAAACTTCATACCAAGAACATCAAACATTTTTGAAAACACTAAATTATGTTACCTGTTAAAAAACACACATATCATTTTGTCTTTAAAGAAAAATATTTTTCCTGTTTTAAAATATTACCAACAGCATGTAATAAACTAACTTAAAATGAGTTTCATAAAAAAGTTGTCTTGCTGTCTAAACATTACTAAACATGCCTAGGTTGAGATTCTGTTAACTGCCTCAACATCTTAAAAACAGCTCCTTTACAGGAACTTGTGATATTCATACTCCAGAAGACCTGCAAATTTAGAACAGTACAATGATAAAGGATCTGGCAGCTAGGAACAATAAATATATATTTTCACTCAAAGTAATTCTGCAGTGTCCTTTGAAACAATCCATGGCCAAGAAATGCTGGCCCTTACCCTGCCCACAGTGCCTGCAGTGCAAAGGGATGCTCCGGCAGCTCCAGCTGCAGGATGAGGACCCATGGATTGAATTGCAGAGTGAGGACCTTGGCCATCCCAGCTGTGTTGGGGCAAAGGGAAAGAAACACCAGGAGACTGGGAAAATATCACATTTTTTTTCCTGAACAAACCAGGACCATGGTCATGGCTGGTTTTTGCTCAGAGCACAGAGGACAAAGCCACATGCAAGGCTGCTCTCCCTGTGTGCAGAGAATTCCCACTGGGGAGAGATCATTCTGCTCTCAGCATCAAGATTTCTTTGTTTTCCGTAATGCAGGTAACATTTAGGGATTGGCTCTCCATGGGTTTTTTGGCCAGCAATGCTCCCATTACCTTTACAATATAGCAGGAACAGAGAATCACCCCTGAGTTGGGCAGGTATTTATCCCTCCTCAGTCTCGTCCCTCATAATTATTCACCAAAATACTGTGACACCTTTTTGTTCTTTTATTTAAGTCTCCTGCTCTTCCTCTCTCCCTCCCTGACTGTAACCAACAGCAAGACTCAGGCACAGGAAAAGACTCAGCCAGGAATTGCAAAGGGGACAAAAGTTCAGTTTTCAGCTGCTCATCATGATGGCAAAATGCTGCTTTATACATGACCACACTGGTAATTCCAACTCTCACACCACATCACCTTAGACAGAAACTGGCCAGCCAAATTTTTTGGGTAAAATTGGGTTAGGCTTTATAAAAATAGGCTATTCCAAGCCTGAGACTTGTCTTGGATGCTACACTGGGAGTCTTAAATTGATGGGCAACTAGCAGAGTTCTTTTTAAACTACAATAGACCACGGCCAGTGCAGGAAGTGTGTATGAGTGAAGCAAGAATTTAACTGCAGGGTACCATGCAACTCGCCCAGCCTCGCTGTGTGTCCTGTGGCACTTGCAGAAGGGCTCCTGTGAGTCTGCTTTGCGAAGGAAGCACTTGCCAGTCCATGTGACTGTGCTGTGCTTGGCAGCCAGGGATTGCAGGGTTCACTTACTGGGGAGAAACAGGACTTGGAGTGAGTCAAACAAAAGCACTGGACCACAATCAACCACGTAAAAAATGCAGAAGAAAATCAGATGGAGCAGACTGTGAAACTGCCTCCAAATTACAGAATTGGAGATGTTAACAAAAATAACACAACTAGAACCATAACTTCTTCATTTCACCCTGACAGTGACCCTTCAGCATGATTAAAACCAGACGGAAGATAGTCCTCGGTGTTAAGGAGTCCTGTGGTAACTAAATTGATCATCACTGAGCCTGCAGAGCTTTCAGAGGGGCAGGAAACAGAGACAAGTTGCATCTGCCAGGCACACAGGAACTGAGCTTTTCGACAGACAGTCATTAAACAAAGTTTTCTGGGGAAATATTTTTGGCATTTATAGTCTCCTACTCCCCATTAAAAACTGCAAAAATGCTGCATTCCTCTTACTGGGCACAGGAAATTCAGGATTGACTTAGCTCTTACTGGTAGATAATGTCCAAACTCAGTACCAATACAAAGCTTTTGGCATAACTTAAGACAGAAGCCCTGTTGCCAGGTCTGGCATGTACCTGGAGCTCCCCACAGTCCTTTTAAAGTCGTAGTTATTAAAAGATCCAGTGCAACAAACCACTAAATCTACCTAATCTATTCTAGTTCATACACATATTGTACAATATTGCCTAGTACTCACTACATACCAAGAGGAAAAGATGCTGACTTGAATTACAGTAAATGTGCTTCTTTTTAAAAAATAAAAATAAAAGAGAGAGCGCCACAACATAGTTTGACCAGCATGCAACAAACTTTCTTCAGCTAATATATAGAAATTGTCTAATACATTAGAAAAAATAATTAGTGAGAGGCCAGAGACATATTTGATCAAGGAAATTAAGAGATTTATCTGAAATGTTGAGGCTTTTGCCACTGAAGATTCAAAAAATTAGTCATTCTATGTCCGTTGTCCTCCTTCCCTCTCCTTTATATTATATAATTTTTACAGATTATTGTAAGGCCTATATAATTTTTGCATCTATCCTGTAATTTATCTCAAAATAATTTAAAATGCCATAGACAAGCTAGGACCAAAAGCAACTGCTTTTACCACCCACTCAACACTCATGCTTTTACTCTAAAAAAGCTGAGGTCCACATGCAGAAATAAATGCTCAGTATTTCTCTATGACAGGCCAAGAATCTGCTCATTCCTACATGGGACATGGGACCTTAACTTTTAAACCACAAAGTAAAACATCTCTAAAAGTTTATTCTGGGACAGCAGTCATCAAATCCTCATTTAGGAACCAAGACAAAACCTAGCCAAAACAGAGCTATCAACAGAAAATCTTTGGAGATTCTCTGTGATTCTGGATAATTTAATTGTCTGAAGGATCCAGAGCACTTCCTCCAGCACATGGCTCTGCTGGCAGCAGCTGCCACAGCTCAGCAAATGTGCTTTACTCATTTAATGAACAGAACACACGTGCTGTGACCACTGTGTCATCACATTCCTCACTCACCACCTCTCTGTACTTTGGGGATCACACCTCCTCTTGCAGGACACTTGACAATGCCTGTGTAGTGCCAAGACTGCCTAAAGCACCCCTCTCTTCACAAGGAAGGTTGTGGGCTCTCCAGCAGCTTCTTCTCAGATGGCAAACTGAGATTCTTTTCTTGTGCACCCGCAGAACCCCCCATTTCCTCTCCCATGGCAGAATAAAACAAACAGTCCTGTTTCAGGTCTGGGAAGGAAGGGCAGCATCTCCAGCAGATATGTACCAGTACCAAGGAGATGAAGGAAAAAAGCAGGAGATAGAAGACATGATGACTGAAAGATGCACAGCAACAAGTAAGGGAGTCAGCAAACTGCAGAATGCCTTATCTGACAATACAAAACACCTCAAGCTGCAAGTGTGATGTTCAGCTCCCACTTCTAGTGTTTTGGGGTTTTTTTCTGAGCAAAATTGTGGTTAATTAGCCTGCTAAACTCGAACTCTGTTTAAACTGTCTGCTCTAAGTGGGTGCTACTTGTTCTCCCACCAAGTATGCTTCATCAGCAGTGTTAGACACGTAATGCAGTAAAGACACTTGCTGGTAATTTGGCACAGTTTGAAAACACAGCAACGACAGTGTTACAGCTAACATGACTCAGTGACAGGGAACTGATTCTAAAGAAAGAGTTGCAGGTTTTTTTCTTCTTCTTCCTCTCAGAAAGAAAGACATTATAAAAAGACCTAATGCTTCCTCTTAAACTTTCCGTTCCTGCTCTTCTTCAGGCCAGATGATGACCTCTAAATTTTTCAGGTACTTTCTCGTGAAAGAATTCACATTAGAAATTTCTAACACGCACAGCTAAGAGAAATTAATTCCTAACTCCCCCCAAATTCTTTCAAATGCTGCAACTTTCCAAGGTTAATATTGATCTGAAACAAGGATCCAAGAATGACAGCGAGAGAAGTGAAACAAGAGGTGTATGTCTAATTTGACAACTAGGACTCATGCCCCATGGCACCTCCTCCTCGGACGGAGAGGGCACAGTGCCCTCCCCCTCGTCTTCTGTCTAAGGTCACTGGGTTATCCTCCTCTTCCAGCTCCACAAGAACTGATTGAACATGCATTGCGCTTGAGGTCAGAGTTCCAGCAAACAAAACCTTGACAGCATGTTTAAAAAACAAAAGCAGTTCCCCCTTCCTTACTCACTAAGACCTGTCACAGCAGGGTCCCACTGTGCTCTCCAGGGAAAGCTGGGAGGACTGACGCAGGAGCGGGCCTGTGGTGGGATCTACCATCGAGGAAGTTGGGAAGAGCTTGTACCAGCCGATTGCTAAAGTTGACAAATCCAGTTCTTCCAGGAGAACCCTGGCCACTCCCATGAAGTGCTTGCGCTCCATGCGTCCATAGTTTCCCCAGACTATCACCTTAGGGACAAGAAGGGGGAGTACAGTTAATCCTCCAACTTTCACACTTTCTTGGGAAGCACAAGTCTGACCAATCCTTCGACTCATCCAACTTTCTGGAGCTTTGCTACAGCCTGAGAAGACCAGAAATATTTACTCTACCAACAGGTGACGTGAAGCTCTGCCTCATGATATTACTTTTTTATTTTAAGCATGTTCACAAATCCTAATGTTATCGGTTTTTTTTCCCCATGGGACAGAGGTGAATGTGCATGTGGACAAGACATCATTCTGCTGGGCAGGGGCAGCACCTGCACAGAATATCCTCAGGGCTGCAGTCCAACACCTGCAGGTAAAATCTGGGCTGGCATATTACAGGCCTTGGACACCAAAAGGTGGCCTGGGGAATAAGGACAGGAGGAGCTCCTGATCTGGAAAAATAAACCAACAAAAAAAGGTGGGCAACAACTTGGGCCAAAACCCAACAGTTTGAGGAGAAAAGCATGTTTTAACTTGGCACACGGAGCTCGTGCCATGGGGCAGATGGAGATGAGGCATGGCCACTCACCTGGAGGAAGGGCAGGAGCCAGGGACATGACACGAGGGGCACACGTGAGTGACATGCAGGGCAAGCAGGACAGACGGCCCAGAATGGCTCACAGACAGAGGGGAAGGGCAATGGAAGAGCTGGCAGAGGAGCAGGGAAAGCTGAGTCACACTTACGACACGATGGAGACCAGTGGGTGGAAGAACAAATGCAGTGAGGGTCACGGGCTTAGGCATGCTGGAGGTCTGGCCAGGTGGCCCTGTCGTGACAAAGGTGACGACTGACTGCAGAGTGAGTCCGTGCTCTGAAGAGGAGAGGATGAGTAGGATGGGTTATGATGACAATTAGTGATCTCTGGCTAATCCTGGACAGCTTATTTCCCTAAGCTCCTTACAACCACAACACTACAGTTTTCTGTAAAATGAGGTAGGAGAGACAATGAATGTCAATCAAAAACCAAAAGTTCACATCTCACCAGGAGATGGAGCAAGTCGCTGCACAAAGTGGGTTTGGTGACACGTCCATTAGCAAAAAAGCCAAGCTCCTCAATTTATTCTTGGAATAAGTGCCTTTCCTGGCAGCAAGGCAGCAGGTAAGGAAACCCATGCAAGGCAAGAGCCGACCAAGCCAGGTCCCACTCCATTTCAGTCATAAATATGCAGTTTTGTTGCATCAGGGAAAATGCTTCTAATCAAGGTAAATGAGGTAGAAGTTACTGAAGAAAAGGGTCCAGCAGGTTAGCTGGCAATTTAGACACCAATGGAGGTAAATAGAAACTCACAGATTAATTACATTAGATTATAAATAGATTTTAGCCAGGCTTTATTGGATGGAAATTTTTTTTATATGAATTAACAATGCAAATCACTCTTTGCTGTGAAACATATGTACAGAGTTGAAAATATGAGTAGGGCAGAAAACATATAGCCGTAACAGAAAAGAGGTAGCAAAAAGGTAGGATATGTAATTGGGTGATGGCAAAGCAGACTGCCCTGAATGTGTACAGGCATGGGAGGCAACCCATGCTTCAAGATCATTTTAGCACCTATAGGTACCACCTATCTCCTAACTGGATTGGAAAAAGAGAATTAAAATAAATTAAAAGTCAATCCTCTCCTGGTAGGCACTCATGGTAACTGGCAAGGTGCAAAATAATCAACAGCTTGAGTATGAAAAAAGAGGGATTCCTTTCCCTTTGTTAAGTTCATATCGAGTGCATTTGGTTCCATGCAAACATTGCTTTTTCTCATCTATGTTAATAAACCAGCACGACAGGACTCAGTATCTTCCACGAAAGGTGGAAGAGAGAAGAGGGGCAGACCTGAGACTTGCTCATCTTACCTGTAATACTTTGCCCTGGGGACTCTCAGCAAACAGCAACACCTGATTGTACAAAGGGTCCAGTGACTTGCGAGCCACTTTTGTCTTCTTTTTCGCAATGCACACGCCATTCTCTAGCAGGTAAGCTTTGATGTAAGCAGCTGGAACAAAGAACATGGTCAAATAGGAAGAAAATCTTCATCTCACTTTAGGAAAGACAGTGTGCCATGTCTCAGGTGTTTCTAAAGAAGGCAGTTACAGAAGGGAAAAGATTTGCCCAAGCAGCCTTGTTTTCAGTACCATGCACAGGCTGATTAGTCCTGCCAAGCAAAAATTCAAATTTTCCCTGTTCACAAGCACTGTAAGAGGCTGGGGCTCAGGGAAGTGCTTTAGGAGATCAAAGCATCCTACCTGGCAGTGTTTTGGAGCCGGGTTTTGGTGTCAGTCCTCGAGCCTGAATGATATCCACTTCAAGCTGCCCATTTCGCTCTTGCAAGCCAATTTCCACATCCCCTAAACCAAAATGTCAAAATATATAGAAGACTTTCAAAATAATACATCATTGGGTTACAAAAATCTTTAAAAAATAATCTTCATGTCCCTCCTGCACAAGCTGTAACAAACTGTATGTGCCTGATTTCCCCCTGTATTACTCTGGAACAGCTCCACAGTGATTCCAGGCCACATTTTCAAAATCAAACTTGACTGGAAGCCCTCTAAAATGGCTTTGGTGGTTTAGTCTCTACTCTTTGTGGCAGCAAGCTTCTCATCTTTCCCAAATGGAAGAACCTAGGACTGCAAGCTGCTTTGGAAAATGCAATTATGGTGGACCATAACAAAATTCTTACAGAGCCTGATGGGCCTTAGAGAAAGAAAAACCCCACAAGATGCATTTTCAGGATCTTAGCTGCATTTTACTCAGTCTGTGCCTTTCAGAGCTGAGGGAGAAAAGCATAAAGCTGCTGCTCTCCTCCTAATGCCACATTTGCTGCAGTCAGCAAAACCTTTCAGCCAAGCTCACTCGATTTAACAGAGAAATGGAGCAGGCCAGTGTTAGATCAGCAGATGCTGGACACATTATTAGGTGGCTTGTAGGAGCTGTCTGCTCAGGACTCAGTTAAAGCCACCCAACTCCTTTGTGTTCCTTACCCATGGAGGTGGTGGCCAAGGTCTGACGGCCAACAAACTGTGCAGGGCCCATGCTCCCCAGGAAGTCACTAAACTGCCCAGCAGATGCCAGATGGACTCCACTGAAATTCAAGCTGCAAGAGAAAATTATTTTGGCTAATGGTTAATCTGCATTTTAAAGCAACTCAGTAACTAAAGAACCAGATTTATCTTCGAAATGAATGACGTCTATGGAGCCTTTTTTTTTTGAGCAAAACTTCGATGGTTTCCACACAGTTTAGTTAGATGGAATCCATTTAAAATCTCTTTCCTCATCCAAAAAAAACCCAATAAAGGCTGCAGTCACCAGCTGGTCAATATTTGTTTAGCTATAACTAATTGTCTCTAAGGAAAATCTCTGCTGTCTCAGGCTCATATGTGGTTGTCACCTCTTCAGGTAACAGATTGCTATAATAGCTTATAGGATGTCTCTTGGTAGCCATCCCTTCCCAATCCTCATTTCTGCAGAGGAAATAATCCATCTAGAGCAGTAGTTAAAAGTGAGATGAGCAGGGCAAGCATCAATCCCCTTGGGACTCAATTCCCTATCCATTTATCACACACACAGAGCAATACATCTCCTTTTTGATTAGAGGGTCCCATTTCCTCCTGCTCAACACCAGATGCATCCACCCTGTCCACACTCTGTGGTTTTCATATTTGCTTCCACGACTGCAGCCACAAAGAGGATCTGAATATGGGTGACAACAGGACAACATCCTCAAACACCAGCAGTGTCCCTGCCACAGTCACCACAGCAAAACAAAAGCTGTTGGGAGGACAGAGCCTCCAAGTCTCATCTCCAGGCACTGAGGCTGGCCCATGGCAAGCTACAGGTGCTGGTCTCTGCACTGGGACCTGTGTAGCAACACAAAAGAGTCAAACTCTGTGGTACACTAATACAAATGAAGATTTACCCAGTTGTACCCTGATTTACGCAGCTGTTTTGGAGGCTGTAGAAGAACTTGCTGCAAATGGTAAGGAGGAGGCTTGAGGCCAGCATTTGACACCTACATTTGTCCCACAGGCATCTGCCGAGCCATGACACAGCTGCTGAGCCACGTCAGGAGCTCTGTGCTGGGATACCCACGCTGCCGTGCCGGGTGCTGCTCTGTGCCTGCTGCGTGCCAAAGCCAGGCACAATTACAAACCTCCTCCACTTCTCCAAACTTCCCTGAATGGGGGCAATTACCCAGGGAGTGATGCAGCCCCCGTTCCCCAAATCCCTTTCTCACAAAGGATGCTGTGAGGAGGCTGCAGGTTGGGCACAAGTGACGGCAGAGAGGAGCCCTGCCTGTGGGGTGGGCAGGCTCTCACACAGCTGAGTCAGCCACAAAGCCTTGGCGATGCCCCCCTGCTGGCCAGTTACATTTAAAAGACATTAAAAAGAAAAGGAATTCTTTTCCAACCCCATTCAACCAGCAGTGTGTTAATTTCAGGTTGGGATTTCAGCTCTCATTAGCTATTTGCAGACCTGCTCTCAGCCCCATGGGAATATTTATTTATTCTGACAGGGAAGGAGGATGCCAGCACACACACCTCAGCAGCTCACCACTCGTGGGGACTGAAGAGGACATGCCACTAGCATGGGTTCATGGGGTGGCTTGGCTCCCTGTGACAGGGGCACTGCAATAAATGGCCCAACTTTTCCCCTGATACTGCACCTCCCCTCTACACTGACCTGGCTCTTTGAGAAACCTGGTTATTGCTGCTGGGCAGGGAGAGCTGCTGAGCCATCAGCATGGAAAAACCTGCCCTTGAGCTCTTTACAAATGTCACCTTTGTGCAAAGGGATGAGGGACTCTCGGTATCCTGGGGGACAGGCTTGGGAGGGGCTCTGCTTGGGTGCATTTTCCTCAGTTCAGTGTTTTTTTTACCCTGGATCCACTGTTTGCACCAACACTCCAGGTGATAT
Source organism: Emberiza elegans (assembly GCA_024865655.1). Classification (NCBI taxonomy): domain Eukaryota; kingdom Metazoa; phylum Chordata; class Aves; order Passeriformes; family Fringillidae; genus Emberiza; species Emberiza elegans. The sequence continues at coordinate 19,261,560 of JALJVW010000129.1, forward strand.
TTTGAGATACAACAGAAACAGCATTTATTTGGCATTTGTTGCAAAGAAGGTTTAACATTTTTCTCAGTTTCCTGTGTCACCAACTCCTGGTGCATCCCCAATGTCCAGGGCCACACTCTGCTCCCTGTGGGCACACAATTCCTGCCCCACCACCCATTCCTGCCCCACCGTGGCAGCCATCCCTGGGACCAGGGCAGAGTTGCTGGATTTGTGGCTCCCCAGGATAAACTGTGCACACAGAGACAGAGAGAGCCCCAGGGCTGGAAAATCTGCAGGGACATGGGACGGGGGAAGCAGAGAAGAGGGAGCCCAGAGCCAGACAGGCTTTATCAGGCTCGTGATTTGCCCATACAAGGAGGGAAGAAGTGAGTCCTGGTGCATGTGAGGACCAGCGAGACTCCGTGACCCTGCTGGCTCAGGCATTTTGGGCTGCACACAGAGAGTCAAAAAAGGATGAAAACTAGTGCCTAGAGAACTCAAAACAGTGCAGGAAAAAGGGAGATCTGACAGACAAAGACATAAGATTCAGCAGGAGATGAATGGACCATCAGCCAGAAGGTAAATGTTTTCTTTATTCTCTTCAGCTCATGGAAGACAAATGGGCCAAACTCGGGTCTCACTCCTGCCCTGGAGAGAGTGTGACCTGAACCAGCACGTAAATAACAATCTGGCAAGACAACTCATGGCTGTTCAGGGAAATGTTCACTGCTGTGCTCAGAACAGATGCTTGGGCTAATTAGCAAGATGCTGAGGACCAGGACAGAGGAGGGGAAGCCCAGGATTGAGTGAAGCTGAGGGCTGTGAGAATTCACAGCACACCCAGAACCAGGTCGTGGAGCAATTTCTCTCTAGGGGGAAGTCCAGCCATGTTACTGCAGAGGACACACAAAGGTGGGAGAAGACCACCCACAGAAACCCCTCTGGCCTCTGAATACTCAAAACAATTCAATAAACCATTTCCTCTTAACTGCCAGGGAGAGAATCACATCAGAGGCTGATGCCAAGCACTCCTCTGCACTACACCTGTGTGGAGAGGAGGCACCTGTGCTCTCACACCAGCCCACCCCTCCCCTGGCCTAGGCAGCAGGGCTGGAACCAGATGATATTTAAGGTCCCTTCCAAGCTGTTTGTGATGCTAACTACGAATGCTGCTAGCAAAGGCTCTGCCCAGCAGCTGGGGTAGCTCAGGAGAAAGTAACAGCACCTGCTAACAGAGCAGCTGATGCTGCAGCCTGCATCAATGACACAGAGGAAAAAAGCAAGAGAGTATGAAGGACAGTGTTAAAAAGCACAAGAACAAGGACTGTTGGGGTAAAGGTGAACCAATGGCAACTGGAAGTGCTTACAGCAAAGGAAAGGCTGCTGTTACCCTCCATAAATTCAGAAGTCAGAGAGCTCTGGATGACCTTGGAATGATGCATGCTCTGCAGTGCAAACTACAGCGAGAGGGCAGGACACTGCTGCAGGGCCACCCAGGCTGGGCCACCAGCACAGAGCCTTGCAAGGAGGGCAGTGGAGCTGCTGCTTGAATGGAGCTGCTGATCCCAGGGGGAATGGCAAAGCTCACTTAAAAACACAGGCCAAGGTCAAGACTCCATCAGTCTGGGTAACAGCCCTAGTTAATGGGTTTACTAGCACTATAAGAAACTCAGTATTAAATTAGACAGTTAATGTTCCCCACTGTTGTTATATCTGACTGGGAAGGGAAGACATAGGAATTACTTCTATAATAGATTATGCCATTAGCTGGTGGAACTGGCTGCTATGTTGCACAGAGGCTGACCTTTTGCAGTCCTGCTTTATTAGATACTAGAAGCAGCAGCTCTAAATCTTGGCTTTGACCAATTCCTGGACATATATTTGGGTATTGCCAATAACCCTGGAATGGAAACAATTTCTGTCTGGAAAAATCATAAGCTATCTCCAAGAAAGCTACTGCTTCTCCCTTGAGGGGAGAGGGAAGGAGAAAACAAAACGGCAGAAATTATTATGAATGTGGATTAAAACCAGCAAGAATGATTTAGCAGAATAGATGAAATTTCAGATGCTCAAATTCAGCTTGGTGAGCTGTCTGTGAAACGCTCAGAGAGAAGCTGGGATGGTGAGGTGAGGGGACATGTATGGTGAGATTGCTGGGACAGGCTCTCCCCATTCCCTCACTTGTTTTTCCTGCATTAAAGCAGGGAGGAAAAGAGCTCCAGGGAGCACTGTGACTTCTTTTAACTCCTTAAATGCAGCCCTGATGCTCCCAAGAGCCCTTCCCTGCCGCTCTGGAACATGCTGCAGGCTCAGCAGACTTTTCCTGCCTGCCCTCTGCATATACCAAGCTGTTCTGACCTGCCCTTGATGCACAAACCAGCTCTCCAGCTGAACCACCACACACTGGATGTGCTGGAGACAGGCTCCTGAAGGGATCTGCCGCAGGTGACGGTGGTGTCTCCACCCTGGGTGACAGCCAGCAGATGTTTCACACACATTGGAGCAATCCTGGAAAGCCCTTCCCCTCCCATTGCCCAACACGTCTGTCCCTCAAGGCAAACAATCACTACAACCTGGCTATCACCAATATGAGACGTCTTTTTTTTTTTTTTTATTGCATCTAAAGAGAAATGCTAAAAATAGCCAGAGGAATAAAGAGGGAGAGCTTTGCAGCTGACTTGCAAATAGCAGCTGCCAGAGCCAGCAGGGCCCTGTGACAGGACCATCTCACGCTGCAAAGAGTTGCACACAGAGAAGATTAACAGGTGACACTTGTCAGCCTTTTGTCTAAAGGGCACAAATCCTCCACTGAGCAAGGGCAGCGCAGCCTTTGAACAGCAAAGCGAAATTAATTATCTCTTCTCTGGCCCTTTGCTTTCACTAATCATGATTTACAGGCTCTGCTTTGCCACAGCCAAATGGGGACAATTTTAACGGAGTTAAAGATTATGGGTTTGCTGGGGAATTGGTCCTTAGTTAAATGCAATGCTGTTGTTGGCCAGAAGGCAGAGGGAGAGCACAGGGAGGTCAGCGATGCCTCCAGTGTGTCAAGGACAAATGAAGGACGTTTTGCTGGAAGACGCTCAGACCGTGATCTTTAGCTGTAGGCAAGGAGGCAGAGCAGGGACAGCAGAAAGGTAACACTGGATACCAGCAATAATAATATAACTGGATACTATCGATCCTGGGATCTCTGAGCCCACCAACACAGCAGAAACCTGCAGCAAGGTTAACCCTGGCTGCACGGGTACCAGTTCCTGCCAAGGCTGCAAACACCACTTCAGGATCAAATCACCATTGCTGTGCCCAAACTGTCCCCGGCACAAGAGCCAGCAGGGACGGCAGCAGAGACACACGTGGGGACAGCAGGGAGCCGGGGACAGCAGGGACACACCGAGGGACAGCAGGGACAGACCGAGGGACAGCAGGGACACAGACCGAGGGACAGCAGGGACACACCGACAGCACGCCTAGGGACAGAGAGAGCTGGGAACAGGGGACACGTCTAGGGACACAGCACACCTAGGGACAGACAGCAGGGACACACGCCTAGGGACAGAGGGACACATCTAGGGACAGAGGGAGCCAGGGACACGGGACACTCTAGGGACAGCAGGGACACACCTAGGGACAGCAGGGACACACCTAGGGACAGCAGGGACACTCCTAGGGACAGAGGGAGCCGGGGACAGCAGGGACAGACCTAGGGACAGCAGGGGCACGCCTAGGGACAGAGAGAGCTGGGGACAGCAGGGACACGCCTAGGGACAGCAGGGACACTCCTAGGGACAGAGGGAGCCGGGAACAGCAGGGACCTCTAGGGACAGCAGGGACACGGGGGACAGCGAGGACCTCCTAGGGACAGAGGAGCCGCGCCAGGGACAGAGGGAGACACAGCCTAGGGACAGCAGGGACACATCTAGGACAGCTAGGGACAGCAGGGAGCTCCCTGCACTCCTGCAGGGACCGCGCAGGACACAGGCAGCAACCACCAGCCCGGCTTTATGGCACACACCTGACAGAGCCCATAACCCCCTTCTGTCTTTTTGGAACACGTTTACATGCAGGATAAGACCTGCTGTATATACAGACAGGAGAACAAGAAGCCCGGCCGTGGAAACAGGCCCACCTGGGGTCCTGGTCCAGACAGGAGAACAAGAAGCACTTGAATGTGATCAGCAGTGCCCTGGAAGCTGGGAGAACCAGCCCTGTCCTGGGCATCAGACACAGCATTGCCAGCAAGGGATGGGATTGTCCTGCCCTGCTCTGTACTGGTGCAGCCTCACCTCAAGTCCTGGGGGTCGTTGTGGCACAGCAATATAAAAAGGGCATTGAACTATTAGAGAACATTATTCAAAAGATGCCACAAGGATGGTGATGGGACTGGAGGGGAAACCTTATGGGAAACACTAGAGATAACATGGTTTGTTCATTCTGGAGGAGACGGAGGGGAGACTTCATTGTGGTCTTCAACATCCCCATGAGAGGAAGGAAGCAGAGGAATAGGTACCAATCTCTTCCCTCTCATGACCAGTGACAGGTCCTGAGGAAATGGTATAACGCTGAGCCAGGAGAGGGTTAGGCTGTGTATTAGGAAAGGATTTTCACCCAGAGGGTGGTCGGCCACTGGAACAGGCTCCCCAGGGCAGTGGTCACAGCCCTGAGCCTGAGTTCTAGAAGCGTTTGGACACCACTCTCAGGCACAGGGTGGGATTCCTGGGGTGTCCTGGGCAGGAGCTGGACTTGAGGATCCTCATGGGTCCCTTCCAACTCAGCATATTCTACATTCTACGGGTCTTAGAAGCTGTACGCTCAAACTGGGGCTGAAACTGCCCAGACCTTCTTCTTTTAAACACAACATTCCTAATCCTGATTATTTACGAAATCTGTGCAGCCTCTGTAGAATGTGTCCTCATGCTGCATGCTGTAGGTCAGGGTGTATGAAATCTGCCCTCTGTGGAGTAATTTAAGAGTGGCTTAAAGGCTCCTTGCCAGCTGCTTGCTTCTCTGCTCTTTCAGGGTAGCAGCATTTCCTGACCTACTCCTTGCAAAGACCCGTGTCCTTCCCCTGTGTGGACAAATCACGCAGTCGCTCCCTTCATGGCACAGCAGCTGCTCCCTATACATGACTGGATGGAGAACCAGCTTTTCAGAGTTTGCTTGTAAACTGATCAGGATTTGAATGCCTAGATGGACAACGCTGATTTCAATGCAAAATGCTATGAAGAAAATGCAGAGCAGCTGTGCTGATCCCTCTCACACAGCATATGTGGCTCTGCTCAGTCCCTTCCCCACTCCCGCCTGCTGGTGGCTACAGATTAGCATGCAGAGTGTGCAGAGGCAGACACATTTAGGGAAAATCTATCATTAATTTCTTTTCCTGTCCGTGCAGAGTTTGTCCGACCTCTTTTCTAAATCTATTTTTAAATTGCTCCTGGGACTCTGTATGCCAGGTATCCCATTATGCCTTTGAGAGCGTTTGCAGAATCAGCTTGTCAAAATCTTGCAATACTCACAGGAAATATGGTCAGAATGCATCTCCACAGGTCAGCCAGTCCACACTCAGGTCCAAGACCAGAGCAGCCTTATTTACACCATCTAGGACAGCTGCTTTTCTAACCTGTTCTTAAAATCCTTCCCTGAGAGTTTATTTTACTGTGCATTATTTTACTTTTTCCTTCCAAATATTTTTCCAGTTCTTCCTCTTTTCACATCAGTCCTAAACACCCTTTGTGAATTATCAGTTTGAAAAACAGACCACATATTCCTTTCTTTTCCTCTTGATATCATCCTTTTTTATAAGTTTTACAAGACTTTGAGACTGGTCTTGATTGTACTAAGGTGTAATGGCCACACTTGCTGCTGTGCCTGTGCAGAAGAAATACAGAGCAAGGCATTCATCTCCCTTCACAGGTGGGTGTAACACCCTTTTGTCCAGGAGCTCTCTCAGGATAAGAGAATTTTGTGTTCCCCCCCTTGGACCAAATCCCCATTCCTGTCTCTCTGTTTCACACATTGCACACCTTGACTCCCACGGAACTCCACAGCTCTGGGTTCAGCGAGGTGGTGAGGCCAGACAGCTTCAACACAGCCACCCCCTGGCACACCCAGACAACAGCTATTTCTAGAAGATAACATTTTGCCTTGTTCTTTTCATGGATTCGTTTACACCATCCACACAAACACCTATTTGCCATCATCTCAAGTCTCCAGAGGTGACACATTCTTATAGAGCTGCTCCACTGTGTCTGGTATGTGCATGGGATGTGTCTGGGCCCAGGGTTCAGAAATTACTGTTCTGCTCTTGTAAATAAAAAAAGCCTCTTTTTTTTTATCCTCTCATGACACAAACTTGCATTTAATAAACAAGTTGCCTAAACACAGCTATGCATCTCAGTGGTTTGACTTGCATAGCTGAACTAACAGATACACCACACATCTACATCTAACATGGAGCTGAATTCTCCAGCTCCATCTTTAAAAAACAGGGACTGCAACAGATTCGTTCAGCCAGAAGAAATGGGGAGAGGGAAGTCTCCTCTGAGACTGATAACATATTTGACAGTTATTTTATTTGAGCATTGAAAAAACCCCATCAGAACTCCAATTTCAGGGAGCAGTAATGTTCTGTGTAACAATCACACTCATCCATATTGCATGTTAACGTCTTTTAAATCACATCTCCCAGGCAGGAGCCAAGCAGAATCTATCAGCTAAGGAGGAAGGCAGAACTTGCCAACGTCCATTACCCCATCTTTCAAATATTTATGGTGTGCAGGAGGAATATGCATCCAGGGACTGGGCACAGAGCCCCTTAACCTGTCAAAGTCGATGTGAACACGGCAGGAGCCTTCACTTTGGCTGGGAAGGTTTTCCATGACCCAAACCCACCCTAACCCCACCAACTGCACACCTCTCCTGTGCCAGGCAAGATCTCCAACTCTGCCTCTCAACAAGCTCTGTTTCTCTCTGGGCCACTCCAGTTTCTGTAGCATTTTTAGCACTGTGACGTGCTGTCTTCTGTGCTGTAACACATTGTACTCCGCTCGCGTATCCCGCTCCTTCTGCTCTGCTCTATGAATTCTGCCACTGAAACAGTGCTATAAAAACTATGCAGTGAATTCTGCACAAAGACCTCCCCCACTCCCTTCCCCACCTTGCCAGGCTAGCTCCATTTTTAGCAATCACTAGTCATCTAGATGCACTGAATAAAAGATAGCTACCTGTCTTCAATGAGCAATTCTGTCTGTTCCCAAGGGGTTGCTGAAGGTGGGATTCACTGTATTTCCTGCTGTAACTACAGCTCTCAAGGTCACATCCTTTCCAAGCTGTGCTGGTTAAACTTTGCCTGCACAAAAGGGTGTGCTGTTGCTGAACAGGCTAAGGAATTCCTTGATGTATTACAGAAATAATCTCCATGCCTTTCCTGGTTTCCATCTCAGAAGACACCAATTTCCTACAGCCTGAACTGATATTAACATGTTTCATTACATTTTTTTAAAGGACTCGGATCAAAAGAGGCCTGAAGATAATCTGTTGTAAAAGAGTCTAGAAGTCTCCTGGCTTTGGAAATCAAACAAGAAACATTCAGGGAATAGCTGCAATGTGAATCTCCTGAATGGGGCATTCAGGAATCAAGTCTTTTGGTCATTCTTGAATGTTGATGGATAATTTCTGGTGAAGGGAAGTGAATTTTCATGTGGTCACAGCCCAGGCCAGTATTTTCTCCTGCTTCCTGTTAATTATTGTTCCACAGTGAAGCAGAGAAGGGCAGGCAGCTCCCCAGCCTAACTCCCAGGGCTGGCTCACACCAGCCCAGGGGCAGAGCTGGTACCAGAGACAGAAGGAAGCCAAGAGGTGTGAGATGCCCTTGCAGGTGGCACTTGTGCCAGGCTGTGTCCTGCTCCTGCCCAGGGCACAACAGGGCAGAGCTCAGGCAGCACTGCTCTCGTCAAGGAGAAGAGAGGTGAGATGGAAACAACAAAATGCTTCCTCACTGGACCTGCACACTCATCTCAGATAATATGAGAACAATCCTTCAAGTCTTTGTTAGTCACCACCTGCTGGGCTTTTCTAAGGTAAAAATCACCTGATCTCTCCAGAACTTAATCATCTCAGCAGTAGCCAGCAAGAACAAAAACCCTATGAGTACCACTCACTAGGCACTATGGCAGCTAGCAGGGTTTTGTTCCAGGTCCATTTTTATCTTTCTGCTCCATTTTCAGGAAGAAAAGTGTTTGGCAGGAACAAGTTCCATGCAAGTCCAGAATTTACTGCTTTTTGAATGCTGTACATGGTCTCGTGCAGCTGCAGCAAAACCCAGCCAAAACAAGATGTAGATGGTGCAAGAGCCAGGATGGAGCTGAGATTCTGCTGAATCTCACAGGGCTGTTTGTGAGTTATTCCTATATCGGGAATTGTATCCTTGCAGCAATCCTGGTGTCCTGAGACTACCCCACAGGCACTTACTACAGTGGGCAACTGTTTTCTGAAGCGAATCTTTAAGAATAGACATAGAAGAAAATATTCACTGCTGTAGGATTTGTAACCAGTGCTAAGATTGTTCCGGATGAATTATGAATGGAAACATCTGTGTATGTGAAAGCACAACCAACCTGGCTGCAGCAGATCTGCTCTCCAATGACAGGGGAAGAACAGACAACAAGGTTAGAGAGCACATCACTTCCATAGCCTGTTTGAGGGCAGACTGTAGCCATAAAGATCCCCCCAAAAAGGGAACTAAAAGGTGGCAGTGCTGCTTGAGATCTACAGAAATGAAAAAGAGCAAGACCCTGAGGTGAAAGATCACTCCAAAATAGCAGGTAAGTCCTAGAAAGTGTAAGAAAAACACAGTCTAAGAGCCAGTCTGTTGTGAAGAACAACTCAGCAGACACAGAGAGGGCTTGACAGATGGTGTCCCATGTCCTCCCTGCAGCACACAACCCAGCCTGGCTCCAGCACCTGGACTGATGAGGCTTGGTGTGAAACCTGGACGTGGGAATGACTGAAAACAGTTTTGTTCACGGTAAATATCTACTTCTCCTTCTACAAAGTCTCACATTGAGTTTTATTATATTAATTTCCTATACTAGTGCACAACCACTGCGCAATAGAAAATCTGGCTAAGAAGGTTGGAGGACTTCTTGTCTGGCAAAAATTTACATGAAGCAGTGCAACCTGGCTGCAGCAGATCTGCTCTCCAATGACAGGGGAAGAACAGACAACAAGGTTAGAGAGCACATCATTTCCATAGCCTGTTTGAGGGCAGACTGTAGCCATAAAGATCCCCCCAAAAAGGGAACTAAAAGGTGGCAGTGCTGCCTGAGATCTACAGAAATGAAAAAGAGCAAGACCCTGAGGTGAAAGATCACTCCAAAATAGCAGGTAAGTCCTAGAAAGTGTAAGAAAAACACAGTCTAAGAGCCAGTCTGCTGTGAAGAACAACTCAGCAGACACAGAGAGGGCTTGACAGATGGTGTCCCATGTCCTCCCTGCAGCACACAACCCAGCCTGGCTCCAGCACCTGGACTGATGAGGCTTGGTGTGAAACCTGGACATGGCAATGACTGAAAACAGTTTTGTTCACGGTAAATATCTACTTCTCCTTCTACAAAGTCTCACATTGAGTTTTATTGTATTAATTTCCTATACTAGTGCACAACCACTGTGCAATAGAAAATCTGGCTAAGAAGGTTGGAGGACTTCTTGTCTGGCAAAAATTTACATGAAGCAGTGTGTTGACAATGTCAGCATTTCCTGGCATGCTGTATGAGCTTTAATTTCAGGAGATTTATCATCATTTAGCCCAGCTAGTCTCCAGTATGTTTCATTTTCAGGTGAAGGGAGTATTCAAAAGAAGGCCTAGCATACCTCAGAGGTACACCCCTACATAATAAGCCTCTCCATGAAAAAAAATCTGGATTTTATGCACTCTGGTGTTCACATGAAAGCAAGCATTGCTCAAAACCATGCACTTCAGAACGTTCTTAAACTGTGATACCTTGCACTAGCACAGAGCACCTCCCTGCACCAAACATGAAAAAGCAGTCAGTGAGCAACATTTTCTAAAAAGCAGTTGATATGGCTGAGGGCAGGTATTAAGGCCTGCTGCAGCAAAGTTTCACCGAATCTTTGATCACTTCAGCATGCCACCTTTGGAAGTTGTCCTGTCAGTCCTTAAATTGATAAGGATTATAAGAACACATGGAAGTTGAGGGGTTGTGAATCCATCTTTTTCCAGGTGTGGATACACCAAAGGGATGCATGGGTGGAATGAGCTAGAACAGCATTGCCTTGCTGAAAACCAGGGGTTTGACAGTCACTGCTGAAAACTCTCTGACCTGGGAGAATCTGCACCAGTCATAAACCCAGCTTTTATTAGAAAGAAAATCAACTTGCCACAGCTAACAGAGACATATGAATCTTCATTCTGCCTCCCTGGGAAGACAGCTACAGCAAATGAGAGAGGTCAAGAGAAATCTGATTTAGGAGAACACATTTCTGTTCCTCAAAGCTATTCCCCAAACAATTCCATTCTTTGCTGCAGGAAAAGAAAGCAGAGAAACTCCCCTCCCACCATGTTTCAAGAGAATTGAGCCCTCTTAGCTCTTTGTACTCTCAGCCCTGTTTGCTTATCACTTGTGGCTCAGACAGATAGCTGCAATTCCCACTGGGTTCCCAGAAGAGATTAATTATCCCACCCAGGAACAAAGCATCCAGGAACCACTTAATCACACTTTTCAGAGAAGGGCAGAAACCACCCCATCCCTGGCTGAGGTGCTGGCAAGGATGATCTGGCAGGGTTCAAGGCTGGAATACCAAACCTTAGGCTTGTTCTAATAAAGACAATGGCATTGCAAGACAGGCTTTTCCTTTTTCTGTCCAGCTGGTAGCTACATGTCACCTGCTACATGTCACCTGTCTTCAGGGTGAGACAGGATATGTAGGGCTGCAGTATTTTGTTGGCAGAAATACTCCCCCTTCCACGAAAGCAGCTGATGGAAGCAGTGAGAGGACACAAACCATCCAGGGAACTACACCCCTTCCCAGAAGGATAAGCTATGTAAATATAAAAAAGAAAGAATTTTGCCCTGCATGAAAGCAGATTCTTACTCCTCATTGCCCAGGGAATGAACTTAATCACTAATCCTCTGCATCTAGTAGCGGAGGCAGAACTCCAAGCCACAGGACTGTGCTGGTGTAGCAGGAAAATTTCCCTGGAGACAGCAGCTCACAGAGGAGATAAGGTACATCACAGCTTTGGAGTGACAAGATTGCTATCGCAGTCTGTGCCTCATTACTATTTTGAACCTTCAGCACAGATCTATGATGCCTTTCCAGGATTAGCCTACTTCTAAAGCTAAAGAAAGTCTCTCTTAATTTACAGCTTGTTACTTATTTAACACCAGAATTACATTAATTGAGAGTGCCTTTGGACTATCTCAGCACTTTAGCTGTACAGTGTACTTGGAATACCACACAGGACTTGAGGGAGCATACAGAGTGATGCCAAGCGTAGTCCTTGGCTTGAACAGGACACCTTTTAGGTATAGAAACATTGTGGCCACACACCTAGAAAGCACAAAATCAGATGGTATGTACTGCCTTCTTCTTTAAACACTGTGGGTTTTTTGCTTCCAAAGATTCCCATGAATAGTCATCTTAGTAAAATAATTAAATTTCCATATATGGCTTCAAGTAATGGAAATACAAAAACCAGAATTGGAGACAAGTCAGGTCCCAAAGTTCTGGCCTAAATATCTTCTGCTTTGCACTCTGGTATAAAGTTTAAATGTAAGCGTGTTGTAACTTCTCTTGGAGTCAAAAATCTTTTCTGAAACGCATTCTTTTATGACGCTGTAATTGAGATGAAACAAAATTTTTTACCGAAGTACACACAGGCTCCAGAACATATATTTTGATACCAGAATTTTGCTATGTTATCATGTATTTTATTACTTTCACCCTTTTCAGCACCTTGAAACTTCCTCCTGCCCCAAACCAAAGGGCTATTTTGAAACAGGGGAAATGGAGAACTATTGTGCAACATTAAAAACTACTGCCTTATAATTTACGAGCAGTAATGAGCCTCCTGCTATTGACCCTGAATTACTCATCCAAAGGCAAAGTGGTTAAAAGTAATGGGTATCTGCTTCAGCTCAGAGTAATGAGGACACTAAAAAAAGTATATAAACAGTCAAGTATGTGCCAGCTATGCAGACAGAGAGATCTGCTCTAATTGCATGGGCAGTACACCTGCAGCACAGGCAAGTCAGAAAAACACATCATCCATCATGCTGCAGGAAAATTAATAGGTTCAGGGACAGTGCATCCCACGAGTGATTACCCAGCTCCTTTTTGATGACTTACTTTCCCTCTGATCCATAGCTGTTCATGCTGTCCTCGATGGACTCGTGGCTGGCCTGGCGCACGGTCCTGCTGGGCATTTCCACGGCCAGGCCGGTCTCTGTGCTCCTCTGGATGGCCCCCTTCAGCCTCCGACCATCGCCATCTAGGAACACAAGGGGAGGAAACGCAGTCAGCCTCTATTCCACAGCCTTCTGCACCCACAGAGCCAAGGAGAAACGGAGGAGGTCTTTTGGAAGACCAGCCTTTATTATATAGGAAATATATTTCTTTATTCCTTTATTATAAAATATAAAATTTTGTAATAAATTATATATTTGCTGTATATATAATATATATTATATATATTATCTATTATTGTATATAAATTATAATAAATTCATTTATTATAAAATACAGAATTCCTTAATTAGAAAGGAAATAACATTTCCCTTACCCAGCCCTGCTTCATCATCAGCTCCTGAGTCACCTCTGGAACTCACTCACTGCTCCACCATTCCAGGCCCAGAAGATACTCACAGCATGCACACCCTCCCTACCTGCTCCAACCATTTGTACCAATTAATTTTCCATTGAGAAGGCAGCCACACCAGCTGGCTACACCCAGAGCTACCCAGTCAGGGAACACAGCAGCAGCAACCACAGGTACAGCTGATGCCTCCAAGCCTTTCCCAAATCCCACATTGTTGCCTCAGGTTGTGTGGAACAGCACAAAGAGTGGCAGGTCCTGGTGGGCATCGAGTGAGCAGAGGGGAGGAAAAGACTCCAGAGCAGAAAAGAGGGGAGGAAAGTTTCCAGCACCAGAGGTGCTGTCAAAGCAGGAGCCCCCTCCCAGACCTGCCACAGGGGAATAGTTGGGCACAGCCAAAATGTTCCCTGGTGGCACCAGAAAGGCACCAGCAGTGGAAAACCCTGGAGAGGACTATTCCCCTTGACAGACGCCCTCAGCCACAGCATAGAGGGAATTAAGTAGGTTCTGGTTCCTCCTGGGTGCAGTCTTCAGAGGCTCAGCCCTCTGAAATTAACAGCTGCTATTTTCATCCTCCATCTCAAGCAGTCTGTTTCTCAGAACAAACCATGTTATGTAATGAATATGTAATGAATACCATTACTATTAATTGCTGTAGCTGGTGTTAGGAAGCTCCAGATTTCATCCCACATAGAGCACTCATCCTGAAACACATCTGCTACAAGTTTTCTGAACAAAGCAAAATTATCTAAATCCTCTAAAGATGCTCAGTCATTACCCCAGATTCAGGCAACAAATCTCTGACCCACAGCGCTCTCAGAAACCTTCCAACTTTTTTGAGTACCACCTCCAGAGGAGAAATGACCCAGCTATTGAGTCTGGAGAACCCAGGATCGCCAAATATTAAAGAAAGCAAATCTTTCAAAGAATCACAGGATGGGTAAGGTTGGAAGGGACCACAGTGGGTCATCTGATGCATCCTCCCTGCTGGAACAGGGTCATCCTGGAGCACACTGCACATGATTACGTCAAGACAGTTCTTGAATATCTCCAGTAAGGGAGACTCCACAACTTGCTGGGTAACCTGTTCCAATGCACCCACACAGTGAAGAAGTTCTTCCTCATATTCAGGTGGAACTTCTGGTGAATCACTTTCTGAACTACTTTGGAAATATGAGGGTATCTGTAATAACCTGCCTAAAATACACTGTTATTTGTAGCAGGCTGCTTGACCTAAAATACTTTTCTTTAGAACTTCGTGGGAAGAGGGACTTTGGAAAAAAAATTCTGTAAGATATCAGAAATGCTTCCTATCTCACTTCTCCAATTATATCTACATGGAAATGCAAAGACAAAATTCTCCTATCAATACAGCTGTAAAGTACTTTTCCTCTACTATCATGATGTTTCCAACTGGGTAAATGTGCTGGCCCCAGGGCTCTGTACCAGCTGCTGTCCCCACATATGCTGCAGCCTGTGTACACATGTCCCTGTGAGCTGAGGGGATCGAATTTGCACATTCTGGGTTAACATTAACTACAGTTTGTACTGTTTGTGTGCCTAGAGCGATGCATGAAGCACATTGTATAAATCAGGAAGTCACACAAATGTAAAACATATTTCTCATGTGCTTTCAAAATCCAAACCTTCAGGCAAGAATATCAATATGGGCATCAACAAAAGCGAAGCTTTGTGAAATGGCCATGCTTGTTCTCCCAACAGTGCAAAGCAGCTCCCTTTGATTCACCCTCTTTAGCCTTGTGCAGCTCACTGGAGCCTCTGATGGGGTTTGCAGGTTCCTCTGAGGGCACATCCCACAGCCATGGGGGCAGGCTTGATGGTCCATTTCATCTGTCTTGCATTCACCTCCACAAACAATCTCTGAGTCATCCACATGCACCAGTGCCCATCCTTCCTCCACCTGTGCACTCAGAGCACTCATCCTCCTGCCCTTTGAGGTTACTCCTTACAAGAGCTCTGCTGGCAGCCAGAGTCAAAGCATCAAATGACAAAAATGTAGGAAACAAATTAAAAAGGCCCCATTGCCCAGCCATGCAACATCTGCTTAAAAAAATTCCTTCTTTCCCCAGTCTAACGAGATGTGCCTGGAGACACTCAAAATTAAAAGACTATTCATCCACAGCTGGCAACAAACACGAGGCTTGACACAGAGCAAGGGTTTGGAGCAATACAAGGTGCTTGCTCCATTCTATCAACTATGTCCTGATTGAAAGCCAGGGAAATAAAGCAGAAGGGCCCAAAGGCAAGGAAAGGCAGCACTGTGGGAGCACCAGGCCACTGTACCAGAGATTTAGCTGGCACAGGGCAAGTTCAGCTGTAGAGCACCACATGCACAGCTTGCCACTGCTGGGTGGGTCATCTTCTAGTAGTGCTGATTGCTTTTGCAGATTGAAAAATTAAAAAAAAAAAAAAAAAAAAATTACAGAGGAAAAAAAAAGAAAGGAAAAAATGTCAAAAGTTTAATCAAGAATCTCTATAAAACAAGACAATGGTAATAAAGAACAAAAATTCTTTGTTCCTCCCTCTTCTTCCTGACAAAGATGCACAGCAACTCCTGCATCTTACAAATGATCTCTCATTATTCTGGAGAAAGGTTGGAGAAACCTTTCTCCCCCTACAGTCTCTTTCTGTCAAAAGTTTCCTTAAAACAGAAGGAGAATAATTTTTTTGGTCAAAAAGGCAAACTCCCAAACCACAGTAGCCAGAGGCATGACTGAAACAGGGTAAGAGACGCCATCAGAAAGGAGGTACAGGTTCCTAAACCATCCATCCCCATCAGCTAGGAGAGGAGGACAGATCAGGGATAGCACACCTGGAAAGGAAATAAATATGGATGACACTGCACTTCTCATCTGTGAGCCAAAAATATTTCACAAGCAGCAGTCACGGACCATCAACCTTCTCTGGTCAGTGGGGAGCATGGCATAGGGGCTGTACCTCCCCCCCTTCCTGAAATCTTTGTCAATCAGAAGGTAAATGATATGCATTTATGTGGGTGTTGCCTGGCAAAATAATTTGTCTCAATTTGCCAGTGGTATCTGAAACAAGTAAGAGCAGTATCGACATTTTCTGCAGCGTCACCAGATTCATTCCCTGCACCTCTTCCAATTAAGCGGCAAACAACAGAGGTTAAGCAGTCAGTCAAGCCTGCAGTGCAACACCTCACTAAGGGAGGATTTCAGTTCGGAATGACATTGGGAAGAAGAAATTTTTGGTCAAATATCCAGGATGAAGATACACAGCACCTCACTGACGCCAACAACCAGAAGGGCCCGGGACTCACTCTGCCAAGCTCTCAGTGTTGACAGGTGCTTTGATTTTGCTCTGCTCAGCCAAACAATTTATGTTTGGCTAAAGAATATCTTCTAAAGCACTATCCACTCTGGGTGTGAAGAATATCAAGAGATGAAGAATCTGCCATTTGCCTGCACAGTTTATTTTACTACCTGACATTTAGAGATGTGGCTTAAGGTTGCCTGGTTTCAGCTTTCACACATCAGGTTTTTTTAGTGCCCTTCTCCACCCCAAGAGCTGCTTTGTGTTCTCACTATACAGACTTTTCTGCAGTGCAGATGAGTTATCTCTCAATCTTATTTTGACAAGTTAAACAGACTGAGAATTCTATGTCTCTCATGCTCTGGCTTTTTTTTTTTCTCCTGGCCTTGAATCTTTCTTACAACCTCCCCAAGTTTTAAACGCCCTTTTGAGAACAGAACTGAAGTCTCCATCTAAGTGCAGAAACGCATACAGAGGTAAAAATCAGCTTGTGCTCTCATCTTCACTACTTCTGCTGGCATCTCCCAAGACCACAGTAAGCTCCTGGTCACATCACACCTCACCTGGAGGCTGTGCAGTCCCTTGCCTGTCCTGCTAGAACAACCATGCAGATCATTACAACAAAAATATGTAAGAGAATGAAATTTATTTGAAGAGAAAGCAAGCAAAACTCCAGAGAGCTTTATAGAGCTCTCCCACCCTCAATACTATTTACTCTCTTTCTAATGTCCACATTGCCCATGAATTAAGCGAAGTTTAAACTCATGCTTGCTCCAAATCAAATGAAAACACTGAGCACCACCAGGCCATCAAGAGAGCCCTCCAGTCTTTGAGACTTTTCCTTGACAACTGCTTTTTGATATGTGAAACAAGGTTTTAATTCATTTATCACCATCACATTTTTAGGGCCATGTTGTTCTAGGACAAAATCCTAACATACTTGTCACATTTACCCTGTATCTGTGTCTTCTAAAACTTGGTGAAAAAAAAAATTCTCACAAGACCCATTTTCCCTACATTCTTCTTGATTGATATTAATTATATTCCATCATTTTATTCATTATGAATTAGATCTCATTATCATGTTTCCCTTCATCTTTGAGTGACGCCAGACCAGCCAACCAGAAACTCCTTCCAGGCAGCCCAGTAACAAATGAAGAGGAGCAAGGTGACCGTGCAGGTGCCCTGTGCAGAGCAGAGCACCTTCTGGAGAGCTCCCCTCACTAAACTTTCAGCTGCCAACCAAGAGGCAGCTCTTCTCAAGGATGGTACCACTCCTGTGCAAGAGCTGCCACCAAGAACTGGATTTGCCCGAAATTATGGGGTGGGAAAAATAAGAGTGGTGCTGCTCCCTTCTCTCCCCTAAGGAAAGAGTAACCACTTCTCATGTCCTCTTCTACATCACTCCCACACACAACTCTTTGAAGCTCTTCCTCTTTGCTGCTGACAGGGCTCTCCATGCTCAGAGGCCACCAAGTCTTGAAAAATCTGAGTCCTGCAATAACTCATCACAAGGTCATGATTATATAATTATTACTCCTACACAGAATTACTCTACGATAGATGTTTATTGATGGCACTTCTGAGAGACAGAAGTGTCTCTCACTTTATCCCTACAATGTCTAATCTCTTGTCACTTCCTTTTCCTCCACCCAGGTACTTGTTACAATCTTTCTGTTTTCCACTTTGTTTTCAATTTTCTCCTCCACTGCAGCTTGCCACCATCACAAAAAGAACCCAGCATGATGCATGTGCTACAGACCCTCCCGTACTTTAGAATTAATTGGTATTGATTTAGCCCTGAGATTAGGCATTGACTGACTTTCAACTCAATCAGCCTGGCTCCTAAATTACCCAACCACTTCCAAGCACAGAGCACAGTGGCACCCAAAGCACATGGACACACAGCACCAACACAGGCCACCCAAAAGAGCAAGTAGCTGTTATCCTTTCCCAAACTTCATGTTGAGGTGCCAGGGGAAAATCAGGAAGGGAAATCACTTGGAAGCTTACTTTTATTTGTTCCTATTGCAAAGCTCAGGAAAATATAACATTTTGTATTTTCCAAGAAAGTCAGTCCAAGCTTGAGCAAAGAGACTGCATCCCCACTGCTTTTCTTATCCAGGTGCAGCAGTGTGGAACAATTCCCATCCAAACATGCTGCAGGGCATCAGCCTGGGCAGACTCTGCTCCCTGGATTCACACCTGGGCTCCTCAGCACATGAATCGCCTGCTTTGCTCCAAAATACAAACCTGAGCTTATGAAGCATGAAGAACTGACAGCTCCAGCAAGGGACCACAGAAAAACCCATCTGGCAGAGTCAAGGAAGTCTTCAGAGCACGCTGTAGATCAGGTAGAGCAGAGCCAGGACAGGACCTGACTGCCTGCAGAAATTTGCCTGAGCCATCTCCTTTCAGTTCATCTGCCTGCTCCATCCTTGGCTCAAACACAGGCTCACACACCCTTTCATTTTATGCAGTCATTAACTTCACTCTGGTTTTGACCCTAGGAGTTTTTTCTAGGTTTCTTCCCCATGGAGATCTGCCCCTGAGAAAAGATGAAGCAGTTTGGGGCTGAAAACGAAGGAAAACCATCAAGCACCCATCTGGATAATATCAACTGCTGAGGTGAGGGAGGTCCCCAAGTCCAACAATTTGGGATGTCTGTGGGCAAAATGTAGCAGTGGGAACCTCAGCTCAGCTCCCCATCAGACTGCTAAAGCACTGACCATTCCACCTCCTACCTATTTTCAGCTACTCTGAGAAAGGAGTCAGCACATTAACTTCTCCACTTGAAACTCTGTCACTGCATTGTTGCTCCTGAAGCGTTTAAAAAAAATTCTTCTGTTTAGTCAGATGCTGACTCCCTGTGACACGTACTAAGACTTGTGTGCCATGAATCAGTTCTGAGATGAATAAAAATTCCATTGTTCAGCTTCAGAGGAGAAGAAGAGAAGCCTTCCCACTGCCTTGCATGAATACCCAACACCTGTGACAGCCTGGCACACACTGAGCTGTTGGCTGCCAGGGTGGGCAGCACAGGCCCCTCTGCAGGGCTGTCTCTGTTCAGAGCAAGCCCTGATGCTCTCCTAAGGGGCTGCTTCTGCTGAGGGAAAAAAAAATATATATATATAAATACTGGATTGTCACTTCAGAATGCAGTTTAACGAGATGAACTCAATCTCATCATGCCTGGCAAGCCCTGACATCCTGCCAAGCATTCCCTACATCAACATCCTAATGGAGTGTGAATTATGAGCACCTAAAGAGAGGCAGTTTGTACTGTGCTCCAGAACATGCCAGGCTATCATCACAGCCTGAGTAATCCACCAGAATGACAGAAAATGGCTGGGGATAAGCAGGGGCACTAATCAGGCTGTATGCTTCGTTCCCCTTGTCCTAGTTTCCAACACCAACAAAATCACACCCTTTCTTTCCAAATTAAGCACAGAATCTTTGTGGGATAGGAAAAAAAAAATCAGCATGTTAATTCTAATCTGTGGAGGTTAGGTACATTCACAGGGTTAGGAAAGTTCAATCAACTCTTGTTGTGAGAGCCAGAAAAATAGTAAAATTAGCAACTATTTGCATTGCTGTTACTGCTACCAGCTCCAGCAGGATGCAGAGCAGGGCCAGGACACCCCGCCTGCATGGGAAACCTCTGGAAATGCCAATGAGACACCTCCAAATTCCTACTGCAGCATAGTTCCAATCCCACTGCTCCTGATCCACAAGGATATTTCAGCACAGAAAAGCTTTCCCTCATCCTAGAGCTCACACTGGCCTGTCCTCACCCACACCAACGGGCAGAGAAGCCACCCACACCCAGATGTGGGGATGTCAAACCAACTCCCCCTGAACCCAGAGGTTTCTGTTCTTCCCCCATTAGAGGATGACCAAAAATCATTCCCAAAGGTGTTCCAGACAGCATTGGAAGGCTTGCTCTGCTGACACCCAGTGTAAATATGATCAAAGACCATGATCACCATTAGAAGACAACCGAAAATCATTCACAGGGTTATTTTAAAGACCAGCCCCTGAAGCTGCCATCCCTAGTGCCCCCACAACTCAGCCCAAACCCCAGCTCCTCAGACACTTAAAGCAGCATTTTTTCCTCTATGCTGGTCTGAGCTGCAGTTTAGTTTAAATTCAACTGTGCCTGTAGTTAAGCAAGTCTCCACCCCAGTAGATGTTATCATCTCTTGTCTTGTCTGGGGCATGGGTAGAGTATCAATTTTTCCTCCTTTCTTCAAAAGCTCCATTTTCTTATTTTAAACATATTTTCTCTCCTCCTTTTGAGGTTAAAACCAAATAGTTCCCATGATGCTATTTTTAATTGTGACCTTTTTGATAATTCATCTATATAAAAAATTTAACGGCCAAAATTTTCATTTAGAAGTGTCTAAAGAAAAAGTTCTGCAGCAAACACGTAGCCAGGAAAATCCTTTGGAGATTTTTTCCTTCCCTGTCAAAAGAGAGAAAGCCAACAGCCAAAAAGGTAAACACATATGTTCCACTGTCAATGACTTTCAAATGGAGTTTTTGACTACCATAAAAATTGTTTCACTTTTCACTACAAAAAAGCTTCAGTACCATAACACTAACAAAAATGTTTGGTTCTTTCAGAGTACTTCATGGGAACCACTTTGCAGCTAGACCCAGCTCTTCAGAATTCTTTCCATGTCTCTATTTTGTTTGCAGCAACAGGATCCAAATAGCTTTATCTGATGGATGCTTTTGCATTTTTATTTTTATAAGAAAATGGAACACACTGCCCCCTTCTCTTCCCCCAATCTGCCGGCTTTGCAGTAGAATCTGATTAAACAAAACGTCCATAGCCACCCAGAAAATTCACTGCTCTAATGTTTCTGCAGCAATGAAACCTGAACATTGCTCTGTCTGTAGCCCAGGTCTCCAGGGAAAGACAAGCACAGAACTGCTGATGCTGCACCAGTTGTCTGGGACACGTTTGGGACAGACATCCAACATCCCAGGCCCTCCTTCATCAGCTGCTTTTGTGCTTGGGCAATGGGTGATGAGTTCAAAATGTAATCCTGCTATGATGCTTAGAGTTCAATAAACCACAGACACACACACACTCTCTCACTGCATGGCAATTGGGGGATTCAATCTTTCCACTTCTTGCATTTTGAGTTTTAAGCCTCATCAAGAGTTAAACTCCCCTCTGACATCAGCCCATCTGGGAACCCCACAGGGCCTGCAGCCCAAGAATGGACCAAGTCAAGGAAAATTTAGCTGATGGGCTCAGAGAACATGTACATTTGGCACTAACTGATTTATTTAAACTACTACACTGTAATATTTACTCCCTAGAAAGCTGAGGGAAGTGTCATACACAGAAACATCAACCAGCGGTGCTCTCCATGTTCTCAGTTCCAAACTCTTGGAACTCTGCCAGCTATCAAGATGTGGGTATCAGGAAAATATCAAAGTAGAAAGATGAGTGGCTGGTTAGTGTGCCAGCACCATCTCAGGGCTTTCTTCTTGTTAATTCACAAGGAGAATTAGAGGTTGAGTCAATTTATGTCCCCAAGGCTGGAAGTCCTCCAGCTAACCAACATAAGTTGTGAAGGCCAGGTGAGGTTCTCTACTTAATTACAAGAGAGTTGAACCAGAGCACCCTGATGTCCTAATTCTGCCATCCATCTCACACTATTAATAACTGAGGATGTTGCTTAAGTCCAGGTTCTGAAATATGAATGAGCCTGAGCTGCAGAAAACCTCTCAATTTAGCAAAGGATCACAAAAATGAGGTGAATTCACAAAAATAAAGCTACTAGAAAGAGCCAATGTAGAGAAAGATGGCACGAGATGAAAGAGCTGCTCTGCCTACACTTCACTGAGCCAAGAAATTTTGCATGAGGCTGCTGTGCTCTTCCCGAGCCTGCTGGACCTGCCTGCTCACCAAGTGCCCCTCCTGGCAGAGCCCAGCATCTACCTCTTCACTTTTGGGAAGCAAGCAGGGGCAAAGTAACTTCAGCAGCCTGTTTGTAAACTGTGCTTTCCTGCTGCAGAAGAGGACTCAGGTCATTAGCCTCCTGAAGCCACCAAAACCTCCCAGAGGTGCTGACACACCTTTCTGTCCCACTGGATGCTCAGCTCCAGCAGTCTGCTTCCATCCACAAGGTGAATTTTAAACTGAGATTAGGTATCAGGCCTTTTCTCCCAGGGGCACTAGGGAGGGACACTTATCTCTCTCTCTATCTACACAGAGCCGTCTTTTCCAGCAATTTAGAGTCTGCACATCTCAGACATCTCCCCAAAATTTAGCTGAAACTACAAAGTGTCTGCTACATAGTAATGATGGGAAGAAAGTCAAGACAGCAGCTTAAGCATTGAAGAAATCCCTGCCTCCCTCAAAATCACAGCTACTACACAGCAGGTAAAGTTTAGCTTTGACAGACAAAATTCAGAGGAAGCAGTTGACAAGACCATATTTATTAATGAGATTTCTTCCCTTTTCTTCTGTCCTACTGATGCTCTTTTAGGAGCGAGCAGCTTTGTCAAGACCACGTGTGTGTGAGCACAGAGAGCAACAGTCTTGGCACAATGCATGAGTCATGCAACCTTTTGTTCACTCGTTATAAATACAATTAAAAACACAGCCCCATTTCCTTAACAGGCACAAAGCCACACAGAACCCTGGAGTCATTCATAAACTAGAATCCTCCTGCAGAATTGCATTTAGAACAGCATTTGATTTGTGTTTAGCTTGGGCAATAATTACTTCATCATATTTTCCTTAAGGAAATGAATGCTCAAATTCACAAGGAGTGAAACTTTAATTATACACACTGCTTAATAACTTGTGTCCATTTGGAAGCAATTATTTGATCCACTATGGAAGCAGAGAGGGGGGAGCCAATGGTCTGATTTCCAGAAAAGTTAAACAATGTCAGGCATTGAGTTCCAAACTCTAGACAATCTCACCAGATACTACAACTACTTGTGCTGGGCTTCACCAAAGGTGCTTTCATGGAACATCTGTAGCAAATGCTAGAGGAGCATGTTCTTCCCCTGTAATTCTAAATATTGCTTTGACTCCCACGGGGACATCCCATGACAGGGATGGCTATGGGGTGTCTGTTGTGCCAGGCAAGCACCACAGCCCACCACAGGTGCACTAAAGGGAACCCTTTTCTCCCCAAATGGTACAAGAACTGTACAAACCCTCTGTTTATAGCACACCTGTGGTGCTGAAGGGAGAGCTCAGAGAGTGACTGCGTTTCCCAAAAGCCTGCAAATGGATCCAGTGCACTCACAGTGTTTCTCTCACACAGATCCCTTTCAGGATCAAGGTTCTGGATCAAATGCAGGGTTCTGCTTGGGTGGAGTGAAAGGAGAGCACCCAGCCCTTCATGATTGCAGTAATTTCACTGCAGATATCTCATGACAGCTGGAAGGGAAGGACAGGCTTCAATGCCCAGAAGCAGGACAGGAGCCACGGTTCCTTACGCTGCTAAGTCATTCACGGTGACTAAGAAATCAAAGTGAGTTTGTATCACTGCAAACAGCCCTGCCAATCATCCATCACAGATATCTTCAACTGGGGACAAGTCAGGCCGTTACACATGGAAAACACCATCCCATACCAAAAACAGAGGCGCTGGAATTTAACTAGCAGACACCTAAGAAAAAACATTCAAGCAAAATTTTCACAGCCCAAACCCTGAAGAGACACATGCAAGCTCTCATCCGAGTGACACACTCTCCCACAGATGAACATGGCAGACACATAACTGCCTCCTACATCTGCTTGCTGCATGCACAAAAGCAGCACTCAGAGAGAAAAACATCCCAGATTATTTGAAGTCCTTTGGGAAATTCAGTTCACTGTTTGTCTATGCAGAGTATTGAGCTTTCAATAGAGGAGAAAAAGCCTTTTGGCCAAAGCTGGAAAATAAATATGATGTGTTCACCTCTGCTGAAAGATACTGCAGAATGTGGGAAACCAACCAAAGTATCATGCCTGGATGTAGATTACTGAGGATGGAAGCAAAAAATCATCAGATTAATATAGATTGATTAATAGAAGAGATTAATGCACTTTAGTAACAATACCAAAATCTTGTTTTCTCAGTTATCAGCAACTAGATGTAGTAAGAATCAGTCCCTTGTGAAGAAGAGGCACATCAGTGTTCAATATCTTATTGAACTGAATTTGCATTAATCACACACAGTGAACAACAGCCACACACCAGCACAGCATCCTGAGAAGCCATGCCTGTTTGCATCATGGCTACCCCATGACATGTACCTGGCAGAAAGTTCACCAAAATCCCATGATCTCTGCCAAATATTTCTGAACAAATTTTGTAGAAGGAGCAAGGATGAACAAAATGCTTTAGAGCATCCTGCTAATCTCTCTCTACTATGAGAGCAGAAAAGAGAGCAGATGAAGAAGCAATTGTGATACAGCCAGCATCAGCCTTGCAGGCAACACTGACAGTTCAGCGAGATCAAATACGCATTAAAGGGCAGTGTGTGAGTGAAAAAATAGTTTTAATGTAACCACAAAAAAAAAAAAAGTTTGATGGGAATCTCTTTATGAAATGTGCAGGCAACGACTGCTCAACAGTAATGGAAGAAGGTCAGGAGAGGACACCACGCTTACGAAGCACCTGCATCACTGTCACTGCCTCCCTTCTGATACCTGCAGGTAACTTTCATGTTTCTGTTCTGGGCAGACATAAGGAAGCCTTGGGATTTCTCAAGATGTTACTGGCAAGGTCAGAGAAGCACAATCCCCTTCCATCACCACCTGGGCTCCCAGCACTCTGTTCCACTCCGCTGTACAGCAACCGTGCCAGCGACCTGTGCCAGCCACCCACCCCACCAGGCCCCACCCTTCACACTCATTCCAACAGGGAAACAAACAGAAGGAGGTAGGACACACAGTTTTGAAAGTGAGCTTGAAGGTGAGACCCTCAGTCCCAACCCATTCACAGCCTCTGATCACAAGTCACAATTACAAACCCAGCTCAGGAGTGAAATAATCCTTTCCTCCTCCTCCTGCAGAGACAGGAGTTCAGGGCTCTGTTTCCCTGGCAACAAAAAAGAGCATCATAACAGCCTCCTTGCTAGCAAATGACATATGAAAACGTGTCATTTTTTTTTTCTCTCCAGTGTCTTTCATCACCAGGGAAAAAGCCTGAATTCAGAACTTTCCACTCAGCAAGAATGGAAATAGATATCCATTACTGCTATTTAAAATGCAGTATCTTTGGAGCCTTTAAGCTTGTCCAGAGGAAGGTAGCAAGTAAGGGATTTTCATTTATTAAGTTAAGAAAAAAAAAAAACCTAACCTTGCTGAAGGTTCACCTTTTAAGACAAATTATAGAACTTGAAGAGTTTGGGGAAAAAATGCCGCTTATAAATTTATAAGCTGCATTTTAGATTCTGTTAATATTCACTTTTGAAAAGCATTAGAAATGAAGATTACAAATTTAATAATGCAACACATGGGAGGAATTATCCTCCTCCCCATATAAAAAGGCAATTTGCTCTTGCCTATAAATTGACTTTCTATTACTGTCATTAAACCAGCATAATGTGCTATAATTAGGGTCTGCCCTGCCACAGCTCTGTGGCAACCCACAGTCAAGAACTCATCATGCCAACTTTCGCAGACATCCTCATGAGGCAACAGGGGCAGTGGCACTGCTGGGTATCTCCTCACTGCAGGACTTTGGGGTGCTCATGGACATTTAGGAGGGGTCAAAAGAAATTGGATTAAATCAGTGAGGAAAAAGTTCCTAAGTAGAGAAAGTCCCTAAGCCATGAATCAGTGGAAGGTGGGCCAGCATCCTGAAGAGCATCCTAAGAAATCCTGCCTGACTTTCTCCAGATACCTTGACAGACACAAAGATCTCTTACTCCTTCCCTTTTGCCACAACAGAGAAATGAGATCATTCCTCAGACAGCAGCAGCTTCCCATCCATTTCCTAAGCTGCTTCCAGGTTCTCCTCCTCTGTAGCTTGTGCAAACTGAGTGCCCTGCATGGTCTGTGCAAACCCTGTCCCACCTGTAGAGTATCTGCCACTCCTCTCCCATGCTCATGTCTAACTCCACATGTGCCTGGACCGTCAGGGATGATTTTGCAATGCCCACATGAGAACCTACTGAGCAGCAAAAGCATTAAAATCTATATTCAGTGGTTTCCTCAAACAGGCAACTACATTTAAACAGCTCAACTGAAAGAGCATTAAAATTGTGCTGGCAGGTATTTACTGTCCCATTTCCCATGGCTCTTCCTCCATCTTTCAGTTACTGATGGGTTGTGACATATTGAAATAACAGAAATCTCAGTAACAGAAGCCTCTTTGCCACTTCTCAGCACTAGCACCATTCTTCCCTTTCACCAGCAACGTACCTAAACAGCCAGATGCTAATTCTGTCATCTGCCTTTTTTTTTAACCATTTTCACTCATACTTCATGCAGCAGGCAGCTGGAAGACTTTCTCACATCTCAGTTACTTCTGGAACAAATCTGAGCAACTAGCACTGAGGGAGTGAGTTGACAGCATCTGCTGGTGGTCCTTGCCCTTCCTTTGCTCATTAATTATCCTGAGTTTTAAAAGAAAAGCAGCTGGTACCTGTTCAAGATTACCAAAGCATGACTGGTCAGTGCAGCCCCAGCAGGTGCTCTGTGCCTGAGGAAGCAGGCTGGCAGGCCAGGCCAGCACTGGACCTTCAAGCACCACTGGTCAGCTTCGGCAAGTCCTGCCCTTTGCTCCATGACAAGTCAGTTCTTAAGATTGCTGGATGACAGTCAGTCCGCTTAAAAACTTCCCATTCACCCAAATATTCATTCAAAGAAGCTTAATGGTTTGGAATGAACATGAAGGGGACTAGTGATAGTCAAAGTGAACCTATTTGCAAGTCTGACACATGCACAGAAAGCACTTTGCAGTCTCCACCAAAGCCTGGTTTAGTCTCCCTGCTGAAGCAATTTTTAGGTCAGAACACATGCAGATGTTTGGAGGTCTGTGCTTTGTCCTTGGCCTGTTTTGGAGAAGGATGTAACATTTTGCTTCTGCTCCAACTGCATATTTTCATCAGAGAAACCACAAGGCCACACTTGAATTGAAGTCACTACCTAATTCTATTCCTCTGGATCCATGAATGACTATACATCCTCCTTCTATCACATAAGCCATATTCCTGATTGAATTGTCCTCCTGTTGTATCCATTCTCCTTAGAAACTTCCCTTTATGAAGCATGACTTGGCCCTTCCGCACATTACACAATATTTGTCTTTTCTGCTACGGATCCGTGACTTTTCCCTGTATTTTACTGTCATATGGAACAGCTTTCCCTTTCAACAGTCACAGCTGCTTAATGAATTCAAAGTGTGACATTTTGTTTTCCACAGTGAGGTGTGTGAGAAGTGTAAACCATGGCTGAGAGATGAACTAGAAAACACAGAGGGCACTGAGCCCTTCCCACCAGCCAGACACTCTCAACAGCACCCACTGCACCCCTTAAAAGACTCAGCTTTGCTCAATTAATTGACAGACTTCACTAAAGAAATCAAAATGTCAGCTTCAGGAAGTTTATACAAGCTTCTATACACAATAGCGTTTCACAAGCCCCAAAGAGATCCTCTTGTGCTTGGTACTCAATGTGCTGTCCCACCTGGACACTTGGAAGCTTTGCTCAAACAGCATTTCCAGGATCCAAGGGGATTCAGAGCCTCGAAAGACTTTCCAGAGCACTGCACAAATTCCTCAGATGCCACCCACACGGGAGGCTACAAATTGGCACCAGTAGTTGTCAACATTTTGTTTTGATCTTCTGGCAAACAAATCCACCCTCTGAAATGTTTGCAGGATGCCGAGATAAAAAGCAGCAATGAATAAAACCCAAAGAAGTTTGAAGGGTTTATTTTTACCAAGTAATCAATACCTTCTGGCAGTCTTCCTCCAGCTCTAATAATACCAGTGAGGACAGTGACCCTTGGCAGGTTTTGTACACTGTTCTGCAAACATTATCTAATTAACCATCACAATCCACTCCTAGAAAAAAAGAAAGCATAATCTGAAGTTCTTCTACAAGAGAGAGAGAGAGAATGAGTGCTGGGAAGGGCTACTGATAACAAGGTCATAGTTTGGGAGTTCCAGCTCCTGCACATCAGTCTAACCATGCTGCCCCTCAGGGGCCAGCTGAAATTGTGTGTTTTTCACACAGTCTGTGCTTAACACAACCCTTGGTTTCACCCAGCTGTGAGAAAGCACTAGGACAATGTCCAAGCCAACTCATTAATAAATCAAGTGACAATAAAACAGTTGGATAGAGATGAATTATTGAAATCAAAGCAACTTAGTGCTCAGAGACAAAACTAAACCCTGTTAAGCTGGGAACTACTGAACACAGAGCCTGTTGTTCCTCAGAACAGCTTTACTGACACACTGCAAACTGCCAGTCCAGTTCAGAAGGGGATTCAGCATTTCAGTGGGGTGGTGAGATATTGATCCTGATCATCAATATTAAAGATGGAAGAGGAATCTCACGTCATCAAGTCAACCATGAAAGGTATCTCAGGGGATGCTCACCTAAACCAAGTTTAAGAAACAGATCTAAATCCAGAGTCAGCATATGTGTCAATATAAATCCAGATCTGGATTCTTCTGAACAAGAGTATTTTCTATAACTTTGGGGCAGCCATTACAGAGTCACAATATTTAGTCAACCTTTTACTTCTACAGTCATTAATCATGCACCATTTAACTACCAGTTTGTCATTAACATTCTTAATCCTTTTCAAATCCTTCTGCTTATTTTCACATCTTTTTTCAATCCCATTCTATGTGTCTTGCTAATTACACTCCTTAACTGTCATAGGCTGTTTCAACAGACATGTTGAGCCAGACGTGGTTTGATCACTTGATTTTTTATGTGCCCAATGAATCCCTTGCTATTGAGATATTTAAAATATAAACAGTGTTACTGGAAGATGATCAACTGTACTTAATTATCTGGACAGCTTCCTGTAACTCTAGGGAGGAAGGGCAAATGACCAGTTAACAATGTACTCAAAACCAAGATTTCCAATCTTGTAAAAAAGAGCAATGAAAAAGGAAAAAAATGGCTTAGGGTTTCCATCTTCTCAAAATACAGAGCTTTGCTTCCTTGGCAGACAGTACTGGTTTCAAAGTACTGTTATTTGCAATTTTGCTGTGTCCTGAGCCAACTTTTCCTACCAGTCTCAGAAGACTCCATCTCCAGAAGTCAGCACACCACAGCCCAAGAATCACAGGCCACCAAAAGTAAGGTCACATCCAAATGAGAGATGCCAAAACCTGATGACAGATGAATGAGACAGAGCAGGTATCACCTGAAAACTTAAAGGAAAGGCAATTATTCATGGACAAAAGGAAGAGAATATATGTGATATATGGGAAAGAAGGAACTGAGGGAAGTAGGTGGCCAGTCATGATGGAACAACTCTCAGAAACACCCAGAGCACTGGAAATGTCAGCCCAGCTTTACACGTCCACACATTCACTCCCAGTGACAAGCCTGACTACACATCTTGACACAGAGCAAATGTCACCCTGAACACTTCCTCTCTTGCATCTCAGTCTTCATTTCACTTCTACAACCGTGTCCCGACCTGTCATGCAGGGGATGCAAAGCTTCAAACCACATGTGTGTAATGAAGAGATAAGTTTATGAAGAGCCTGGAAGAGCAGCCAATTCATTCAGCCCAGAGGAGAGCTAACAGAGGCTGGAGAGGGCCATTATATGCCATCACTGTTAGCTACTAATTCATTATCTTCAAAGATAGGAAGAACTGAACATTTCCTTCTCTTCCACACCCATTTCCTTCTCTTCCATCTCCTCAGACGTGGCTATCAGCTCAGAGCGGAGCAGAACTCCCTGCACTTGGTACCCCTTGGAGAGTTCTGTCCAGGCATGGTTTGCAACACCCCTTGAAGCCAAAATGTGCTGCTAAAACAGGTAAAAGAACAAATACCTTCCAAGACATCATCACCACTATGCAGGAAGGCTGTGCAGCTTCCACGTGCCAAGAAAAATGCCATGGACACCATAATCCCCAAATACACTCACATCATGCAACCCCATTAGATCAGCAGCTCCTAATTAATTTAGAGTGTGGATCAGTCCTCAAACACCTTTTGCTATCACTAAGACCTCCTGAAAGTGATGAAGAGGAATCATTATGCATAACACCCTCAAGAACTTGCTGTAAACACATTTGGCAGCACAGGGAGGTTCCTTTATGGCATAATCCATTTTTACATACACCTAATATTTTCAGGTTTTCAACTGATTGTCAAGAGTGTTTGTAGAGGCTGTTAATGAATCTCAGTGCTAAAAGCAGTTACAATTCTGTAGCTATTAATACAACGTGACATCAGTTATATCAGCTTCCGAGTGAATCACAGTTTGCAATCTTGTAGGTGTTCGATAGCTGTTGTCACATCGAAATAGAACATTGTTAAATATACCCCAAGTCTGTCCTAGTTCTGCAGCTCTTTTCACCCTTTCTGCACTGCAGCCTTAGTGGACTAAGCAGAGGAATGTCAAGAGGAAAAAGCAGGTTGACTCTTAGACCACTCAGATCAGCAGGTTTTAAAATGTTCACTTTTGACTGCAATTTCCTCTCAGATTTGAAGACTATAAGCGGTTAAAAGAACAGGTCAACAAACCTTTTATGATGTCTAAACCCTCCAAGATGTACTTTTATCAAGATGTTAAGCTTTTTTTCCCCTCCCTGTAAACTGAAATAACAGGCTGATAATCTTTCCTGACATAGTAGTTTAGCATTAAAGCAGGCAAAATCCAGTTTTCAAACCATTAGCTGAGTATTAACTGAGTATCAGATGCCAAATGCTGCTTTAATCTGCATAACTGATATTCACAGAACACTCCTGTCTTGGTCAGCTTGTATATAAAAGCACATTCTTAACAAAACTGGCACAGACCTGTGAAGTTATTAATATTTTGCTCAGTGAAGCATTTTCAGACCATCATGTTGTCCCTGCTTCAAGATTCAACCCTCTCACCAAGATTTTTCATGCAGGTATGTGTAATCTTTGAAAACCCAGCCTTAGAGCTCCAGAGCAAAGATGTTTCAGAAAATATACAGCTTTCTACATTTCAGGAAATTAAACAAAATTATGGCCTGAAATAAGACTTCCTGATTTTTACAGTCACTCTGTCCAACAAGCTTGCGGCCATTCTGCAGTAGACAGCTGCAGTGAACAGGCTGTGAAAACAGTTGAATTCACCAAATAAAATGGACTGTGGATAATTTGCCTGGTATTATTCCTAGAGCAACAAGCCAGCTTTTGCCTCAACCAACCATGCAATATTTCACAGTGTGTTTTAGTAGGTAAGCCAGGCAGTACTGAGACAGAAATAGAAAAATATTGAAATAGGGCCCACACGATGCCAGGTTTAGAGGCACTTGGCTTGGATTGGGTCTTGGGAAAAACTGAGTTTAGGACATAGCAGTGTCTCCTGTGCAGGAGCAGTAAAAGTGTTTCTGCAGAGACTGAGCAGCCAGGTCGCAGGCACAGACCTACTCCTGTTACTAGGCAGATGCCAGGAATTCAGTGGAAACAGATGAAAAACAAGTTTACAGAATGATTAACTTGGGACTCTGGCACGACTCAAAGCAGAGCACTGGGCAAGACTGGAGAGCTGAGAATTGTTGTTGAGAAACAGTTCAGAAGTGGATCTGGACAAACAGAAATTATTGAAAAATCAAGTCCTGCTCCTTCCCCTAGCCTCAACAGGTACCTTCTCACACCTCACATTTACCCCCCAAGACCCTTGAGACCAGATGTGAACATCACAAGCTCTGGGTTCTGTCATAGATGATCCCTTTATGCTGTAGCACCA
Organism: Emberiza elegans; assembly: GCA_024865655.1. Taxonomy (NCBI): domain Eukaryota; kingdom Metazoa; phylum Chordata; class Aves; order Passeriformes; family Fringillidae; genus Emberiza; species Emberiza elegans. Next base: position 19,293,566 of record JALJVW010000129.1, read on the forward strand.
CTGTGTGAAAAACACTTTTGTTGTGTACCCACACTCCTTGAATTGCACATCTACAGCCTGTACACACTGGGCAGGCAAACCCTTAGTCAAACATCTCTTTGCCCTTGCCATTTGCAAAATCTTCACATGCTCAATAACTAACCCCACATCTCTCTCCTGCTCTAATAAAATACCAAGCAGGAGTCAGAAACGTGCACTGGTGGAACGTCTACAAGCTGCCATACAGGAAACATCTCCACCTTTGTTATTTCTTGCCAAAGCTCTAGCTTATATTGAGAACAGCTTTCCCTATGTCAAGGGAAAAGAGCCAATAAACATGTGTGGAAAAAAACCATGATGCTAATTTTGGAATACCTGGCAGAAATACAGAAATATAGGAAGACAAGGGGAAAATAAACCTTGGGGAATACTGTCCTGGCGGGACACAGAGGTAGCAGCAAAAACTGGAAATATTTTTAGGCAAGTCCAAAACATTGATCAAGACATGATGAAACCTCCAGGTAGCCATGGAGGAAACTCCACCCAAAGGTGTGAAGCAGCTGTCCAAAACCAACCATGCCTAGGGCAGCTGATGGCTCCTGCTAAGGCAGGGGAGGAGGGAGCTGCAGGCTGCAGATGGACATCAGCAACAGGCTTTCTCTGGGCTGAAAGGACTGTCCCAAAGCAAGACCTGAGTGTCTGTCCAAAGCGAGTGATCTCAGAGCTGCCTGACAGCAGTGTGGTGCTCTGATGCCAGGTAGGACACAGCTACTGCAGCTGTGCCCATCTGATGGAGGGAAAGCTGCTTCCTCAGCGCAGCAGAAAGCAAATCCAGGTGCTTTTGAGCCCCACCATGATCATGAGAGTGTTGCTATGCTAAAAGAAGGAATCATTGCCTTACTTAAGACACCCAAAAGCCCAGTGAGAGCGTCTCTTCCACCCTCAGCCCCACAACAGAAGAAATCCACATGATCCTGTACCACAGCACTCCCAGGGCCCAGATGGAGGAGGAAAGTACATGGACGACAGCCTGCACTGACACCATAGCAGGAGAACGGGTGTCATGGGATGCTAAGGTTGCCATGGCAATGTCCTCATAGCACGTAACATTTTGACACTGTCTGTTTGGCGAGCAGCAGCAGCGATGTGGCAGCCTGCAAAGGCAGGAGGAAGTGGCTGTGCGAGTTTGCCACGCTTGTTCCCGCAGCCGGCAGCCAATTCAAACTGTCTGGGCATTGGAGTTTGACCAATCTGGCAGCTCCGCTTCCTAAAGTGCACGAGGAAGCTTTTAACAGCAACTGCTCCATAAATCACCCTGAGTTAACAGGCTCTGTCTGCCAGGCTGAGCGCTGGCCTGCACGCCCACTTTCAGCACTGCCTGCCCTGCTTTCCACACCAGTGTTCTCTATGCTCCCCTATTGTATTTGCTGGGAATGTCCCAACAAAGGCAGGAAGGAATGAGCAATCTGATTCCATGTTCTCAGAAGGCCAATTTAGTACTTTATGATACTATATTATATTAAAGAATACCATCCTATACTGAAGAATACAGAAAGGGTACTTACTAAAATGCTAAAAAGCTAATAATGAAAACTTGTGACTCTGGTTTCCAGAGTCCTGACACAGCTTGGCACTGACTGGCCAATGAGTCAAAACAACTCACAGCAGAATCCAATGAAACAATCACCTGTGGGTAAACAATCTCCAAACACATTCCACATGAGCAAAGCAGAGGAGAAGCAAATGACTTAAGAATTGTTTTCCTTTTCTCTGAGGCTTCTCAGCTTCCCAGGAGAAAAATCCCGGGCGAAGGGATTTTTTCAGAGAATGTGAATGCCACACTCCCCCATCCAAGTTCAACTTCTGAACTGCAGGGTCCCAGGGAGGGTCTGCTCCTCTGCTCCAGCTGGCTTTGCACAGCCAGGGCAGCAGCCTCAGCCCCACACCTGCAGAGCTGTGGGGTCATCTTCTGAACTGCCAAAAGCAGACACAGCCCCAAATCCCACTCACTTTCAACAAATACCAGAGACCAAAACTCACAGGTATTTTTGTAAAAGCCCAACTTTGCACATTTTATATTTAAAACAAGTACTGAGTCTTGTAGAAACTGCTCACGGCAGAATGCTTGGTTTTATCTCAAGGTACATTAGATAATGTGATCTAAGCATTTCCTCTTTACTTACATTACAACAAAGATCCTGTATCTGGAGGGGATATACTGTGGACTACATGACCCACAAAGGCAGACGTGTGGGGACCAACCCCCACAAAAATGCCTGAGTTTTTGGCAAACGTACCAAATTCACCATTGAAATGCAACAGTGGATTGTGACAGCAATTCTGCAATTCCATCTGCTTTGGAGGGATCTGGGGGAAAGCAGAATACTGACAAGCTTCAGAAGTTAGTCTGGAGCACTGTCTACCTTCACTGTGGATTTGATTCAATCTGCTATAAAGGTGGAAGGGCTCTGCAGAAGTGGCGCAGAGCCACTGCTCTAATCCCACAGGCTCCTGGAGAGGTCTCAGGGCAGGAGGTAGCGGAGCTTCAGCAGCACAACCTGAACGTAAGGGACAGGGAAAGTTACTGGGTCTGAGTAGTCATGATACTTTCAGGAATTAACCAACTACAGCAGCTGGAAATCCAACAGGCATTAGAAAGGAAAAGCCTTCTCTTTTTTTCTTCTGACAATCTGATTAAAACACAAATATGGATATAAAGCAGCCACCTTACGATCTTGAGTGAAGGTTTCCTAACTTTCCGCTGGAGCTGTGATAACATGCATGAAATACAAGAAAAGAAAGGTGAATAGTAAAAATAAAAGAAAAAAAAGAAAAACCCACCTACACAATCCTCCCAGGATGCTGATAAGTGCTAAACAAGGAGCTGGATTTACAACAGGGGGAAAAAAAAATCTTAATCTTCTTAGACATCTTGGCTGCAACACAATTAACATGTTTTCCATCCACGTGGCAGGATACATTCCCTGCTAACTGTAAATATGCATACTGCTGGTGGGCAGCTGGCAAAAGTCCCACACCACTGGGAAACTGTCACCACTGGGAAACTGTCACCACTGGGAAATGTCAGCCTCATCCACATTGCCCAGGGAGCTGAGTGAGGGGCAGCCTGTCCCCACACTCCTGTCCCTTGGTGACACTGCAGCTCGATCATTCTGCAAGTGTGAGCCCACCAAGAGCTGAGCTGCTGCTCCTCAGAGGATGGGCAGTTCCAGAGAGGGACACAGCCATGTGTTCCTTGGGCAGAGAGTCTGCAACCTCTTAAATCAGATGTCACCAATGTGGAGCACAGTACGAACCACTATTATCCTCATTCCAGCTGCTGACTGGGAATGACAGCCTGGCAGTCCCTTCACCTGAGCATCACAGAATGAAGTGATGAGAAGGTGCCTGACAAAACAGGCTGCTCTGAAAGCAAAGGTCTTCAAGGATGCTGCACTTCAACTATGGATCCTCCAGCTCCCAAATTCATCCACAAACATTGCTGCATTCCTGGAGCCCAGGGGATAAAGCATCTTATTACAGACATTTACCCCACCTCCCAATCCTACACATATCCCATAAGCACGGGTCTTGCTAAACAACAGATATTGAATTCAGACCAATACCCATGGGATGAAATAGCTCAGCCCTCCAAATCAACACAAAGAAAATCACTAAAAGCACATGTAAAAACCAGTAATTTCAGAGCACTGAAAAAATTAACATACAAATGCCAGAAAGGGAATGAGTTGCCAACAGCACTCGTGCTGGGAATGATCTGGAAAATAGCATGGATCATACCCTGAGTGTTAGCCAGGAGCAAGAGTGTGTATTTACAGGAATACTGCATACAAAGTGTGGGAAACAGATACTCCTCACTGCAAGGGGCCAGACAGCAACCAGGGCACTGTCCACACTGCTCCTCCTGCACAATCCCAAATCCAGCAAGAAGGCCAACAGGACATTTGGAAAAAAAAAAAAAAAAAAAAAAAAAAAAAATCAAACAAACAAAAAAAACAACAACAATGAAAAAGACCAACAAAAACAAACATCTGACGAAAACAAAACCATCCATCAGGTTTCTTTGGTCCAAACAGCAAAAGAAGGGAGAGGGATGCCAGGCAGCACTGGCTGTCATTACAGCCATTTCTTGGCTTGGAATTACTGGCACAAGGAGGAACAGCTTTGTGATGTGAGGAGTTGCTTTGAAGAGCAGTGATCAATTGCTTGGAATGTTGCTGGGAGCAATGCAATAGCAATCCGCTATTTCTTATTCAGATTTAAGCTAAATTTTAGGGTAAATTATTCTTCTGATTAGGACTAGATTAGTTACTTAGGGAACAGATATAAGTGACCCCTCTACCCCTACATTTGCAAGAATAAGGACACAAACAATAGCTTAAGTTCCTCTTAGTCATAAAACAGTTTTGAGAAAAATGTGTCATTTACCTCTGTACACAGTGTACTCTCCAAATTGTTGAGCACTCAGACATTTTAGACTGGTTTCTGCAAGGCTGTATGAGTGCTCTGTGTTTTGGACAAAGCTGATAGAACACCCTGATGGCACGAAGGTGGAACATTATCCATCTCAGTGATTTCACTGTGGCTGGATCTGACTATAAGGTCGGGCTACAGAGCTTGCTGTACCCTTGTGTGGTGAGGCTGAATCAGGGCTACTCAGCCTTTACAAGTGTGCTGTTTTGCAAAAGCAAAGCTAAAGACAAAACTTAAATGCAGATTTCAAGGCATGGTTTGACAAACAGCAGAGAGTGCCTAATTTGTGTGTCATCAGCAGATGACTTAAGCAATGGCACAACTGATGGATCATTGTGTTGCAGGACCCCAGTTGTGACACGTGTTGCCATACAGTATAGCAACCTCCCAGAAAATAAAACCAAACCCCAAGGGAACATCATCTGGATAGATGGGATATTCAAAATGTGTTGAACACTTCCGCAGAGGAGCAGAAATCCTTATTCAAATATGCTAATGGTGCTTCTCAACAGATGTCTGTGGGAGAGAGGAGGAGACAGCAAGGCTGAGAGCCTTGAGTGAGTCAGGTCTCACTGCCCCACTAAAACCATCAATGACTTACAGACCATTTCCTAAATTAAATCGTTCACATTTCTAATCTAACTGAAGGCATTCAAATATAAGCAAATAGTGCTTCAGAAAACAATTGCACAGATAAATTATTCCTCGAGACAACTACTCCAATCAAACTTAATTCTTCCCTACACAAAGCAGATCCACACATTCTGTCAAACAGGAATGTTGAAGCAAAGTAGCTACAGCGTTTCACAACTTGTCCTGATGCAAGAATCTGACAGAGCAAAGATAATTTTTTTTTTGCCTGGAGAACAGAGTGCTTTTGAATTAATAAATGTTGCATTAGAATTAACTGCACATGAAATAGAAGCAGTAAAAAAACAGCGTCTCCTAGATAGAAAGCTTTCCAGGGACAGATTCTTGTACTTGAAAACCAGCTGACAGCAGAATAAGAGAAAGAGACATCCTTTTCCTGTGGCTGGCAGGGGTTACATATAACCCACCCTCAACAACTCCTGCACACATGGCTGGAACTCGGCATCATCCTCTGAATACCTGGAAGTACATCAGGCCACCTTCGAGGGAAGGAGACACAAAGCCGTGCTCTCCATGGTTGCGCGTGTGTGCTGCAAAAGCTCAGAGGACAGCGGAGCCACCATCATGGCCCATGACCCCATCCACATCCCCCTCCCCTGTAAACACACACCCAGACGACCCCCAAGGAAACTTCTCGGCAGCACTTTGTGGCACAGTGCTTGAGATCTCTGGGCTAGCAGCAGCTGCTCTTCCTCCCACCTTACATCAGCATTTCTAACAATTCCCAACACGGCACAGGCGGACGCTGCTGGTCGGGGGGTGCTGGAGGGCTCTGCAGGATGCCCCATGGGAGACAGGAGTGGGAAGCAGCTGGTGGCCCAGGAAGGCAGCCTGGCACGCTGAGCCCTGACCGATGCCACGTCACCCTTCCCCGCGCTCGCCCATCTGTCCCACCATCCCCATCTGCCGGGTTCTGCCACGGACCACGAGCGCCCTGCCACTGACGCTGACATTTTGCTTTGCCTTTCTACAGGCACAGCATGAACCTGGCCCAGGACCACGGCTCTCACGTGCAGCCACAACACCAAGAGCAACACAAACAAGGACAAGGTTTCCAATCGCTTGCTCCTCGTGCTGACTCATTCTCAGCCTCCCATGGCCACTGAAGACGAAACCTGTTGTCTGTAGCTGTGGTCCCCTGAGCACACGTGCAGCGGCAGCAGGGCCTGAGAGCAGAAAGATGCTCCAGTGCTCAGGGCAGGGAAGGGACAGCAAGGATTGCTCAGCTCTCCCTGACCAGGTGCAAGAATCAGTTGCTGTATTTAGGATCGTGATTAACTCATAACCAGGTCTGGGATCACCAGCCTCTGCAGTCTTATCCTCAGCCTCTTCTTCCAGGCTGCTGGTCCCTTTCATGCACTTTCCTCTGATGGAAGACTGATTTGCAGCAGCTCTTCCAGAACTGTTCTCATTTTTTATTTCAACTTAATCCATTTATGAAATAAACATGTTTACCTAGAGCTAGAATGGGCCCAGCAGGGAGAGAGGCATTTCTTACAATCAACTAGGATAACCTACAGCCAAAGATGCACTCCTTACTGTGCAAGAAAGGGGAAAAACCCTGGCTTTTACTGCCTCCTGTACCAACCAAGAGAGAGCTGGCATCCCTGGATTTTACTGCCTCCTGCACCAACCAAGGGAGCTGGCAATGCATGGCCAGGTGAGCTCTAGGGGCTATCTTTGCAGGGATAAATTTATCCATTCATTTATTAAAAAATTAGCTCACATTCCAGATGGATATATAATTTCTCCTGTTCCCTCTATATCTGCCACATGAGCATGGCTACCTATCTTACAAACAACTAACAAAACTAGTTAGAGGCTTCCAGAGCTCCAAAAATTAACTCTAGATGAAGCAAAACCAAAGTAAGCCCAAAAAGAACTTAACACACTTGGGCTATATTAAAATAAAAAAAATAAAAATGGACTAGTTAAGTCTTGAATCATAATTTTCTTTTAAACCATATGTACCCCAATACAGTGCTGCAACTGAGATATATCCATGGCAACATGAAAACACACATAGGGGCTCTCTCTATTTAATAACTTTGTAACACTTAAGGTTTGAAATTATAGAGCAGGTCAATGTTTAAAATTATGAGGAAGTTCAATACATAAAACCCAAACAAAAGAATATTCTAAACTAACCTAAATGTCCACAACCCCTTCTTACACCCCAATAGTTTAAATGGTTTTTTATCAATCCATTAAATTAGCATTTCACATAGTTTCTCTTCAAAGCAATTGATCGTAACACGGTGCCTCTGCCAGTACTTTATAATGTGTGAAAGCAGCAGTCTGGGCTGAATTTTATCTCTAATTCAACTCTTTTCTGAATGAGCAGCTGACACAAGGAAGGCTTACTGTCAGTATCTAGGAGACATTTTGACTTTGGAAACCATTTTCTCTCTGCCAGACACTTGGTTCCAGCTGGCTGAGACATAATTTGATTCTCCTGTCTTGCAGCAAGGACAGGGGTCTGCCAAGCTGGACAGTCCCTGTGCTGAGGTCCTGACCAGGGAGGGGACACTTATCAGTCCCTCACAGCTGCTCTGTACCTTCCCCTGCTGCCTGACCAGAGCAGCCCTGCTCCTCACACTTGAGTGTGTAAGGAACCTGGTGTAGATGCTCCAGCTGGATCTGGATTCCAGGGTAGCTGCATGGGCAGTGTGACCCATGGCTACAATTCCACACATCCAAATCTGCATCCCTGTCAGGGCATGCTACACATGCCTTCTGCCCGTGCAAGCAGATGTCCTTCCCAAGAAAACCAGGGTGTAGGATGAAAGGAGCTGGTGCACTGCAGGGTCTCACCCACCCAGACCACAGCACAGCTGGAGCACACACCCAGACCTGAACAGAGCTGCTGGGTCCTGCAATTTAGGCACAAGAAAGGAAACCCCATCCCTTCCAGTGGTTTTTTGCATTTACCTACCTGTCTTTCTTTAGGTGTAGTTCCTGTCCTCTGTAGTACACAGGGTCCTGGTCTGGAAGCTGTCACCCCTCCAGAGCTGAGCGCTGCCTCTGACTTCCCAACTCCCAGCAGGTTCAGCACTGCCCCATCAACTGTCCCAGCTACTCAAACCACCTCCTCTCTCCTGCTCAAAGCCTGCTTGTTCTGCATGTGCAGCTCTGAGTTGGTTGTTGATACTCTCCACAAAATCCTTACTTTTTGTTCTGCTTTAGCTACGTCTCCAAACTTCATGCCCCACACAAGGAGTAAAATGGTTCTCCTCCACACCATTAGCCTTAAGGATGACCTTCATCCTAAACTGGGGAGGGCTGTGCTAAGGCCACCATCAGTCAAAGAGGGATTTCATACACCCCATTCCCTCAGTTTTCATTATGAGCTGCACCCAGGTGCACCACAAGGTGCCTACAAGGCAGGTGCCCACAGTCATCATGGATCCTGTTATTAACCCACACGCAATGCCACTTGGCAGTTCAGTCCTCAGCAGTTTGGTTCCTTCTGACATGTTCCCACAGGAATATCAGCATTCCAAACAGCTGATTCTAGCCAAGACCAAACGTATGGCAGATCCCCAGAACAGCTCAGATTTGTGTTCACAAGATTTGTGTCAGAAACAGCCATTCCAGAAATGTGCCCACAAAGAGTGCATGACTGAATTTTACCTCCTCTTACTCTACTGCTCCATAACTTAAATGTAGGATAGATATTTGCATAATTTAAATCAACAATTATTCTGATAATAACTGCCGTTTAAAAATCCTTAAACTTCATTGACATTGCTGGGGACCTCAGTGGAGCAAAGACAGTGGCACCCAGCCAGCAGGAAGGCCAGCAACATTACCATGCTGAGTTCAAAAGAGTTATTAACCCTGAGTCCTTGATCTGCTGAGTTCATTTTGGCTATTTCAAAGCCCCACCGCAACTTCCCAGCAAAAAAAGCTCCGCATTTGCTCAGAGAATCTTCTTTTGTAGATGCAGCTGAGGAATGAAAAGGGTTTTGGAACCCTGAAGTCTACATCCACCTCTTTGAAGAGACACATGGACATGAAATACCTGAAACTCCACCACCCTCATGCTCTGGAAGCAATCAAATGTGATCCCGTCTCTTGCTCTGTTGCTTTCCTGCCTCCCCTGGCTGCCTGCTTCTGCACATGAAGAGATCATCTGCACCCAGTTCACTGCTCAGAACCCCATCCAGACACACTGCAGGTCTACCAGGCAAAGGAATTGTGGAAGATGAGGAGAGTCTTCTCGCCTTATGTCCACAAGGCAGACAGCAAAGAAGAGCCATGGCAGAAAAGGAACTATTGTATAAATAAAAGTATATTCAGTATTTTTCAAAAGCAGAGTCATTTTTCCAGACTAAAAGGGTGAAACACTGGAAGCCAGAGGTATTGCTACCACTGCCCAAATGCGGCCACGGCTCTCAGCACATCTGTAAATTTCCTTTTGGGCTCCTTTGATACTACCCACCCATAGTAACTTAAATGAAACACCTCGAGAATTTTTCTTGTTTGTAGATTTAAACGATCATTAGGCTGTTTTCCCTTTTCAGAGGAAAATGTCACATTTCCCTTAAGCTTGGTCATTTATCAGCTCTTCTCCTTTTTCTGTAGGACGGCTGTTCTCTTAAAGATGTGGTTCTTAGCTTCAGACAAAATGGATGATGTGTCTGTTTGAAATAGGATTGTTTATTTTGTCAGTGCCCCTGGGATCAATTTCATTTTTTTTCTGCCTCCTCCTATAGAGAACATCTTGCCAAGTGCAGTATTCATCTCCCTGAATGAGCTATCGAGATCTATTTTTTTGACAGAAATCATGCTGCAACCCAAACTGATCAGAATCTCTCACTATTTCAGAAGCATGCATGGGTATGAATAATATAGAATCTTATCTGGCACAATTTCAGCATTTCTCTTATAATTTCTCTTTCATGTAATCTGCTTGCTTGAGAAAATTATACACTTGTAGTTTTGACACCAAAAATAAAAAGCAGCACACGTTCCTCCTGGCTGGTTGCTCATCCATGTCTGAGCACACACTCACAGGCACGAAATACAGGAGCAACACTGCAACATCCCCATCGCACTGAATCCACCCTGAGCAGCTTCACTAACGAGACAACTCACACAGGCAGGATCTGCCCATAAGCTGCTGGAGAATGAGGCTTTAATTGGAGATTTATTTAATTGAGAGACAAGTACTTGTGTTGTATTAAGAGCAGCTTATTAACATTCAATCATGAACATTCACTAAGCGTGAATAAATAAAATTCAGCGCAAAACCATTTTTTTTAAGCGCTGGAAGAGGAAGCATTCATCTAAACTACCACTTTGCTCAGGGCAGGAGGGGCTGGACACCAGGGAATGAAATGCTGTCCCAGGCATTGTGTTGGCTTCTCATACTTGAGCATGTCTCACTATCAATCATTCCTGAAGCAACAGCGCTGAGACTTCCCAAAGCTCCCGTTATTGTCTTGTACGCTCCTCGGCATTTGAGCCAAATCTGAAGTGCAAATAAATCATCAGCAAAATTTTCAGATAAAAATTTTTAAAACTACATCTGTTGGAGGAGACAATCCTCTGCCTGCCACCCCTGCATGATGCTGATGACAAGTCTAGGTTAATCACACAGATGATGAATTGATTCTTACGTCAACTCCTTTAAAAACAACATCGTTACAGGTGTAGCAGCTGGCGGGCTGATGTATTCCTGCTGGCATCTGCACATCTTGGGATGAGCCACTAGACAAAGGAGCATGCCGGCATTTTGAGGGATGCAACCATGACAGTCAGTGCTAAAATACGCCTTAGTGACCAACTTTTTATTATTTACCACTCACAAGACTCACAGGTTCAGTCTCTGGTAGAGTGTGCACTGGGAAAAACACCCGTCAATTCGCAGGGAACCGTCGGGAATGGACAGAGGGCTCTCCGACCGCTCTCCATCCACTCCCGCGCACGCCCTCCCTCCCTCTCTCCCTTCCCACGCAGCGGCTGTGCTGCCCTCTACTCCCCGCACCTTCCCCAGCGCCCACCACCCCTGCTCGCCCCTTCAACCCAGTGCCTTTCCCACTTTTCCCTACCAGTGCCCCTCTTTTTTTAAGCTTGGTCTCATTTTATGACCACCGCCAACTGTCTGAGGACAGAAAGGTCTTTCTGATGCCGGCAAAAAAATCACTGCATCCATTCTGAAAGGCTTTTGTTTTGGGATTTACTCTGCCCTCATTTAAACGGAATCCCATTATTCCTCTCTCCAAAAGCAGCACGGTGTACGGCGCTAACAACCCCTGGGAACGATCAGCCCGAGAGTTGATGGTGTATAGATCAGAGCGGACACACCACCCGGCAGGATGGACGCCTCCTCCCTGAGCTCTGCCCTTCATTCTCATAGAGGAGGATGGAGCGTGAGCAGCTCCATTTGCAAATAACCCGTGTTTCCCCTATCGATCGGCAGCCGGAGCGTGTTCCACCGCTGGAGCACATTCCCAGTTTTAACCTCCACAGGCACACGCATCCAGCGGTCCCCAGCATCCCTCGCACACCCGCCGGGATGAACCCCCGGCAGGGTTTAAACGGAATCCCATTATTCCTCTCTCCAAAAGCAGCACGGTGTACGGCGCTAACAACCCCTGGGAACGATCAGCCCGAGAGTTGATGGTGTATAGATCAGAGCGGACACACCACCCGGCAGGATGGACGCCTCCTCCCTGAGCTCTGCCCTTCATTCTCATAGAGGAGGATGGAGCGTGAGCAGCTCCATTTGCAAATAACCCGTGTTTCCCCTATCGATCGGCAGCCGGAGCGTGTTCCACCGCTGGAGCACATTCCCAGTTTTAACCTCCACAGGCACACGCATCCAGCGGTCCCCAGCATCCCTCGCACACCCGCCGGGATGAACCCCCGGCAGGGTCGGGGATGGCGCTGACACCCGCACACCCGCACACCCACCCTCGCCTGCCCGCGGCGGGCAGACACACGGCCCCGGGAACCGCCGCCCCCCGGTGCTCCCCGGCCCCCCGTACCCGCGTCCTCCTCGTCGAAGCTGTTCATGCAGGGGAAGTAGATGGCCAGGGCCTCGAAGGAGGCGGAGAGGCTGAGGCGGCTCTGCGACCGCTCCATGAAGAGCCCGGCTCCGGGGGCGCCGCCGGGGGTCTCGCCCGCGGCCGCGGGCGGCTTGGCGAGCTTGGCCGCCCCATTCTTCACTCGGAGCACGGCCCGCGGCGTCTTGGCGGCGGCGGGGCCGCGCTGAGGCGGCGGGGAGAGGAGAGGCGAGGCGGGCGAGGCGAGGTGAGGTGAGGCAGGCGGGAGCGCGGAGCGGCGCGGAGCGGAGCGCAGCCACCTGCTGCCGCCCGGCCGGCCCTGCGCGCCGCCCGCCCCCGCCCCCGCCCCGCCGCAGCGCCGCCAATCGCGGCCCGGGGGCGGGACGGGCCCGGCGCGGCCGCTGCTCCCGCCCTGAGCGGCCCCGGCTTCCTCAGCCCCGGGCGGCCCCGGCTCCCTCAGCCCCGGCTTCCTCAACCCCGGGCGGCCCTGGCTCCGCGCTGCCCCCTGCCAGGGCGGCCTCAGCTCCCTCCGCCCCGGCTCCCTCAGCCCCGGGCGGCCCTGGCTCCCTCAGCCCCGGCTCCTCAGCCCCGGGCGGCCCTGGCTCCCTCAGCCCCGGCTCCCTCAGCCCCGGGCGGCCCTGGCTCCCTCAGCCCCGGCTCCCTCAGCCCTGGCTCCCTCAGCCCCGGGCGGCCCCGGCTCCGCGCTGCGCCTGCCCCGCCCTGCACCGAGCCCGGCCCGGGGCAGCACCGGTTGTGTTCTCGCCTTCCCCGGGCTGGAACGGTCCTTCGCATCCCGAGCATTGGGATAACGAGGTGTAGGTTTGCTTGTGAATTGATCCGGAAGAGTGAAATTGACAGAAATTTATTTATTTATGAAATAGAAATTTATTTGTTTCTGAAATAGACTGAAATTTATTTATTTATTTCTGAAATAGACATTTATTTATTTATTTATTTATGAAATAGAAATTTATTTATTTATTTATGAAATTGACAGGAATTTATTTATTTCTCACCCGAGACAGTGAAATTGACAGAGGGGGAGATGCAGGAGGAAGAGCGTGGTCCTGGCTTTGATCTCACTGAGTGCAACGGCAGAAAACAACCTTGAAGATTTCAGGAATAGAACCTTGAGGGTTTATTCCGAAAGAGAGGGGATGTAAGTGACCCCGGTGTGAATGGAGGAGCAGCCCGACTCCCAGCCTTCTCCCACGTACCTCTCTTTAGACACACAAAAAACCCCTTTCCCAAAATATAAAAGCTACTATTTGGATGTATACAAGCTCCCAGGAAGAAAGCACATAAACCAGGAGGTTTTCCTTGGTGTGTGACATTAAATAGGAAGGCTGGTGCCTGTTGTGGCTCAGCATTAAACCCATTCTGCAGCACACTGTGGGATAGAAGCTGCTGCGCTCTGTGAAATGAGCAAATTTTAGATCCTTCCCCAAGTCTCTTTTTTTTTTTTTTCCAACAAGCGTTATGGAGAATTAGTGGCTCAAGACTGCCAGCTGTCCACAGGTGCTGCCTATGGCAGAGACATCACAGCATCTCCCAGTCCTGCCTAGGGGAAGGAAACACAATTCAGCCTTATTTATTCAGTGCAACAAAACCCTGGGATGCTATTAGACAGAGTGTTTTGCACTAGTGATGTGGTCTGCACAGAAAGGTTGCTGTTCCCTCAGGGAACAAAGGAAGATGTTCCTTGTGCTTGGTCTGTCCCCCCATCCTGATAACTAAATGTCATCCCACTGAGATGACAGGCCTGCTTGTCCTAATCCAAAAATGCATATTAAGAATCTAATATCTCCCTTAGGAAAAGTGTGGCTAAACAGCCTGTATTCTCCATTCTCAAACAGTTAATACATCAATCCATTAGAAGTTTTCTGTCTACTGAAAGTCCTACCAGAGCTGTATTGTATTTGTGGCTGCCAGTGCCAAGAAGCAGCAGGAGCAGGGCTGCTGCCAGGGAAGGGGTGCCAGGAGCAGCCTCTGCATAGGACAGGGACAAACCTCTGGCCAGGCACAGTCCCCTGCCGTGGGAGGCAGAGCAGCAGGTGATGGCAGTGCCTCCTGTCAACACATCAGCTCCAAAGTCATCCATGGAAAGCCAAACATCCGTTCAGGAACAGGTCTGAGACAGCCTCACCTACAGCCCAGGCAAGAGCTAAAAGCCCCCTAGGCTTGGAGGTTAAATGGATCTCCTGACAGAGGGGGTAAATGTGAGGCCCAAATGAAGGTTTTTGGGGCAATTATGGCCAACTAGTGCACTCAGCCTTGACATCCAGGTTTCCCATTCCTGGTGATGCATCCAGAATGGCAGAGGTCATATGAATATCAGATGCCAAGATGAGTTTGCAGGACTTCCTAAAAGAAAATATGTTATTTAATTCAAAACCTAATCAAAACTTGCTCTGGAGTTGGTGAGTTATATGAATTACTTCATCAAAGCTAGGCTAGGCAGGCAGTAAAGCAGAAGGAACAGAATGAACTTATTACAGACAATGATATCTCCAGGTCTGAGTTTTGAAAGGCAAAGGAATCAGTGAGGAATGTATTACCATATGTTTAAGAAGAGATTTCAATAGCACCAATCAAGGCATTAAGAGCAGCTACAGGCACAAATTTAGGTGCATTAAAACTGTTAAGACAGCTCCTGTCTACCAGTCCTGCCAGCACATTTGATCAGAGGAGCAAGAGGCATCTGTGAATCAAAATTTGCTTCCAGGTTGCCAGGCACAGAAGTTACCTAAAAGTGCTGACAACTGGGTTTTTTTCATTTAAAGACTGCAATAAAAAATTTAAATGGGGAATAGAAGTTTAATCTCAGTTTTATGCTGTGTCCATCTAAATTGCTTGTTTCACTGCATGTTGGAAGCATAGTGATGGCAGACACAGGCATGGAGAGTGAATCTCTGTCTCCAACACTCTGTTTTCTTCACCAGCATACTAGGACTGAAGACCCTTCTGCTTTTAGTGCTTTGAGAGTTCCTTTTGAGGTGCTGAGGAGGACCACCATCATCCCCACCTCTGTGCACCTTTCTCCATGCTAATCCATCTGCCAGAGACACATTCTGAACCCCTTGCACCTGCACGACTCAGCACCACTGGGTCACACTCTCTAAATGCTCCTTTTGTGCGTTTTTCCAGGCTGTCTTCCACCTCCCTCTTTACTGTACCTGTGGGACCAGCCATGCTCAAGTCCTTCCCTGCTCCTGTGTGCCACAGTGCTCTCAACATCATCCCTTAGCTTTGGTGTCATCTGCTTCTCATTTGACAGCTACATTTTGCTCCTCAGAGCCAGGGCAAATATGTGTCCTGCAGGGCTCTTTGATTATTGGCTGGGCCAAAACATCCTAAACCAAAACCATCTGCCTTAAAGTGAGCCAAAATGCATTGACAGCTGGAAATGGGATGGACAGTTAAAGGAGTAATGCCCTCCGGATGCCTGGAGGAAACTGTTTGTTTTGGCTGCCTGTTTAAGGGAAACAGGGATTTGCAATGAAGCTGGAAATTGTTAATCTCTAAGAGTTCTTCTTCATTGATAGACATGGACAGCAAGATCCTTGGGAGGGACTTGCAGAAGTGAGGATAAACAGGGAGGAAGATTCCTGTGATGTTGTAAATAAGCTGAGAGTGCAGGCGAGAACAAATAAACTCCAAGATTTACTGCCTCCAGAGCAGCACGTCTGTGGCTGCCCCAGTGGAAGTGGTTAATTGATTGTTTCCCCAGTGAAGCAGGCTCTGACTGATTGAACCATGGAAAGCTCTGATAGATTTTTCCTGCTGGCTCTTTCTCTTCCCACTAGTCACGTAGCTTGTATTTTTGCCTTTACTCTTAGGTGTCTAGGTCAGCCTAGGAAGTTCATTTTTATACTGGAGCAAGAGGATATGCTGCCCTCTCCCTCTTGTACTCCCTATGGTTTTGTGTATGCCTGTTTGGAAATAAAACCAAACTCTCTGATTTGTGTATGTTTGCTCTTTCTGCTCTCTCTGCCCACTGCTTGCTCAAAAAATAGTCCACATGCTGGGAGCTCAAATGCAGCACAGAAACAAGCCCTGCTAGTGAAAACACATGCATAAATCTGCTCAGAGTAAATACAGCATTCCTCAGGGTGAGGAGGGTTGGGCTCCTCCCTGTCTCGTGCTACCCCTTCCCTGCCCTGAGCAAAGCTGATGCTGGAGCCAGGCAGCTCATGGTTGGCAGCACACAATGTTCTCCAGCACCCAAAACCAAACACAGACCTGACCATCCCTGCTCTTCAGGGCTCCAATTGATTCCACTTAGGAGTTCCTGGTGGCCTTTCTGGGCAGGCTGGGGGGCGGGAGGTGAGATGTGCTGAACATGGGTACCCAGAACCAGGGACTAAACACCAGAGAAGGGCCTGTGGTGCCATGGCATGGCATCAGTGCAGGGTGATGCCCAGAGGTACTGGCTCAGGTACCACAGCTTCACTGGGCTTGGTTGTTGTACACTTACACAGCAATACATATTTTGACTTATTTATTCTTTCTTGCTATATGTGTAGAGGGAATACTGCAGGCTGATGGCTTGAAGAACTGGGCACAGTATAAATACAGAGTGAAAGCCTTTACAAATACAGAGTGAAAGCCTTTGCTCTTCCCTAAGTGCTCACTGTCCAAGAAGCCAAGACAAAGAATAGAAGGAAGTATAATTTTTTTAATTCAAGTTCAGGGTACAAAGCATTTGAGTTTTGATTTGCTTGCCCAACACTGTATAAGGAAAGTCTCTGTTGGAGCTAGGAACTGACTGTAGATTTCCTGCCATAATCTCAAAACTACCTTCTGATTTTCTCTAATAGAAACAATGTTCTAACCTCAGCAAAATTAAATTATAAGCCAGACAGGTTTTTACAACATCCTTTGTTGGCTGGGATCCAGGCAAGCCAGGAGTGCTCTGGTTTGTGCACAGCTGAACCACATAATGCCCTAAAGAGCAGCCAGGCTGCTCTACCTGTGTGGAGCCTTTCACAATGCTGACAGCCCATCTAGAAGCACAGATCCTGTTGTTTTAGTCACATCTCTCTCACGCCCTCTCTAGCTATCAAAAACAAGCCCACAAAGGTGCTAAATGACTGGTGAGACAGAGCCCAGAGGATGAGTAATGAGAGGCTGAGCCGCCAGCCTCGGGTCCCTCGCTAGCCCTGCTGCTTCTCACATTTGTCTAGCCAGGGTTTTCCTGAGGCAAGAGAGCTCAAGGCTGCACAGCACGTGCTGTGCTCTGTTTTTACTGTTGGTGTCTTCTAAAATTGAATGGGTTCAGCCAGTTCAGTGACTTCCAAGCCCTGACAGCAGGAGTTTGGATGGGCTGGACACTCCCATGGGGTATAACTCAGCTGACAATCTTCTGCTTCGCTGTGTCCTTCTCAGTGCTGGGGTTTGGGTCAGGCTTTTTTTTTGGTTCAGCCAGCCAGGATGAGTAAAAGGCTGTTAAATCAGGCTGATTCTCTTCTGATGACTAAAATGCACATCCAGCCTGATGAAGTGCAGGGTAGTGGTGATGTGCAGACACATTGTCTGTTGCAATATTCACTCACATGCGGAAGGGAAGAGGAAGCACCTGCATGTAGAAAGTGCTGTTAAGAGCAAGTACTTGCTTATCCACTTCCCTGATTTATAATAAACAAACCATCTCCCAAGGGGCTGTGCTATTTCCCAGCTCTCCAGGCTGGGAAATGGCTAGGCACAGTGAGGAAAAGCTTGAGATCTAGGAAAAAGGGAATGGAAGATCAAAAGCAAGAAGGAGGCCAAAAATGCACAAGTGTGGGAGGCACAAGAGGAGATGGAAAGGACTGGGGAGTTTAGCCAGTCCAGAAAAGTTTTGCAGCCAGAGGCAAGTTCAAGAGATCTGAAGAAATGGACTTGGGCACATCCTGTGGCTGGGAGGAAAAGAGACACTAAGCAGGAGCTCATGGACACCAACAGCCCATCTAGCTCCTCCAAAAAGAGAGAAGCCCATCTGGAAACTCCATCAATAGTCAGTGTTTTAGGGCACCTGGCTGACTGACCACACATGAGAGGGGGGTGCAGCTCAGGCAGGTGGGTGCCTGTCCTGTGTGGCTGTAAAACCACAGAGGCTGCTGTGGAAACCTGAACCACAGGGGTTTTATTCTGTGAAGCATCCAACAGAGCAGACATTTTGTGGCAAATTTCCCAAGGGTTTGGGAGAGGAGTTTGGCAGATTGTGGCAGAATGAAAGGATGGAATTCTGCAGACAAACCATTTCCTTCAGTCCTTTCATTCATATCAGCTCATGGTGTTGGCATTGTCACAACAGAGGCAATGCTGGGAATGACAGGTGGAATTTAGTGCGTTTGGATTTTAATCAGCAATTATTGTAAAACACAATGATGCTTCAACTGGTGGGTAATTTAGCTCCAATTCCAAAAATATAGACTCATCCACTCTAAATGTCCAATCTCTTCCCTCCAAGCAAACTAGCACATAGAAATGTATGAATGATAACCAAGCAAAGTAATGATGGCTGGAGAATTAAGATGGCTCAGAACTACCCAGCCAAATTACATATTAATAGAATGGCAGCCATCCCAGGCCAGGCTTAGAGAGACTCAGGCTGGATTCTCTCACTGGCATGCCAAGGGCTGTGTCTCTATCTGATTCCCCTGTGCACTCACACAGGCACAGAGGAAAGGAGAGGAAATATTTAAATACTGTTGTAGCAACAATATTCAGTGCCAAGACTGGGAAGTTCTGCTACCTGTGCAGCTACAGCATTTCTTGGAAGGAATACAGAAAATAGAATCATAACATCACAGACATTTCATCTTTCTCGTGTTCTGAGTTTGTGAATTTAGCTTTTTAGCTAAGAGTGTGTTTGTGAGCTACTGCCACACCTGGCATTCAGAAGCCCTCAGAGCTGCACATCTCCCAGCCACTCTGGGAAGCATTCCATAGCAGGATCTGCCTATGGCCTGGACAGTGCCTCCAGCACCAAACCAGCTCTGACCCTCATTGGGAGAAACCCAGCAAATGAGGGCCCATGAGCTCTGTGCCCAGTGTGCTCCTGGAGCTGGTTTTGTTTGGGTTTTATGAAATTACAGAATAGTTTGGGTTGGGAGGCATCCTGTAGACCTCCTCGTTCCATCCCCCTGCTGGTGGCAGGGACGCCTTCCACTATCCCAGGTTGCTCAGGGCCCCATCCAACCTGGCCTTGGACATTTCCGGGGTTGGGGCAGCCACAGCTTCCTTGGGGAGCCTGTGCCAGGGCCTCACCCCTCTCATAGGTAAGACTTTCTTCCTAATATCTAGTCCAGTCCTGGCCTCTGGCTGTTTGAAGCTATCTCTCCTTGTCCTGTCAATCCATGCAAATCCTTGTCCAAAGCCCTCTCCAGCTCTCTGTAGCCCCTTCAGGCACTGCAAGGGGCTTAAGGGCTCCCCAGAACCTTCCCTCCTCCAGGCTGAACAGCCCCAACTCTCCCAGCCTGTCTCCAGAGCAAAGGGGTCCAGCTCTTGGAGCATCTTTGGGACCTTCTCTGGTGTCACTCCAGCAGCTCCATGTCCTTATGTTGTGGTCCCCAGAGCTGGGTGCTGTGGCAGCAGCTCTCTGGCCACAGAGAGAAACACACAACTTTCCCAGGCATTGTGCTGGGGAAGGCTGTGAGAAAATCAGGGAAAAGAGTGAGAAACAATTCTTATATTAACTCACAGCACCTGGTATTGTAAACATGTGGAATGTGTTACAGAGATTTGTTTACCAAAGGGTGGTTTCTTAATTAGCCAGTGGTGATGGTGTTTGGATTTGAGGACCAATTACGTCAGCCTGTATGGTAACTGTCTATAAAAGAGCAATGGGTTTCTTAATAAAGATCATTATTGATCAGCCTTCTGTGAATCATGGAGTCTATGCTAATTATTACCCATTTGGGGATGCCTTGACACTATAGGATGCAGCCCTGCAGGTGGGGTCTCACCAGAGCAGAGGGAGAGAACAGCCCCCAATCCCAATGTGCTGATCTTGCTGCAATCCCTACCATGAATGTCCCTTAGAGCAGAGACCTCTCAGCAGCCCAATGAATGGTAATTTAATTTAGTTTTAATGTTAGGAAACGTTTGAGTCCTTCAGTTGCCAGAACATTTAACCATGTGGACAAAATGTTCCTCGCTGCCACCTGCCTCATCCCAGCATTTCTGCTCCCCTGCAGGAGGGGCCCCACCAGGGCCATGGATGCTGCTCAATTCAGTGGGATGCAGCCCCTTTGCACAGCTCCCAGCCTGGGAGGCAACCAGTTTGTGAAACACCTCTTTTAAATGAGTCTGCTAAGTCTCCAATAAGAAGAGGACAGAAATAATCCTCTGTGAGGCTTCCTACAGATGGGTTTTAGTACCTGTAAATGTTGTAACAAATGGATTTGCTCCGGGATTGGATGGACATGGGCAGATTATGGAATGAGGTGATGCAGGTGCAGCACAGCTGGAACTCGTGGGTACAAATCTCTGCAAGCACTTGAGGGCATTTCAGATGTGTTTCCATCTTGTGCCTGCACCTGGGCTGGGAGTGGTCTCAGCCTAAAGTGTTTTTGTGCCCCACAGTGCTGGGCAAGGCGCTAGGAGCCAATGGAGAAGGGAGAAAATGCCTTTTCTTCACCTCAAGTGCTAACAACAGTTTGGTGAAATGCGTTTCCATGTTTATGGCTCTGCCACAGAAGCTGCTTTAACCCTTTCTCTTGTTTCCTTGCCTTTTTTCCTCCTCCTTCCTCCAGGCTGTGATAACTGTGTCCCCAAAGGAAAGGAAGATTCACTTGTCTGCAGTTAGCAGAGGGGCTAAATTTGTTATACATTATGCACATTCTTCACGATGCAGCATTTCTTGCTTGAACTTGAGAGGAATAATGTTACATAAGAAGCCCCTAACAGATTGTCTATAGAACACCACACAAGACAAATAGTTCAAAGCTGTGACTCAAACTGTGGAACTACAAACTGAAAGCAAGGCCAGTGCTGATCAACCAAGTGACAACACATGTTTGATCATAATACCCTAAAACATTGCATCTGCTTGAAAATAAACAGAGATCTTAATGACCTGTTGTAGTTATCACCAGCAAGCTCACATTTAGCTTCACAACTCCGTTCTGTCTTCTGACAGTCCCCCCAAAAAAAAAAAAAAGTGAAAAAAGTGCTCTACCTTTCAAAATGCCTTGTCTATATATGCCATCAACAGACTGCTCCTTCAAGTGTTGTAACTCCTCTCTTAAATCTCTAAGTATAGAAAACTATAGAAGGAAATATAGAAGGAAATGTAGGGGATTCTGTACTGGGCAGAATGTGTATCTTCTGAAAGCTTAAAATTAAAGCAGCACACTATGAAATTCACTACAGGCATGTCTTGGAAATATATTTTTACATTGATTGTTTTAGTACTCTCAGAGTTATTATATTTCTTATCATCTGCCTATAAAGATACACTGGTAGTACCAGTGAAAATCCAGATAATGTTTTCATGTTTTTACAGGCACTATATTTCACCCCAAGTACTGGAATATATCACTCCATTTCTTATCTCACCCGTCTTGTTTTTATTCCCCTCTTCACATTTAATTTCAACTCTTTTTTACATTTGCAGTCTCATCAAATCATTCACCCTTTTTTTCAGTCTGTTTGAGGGCATGGTTGCCAGCATTCCTAACGCAATTCAGGCTGCATTTCACACTTTTCACAAGGAAAAATTTTCAAGTTCATTCAGATTGCTTCCAATCTTCAAAATATTAGTCCTACTCATTCAAATACTTAGTAAAAGTACTGTAAAACAGCTTACCATATTTTGCTTTTGCTGCCAAAAATACTCCCTCACTTTAGAGTTCAGCTATTGAAGTGTTTATCATCATTGCCTGAAAATCTGCCCTTTTTTAACTTCAATTCTTATCATTATTGGTTTGATGTCCCCCATTTCACAAAGATATTGCACTGAGTTGCCTTGACTCTAGTGGAAAACATCTTCAGTTTGCCTCTGACAAAATGGAGTTGCAGCAGTGATTCAGGGCTGCTGAAAAGCTGCTTCAATAATACAGGACACTTGTCATATGAAAGCAAATATGGTTTGAATGCATCCTAGAGGTCAATAAATCTGCTGCTGGCTGGCTGTAGAGATAACTACCTTGTCTTACAAGGTCTGAGATTGCTTTTGGTTTAAATCAGTAAAACTGTGGGGGATGTAGAAATATGGGCAGGGGGGATTCACTGCTCCTAATGCATCAGCACAGATTGTCCCAGCTCCTGGCTGGATCCCTGATGGGCTGGGGGGACAGCACAGTCCCTTCCCTGGAGGCCCAGGTTTAGTTTTGGTTTGGTTTTTTTAAATTTTGTAAGCACCTTGTTTGTTTCTTTCTCTCCTGTCTCTCTAAAATTCACATCACCATAGGAGATGAGGATTTTGTTTATCCAGCAGCACCTGCCCAAGGTCTTAATGGGCAGATGACACACTCCTCAGCATCTGGAGCAGCTCACTGGGGGGTCCAGGGCCTTTAATCCACTTTCATTTTCCTTGAAAAAGGGCCAAATTCAACCTGTATGTGTCAGCTCTTGCAGAGCTGTACCTGGTGTGTAACCCCAGGAGATGTCCTGTTTCCCAGGGCCATTGGGACTGTGCTCTGCTCCTGTGCAGCATCCCAGCTCCACTGACTGCTCCACTTTTACCTTGAGCACAGATGTGCTCCTGCTCCAGCAGATGCATTGCTGCCCTGGGCAAATCACTTATTGGAGCAGATGCTGATTTTTGTTTTTCAAGGCAAAATGCACGCAATGTGGAGCCCTGGACAGCCAGCAGGAGCTGCTCCCCCCATACACACCCTCCCCATCTCCAGCTGATGGCTCTGCAGGCATCTGCCCAACCTCGCTGTGCCAGGGGCTCTGCTTCCTAACAAAGCTGCTTTCCATAGTGCCACTGAGTGTTAGAGGGGCCTACACATCCAAATATAGGAAGGAAATGTGAAATACTGACATAGGAAGAGATGAGATGTTTGGGTGATTGAAAACCAGGGTTAAGCCAGAGCCCTGAATTCCATGCAAATTCTCCCATAATGGATTCTGCAGCAGCAGCCCTGAGCTGTACCCCAGCTCTGGAGGGTCTGCTCCCATCACCTGGCTGCTGGGGGCTGCAGGGGGCTGCAGCACCAGCTCTGCTGTCCCCACCTTGCTGGCACAGGACTCACAGTGTGGGAGCACTCCTGTCCCCACCTATATTCTGTGGGTGTTTTGGGCATTGGTGCAATGGAAAATCCACTCAGTTCCTCCTCAAGCAGAGGCAGGAGCTGTCTGAACACCTCTAGGACATCTGCTCTTGTCACACCTTGAGTCCTCTTTATCTCTCATCAGTGCGCAACTTTATTCTGGAGGTTTGTCCTTGATGAGAGGAGGAGAAGCTCCTCACCAATAGTAGGGTTTCCCTGATTTTGCCTGGTTTTCCCAGTTTTTAGCCCTGTGTCACATCCCTGCTCTTCCCTGTGCCCTCCATGAACACCCAGGGAGCCAGAGGAGAGCAGTGCTGTACCAGCACCTTGGGATGCCCAAGGGGCACTGCTCCTCTTGGCTGCCAGTTAGGGAAAAATCTGGAAATTGAATCCATCTCCAAGAGACTTTGATTTTTTAATTTGCTTTCTGCTTGATTTAGCTCTTTTCTGAAACAATCTCAGCAGTGAAAAGCCTTTTCAGAATAGAACAGGAAGGTTTTCTTTCTTCTGAAAACACTGAAACAAGATGTTTTGATTCTGCCAGCTTTTTTGTTTGTTTGTTTTGTTTCAAAACAAAATTCCAGTGAAAAGCAGTAAATTTTGTGAAGTACTTTGATTTTGATGGCTCTGTGTCTGCTGGCTTCAATGTTTTTCTGGCTATCCCCACTTGGGAGAAGCAGGAGGGAAGGCAGAGCAGATGTCACACTGTGCATTGCAGAGCTGGAGATCTGGCACCCATCTGGCAAACAGCCTCAGGAAGAGTGGGAACGTGGTGTGGGTGCAGCTGGGCCACAGGAAGGGACAGAGCCATGGAAACCTGTCTGACAGCAGGGCCAGCAACCACTGATGGCCCAGCTCCGGCAGCAGAGCTGATTCCCAAGTGACCTTGAACAAATGTCTGTGGCCCTGTGACCTGTGAGGAGGCAAGACCACTGTGTCTACTGAAGATTGAGGCTTCTTAGAGCTGTGGCACCTTTTAGTTGAATCACAGAATCACTCAAGAGACCTGTAAAATCACTGAGGCCAGTTTAACCCAGCACTGCCCACACCACCACTAATCCATGTTCCCAAGACACATCATGGAATGGTGTTTGTGGGGGTGCCAGGACAAAGGGAGAGATGAGAATCTTGACTCCATGTTTCAGCAGGCTGATTTCTTATTTTATGATATATATTATATTAAAAGAAAATGATATATTAAAACTATACTAAAAGAATAGAAGAAGGGATTTCATCAGAAGGCTAGCAAGGAAAGAATGGAATGAATAATAAAATCCTTGACTGCTCACAGCCTCGACACAGGTGGCTGTCATTGGTCATCAAGTAAAAACAATTTCACCTGCTGGATAAATAATTCTCCAAATCACATTCCAAAGCAGCAAAACATGGAGAGGCTGAAGCCTCTCAGCTTCTCAGGAGAAAAGATCCTAAGGAAAGGATTTTTCATAAAATATGTCTGTGACAACACCACATCTACGAGTCTTTCAAATCCCCTCAGAGCTGGTCACTCAACATGGCTTTTGTGTTGTTATTTTGAACACAGCCCTCATCTAGACTGGACTGGCAAAGCAAGCAAGAGCAGTAATTGCCTGGGCCTGGGAGTTTTTGTTAAGACAGGCACTGTCAGAAGAATTTAAATGCAGATCCCAGCATCCTGCCGACACAAAAAGAAATCCAGGCTTTGCAAAGTCAAAGAGAAGCAGTTTTGTCCTCCTGGGAGCTACAAAATAGGTTGGGATGCCAAAAATAACCTGTTACTAGTTATAGATGCTCCAGCTCTTTTACCAAGACATGAAAACTTGAGCTGGGTTTAATACAAGACACTTGTTTAGTGTCACTGTGACCTTCTGCAGATTTGCCACCCCAGCTTTAACCAAATTAAAGACTAATCCATCCTGTCACTTCATCACTTTATTCTTGCACAAAGCTTCCTCAGTGAGATTCAATCCTTCTTGTAATGGCTCCGTTTCCTCTCTGAATTTATTTGCATGAAAACCTGGTTCCTGAGTAGTTGGTCAGGAAATGGAGAGGGATTCAGGCTGCAGTTCTCAGGGATGCACAAATGAGGTGGGGGCTCCCACAGGTGGATTTGGGACTTGGGGTTGCTGCTCCCTTCAGTTTAGGGTCAGAGACCCATCTGGCTTTGGGTGCTTAACAGTTTCACACCTGCACTGACAGAGCAGCAGGCTATGCCAGGTTCCAGAGAGAAAACATTTGGCCCTTGTCGGAACTCAGTGCATCCCTCCGGGTGTCCGGAGTTGCTGAGGACCCCGCCGGGGGGCTCAGAGACCCTGGCACACAGCCCAGAGCACCTGGGGATTTGATTTTGACCCCTGGAGCAAGTTACCAGCTTTGTATGAGGACATGAAAGTCACAGAGGTTTGAATGGTGTAATAACAAAATGATCACAGGGTGGAAATGTAGATTTTAGGATTTTTGGTATGGGGGTTATGGGGACAAGATGGAGGAACTTGGGGGTGTTCAGCCCTTTCTACTTCTTCTTCTTCTCCATTTTCTGCTGTGATGTTGGCACTTTGGGATTGGTTTGGAGTAGAAGTTCCCTGTCTAACATAGGTGATAGGTATTGGGAATTAAGTGTAAATATATTATACGTAGTTTGTAGTATAAAAAGACAACACCACCTCGGGGGCGGTCAGAGTGCCTGTGGCTGCCCTGCTGAGCAGATCTCAGCTGGGCAGAAAGAAAATTTTATAGATAAGGATTAATAAACAGCCTCAAGACCGAAAAGTGAAGAGTCCGGACTTGTTCTTCAGTTGCGCTGGCCGAAGCAGAGACACCTGCACATCTCAGGGCAGCGATTAACAACAGCAACCCCAGAGAGTTATGGCCCAAGGATTTTTCTAAGGGAATTAACCTAAAATGCAAATCAAGCTGGCAAATTCCTGCTCTAGAGACCAGGGAAAGCAGGAAATCCTCTGAGCTGGGCCACAGAGGTGCCCTTAGTGCTGGCACGTGGGGGGCTGGAGTGACACAGGCTGTGCCCACGCAGGGTCCTTCTCC
The DNA here is from genome assembly GCA_024865655.1 of Emberiza elegans. Taxonomy (NCBI): domain Eukaryota; kingdom Metazoa; phylum Chordata; class Aves; order Passeriformes; family Fringillidae; genus Emberiza; species Emberiza elegans. The sequence goes on from JALJVW010000129.1 coordinate 19,319,928, forward strand.
TCCCCACCCTTCTCCTCCCAGCTATTCCATATTTCAGGCACTCCTTTCCAGTCTCCGTGGTGTGTTCTGGACAAACCATGAGCTGGACAAGAGGCAGAATTGTATCTGGAAATGGAGATGGCTTAGAGGAAAGATAACAGCCTGGTGCTCAGGGCTGGGAATGATCACATCTCCTGCTCCTTCTGCCCTGGCTGCTGCAACACCCAAGCAGAGGGGAGAGGAGAGGCAGCAAAGGGGGTCACTGGAACAGAGATAAACAAAGGATAATCTTTCAGGCAAGAATTCATCATTTAAAGCTAAAGCAGAGAAACAATTTTGCAGCTAGCACAGCATTAAACAGATGGGCTGAACCACTTCAGCAGCAAGCAGGTGTCTCAGGGCTCTGAAAACCCACCCATCCATGGCCACAGAGCGATTATCCTGGGTGACCCAGGTGTTTCCAAGACAAGAAGGCCAAATCCCTTCCTGTAGCCGCTGCTTTTATTGATTTATTTATCTGCACAATGTGCCAGGGGTGTCTCTGGAGGATGCCTGCAATGGTACAGCCCCTGCCTGAGGAACAGATGCTCCTGGAGAATCATTTCCATTTGCAAGACCTCACATCAAGAGAGCAAACATGAGCCATCCGTGCTGCCTTCGCCCCAGCCTCCCCCTCTGTCCCAGCTCGGCCCTGCTCTTGCCATGGCCACAGCTTCTGTATTTTTTTCAATGCCAGAGCATGCAGAAACAGGTTTGGTCTCCATCTGGTTTGCCTGGTTTGTTCAGGTAGAGCCCTGGTTTCATCCAGGTCGTGTGGGAGGTGGCACAGAACCAGGCAAGGAGAGTGGGAAGGCCCAGGGTAAGTGTTACACTCTGGCACTTGGCATATTCAGGAATTTTCTGAAGCCAGGGAAGGGACTGTGGAGCACTTGGGTGGGTAAAACCCTGGGTGAGGTTTGGAGGAGTGGGAGGGCTGTGGGAAGTGCAAGGCAGACCCTGTTCTGCCATGGTGCTGTGTGAGATCCCTGCTCCCCTTCCCGCTCCCTTTCCAGGCGCAGGCAGAGCCCAGCCTGCCCCAGCCCGGGGAGCTCAGGGCTCAGGGACAAGGAGGTGGCCCTGGGCATTGCCCTGCCTGTGCCAGGATGTCACCTCTCACACACCCATGGCGCTGGGGCCATGCAGCATCCAGGGAGGATCTCCCCTGCCCTCCTCCACCTGGGAGCTCCTCAGGCAGCAGGTACGCATCAGTGCTGGGGCAGCCTGCTTGTCTGCTCCAAAATCGAGCCCAGGACGAGGAGGAGGAGGAGGAGGAGGGCTCGGAGCTACCCAGAGGAGCTGATGCTGCTGTTGCCGTTGGCAATGGTGCCCTCGGCTCCCTCGGCACCTCGCTGTGCAGCTCTGACGTCAGGGGCCTCTGACAACTTTGCTGTCACTCAAAAGCCTTTCCGCAAACACACACTGACAGTTTGCACTGCAACCACCAATCCTGGCTGGCTCCTTTCCTTTCTGTTCTTTTTTTAAGCACACGGATTGAAATTTTAAATTGCTGGTCCATTGCTGGCCTCTTGAGCAAATGAACCTTCCCGTGGTCCTTAGGGCTGTGTCCTCTGCTCTGCCTGCTCCCCACCCACTGCCCCAGGCCTCAGACCAGCCCTGACCCTGGGAGCCTCCCTGCAGCAAGCAAGAGCCTCAAGCCTTGGGTTTACCAACACCATGAAGGTCTCAGGGTGATGGTGACTGGAACAAAATCCTGCATCTCCTGGGGCTGGTCATGTTTAGCAGGTGGTTGAGACCCGACAAAGGCTCGTTTTCCCCCTTCTCTTTCCTTTTATCTTTCTTTCCTTTTCTCCTTTTCTTTCTTGCAGGAGGAACCAGGGCTGGCCCTGCTTTGGAGATCCTGGGTCCTCCAGCCTGAGGCTCTGCGGGAAGGCAGAGATCACTGGGGTTCAGGTGCTTGTGCAGGGAGGCAGCCAGCCAGTGCCTTTTTTCCCTTTATCCTGAGCTGTGCTGGATCCCAGGAAGTGTAATATTTGCTCAAACATCTCAGTAAATCCCCCCTGTGCTACGGGAGGTCACCTTCCCTAATCTGTGATGTCCAATTGCGTAACCGAGGTACTGAACAAATAGCTTAAATTTAATCTGTGTTTGCTTCCACCTCAGGCGTGACAAACCAATTCCTGGGCAAGCACGGCTTCAGCACAGGGCTGGGAACACACACTGGTCATGGAAACCTCGAAAAGAGCAGAAAAAAACCAGCAAAATAAACCAGGGAAGGTTTTTCTGCCTGCTGCAGCACCTCTGCCTGTCAAACACCACTCCAAGGCTGGTATTTGGATGCCTTCAGCAGAGATCAAGACTTGCTGTGTCCAGGTGAGGTCCTGGGACAAAGGCAGGAGCCATTGCTGTGGATCTCAGCAGGAGGATGCAGTTTTGAGGAGCTTTGTGTCTGTGTTGTGAGGCACCGACTCTCATCATCCCTGAAACCCTCCCACCCCATCCAGCACCAAGGGGAGGGTGGCAGATTAAAGACAGCAGAAATAAAGCAGAGAACAAGGGGCAGCAGGACTGCAGCAGGGCTTGGAAGATGTTCTGTTAACGACGTGGGTGATGGGAGGCAGGGAGGGATTTGGTTCTCTTGTTTCTCTCCACGCTCATTTTTCTTTGGATCATTAATGACCTTTCATTCAACAGCAGAGATATTAATAGGATCCTTCCATTCCAAATGTCCCCATCTCCCCTCTCTGCTCCCCCTCTCTTCACACTTTCTGGCACTCTAACAGTTTCCTTCTCATTAATTAAAACAAATAACAAGCTTATACATCTCATCAGGGTAATTCAGACACTAAACACATCAGCCATCTATTGCCCCAGGCACTGTGGATGGAACAAAACCAGCTCTTTCCCTCCCTGGCGTGGTTTCTTCTCCTCCCTCCTGGAACAAGGATGTGCTTTACATGTCCATCCTCAGCCAGACCCCACAGTGGGCAGGAAATATTGTGCCTCTAAGCACCCGCTGGGTCCTGCCTGCTCTGCTGCGCTGCCCTGAGCCGCTCTGGCAGGTGCCAGCCCCATGTCACACGCTGTCACTCCCTTCTGCATGGCACAAATGTCCCAGGTGCCATGAACCCTGTAAGCGCTGCCCCACTCCCTGCCCCAGCTCTGCAGCCACTCATTGCCTCTGGATCCACTTCCCAGGCTGAGGGATGGACAAACAGCCCTTGGCACGCTGTGGTTTGGATCTGCCCCTTAAATGCAGCCTCCTGCCCAGCCCTTCCCATGGCAAACACAGCACAGGGCTGCTGCTGCTGCTGATTTCAGGCACCAAATCCATGTTTTCTATTCCTTTAGCAGAAAGTCTTTGAGTGGGATCCCATCAGACAGTGAGAGGGGGCCAACACAGAAATGGCTCACACCGCTCCTGGGGATGGGAAATAATTCTGCACATGGATCCCAGGCAGCTGGGGCACGTGTGTGGCAGGAAGATGCCCCCATGGCTCCAAGCCTGGCACTGCCAGGAGGCAACAAGCATGGTTTCCAAGGGAAAGACAGCAGAAACTGAGTGAAAAGGAGCGCATGATCTTTTTTACCAGGGCTGAAAAACAGCACCAAATCTCTGTCCCTGGAGGTAGCCAGGGAGAGGAGACTGTTGCTCACCCCACAGAGCATCTTCTGTACAAGAAAAGCCTTAGCTTCAAATCTCCTAATTTACCCTGAGTTTTTCTGTTTAATAGTATTCATAGTGGGAGCCATCTGGACTTGGTACTTTATTAGCTTAGAATAATTCAGCTGCTTTGTTAATCTCATCCCATTTCAGAGGGTTCATTCCAGTTTGCTCGTGGTGCACCCTGGGACAGGGCAGTGCTGCTGCCCTCGCTCTCCCATCACCCATCATGCTGCCAGTGTGGAGCAGCCACCTCAGTGCAGGTCCTGTCTCTCCAAACATGGCCTCACAGGTTTCTTTAACATCTCTGATTCTCTCAGCAGGCAGCTGGAGGCTTCTAAACCCACTGGGCTTTCCTGCTGCTAACTGGGGACTGCAGCGAGTCCCTGCAGCTCCTCACAAAGCTTCCCCAGCCCCTGGCAGGGGCAGAACTTGGCAGTCCCCAAGGGCCCAGACTTGCAGTGCCACATCCCACACTGGGGGCCCTCCCCAGCCCCCAGGAGCCCAGCAAGCCAGGCTGCTCCTCAGCCACAGGAGCCACTTGCTGCCCCAAATGCTGGCCTTGTCACAAAGCCATAACTGAGCTCCTATTGTGCTGAATTATCAAATTGCTCTCTATTGGGAGAAACCAATTTGCCAGCAAATTTTCTTCCACTCTTCCTGTAGCACTGTACCACTAAGTGGTCATCAAACTGGTGCTGGGCTTCCTGAGCATGTACAGAGGGACAACTCCCATGGACATCATGTTCCTCTCCTCTCCTCTCCTCTCCTCTCCTCTCCTCTCCTCTCCTCTCCTCTCCTCTCCTCTCCTCTCCTCTCCTCTCCTCTCCTCCCTCTCCTCTCCTCTCCTCTCCCTCTCCTCTCCTCTCCCTCTCCTCTCCTCTCCTCTCCTCTCCTCTCCTCTCCTCTCCTCTCCTCTCCTCCTCCTCCCTCTCCTCCCTCTCCTCCTCCCTCTCCTCTCCTCTCCTCTCCTCTCCTCATCCTCTCCTCATCCTCTCCTCATCCTCTCCCCCTTCTCTCCACTCTGCCAGGGAAATAGCAGGAACCACGTGAATGAGATCATCTGCTCCAAAATTACTCACAGTGAATTAATCACCCGGAACGGCAGCACCGCAGTGGGAGTGAGCCAGGGTCACTGGCAAGGAGCTGCTGGCTTGGGGAGGAGGGAGCAGCCCTGCACCAGGATGGTGCTGCTTGGGCAAAGGGGCTGCAAGGAAGGGCCCTTGTCTTCCTTTCCTGCCAGCTGCCTCCACAGAGCCAGTGCTTCACACCACCAGGGTTAGGGTTGGGCTGATAGAAGACTGCAGCCAGCAGAAAACATCAAATTTCTTCCCTCTGTCATAAATCAGAAGTGCTCATCCTGCTGAGAGAAGAGGGCTTCTCCCCAGTAGGAAGCCAGCCCTGAACCTGGTGAATATTTCCCTGCCCTTTGCCTCTCTGGTGCCCAGCACAAAAGCAGGGATGGGCAGGGAGGATGGTGCTGCCCTGGGAGGATGCTGCAGGCCAGGGATGGCAGCCAGCATTTGCACAGCTGTTGGACAGAAAGGGGCCTTTGCCTGGGTCAGTCTGTGATGGCAGGTGACCACAGCCATGGTGACAAGGACAATTTCATGGCAGTGTGTTACCACACTACTCCTCAAATAACATATAAAAACAATAACAATAATAATAATAATCCATATACCCAGGATGCTTTCAGAGGTGCAGCTCCCTGGTACCCACCTCAGGTACCCTGGTGCACAATGCTGCCTCCCTTTGCCTCATCCTCTCCACATGAAAAGTGCAAAGGTGAAAAGGGGACCTGGCACAAGCTGGAATTGCCCAGACTCAGACAATTTAGGACACCCATGTGAATCCCCACAGGAATAAAGCAGCTGAGCTGGGCTGGAAAGAGCAACAAAGCAAACAGAGCTGGGAAGAGGGAGCCATTATGGAGCAGTGGGTGAGCCAGCAGCAGGAGGGACAGGGAGCAGAGCAGGAAGGGACAGGGGGCAGAGCAGGAAGGGACAGGGAGCAGAGCAGCAGGAGGGGACAGGGGAGCAGAGCAGGAGGGGACAGGGGGCAGAGCAGGAGGGACAGGGAGCAGAGCAGGAGGGGACAGGGAGCAGAGCAGAAAGGGACAGGGGAGCAGAGCAGGAGGGGACAGGGGGCAGAGCAGGAAGGGACATAGAGCAGAGCAGGAGGGGACAGGGAGCAGATCAGCAGAAGGGACAGGGAACAGAGCATTCCTCCTCCTGCCATGTCAGCTGTGACAGCGCCTGGCCCCGCGGGGTCTCACAGCCTGCACAGGAGCCCTGCCTGTGGGGAGGTGGCACAGATCCACTGCAGAGACACAGCAGAGAAGGGTTTCTGTGCCGTGGATCTGACCTGCAAACACCTCAGAGTGTGTTTAGTATTTATTAGCTCCATGTCTCAGACTGCCCCTTCCTTCTCCCAGCCTCTGTGGTTCATTTAATGACATGTAATCTATACCCATGTTCACCTGGCATGGACCTGCATTCCCTGTGGATACAATGATGTTCACACACTCAGGAGTGAGTTATTTCCCCCAGAGGACCTTAAAGCACTTTGCATTTGTCACCCCACTTGCAGAGCTGCAGAGCCACTAGTGGGTTTGTTCAGTATCACTGGCAAGAAGAGCACTTGCTGCTGGGTGATGGCACCAAGGCTGAGCTGCAGGGAGGTGCTGCACAGGGACCTCCAGGCAGCACTGCCTGCACCAAACCAGAGACACTGGTTTTTTCTTTCCCAGGTATTTTTGCAGGCAGGGATGTTCTGATAGCATTACCCTTCACACAGCTGGAGAGGGATGCCACCCTGCAGCTGGGGACAGCCAGCTCCATTCAGCTCTGAGCTCAGCTCCCATTCCCAGAGTTGGCTGCCAGCTGAAAAAACCACTTTGAATCAGGGACATCAATGGGGAAAAGCATTTGTCCCAGCTCCTGCCCTCTCTGCTACAGCAAAGATGCTCACTCAAAACCAAACATTTGTCTTGTATCCACTGCACACCAGGACATGATGTCTGTGTGTTGGATTAATTTGTCAGGTGGAAGATGGAAATTTGTGGATATAGCCACAGGTGTGAGCCCCCAGCAGCCCCTGAGCCCCCAGCCCCCTCCACCATAAAGCCACACCTGCAACCACAGCTCTCTTCACAGAGAGCAGCAGGAACAACTTTTCCCAAGGATATTTTCTGGGAAAGGCAGCGAGAAGCCTCAGAGAAGAGAAAACAATTCTTATCTCTATTCTCTGCTCCTGTTGTTTTTGCACCCGTGGAATGTGTTAGGATGATTGTTTACCTGAAGTGATTTGTCAATAGGATTCTGTTGAGGGTTGTTTTGTTTCCATGGCCAATTGGTCAAAGCTGTGTCCTGACCGTCTGGAGACAGTCCCGGGTTTTTCTTTAGTATCTCTTGTATAGTATAGTATCTCTTTAATACAGTATAGTTACAATATAGTATTAATGTAATATAATATGGTTTTAATAAAGCAATTGTTCAGTATTCTGAATCAATGGAGTCAGATGCCCACCATTCCCAGACACTGGGGTCAGCCTGTGTTTGATACACAAGGTGTGTCCAGCCCGGGCTGTGGCCATCCAGGTGTCAGAACCCAGGAAATTCCCCTGGCTGCCCTGGAGGACTCGAGCCCCTGCCAGGGGGCTCAGAGACCCTGGCACAGAGCACAGGACCCCTGTGCCTTCGATCTTGACCCATGGAAAAATTACCAACCCTATATGAGTATTTAAAAGCCACGACAGTTTAAGTAGAATGATAGTGAATTTATCAGAGGGTGAAAAATAGATTTTTGAGGTTTTTAGAATGGGGGCTCAGGGTCCCAAGATGGAGGAATTTGGGTGTTCTTGTCCTTTTTCTTTCTTCTTCCTAGCCTCCATCTTCTGGGTGATGTTGGCACTTTTGGATTGGTTTAGAGTAGAAGCTCACTGTCTAACATAGGTGATAGGTATTGGGAAGTTATTGTAAATAATGTACACGTAGTTTTTAGTATAAAAAGATAACACCAGTGTGCCTCAACCTGACCTGCCAGACAGATCTCAGCAGGTCAGAGAAAGAATATTATGGATAAGAAATAATAAACAACCTTAAGAACGAGAACAGAAGAATTCTGACTCCTTCTTCGACTGCTGGGCTGGGAAAAAGAGGCTTGTAGCTATGTCAGAGTCACTGTGCAGCAGAGACCCTGAGATCCAGGCACTGACAGAGCCCTGTCTCGTGCACTAATCCCACCCAGCATCCCCCCAGAGGAGCTGGCTGTGTTGCCTGGAGCTCTAGGATAATAAATCATGAAGTTGCCTCCCCAAGTGAATGTTTCTGTGGTGTGTCAGGGCTGGGATCCATTCAAAACAGGGATGCTCAGACATGCACTTCCCAGCAGGAGTGTGCATGCAGAACAGCGAGGGGTGTGTGCATGTGCTCAAGGCTTCTTTGGGGTTTTAAGGAGCACTAGGGAAATTAGATATTTTTTTTAGACCTCTTTTTTGCTTTCTGGAAAATTGCATGCCTTAATGAAGTGCTTGTATGTGGGCTCTAAGTCGTCAGCAGCCCAGATAAAGTCCAAATCCATTTTGTTCATGTTTTGCCTGTTTCAGAGAATCCAAACTATTTCAGGGGGATTTATGCCCATCATAAAATCAAGCTCCTGTCCCAAAACAGCTGTAAGAAGGTACAGCTGAAAATATAAAGGTTTAATAAAAACTTGTGGAGTAATTTGACTCTTAATCCCAAACACAATCTCTCCCCTCAAATAACTGCAGTCCCTGCAAGATTAAATTCTCCCTACGTATTGTTTTTAAGTCTGATACCTTCTATTGAGCTTAGCTGGGTTTTAAGTTCTTAAATCATGGCTCTGTAATTGCACATCTTATTCAGTTTGTCATGCAAAGAGTTCCCAAGGAAGATTTTGTAAAGATTTCTCTGTATCTGGCAGTAGGGTGTGACACATGTCTGAATTTTGAAGCTGCACTGTGCAGGGAATGCAGAGGTCAATACTTTTGAAAAGCAAGAGGAGGCTGTGGCTTGTGTTCTCATTTTACCTCTGAGCAGCAGGTCCCAGGAAAATCAGGACAACTGCAAACTCTTGTTGAACTGGGTGCTTCACAAGTGATGGGGAGTGTGTTCCTGAGGCAGAATGGGTTTGGGGAAAGGCAGGACTAGTCACCCCCTTTGCCCTGAGCTTCCCTTTCTTCCAGTAATTAGCAAAATCCCAATTCACAATGGATAACTGAACAGAAGTTTTAAGCGTGGGCTACAAGCAGAAACAGGCAGTGATAAAAAGAGGCCTGAAAAACTCAGGAGACCTGGTGCATCACCAGACCCTCCCAGATGACCTCAAAAGCAAGTCCTTTGATCCTTGCATCCCCCTGGAAACACTGCTGAGGAGATGTCCCTCTGCACTGCTCCCATCAGCCTGGACTGCAGCCCCTGGGGGTGATGCGTGGTGGTCCATGGAGGCAAGGACACAGAGCTTGTAGCATGGGATGCCCACATCTCCTTTCTTTTTGGGTTTTTTTCTTTCCTCAGGCCAGGAATGCAAAGTTCTCCCTTCCCAGGGCTTATTGAAAATATGCCTCAGCTTCATTGCAGTTTGCCTGGACAAAGACAAGACCCTGCAAAGGACTGGCTGTGTTGGCTCTGTCCATGCAAAAGTCACCAAAATAGCTGCTACACGAGCTCCCCTGGGGCTCACTGGAGAAATGCTCTGGAAATGGTGCCACTGCAACAAGCAGGTCCTGTCTGCATCTCACACACTCAGCAAAACGTCACAACCTGGTTATATTTAAGTCCTCAGCTTGAAAATCATTGTTGTAACCTCCCCTGTGATCTGCCTGGGCAGTGTCATAATTAATGGTGCCCTTGCTCAGAGTACAAGTGGAACATGTGATGGCTCAGTGAGCTATAAATCACGACAGAGTTTCCATCTGGTCCAGCATCTATTTATACCTCACCAGCCCCAATTAACTTTGAAACTTGGGGCTGGTGTTTAAGGAGAAAAATGGTTCTTGAAAAGTGTGATGGGATATGAGGAGATGTGGATGGGGAGGAAGAGATGGTGGAGGCTGACACTTCTCCACAGAGGGAACTGTGGGCTGGTCTCTGCAAGCACCACAGGCCTGGGACAGGGGTTTCCTACCATCAGATGAAGGCTGTGACTCCCTGCTCTGTCCCAAAGTGTTTGGTGATGCATTGCTCCAACCCATCTGCATCTTCCTCACCAGATCCTGGGACTGCTTTGGCTGAAATGCTTTGTGCCATTCCAGCAGTGTCCAGGTGTGGATGCACCTTGGGCCTGGCACAGGGTATAACATGCCCAGTGCACAAAGTCCTGTGGAGCTGCTGAGGGCTCTGTGTGAGGGGCTATGGCTGGGACACAGCAGCGAGGGATGGTACAAGGGGTGCCTGGGCCAGAGCATCCCCTGGGCACATCCCCAGCTCTGCAGGGCAATGGAGGGGCTGGGAGGGGTGCAGCAGGCACACACATCTCTCTCTCCATCCTTGCTGGACCAAAGCCCCAGCAATGGGCACAGTGCAGAGATGCTGCCTTCCTAAAGAGAGCAAAAATCTGTGCCTGGTTCTCTGGTACCCACCTCCCCCATCCGTCACTCCCTCCCTCACGTGTTCCATCTTTTGCTCTTGCAGCACCATGGCTCCTGGAATCCTGGCCAGCTCCCAGCTCAGGTAATTACACGCTGCCTTCCAGTATTTGAACAGGATATTTGTTCTCCTTGGTTTCCTGTCCTACACGCCCGTGCAGGGCTGCAGGCAGCCTGTCCCCCTGAGTGAGTGCATTTCCCTGGCAGAGGCACTCATCCCAGTGTGTCCAGCTCCAGGACTGTGTGGGCATTCTGTAAACATGGGATTATGTGGATGCCCTCCCCAGGGACTCCAGGTGGGCTCTAGGTCCTCCTGGGCTGGACACAGGGACCTGAACAGGTGTGGAGCTGTGGCACTTCCCATATTTCCACTTCAGTAGGACAACACTCAGCCTGGATCTGAAAACTCCCAGACACTCAGCTCCCTCTTTGGAAGGCTGTTTGTGGCTCACTCCTTGTCACCTCTTCTTGCTTGATATAAACTTTCCTTTCTGTTTACATCAATCCTTTACATACACAATCTACAGCTAATACCTGACAGGAGGGTCAGAGAAATGGACTTCATGAACATGTGCTCTGCTTGAAAATCCCCCCAGGTGATCGTGAGCAGAGCAGCATGGAGCCCTTTGCCAGCACTCCAGGAGCTCTGCTGAGCCAGGGATCCACCACCTGCCTCTGGGCTTGTTCCCACCGCATTCCCAGGTGCAGGGGGATCACCGTGTTGGAGCTTTCTCTGTGGCAATAGGAACAAGCTCTAGGGGGAAAAAAAGTCCTACTTTCTAGCAAATCAGATCTATTCCTGGGCTTTATCGGACTCCTTGTAACGGAATCTTGAAGAAAGTTGGCAACAATTTACCTTTTTTTTCAGAGTTTCTGGAGCGGGCAAGTCTCGTTAACTAAAGACTGCAGGGAGAAAAGAAAGTTCTTAGAGGAAAAAGTGGAGCACAGTTCTGTTTCCTGAGGGAGGAGGGAAATTGCCCTGGATGGTGGAGCTCAACCCTACTCTCCAAGAAACAACTTTGTCAATGCTAGCTGTCCACTGCACAGCCTGCTGAACTCACCCTGCCTTTGGGCAGGAAGGAATTGATTTTCCTGGCCAGGCTGGACTTGACATTCCACCCTTTTGATGAAGAGTCCTGGGGCTCAGTCCTTCCAGCTCTGGGAGGTGCCCATGAAGCAGTGCAGCAGGTTATCAGCTCCATCCCTCCAGCTCTGTGAGGTGTCCATGAGGCAGTGCAGCAGTTATCAGCTCCATCCCACAGCTCTGTGATGTGTCCATGAGGCAGTGCAGCAGTTATCAGCTCCATCCCTCCAGCTCTGTGAGGTGCCCATGAAGCAGTGCAGCAGTTATCAGCCCTATGCAGCTCTGTGAGGTGCCCATGAAGCAGTGCAGCAGTTATCAGCCCTATGCAGCTCTGTGAGGTGCCCATGAAGCAGTGCAGCAGGTTTTCACCTCCATCCCTCCAGCTCTGTGAGGTGCCCATGAAGCAGTGCAGCAGTTATCAGCCCTATGCAGCTCTGTGATGTGTCCATGAGGCAGTGCATCACATCATCAGCCCCATGCAGCCGCACCAGAGCCCCAGTCGGCAGAAGGACAGGCAAGGGGAAATCCTAAACTTCCAGCTCTTTCTGTCCAGCCTCTGCTTACTGTGCCACAGATCTGGGCTTTGCTGGAGTCCTCACGGTGCTGTCAGGCTGCAGCTGATCACCATAAACCCCTGGAGAACGGGAGCTGCATTGAAAGCCACATTTTCCTTCTTGGGAAGGAACTCGCTACTAAGCAGTTCAGAAGATTGGCATTCTTTCTCTTTGCAAAGTTTCTGGATTTGAGCTGGGTGGCAGACAGGTGCCAAGCAGCCTGGGAACCAAGAAAGATGCCTGGCACAGGTTTTCCATGTGCAGCAGTGATGACACAGAGCAGCTTCTCTCCACCGCCGGTCTCAGCTTCCCAAGTGAAGGGAGAGCTCCAAGACGATGATTAGGCTGGGCCTGCTATTTTCTCACTCTGTTCCCATGAGGCTTCCTCACTCTGGTGCTCACAAAGTCTACTGGCTCATAGCTTTCCTGTATTCAGGACTGCTTGGAGATATTATAATCCCAAGGGCTGAGCCCTGGGGCAGGCAGAGCAGATGGCTGTCTCCAACAGCAAGAAAATTAGGAGAGGAAAGGGAGAAGGTAGAGAACAGTAAAATCTGTGACACCCTAGTGCTCATCAATAATAGTTTCCACTTAAAATGGCAAATTCTTCTAGTTCAGGGGGAGCTCTAGCAGTAAAGAAAGCAAAGGACATGTGGGAGACAGGCCCTATGGAAAGCAAACACCAGTTCCAGCCTACCTTGTGCACCCATGGCAGGGACTGGTGTGCATTCCATGGCCACGCTGTGGATGGAAGGCAGACTCAGCCCTGCAGCATCTCATGGGGAAACCAGGGGTGTCTGAGCTGCAGAAGAGGCATAAGGCTGGCGGAGGAATCCACAGTTTGATGGACTCTGTGCTGGGTGGGGAGTTGGGCTCCAAATCCACTCAAACAGACCAAGGTGCAAGGGGCTGCACATGCGCATGTTCCACTACCCCAACACGGCCCAGAGTCAGCCTGCCACTGTGAGCTGCCTCTCTCTCTCTCTCTTTAGGGAAGTTTCTTCAGACTTCTGTGAGGAAGCCACTGATGAGGAAGTCATTTTGCCCTGTGGACATGGTGGTTGGGTGAGCTGGGCAGACTGGTGGCCAGGACACCGTGCAGGGCCCCCACCTCACTTCAGAGCCTGTGTGGGGTGGCATTTGGAGCCTCCTTCTCCCAGAGCTAATTGCAGCCTTGCTTTGCAGAGCAGGCACACGTTGAGGCTGTGCCTGGGGACGGCTGGTGGCAGATGGTGTGTGCGTGGTGGCGAGGCAGTGCCACGTCACAGGCTCTCTGAGACATTTGGCCAGGCTTCCTGACAGCCGTGTCCCACCACCCAGGAGTTCAGCTTCCCTGGCAAAGCCACTCCTGCACTTCTGAGGAGCGCTCCTGTCCTTGTCACCGGGCCGAGCTGACACCAAACGCTTTCTCTTTGCTTCCTTGCAGGTGAGAGGCTCCCTGGTTGCCTCCTGCCCAGGGCCAGAGAGATTTGCCACCCAGCCAAACAGGGAGCGATGGTCCCTGCCAGCCTGAAACACCCCCACCTGTTGCATCACATCCTAAACTGCACTCTGTGTTCCCTCTGGTGAGGAATATCTTATTCCCATGCTTTTGGATAAAACCCAGCACAAACAAACCATAACTGATGGTAGATATGACAAATAATGATGATCATGGGAATAGTGGCATTACTGCTGCTCCACTGTTTCTTCTGATTTCTTCCTTTATTTAGATATATGTGAAGAGAAGAGCACAGAGGCTTGGCCATAGAAAGAGAAGTGGGCAGATAAAGAGGCACTGAAGGGATGTGTTATGAAGGACCGTAACAGCAGCCCTCTGACAGCCAGAGGAGTGTAGCAGCCTGGGCAGTCTGAGCTCAGCTGCTCAGGAGCCCGCTCTGGGCTTTGTCTTGCTGCCTGCTGGTCACAAGCTCTGTGCTGATGCACTGTGGACTTGTCATCGCTGAGATTTTGGAGTGCAATTCTCAGGACATTGTCCTGATCCCTCACAGTTATTGCCTGGGTTAATGCCATTAACCACAGGGCCAGACATGCCACAGGAGGTCCCTAGGCACTGTGACAGTGTTGTCACATCATGCACAGGTCGAGGTTTGGCTGCCATCCTGCCCATCATGGGGCTTCCCCAGGCCCAAAGTGCAATATGACAGCTTTGTCAGATGAATGTGATGTGATAATGCTGCAACAGGTCTTGATTGTGGCTCCTGTGGTCACAGACAGGCTTCAGAAGAGCAAGGCTGCAGCCTCTCCTGCCTTTAGATGGCATTGGCCATCAGCTGCTGGGCAGTCCTGCTGGCTGACAGCTCTGTCACCAGCACTGCTGCACCCTGGGAAAGGGTTTTGTCCCTCTTGCCTGCAGCTTTGGCTGCAGAAATGAACTCTCGGAGCACTCCATTTAACTGAAGCAGAGGGCTTGCAGCACAGGATCAGAACAGCCAGAGCAGTAGATGGCAGGATTTGATTGAGTCCAGGATGTGGTCGCCTGACAGGGGTGTATATTTGCCTCTATTCTTACTCAAAGGTCATTAAATTAAGATTTCATGAGACCCCACACTGCTATAAATGTTGCTGAGCTCATTTCCCGCACTGGGCAGTGATTTGTCTCACAGCCTTGATAAAATGACTAAGCTAAAAATGTCACCCAGTGTCACGGAGTTGTAAGTAAGGTAGAAGGAACAGGAGACTGACACGATGGATTTTCCTAGCAAGAGAAGCATTAATAAATGGTTTCTTTCTGATGTTCTCATTAGTTCTCTCTCATTTATCCTCAGGATCTGCCAAGCACAAATGACACCACCCTTCTGCACCAGAATGGAGAGCAGATGCCCCCATGCAACCTTTCTGCATCCAAACCCCCATTTCTATCTCACCCTGCTTAGTAGTTGATGTATCAAGGGGAAGCAAGCAAGACACCACAGTACCTCAAGAACCTTTTACTGTCACATCCAGCCTTGTCTTCTGAAATTTTTCACACTCTGAATGGAATGGTTTAGAGGAGGCAAGTGGCAGCACCACAGTTCTCTGACACAATCCTTTCTCCCTCATCATCCAGCAGTTCAGAGGGTCACTTACAAAAAAAAATTATGTCCAGGATTCATTTCCCTTCCTTTCTGCCTGTGAAGTGGTTGTAGACTCCTCTACTTTCTTTGAATCTAATAAAGAATATATTTTTTGCCTTGACTCTTTACTCCGAGGAATGAATGCCAAAGAATTAGTCCTGCCATGATTAGTCCTGACCATGAATCACATTAAATTGCTTCTGTTGCTTTATTGGACATGCTGGCTGGATCCTGGCATGTGTTATTAAATTACTGCTCTGACAGAGAAGAAATAACAATTGTGTGGCAAGTGAGTGCCATAGGAAAGAGGCAGATTTGGGAGCGTTGCAGGACCACAGTCTCTGTTTTCCCTGATAAACAGGAAAAAATCTTGTGTAGGAGATGACTTCAAGCAGGAAGCAGAGCAGTGGGCTTTGGGGTTTCTGAGCACCCCAAAATCCCAACTATGTGTGAGGGGTGTGTTCAGAGCAGTGCCATTTTATGCTGTGCATATCAGGTAAAGTTATTCAGCTTGAGCTGTATCAGATGGATCAAGCAGCAGACCAATATGGAGAAGAGAAATAGAGGAGCCCTAACAACACTCCAGTGCTGCAGAAGGCTTCATACAAGCAGAGATATGGCTGATCATCACAAAGATTGTTCAGAGAGAAGAATTAGCCAAGAACTGGAGGTGAAGGGAGGTTAAACATAGGCTGAAGGGGGCCCGGTGGGCATCAGGATGTCAGAAAAGTGCATGTTTCTAAACCACTTCTGTGTGGAAGGAGCACAAGCCATGCTTCAGCCATTTTCTGTTTTTTTCTCTGAGTGAACTGTTGACAGCTTTCTCCTGGGTCAAATGCAGAATCACAACACTTCTGAATATTATAGCAAAGCAATTAAATGAAGGGAGAAACAGTGGGCACAGAACAGTGCATGTGTGTATAGAAACTTGCATCATTGCAGCTTGCTGAGCAGAGGTGCTAAACCACAAATGAGGAACAAGAAAAGAAAAGCAACTTGACATTGCACCTTCATGTGCACGTGCAGATCCCACAGTTACACCAGCTCGACAAGATCAGAAATATTTGCCTTCTGCTGTTCCATATTGCTGTTCTGAGGAGCTTATTAACACTGAAGTGTCAGCTTTCCCACCCCTCTTTGCTTTCCTGTTGTGGTAGCAGTGTTGCTGCACCCTTGTTTAAGGTAACAATAAATGAAGCAAGACCAGCTTTGGGATGTGGAAACTCTTCCTCAGATCCATGTGTTCAGATCCCTTATTTCTTTGCACCATCAGAGGTACAATACAAGTCCTAAAGAAGGACATACATGTGCTGATTCCAGACAAATCAGTGAGTCTGCTAAATTGTACCTTGTCTCCTGCACTGCCAAGTTTGCCCTCCCTCTGTCTGCAGCTGATGGGTGCAGTTTGAGTGCAGCTCTGGGACATCTAGTGGCTGGTAGCACTTGTAGTTAAGGGCTTACAGCACTTTTGTGGTGCTTCTCCCAAGAAATCTGTCAGAAAACCGATTTAAAACAAAAAGACACACTCTGCCTCTGTTCCTGGGACTACAAAGACTTCATCCCTTGATATATTCATGTTTGCAAAGTGTTTAGGTGTGCATTTGTGATGATTCCTTTGCATCTCTGTCTCACCCAGCCTGGGGAGACATCTTCAGCTACTCTCATTTCATTGTTTCTTTACCAGAGTTTTTTCTTTATTAAAGGCTTTCTATGTTCCAAGCAGCTGGCATTAGCATAGATAATTGGATAATGTTTTGGCAATCCAAGAGTGGATGTGTTAACACATTCCCATGTACTGCCCTGGCCTTTGGCTGATCTGTGAGCATTTGATAAATGAATCAGGCCTGAAATAAAGATGACTTGCAAAAACCAGACAGATCTTTAATATTAACAGGGAAGTGTCAATTGGGATTTTCAAGAAAGCCTCAGTCTACTATGGGCCCCAGTCCTTATTCCTTCAGGATTGAACTTAGACTGGAACCTAAAGGAGTCAAACAAGCAGCAAGAGCCTAGTGTGTTTTATGAGCCTGGACAGTCTCCAAGGAGCTGCAGTATCCTGACCAGAGCTCTAGTCACAGTTGATGGCTTTCTGGGGATTTGAGAAAAAATTCTGCTATGTCTTCTCTTCAGTCTGTACCTCTCCATCCCTGATGATACCTATTAGCCCTGGACAAAGCAAAGAGTGTATCTCAGCCCAGGAGATTGCCAGGCTACCAGGAAAAAGGATACAGCGCTGAAAAGAGCTTTGTAACTGTGCAATCTTTTCTGATTCATGTTTGTGTCTGCACTGCCCTGAAAGGGTGACTTGAGGCACAGCTGAAAGTGCAGCAAATGGCCCAGGGCAGACCCCCTGCTCTTCCCCTTGCCAAAGCCTTTATCAGCCATTTGGGAATCTCCTGCAGTGAATCCAGGTCTGCAAGATCAAATTAATTTTGTTATAATCTCCTGGGTGTCACGTACTCCAGAGTACAGTCTGTCATGGGGTAGATACTGAGTCAGCTGTACAAATGTTAAGAGCAGGATCAATTTTCCATGATTCTTTTCCACGAATCCTGCTGAGGAAACTCAGGTGGCCCAGTATCAGCCTTCAGACTGTTTCCTTGCTCTGTTCCTGAAAAGCAGGAGAACAATGCTCATGATGTCAAAGGGTTCATTAAAAGGTGGATGTCAAAAGTGACTCATTTGGAGAGTTTTCCTGGAGTCAAGGGACTGTTTAAACAGCTCCATAAAAACACAAATGAATCTGCAAAATGCTGACTGCTCAGGAACCCAAATTCTGGCCATCTCAACTGCCCCCCACTGCTCACATCAAGGTCAGCATGCAGGAACTTTTTGTTTACACTGTTGTACACTTCTGCCTGGGATAAAAATATGCTCTGTGCTTGGAAATCATTGTGATTTCCAAAAGCTTGTCACTGGGTAAGTCTCAAAGCTAAAGTGAATCTTGGTTTTGGATTCTCTTTTTTGTTTTGCCAGATCAGACTGTCTTACAGTTCAGCAGGGAAATGACATTTTGTTTTGTAAATACTCACACAGAACTTGAGGTTTCCCTTAAAGGCTTTAAGCTTTGTGAAAAAGTAGATCAAATCTAGTAACATATTGAATTTGGTTAGTGAAATTTCAGGAAGAGCAGTGTGATGAAATGTCCTTACTTCGCCCTTGGGAGAAATGGTACCTTCATTATAACCAAACAGCTTTTTCATATGGAAATAGCAGGTGGCAGGAGTAGAAACAGACTTTCATTTTCAGAGAAACAGACGGAACAATTCCAGTAAAAGTGAAATAGCAGAGCTAGGTTGAAATGGTTGGCAGTTTTATTCTGCAAAAATATTCTACTTTTGCCATGAGAAGACATGTCACTCCTTCCCCCCTCCGTTTTTCAGCCCCCTCAGTACAGCTCAAATACAAGTGTCTACCGTAAGGACCAGAGTTTAAATAGAATTAAGGAAGAAATCTAGTTCAGTTTGTTTAGGAAAACTCTCCAAATCTATCCCAGAGCTGCACACAAACTTCCAGGGAGAAAAAGCAATTAAGAGCACTGAATGCACAAAATAATCCATGGAGCCAGTGTCAGACAAAACTGAACTCACAGCTCTCAGGGCTATGATTTATTAATCCTTTTATCAGGCCTATGCCATTCTCTGAGTTATTTTCCAGCTCTGACTGCTGGCAAGCATTTCCTTGGAAGCTGTGGACTGTTAAACTATTAACAGTCTAGTGGTAGGTGCTTATTAAGAAAAAGACACCTTGAACCACAAGCCAGAATAAAGAACAGATATCCAGCTGGAGTTGTGCTACTTCAGAACTCTCACCCTGACTCGTCTGAGAAAAATCAAGTTTTTGAGAGTCAATTGCATGGGGAGGTGGATGAACAGTCATCTCCTCCTCTGCAATTGATTCATTGCACTCTGGAATTTGAGATTTGGGGCAGAAATGGAAAGAAGGAAATTGCTGTCCTATTTAGGAGCAGATAAAACTCCACCCTGTGCTGTAAATTCTTTTTTAAAAGTCAGGGTTTTCACAGGATGAAGGTTAAATATTTAATGCATTTATACTAATTATAAAGAAACACTTTGGAGCTCCAGGCAGCTTGTATAGTTCTTTAAACTTCAGATTTTTAGCCCTTTGGATAGTTCCTGTTTGAAGGGAGAAAAGCAAACACCAAAAACCCAGGCTGGACTTTGAAGTATGGCCTGAAACAGATCCATATTGCTGGGAGAGAAGCTGCCTTTCCCCAGAGACATCCAGAGAAAACGTCATGCCAGGCTCCCCTATGCATTATACCAAAGAAGGAGCTCCACCACTCTGTGTATTAAGGAGATTTTTCTCCCAGTTTTCCATAAGGGGCCTGGACTTGTCCAAGCTGATCTCACCAAATCCCAAAGGGACCCATCCCTCTGCCAAGTGGAGGTTTCTCATCTGGCTGCATCTCCCCATAAAGAATTCCAGCTGACCTGCACATGCTGAGGAGTGAAGCATCAAAACCTTAGCAGCCCTACCTGTCATTACCACAGGGAGGGTTATTCCTCCCATAGCTGTTTTTCTGGTAGAAATCCCACTTCAAAGGCACCTGGAAGATAGCTGGTTGTGAGGAAGCTGGAGCTCTGTGGGACCCAGGCAGCCAAGGCTTGGAAGAGACACTGGCTTGGAGGTTCTACATAGCAGACTGGTATTAAATACCAAGAGAGAAAAGAATGAGAAATCAGGAAATGGAATAATATTGGTATTTCCTAAAGATCAGAGTTTCCTATGAAAATGAACACATGCCATGCAATTCCAAAATATCAAGACATTTGCCTTTCTTTAGAGCTTGTCAGAAACAGCTAATAAATAAAGTTCAGGGTTTGGGAAGTCACCTCTTCAAACCTCTCTTCACATGCTGCTTTGAAACTGGATTTCCTTAGGGTCACTGAGTTGGCAGCTTTGAAGGGTTTGCTATGTGTTCCTTGGCTTGAATTTTTCTTAGGCATTACCTGGCATCAGAAGTACACACTGACTCTCCAGGTCCCAGCAGCTACAAAATTTACAGCAATATATTCCATTCCATTTCTCCTTGTTTTTTTACACTGCCACTTTTTATGAGCAGAACATAAATTACCTGAGTTTAATTCATGACCCAGGGTTCAGTGCATTACCCCAGAAATAGCATTCTCTGTTTGGGCACTACTGCCAAAATTGCATTCCTGGAGCTGAATTCCTATCCCATCCAAGACATTTGTTCCAACCACATTTCCCATCATACTATTTTATACTATTTAGGTCATTTATATTTTCACGCTCCCACAGTTACTTCTTGTAAGTTGCTTTGCAGTTATTCTCTTAACTGAGTTCTCTAAAGTCACCTTCAGACCTTTAAACACCTTCAAATTAAAACAGCCATTTGACTTTTGTCCAAATCACATTTAATAAAGAAGCTGCACTGAACCACTTGCATTCCTTGGACAGAAGGAAGGACTGAAAGATGCCCAAACAAAGTATTATTTAGTCTAGCATTTAGTTGGCAGGGACCATGAGGAAAACCTGATGCTCTTTGCTTTAAAGGTTGCTTTAATTAAACTTATTAATAGTTCTATCCTATGCAAAATGCTTATGTCTGAGCCCAGTTTAATTGTAATTTTAGTTCTAACGAACCTAATTCTAGCTTTAATTTCATCACAGTAGTCTGTAATGTCACAAGAACCTTATGTACAGAGAAAATACAAGACTTTTTGCAGAAGTTTTCCCCTCGGAGCTTTTAAAAATTTCCTATTGCAGAAATATTAATTTTTAAAATACTGTTTTGCTCTTTCACGTTCCTTGTTGCTTCCTTACAAGTCTCCTTTCTTAGGGCCATCATGTGCAATTAGAAGTACACCACAACCAGCATTGGCAAATGATGGAATTCTTAATATTTTGATGAGACGACTGGTGGACATCCCAGCTGTCAGCTCCAGCAGCTCAGTTGTGTCAGCTGCTGTAAACCTCTACACCAGTTCCATGTGGGATCCATCACCTAATGCACTACTTAGTGATCTGGGAGATCCAGCTTAGAACAATTGAAACATCAGGCTGTACACTCTCATACACAGAGCAGAAGATTGGGAAAATGAGTACCAGAACAATCAAGAAATAAAATATACTCAATCGGTGGCGATTACATTTTGTGAGTGTCTTTCATAGAGCATGAAAGCGAAACACCCTCGTTTTTCACTCAGTCAGGCTGCAGGGAGACATCAGCTACAGGGACAGCGATCGTGCAGTGCCATCAACTGTTTGCTTCTGGTACCCACAGCAGCTGAGACCCACTACTTCCAACACAAACGACCAAAACAAAAAAAAAAAATTACAAAAATTGAGCGACTGGTCAGCATGGCATTCCCGAACAAAGCTTTATGCGCTTATTTTAGTACAAATCTCAGGTTCATTTTTCCTGTACCAGCAGCCGCACACCTGGGGCCAGGTACGGGCTGCCGAGGGCAGAGACAGGAGCAGCCCGAGCTCTTGTGCCATCTGCTGGGAACAGATATCAGAATGTTCTTCTGACACTGCTGCTCGCACGGTGTAGATTAGAGCCAGCCCTCCCTGTTTGGCAGCTGACATCTTTGTCAAAGAGCTCGTTCCACTTCTTTTACCTGTCCTTGATGCTAAGTACTAACTCGGTGCAAGAGAAGTGGTTTGGAGATGGAAATTCTCTCTCTCTAGTGAATCAGTTGCAAAGACATGAACAAAGTGTCCTGCAGCCTCAGCTGCCTGCAGAGCCTCCTTTGAAGGGTGAAGCCTGGGGGGTACCCAGGGAAGGGCTCAGGTCTCACAATCCTCGTAAAGAACCCCTCCTGCAGCAAAGGTCCCACCTCGGCCATGAGCTGTCTCCTCTTTCAGAGCAAATCCCGGGATTTCCTCCCTTCTGGCTCACTCTCTGTGAGCATTCTCTCAGGGCAGCTGCTCTGTGCTCCCCACGGCAGTGACAGGGGTAACACCGACCAGCTGCTAAAGCCAAATTCCATCTATACCTCACACTTATCTACCTGAAATGTGGCTCTTTGGGAAAAACACACAGCAGGATGTTTTCTGCCGGAGAGCCAGGCAGGCTGGTCTCTCTGTTGTGCTTGCTTACTCACGGATCCAGCCTGTCCCTGAGGTAAAGCTGTTCTTGCACAGAGTTTGGGGTCTCCTGTCTCAGATCCTTTAAGCTGATGTGCCCTTCCTCCTCTGAAAGGTGACACATTGAACCACTTGCTGCTGCCCGCAAACTTTTCCAGTTGAGGTTTGGTGTTGGTTCCAGCCTTCACCATCCCTGGAGGAGCTGTAGGGTGCCGTGGTATTCACATTTTTTGAACATGATTTTTTTGTTTAGGAATTTTTTTTCCGGGAAGCTGAAAAGAAGCTACAGGTTTTAGAGAAAAGAAAAACAATTTTTATTTCATTTGCTTTTCTTGAGTTGTGTTTATGTAGAATGTATTTGGAGATTGTTTACTTACAGGTGATTGCTTAATCGGATTTTGGTGTGAGTTGTTTTAACTCATTGACTAATTAGGGCTAAACTGTGTTGGGACTGAAAAGAGTCACGAGTTTTCATTATTATTTTTTTAGTATTTAGTAAGGTTTTTTTGTATTTTTAGTATAGTATAGTATTTTTAATATAATATAGTATAATAGCATGAGTTTTCATTATTATTTTTTAGTATTTAGTAAGTTTTTTCTGTATTTTTAGTATAGTATAGTATTTTTAATATAATATAGTATAATATCACAAGTTTTCATTATTTTTTTTAGTATCTACTAAGGGGTTTTTGTACTTTTTAGTATAGTATGGTAAATATAATATAGTGTAATATCACGGGTTTTCATTATTATTTTTAGTATTTAGTAATTTTTTGGTATTTTTTAGTATAATATAGTATTTTTAATATAATATAGCATAATATCATGAGTTTTTCATTATTATTTTTTTAGTCTTTAGTAAGGTTTTTTTATTTTTTAGGTTTTTTATAATTTTAGTATTTAGTAAGGTTTTTGTATTTTTTAGTATAGTATAGTATTTTAAATATAATATAGTGTAATATTGAGTTTTCATTTTTCTTTTTTTAGTATTTAGTAAGGTTTTTTCTGTTTTTAGTATAGTATTTTTAATATATAATAGTAATTATATAGTATAATTATATAATTTAATAGTATTAAAAATACTGTTTAATATAATATTTTTATTAATATAGTATAATAAAGCAATAAATTATTTTTTTAAGAACATAGAGTCAGGTGCATCATTCTCTTCCCCCATCAGTAGACCCTGTTTACAACAGGGTGCCCTGCTTATCTCTTTCACCAAACCAGGCACAGGGCTGGGAAGGCGCCAGGGAAGGAAGAGCCCAGGGAGGAATGATCTGCATCATTAACACAGCTCTGTCTCAGCAGGGCCCCAGCTGCAGGAGCTCAGTGAAAGCAGAGGGTGATGCTTCACCTCTGTGACTACACGGCACGGAACTGTCCCGCCTGGAGACCGTGGTGGTGGAGACCGCACGTTCCAAAAGTACCAGTTCAGAGGGACTGCGAGCACCTCAGCAGAGAGGATGAGAATTTTGTGTGGACGAATTGGAGGGGCTGTGTGAAAGGAGCTCAGTGCATCTCACTCCAAGTAAGAGGCATGAGCTGTGCTAACACAGGCAGGGAGGGGAGAAGGGTGAGGGAGGCACAGTGGGAGTCTAAATGAACAGGTGTCGACAGCACACCTCTGCAAACTGAGTATGGTACACAGATGTGCAGGCAAGGAGTGTCAAAACCAAGTAATTCTGCCATGAATCAGCACCCCCAAGGCCTCAGCAAGAACACTGGGAATGGACCAAATAGAAACTGAGAAGATAAGGACTATGGGGAAGATCAGGGGAAAAACAAGTTTTGCCTAGAAAAGAAAAAAAGAGAGTGATGACAGCAACTAATGGAGCTGAATCAGTGTTTGCAGCTTAAGATAACTTGTGGGTGCCAAGTAATTTTCCTTCTGACTTTCCAAAGTAATTAACCTTTGGACTGAGACTAAGCAGGAAATTAATGAAGTCCTTCCATCACCAAAAAGGAATCTGACAGTGACTTTGATGGGCCCAGGACTGTATCTGAAAGTAGAAGAGAAAATTGGACTCCGGGATGCTGTAATTGAACTGAGCCCAAATAATAACACTGACGAGTGCTGCTGCCATAAATTTGAGATCTGGGTGCAGAGCAATTGAGTTGTGTGTCCTGTCACTTCTTATCCAAAAGGATTATATGGATTACAAAACTGAACTCTTTCACTTGGATTCCTTTTTGGAGACCAAGCTAGACTTCTCCTCATGCCCCAAAAATGTTCTCTTTCTGCCATTTCCCTGGAAAATGTAGTTCATTAGTTTCATAAAACTTATCTAGCCAGTAAGGATCTTGATTTTTTTCAGTGAAAACATGCAACTGAAGGGAAGACATTTTTCAGTGAAAACATGCAACCCAAGTTGTAGGGAAGAGCTGCTACTAAAACAGCACTTAAAGGTGATTTTGCAATTCAAAGCATTTGTGAAATTTTATTTTGAGGGTGCACAGAACAACCGCAGAATGCCTGTTTTCCAAGGATATGTCCCTTTGGAACGGTGTGCTCAGGGAGGTGGCAGGGTCGCTGTCCCTGCTGGTGTTTCAGGCCGGGTTTCACTCCGTGCCATCTCTAACTGGCACGGAGGCGCTCAGTCATAGGTCGAACCCCTCTAGATTTTAGAGGTCTTTTCCAACCTAATCAATCCTGTGATTTTGTGACTACCGTGAGTTCCAGCCAAAGAACAGCAGTGCGAAAAGGCAAAAAAAACCAGAAACTGTTTCTTTTGTTGCCGGAGAAACTGCTGCCCTTCCAGGCCGCAGCACCCCCTCCCCGGACTCCCACCTCAGCGCTTCCTGCGGCACCGGGGAGCTCCGCGGAGACAAAGAGCGGCTGTGCGCGCACCACGGGCCGTGTCTCGGGGGTTCTCCCCGCTCGGGGGGCGCTCACACGGCGGGCGAGCCCCACTGAGCCCCGGGGCCGGGCCGGGCCGGGCCGGGCCGGGATGAGCCCCGTTGCCATGGCGACCGTCCCGCCGGGGCGGTGCGCGGGGCGGTGGCGCCCCCTGGCGCCGGAAGGGGCGTGTCGCGCGGCGGAAGCGGGGCCGAGCGCCGCAGGGTGTGTGCGCGTGTCCGTGCGAGCGGCCGCCGCTGCCGTCGCCTCCGCCCGTGGGATCCGCGCGCGCCGCCAGGTGAGGGCCCGCGGCCGCCATCGCGGTGGGCATCGGCACCGCGGGGCATCGGCATCGCGACCCGCGGCCCGGCCCGCCCCGGCCTGCCCCCGCCCGCTCCGCTCCACCCCGCGCGGGGAGCCGCAGGCCGCGGCGGGCGCGCCGTGCGGGGGTCCCCGCGGGAGGGTCCCCGGTTCTGCCGCCCCGCTCCTGCGTCCCCGGGCCGGGTAACGGCGCGACCCTCGCCCGGCGGGCCTGGGCGGGCGGCGCCGCCCCTCGACGAGCGGCCGGCGCTGCCCCGCCCCGCCCCGGTGAGTCACTCGGTGCCCGGGGCGCGGCCGCGCTCACCTGGGCCCGCCCGGCAGGAAGGGCTGCGCGTCCGGGGCCCCGAGCGGCGCTGCCCGGAGCTCGGCCGCACGGCCGGGCCGGCCCCGGGCTTCCCAACGGCGGGAGCTCCGTGCCCAGCCCCGCAGAGCGCCGCTGCCGTGCCCGTGAGCCGGCCCACGTAGGTGGTCATGGCCGTGTATGAGTGAGCGCTTTAGAAGGGAACAAAATGCGTTTATTGTTTTCCGATTTTGATCATTCGTGTCCATTTGGGAATAGAGATGCGTTCAGGGAGGACTCCACAGGGAAAGAAGGTTGGTTCAAGCCAGTTCCAGCCTACAAAAAGGCTGGGCAGTAGCCCAGATCTAATGGCTGTGGGTTTTGTTTGAGGTAGGTGTAACCAGGTATTAATTGAGATGTTGAAATAACAGTGGCACAGAACCGCTGTAGTGGCATAAATGCATCTCACGCAAAGATCACAATATAAATTGGTTGCTTTCAGATAGATTCCTTATTAATAGTTAAAATACATTTTCTGGTGATAGAAAAACAAAAAAACACATCATGTAACACCATAAAAGCTAAATTCCCATGGAAAAATATCAGAAACTTTGGAAGTGTTCGTAATGTTTTATATCTTCAGTGGCTGTAGGAATATTTGTGTTTTCACATGTTCATAATGCAGGACACCTCAGTCAGAAATTGTAATACTTTTATATGGAAAAAATGAGCTTACTTTTTATTTTATAATGAGATGTAATCTGGTCTAGAAAAGAAAACAAGAGCACAAGTGCCTTTTTCTCCCTCCTTATTAAAGGACTGCAAAAATATCCCCTGTATCATATTTTGTTTATTAAATGGGTACCAATAAAGTGATAGACTCGTTGCACAGATGGGCCTGGTGCAGTTTTCTCAACCTCATTATGTCAGTACCGCATGTTCTGATCTCTGCTATTTTGATGTTGAGTCGTTTTATTTTTTCCTGAGCAGGCCTGTGCCAGTATGCAGCTTTTTGTGATGCATGTGAATAAACTCGGATGAGGAGGAGCTCAGTAAATAATTATTTGGTTAATGAGGTAAAAGCTCCTGCTCTGATCCGTGTGGTATCCTAATACCAGGCATTACAGTGGTGTGTCTGTTACATGGCCACATTTCTTGCCCCACCCTGTAATATAAATACTGTCAGTTTATTATTAACAAAATTGATTTACCTGTGATATGAATACATTAGTTTGGCATGAACTTTATGCCTGGGGGAAGATTTTTTGGGTTTACTCACAATTTCCACCTGGATTCTAGCCAAAACCAATTCTGCTGGTTGGAACAAAAAGGTGTTGCCATGTGGGGATGTTGTGCTGTGGAAGTGCCAGCATGTCTCCATGCAGCTGTTCTGAGCAAAGGGCCATAGGCAGGAGCAGAGCTCTGCTTTTCAGCCTGGCATTAGGAAGAGCAAGGCTGCTGTCACTAAATTTGAGATGTCCATACAATATCAGTGTCCCCACATGCTGTTGGTAGTGGTCATAGGCATTTTGTAATTCTCTATGGAGACTGAAAACCATTGAGTGTCATTTTATTCAATTTCATGAAGCAACAAGTAATGATGGCAGCAGATGGCCAGAGCAGGGTGAGGCATGGCTTTATAGAATGTTAATTTTATCTCAACATTTGCATAGAGATTTGAGCCGAAGGCCAGGGTAGATGCAGAGGAGGCTGAAGTTATGTGCTGCACAAGGTCAGCAAGAATATCACAGCTGTGAAGTCATGTTCCTTTTTCCCTCATTATGTTTGCAGGATATTTTACTGAACTTGTTATACCCAGGCTTATGAAAGGAAGATTTTGCTGTTCAGATCTTACCAGAGACATTCATTTTCTAATCAGTTATTTAACAACCCATGGTAGCCTTTGGGAGAACCATCTAGAGAAACACAACCAATAAAATCAAATGCCTCATACTGCAGGAGAGCAAGGAAGGTTCCTTGCACTCAACTGAAAGAGTTGCACTCCATTTCCTGTGAAAAATAAATGTTGGAAGCACTGTTGAGTTGACAGGGAATGCCATCCCCATCATGCAGCTACTTGTGTCAGCATGTGTGCACCTGAATGGTGGAGAATGATTTTGTTTTTATTTTAGAAATAATGTCCCCAGAGCTCTTACTTTCTGTAGTTATAGAACTGTAATTTGAGATACCACGCTGTAGGAATATTTGTGTTTTCACATGTTCATAATGCAGGACACCTCAGTCAGAAATTGTAATACTTTTATATGGAAAAACATGAGCTTACTTTTTATTTTATAATGAGATGTAATCTGGTCTAGAAAAAAAACAAGAGCACAAGTGCCTTTTTTCTCCCTCCTTATTAAAGGACTGCAAAAAATATCCCCTGTATCATATTTTGTTTATTAAATGGGTACCAATAAAGTGATAGACTCGTTGCACAGATGGGCCTGGTGCAGTTTTCTCAACCTCATTATGTCAGTACCGCATGTTCTGATCTCTGCTATTTTGATGTTGAGTCGTTTTATTTTTCCTGAGCAGGCCTGTGCCAGTATGCAGCTTTTTGTGATGCATGTGAATAATCGGATGAGGAGGAGCTCAGTAAATAATTATTTGGTTAATGAGGTAAAAGCTCCTGCTCTGATCCGTGTGGTATCCTAATACCAGGCATTACAGTGGTGTGTCTGTTACATGGCCACATTTCTTGCCCCACCCTGTAATATAAATACTGTCAGTTTATTATTAACAAAATTGATTTACCTGTGATATGAATACATTAGTTTGGCATGAACTTTATGCCTGGGGGAAGATTTTTTGGGTTTACTCACAATTTCCACCTGGATTCTGGCCAAAACCAATTCTGCTGGTTGGAACAAAAAGGTGTTGCCATGTGGGGATGTTGTGCTGTGGAAGTGCCAGCATGTCTCCATGCAGCTGTTCTGAGCAAAGGGCCATAGGCAGGAGCAGAGCTCTGCTTTTCAGCCTGGCATTAGGAAGAGCAAGGCTGCTGTCACTAAATTTGAGATGTCCATACAATATCAGTGTCCCCACATGCTGTTGGTAGTGGTCATAGGCATTTTGTAATTCTCTATGGAGACTGAAAACCATTGAGTGTCATTTTATTCAATTTCATGAAGCAACAAGTAATGATGGCAGCAGATGGCCAGAGCAGGGTGAGGCATGGCTTTATAGAATGTTAATTTTATCTCAACATTTGCATAGAGATTTGAGCCGAAGGCCAGGGTAGATGCAGAGGAGGCTGAAGTTATGTGCTGCACAAGGTCAGCAAGAATATCACAGCTGTGAAGTCATGTTCCTTTTTCCCTCATTATGTTTGCAGGATATTTTACTGAACTTGTTATACCCAGGCTTATGAAAGGAAGATTTTGCTGTTCAGATCTTACCAGAGACATTCATTTTCTAATCAGTTATTTAACAACCCATGGTAGCCTTTGGGAGAACCATCTAGAGAAACACAACCAATAAAATCAAATGCCTCATACTGCAGGAGAGCAAGGAAGGTTCCTTGCACTCAACTGAAAGAGTTGCACTCCATTTCCTGTGAAAAATAAATGTTGGAAGCACTGTTGAGTTGACAGGGAATGCCATCCCCATCATGCAGCTACTTGTGTCAGCATGTGTGCACCTGAATGGTGGAGAATGATTTTGTTTTTATTTTAGAAATAATGTCCCCAGAGCTCTTACTTTCTGTAGTTATAGAACTGTAATTTGAGATACCACTCACCTCACGTGAATGTTTATTTTCAGAATTAATTGCCTGTCCAGAAATCAAATAAGGTGTGTTCACCTTATATTGTTGGAATACTGAACTGCAGAGCTTATGACTGGGAGGTATGATTGCCTCCCATTTCACTAAACCTCGTTTTGTTTTCCTTTGTCACAGTGAAATTTGCAGGTTTGTTAACCTACAGCTCTGCTCAACTCGTTAGGGACCAGTATGTCAAACCAATATCTATGCTGCTTTCTCACCAGTTCTTTTCTCCAAAGTGGAAGTGTTGGTCTGATAGATTCTCATGCTTGCTGTAGAGAGAAAAACAGTGCACAAAAATCAATTAATTAATTAGCATCGGAAGAACAGGTCATCAAGAGCAGCAGACTTCAGACCAACGTAAGCTTATTAGTATTGTCCTGTCAGTTCGATATGTTATATAAGCCAGATTATTTTCAGTGTCAGTTTTCATTTGATTTTTACAGACTTTAAGCACAGTTAGTTCTGATTCATTTTGGCTTTGTCCTAAAGAGCCCATAGGAATGGGAACCAATAAAGGCTACAGAGCAGATGGAATAAGTGCTAAGGAGCAAGCTGTAGTTCTCAAAATCCTGCAGTCTTCTGAAGATCAGTAGCTGCATGTTTTACCCTTCAGCTGTTAATGGGATGTAAACCTCCAGTTCTGTGTGTCCATCCACTCTTGAAAGATCCATGGGTGTCCTGACTCCAGGCTGGCCACACCATCCCCTCGTCACGGCATCTTCCACTCACTGAATGATGCAGGCAGCTACAAACTAGTGAGTTTTTCAGGTCCTGAGCTTCACCTTTGATGCTTTGTGATATGTTTCAGTCTTGTCCACACGGGTGTAAAGCTTTTCTGGAGTGTGAGTAAGCACTTGTAACTTACAGTGCCTGTATACATGCTCTTCTGCATTTGTAAGATTGAAAGAGTTCTAGGCTATATGGGAGATAGATTGAAAGAATAATGAAAAAATTACATTTTGAGTGTGGGACTTGAGGTGATTGAAATTTCTGGCAGCTGGTGCTGTTGGCTGTGACTGCTGGGCAGTGGTTGGCATTCCTTATTGTGAACAATGTCCAGCCACTTCTTTTTCTAGGGCTGCTGAGTTGTGTTGGGCTGATTCTTAAGAAGACAGTGTCTTAAGAATTTGAACTGTGTTAATGCATCTAATATCAGAATCTTCTGCTTAGAACAGGCAACTTTCAGGACTCCTCCATGGCTGTGATCTGCACGTCTCTGCTCCTTTTTCCATCTTCCCTCTTTTCCCTTTGCCACCATGGCATGGCTTTATCAGTGCTAGAATAGACCATTCCTGTCAGCCTCCTGTTCATCACCTCTGTGTGTTCTGCTCCTAGCTGCAGGTAACCTTTGGTAGATGGCTTCTGTGTGTGGCCTAGGTGTATTTTTAGCTCTAGGCTTTGCTTGTTTCAGACTGTGGCACACTGGTCCATTGTTAGAGTGTGGCTTTCATCTCCTCTCTGGGAGGGACCAGTTATAACTGATAGTTGCTTCTTTGCCTTTTCAAACATCACTCCTTTCCTTGTATCTTTTTTCCTTCTGGCAAACACTTCCCTCTTTTGGAGCTCAAGCCAACATAGCTCTGCAAAGCTCTCTCCAAGCTTCTAACAAGGTAAGCAATGGAGAATCAAATGAGGATTTTAAGTGTTCCTTTATGCAGCATCCTGGGAAGGAAGTAATGGTAGGCTTACTGTCCTTGGCAGATATTTTGGTGTGGGCAATGATTTTCTTAATGCATACGAGTTCTGTTAAATCCATGTTACTGGATAATACTTGTGTTTCACATCAAGCCTGCTAACAGTACAGATATTAACACAAATTAACTAAAATCAAACCTCTGTACACTGAATTCTTGTGTCAAAACTAAGCCAGTGAAATACTCAGGAGCTCCATCTTTAGTGATGAGTTTGAGTTTCATATATGCATGACTTTCATGTGCATAAATTAGTTACATTGCTGAGGAAAGTTGCTTGATGAGAAGCAACATTCTCATCTTTGTGCTGGTATTTTACTTGTATAATTGATATGTTAAACTGGTTTCTGGATCTCTTTTATCCATTAGGTCTTTGTATTTTCCTTCTTGTGCAGTTCCCTTTGTGATTTCCTTCATGTGTCCTTATATGAACTGATTGACTCCTGTGAACTGTCTTGCATCTAAATATAAATATGTCAGTGAGCTTGATAAAACAAACTCTGCACCCTTTCAAAACTAAACTATATTGTTTGTAAACAGAATTCTGCACAAATGACTTGTCTACAGATTAGACCACTATTGGCAAAGTACAGACCAAAGATAAAACTAAGTGACTTTTCAATGGCAAAATGTAAACTGAGTTGGAGCTACTTGCCTCTGCATTTCAACAAGCAGTCTTCTTCCACATAACCATCACATTCCATGAGAAGAAGAGAAAAAGATAAGATGTTTGCAGTAGAAGCTGTGCAGACAATGAAGAAACTAAAAGTGCTCTGAAATGGTTTTGTTTCAATGTCCTGTTGTTTAAAGTTGGCTCTTGTAATGTAAAAAGCATTCTTCAGGTGTACTTTGCTCATGTTCAGATTTTAGTGAGTGACTAGAGAAATACCACTCACAAATTACTTCCTGCCTTGAGCACATAGTCTCCAAATAGTGCTGAGTTAAGAGAATGGTTTACAAGGTTTGAAAGACTCAACAGGGAAAAGTGGGATGGGTTGTCTCAAGGGGAAATGGTCTGATGATTTCCTTGGGCTTGTTTTGCATTGGTGCTGTGATAGCCTTTGAAGTAGGAAGAAACAAAGCACATCACAAATCCCACTTAACCTTTTCCATCATCAGGAGCTAGCTGTTTGATAAGCCTGTGGAAACCAATGGTAATATCCCCAGGGTAAAAGCTTACTGGGGAAGAGAGAACCAAATGAATCATGCCTTACCACAGATTGTCACACTGCTGCCCACAGTCACCCTGTCATGAAAACAAATTTGAGGGCTTTGATCTGAAGTCTGTGTGGCACCTTTCAGTAGGTCCCAGAATCCACTGGTTTAAACACAGCACTTGAAATGGAGCTGAACCAGACCCTAACTTTATTTATCAGTAAAAGATCCCTTTCCAGGAGGCTGGTTGTAGTATTCCTTGTCCTTACTTTGAGTGCCTTATGAGGATGGATGTATTAGAATCTATAAAGGATCAAACACAAGCAGGAGTGAGTGTGACTTGGAGATAACAGAGCAGGTATATTTGGTTGCTGGGTTTACTTCAGGAACTTTAATATGAAATAACAATTTTTGACTTGATATCCTAGGTGATTTGGGTTTTTTTTGCTAAAGTGGAATATCTTCAGCTGGAGGTACAGAATGTGCTCAAAATAATTTTGTAGTTAGGGCTCATCCTCAGCAGTGTGAGCAGTGTGTGAATTTGGGAATGTATTACAACTGGAATTTGGGTCTGTGTCGCATTGTCCTATTTGAGGATTTGGTACAGGGGACTGGTTTTCCTCTACAGTAGTATGGTAGGTGATCCTTGGAGTAAAATACAAGCTGAGCAGTGTGTGCAAGATGTTCTGCATCAGAAGCCTGTCAGACTGGAATCTTCAAAGATGAGAGCCAGGAAAAAGGCTGCAGCCATCTCTTTCAGCTTGTTGGTTCTTTCTAATAGGACTGTAGGTGCTTCTGGAATGAACAGAAGTCTGTGAAATACAAATGTCATCTTACTGTTCTTGTTTGGTTTTTATTTTGTTTTAGAAGTGGTTTTCAGGCTGTAAGTCTCAGCCTGACAACTTACCTAGACAGTGTGAGCTCTGATTAGGATTCAGGAGTGGGAGAGGATAATTATGCTCGGTACTGATGAGAATAACAGTTCTGGATGTGTCCAAAAGTGAACCTGTTCACCTGGAGAATTTTTACAGATTAATTTGGGTTGTCTGTGAGTTTGTGAAGTATTGAGGGCCATTCTGATAAAGGCAAAGAAGCTTCTTTACTTTCTCCTGTGAGCCTGGCCCTGGGTGGTTTATTCATTCTCTCTGGCATAAGCTTTTCAGTGCCCCTGTGGCCATGTGAAGTGCTTTCACAGCTTTGGTTGCTAAACTGCATTATCAGAAATGATAAACAAACTGATTCCATATAAGCAATTTGTTTTGTAGCAGTGACCATTGTGTGGGCCACATCCCATTCAGATTTTATGAATATCAATTTTATTTAAAAGGTCTTGAAAACCTGAGACTGCAGCCACCCTAGCTGTGTAGAGTCGTCCATTGTGTATATGTTGATGCATATGCAAAATAACCCACGTTATTTTCTGGCAGAACATTATAAATGTACTTTCCATAGTTGCCAACACTACAGCTTTCCTGAGTATGGTTTATGTAAACCCACAGAAACATCTCTAACTTGCCAAAAATCTTCAGTGTCAGAAGGAGCTGTCCAGTGCTTCAGTGCTCCTAAGTAGTTGCTCTTGTACTGCAGTGGAGGGAAACAAACAACAACAGCAACAACAAACAAACAAACCTGATAAAAACCCCAGCAACCTGGTGGTTTCTTGGTTAATACCTCCCCAGCTGAGTGAGCTGTGGCTGGTAAAGGAAAGAGGAGAGCTTCACATAGGGCTGTGCTTAATACCAATATGACTTTTGGTGCATTTTGAAGAATCATGCTTTCATATCTTCAGGATTGTCATTAGTCATTTACACATGGAAATGATACACATTTGGCAAAAGGTCAAATACATTTTTTAAAAGAAACCTTTTGTATTACTTTATTACAGTTGATAGATTTCCCTTTTATTACTGATTGTAAGATCTGCCTCAGCATGAACTTTCCCAGTGCAGACCATGGAGACATTTTTCTCTCTTTTTATTCCTCGCTCATTGCAGGACAGCCATGGATAAAAGTGAGTTGGTACAGAAAGCCAAGCTGGCTGAGCAGGCCGAGCGTTACGATGACATGGCTGCTGCTATGAAGGCTGTCACCGAGCAGGGACATGAACTGTCCAATGAAGAAAGGAATCTCCTCTCCGTGGCCTACAAGAACGTGGTTGGTGCCCGCCGCTCGTCCTGGCGTGTGATTTCCAGCATCGAACAGAAAACAGAGAGAAACGAGAAGAAACAGCAGATGGGAAAAGAATATCGTGAGAAAATTGAGGCTGAATTGCAGGATATCTGCAATGATGTTCTGGTAATAATCCAACAGCAAAAATAACAGTAGTTAGTACTGCAGGATTCTTCAGAGAGGCTTAGGGAATTTTAGTAGTGCTGTAGACACTGCAGCACCTTAGCAGGGGAATAATTTTGCATAGCTACATACTTTGGTCCAATTCTATCTCCTAGGATGGAGCTAAGTCATTTAGCTTGCTTCTTAGGGAATTTGTTATAAAAGAGTATTTTTTTTTAGCAGCAAAAAGCAAACAAGGCCATGTTGAAGACCCTTGGCTGCTGGCTGGAGGGGGTTCACCATGAAAACAAATTTAGATCTGGGGTGCTGACATGAGTCCTGCTAAAAGGCCTGCTGTTTAAATTCCTTAATTAATGAATGCTGATGTCCTGAGTCTTGTTTAGTACCTTTTTTTAATAGAGAAGATGTGTAGTTCTTCTTCCAGACTGATCTTGCTCTTTCTTTCACTCAGACAGGAGGGATTCCTTTTTGTTGTTCCATTTGCTCAAGATCAGTCAGGAGCAGATGCTGTCAGTGCAGTCAATCTTTGCATCTCTTTCTGAGTGTACATGTGTTGCCTATGCCACTGTCAAACTTTTCAGCTGAAGCTGGAGATAGAATCAGTTTGTTGTGGACAATTTCACAGCTCTGCATAGAATTCAAATTTGTGGCAGCAAAAGTGACCAGATGTGCTAATTTCCAGCTGCTGCTTTTCATTATTTGGTCATGGATGTGGGTTTGTATCAGCAGGCTTAAGCCCTGATAGCCTTCAGATCCTGCAGGAGGGAATTGTGGGTAGGATCAACATAGCACATTTTCAGCTCTCCATAGATTAGGCTACAAGGAGTTTATCTTTTTTTTCCCAGACTTTAGACAGCAGTAGGCAAAGAGATTAACACATGAGTCTGCGTAAGTCATGACAGAAGTCATTGTTACTGCTTGAACGGTTCATGCTCACCATTGTAACAAAGGCTCTGTTTCAGACATTATTTTTATGACTCAGGAAACACTACTTTTTTTTTAATCTTTCTCAGGAACTCCTGGATAAATACCTTATTGTCAATGCCACACAGCCAGAAAGCAAGGTCTTCTATTTGAAAATGAAAGGTGATTACTACAGATACCTCTCAGAGGTGGCATCTGGGGACAATAAGCAAAGTAAGTAGAAATGAAATCTCTCTCTGTGGACCAAGCAGAATCAAGTATAAAACCCACTTGTATTCTTTTCCCCAACATTCTGTATTTATTTGTTTTTACTGCTGCTCTGTAGTTATGAAGATAGGTGCAGTGCAAGTCACTTTTGGAGAAAGACTTCACTGAAATTAATTGGCAGATGTTCGTCAATACAGTCAAACTCTGCTTGCAGCCCCTCACCACAGTAGCTAGTTTTCAAGCATATGTGGCAGTGTAAAATCATTTTCCTGGAGAATTTAGGTTTCTTTCTCGTAGTTGTTTGATCTCATGTGTAAACTATGAATTCAGCTCAAGTCTTCACTGTTTGCAAACTTTCTCCATACAAATATGGGATATTGGGTTCCTGGGTTCTAAAGTAATAAATTCTGAAATGGGAAAGCAGTGCTGAACTGTCTGAATTCCTGTGAGTGTCTGATGTAGTCCATGAATTGCAAACTTAGCTTGATGTCAGTATGGAGCTTATTGTTACTCATTAGCCAGGCAGGGATTGTTGGCTTTGCCCTAAAACCCCAGCCTGAAATACAAAGTTCATGACCTAACTACAGCAGTTTAGTTACCTCTTCTTCCCCATATGGTTTTGTCTAGATTTATTATTGATAACTGTGACTTCTTCAGCTAGGCTGAAAATGAATGTTTTAAACCAGAACACTTAAGTAATGTTTGTGTCCATTCAGATTGGTTGGAATTTGTCGAATAAATTTTATTTTAAGTTTCTATTAAAAAATCAATTTCAGCATTAATTGTTCAGCAAGTTGGAAGGCTTTTGCATGTAAAAACATTGAAAGAAGTGTCTGTGCATAGGTAAATGTATGAATTTCTGATGGCATGGTAGTCTAGGCTGAGAGTATAATTGCTTCCCCCGTGAAGTAGAGAGATGTACTGTGTATTTATGTGGTTGTAATTGTTTCTTGCAGCAACGGTAGCAAACTCCCAGCAAGCTTATCAAGAGGCATTTGAAATTAGCAAGAAAGAGATGCAGCCAACACACCCCATTCGACTCGGTTTGGCTCTAAATTTCTCTGTCTTCTACTATGAGATCCTAAATTCTCCTGAAAAAGCCTGTAATCTGGCAAAGACGGTAAGCAGACTCTTCATATCACCAATTTTTGTGGAGGCTGAGGAGGTAATTACATGGTTACAGTAGCACTTGTAGATGATAATGCTTTCTCATATCAAATTCCTTAAAAATGCTGTCATAAAATGGTTGTCATTGTAGTATATTTTCAGGTAAGTTGGTTTGCTGGACTAGCTTAGCTTTGGGTAAGATAATTTGCTACTGCAGCTGTTCCAGTGACAGGGAAGACAAATTGCCTCTGTTTAATGTCCACCTAATTCTCTTAGAATGTGTTTGTGTCAAAATTGAAAACACTTGAATTAATTTAGCAGTTCTAAAGTGAAATATTTATTTAAATTGAAGCACTTAGCCAGTACATGGAGTGTTGTCTGTGTGCCAGTCTTTGTAGCCCTAAATGTCCTTGTTATCCATATGCATGTGTGCCTCTCTCTCCAGAGACCAAAAAGAGCTTTTGTGATGGGTTGTGGCAAACAAATAGCCAGTCATTTTTTTCCTTAGCCTTCTTCCTAAAATGGGATTAGTCTTCTAAATGGAGCTTTTTGTGTCTGTGAAAATTGTCTGGTAGTAACTTGAATAACATGGCATTAGGTGAATATTTGTGTTCTTGATATGCACCTCAGTAAGACTTTGTAGCAAGAAGTGATGCTGTGCTGTAAAATGCTGCTGCTGTTCTTGCCTTTTTTAGTTAAAATGCTTACATCTGTTTGAAACCGGAATGAAGAAATAGCAGTTACGGCTCTCAGACTCACAGTATTGATTTTCATGTGCAACAGATGGATGGGAAGAATGGCTTTGTTAATCTCTTGTGGAACATACCTGATTTCCTCTGCTGTTTTGAAAAGAAATTGGAAACCTTCCTCCCCACTGTTGAAAAGTCCTGTGTTCCATTTTGTTGTCTTCTGACTCATGTGCAATATATATATATATATATATATATATACTCATTCAAGTAATGGTACCTTTGTCTTTCACTGCTTATTTAGACCAGGGAGACCTTCCTTCTTAATGAAAATCTCTTTTTTTTGAGTGTTGTCTTAAACCTGACTTCAAGCTATGTGAACCATTTTTCAGCATGACACATAGAGTGCTCTTGCCTCTTCAGTATTTGGTATTGGCATTTAGTAACGTTTTCTGGGCTTTTATCTGGACACCCCTGAAGACTTCTGTTTTCCCCTGGTTCTGGGCTCTGGTGTTCACTTTGTTTTACATTTCTTCTTGAGGTGGGAAAGAAAAATACTGGAAGCTTTTTTATAGAATGTGAATAGCAATGTGGCAGATTTTAAGATCTGTATAAGCAGAAGTGACTTCAGGAAGCTGAGTGTGAAAGGGTTGTGTTTGTGTTTTTAGGCATTTGATGAAGCGATAGCAGAGCTGGACACGCTGAATGAAGAGTCCTACAAAGACAGCACCCTGATCATGCAGCTGCTTAGGGACAACCTCACTGTGAGTACCATGGGGCAAACCACTGCACTCTAGGCTGCTGCACTCTGAAGTGGGACTCAGCATCTGAAAGCTAATGCGGTTCTGTGCCGTTAAAAGCTTTTTCTGAGGCGTTAACTGCATGTGTTAACTGCGATGCTTTTTGTAACCAGACCAGTTAGACTTGCTTGTTCAAACTACGAATCACTTGTTAACTGCTGTAACAAACTCAGATTCCTTTTGTAACACAGAATGGAGTTTGTTCTCAACAGTTTTATGTGAAACTTCCTGGCTTGTGCTAGCTTCTTGCTTATCTTTTATTCATGTTCTAGTTTATTATTCTTCAGCTTTACTATTAAGTTCAGTTCTGCATTGCTCTTAGCTGAGAAAATTGCACAGCTACTACTAATTACGCTGTATTCCCTTTCCTGACAATTGTAATTAACTGTGCTTCCAGCATAAACACGTGTTTGTATTTCCTTACAGCTATGGACGTCGGAAAACCAGGGAGATGAAGGGGATGCTGGGGAGGGAGAGAACTAATGGCTGTCACGCTTCACTAAATGTTCAGTGTCACCCTGTATCCTACACATAATCCCTTTGTGCGACAAGCAAAAAGAATAGTACATTGACTTTCACAACCTCAACGTAGCAAAAACTGTTTGTGGGGTAAAACCGGTTGGTTGGTGTTTTGTGTACCTAGAGCGGAGGTCGGTTATTCCAATGGCATTCCGAACTTTCCTATTCTGAACATTTACAGCTCCGATTACCGTGTTTATATTTTTAACTGAACACTGTGATGATAATAATAATAAAGGGTTTTGTGATTGCAATTGACTTTACAAAACTCTTCTTGGTAGAAAAGTAGACATCAATTATGTAACTCTGGCGAGCTTAATTTGGCACCAAAATAGTTGAAGTACAATTCTGTTGTAAAGTTGTACAGAAAGTTATAGAGATTCTATTGTGACACTGGGGCATGGAAGGAAAACAATCCAATGTATGGCATTCCAGTTAGGGACACTGCTATGAGGTAGTTGAACAGGCACACTCTGTAGACATTTGTAACCGAGTCTGAGGCACCACTTTCAGTCAAAAGCTCACTTTGTCAATCCTGTCTTTCTGGGGATGGGGTTTGTTTTGGGGAGGAGGGAAACAGGGGAGTTAGCAGCTTGGTTTCCAAACTCTTTACACTGGCAGATAACTGGGGTTTGACTTCTCAAAGTGCTTTCATGCTCATACCACATGCATGACTAAGCCCCTTCCCACAGCAATAACTTTTACCTAGTTACAACTTAGATATTCTTCAGTAGTAAATATTCTTGGTTCGCTGCCATGGACTTGCAATAGGAGAAGATTCAATTTTTTGAATGGCCTTATTAGTTTGAGTGATACCATGAAGTGATCTGCCACTTTTGCATTACTTTACTCTTAGGTAAATCAAAATCTCCATGGTATTCCCATTCTCAATTTATCCTGAAAACTTTTAAAATAATCCACTGAGCCATCTTTTAGTTCACTTTATTCTCCCACTGGACTCTGTTCATCCTTGACCCTTTCACCTGTTTAAACTCCATTAAAGCAGTTTTGGACTCCCATACACATCATCCTTTCTTTGGTTCCTGGTGATGTCAGGATGGTGGATGAGGCCTGCACCTCACCAAGGACAGGTTTCTTCCTTGGGTGTTTGAGAGCTGCCAGTGCTGTTGTATTCTTCAGCTCTTGTCTGCCATTCTTTGGTAGTACCAGGAAGCTGGCTCAAGTACTGGCTCAAATATTCAGGATTTCCCATCTCATACTGGAATGCAGACCTACACATCTGTAATGCTTGTAATATTTGAGCTCCAAACATCCTCACCTTGTCATGTTTTCAAACATGTCCCATTAAACAAAACCTAGTAAGAGTTGTGTGAATAATGCAGTGGAAAAGATTAGGAATAGTCACCTATCAGTCCCATGGTATCATCCCCTGCCTTCACATTCCACTTAGGTATAGGATCCATCTGTTTGTCCATCTGTCTGCTGAAGAGAATTTCATGCACTGATTTTAAAACTCCCCTCTACTAGCTGAACAAATTGTGCAGTTAATACTTGGCGCTTGATAAATGCAGTAGTGAATGTGGAACCGAGCCTGTCTGTATATCTGGTAGCTCTTTTCGCTTTGTTTTTACTGACCAGTATTCTGCCTAAAGTTTGCTTCTGTGACGGTTATATTGCCTAGCACACACGTGGTTGTGAGAATAGTATAGCAAAAAGAAATACCTGGTTATTGATGTACTAGATTTGTGTATGTCTTTTAAACAGTTCTAGTTTCACCTTACACAAAATAATCAGGAAAGTGTAAAAGAATTCAAAAGTGAATAATAAAAAAAATTTTATCATTTGGTTGTCTGTTGTCTTTGCTGTAGTAGTGCCGAAACCTGTGGTAGTAAAATCACCACTTGTACTCAGTTTTCAGTTTGTGGATTGTGTGAGTTGATTCATGGTTTACAAATACTGAGTTACTCATTCCTTTAACGAGAGACTTTCCCACACACCCTCCCAGATTTGGAGGAGAAAACACTGTTTCTCTTCTTTTTCATCAAGGGCATACTTGCAATACATTGCCATTGCAGGGCTTAAATGCAACTCTAAATAACCATTTAACTTGCCACGAGTCATTACATATTGTAGGGTCAAACACACTGTAAATGAGAAGAGCCTGTTGGTTACATTTAGAGATTTTTCTTGGGAATCTTTTAATACCTGCTCTGTACACAGAGCTGGCCTCTCCTCTGCACACCCAGAGGTCTCGCACTGGGCTGTGCTAAAGGAGCACCAAGAGTGCAAAATAGCAGAGGTGCCCTGGACACCATGTGAAGGGACGGATGGCAGTCGCCAGGCAGCAGATGCCAGGCAGCCTGGAAGCTTCAAGGAAGCTTGGTCCTGCTCCCAGAGTGTGGCAACACAGAAGTGTGCACAGAGGAAAATGTCACTTGGCTGCTCTTGACTGACCAATGAAGGCATTGGGACAAAACCAGCTGTTGCTTGACTGCTGTTCTGCCCTGTGCCATGGCTGTACACGGTGGTCCCTCCATGTCTGTAATTATTGCTACTTTGTCATTTTCTCCAGCCATTATGGACATACCTAAATGTATGCACGTACCACACAAATTATTTTATAGTGTGCACCAACTCCCAGTCTGACTCATGCTGATGGCATTTTCAGCTCTTGAGAAGAAAAATCCCTGCATCTGCTAGCTGCTCCTGTTCAGAGACCACCTCCTGTCTTAGTCCTTTCACATAACAACTCTCATCCTGGCTGTCTCTTCTGGGGAAATGGTGAGCTGAGGAGGCTGGTCTGCAGCAGTGATGAGTTGAGGGGGTGTCTCCATTTTTATTTAATTCTGTCTTTCTGGGAAAGGGCACTGCAGCTGGCCCAGCCACAGTAAGAGTCCAGGTGCACTCAGCGTGTTTGACTCATCCAACTGTTGCTGCTGCAGCTTCTCATTCTTGGTGCTGATGCTGATCTGACCTTCGGGTGAGGCCTCAGTGTGGGAAACCACCAGAAGGCTTTTGTGAAGGTGATGGTTCTCCTGATTGCCTCGCAGCTGACCCTTCCGAGGGTGCAGGATGGGGTGGAGCCGGATGCCGGGGGAGCTGCTTTGGAGTTTGGCTGCCTGCGGCTGGAGGTTCCTGTGTGCTTTCATCCGGCGTTTCAGCAGCACGATCCCGTTCAGAACAGCTGGGGTGCCATCTCAGTGGGTGAAAGGGAGCTTACAGAACTCCTGGGCCATACAGACAAGAGTGATGATAGCAGAGGCCATATTCCCTGGCTCTCTGTTGGGTCCTGAAGGAGATTGCTGTGGAGTTCAGAAATGCCTGAGCGCCCGGTGATGAGGGATTTGTAACCTAGCTGTGTACGGCTCCTGCCTGAACTTCTTAGCTTCAGAGAATTATATGTCGGAAGGTGAATGCAATTTCCTAAAAGCGCGTGGGTGGGACGCGCTGTCAGCGTTCCAGGGTGACACGCAGCTCAATTCCCCGGCGCTTCCTTTGGGAAGGCACGAGATGCACAGGAGCTGCGATTCGCAAAGATGAGGAGCTGCATTGCACCTGCTGAACCCCTGAGCCCCTCGGCTCCGCGGGGGCCGCCCCTGCCCTGCCCTGCCCTGCCCTGCCCTGCCCTGCCCTGCCCTGCCCTGCCCGCTCCGCACCTGGCCGGGGTGGGGCGGGGGTCCCGTCCCGCCCCCGGGGCCGCCGCGGAAGAGGCGCCCGGTGCGGGCGGCCGCAGTGGAGCGGTGCTGCCTCGGCGGGCGCTCGGTGTGAGTGCGGGATTGGTACCGGCGGGCGCTCGGTGCGAGTGCGGGGCTGGTGCCGGCGGGCGCTCGGTGTGAGTGCGGGGCTGGTGCCGGCGGGCGCTCGGTGCGAGTGCGGGGCTGGTACCGGCAGCCGCTCGCTGTGAGTGCGGGGCCGGCTCCCAGCCCCAGCTCCGGCTGCCGGGGCTGTTTCTCCGGGCGGGCGGGCTCGGGCAGGGTGAGCCCCGCTCCTCAGCAGCCCCGGGCCGTGCCCGGC
The DNA here is from genome assembly GCA_024865655.1 of Emberiza elegans. Classification (NCBI taxonomy): domain Eukaryota; kingdom Metazoa; phylum Chordata; class Aves; order Passeriformes; family Fringillidae; genus Emberiza; species Emberiza elegans. The sequence continues at coordinate 19,362,520 of JALJVW010000129.1, forward strand.
TCTGTGCGCTGCCCGGGGCTCCCGGCGGGGCTGTGCCGCCTCTGCCCGGCCGCTCCCGGCATCGTCGCTCCGGCGCCTCCTCCCCGTTTGAGCTCCCTTCCCTCCGTGCCCCGCTGGCTCTGAAGGGGCGCTGGGGCTGCTCTGTTACCCTGGGTTTGGTTTTGGGGGGGGTCTCAGGGCGGTGCGCGGCTCCACCGTGGGGGCCTGCCTTTGGCCGGGGGATTGCTCGATGCACCTCTCCTATATATCTGTATTAATTTTGGGTATCTATAGGTGTCTAAACAAGTGTCTCGGGACTTTAGAGCTTTAAGGTAAGAGCCCCAAGGATGGATTTAAAAGCTTTTGGGGCAGGACCTCCATTTCTGTGTTCCTAGCCTGGGGGTCCCAAGCACTGACTGTTGTCTTCACACAGAACTTTATACTCAACTGAAACGAGGTGGAGACTGACCATCAATTTTCCTGCTCTGGGAACAGCAGTCAACAAGCTGAGAAGTTGGGAAGGGGTGGCTAAAACCCTGTGTCTGCCTTGTTAGAGGTGGAGGTGTTTGCAGGGAGCACTGGGCTGCAGTTCTGCTCCCTGGCCATCAGTACAAACCCCCACTCCTCGGGTCTGCCCTGACTGGAGGGAGACATTAAGGAGTTAAAATGGAAGCCTCTGGTGGAGAAGGGCTGTTTACCTTCTGAGAAATTAAACTTCACTTTCTTTCTCTTGGGATTTGAGTGTTTTAAGGAGCAAATCTCTGTGTGTGTAGTGTGTCCCTCTGCATCCTTCCAGGGTGTGCAAGGGCTGTGAGCTGCAGACCACTCCAGCTCAACTTTTGCACCAAATTGTCATGTCCTGGAAAGTTTTGTTATTGCAGCTTCCTAGTGCTGCTGGTGGGAAGGGAAAGGCATTGCTTTGACTTGTGCTGCTGTAGTGGGGCCAGCCCCAGTGTGGGTCTGTGATTGCACAGGCAATCTGAAACCTGTGCCCTGCAGCCTCGGCTCTGTCTCCTTCTGCAGCTGAGCTCTGTGGGTGACCATGAATGCCAGTGGCCCTGGCTATCCCTTAGCCTCTCTCTACGTGGGAGACCTGCACCCTGATGTGACTGAAGCCATGCTGTATGAGAAGTTCTCCCCTGCTGGGCCCATCATGTCCATCCGAGTGTGCCGGGACGTGGCCACGCGCCGCTCGCTGGGCTACGCCTACATCAACTTCCAGCAGCCTGTGGATGGTAGGTTCCTCACAGCAGCTCTGAGGAACTGCCTCACAGCAGGGACTTGAGTGGGCCTTGGGAGAGGGGGGAGCTGTTGTCTGAATGGCTGCATTGCTGCAGGGGCTTGGTTCTCTCTAATTCCAACCTGCTCTCTGATGGTGACCCATCCTGCTTCCATCTCTTCTTAGAGTCTGGGAAAGGATGCAGCTGCTGGGCTCTGGTGAGAGGTTGAAGGTGACTTGCAAGAGTTGCCTCCTTCCTTCTTCTCCATCAGAGAAGGGCACCAAAACCCCTTCTGCCCCTCCCCTGGGGTACCCAGCTGCCCACTGGCTCACAGTGTAAAGTGACACAGGCAGGCACTGCCATGACACACTGCTGTAATTGGAAGGTGTTCCATGCTGAAGTGAGGCTGTAATGATGGCAAGGTGTTGATTTAGTTGCCCTAGAGACCAAAATCCTTACTGGGTAAATTAGCTGAGCATCTGCCAGACTGGAGCTTGTTGTGAAATATTTGATCCTTGGGAGTCAGGCGTGCCTTTGGAGAGAAAAACATCATTAGTTAAAGAGTGGTGTGGCTGGAGGGGTGGAGAGGCAGAGCTGCGTGTCCCATTTGGGTTAACAAGCCCCTGTCCCTGATTCCTGTGCCCATCTCAGCTGCTGCAGAGTGTGAGACAGATCTGTGTCTGTTGCTCCCCTCTCCTCCCCCTCCTTTGCCAGCTGAGCGAGCCCTGGACACCATGAACTTCGAGGTGATCAAAGGCCGACCCATCCGCATCATGTGGTCCCAACGGGACCCTGGGCTCAGGAAATCGGGGGTTGGAAACGTCTTCATCAAGAACCTGGATGACTCCATTGATAACAAAGCCCTGTATGACACATTCTCTACCTTTGGAAACATCCTGTCATGCAAGGTAGGTGTGCCCTGCAGGAGAGGACTTGCTGCAGAGCTGCCCTCACTCTTGGAAGCGTGCTCCAGCCAGCTGGAATTCCCTTTCTCATTTCACTTCCCACAACATCTCCTTTCAATTCCCAGCTGCTTTGAAGCCAAAAGGCCTTGCTCTCCCCTCAGAATGGGGGCTTTTCCCCCAGTCCCTGCACAGGGATGTTATGTGTCATCCTCTCCCAGATCAGGGCACCAGTGGCATGTGGGTCTTGGGGAGCTACAAATTCCTGGATATCATATAAAGCAGCATGGATCTGGTCCTGGGATTGCCCTGACCTGCTGCCAACATCCCAAAGGAGTTCAGCTGCAGTAGGAGCAGGATATCAGGGAGAGAAAATACCCCTGGAAAATGGGGCTGGGTTTTCCTGTGATGTACTCATGTGCAAACATGGAGAAAAACAGTGTCTGTCTCTTTCCTTTGCCCCTCGTGCTGCGTTTGTAGGTGGTTTGTGATGAAAATGGATCCCGTGGCTATGGCTTTGTCCACTTTGAGACACATGAGGCAGCAACTCGGGCCATTGAGACCATGAATGGGATGTTGCTCAATGACAGGAAGGTGTAAGTGCCAGAGAGAGGAGTCTGGGCCCTGCACTTGGCTCTGCTCCTCCCTTGCTGTGGTCCACTATTGGCAGTAAAAGCATGCCCTGCTCAGGCATCCCCTTCCTGCTGCTCTGTGTTCTTCCCTTTTCCATCCCTGCTGGGCATGGCAGCTCTGCTGCTCTCTGGGACAGTGAGTCACTTGTGGTGGGTGCTGGGGGAAGTGTGATAGTGGCTTGGAGCTGCTCCCAGATGGTGGGAAGGAGTCCAGCCCCAGGCTGGGTTTTATTGCTGAGGAGGTGTAATGAGTGCCCACAAAGTGGAGCTGGTCCTTGATCTTGGCTGTTGCCATCAGATAATCGGGGCAGGAAGAGGTTTTGTTGTTGTTCCTCTCTCTGTTGGCATTGCAGCACCTCACTCTACATCCCACAGAGGCAAGGGCTGCCCAGAGTGTTGGAGAATGCTCTGGAGGAAGAGAGCTGGCACTTGGTGGTGTCCTTTGGGGTCTTTTGTGGTGGTGGCCTCCTTTGAAGTCTCTTGATGTCTCCTGGGGTGACACATCCCTACTTTTGGCAGTGGCAATGGGGAGTTTGGGTACATGTACACCAGAGTGGGACAGGCTGAAGGTGCTGTATGTGAAACTCACGGTGAGTCTGTGGGTGAGCAAAACATGGCCTGAGGTGATGGCCTGTGCTGAGACAGGTGTGCCTGAGTCCATCTTCCCTCTGCAGGGGACATGAGGGGTTTGAGGCCTCTTCCTTCCTTCCTTCCCTCAGGTTTGTTGGACACTTCAAATCCCGCAAAGAGCGCGAGGCAGAGGTTGGGGCTAGGGCAATAGAATTCACCAATGTCTACATCAAAAACTTTGGGGATGACATGGATGATGACAGACTGAGGGAAATATTCTCCAAGTTTGGTGAGTGCAGTTGTTGAAATATCCCCACGTCTGATAAACTGGAGTTGGGGCAACCTGAAAGGAGTTGGGGGGAGAGCTTGGCTGAAATAGCAGCCCCTTTTCTTGTGAGATGTGACTTGTTTAAACATCCCCCACATAAAAAGATTGCAGTCACTTCATTTGTCAGGATGTTACATGTGCTTTCCTGCTGTGAAAGAGGAGAACTTGTACTTGGTGCTGTCTTGAAAAAAGTACATTTTTTCTTTCTTGGATAGTTTTTTTTAAATTGTCTTATTACCAGCACACTGTGGGGTTACAGGAATCCTGGGAATAAGAATTGCTGAGTCTGAATGTAAGGAAAACAGGCTTTTCAGTTTAGTCCACTACTGGAGGATGCCTCTTGTGCTGAGTTTGTGTTATGCCAATCCATGGGCCATGCTTGGTCAGTGTCATCCCAAGTAATTTGTGGTTATCCTTCACATGAACCCAATCTGTGTTCATGTGTAAAGAAGATGAGATTTTCTAGCCAAAGGAGCTCACTGCACTGGCTGGAGAGGCTGAAGAGGCCAGGGCAATGAGAGCAGCAGCCCAGGTTGGAGGGATAACCCTCACCAAACCTCACAGCCTCCTGTCCTTGCCTCATGGGGATCCCTTTGTCCTGCTGGGCTCTTCCAGCTGCCCTGGCTGTCCAGTGTCCTTGCTGGGCTGGTCTCTCCTGGTGGTCCCCAGCACAGTTCTTCACTCTGGCAGCTCCCCCTTGCTGAGCATCCCTCAGGCTGTGCTTTCCTTCCCTGCTGCAGGAAAGACCTTGAGTGTCAAGGTCATGATGGACAGCACTGGCCGCTCAAAGGGCTTTGGGTTCGTCAACTTTGAGAAGCACGAGGAAGCCCAGAAGGCAAGAGGCTCCTCACTGCCCATCTCTCTCCTGAGACTGTCACCTGGTGATGTCCCCACCCCACCTCACCAGCTTTGTGCCTGTCCGGGAGCTGGCGCTGGGTACCTGGATGGGCAGGACCTGGCAAGGGGAGCGGCTCTCTGCTCGTGCTGGGGCTGCCCCGGGGTGGTGGGTGAGAGCAGGGCTGTGGCCGTGGGCTCCCTGCTGTCTGAGAGCCCTTCCCTCCCGGCAGGCCGTGGCTGACATGAACGGGAAGGAGCTCAACGGGCGGGTGCTGTACGTGGGCCGCGCCCAGAAGCGGCTGGAGCGCCAGAGCGAGCTCAAGAGGAAATTCGAGCAGATGAAGCAAGAGAGGGTGAACAGGTACCAGGTAAGGGAGAGCAGGGGCTCCGTCCTGCAGGCCTGACACAGGGACAGCACAGAGCTCTCCAGAGCACATCAGTGTGGTGGGTGCCCTCTGCAATGAGGGGTCAGTCACTGCCGGGGAATGTCCTGGGCAGCAACATCAGGAAAGGGGAGAGATTTAAACCTAGGGTGATGTTGGGAAGGGAACAAATGGGTCTGCTAATGTCCAGAAATATTAACCTGGAAATGAGACAGCTTCCTGAGGCTCAGCATGTTCCCAGTGATGGTGTGGGTGTCCTCTTCACTTGGGATCTATTTTAAGTGGAGTTTATGCACAATCCTGGCACCTCTCCATGTCACTGCTTCTGCAAGGGGTGTCCCACCCTCCAGCTGAGCTGCTGGTGAAATGCGCATCCAGTGTGACAAACTGCTGCAAACTTTGGGATCCCAAGCTGCTTTTTTTTCACCTCTGTGCAGGGGGTCAACCTGTATGTGAAGAACCTGGATGATGGAATAGATGATGAGAGGCTGAGGAAGGAGTTCTCCCCCTATGGCACCATCACCAGTGCCAAGGTGAGGGACTGGAGCTCCTGGGGTCAGTAAACCAGTGCACGCAGCCCCTAGGGATGAACAGGGATTATCATCCTGTTGAATTGCACTTTCCTGCTGATGGCTTGTATCTCAAGCCAGGTGTAAGGGACAGTGTGCTGCTTTACCTCACACTGTCCTGAGAAGCAAATATTTGGTAGCTTTGTTGAATTCCCCCAGCCCCGGTGAGGTGCCCAGTATGGGACCCTTAAACTGCAACATTGCCCAGCTGCTCTGTGACACTAGTACAAATGAAAATGACCCACAAGCCACCTGTCTCAGGACAGGGGGGTGACAGGCTGGTGTTTGGCCTTTTGGAACACCATGGATGTGTCACTCTTTTCACTGGCACTGGTGTCAGGATTCTCTGCAAGGCAACATGTAAGGGATGGTCTGGCTTTAAGGTCAGCCACCTGTGACCTGCTGGGGCAGATGCTGCCTGTCCCTTGTGAGGGCACAGAGTCCCACTGATCCCTATCCCTCGCTGGCTCCTGCAGCATTCAGCACCAGAGCATTTCTGGTCCGTGGCCCCTGTGAGACTGAGGCATGGATTCCCCCCAGACAATCACAGGCTCCTGATCTCAGGCTGGTCCAGACCCTACCATCTTCATTTCCCAAACCTACTGCCTGAGCAAATCCTGCCCTTCCCCAGAGAAACCTGTTTGTGGGAGAGGTGCAATCCCATCCATCCCACCCTGGGTGTGGGGGCTGGAATGGGCTGCCTGTGGCTGGATCACACACACCCCATGCTGTGCTCTGTGGATGCTGCAGCGATCTGTGCACTGAGCTGTCTTGTTCTACCCCCGTTTTAGGTGATGACAGAGGGCGGCCGCAGCAAAGGGTTTGGGTTTGTATGTTTTTCCTCCCCAGAGGAGGCCACCAAGGCTGTGACAGAAATGAACGGGCGCATTGTCAGCACCAAGCCTCTGTACGTGGCGCTGGCGCAGAGGAAGGAGGAGCGGAAAGCCATCCTCACCAACCAGTACATGCAGAGGCTGGCCACCATGAGGGCCCTGCCTGGCCCTCTCCTGGGCTCTTTCCAGACCCCCCCGGGGTATTTCCTACCCCCCATGCCTCAGGTGAGTCCTGCTCCCCAGTGGCAGCCTGGCACAGGGTCCCAAATCTGCCCTGGAGCGGGCTGAGGAGCAGAGCTTGGGTTGTGCAGATCTGGGCACACTGTGGGCGTGTTCACAGGGGTCTGAGGATGAGGGAACAGATGAGGATCTGATTCCATGTTTCAGAAGGCTTAATTTATTATTTTATGATATATATTATATTAAAACAATACTAAAGAATAAAAGAAAGGACTTCATCAGAAGGCTAGCTAAGAATAGAAAAGGAAAGAATGATAACAAAAGCTTGTGGCTTGGACAGAGCATCTGAGCCAGCTGGGATGTGATTGGCCATTAATTAGAAACAACCACATGAGACCAATCACAGATGCACCTGTTGCATTCCACAGCAGCAGATAACCATTGTTTACATTTTGTTCCTGAGGCCTCTCAGCTTCTCAGGAGAAAAAATCCTAAGGAAAGGATTTTTCATAGAAGATGTCTGTGATGGGCACATCGTGTGGAGCCCGTGGGATCTGCCTGGGTGGGGTGCAGGTGCTGCAGGAAATGGGCTGGGGATTTCATATTTACTGCCAGGGAAGGAAGGCAGGAGGAGTTTGGTGGGAGGGAAGCATGGAGAGCAAGGGAGAAGGGTTACAAAGGTGCAGAAGCTCCTGAGGAGCCGTGAAGCAGAGCTGCTGGAGGGCATGCTGACAGCAGGGCCGGGGTCGGTCTTTAAAGTGCTCTGGCACCCTGCAGAGCATGGTTTTGGCTTGTCTGTCTGTGTGCAGCAGCCACCAAGAGGCTCTGGGTTAGTTCTGGCTCAGCTCAGCTCCCCAGTCACGTTGGATGTATTCTTCTTTCCCAGCCACAAACCAGAGCTGCCTTCTATGGCCCCAGCCCCGTTGTCCCGTCCGCCCTGCCACTCGCTGGAGTGCACAGCCCTCCCGGCCTCCCTGTGAGTCTGCCTGCCCTCCCTGGGCGCTCTTGGCACGAACGGGGCTTAGCCAGGGACTGAGGGCCTTTAAAAGCAGCAGGGAGTGTGTAACCATGGGGGTTTATCTTGGAAAAGTGTGCAGGGGTTCGGTGCAGGGTCACGGTGACGGGCACCGGGAGGTGAGATGGTGACAGTGACACCAGAGGTGAGGTGCTCCTGAGCTGTCCCCAGCCACAGCCGCTCTGCCCACGTCTCCTTCCGTGCCTCTGCTACCCAGCAGCTTCACTGTGTGTGTTCTCTGTCTCTCTGCAGCAGTGTATCCTGAAGCCACCCCCATGCTGAGGGCCGCGGTGCCGCCCCGGCGCCTGCTGTCCAACATCAGCACCACCAGACAAGCCTCCACCCAGGTGCCCCGAGTGCCCCCCCAGGCCCACAGAGTGGGTGAGTGGGGGAAGGACCCCCGTGGTAACACCATGGTGGCAAGGGTGCTTACTGTGAGCTCAGGTCCCCAGTAGGATGGATTGGTTTGTGGGATTGCTCATGGTGGGATGGAGCTGGAGCAATGTTTGTAGGAGCTAAGGATGTAACTTCTGGGGAAGGTTGGGATCTTTCAGGTAATGGGAGAGGTTTCAGATGTGCAGATTGGTCTTGTTGGTGGCTAGGCCTTGAATATGATCCTTAAAGCAGATGGTGATGCAGGCACAGCACCTGGGTTTAGTGCTTGGACAAAGGCAGGGGGTGGGAAAGGAGCTTTGGGGAGCAGGAAGGGATCTTACAGCTCTGGCTGAACTGCTGCCAATGCCCAGCCTGATGTTAGAGGGGTTTGGAGCTGAGAACCAGCCCTTGCTGGCATCCCCAGTGCCTGGCTGTGCTGAGGCTGGCCCTGGGTCCTGGGGTGTCCCCTCCACACATGACCATGTGGGGCAGTGACTGCCTACAGCCTTCCCATCTTCGTGGGATTTTGCCCAAAGCTATATTTGTCACTAATTGCTGAAGTGAGCAGTGGGACGAGGGGGGCTGTCTGTGGCTTGTCCCCTCTCCTTCTGTCATTGTCCTCTCATTTCTCTGCCTTCTCCTCCCTTCAGGATGAGCTGGCAGACAAGGCTCTCACAGCCCACCCTGCCCACTGCTGTTCCCCCTCCCTGGCAGCTGATGCAGATGGGTTTCTGCAGAAGGGCTGACGGCTGTGGGGGCCTTTTCCAGCTCTCCTGCCCCCTGCACAACACCAGAGCACCCCACGCCAAGGGCAGCAGTGCCTGCCTGTCCTGGGGAAGCTGCCTTTCACCTGGGGGCTGCTTTGAGCTCGTGCAGGGCTTTTCAGGCCCTCCGAACAAGCCCGCTGTCCTTGTGCCTTCAGCCTCCTTGATATAGGCATGCGCTTAAGGACTCCTCACAAATGTTCTTGTCCCCACTGCAGCCAACATCGGGACACAGACAGTGAGCACCCGGGGGCCCTCCTCGTCTGCCCTGCCACGGGGGGCCCAGCAGTACAAGTACTCCTCCTCTGCCAGGAACATGCAGCCCATGGGGCACATGCCACCCATGGTGGCCCCACAGGTAAGTGCTCTGCAGCCACCAAAATGTGACAGTCCCGCTCTGGGATAATGTGACTGCTGAGCCCAGAGATCCCCTTGCTCTGTGAGTGGAGCTGTGGATCCAGCAGCCACACAGCTCTAATGCTTGAGTCCAGCTTTTCTGCAAGCTGCTGTTTGAGTACAAACTGACAACGCATCTTGGAAGGCTGAAATGCCCCACTGTGGTTGGTATTGAGCACCATTCCTGCAAGTCAGGTAACTCACATCCCTTCCAGCCTTTGATTGCTGTTCTTCCCTGTTTTCCCTCCAGGTGGGAGAGCCTGCTGTGCATGTCCAGGGGCAGGAGCCACTGACAGCATCCTTGCTTGCAGCAGCCCCCCCTCAGGAGCAGAAGCAAATGATTGGTGGGTGCCAGGCTGCTCTGCTGGAGCAGGTCCAGCTGCAGGGCCCTGGGGGCATATGGGCTTGCATGCACCAGGGCAAAATTAACTGCTGGGAGAAGCTGTAAGGCTTTGTGGGATTGCTCTGATATTATGGTGCTTAAAGAAAAATAATAATAAATTCAGTCTGTGTTGGAAGCGGATGGGAGCAATAAAGCCACTCCCTGTCTGCGTGAGCTGCCTGACAGTGAGAAGTGTCTGGTGAAGCTTTGCAGAGAGGCAGAGCTCCATCCAGCCTGCCTGTGCTGCCAGGCCATGCCAGGGCATTTGCAGTTCCCCTGAGCTCCGAGCCATCCTGCACTGATGAACAGCTTGGTGGCCATGGGGGTTAAGGTCAGCTGTGCCACACAGCCCTTGGGTTTCAGGTGTTCTGTGGTGCCCACAGGCAGTGCCCTGGTGTGGGACAGCATCGCTTGGCCTGGCCAAAGCACAGCGGGTCACAGACTGTGGTGGTGTTCGCAGGGGTCCCAGGATGAGGGAAGATATGAGGATCTGACTCCATGTTTCAGAAGACTGATTTATTATTTTATAATATATATAGTATTAAAACTATACTAAAAGAATAGAAGAAAAGGATTTCATCAGGAGGCTAGCTAAGAATAGAAAAGGAATGATAACAAAGGCTTGTTGACTGACCAGAGAGTTCAAGACAGCTGGACTGTGATTGGCTATTAATTAGAAACATCCAACATGGGTCAATCACAGATCCACCTGTTGCATTCCACAGCAGCAGATAGTCATTGTTTGCATTTTGTTCCTGAGGCCTCTCAGCTTCTCAGGAGAAAAAATCCTAAAGAAAGGATTTTTTCAGAAAATATCATAGCTACAACACTCCAGCTCTTTGTTCCCAGGAGGAAACTGCTCCTGCAGAAACTGCACAGGGGTGGGCAGGTGTGCCCAGCTGTGCCCACTGTAGGTGCCTGCTGCTGACTTCACACAGCACCTTCCTGTGGCTGAGGCCTGCTGGAGCAGCTCTGCCTGTGAACAATGGTTTTCCCACCACCACCACCACCCTTGTGTCCCATTTTGGTTGAGCGGGCAGGAGGGCTTGCAGTGGGTTAAAATGCTGGAGGCTTGCATGGTTCTCATGTCCTGGCCGGTGTTTGGAGCAGGTGAGCGCCTCTACCCTCTGATCCACGTGATGCACCCCTCACTGGCCGGCAAGATCACTGGGATGCTGCTGGAGATTGACAACTCGGAGCTGCTGCTGCTCCTGGAGTCCCCAGACTCCCTGCGCTCCAAGGTAGGACAGGCCCAGGGCCCGGACAAACCCCTCTCCAAAGGGCTGATTTCCTGCTGCCGCAAGGGAAGGGGAGCGCAGCCCGGCACACTGAGCACGGTGGGAAGAGCAGGTAGCTGCTGGTTTTATTTTCAAGTGAAAAAGGAGCCCCGGGTTGATGGCACCACACCCAGTGTCTGAATGTCTGCCTGCCTTCAGCAAAAGGAGAAGCTGGAAGCAGCTCCCTGATAGCACAGGATGAGCTTGAGGGTGGTTTGGAGGTGGTTGGGAAGCAAGAGGGGAAAAGCAGGGTGGTATCTCTATATGGAAGCAGCTCTTTCCTCAGAATAGAAACCAAACAAACTGCTGCCTCTCTGCTGTATTTCTGCAGTTTCCTTCTTAATTCTGGTAAACATTTATCTTTGGTTCCCATCAAAGTAGTTGGAGTGAGTTGACTGCATCTTTTTGTTGCTCCTTGGAGACAGGAGCTGCTTCCACCCTTGCTCTGCTGTATTTTCGAGGAGCCTGGGCTCTGCTGGGTGCTGTCAGGTAGCTTCACCTGTGAAATCTGATTTCTGTCTAGCAAGTTCTGACTTGATAATAAAGGAGAGATGCTCCAGAATTTCCCTCAGGTAAGAGACAGAAAAGGTCTTTGGGCTGATCAGTCTCCTGTGGAAGCTTGGATTTTGTAATTGAGTCCTTTCCCTTTTGAGAGCGGGTCTGTGGGCACCTGCGGTGTTGAGTTCCTGGTGCAGTTTTCCCCGGGAGCAGCTCCAGTCCTCCCCCTCGTGCTCTGTTGCAGATCGAGGAGGCAGTGACCGTTCTCCAGGCGCACCAGAGCACCGAGACACCCCACAAGGGCCCTGCTGGGGCCTTCCTGCCCTGACTCCAGGTGGGTGCACAGAGCCTCTGGAATCGGGGATTGGGTTTCTCATCCAGCCCAAGCACAGTTTAATGAGCAATATCAGTGTCTTTGACTGTAATATTCCATTTCTTAAATTGCATCCTCTATTTTCTGGACTTAGTTGTACCACAGAGACCTGTGTGGAATTTTCTATGTTGATGAGGACCATGACTTTCCTATATTCCTTTCTGATAGCAAAGATCCTTGCTTTTCTGTAGGTCTAGTGGAGACCAGCACAATCTTTCCTGGGAATTCCCAGTGGGTTTTTTTTTGTAGATATCCTATAAAATATCCCTTGTGTGCTTGATCAGGAGAGCTGGCCCTGCTGCTGAGGCTGGGATAGACACACCAACAAAGCAATTCAGACTGTATGTACCCCTTTGAAGAGATATTCCAGATATCTTCTTGACTTATGATATCAAAGTAGCAGTGTTAATCCAAGTTCAGGTGAATTTCATGTTTTCTGAATGAAACTCTTGCTTTAATAATTATTAAGTATTAAATGTAATTTGAAAATTACATGTGTGGTTTCTCTGTTTCTTGCAGACAATGGGACTGAGAGCAAGCCCTGAGAATGTTGCTGTTGAAGAACAGGAGCAGGAGCCCCACCATGCTGTTGGAATCATGCCCATACAGTGACCCTGGCTTGTCTTCACATGCCCCATCCTATTGTTTGTGTGTATTGTAACCCCTGTAGAATTGCCTCCTCCTGCACCTGTAAAAATCCTCACATTAAATCTCTTCTCACCACTGAAAGCACCTTGTGAAATGTGGTGTGGATCCCAACCTGGGGCAGCTGCCCAGAAAATGATCAGTGCTGATGCATCATCATTTTAGTGAATTTATTGGGTTCTGTAGTTTTAGTTGTTCTATATAGCTGACACTAATAAAGAGCTGATACTTCCACCCCCATAAATGGGTTAGTTCCCTTGGCAGGGATACAGCCAAGGCCTTGCTTCTCCCAGGTGGAAGGATGGACTCAGGCTGCAGTAATTAGGGGTTGAAGTTGGTGGTGCTGGTGTGGTGTCAGTCTGGAGAGCTGACAGAAGGGGCATACAGCCTTGCATTAACAAATTGCCCACCAACAGGCTCCTCTAATCCTTTCTGATTCCCTAGGAGAATGGATTTAAGCAAAACAGGATGGATGGATTGCTGGTGTTCTCCTCCAGTAATGAACCTTGTAGACCTGCAGCAACGGCCCCAAGTGTCTCCTGCTGCTCACCACAGGGTCTGTCTATGAGCACATAGACAGAGGTAGTGCACAAGATCACAAGATCTATGTCTGTGCTGCACAGATCAGCTTTTTGAGGTGTTGTGGGGCAGCTGTGAATCAAAAGCTGTGTTTCCCATGTGTGTCTCTGAGCAGAGGTTCCCAGGAGTCACTGGAGAGCCTGCAAGCATTCGTGACTGCATTGTGTCCCACAGGGACACCTCCTGCTTGCAGGGGGAGCTGGGACCTGTTACTGCTGCCTTCTGCTCCCTGTGCTGCTGTCACCACCCTGCCCTTAATGCTCTGCTCTTCCTAGTTAGGAAAGGAATCTCAGTCCCTAGAGACTCCTCAGTGCTTGAGGCTGGTGATGCCCTGACCTCACTTGACTTCTTCCTGGAGCTGGCAGGAGCACACCTCCACCAGCACCACCCACCTGCTTTCTGTGCAGCTTCGGCTGGTTTTGCTGCCTCAATCTTCCTTCTGTGCTGTATCATGCTCTCCCTTCAGCTCCCTGCTGAGTCACCCCTCCTACCTCTTGTTTTCCTTCCAGAATTTTAATAGAACCACTTACACATTTCCTCCTGCATGGTGTCTGCTCTCCTCCACTGGGATTCTTCACTGGGGCTTTTCATCATTCCTTTTTCTCACCTGCATCTCATCAGTTCTTCCTCTGGCGTCCATAAATGTTTATTTTCCTCTTAGTGGAAGCCTCAGCCTGAACTGTTCACTGTTTATATATCATCTCCTCAGCGAGATGCTTATAAAGGACTTTAATTCACTTTACATACAGGACCCTGATTTATTTCTCTCCAAGTGTCATGGGCTGGAAGATTTTCTTCTTGGTCTCTAGAGGAAAAACATGTATTTGCAGGAGTGTAATGCACAAAGGAGAGCCAGAATGGAGCTGTACAGGTAAACTTCATTCTGCTGTTGTTTAGCTTGGCTGCAGCCTTTTTTCAGGTGTAACAGGGCACTTCAGGAGTGCCTGTGACACCACCTACAGTGCCAGATGGCTGTGCTGGGTGAGCCCTCCTTAAAACCAGAGGTGGGGCCCAGGAACACAGGGATAGCAGAATAGCCTCTGAAAGGATGGGAACAAGGACAAGAGGTTTTAAAATGATGATTCAGAAAAGGTGAAGCTGGCACTTGGATCTAGATGATACTGGAAATGATTCAGAGTAGCTCCCTGGCTGCAGTCCTGGGTGAAGTCTGAGGCTTTAGGGAGTTGAGGCAGCACTGCAAACGAGTTTGGAACTGCTGCTGTGCCTGAGAGGGGCAGATGAAGGTGAGTCCCTGCTACAAACCCTCGCTGTGTCCCTGTGGCCAGCACTACCTTTGCCCACCTGGGCAGTGTCAGCACAGGCAGCAGCCCCTCAGCAGAAGTGACCCTGAGCTTGCAGTGGTGTCTCACTGCTGTGCATGGCCTTTGTCCACCTGCTGCTGTTGCTGGGGAAACCTTTGGCATCAGGCACAACCAAACCTGCTGTTTTGAAGGGAAGGAGATGGTGACTGCAGCTGCTTAGGGGTGCTGCAATGAGCTGCTGTTGAACAGAGCAGGTGTCTGCCACTCAGGTACCAGCAGGGCTGCCAGGAGAGCTCTCAGATGAGTGAAGCCAGTGCTACTCCTGCACTCCTGGTGCTTTTCTGCTTCTCTGTGTGCTGCTGTGTGCCTCCCCACCCTGGAATCCATCACACCTGCCCCAAGAGCTTGGCCAAGGGCTGGCTATGGGATCAATGGAGCTGCCATGCTTAGAAGCAGGAATGGAGTGAATGGAGCAATTTGTGCCCCTCAGGGAGGACTTGCTCCAAGCCCTGGCACATTACAGCTGATGGAAGTACAGCCCTGGGAGCTGCAAAAGCTGTTTAATGTCAGGCTAAGGTAAGAGGTCTCTGTCTTCAATGGCATTAGAGGGACTGCTCTCTATTCAATTGCTCTCAAAATTCAATTCAGTGGAGAACCTGCCTGAAACACTGCTGGGAGAGACAAGGTGGGAAACAAATATTTTTGAACCCTGACCAAGGGCTAGCTTATTATTTAATCTTATTATACTCTATTATGAGTTGGATCGGGTCTAGCACTGCCCAGCATCTTACTAGCTGAGGCAGAGGGCAAGGCTGAGCAATGGTTGGAAACCATGGTGCAGGGCTGTGCTCTCCTTGGCATGCCTTTCCCAGCCCCAGTGTCCCTGGAGCTCTCTGGTTCTCTGAACTCTAGCTCTAATGGCCACTGTGAGCTGAGGTCACTGTCTGAAAGAGCAAAGCCCTGTGCATTGCCTGAAGTCCTCTGACAAACAGAGGGGACAGGATGAAATGGTAAAACAAGGGTTTCCCTTCCCCTATTCCATCCATCACAAAAAACCACAGTCCTAGAGTGAAAATAAACATGGCTTTAATGAGAACAGGTTTTAACAGTTCACAAAGTAACTCCAAGTATCTCTTTATCTACCATTTAAAATCAGTGCCATCAATATCAGATCAGGAGAAATTTAAACATGCATTGAAGTAGTAAGCCAGACCTCAGCTGGGGTGTTACTGTATATTTTCCTCCCTGTAACACCCCATAGCAACTGCTCCAAAAGGCACAGAGGAGCTAAAGTGGTTTGGTTTTTTTGTTTTTTTTTACAAAAAACACAAGACAAAAAAACCATTGCAAAATTCCCAAGCACCCAGAATCTGAAAGAATAGTGCACAGTGTAACAAGGCAGGCTGAACTTGCTGCTGTTTTCTTAAATGAGCAGAATAATTAAAGAAAGCTGCTACTGTAAACATCTGCCCAGCCACACTAAGCAGCAGAACCCAGCTGAGGGCCAGCAGGCATCAGGGGCAGAGGGAACAAGCTTGGCCCTGTGCAATAACTGTGCCCCTGCCACAAGAAGGGTGTGTGGTGCTCTGGCAGCTACAGCAGCTCTTGCAGCGACTTTGTTTCAGTAACAGCAGCACAAATGCAGCAAAACTGTCACCCGAATAAGGACTGAAACCCCTCTGCTTGTAGCTCTTCAGACAGGAACAGCCACCTCTGCGCATCTTAGCCAACATGTAAAGAGTCCCTGAGGCCAATGGTTAGAGGCAAGTTGACTTCAACCAGGAAAATGAACCTAAATGCCTCTTGGGGAGGGGCACTAAAACTATGCATGATCATAGAGCCAGCTGAATAGGGTTTGATACAGATTATGTCTTAGCAATCACTGTGCTGGTACAGAACCCCTCAGATCTCAGCAGCACTGGAAGATAGATTTCAACGCCAATCCTGCATTGACTGGTCCCAATATCTGTATCAATAGCAGAAGGGAGAAAGCTTTTCTCTGCAGTGGGAAAGAAAGCTTTCCTGGTTGCTTGGTTACCCTAGGCTCTGTTCAGTTCTTGCAGTAATCTCAGTGCAGCTGTGTTCTTTGGTTCAGTTTTCAACAAGCTCTTGATGTCAGCAATACTTGATTTGTAATCCTAGAAAGAGAATATTTTATATTTTTATTTCATTAATCATTTATTTCATATATATTTCATTAATATGAAATCCTAGAAAGTGAAGGGCTGTTGAATTCGCAGGCAACTCTGACATGAGAATCTTGACTCCATATTTCAGAAGGATAATAATTTATATAATTTATATAATAAAAAATAAAATTTATTATTTTATTATATATATTAAAAGAAAATTATATAGTAAAAGAAAATTATATATTAAAACTATACTAAAAGAATAGAAGAAAGGATTTCATCAGAAGGCTAGCAAGGAATAGAAAGGAATGGAATGATAATAAAATCTTCAGACTGATCAGAGTCAGAGCCAGCTGACTGTGACTGGCCATTAATTAGAAACAGCTCTATGAGACCAATCACAGATGCACCTGTTGCATTCCACAGCAGCAGATAACCATTGTTTGCATTTCATTTCTGAGACCTCTCAGCTTCTCCGGAGAAAAATCCTAATGAAAGGATTTTTCATAAAATACATCAGTGACAGAAGGGGTAGTGCATTGGAAAAGCAGTCTAAGGCAGAACTACTGCCAGAGGCAAAGACAGCACAGTCAAGCCTGTGCCTCCCTCTCTGCAACTGCTCAAGCACTGGCATTGGTGTAGCTACTCTAAAACACGTTCAAACTAGGGCTGAGAAGATAATTTCATCACTCAAGTGCACTCTGAGTCCAACACCAATGCAATGTGTACTCCAGTACTGACTCCTGCGTTCCTCGTCAGACAAAAAGATAAAGCTCAACACAACCCTGGTCTCTGTGGTGACCAGGGACAGGATCTGTGGGAATGGCCTGAAGTTGTGTCAGGGAAGCTTTGGGCTGTGTTTTAGGAAAAGGTTTTCACCCAGAGGGTGGGTGGGCAGTGGAACAGGCTCCCCAGGGCCGTGGTCACAGCACCAAGCCTGAGAGAGCCCAAGAAGTGTTTGCACAACATTCAGGGTATCATTGCTGGAGGTGGTGCTGTGCAAGGTGAGGAGTTGGCCTCAAGGGTCCCTGTGGGCCCTTTTTAACTTAGCATAGTCTGTGATTCTGTGAAAAGCAGTTGCCTTCAGCATCTCTAGAAATAGGACCTAATGCTGATAACTCATGAGATTCAAGCAGCAAGGTGTGATGTCTGACTCTTAGTCCTTAAAGGTCTGATGGCAGAGGTTGTCTAGCACAGGAACAAGCCCTAAAGGGTATAGCCCTGGCTCTGATCATGCATCAACAGCCATCTAGTCCGAGCCTAAAGCCCTGCAGATACTCCTGACTTACCTTCAGTTCTTTAAGTGCTTGAGCACGCCTGTAGAGTGCCTTGACATTCTTAGGATCCAACTTCAGAGCTTCAGTGCAGTCCTGTGCTGCTTCCTTGTATTGCTTCAGGCTCAGGTAACAGAGAGCTCTGCAACACACACACCTGCTCAGAGACCTTTGCCTGGAAGCAGCATCCAGAGCCACAACAGAGCAGCTGCCAGGGCAGCACAGAGCTGGGCTCCAAATCCATCCTCATGTGTTGTGCCATCTTATTCTGGAGCTCGAGTTTGTTTCACATACAGGGAGGGGAAAAAAGGAAATGGTTTTTCAGAGAAACAAAAAGGAAGATGTTTAGGACAACCTGCCCTGAAGACAAAGAACCGGCACTTGGAAGATGCAGGTTCCTGCCTCTGCCAGTGCAGCACCTGCTCTGCTGCTGCAACTGCCTTACAAGTACTTTGAGTGTTTAGGAACAGCAGTCTGAGGTTTGAGACAAAGTAGTCAAGGGAGAAATGCCCTGGCAGCCCAGAGGGAAGTGTCTCCAAGGGGTTCTGTAGTACCTGATCAAAGAGTGTTATACTACAGGGGAGGCTGCACTTGGGGTGAACCTGAGGGGTGGGTTTGTTTTATTCATTAGTTTGGGAGCAAATATTAAACAGGTCTGCCAGGATGGTGGATTTTATACAGGGCCAGGAAATAGCTGGGCAAAGAGCTGAACAGTACCTGTTGGTGTATGTTGCACATTCCTTGTTGAGCTTTAAACTCTCAGTGTACTTCTCTACTGCTTTTTTATGGTTTCCTTTCTTTACTAATTCATTTCCTTCTTCCTTAAGCACTCTAGCTCTCTCCATGCCAGCAGCAGTCTTGTCTGGAAATGGTGTGAAAGGATACAGAACTCTATAAAACCAACAAGAATATCACAGCCTCACAGAAAACAAATATCCCCATACCAGAGGCAAGACACAGAGTCATCAAAGAAACCAGAATCAACCGAAAAGGCTGGGGCAGAACCAGGCCTGGGTTTCTCCAGGCCTCAGCCCTGGCTGCAGACACACCAAGCAGGTGTGGCAGCTGTCTTGTTCATCACCCTTGGGAGCTACAGAGCTCTCTGCCCGGCCCAAGGGCTCGTTCCCACCTCCTTCTCCCCGTGGTGCAGTCGCAGGAGGAGTGTTTGCCCCAGGGGCCTGGGCAGAAGGAACGCTCCACCTCGTCTGGGCAGAAACAGGCACTGTGGGGATTGGTGGCAGCTTCTGACGCCAGTTCACGCCATCCTTCTCCAGCAGGGCTTTAGTCATCCTGGAAGAGACGGCTCCCAGTCACCCTGGCTGGGCCACACAGTACCAGCCAGGTCGCTTTTAACCTGGCTTGTGTGTTAAGAACAGCATCTCTCTGTTTGCTAATTTCTTTACAAGCATCTCAGCTAGGTTTATTCTACAGACAGGACATTTGCAAAAAGATTATCTTCACACCAGCAGGGCTAAAAATACAACAGGACATGGGCTGGGGCTACTCAGGTGAGCAAGTGCCATGCATTTCACTCCTTGGTCTGACAAGCAGAGGGCATCAGAAAGAGAACAGGACTATAGCAGCCTGTTAACACACAGAGGCTTAAAGGATAGGGTACTGAACTTTAGTTCATGATTTCCTTTAAACCAGGCACTGAGCAAAGCAAAAACCAGTCCCACAGCAATGATTCCCAGACCTCGACCAGCACCCCGAAAGCCACTAGCAGGCAGAGGGAGCATAGCCAGGGACCCGTGTGCCTGGGAGCCAGCTTGGTCCTGCCAGGAATGAGCACGGTTGGAGCAGCAGCACCCAGCTGCGGGCACCGGGCACCGTTCCTTACCTGTTGACCCCATCGTGCGCCGCCTGCACGGAGCAGTCCACCTGCAGCGCCGTCTTGTAGTCCACATAGGCCAGCGAGTACCTCTCCAGAGCCTCGTACGCCGCTGCCCGCCGCAGGAGGGGCTTGATCCCGAACGGGACCAGCTCCAGGGCGCTGCGGCGGAGAGCAGAGCGCCGTGAGCCAGCGCGCCCCGGGGCCGCGCCGCGCTCCGCCCGCGCCGGGGCCGGTGCTGAGCGCTCCCCGCGGCCCCGCCGGCCGGCCCCGGCCCCGCCGCCGCTCACCTGCTGCAGTCGGCCACGCAGAGGCTGCAGGCACCGTCCTTGAGGTGGCAG
Organism: Emberiza elegans; assembly: GCA_024865655.1. Lineage (NCBI taxonomy): Eukaryota > Metazoa > Chordata > Aves > Passeriformes > Fringillidae > Emberiza > Emberiza elegans. The sequence continues at coordinate 19,382,097 of JALJVW010000129.1, forward strand.
GCGGCGCGGTTGGCCAGCAGCACGCTGCGCTCCTCGGCGCTGGCATCCCCTGCGCGGGGCACAGCCGCGGTTCAGAGGGGTGCCCCCGCCCGCCCGCCCGCCCGCTCGCCCCGGGCCGTGCCCTACCTGCGGCTTCCAGCTGCGCCAGCGCCCGGGAGTAGAGCTCGGCGGCCGGGCCGTACTGCCCGCGGCGGAACTCCTCGTTGCCGGCCCGGCGCAGCGCACCGGGGGAACCGGGGGACGCGGCCATCGCGCCGCCGCCGCCGCGCCCGGGAAGCCGCGCCCCTGCCGCCGGAGCCGGGGCGGGCGCTCCCCGCTGGCATCCGGCGGCGGGCGGAAGCGGCGGCGGAGCGGTGCCATGGAGCAGTGAGGGACGGAGCGGCTCGCCGACAGACCGCCATGGAGACGGTGCAGCTGCGGAACCCGCGCCGGTAAGCGCGGGGTGTGACCCTGCCGGGAGCGGGGATGCTCCGGCCCGTGCCATCCCCTTGCTGGCGGCGCGGGGCCGGGAGCGGGGCTGCGGGCGCGCCGAGCTCCGGCCCCCTCGGTTCTCCGGAGCCGCGGGGCCGTGGGCAGCAGCCCCTGGCACCGGGCAGGTCCGTGCTGGGACAGCCCCGCACTCAGGTGCGGGAAAACGGCTCAAACCGGAACGCCGGGGAGAAGGCGCTGCCCGCGCTGCTGCGGGAGCTCCCGCCGGCTACCGCGGCTGTACGAGTTGTGCTGTGCCCGTGCCCGTGCCCCTGGGGTGACACTGCCCCGGTCACTTGTTCTCCCATCGTGTTTCTCCTTGGGTGAGTTTTGTGCGGGTCTGTGCCCCCGGTGCCGTGTCCGGGCGCGGTGCCCAGCCCTGGCACTGCCGCCTTCCCGCCGTGTCCGGGTACAACCGGGCACACTGAGCACACCGGGCACACCGAGCACGCCAGGCACACCGAGCACGCCAGGCACACCGGGCACACAGGGTACACCGGGCACACCGAGCACAGTGAGCACAGTGGATAGACTGAGTACACCGGACACACCGAGCACACCGCGCATACCGGGTACACCGGACACACCGGGTACAGCGGGCACACCGGGCACACTGGCTGCACCGGGCACACCGATCCCGGACCCTCGGGGGTTTCGGGGCGACTCTCGCACGAAGCCGTGAGTCCGTGTGTCGGGCTGCCAGGCCGGGCCGGGCTGCGGGGCAGAGCTGGGATGAAGTGCCAGTGTCAGGATGCTATCAGTGCCTCGCAGCTGGGGCCCGGGGACGCTCCAGCAGCGAACAAAGGAAGCTGCTGGCGCTGCTCCCCAGTGGCATTGGCCCCTTTGGTTAAACACTGATGTATATTCTGTTAAAAAAACAAAACAAGCTTGGTTTTATTCTATAATTGCTTTTGGGGCAGGGTGATTAAGATTAGATCTGAATAACAACAGAGGTGAGATTGGGTTTGTGTTGCTGTTCCATCTGTGTGGTATAAACATCCAGGAGAAAGGCAGAGTGTGCCAGACAGCAGTGAGTGCACTCGATGGAGCAGGACAATGCAAAGTAATTGGGCTCCTGGTCTGTAGCAGAAATTAGGCTGTTTGCTGCAAGCACAGTAGTTGTCTGGTTATTGTGTTTGGGTATATGAAAAGTCTTTTTTTTTTTTTTTACGCTAGTAGAATTTAGGCCTCAAACAAGAAGGGTCTGCCTCTTGCATCACCACGTTTTGGGCTCCTTGGAAATGGTGGCTTATATGTTTTCTGGAGCATGTGTTACTTGCTTTTCCCCTTTTCCCACAGCTTCTTCCCTCTCCATTTTCACAGGGACAAGTAAATTCTGTTTAATGCTTATCTGAGCAGGGAAGCTAGCAGCTACTTTCAGTATTTCACCACTTCCTGAGTCTGCTTCTATATAATGTTTCCTCTGCTTCAGGAAGCCATTGTATGTGCTCCATGCGTGAGCTGCTACTCCCGTGTGGCTTTTGTACATAAACATAATAGCCAGGGGTCAGTGAATGGTTTTTCAGTCTATTTCTGAAGAAAGTGGGTTAAAAAGTTAAATATTTAGTATAAAAATTAGTATTCCTGTGACTGGACTCCTGATCTTTAGCAGCTGCTGTAAGAGCTTTCAGGAGCGATTTGCAGTTGCAGGCAGCCACGTGTGTTTTACTTTAAACACCAGTCAGTGCTAAAAACTCTGACTCTTTTAAGTTTCTGTGTTTAAAAAAACTCGAATGAGCTGGTTTAGGGAGTTTGGCGGGGGTTTTGTTGGCTGGTTTTTGTTTGTTGTTGTTTCAGATTTTTTTTTTTAGTTCATGTGAAAATGAAAGAGCACTTGTTTGCGGGCTGTTGGATACTCTTACCGCTGACAATAAAATACTGTTTTCAGAATTTTTTATTATGTAGTCCTTAGCTGTTTCAGGAGGTTTGGTGAACAGCTCTCCAGTATAGACTCAAACAAATATGATTGAGCTTCTTGTTGCTTTGTTAAGGATCTCCTAAAAGCTGTATTGGGGGAAAGGGGGGCCATGAGAAGCATCACAGCACATGGCAGATTTTTATTCCTAGAAATTATTTCAGCTGACTCTTATTGGCAATACTTTAAAGAGAGATGGCATTAAGATCCTGAGAGTCAGATAGAGTTTCCTTTTTCCTGATAGAATCTCCCTAGTAAATGTCCAGGCGCATGAAGTTAAGTTCTGAAGTTCTGATGTTAAAAATGTACAGATGAGAGTACTATTGCCTCCTGCCTCCCAACAAATGTATTCCACACATACTCTAAGCATCAGGGAAGATGATGTTCCCTTTTTTTGGTAGGTATCCTTCCATTCCAGATACTGAAATTCAGCAGATATGTTCAATGGCTTCAAGACTGTGCCACACTGAGATGTGACCACCAGCATATGGATTCTGAAACTGATTTCTGTCAAGAGGAGCTGTAGATTTGTGTGCTTGCTCACATTCTATTCCTTGTAATTCCCAGTCCTTTTTTGCTATTGGATGCTAATAATATTCATTCTCCTCATCAGGTGAAATAAACTTACTTCATAGTCAATTTACTTCATGCCAAACCTTTTGTATGTTTAAGCGGTGCTATTTATTCTTCTGTTTCAGCAGAGCCCGAACTGCCATAAAATTAAATGTAATATTTTCTCTCTTCTTACCCATACAGGCAGCTGAAGAAGTTAGATGAAGACAGTTTAACCAAACAGCCTGAAGAAGTCTTTGATGTCCTGGAGAAGCTTGGAGAAGGGTATGTGTTGTGTTCCAGTGGACCCAATGTACATTTCTTTAGGAAAACACATCTGTGTGACAGAGGTGTGTTCAGTGGACTCTGATGTTTCACTTTTGTCATGGTCCTGTTTCTGAAAGGTAGCTACTGACATAGTGACACTGTTTGGTTAATAACAGAATAAAGAATTTGATTCCCAGGAGCTTAATCCAAATAGCAGGTTATGGGTCAGCAGTAGGGAGTTAAAAAGTTCATGAAAAATCCCAGCCTGGAGTTGGTAGAGCCCTGTGGGAACTCGAGAGATTTTGTAGTTCATCCCTGGTAGCTCTTGAGGAAGATCTGCCTGGTGGAAGTGAACTTGTGATGCTGTGCCCTTTGGTGAGGCAGAGCAGCATGGCAGCACTCCTGGAGTGACGTGTTCACTGCCTGGAGCAGTTTGAAAGGACTGAGTTGTAAATCTGCCTGGCTGCTGTAAGGAAAGGAGCTGGAAATAAGAGTGATAATATCTGACAGGAACAAGCAAACCTCTCTGACCAGGGCTGTAGTTCTTGCTGATGCTCAGCTTGTACTCTGTGCTGGAAAAAGAGAATTTTTAGGTGTTGAATTTGGGTGAAGGGCCATTCCAAAGCTATGGTCAGTGTAATGATGGTGTGCTCTTTCCTCACTGTCTAAGTTTGCTGACTTATTTGTATTACAATGTTTAAAAGCTAATGGGATGATTATTTACATTAAAATACAAAATATTTTTAATAAAAGGATAGTTAATCTTTTACCTGATGGTTACGCTCACAAAAAGCAAAACCATAACATGTGCATTTTTTTAAACATTACTATATTCAGTATTTGTTTAATGTTTTATTTTCCAGTTCTTATGGCAGTGTGTTCAAAGCCATCCATAAAGAAACGGGCCAAGTTGTTGCAATTAAACAAGTTCCTGTGGAATCTGACCTGCAAGAAATCATCAAGGAAATCTCCATAATGCAGCAATGTGACAGGTCAGTGTGTGCTGCAAAACCTTTTATTGGCAGCAAGGAGAAGCATCACCTGTGACCTGGCATTTAATCAGATAAGAGCCATGATCTTGTTTAGGAGCATCGGGGGGTAGGACGGTGGGGATGGATGGAGACCAGAGATCTCTGCAGCCAGGGCTGGAACTTGGGGTTTATTGCAAAGGGCCTGGGGGCAGGGCCCTGCTGGGAGCTGCCAGGCACAGCTCAGAGCAGGAATGAGAGGGGAGAGGATGAGAGGGTGAGAGAGTAAGGGAGTAAGAGAGTGAGGTTCCCGTTCCTATACAATAAATCTTCTGTGTTGAATATTCTAATTCTCACTAACCAATCCAGTACAATATACAAATCCTGCAGCATTTACACACAGCCTGTAAGAATCATTATATTACCATACTGTGTTACATTTTAAACCCTAAAAACTCCTCTTTGGGCCCCTTCTGCCAAGCTGGCAGGGTCTGCTCTGACCCTTGGAGCTGTCTGCAAACAGAGGGTGTTGTTTCATCAAAAGGGGATCACCTTCAGCTGGCCACACCATTGTTTTCCAGTTGTTCAGTAATTCAGGTATCTCAAAGCTTGCTTTCATTTCTATCTCACTTATAGTTTCTATATTCTCAAAATCTTTTGCCAGACAATCATATTTATAAAGCTTTCCTGTTTCATCTTCCCCAACAATCTTGCCTTGGTGGTGCCTTCCCAGCAAGGCACAGAAAACTGTCAGAAGGAGTTTTTTTTTGTTTCTTTTTTAAAGGGCACGTGGATGAGAGCCGCTAATGCATGACTGCTCTTGCGTGTGCACAGCTCCGTGCTGTCACCTGCTCCTGGCAGGCCTGTCCTTCCTGCCCCTCTCCTGCCTCTGCAGCCTCTGCCGCAGTGCAAGCTGGCTGCTGGTCTGAGCATCCCCTCAATAACCTGCTGGCAGCTCTGTGATGGTTGTTGGTCCCCTTTGTGCATGTTTTTATAGGAAGAAATGCTGCAGTGGCTTAGCCAGTGAAGAGTTTGTGGGTAGGGAAGATCCTCTCAAAGTGCAAGGCTGAAGGTTTTAAATACACTCATTTCTTCTGGTGTTATGAATCTGGCCTTGGGAAACACTACTTTGAAGGACTTCCTGTGTGGAAAGCCATTTAAAATAAATTACATGAGCAGTATAAAACTGTGGTCCCAGTCACTTACTCTATTGCATCCCACTCTCACTGTAGTTAAATGAAGATGACTTAGGGCCAGGCAGCAGAATGTGTCTTGAAAAGAAATTGTTCCTGAAAAATCTTACTGGGTAACTTGAAATGCATTACTACTTTCTCTTAAATTAAATATTAGTATTGTAAGGCCTAAAGTGAGACCTTAGAGTTGTGAACAGCAGAGGGAGTGAATCACTGGGGCATCACATTTTCTGTGCAAGCATTAAGGGACACTGCAGTGTGACTGACCTGCTGGTTTTAAAGCTTGTTCATTAGAAAATGTTCAGCAGAGAATAGATTAAACACACTTTTGTTCCTTAGCTCCATTCCTATCAAATCAGGGACAGTCTTTCTCTTAGTTTCTGCTTTACCTTTTCCAGAGGACACATGGTTTTTGTGAACAGTGTGCTTTAGTAGGTTTTTTGCTTTTTGGGCAGCCAGATAGCTGACTGTGAGACAGTCTTAGGTTGTGCTGAGATCCTAAAATATATCCTGGACTAAATCAAAGAGACAAGTAGGTTCATGTGGTAGTGGGGGAACATTTGTCTTAATGAGCGTGATAGTTATTTTCCAGCAAATTGTGGGCTTTATTTATTGTTTCTGATTGTTTGCAAATGTTCTGCAGCACCTTTTCCAGGGGCTGCTGTGGCCTGTTTCCCTTTCCTTGTTGTGCCCCAGCTCTGACCCTGCTGTAACCTGGTTCGGGGAGCTGAACCAGACTGAAGGCTGATCACCCCTTGTTTCGAGGGATTTGTGGGACAGTTCAGCTCCCTGGAGTGACTTACTGGCAGGTCCTATGAGCCCTGCTGTGGGAACAGGCTTGGCAGGACTGGGGAGCCCTGTGCAGAATTCAGGGTGTTCTGCAATACTTGTGCTCTGGGTTGGCACTTCAGCACTGAGTTTCTAAAACGTACTCAGGGTCTCTGCAGTTGCATTGTGTTTATTCAGTGATGCTGGTTCCTGGTGTCTGACCCTTTGTTTTATCCTTCTTTTTTCCCTAGTCCTCATGTGGTGAAATACTACGGCAGCTATTTTAAGAACACAGACCTGTGGATAGTCATGGAATACTGTGGTGCTGGATCTGTGTCTGACATTATTCGGTTACGAAATAAAACTGTACGTGTGTCCTTTCTCCTTTGAGTGCAGGGGTGGGACTGTGGGTGTAGTATGAGTAGCTAGGGCTGAATTCTCAGTGTTCAGTGCCTGACACAACCATTGGCCATAACTTGAGAGATGCAGGTCCTTTGTTACTCTGAAAATGGCAGAAGTGATTACACTGAGTTTTGGTTTTCTGGACAATTGAATCGGTGTGTTGGTTTTCTTGAAAACCCAGATTGATTCCAAGTAAGACCCTACTTTGCCTCATAGCTTTGGTTATTTCAGGATAAGAATTACAAGCTGAGAAAGGATTATGTCATATGAAATGTGGTAGTGTGTTTATGTATGCTGGTTGTGATCTAATTCTGCTACATAAGTCACTAACTAATTCCCCATTGGTATGGCAACCTTTAGTGAAGGCAATTAAGTGGCAATTAGTGAATCTCAGTAAAATGCAGACCAAAGCACAATAGTGCTGTGTCTCACCCACTGGTAACTCTTCCCTTCTTCAGCTCACAGAGGAGGAAATTGCTACAATAGTGCAATCGACACTGAAAGGACTCGAGTACCTGCATTTTATGAGGAAAATACACAGGGACATCAAAGCTGGAAATATATTGCTAAATACAGAGGGACATGCTAAACTTGCTGATTTTGGAGTGGCAGGACAGCTCACAGTAAGTAAAACCAGGGGGGCTGTGTACATTTCAGTTTATCTTTTTAACCTTTGTGTGTGATGGGAATGTGGAGCTGGACAGATTGTTCATAGCTGGTTTTTAAAACACTTTGCACCATGAGATGCTAAACCAGCAGCAGATTAGAGCAGATCTTCCTCTGTGGAAGCTGTTACAGCTAAGTAATGGTTTGCAATAGCATTTGCTGGTTTTTTTAGGATACTTTTAAGTTCTGTGAACACATTTTAATTGATCTTTGCAGACTTCTGTATTCTAGTCTTGCTGAGTCTAATAATCTGCATGTGTGCAAGATAATTAGGGTGATAATTAATGATGATTAATCATTAATGATTGTTTGTGGCTAATACAGTTGCTGTTGTCTGGATCTTTATCCTTTTCTCCTCAGGACACCATGGCAAAGCGGAACACAGTCATAGGGACCCCATTTTGGATGGCTCCAGAAGTGATTCAGGAAATTGGGTATAATTGTGTGGCAGACATCTGGTCCCTGGGAATCACTGCAATAGAAATGGCTGAAGGAAAGCCACCATATGCAGATATTCATCCCATGAGGGTAAGGACTGTGGCCTTAAATGTATTGCTGTATGGAAAAGGTTTGATTCCATAGCTGGTTGAGTCATATATCAGCACGCAATCTTGTTTTTAATGTATAGAACAAGTTGTTTTCTGTCAGTTCTTTGTACTGTTGGTTAAATGAAAAACGGGTCTTTGTGAAGAAGGATCTGCACAGGAATAAAAAAAATCCCAATTCTCTTCTGTTAAGACATAGCTGGTGCTCTGTGTTGGACATGAAGGATATTTTCAGCTGGATTATCCAAAGTGGATTTTTTTTTTAATACAAGCACAAATTTTAGGGATTGAAAAATGTCAGATTCACACTTTTGGAGCCCATAATGGCTCAGCCAGGTGTGAGCACCTAGTGAGAAAAGTCTGTTTTCCTGCTGCTTGATCCCTGTTGTGTGTAATATTGGCTCAAACTCCTCAGAGGCAGCACCTGGAAAAGTCCCCTGTTCTTTAGTACCAACATGTGTTTGGGTGTATTTACGTTGAATTGTTGGTTTTAAGCTTTGTTGTGGAAATCTGACATACTCTTCTGCTTTCAGGCAATTTTCATGATCCCTACCAATCCTCCTCCAACATTCCGGAAGCCGGAGCTGTGGTCGGACAATTTCACAGACTTTGTGAAGCAGTGTCTTGTGAAGAGCCCGGAGCAGAGAGCCACTGCAACACAGCTGCTGCAGGTCTGCTTTCCTTAGGAGAGCATCAATTCTGGGGGAGGCTTGCCCAGGGTAGGCTGTGCTGTGTGGCTCCTGAGATGCTGGTTTCCTTTCTTGCTGCTCCTGCTCACTGCAGATTTTACTTTTTAGTAATTTGTTATAAAAATTTCACACTCACCTTCAACTTCTCAGTTCTTCTCTAAGAACCAGTCTGACTTCAACTTCCTCGGTCTTCTCTGGGGTGTTTTTGTTGTTTTGGCTTTCAGAGTTTGTTGTTGGTTTGCCGGTTTGGTTTGGTTTGGTTTGGATTTGTTGTTTTACTTTCAAATTCCCACCAGCACTGCCAAGAAAGTGTCTCTTAAAACACAAAACAGGGCAGGCTGAGTGTAAGTGGTTGCTCAGAATGTTCCAGGCATGGTAATGGTCTGTGTAATTGGTTCTTGACAGCTAAGCTAAGGAAAGGAGTAAGTAGAGCTGTTGGGTGGTGAATGAGCCAAGGTCTCACATCAGTTGTGCCCTTGGAGCTTGGTCTGGTTTGGAGGGTGGAAGGTCTCCCTCCTGTGCCAAACATAAAGACTGGGTAATTATTTTTAGTAATGTTTCGAGTTAAATCTTAATTTGATTTGAAGTAGGCCATAGTAACAGTATTTTACTGTTCTGTCCTGCTTTGGATGCAGTACTTATTTGTTTTTAAAATATTTCTCAGCATCCATTTGTTAAAAGTGCCAAAGGAGTATCAATTCTGAGAGACCTGATTAATGAAGCAATGGACATCAAGCTGAAACGCCAAGAGGCACAGCAGCGTGAACTGGATCAGGAGGATGAAGAAAATTCAGTGAGTATTTAATAGCAGCAGTGTGCAAAGTCCAAACTCTCACTCCTTTCGTAAGGCTTAACTGCTTCAGGTTTTGTTTCTGCAATATTTTCTCCAACTGCCAGTGGATTTGACTTAGTTCTGGAGTTTTCTACTTTATGACTGTGTAACCTGATGCTTGGTCCCTGCTCAAGCTGTATTTGAGTGGGACAGGCAGCATGAGTGGGATGCTGTTCACCTTACAGTGTAGCTTGAAGCTGGGCTACAAAGTGCTTTATGCAGAAAACTTGATTCATTTTCCCAGTTGGATTCTATTATTTATGCAGTAGTGGGAATGTTTTCATTGTAGGTTCAGGTCTTAGACTGCTCTCCTTGTACAGAATAATAATATCTCTGATGCACTGTGATATAAGTCTGTTGTGTTGTTTCACTGTTGTGCTTTAGAACATCCCTTATAGAAACTTTCTTCTACACAAGAGCAACCGACAGAAGCCTGAGGTGAGGGCATGGGAAGTGTTCAGGGCTTGCTGTGAATTTCAGTTTGGCTCTTTGTTTCAGTGGTCACAGCATGTGGATTTGGGAAGCATGTTGAAAACTGGGTTTTGAGCCTCTGCCTGCTTCAGCCTGAGTAAATGAAATGGGCAGCACAAGGCATTGTATGCCAGCCCTGCTCAGGGGTGGCACTTGAGCAGCATGGTCCCTGGTGTCTGTGCTGAGCACATTGTGCATCTGGTTTTGCACTCTAGGACTGGATATTTATTCAGTGTGGAAGTGACTTCATTGGTCACATTGCCATGATGTCAATTCTATGAGTACTGTCCCTACCCTGAGTTTTGTCTCTGCCATCCCTTCTTCGTTTCTGACTGATCTTGGGTCACAGAGGTGGTGTCTGTGTGGTGGAGTTGAGTCCTCTCTGTTGGTGTGTGTGTGTTCTCCTGAAGCTTCTCTACTCCGTGTCTGCTAGCAGAAAAGCTTCCCAAACACTTCCCAAGTGATGTGAAAACTTCTGATTAATCCTTTGTTAAATGATGTGTAGCTAACAAATTTATTACTTCCTCTCACCCACTCAACTCCACACAAAATTAATTCTCCTCTATTAGCATCTTGTGTAGTTTTCTCCTCTCTTGCTCTTGGTTTTGAGGTTGGAAAGTAAATTTTATAGACACTCTTGACACAACAGGTAAAATGCTGGGAACATCAAAACATGGAGAGGTGACTTTTCTCTTTCCATGACACTGAGATGGAATATTAGAGCTTGATGTGCAACACCTGTGTGCTTTCCTTCTAACACTAACACGGATCAGTAAAGCCATGGTCACATGAAGAATGTGAACTTCATTCTGAGAACAGAACAGGAGCATCTCAGCTGAGGTGAGATGCCTAGAAACTCTGCTGTAAACCTGGAAAGGGACTTCTATTCCTGCAGTTGGATAGCTGGTCCACAATTTGAACAAATCAAATGGATTGTGGAAATCTTGACCCAGTTCTTTGTGAAGTCCTAGTCACAATCCACACTTAGTGAAGCACACACCACCTGATGGAACTGCCACCTTTGGCTGACATAACTCTGCCAGGAAGTTGTTCTGCCAGAATTGCTTTGGAGAGGTTGTGTTTTCTTACAGAAACAGTCTCCTAAACCTTGGCAGCAGCAATTCCAACTTTTGCTATTAGTCCCTTAAGCAAATGGAAAGATAAAAAGTAGTTTTCACTGAAAAAGTTACCCAACTTTGATCATTTGTTTGAATCCTTTTTAAAGATTTGCAAATGTAGTTATTTTTTTTCAGTGCTCCTGAAGTTTATAATGAATAAAACTACCTAAATGTTAGAAATAGAAAAAAAAATCAGGATGAGGGGCTTTTCTTTCCATGTGCCACATACTCTCCAGACTTAGTGATTCCTCAGTGAGCTGTACCACAGGAGACAGAGGGCTAGGGTCAGCTCTCAGAACTGCCTGCATGAATAGAAACACTAATGACTGATTGAGTGCTCTAATCTACTCTTACAGACACTTCACCAGCTCAGAAATGAGATACAACTTGCACTGAGAACTTTCTGCTGATTATTTATCTGTTCTCTTACTTATCATGCTGGCAGAAAAGTATTCGTTAGTTTTCATTGCCTGTTTGGAGATGACAGGGGGAGAACAAAGTGCATAAACCAAACGTTGCTTCTATGTCTGTCTGTAAAAAAACCCTCTGAACTAGTGTGACTTAAACACAGCCATTTTTCATGGCACTTCATCAGTAAAATCTGTGTTTGTGGCATGTTTGAACAGGAGGAGGATGAGACGGATTCGGGCACCATGGTGAGGGCAAGTGGAGATGAAACTGGCACAATCAGAGCTGTGAACACCATGAGTGATGGAGCCAACACCATGATAGAACACGATGGCACCCTGGAGTCCCAGCTGGGCACAATGGTCATCAACACCGAGGAGGAGGAGGAGGAGGGCACCATGAAAAGTAAGGAAACATCTGTGATTTCTAGAATATTGCTTAAAGCTTCATGTGGGCTATGATATGTATTCCCAACCTGCTTTGATATTTTTGGTTGGTTATTGTGTCTTTCGGATGTAGGGAGCCAGAACTCTTAGTTCAGTGCCCTCTGAGAAACCTTCCTAGGCCCGAGTTTCAAGCCATGCTTTGTAGTCTTGCACTTGGTACAGCTGAAATGCACAGTTTCCACAAGCTTTTGTGTTAATCAAATAAGATCTGATTCTAGCTATGTTTTTTTGTCACTTCTATTTTGCTGGTCTTGTATTTTTCACAGAATGTAGAGGGGGACTCTAAACAAGGGGTTAATCACAAAATGTGTGTTGCTTTAGATGATGGTCTGGCTGTAAAGTGGCTCTGAAAGCAGAAGGTCTATTTTAGGAGTGATGGACTCAATGAAGAGACAGATTTGTGAAATGACAAATACATTGAAGGTTTCATCACACCAGGACATGCAGCGGGAGCGGTTGGCATCTCTCTGGAGTGGTGCTCTTCCTTTGTGTTACTGCAGCCACTGAGGACAGCCCAGTGAGCTGCGTTGCTGCTTCAGACAATCAAGGTGAAATCCATGCTGCCCTAAACCAGGAAAGCTTACTAAAGCCACAGGCCTGGTCAGAGGATGTGAGATTTAAAACCAGGTGACTGATAGTCTTACAGCTTGAGCTGGAAAAGGGTTGAAAATGTTTCTTTGATTGAAGAAATGGCAGGGAGGGCCTTCCTAGAAAAGCATGACTACAAGAAAAGGAATCTTTTCTGAATTATGGGTTTTCAAACCATTCCCACTGGTTTGTTAACCTCCCAGGCCTGAGGCAGAGGCAGTCAGGGATGACTCAATGGCCAGCCTGGATGTTTGTTTGCTCAAGGACTGGAGAAAGTGCTGACTGAGGGCTCAGCAGTACTCAAGTATGATCACCACATGCAAGGCTTGTTCTTTTGGCTCTGGCACTGCTTCCAAAGGCTTCCTTGGCCATCTGGTATTGAGCCTTTAGCTGTTCTTCACAGGAGTTTGGAAGAATCCTTTCCTCAGGAATGTTTGTGCTGAAACCTTCTTCCCTGTCAGGGCCCTTTGAAGCTTGTGAAACAATGTTGGGTTTGAGAGGGAGATTTCAGCAGAATCCCTTTAAAGATTTTCCCAAACTTTGATAAACATGATTCAGCACATGAAAACCCAGAGGTGTCAGTCCGTGTAGCAGCTTGGGGCAGCAAAGACAGTGGTGTGGTGGAACAAGGTTGGTCTAGCAAGGAGATGGAGGCAGCAAAAATGTCATCCAAAGAAAGGGACATTTCAATGGTATTAAATAAACCTGGTGAAGCTGCAGTTTCTTTACTAACAGCAGCACTGATAGTTTCTCATCCTATTGTTCCATTTCATGGCTCACAGTATCAGAGGTTTTGCTGTCTGGTGCTCCTGCACTGCCAGCACTGTGGAAGTGAAGCACCTCTTGGATTTATCTTCCACGTTTGACATGTGCTTATCTTCTCTCCATCTTTGAAAGGCTGCAGTGGTTGTATCTCAGAGGCACCTGGTGCTGTGTGTGCAGGGGTGTTCAGAGGCTTGAGGAGATGCCTTTGATAGTCTCTCTGTAGCAAGGACAGCTCAGGTTTCGAGCAGAGCGCGTTTCGGGGATGCAGCGATGCCTTTAGCACAGGGCAGCCTCTCCCCTCAAGAGGGAGCTCCACAACAAGCTCTGGCACCTCCAGAGCTCCGTGACCGCACGGTGCAGTTTTATTTTAAGCCCTCCTTAGACTTCAGGCTCCTTAAGAGCTCCCTGCTGCCCAGCTGCTGCTGTGCAGGGTGCTCACAGCCAGGTGTGTGCAGCAGCCCTGGAGGTGGTGCCTGGCACTGGGACACTTCCATGCCCTGGGCTTCACACAGTGATGCCCACTCAGCCCACTTATTCTGCATTTTGCCTGTTTGTAGCTTCATTCCAGCAAATCTGATGTTAATGAAAATGATAACTTTATCTTAACACCTTTTTCTCCTCCCTTGGTGGTGTAACTCTGAAATGCTGGCTGCTGCACGGAGCACTTCTCAGTTTGTTTTGGGGATGCAAGGCAGTGTCTCTGAGCAGCTTGCCCTTTGTGAGGATTCCCTGCAGCTCCATTTTTCAGCTTGCCATTTACATATTCATAACATTCAGTTAAATGCATTTAGCCCTAAAGCTCATCAGCCTGCTGCAGAACCCTCTGGAGAAAGTGCTTTTTTGTAATCTTAAATATAAATATAATAATGCTGTTTGAGAACAACTGAGTTTTAAGGAGCTTCATTGAATCATATTTTTAAAGACATCGACTTTTTTTTGGCAGTTGTCTTATGACTCACGATATTTTTAAGTCAATAGAAAAACTTCTGGTTTGTTTTTTTTTACATGGCATTATAACTTCCCTAGGTGTCCTGGGCTTTTTAACTGTAGGTTTCTGAAGTTCTGTTCTAGCCCTTCTTTCTAATTAAAAAATATAAATCTGTGTCTTAACGAGTTTTTTGTTTGGCTGTATTTCTTTTTAATGTAAAAAGTGTGTAAAGTGTTGTGTTCCGGTGTTTTATAGATAGGATTGTCTTAGAAATCTCTGGCAAACAACTTCCAGTAGCCTTGAAAGTGCAAACAACTTCCAGTAGACTTGAAAGTGATTCTTGCATAAATCAGTTTGTGACATTTTAGGCTCAGAGGAATCTTAAATTCCAGTATTTTACACTGGAGGGGAAGTTTTGTTTCGCAGTCAATTGAGCTGTAATTGTGTTTGCTTAAATTGTTTCATTTGCTTGGCTTTATTCTGGGCACTCAATATAAATAGTCAGGCATCATTAAAAATGTCACTGTGACATTCTGTTACACATTCTGAAAGCACTCAAGTGATTGCCTGAGACTGCAGGTACTAAATTGTGCTGCGACACATTTTACTTCGAAATCGATTGCTGAAAGATTACTTATGGATTGCAGTTAAACTATTCCAGGAAAACTTTAAATGTAGCTGGAGAGCTATAGATGAGCAATGATTTGTAATAACAGGCATTTCCATTGTGCTTGAGAGCTGGAATAACTTTTGGGCTGTTAATATGTCTGCAAATGTCCTTTTTAAATTTTTTCTATGGGAGAATATATTGTGCTAGTCAACAGTGAAGCATTTTTTATTCTTTATGCTTTTACTCTTTTTTTCTGCTTTACTTGCTGTACTTGTTTAGATGGTAGAATCTTGGCATGAATTTGTCTCTTTAAATCATAATTTTATAGTAATATTGCCTTCCTTGAACGCTGCAATACAATCAGATCCAAGTGAAATTGGATCTAGTTTGTCTAGTACTATAGTCTGCCCTATTTTCTCTGTTAAAGTACATCTTGCTTGTTTAAGCATCAAATAATTGGTGAATTGCATTGGAGAATGCAGAACTGCCAGCAGCAGTGTGAGTTGGGCTGTCTGGTGTTTGGGTTGAGATGAATGAGGAATCTGGAGACAGGGGGAGGATTGTGGCTGTGGGGTTCTTGTTCATGTGGCACGCATCCAGTACAGGGTCTGGTGCAGAAATAGATCCTGTAGAAGCTTTAATAACACTGTTGTCTCTACCTTGATAATGCAATGTGCTGCTAAAAATTCTTTAGAGTCTGTAAATGTTCAAAATAAAAAAAAAAAAAAAAAATCCAGGCTTCATTCTTACACAGTTTGAGGTGGCTTGGGTTTTGTTGTGCTTTTTACCATGCCCACACTGCTAAGCATGGTTGTGTCATTTTAAAAAAGTATTTCCCCTTTTGAGGGGGAATTGGGCTTCATTAGCAAATTAAATGAGCTAAGATGCAAACTTGGCAATTTCCTATTTGAAAAATGATTCAGAGTAAGCTTGTCATCTTGGTGGCTGTGTGAGACATCCAGTGGGTGACACTTAAACCTGAGCCAGAGAAATGTTTCTGCCAAGACTCGGGAAACATTTTTTCCCCGTGAATTAACCTGAGATTTTTCACATGAAGCAATGGCTGTAAAACCTGCAGTGTGAGCAGCAGAATGAGAATGGGTGGCAGAAGGATTATGTGATTGCATTAATATTGTAATTGACTATAGTATGGCTGGTGTATAGCTGAGGTAGCTATAATATCATTAGTTGTCCAGAAAAGTGCAGTGGCACTTTATCCAAATTGCTCATGCAGCTACTGTGGAGAATAACTCCACTTCTTGTCAGGATTTCCATCATGTGTGTGTCAAAGATACTGACCAAAGGTTCTTGTTTTGCCTCTGCTTTTCTTCATGGACAACAACAGCTCTTTGCAGCATCTTCCCACTACTTAAGTGTAATTAATGTCCAGTGGTGCAGTGCTGTGTTTAAAGCAAATTGGTCCCTTTAGTTCATAATTGAACCATAAAACACTCCCAGCATTATAATGCATTTAAATAACATGCTGCTTATACAAACTCCTACATTGATTAAATTGTTCTCGAGCTGTAAGAATCATCCTACTGCCACTGTTGGGGTTTGGAGAATACAAATCTGCACAGAGAAATGTTCCTGTTGCTTTCTGAGTTTTAATAGCAGCCTTGCTGGCAAGCTTGCCATAAGCAGTGGCCAGCAAAATTCGCCTAAGAGTATTAAGCTGTGTGAACATGCAGACAGCATTTCTGAGGGATGGGAGGTGTTGTGTGTGCTGTCATTTTGTTGTGGGGTTTTTGTTTGTTTTTTGTTTTTTTTTTTGAACACTGGCCATAGTAATCCAAATACCGGCCCTGTGCAGGCTGGAGAATGAGGGGAAATTAATCCAGGATCTAAGGGGATGCTTGTCTACCTTTGGTTGTCCTGCACATTTGACAAAGCTTCATTGCTAAGACAAAGTTAATTCTGTTAAACAGTTAATTAACCTGTTTATCTTTTCAGAGATACTCAAATTGGAGAAAGGATGTATGTTTTAACAGAGCTATTTTTGCTGGTTTTAACAGTTTATTATTGAGCACTCCTGTATTTAGTTAGAAAGTAGGAAATTTTTTTTTTTTTCTGGGCAGAAGCATTTTTCTTGGAGAAGATGGGAGATGTGGTTAACATGGGTCCTCAGGCAGAGTGCTTCAGGAGACTCAACCAAGAGACAGAATGGTAGTAAATCACTTACTGAGTGCATCTCTGTCCCATGCACGTTCATGCATTTGCACACACAGGCAAACTGCAGCCTACCTGTCCCTTCTAAGAATAAACTCACTCCCTCCTGGATCAAAATAAATCCTGGAGAAAGCCCTATTCCTAAGCAGGAATAAGAAAAAGTGTAAACTCTTAAATTCCTGCACTGCAGAAGTTCAAAACCAAATTTGTTTCTACAGCAGATTTTCAAGCTTCGGGGGGAAAAAATGTTCATTGCAATGTTGTTTTCTGTTCTCTCTAGATAAGCAAATGAGTTTCTGGCTTATGAATAGAAAGGGAGCTAGGAAGTGCTTGCTTGGTTCTGTGCCATCTGGGGAGCCTGAGCTCTTACCCACAGGTGCTGGATGTGAAGCCTACATCCCTGCTGATGAGGGTGTTTCTCATTAAGATTTATGAGGAGCTGAGCCAGAGGATGCAGAATAGGAAATGTTCACTTCTTTCTGGATGTACCTTCACATCTCACTGCCTGTCACGTGCAGTGGCTGCTGGACTAAATTAGCAATTCAGGCTAATGAGGTGGCCACTGAAAATCTGTGATGGAGGAAGAAAGCTGCTCTGTATTTATAATCATGGCTGAGGTTTAAAGCAGAGGAGATATAAAAGGAGGTAACCTGACCTTAAGCACCCTTCAATTACTGTGAGGATTTCCTCCCCTATTTTTGGAAGGGTTCTCACTGTAGATGTTACAGCTTTGGGTAAGTGTTGGTGCTCTTCTCCTTAGATGTCTTTCACACCTTATTCATTCATAGGTTGATTTTTATGTTCATTTGGGAGTTCCTTATTAATAGCAGAACCTGTTGGGAGTGGTTTGGTCTGATTTAATTTGAGATAGACCATAATTATGAGGAGACTTGTCCTCATAAAGAGATAAAAAGTGTTACGTGTTCTGCTTTTAATGCGAGGAAATTTCAGCTGCTCTTGCCATGGGATGAACTTATTAACGATGGAGCAATTTTTGCTCTGGTTGAATAATTTGACATCTCTCTGCTCTGCTGCTTAAAATGACTCAGTCCTCTTCAGACTGTACAAATTATGCTGTCCAGCTGCTGAAGTTCATCTGTGATCTCTAAAAAATAGCCCAAAGCAAAGAAAACTACAGTTCCATTTGAAATTTAATATTAATGAAGAGTTGCTTACACATGACCATCAGGCACTTTTTTTGTGCATCCTAAGTTTGTATTTTCAGTCTTAAAGTTACATAATTGAATATAAAGCAGCAGCTTACTGAGACTAGTGAGGACTAAGGCTTAGTAGAGGTTGCAGCCTCTGAATTTTTGACAAATGCACGTACATATACCAAGGATCATGTCTTAGTTGGAAATCACTAATCACTTAGTTAGAAATCACTTAGTTGATCACTTAATTGTTGCTGATTTATGTCAGCTTCATTGTAAATTAATTTGTAGCATTATCTCCTGACTGTGCCCAGCCATAATTCCAGCTCCAATTTTTGTGCTATAGGGAGGAAATCCAATCAGTGTGACTTCAACAACAAGTATTTGAGTATTAACTGTATAAACTGCCTTGAGTAAAGTGCACACAAAATGTGTTCCTGAGGTTGTCTTACTCTCCCTCTCATGACAAGCTTTGTAACTCCAGAATATTCACCCTAGGCAGACCTTAGCAATCCCTTTCAAGAAGAAAGAATAATAAAACAAGGATTCTTCTGATGTCAAGTTTGAGTAGAGAAGAATAATTTTAGAGAAAAGCAGAAATTTTAGTTTCATTGCTCAGCAAGCTTGTTCAGATAGATAGAAGGCCTTTGTAAATCTCCCTTTCTTTTTGAAAGCATCCTTTGAAGCTTGTAAGCTTCTGAAAATTTTCAATTGTGAGAGCTGATTTGGCAAAATCAACGAAATGAGGCTTTTGATTTCTGGGGCTAGATGATAGCAAGCGATCTGGTTCCATGGATATTCTTTACTGCTGGGTATGAAAAGTTAAATCTCTTGCTGGTTTGACTGACGGGGCTGTTTCTTCTTTATCATTCTGCTTTCTCTTCAGCATCATATGGAAATGCAAATGACTTGGAGGCTCTCCACACCTTCTTTGTCATCTTTTGCTTCATGTGAGGTGCTTTGTATGCTGCAGCCAGCCCCTAAGACTGACCTATTCCATTCCCTCAGCTGTTCAGACCAGGTGACAGTTTTGGAAGGGAGTGGACTTGCTCAGTTTTTCCTTACAAGTTGTCCTTGCTGTAGCCTGGCACAGGAGAACATCCAAGTGCTGGCTTCTTGCAGAGCCCTGCCTGTACCTGTCAGTTGTCTTTGGGCTGTTTGTGCTTGGAGAGGGACCTTGCCACGTGCAGCTGGACATTGCTTTCCAGTGCTGAAGGACAGCACAGAAATCGAAGTTTACAGGGATATTTGTTGTGCACAGCTTAGAGCATTCTCTACCTTTGGACCCACTAGTTTCACACCTTTTTCTGTTCTCGAACACAATAGTACTGAGTTTTTTATTACTTTTTAAGCATGGCTTTAAAACCAGCCCACACCTGTGAGTTTTCCATGGAGGGCTTCTGCTCTTCACAGAATGCAGGCTGAGCTCTGAGCAGCCCTCCCTGCTCTGCACAGCCGCTCTGAACCCGCAATTCTGCAGTCAGTTGGACCAGCCCCAGCCGAGCTGTGGTGTTCCATTTGTGTAATTAATATAGCTCCTAAAAGATGACTGCATATCTAAATGATAGACCTTTAATGGCTCCAGGGAGCTCTCACGGCTCATCCTTAGAAGCAACTCTTTAGATTCCAAAATAGATGCAATGGTGAAGCCTTTCTTGTCACCACGGGGTGACCTTCTCATAAAAGACTCTTCTCCACCACAGTTGTGATCTCACTTTCTGTCAAATGTTCATATTTTAGCCTAACCCTATAAAATTAGGAAGTTAAATGCTTTTTGGCACGGACACGTTTGGTGCGGTGTCATCTTTCAGCAGCATCTGCTTCTGCAAATAGCAGGGATCGATTTTGGTCTTTGGCGGCCTGTTATCAAAATTTTAAAGATATAGTGGTGTGACTCTTGTGTTGAATTAATAGCAGGTCATCTTTGGAAAGATGACACTGCTGCTAAGTGCTAAGATTGACGAAAAGAAGTTCAGTTGTGCTGGGATGATAATTGATTTGGTGTAATGTCTTTCTGTCTTCGGGAACATTTCTGTCCGTCTTGCTGCATCCACACCCCTACAGAGATCATAGCAGCAACTAAAATTTCAGATATCTTAGATCTGCATCACAGCTATTTCTCCTTTTATATTGCCATCTCTTTTTTATCCCATTTTTTTGTCAGTTAGCAATTTCTGCTTCATATCAGTTAAAAAACAAAGCAGCACTAAGACGCAGTGTTACGTGTTGATGTGTGGAAATGTACTAAAATTGATGACTAAATGTACTTAAATTGGTGACTAAATGTATTTAAATGGGTGACTAAATGTTGTTTGTGTTTGCAAGGCCTAAGGTGGCTGCAGGGTGAGAGGATGGTGATGATGGGTATGAAGAGCACGTGCCCCAAAAGCACTTGGGTGGGCAGGGAGCTCTGGTGCTCATCACGCTGATTCTCTGTGTGCAGGTTGTCCCTGGAATGGGACAAGTGCAAAGTCAGATCTGGTTGCTTGAGGCCTTGAGAGTCACCCCAGTCCCATTCTGTTGCACAACCATCCTTGCTGTGAAATTTCCTTCCCTTTGTTCAGGCAAGTTACCCTTTGCAGCAGTTCATTTCCCCTCATCCTCTCCCTGGGAGATCTCACAGAAAGTTCATTGCCCTGCACTTCAGGAGAGCAGATTTTGGCTTCCTCAGGAATAAGCTTGGTAGAATATCATAGAATAAAGTCATGGAGGGAAAAGGGGCCCAAAAAGCTGGTTCAAATATCCAAGGCTAACTTCCTCCAAGCTCGGGAGCAATGCATCCTGACAATGGCAAAGTCAGGCAAAAATGCCATGAGGACTGCATGGATGAACAAGGATCTCCTGGACAAACTCAGCCACGAAAAGGAAGCCTACAGAGGGTAAAAGCAAGGACAGGTAGCATGGGAGAAATTCACAGAGATTGTCCGAGCAGCCAGGGATCAGGTTAGGAAAGCTGAAACCCTGATAGAATTAAGTATGGCCAGGGACATCAAGGGCAGCAAGAAAGTCTTTTATAGGTCCATAATTTTCCCTGTTCTTCCTTTTGTCACTGACTGCCCTGAGCTGTGTGGTGCAGTTTCCATGCTGGATTAAGGGATGCCCTCCAGTGGGACCTGGGCACTCTGGAGATGTGGGACTCTGCAAATCCCTTCTGCCCAGTGCAAGTGCTGCAGTTCTTGGTAAAACACAAGATGTGGGGAAATGAGCATGGTTATTTTAACTGACACCCTGAATTAAGCTCTGTTTTGAGTGAACAGTTATTTTAGAAAATAAATAGACAAGAACTGAATAAGCCAATGTCACTGGAGTGAAACATTTGCTTTCACAGTCTCTTCTGCTGCAAACAGTGATCTTCAAAACAGAATACAAATATGATTTAGATTTTCTCTTTTTCTCCCCTTAGGAAGTCTGAATTATTGAGATCCAGGCTGGCTGTCAGTGAGCTGTGTATAGATTAGCCTGACTAGTTATGAATTCCTCTCTTTCTACAAAATTAGTTGGTGTTAAACATTGCCATGATTGTCCATAATAACTTACCTCCTGCTTCAAGCAGGCTGAGCTGCAGCAGGGTACAAGGGGTGTGTTTACTTCATTCTAAATAAATGTTTTATCACTCAGCAGTAATTGGATTGTGATTGTATTTCAGTAATTATTCCCAACAGCAAAGCTGTTCTCCACTTTGCAGACGTGTTCCCTGCCTGACCTTCACGCTGCTGGTCTGAAGGTGTCTTTCGTGATCTAATTATGTATGATGAGTTCTTTAGTTTTGTTTTTTAAAAAAGGGGAACTACTGCCAGGGGTATAATAATTTGTCTTTGCTCCAGTTGTCGTGGTGCAGAAGTATCAGCACTTCAGTTCATGCTTGAGCTTTTAGCTGGCCCTGGAGAGGCAGAACGACACAGGGCTTTTTCAAAATGCATCATGACATTTAGGGCTGTGCAGAACCACGCTTCTCTCCGTATCACAACCCAGATATCCTGCCAAGATTTCTCATACTTTGTAGAAATTTGTTCTACAGACAAATAATTTCCTAGAGTATCTTGTAGCTGACCAAGGACTTCATCCACTTCTCTGAGGTTCAGACAGAGTCTGCCAGGGAAGTTCTGGATCACTGGGTGGCAATTTTATATGCAAGAATAATATTCTGTGATTAAATCTTAATGAGTTTCCAGAGCAGCTAATATTTTTCCAAGAAGAAAGCGCTGCTGAATGTCCTCAGAGAGGACTGTTTTGTGACAGCCTGCCTTCTGTACAGACTCTTGTGGGAGAGTCTCTGCATTACACAGACCTTGCCAACCCATCACAGGACATCCCCTGTGTGCCTGTTTGAAGCTCTAAACTCTTGGTTGGTTGCCTGCCTGACAGATTATATTTATTTCAAACGTATGGCATTCAGCACTGAACTTATTTCTGCACTCCAGACTTTAGGCTGTTCTGATGCCATTTTCTGCTAACTCCAGTCCTCATCCTGCTCTCTGAAAATTATGGTTTCCGCATCACCTAAAACATATGTTTCAAGTATGAGTAACTTATTCTAGAGAACCTTGTGTTGCAGAACAGAGCCACTGAGTGGGTTACAGTGCTTGCTTCCGTGCTGCTCACAGGTTTTGGGGATTTCATCACCAGGGCAGTGGCACTGAGCTGTGAGCAGCCTTTAGCTGTGCCTGCAGCTCTCGTGGTCCTGTGCTGCAGCCCTGTTAAAGCACATTTGCTGCCTCTTAGTTTGCACTGAGACTCTGTAAGAATTAGCGGTGCTGAAACTCAGGACAGCCCAGTTTAAGTGTGCACAGCCTGGGCAGCATCTGGGGCTGGACTGGTTGCACTAATGAAGAAATCTTCCCTTGGAGATGCTGGAAGCCTTGTAACCTTGACTTGCTGTGAAGTTAAATTTCATGTTTTCTTCCTCTTTTGGCTTTTTTTGTTGCTGCCTGTGTTGGGAATTTCCATCCTCTCACGTTTCATCACTTCCTTCCTTATTGTGCTGTCATCACTCTACAAATGAAGCCGCCCTCCCATTTCTTATTTCCCCAAGTTTCTTAATTACAGCCTAGAATTGAATGGTTAATCTGTAAATCTGGCTTGTTTGAGTCTAAGTCTAAGCCTTTCTTCCACTAAGAAAGCTGGTTCAGAAGAGCTAATTTACAAGAAGAAAACTAGGGCAGTAAATTTGAACACCTACTGACTATTTATAAAAAGAAAAAAAAAACAAAAACAAAACCAAAAAAAACAACAAATTTTGAAAGCTAAATAAGCCTTTCCACCCAAACAATATAGAAAAGTTGACTGCCTCTACCCAAGGCAAATTTTGTGGTATTTATAAGGTGTTTGTGGTCTTTGAAAGCCTCATTTTTGTCCTGTTCTGTTCACAAATGTAAAGGTGAGTTCCTTGTAAAGCAGCAGTGTTTATTTTTGAAGCTTGCTTCTCTTGCAGTGCATGGGAGAGCCCAGCCCGTCTGGGCAGCAGCTGTTCAGCTCTGGCACCCAGGGCATGGAGTTGGTTACCTGGAGTGTTCTGGCAGGGATGGATTGCAGGTCCAGGGGCCAAGGCCTCCAGCACTGTAATCACTTCTGTGCTGGGCTTTCAGCTCTGCTTCTCCACTTTTCTCTCTCTGCCGTCAGTTTTATGATGGAAAAGCTGCTGAAAAATAGTATTTTAGCAAGTGCTTTAGCAGTACTGTGTGATTTAGTGTGTGCTAAAAAAATAAAATCACTTCTGGGTATGATGTAGGGCAGTATAACCAAAATTGTATTTTTCAAAACAACTATTTTTTTCTTATTTTTTATATTTCCAGGGAGGGATGAAACAATGCAGCCAGCCAGACCATCATTCCTTGAATACTTTGAACAGAAAGAGAAGGAGAATCAAATCAATAGCTTTGGGAAGAATGTTTCTGGCCAGACAAAAAATTCATCTGATTGGAAAGTACCACAGGATGGAGACTACGAATTTGTAAGTCTATACTTTGAAATTCAATCAGTGCGACAATCTTTAAGAATTTTAGTCAGCTGCCATAAGATTATTTCTTGTTTTGACAGACTAATGGAAACTCGAGGAGGTTCTAATTGCTAATGCATTTGGATGGGGCATTTTGAAAAACTGGTTTTCTTTATGTATTTCTCAGTAATCACAGCCAGTCATTATCTGTAAACGTTCCTTGTTTAAAAGCAAACAAAGGAACAAAAAAGCCTGAGGACATGAAGGTATAAGCTGTCTTGCTTTACTTCCCCATTATGCATTTACAATTAAAAAAAAATAATTCCAGATGGCAGTTGGAAAATGCAAATCCTCAGTGTCTAGTGTTTGACAAAGAATAGTGTTAGAACTATTAAATTTCCTTGTTTTTCTCGGGCTTTGGCACTGGATTTTGTTTTATTATACAAACATCAAGCTTGTCTTCATTTCTCGTTTCAAATCCTTGTTTTCATTCCTCCTTCCTAAGGCTGACGTGCTCAGAAGTTTGAGGAACTTTTCAGAAGTTCAAAGAAAGACCTGTTATTTGTAAATTTGATTTAAATTTTTGTGTATGTGTGTGAAAAACGCCAATCACTTGTTTTTAAAATTTTTAAAAGTTTAATAATAATAAAATGGTTAAAAAGAATAGTAACACAGTTAGATAAATAACAATTTGGTCAAACTAAATTAGGACAATATAAGACAATAAAAGCAAAGAGTTATGGACGTCCGGGTACTTTTTTCCAGGGCACTACCAGCCCGAAAAAGGACACTCGTTAACAAAGGATTAACCCTTAAAAGCAATAGCCTGTTGCATATTCATACACATCATACATGATGCATAAATTCCATTCAAATACAGGATTCTGTCTGGGCAGTGTCAGCTTCTTCTTCCGAGTCCTAACAGCGTTTTCCAGGCAGGAAGAAGTTTGTTTCTCCTGATAAGGGGGCAATAAATTCTTTTCCTCTGAAAGGTTTAGGTGTCTTGTGGCTGCTATCCCACTGCCAAGTTCTTTCTTTTAAAACAAAGCATCTTACATAGCATAGTTTCTGTTTTAACAATTTTTATAACCTAAAACAGGACTTAAGAGAATTAATACAGATTTGCTTTCTAACACAACACATATAATATTTATTTTAATATTTGCGAAAAGCCAATCATATGATACATGCGTTTTTCCCATGTGTGAGGATGTAAAATTTCATGTTTGATTTCAGAAAGCCAGAAGATACTGGGCATTGCTCCCCCCTCATTTTTCTGCAGGGATCTTCCACTGTGAGCACTTTTTGCCCTTTCAGTGCCTGCTCCTGCTGCCTGTGGTTCATTCAGGTGGCAACTCTGGCAGCAGCTGGTGATATTCGCTCCCCAAACTGCGCAAAGCAAATTCCCTCTGCTGTTCACAACCCGAGGAGATGCCTCCCTTCAAGGCTGGAATAGCAGCTGGAGCTTTCCTTTCTCTTTCTGCAGATTGTATAGATTTACTGCTGTTATTTTGTTGTCTTTGCTCCTGCTTTTCTTATTTTCTTGCTCAGGCTGCGAAGAATAGCTGAGGGGACCTCCTGCATTCCCTCCCTCGTAGCCCTTTGCGCTCTTATCTTCGTTATCTTTGGTCTCAAGGCATAAAGCCACTGCATAAATGTGTTTTGTGCAAAAATAACCCTCAAGCTGCCTGTGTCTCACAGGGCTTGGGCCCAACACACGATTCCATTCGAGTCAGATACTTCATTTATCTCATTCACCTCATGCTGTACCTTAATTGAATGATAAACAATTGGTTTTTAATGAGTGGCATTTCCCGGGAGACAGGGGCTGCTTCAGAGGATCTTCCGAGTCTTCTGTAGCCTGCAGGGGATGGCCCAGGGGGAAATTTGCTGTAATTATTTTCCTTTCTCGCTGGGCTGATAACAAGCTTAGCCGTGTATTTCCTCTTGAGTGGGATGCACTCCCCTGGGAGCTGTGGATGCAGGGAACACCCAGCCAGCACCCCAGCAAAGCTCGCTGCCTTTCCGGCAAGCAGGACCCACAAATATTTTTAGAGCATGGAAAGCAACTCCTGTGACATGTGTGACCCTGTTTACTGATTTCCCATTAGTACTGCAGTATTGCCATGTGCACAGATTCCCACTGCGCTGGAAGCAATAAAAGTGAGCAATAAATTGGCCTTTGGGTCACCTTTGTGAAGGAATTTGTAGAAATTTCACTTCCCAGCTCTGTGTGTTTCTCTGGTTCAGTTGTGTATGAACGCACCAGCCTGCCTTGCATATAAATTTTGGAACAGAGCTACTTTATTTCCTGTAGGATAAGAAAATTGCTTGAAAGCAGCTTTAATAAATAATGTGGGTGTTTTTATTGCCCTTATCTGAGGGTTAGTACAAGCTCACGTTGTATAATGTAGTCAAAGACTTAAAATCATGGATTTTTCCCATTTGGCTAAAAATTGATTGATTTGATGACTATCTATGGGTAAAAGTCATGCTTATTAATGATTTATTAATTGAAAGCATCAATGTAATAAGCACTATGGAACAAGAAAAAAAGGCATTAATCAGTTGTATCCAGTACCTCTGTCCTAGACCTGCCTGCAGCTATAATTTCTGCATTGCCAAAGTAGGCAGGTTTGAGCAGCCTTTTTCTACAGTTTGCAGTATTCCAACTAGAGATGAGATCAGTGAGATGCCAGGTAAATCTTTGTTCCTCTGGGCCTTAAGAAATGATTGAAATATTATTGCTTTCTGCTGCTGCAGACTAGATAAATATGCCTTCTCTCCTTTTCTGTATTCCTCTCCCTCCTGTGTGACTAGCACCTGGAGTCTCCTGTCTTCCAAAACAAACAAACAAAAAAAAAAAAGCAATATTAAATTACAAAAGATTTTTACTCTTTTTTTGCCTGTGGCAAAACCATTTGACCTTTTCTTGACTAACACTGTTGTTGTGAAGCAGGCAAATAAGACACTATTTATATCACAATGGCAATGTCACATTAGATGAGGGTTAGATTGAGTCAACCCCATCCACTGCAGAGCTGAAAACCCAGAGATCCTCTTCTGAAAGGTGATGAACTCCTAAATTCCTCCTAACTGTGATGCTTGGCAGTGTTCTGGTTGTGGTCAGAGATGGCATTAATCCAGAGTATTTCCAGAAAAGTATTTCCAGCCTTGGATTTCTGAGGTGGAAGTTGTTATTAAATGATTAGTCGGTGCCTGATGCTGTTAATGTTTATCCCCTCTCATGTTTGAACAAGGATCTTTAAGCCCTGTTTGACTGTGAACAATATTTTCAACAACGTTATGATTTATTTAACATGGGGAGAAAAATACTAATTATGGGCAAAAATTCTTGCTTTTAGGAAAAACATAACAAACTCTAGCAGAGATTGCTGCAGGGGTAGGCTGATAATAGGCAGGCTGCATTGTATGGATAATTCCTAATTGCCATAATCAGATCTCAGAATTTTTGTTGTTGCATTTCATTTTGCCAGTGAACATTAGTCACATGCTGTTGCACAGACTTAATAACTCTAGAAGATTTGTTTAGACAATGTCCTACATTTTTTCACTTTAATCTTTCAGTAGTACTGTAACATATAGGAAAATTAGCTGTGTAGTGTTTCCTGCCCTTAGACACAACAAATCCTTTACTTATTCCTATTTTAAAAGCCTTTTAACTGCTCTGAGCACGTCAGTATTCTAATATCACTTGTGGTTAAAGTACAATCACTTGTTTTTATTCTGGCCCTGCTTGAAAGGCCCTCAGTGTTGCCAAACCCACTGTAGCACATATTTGTGGATCAGCCAGTCATGAATGTTTGGTATTACATCAGTAATCCTTGTATTGAAAGCCTGTTTTGTTGGCAAATTAGCAGGTGCCAGCCACTTCTGGCTTGTGGGAGCTTTGACAACACTGAAACCTTCTCAATTTTATCCCACGAGTGTGGTTCCACAGGCAAAAATCAGTGGCACTTGGGCCACAGTGTGTCTCAAATTCTGCCACCATGATGTGGCCGTGGGTTTTTTCAAATACCTGTAGTGTTGAGCTCAGGTTTTGCTGTAATTCTAAGTCATTTTTTTTTTCATTTATCAGTGAATTTTTGCTGTCCTGGGGGCTTGTTTTGGATGTGAAGTTAAGTAGGACATGAACTTCTAACAGAGGGTATGGCAAGAGCGCTGCAGGACATCAAGTCTTGATGGAATTGGAGCTGTTTGCTCCAAGGCTTCCATTGATTCCAGCGCCTGTGGATCTGCGTTCCTTGCCTTGTGAGGTGCCTGTTGAGAGCTGAATTGGTGCAGACACTGTCCTGGGCTGCTGAAGGGAGGCAGTGCCATTCCCCTGCAGGTACTCCTGCTTTTCTGCACGGGCAATCTCCATCCTGCTGGGAAGGAAGATAACAACCAGCATCAAGGTTTATGTCTCTTTCCTAAGAAGCGTGCTGCTTCTTTTGGGAAAACCTTGATTTGCTTGCATCTGCAAGGTCTTGGTGAGTCAGACCTGTTCCCATTCCTGCAATTATCGACAGCCCTGATGTGGGCCCATCCTTCTCTCCTTGGCTTAATGGAGAGGATCTGCATTCACAGGTCCTCTCATTGAAGCAGAAACACTTTGGAGCAGAGCTTCTGTCCTTAGGAAAATAAAACTAGCATGTACTGTCACTGTCATATTTTCTGAAAATTCCCTTTGCCAGGATTTCTTCTCCTGGGAAGCTGAGAAGCCTCAGAGAAATGGTGTTCTAATGGTGTCTTCAGCTTGTTTAGCCTGAACAAGAGGCTGTTTGTTTGCAGTGAAAATGGAAATGTGAATCTGGTTAGACAAGTTAGGTATTGGTGTGATAGCAAGAAATTGAAGTGTATAGAAAGCTGGATTCTTTCAGAGCAAGGCTGCCAGAGCACTAGGACCATGGTATCTTATTTATATGTATTTTATTCTATATTTTATGGGTAGACAGCAGCCTGCAGGTCAGAGTCTGCTTGTGTGTGTCAGGTGTGGTCCAGGCAGGAGGACCCAGCCACGGGGGATGGCGGTGGGCTGGAGTCCAGGCCAGGGGTCTTGGGGCTTCTGCTGCTCACAGTGACCCCGAGATGTGTTAGAAATTCTCTTTTCCCAGCCTGGCTGTTGAAGGAGTCAGAGCTCTTCAGTTCTCGGTCTCAAGGTTGTTTATTGTTTCTTATCTATAAAATTCTTTCTCCTGTCCAGCTGAGATCTGCTCAGCAGGTCAGACAGAGGCACTCTGCCTGCCCTCAGGGCAGTGTTATCTTTTTATGCTAAAAACTATGTGTACAATATTTACAATTACTTTCCCATACCTATCACCTATGTTAGACAGTGAGCTTCTACTCTAAACCAATCCAAAAGTGTCAACATCACAGCAGAAGATGGAGGCCAAGAAGGAGAAGGAGAAAGGCTGGACATGCCCAGATTCCTCCATCTTGCACCCTGAACCCCCATTGTATAAACCCCCAAAAATCTATTTTTCACCCCATGATGGATTCACTATCATTCTAATTAAACTTTCGTGGCTTGCAGATCTTCATCTGAGGTTGGTAATTTGCTCCATGGGTCACAATCAAACCCACAGAGGCATCCTGGGCTCTGTGCCAGGGTCTCTGAGCCCCCTGGCAGGGGTCCTGGCAATCCAGGACAGCCAGAGGGGTGTCCTGAATTCCAGCACGGGAGGTGCAGTGAGGATGCCCTCTGGAGCACCAGGTGCTGCTCAGCCTGGCACCACCCAGCCCCAGTCCCAGTGGAGCCCCAGGTGCAGGAACTGCAGCTGCTGCTGCTGCTGCTGCCCGCTGTGCAGTACCTGCAGTGAGCGCGGCCATGGCTCAGCCAGCCCAGCCCCTCTCTCCCAGCGCTGCTCAGGAATGGCTGCACACTGGAACCATCTGTTTCTTGCACTGCAGGTGATTTATGGGGAGGAACTGTTGGAGGGCAGGTGATTTATTGCTTATCAATAACAGTAAACACACGCTGCTTTACAATGACCAGAGTCTCTAATTTATTGCGTTCTGTCTGTGAAGGTGTCATTTGTCTTGTGAGCAGCTCGTTGTCTGCCAGTACCTGGAACATCCAACGGCTTTGGTTTCTCTGAACATCCATTTGGATAGCATTTGTTAGCAATCTAATATTGATGCTTTATAGCTTTACTACCTTTTGTCCTTTTAAAAGTTCAATCGATTAAAAACTTGAGAGTATTTTCTGTGCAGTTGCCAGCTTTGAAAATGATGGCAGACTGAATAATTGGCTCTTATTTTGTTGGAATTGGTCTTTGGGTCTTTGCTGGCAGTAGGAAGAAAGCATGCTGAGGATGCAGGGTTAAGGCAGATGCTAGGAATACTTGCATTATTTGGGAAAGCTGCTGGTGTGTGACTTTTTATAATTTATCATTTTGCAGTGTTTCCTGACTTTGCTGTCATCCTCTTAGGTTTATCTTCTTTTTACTTCTGCCTTTTAAGCAGCGTGGTAAAGGTGTCAGATGCAGGCCTCTGCACTAATCTTTCTGTTTCTCCTTTCTCCCAGACAAATTACTCAAGTGAGTAATTTGAGTTGGTTACTGAGACATCAGAGAGTCTGTCTGCTTGGACAGCAGCAAAAAAAGCTGTGTTAGAGTGTGCACATTTGTAGGTCATTTAAACAGCATCCCTGAAAATCAAATAATCTTGTGACTTCTATTGAATTATGATGAAACTTAGATTATATTCTTTATTGTCTAAGAGAGCAAGTTTCTCTGACCCTTGTGTGATGAATGAAGATTGATCAAAAAATATGTCTGAATACATATAGTTTTGTGTAGAAGAATAAAAAAGTTTGGTTAAAGTAGAGCATTTTTCAATAGCATTTTTCGAAGACTAAACCAAGCACTTTGAGTGAATCTTCAGGGATTTCTCTGTCCAAGTGTTTCTTCCCTTCATCTATCATGAACTCTCCTTTTTCCCAGTGGTGACTGGAATAAAAATTACTTCTCAGACACTGACTTCTTCCAATAGTCTTACTTTGAGCATAAAGTGAACTTATTTGCTGGGGCATTCATCAGTTTGAGAGATAAAGCCAGATCTGGGATGGCTGATTGATATCTCTGTCCGGACACTGTGGAACTAGGGCAGGTTCCTGCTTGGGAAGCAAGAAAACTTGAGCTACTTGTTTCTGCTGTGCTGGATCTGAAATAAAGATTTCTTTCTCTGGGAGAGCATTAAGGCTACTTTTTTTTTGGTTTTTTTGTTTGGTTTTTTTTGGTTTTTGGGGTTTTTTTTTGTTTTTGGTTTTTTTTTCCTTGTGGGAGGGAGGGAAACAAACTGGAATAAAAGCACTTTTTTTTCTGACAACAGGAGGCAGTCCAGGATAGACAATTATTAACTTTCAAACCTGAATTGTACCCCCATGGTATCTCCTGCTTATTGAGGAGGATCTTGAAGTATATTGCTTAGATGTAGTTTCACTGTGAAGTATGATTTATAAAAAGAGACAGGTTTTCCTGATGTTTTATTCATTGGTTTTAAATGTCACCTGTCTTGATTCATAACACTGACATTCCTTGAATGGATTTCCTTTTTTTTTTCCTCTCTTCAGCCATCTGCCAAAAATTTTTAAAGCTCTGTTAATTGTTTATTTCTCTTTTAAGCATTACCTTTCCAGCATATTTAGTATCTTCTTCCCAGCAAATATTTTTAACTTGTGACATCTTTATTAAGGACAAATGGTTCATTCTGTCACCTTGTAGTCAAACAATCTTTTTTTAAAAATAAGCCCAGGAGCAGCTTGCTTCTCTCTTTTATTGTTTAAGTAGTCTTGAATGTTCTGTAACATTTGCATGAGGAAGACACTCTGAACCTCACTGCAAACCTCATGGGATTTGTGGCCAATGTGATTCACAGCGAGTTCTGTGTATGTAGGTTTGATAAACCTTTCTAAATTCCCTTTATAGCAACAACAACAACAAAAGAAGAATATACCACATTTGTATTAAAAATTTGTTAGCAATATTTAAAATTGAAAAAGGTGCTTCAGAGACATGACTCTTGTCTCTGCTGAGGAAGAGAATAGATTCCTGCTCTCTCCCATTTGGTAACAGGGTCATTGCTCACCACCTGCTTTCACTTTGGTGCAAACTGACATTGATTGCAAAGCACTTACTGCCACAACTTGCTGTCAAATTTTCATTTTTTGCTATATTTTTGTATATAGCAGGCCTTCTGTGACATGAGGCTTTTAGATGAAACCTGCAGTGAGTGGGAAGTAAAATGAGTTGCTGTAGTTTGTTCCTTAGGTCATTGCCCTTAATGGAGACTGAAATAATGTAACCTGAAATCGACTTCATATCAGAGTACTCAGACTTGTAAATTCAAGGTCCTGGACTATCTTGGAGGCCCCTTGCCTACTGTAGCTTTAATCTGCTAAGACACTGACTGAAAGTTTTGCAGATGAGCTAAGTAACTTAAAGAATTTCATCCTGGGTCTGTGATTGTTGGGTTTGTTCCACTGCTGCTGCATGGTTAAGGTCAGGCTGCAGCACGCATTTCTGCTTTGGGAGAAAGGGGAGAGGAATTGGTAGCTGAAGGTGTGATGCTGGAAAAATGCTCTCTGACCACACTGAATTCTTTAGAAAACCTGTTTGAGCCTTGTTGTGCCTTGAGATCTGTTTTCAGGGCTGGATGTGTTCTTGGCACAGCATCTCCTTTAAAGAAAGAACACTGCTGCTGAAACAAGATCTATTTGAAATGCTTCTGAAATCTTCTTCCAGCTCATCTGTCAGTGCAAATGTTTGCAAAGGGTAATGTAGCTTAAAAAGACAAGCTTGTCCAGGTTTTTCTCATCTGTACCAAAAAGGGCTCCTTTTGGAGACTCTTTGCGTGGAGAGTTTATTATAGCTGCTCTGGGTTGCCTTTGGGGTGGAGTCTGGACCATCTGGAAAAGTCAGGGGATGAAGCCTCCATCAGGCCTCTGTGAGCGCTTTCCAGTGGGCAGGGTCTCATCTGGAAAAGTGCCTGAAGTGATGAGAACAAAGTTCCCTCAGCTCTGGCTGCTGGACCTGGTGCGTTTGACCTTGTGCAGCCTCTCTTGTGTCACTTTAAAACCTGAAGGAACATTGAGGATTGCTTATTGCAACATGTGTGTGTAACCTTGGGGTGTCTCGGATCAGATCCTCAGGTGAAATCCTTCCCTGGGAGGGTGCTGAGGCCCTGGCTCAGGGTGCCCAGAGAAGCTGGGGCTGCCCCTGGATCCCTGGCAGTGCCCAAGGCCAGGCTGGACAGGGCTCGGAGCCACCTGGGACAGTGAAGGTGTCCCTGCCCATGGCAGGGGTGGCACTGGATGGGCTTTAAGGTCCCTTCCCACCCAAACCATTTTATGATTCATAATCAAAGATTTTGCCTTCAGGAAGAGGAAGAAAGAGCAGCCTAATACATATAGACTGATACAGTCTGAAAGGACTATTATACCTGAAAGGAATATTCAGGAATGAAGTGTTTAATTCCTTCTTATTTCATGTCCTGCCATCATGCAGGATTGTTGTAAACAGATACCCAAGTAAAAGTGAACAACTGGAGAAACCTTTCATAGTGAATTGTGCAGGTTAATTCAAGATAGATTTTGTGGAGATGGTTCACCTGGGGACTGTCCCAGAAAATATTTGCCTCTTAAACACATGCCTCTGGTTTTAAAGACAACTGCATGGACATTGAGCTATTTATTTTTCCAGAATGCCCTGGAAATCTCTGTAATTCAGTCTTTCCTCAGAAAGCTTTTAATTCTCCTTCCTGTCTTCTTTGCCTTCAAGTTGCAGCTGTTCCCTCCTTTCCCTGAGTGAAACAGGGGAGGCAGAGCAGCATTGGACCAGGGTTTTGTAATAAGCCTCGCTTTTGGGTAGACAATGTGGAGTCTTCCTGAAAGCAAACCCCTTTCAGCAGCTCTCCTGGAGCTGGGACTAAAATGGGAGACTAAGACTTAAAAATGTTTGTTGAATAAAGTTTAATACTCTTAAGATAAGCAGACCCAAGTTATTTAAAGCTATAATGGCTGCTTGCCATGGATGATGTAGTCTGAAGCCTTTGAAAT
The DNA here is from genome assembly GCA_024865655.1 of Emberiza elegans. NCBI lineage: Eukaryota > Metazoa > Chordata > Aves > Passeriformes > Fringillidae > Emberiza > Emberiza elegans. Next base: position 19,416,014 of record JALJVW010000129.1, read on the forward strand.
TGGAACTGTGTGTTTTAAGCCTTCACTTAAAAGTGAAAAGGCTTAAAAATCTGCCTTGCAGATTTGAGGGTGTGAAGTCTTCAGATATGTTAATGATGCGTCTTACTCCACATCATTAATAAAAGCTGTATTCAAGTACTGATTTAGTGTTAATTAATTGGTTACCACTTCAGTTACATTTGTATTTCATACTGAGAAATATTGTATGAATTAATCACTCTGAGTTCAGGTATTCTTACTTCTTCAGTTCTTCTGCTTTATTCAGGATAGGTGGTCCTGAATGAAGGAATTAATTGTTAATCCTTCAGCAAGTAGGGCCCTTAGGACAAGGGAGAGAGGGTGAAGGGTGCCTGGAACAGGTAGGGAGCTCCTTTATGGACATATGTACCCTTCCTGGAAGAACTTTGTTAAAGTGAAGCACTTTATTGTTATGAATGCCAGTAAGGATTCCAGTTTTCCTGAATTTATAAAAAATTATTTGATTTGTAAAAAAATTTTGTTTGATTTAAAGGAATCAGCATTTTCTGACAGATTGCTCTTCTTAAAAAAAAAAGGAGAAAAAGCCCATGTTGGTCAGCTCTGTAATTTATAGCTGAGTTGTGCAGCTAGCCAGATCCTCATGGCCTAATGACATGATTTATTTTAGCATGTTCAGAGGTATTTTTGTACTCTTACTTAAGAAAATTAAATCATAATCACTTAGAGAAGGAAAAAAACCCTGCTGTTTTTATTTAATCAAACCTCTGGCAAGCAAGTACCTTTTAAAAGCAAACGGTGCTCGTTTTTTTTTTTTTTTTTTTTTTTTTTCTTGCTTGCTTGTCCAGACAGGCTGACCTTTTAGCTTGGTTTGTAATTCAGTTACTGAAAAAAGAATAGCAGTGAGATAACTTGTCTTTGTGGTTATAGGATTAGTCAGCCACTTTCTAAACTGCTAAAGGGTTTCAAGGTTTGGACTTCTTGAAGTTCAGTGCTGCAGAATAACACTGCCATGACCATTTGTCATTCCCTTTGTTTACACTAAGTGTGCACAGGACTTGGGATGATTTTGGAAGTCGGTGGGGCTATTCACACTCATAATTGATACTAAGGCTAAAAAAAGGAAATTTAATCTTGGAGCTTCAAAGATTAAAATGAATTGCTCTTTTTTTAAAAAGCTTTATTTTTTTAATGCTCACTCAGCACTCATATCTGCAAGTAGACCTTTGGGTGGGTTTTCTTCCTTAATACTTCAGGATGATGCTGAGGGTGTAACAGCTTGCAGAGTTCTATGGCTGGGCTCCCAAAACTTCCCTGAGCCTTGTAAGGGTTACAGCAGGGGTGAGTGAAGGGCACTTCTTGGCTGGGAGCAGCCCAGGGATGCCAGTGCTGTGCATCCAGGCTGTGGAGTTCCCACAATTCTGTCAGGGTAGCCAGGGGGAAAGGGATGTTTGCTGTGATCCTCTGAAATTGGGAATTTCCTGATGCCTTGCTGTCTTGGTTTGGAACGACAGGTGTGTGCTAAGGAAGGCAGGAGCCTCCCCTGAAATGGAGAATGTAAACCCCCTCCCTCCGAATTGTTATAAATTTGAAATTAAGGGGCTCTCATTCCTCTTATTCCTGCTCCCTTTTTTTTTTTTTTTTCAGGAATAACAGCTCTTTTTTAGGGAAGAAAATAAAAAGATAGAATAAACAATGCAGTAAACCAAAACAACACTGGCAGAGTCAGAACCCAGCCTGACACCCTGTGGGTCAGGGTGCTGGCAGCAGTCCCATTGGAATTGTGGCTCAGCCCTCCTGCAGTGTCAGGGGTGGTTCTGCTGGAGCAGGGATCCTGGAGAAAGGTGCAGTCTCTTCCTCTGAAGATCCAGGGGCAGAGGCAGCTGCTGTTCCTCTGGGAAATCCAGTGGAAAGGCTGCTCTGCTGTCCCAGAATCTCAGATTGTATCCAGGTAGGAATGCTTGGCTCCTCCCATGGGCAGAGCATGATGGAATTTGATCAGCCATGCAGGGACGCTCACTGGCCCATGAACAGAAGATAATTAATAATTAATGGCCCATGAACAGAAGAGATCCCCTGGAGGGAGGACTGGTTTGTGGAAGAGATAAGGAAAACTGCCCAATGAACAGAAGATAACTGCCCCACCTCTGACAGATGGCAAATAAAATACACATTGCCCTGCAGCTGGGGACACTTGCCAACAGCAAAGCTGCTCTCTGGTTCCTAAAGGCTTTCAAGGAATAGGGGAAAATGTCCAAAGTGTGGGGAGGGTGGGAAGGCAGAGGTGGCTGAGGAGCAGTTGTGTGCCCAGGGCGTGTGAGTCTCCTCCAGAGCAGCCACAGAAATGGGCTGCTCAAGGTGAAATTGCTGAACCAGCAGGATCAAACATTTTGGGTGTAAATGTAGCCTGAAATAATAGAAATAAAAAGCAAACAGTGGCCTCAGCAGGCCCTGGCGAGACCCCAGCAGTGGAGCAGTGCTGGAGCAGAGGGGCAGCTGCCCCTGGAGCTGGGATCCTGTGCCTGCTTGGGAGAAGCCTTGCTCAGGCTGCCAGGCTGGGGAGAGGGGCCTTGGCAGCTGCCATTCCTGCATGGGCAGTTCCAGTTAAGCCATGCTCTTCCCAGTGCATCTGGCAAGGAGAAGGATGGCACACACGGCCCTCCAGGAATTCTGCAGGGGTAGTACAGATACCGTGGTCTGGTGTCATGAGCCTTTATTTTAATTAAGTAAGCAGAGCTACATGGAAAATTACCTGGGATCCTTACTGGCATTCATAAGAATAAGGTGCTTCACTTTCAGTAGCTCCACATCCATGCAAGTGAGGTAGAGCCATCCCAAACACTTCTTTTGAGAGCCCCTGGGTCCCATCTGATACAACTCTCTGTTAAGATGCACTTTTCCAGCTCAGCTGGGGATCAAAAGCTGAGTGTGTGGTAGTGTCCATCTTTTCTTCCACAGAAGTGATGCTGTGATTGCACTTCAATATTTAACTGGCTGAAGCTGACTTGACCTCTGGGTCACCTATGATCTCATTGGAAATGGTGTTTCTTTGGAAAGCCACCTGCTGCTCAGGTGAGGGGGCCTGAGAAGAGTCTCCAGGTGTGCACTGATCACAGCTCCTGCTGTGATCTCTCCATTTTTGGGCTGTTGTAGCTGCAGTGCTCTTTTGGCTGGTGCTGGATGCTGCAGCCCATGATGTGTTTTGCCAGTATATTGCCTAAATAATTAAGGTGCTTTAAAAGCAGAAGCTTGTGCTGCCGAGACTTATTTTTCAAATCTTTTGAAAGATTAATATCTGTATTTTTAATCTTGCATGAAATCCCACAATGAGTGCATTTCATCCACTGCTTTCATAACAGTGAGAAACTTCACTGACATGCTGATGCTAAAAGGGAGGAAAAGCAGGATAATTAGTGCTTGTGTAGGCACAAGGGCTCGTTCTGATTTACTGCAGCCCCTCTGTAGCGTGGCTGCTTGACAGATCTGTGAAGTCGTAGGGACCTGATGGATGAGGAGAAATGGTCAGAAAGTGCCAGTAGGTCCTTGTGTCCTTTGCATTTGACAACTTAAAGTGAATAAATAGTTAATGCCTGCTCATACATTACATCAAAGCTTTCTCGTGCTGGAAACGTAAACGGGAACGAGGCACTTAATTTTTAGAGCAGTGATTGAAAGTATGCCAAGTGATATTGAGGCAGCATTTCAGGAAAAACGCTATGGGAAAAAAAATGGCATGCTATTCCAACACCAATTTATATCACCATCTTCAAGATCTAAAGTCTGGAGCACTGCTGAGCCTGAGAAATTACCTTACTACAATTTAATTTTGGCTGGAGAAATTGAGGACTTTTTTTTTTTTTCTGGTTTAAAAAAAGTGCGTAGTACTTTTGAGTAATCTGTGTCCTCAGAGTATATTTGATGCGAGCATTTAATGGATACCTTGTTTAACCAGCCTTTCATGTTACAGACAGCTAATTCCAGGATAATCTCAGCTGTTAACACTTGTCAGAGCTCCCACTGATGAATCTCTGGGTTCTCTCTGTAGCACCACTGCAGTCCTGCAGCTGCAGGCTGAGCTCTGCCCCAAGGTGGCTGCTGCAAACAGTGGCTGGGATGGGAGAGCTCCTCCCAAAAATAAAACTCTGCTCGAGGAGGTGATAGCAGAGGAGTTCAGGAGTTGAGGTGGATTCACATCAAACTGATCTGCAGGGTTCTGGAGAAGGAAGTGTCAGTGTGCCCTTGGTTTTATCAGCGGGGAAGCATCTTGATAAGCCTTGGTGATGGCCAAGGTCAAGTGAAGCAAGAGTTTAATTATTCTCTTCTGTGCAGAGCCTCCCTTCCTAAAGGACACCTGAACATTTAATTGAACTTGTAGGAATTGTTTTATGCTTGTCTCATATGTAGCCACTTCTGCTGTGGAGTGTGATCATCACCAGCCTCCCCTGAGGGGCTGCCACACCATTGCAGTCCCAGTTGGTTCTGGTTTTGTTTTTCCAAAGCAGACTGTTGCTACTGTATTACTGTGATAATGCTTTGCATTATCTCTAACAGCAAATTCCTATTTGGCATTTAATGTTTAGCATAGCCTGGGCAACTTGATTTGGGTAAAACCCCTTCTGAAGCCACACTTAGAGTTTGCCTGTCTAAATACGCAAAAAAATGATGGATTGTGCTCCCTGCTGATGGGATTGATGAGTTTTATGGGGGGCTTTGATCACTGGGTATGCAGTCGAGAGCTGTTAGATTGCAGCATAAAACTAGGCTTAAAAGGAAACTATAAC